>OX485809.1:35159080-36626580 GCA_950295325.1 Polytrichum commune
AGGACAAGCCATGGTTGAGGGAGGTTTCCAAAGTATTCCAAGAATCTAAACTCGGACTTGGCACGGCATATTGTCGCCTCTTGTCCTATCATTTGGAACCACCTTGTGTTCATCAAATACAGAAAAATGATCAAAACTTGAGAAGTGTAAAAACTATTCTGCTGACATCTTTATATCACATACTAGGGCCCCCGTTCACACCAGAACTTGAGGGCTCTACGTGTGACTTTGAAATAATGTGATGGTTGAGAAGCCAAAGACGGTCCAAGTTCACTTACAAGTTACCACCAAACGTTGAGGGATTGAGGGATTAAGGAATTTTGAATGGATGGATGAAACATTCACATGGTGTCGTACATGGCACCAAGTGGATAATGCTTCATGGTTTATTGAATGTTGTGTTAGATTCATCAAAAAGAAGTGCCTCTAACATAAAACTAGGAGTTGTGGCAAGCAACTACACTGCTATTAACGATTTTTTGAACTACAAACTTTTTTTTTTAATTGTCCATGAAAATGTGTTGTAGTCCCTCAACTTGATCCACTTATATTTTACACTAAGCTTGACAACCCATCCATTGTAAAAGTATATTTTTGTTGCCCATGGCGTGCCTTTGGGTGGTTTCAAGAGCCCTTAGATTTTCATGGTCACGGCTCTTGGTCTGTGTGTAGAGCGGTCCTTATGTTGAGGAGCGTTGAGCATGAAATTACTTAACTTCCAACATGAGCTATGTGGGTCCAGGAATAAATCGAGAATCATGAAGCCAATATTTGAGGATTAAGTGAATAACGTACATTTAAGTATATTTGGACAAACCACTTGTCCAAAAATAACAAGGGATATGCACTTGTGGAGACAAAATCATCAAACAACAACAACAAAAGCAACACCACAACAACCACAACTTCAGATGTTTGTATTCCACGTTCACCAACCACCATATTTGCATAGTTTTGTGATCTAGTGTACGTCATATTGGTGGTTGAAATTTCCCAAAAATTCAAGAATAAATCCAAATATACATAAATCCTTGTTGAATCTTTGAGCATGCTCAACCTGAGCAAAGGTGAAAGCAATGTTTTCAAACATGCATATGTGCATGTCCAAGCAATAGCACACCAACATATGGCAATGAATGCCTACCCACATGCTTTGGGTCTATGTTTGGCCTTCTAAACATGCTCACAACTAAGATAGTTTAATGGGACTAATCATCTATGGCCAACTTACCCTCTGCAAATTTCAACTCTATTAATATACTCCCACAGATAGGAAGAGTGTAGAGTCTTCCGGCACAATAATGTCATGAGCTTGAATATTCTCAAACGATGAATTTTTTTTGGCACCAAACTCATTGCCGGATTGCATAGGAGGCTACAATAAAGCCTTTAAAACAAATGTAATTGCATAGCCTCTTGCTCTCTCTCCTCCTTGTCATATCTTCTTCTTCTTCCTCCTCCTCCTCCTCATCCTAAGTGAATTTGACAAATTATCCCACCCAAAGTTCACTTACAAACGAGTTTTGTTGCATTTAAACTCTTCCATATGTCTTTAAATTGGGTTCTTCTTGCACTCTATCTAATAGCCATTGCCACACCATCTATAGTTGTTTCCATATCATCTATAGTTTCCCTCAAACCACAAAGCCATACGGGTCCCATCCCAACACTCACAGCTATGATTCCAAACTTATGGCAATCATAAATCCTACCATCATACCACTCACTATAAGTTGAGAAATCTCACTTGAGCCAAAGAGAATAAAATGGGAGAAATCATTTTCCATTCTCCTAAATTAGAGTTTTGGCCAAGAGGAAGAAGAATGTTCTAGACTAAGTTCTCTTGTGGTTCCTTGATTTATGTTGTCCCAAATATCCTCCAAATATCTTTGCAATATGTCTTTGCCATTGGAAGAGGCTTTGTCTATATGACAATATATAATAGTGGAATGGAATGAAGAAAAGTTTGACAACTCTATGTTATGAAGGTTTCTCTTCCATACCGAGTGGCTTTTGCATCTTTTAAGGTTTTCTTTAGTGTTCTTACGTTGCATTAAACTTGCTAAAGGCTCAACATTTGTCCTGGCTCCAATCACAACAATACACTAAACATCTTATTCAATGTGGCCCACACTATTTAGCATCAATCCACTGTGGTTCTCTTGCAATCACTTGGTGGCAATTAGAGAGGTATTCACATGATACTACATGACAAGTCACAAACACCACTCTAATCAACATGACACTCCGATTTTAATACCCGATTTTAAAGAGTAAACAAACATTTAGTTTAGTTGGGACTAGCCCGAGCTTACTGTTTGGGTTGCCATTTTGTAGCTCAACACCAAGTTGCATAAGAGAAGTTTCATTAGGTAAGTGGGATACTTTACACATGAACCGATGGTTGTGACCATGAAATTTGAAGGCCTTTCAAACTCATGTGGACATTGTACCATAGGAATTTGAAAACATGAACTAAGTTAGAGAGTGTGACCATCTAACCAAAGAAACATACACGTAAAGAATCACCAAGGATAACAATATTGATCTAGTTGAAATCACATTGATCTGGTAAGAGTCTCCAATTTAGTGTTGTGGGACCCAATTGGAATGAATCGATGACCTAACTGGGTTGCCTAAGATTTCCACCGCACCCCTCATGGTAGTCGTCATGAACCAAAATTTGCAGAGACCTCTAGGGAGGAGCTTAGGTTGAAGTAGATCCCCAAACATCAATAATAATAATAACATAATGAAACACATGTAAGATTTTTTTCTATAAGAATTTTGAAGATTCATCCAACAAAGTCCAATAATATCTTATTTTACAAACCTTCACACATTGTTACATTTGTCACCAAACTAAAAAATTGTGAATCAAATCGGTCCCGTCATAGGAATTGTTACTTGATATTATGTTTTGTGTACCCTTATATTTGTGAAAGTGCGAACATGATCATTTTACATAATACCACAACAAAAAATTATAAAAATATTCAAGCAATCTTCCTCTATTCACCAAGTTCCACTGAACCCTCATCAAGGGATAGAGAGAATTATCATTTACATGAGGTACCTCTCATTCATCCAACATACAACCTTGAAATAGTATGCAACCAGGAGGTTAGTTGATTTGATATCATAATTAGCGTTAATGACCTTGAATTAGTCTACTTGAAATCATTTGAGATAAATCAACAACAACCCTACATGGAATCAAATATTTATGTTCGATGGATGAGAGGTACGCTTGTATACGACAATTCACTCTCTCCCTCACCAACCAAGCTAAATGTAAGTAGGATTCCCACTCTGAAGCCATTTAGAATAACTTTGTTCACTGTCAAGCTCGAGCTTGATTAGAGTACTTTTTTGCTAATAAAAATTTCAAAATATCAACTAAAGGCTAAACATTTGACCTTTCAAAGAGCACTTGCTTGACAGCTAACAATGCCTAAAAGCTTAACATTTACTCACTATTTTTATCATTTTTTAATATAAAAAGGTACAGTACATCATCAATAAATTGGGTACATTTTATGGTTTTGGTGCCGTTAGGATGGGTTTCCATGTCCGTCATTGATCCACTAGATTCTAGATAGTAGTGGGTTGGACAGGTTCTCACAAAGATAAGAATAGCAACCAAACAACTAAATTTTTGTTGCCTTCTCAAAATGTGGAGGGTCTTGATCACGGTTCATTAGACTTCCATGTGCCTACTATACACATAAGATAATAGTGGTTGGTTGACACATAAAAACTCTGCCCCACTACTTTTCATGTACATTTGTTCTTAACCCTACCACACTATGGAGGGTGAACTTCAACTTCAAGTACATGGAAACCCAACCTTATATTACAACGACGAGTTTTATATAGTTCAAGGGAGATCTTGCCATCCATGAATATCCTCAAAAGTGGATGTAAGAATTGGGTCACTATTGTCACATTTTGATTTCGTAGTCACTTGCTAGATTGCAAAAAAATTGTTGTGAATAGTGGTGAGAGCTCATACATAATCTCATACATACTAAAATCTCTAATCATTTCGACATCGATAATCAACACCTCGTAGCTTGATCATAATGTGACTCTATGGAGTCAAGTAGTACATAACTTTACTAAGCATGCATGAAAAGGTTAGTGTGCCTAGAATAATTTGTTATCGGTCCCGAAATTATGCATTGATTATGGGCATGGGGAGGCAAGGTTGAACCATTAGTTATGTAGAAACAACTACATGTTACCGTGCATGTTAACTAGAAAACAAAACCCAAGCAAGATGATGTAAGGGCAATCAATTACACTAAATATTGTATTTAGTGCCATTTATTATTTGGAGTTACACACTGTTATATCTTTTTGATGTTTTTTATATATGTTTTTTAAAAATTGCCATGTAGAATTGTTAGTGTTTTATAGTGTCCAAATAACCAAATTGACCCTTGTTGGAAAGACACAATCAATGATTATAGTATTGTATAGTTCCAAATAGTAAGTGACACTAAATACAATATTTAATGTACACTAGCCACCGGTCTTCCCGACAAGATGTGTTAGGGCTTTGCCTTTGTTTAGTGCATGTCATAACTTTGTCGGTTGACCGTAAATTTCAAGAATACATTTAATACCATCCAAAGATTAATTTTCAACATGTTCTTTCTTGATTGGCAAATACTGGCCTTTGTGTTACCGTAGCTCTCCAACAGCTTGGGCACCTTTTTGCCTGATAATTAATCAAAGTGTGAAACTAAGTTAGGCAACCCATAAAATAATATTCTAAAATTGGGCAGATTCAAAAAGTAATTTAAAATAGGCTAGACATTCATTCAAACCATTCATATGTGGTTTTCTTAATTTCATCTATGGCGGCTACAATTAATCTAAACACTTTCCTTAACCAACATTCCTTGCCTGAAAATTTGTTTTTTACTTGTATGTTAGGGTTTTGCTTGGCAACAAATTTTGCTTTGATTTGATGCTACTTTGTTGGATTCCAGTGAATGTCACTTGTATTATTGTGATTTTAGGCACTTTTTGAATGTTATTTCTTTTCTTTTGGACACTCGACAAAATTGATTTCCCAAAAATTCAGACACCTTTAAAATTAATTATTTTTTGCCCAAGTTGCTAGAGAGCTATGGTATACAAGCCTTTCATCTTGGACCATCTTGCTTTTAAAACAATGAACTCCACTGCTACACTAAATATGATATGTAATGTCACTTACTATTTGGACCTACGCAATGCCATATCTCTTTATTGTATATCTCATATTTTACCAACAAGTGTTAAATTGATTGATTGGACATTATAGAACGATAGTAACTTTACTTGTAAGAAAATACATCAACAAATAAATTTATATATCGCATTCTGTAAATCCAAATTGTAAGTGAGCCAATTAAGCTTGAGAAATAACCGGTTAAATCCCAAGAGTTCAGGAACATTACCGATCATTTTAGAAGAATCTATGGAATATACCTCAAATTAATGAAAGAAACCAAAAGATCACAACATGAAACCGGTTGGACTTGGGAAACACTAGGCTTTTGACCAATTGTGCCCAACAATCTCACTGAACACTGTTTTGAAGTAAAGTATGGAGGCCGAATGCTCAAATGAAGGTATCGAGATTTGATACCATGACCCGGTAAAAGAATCCTTGGGTTTGGAGCCCGCTTGGAGGCCATTGCAATACTGGCCAACATGTTTATGTTCAAAGTCCAAAGTTTGCAATTAGAATATTTAACTTAGATTGAGAAACAAAATGAATTGGAAGGATATGTCTTATGTTGAAGCGTGGAAAAGACATTCAATGTTGCATGTCATGCAATTGGATCAACCATGTTCATTGTAGGTGGAATTCTGATTTGATATATGGATGGAATGGTTTATGAGTACATACTTGGTCCATATTAACAATAAAATAGGGAGGGGTTTACAACACTTAGATGTTACATGTTTATGGGGTGAGTATAAGTGATAGTTAATTCACATATGAAACCAAGGTTTGAAGTATGGTAGGAGGCAATGCTTGAGCACCACCCTCATATCCCATTCACATGATTTGGTCAAGATGAGGGATGGATGTGAGTTGAAGTTAGGTTGGAGTGTCCTCAACTTGTCTATGTCCATGGAAAACATCTGTCTCAAACAAGCAAGTTGTCCTAATCTACTGTTTGTAGAATGAAAGGGTTTTGGCATTTCATGGAAAGGTCGGCTTGTGCATTTTGTATTATTGGGCACTAGGAGATTAATGGGTTGTTGGAATGCGATGGTAAACTACTTGCACATTTGAGGAGTTGTACGTCATATGTGGAGTTCTTAATTTGATTTCTTGAGTTCATTTTCCTATCCCTCATTTTTGTGTGGAAATCATGATGTTTGCATTCTCATTGTTTGTATTTTAGGCCATTCCATCTTAGTGGTTCAAATGCATTATGGGGTTTGATGTCCAGGTGAATACTTCACATTCAAGGGTCAAGGTTTAAGGGTTACCATGTCTATGAAGATCATGTTATTCACTTATGCAAATGGTTTTAGTGAGCTAGAGTTGTTGGGTCCTCCAAACGCCCCAAAGAAGCAAACATTTGCCCAGCTCAAGAAAATATTGGAGGGTGGTACTATTATGGATTGGTCTTTTGAGTTATGGGATGGGGATTTGAAATGTGCTATCTGAACCAAGTTAGAACCCTTTGATATGCAAGGTTTAGATGTTTTTGTTATCTCAATATCTAATGTTCATGTGAACAACAATTTGAGGAGAATCTAGGCTTTTGTTTCTAATGAGGACACTCTCAATCAAGAACCACAAGATGAGTCCATAAAGTTTGATGACCCGAATGTGCCCCTTCCTCCTTGTGCTTCATCTAGGGTTAGCATTGATGGCAGTATTGTGGCCAAGCTAGAATCGAGGTCTCTCTTGATTCCCAAGGAGGTCATGGACAAATACATACCAACCATGGATAAGTTGAAGATAAAAATAATTTGATATTGCTAGAGGGTAGAATGTGGTTCCTCAATTACTAGGATCATAATGTTATAGGCATTATAAAAGTGTGGTGTGGGGAGTGTTGCAAAGACTTTGGTGGTGCTACTGGGGATCACTCTAAGGTCTCAATCAACATTATGTTCACAAATTTCAAGAAGAGCCAAAAATGGCTAACTTCCACATTGGTGTCGTCATACATGGTATTGATGTTTCTAGCCATCCATATGTTTGGAGCTATAGGAAAGGTCTATGGGGCAGCAACTACTCGAACAAAGGGAAAGGCCTTTGCCATCCCGCCTAAAGCACAATAAACTTTGAGGGTTCATCTTGTTGATCCGGCCAATAACATTGGTCTTGCTCACCTGCCATTCTCATTTGGTCTTGTTGGCATAACATCAACTTTTGAGAGATCATATACTCCATGTGTCCAAAACATGGAACGCTCAACAATGCCATCATCTTCTAATTTGGCTAACCGGGTCATACACTTACCGTTGTTCTTTGGGCACAATTTATGTCCCCCCCTCCCCCCCCCCCCCACTCTGACTTGTTGAGGTATTTTACTTAGCTAGTTGACTTTTGGAGGACAATGTGATTGTCCCTGCTATGTCCATAGCTCATGCATTGGTAGACTCTCCCTCTCAAGTCATAGAAATACACATGGGAGCTTTGGATGCTCAACTTGTTGATGAGGCTATCAATGCCTTTAAAGAGCGTATAGACAATTCCTCCATCTCGCCTTCTACACATGAAACCTATTATGGAGCCACAAACCTACCTCAAGTTGTGGCTAGATTGTGTTGAGAGCAAGTGCTTGACCCCTGGAGTTGTGTGAGTAACCAACAACAATTTTTTAGGTTGCATGTGCCAACGAGAGTCAGACAACTGTGAAATCATTGTAGGTTCTACTTGATAGTGGGGCCCAACTAGTGATCATAGGCAAGAACCTTGCTCAACTATTAGGCTTACGGGTTGTTGACTTGGAGCCTTGTCTATCTTCCATCTTTACTTCAATCGCTGGCAAGGAATATGTCACGGACCAAATTAAGGCCACTTTGCATTTGATTTTCCACATAGGCGATGGCCCCACCTATGCCCATTTCTCATTGAAGTGTGCAGTAACAAGGGCTATCCACTATGACATCTTGATTGGCCAACAAGTCTTATATTCCTAGGTTTTGGGTTGGAAAATTGGACCAAGGAGGCTTGGATGTGCCTAGGATGGTCCACATGCAATGGCAAAAAGAAACCTTTGCTTGCTATAAATGCCATTTCAGCTGTGACCATGATGGCAACAATTGTGTTTGCTTGTTTAGCTCCCACAAATATGTTGCCATCAATACAAGCATTCTTGGGCAATTTTCTTATGCACATGAGTGATTTTTTAGATAAAATAGGGGATCCGCCACCTCCTAGAATTCTTTGGCGCAATCCCAAGGATCCTATCCCACCATGGGACACACTTGATCTACTTACAGACACATGTGAGTCATTAGTCAAGGACTTAACACTAGAGGTGGTACTATGCACTAGACCTTCTCCATTGCTCTCAAGAGTTGTGAGGTGGCAACCTTGTGTGGAGGGCGTCACCTTGTTGGAGCTTTTTGGAAGCACCTCCATTGGGTTGGCAGCTATGCTAGAGGCAATCCTTCATGTTACATACTACATTTACATTGATTCTAACATTATAACTTGCAATGCCACTTGACATCACATCCAACACTTGCTAGCCCAATATCCTAAGTAGCTAGCGCCTCAGCTATTTCTACATGTTTCACCTTACTTCCTCAAGATGTATCTTTGATCAGTGAGGAGGATTTGCGCAAGCTAGGTGTTATGGACCTTGTTATTGCCATATGGCCATGTCAGGGACGTTCATGAGCTGGACTGGGCCAGGGCTTTGGAGATCCTCACTCCATATTCTTTGGGAGTTTAGGGGTACTTACGGGTACTTATGGGAATGGGGTACTTGTGCATACTCAAACAAACCATGCACATATTTTCTTTCTGCACAAATTGGAGTTAATAGCAAATGCTTTTAATAGTACCCCAACGATTGTGTATGTCTATTAATTGGTGCATTGCATGATACATGAATGCGGCATGTGCCAACAACAATGTATAGGGGTTTTTGGACACAATTTGTTGAGATGCTACACTAAATATGATATTTAGCATCACCAACTCTAATTGTCTTGCTCAATACTAATTGCAAACCATGGTATAGTGTCACCACCACTAAATGCTAACCCAACATTATTTGTCACTCTTTGTAAATGTTTTGAGGGATTATACATTTACAGCGTTGCAATCACTGGCCCTCACCAAGTGGTTTTTCATCCAAATTCCAATCATCCACGACAACATTTCATCACAAGTTGGTGACAAGAGAAGGTAGGGTTTTGGCCAATGGATGAACTCATCCATCATCCAAGACAACATCCGTTCACTTATTCATAAGAAGTGTCATCCGAGAAGTTGCCATAGTGACGTAAAATACCATATGACACTAACTACCACATTCCGTGTAGTGTTTCCAAATCCAACCATTACATGTTGACATCTTTCGGTTCTTTTTATTTCATTCGACATAATGTATTCTATAGATTTCTCGAAAGTGATTGTAAAATTTTGTGGAGCCTTGAACATCAACCCTTCATTTCCTAAACTCAAACCGGGTCACCTATAACTAGTGGCCGGTTCTGCATGCTCGGTCACTAGCCAGCAGAGAGGAGAATGCAAAAGGGACAACAATATTGTGGACCATATGCCTCTGTTTTGGAGCTTCTCTCTTTATTCATTCTCACTGCCTGGGCGCTGAATTATGACCATAGCAACTGCATGGTGGGCATGGGAGGAGGAGGAAGAAACTGCATTTAATGGTGCTGCACTAGAATGCTAACTAATAAATGGGCTCAGAACTGAGGGCCACTTCACACATGGGCCAAGAGCCGTGACCATGAAAACTGTGAGAGCCCAAAAGAAAGTGTCCCAAGGCCGTCCCAACACACCTCCCAAATCATGTACTGTGGTCACGGACCCTAAAGTGTTGTAGTGTGAAGCCGTCTGTGACCGGGCCCTCAATCAAATGCTATTTTAATGGATTTCTATTCACGCAGGTCCTCGCACACGATAGAATAGAAGAAACCAATGGTTGTGAGTGTTCGGAGTGTCATGATCTCCCGGTTTTGCGTTAAGCCTACCTCCAAGAAGTGGTTTTTGAAAATAGTCCAAGTGACCATGATCCATCTTGCATTCGCTGATATACTTCGTTGGTCCCTCAAGCGTCGTGTGAAGTGAACTCGGACCGGCTGCGACTTTTCCACCAATGAGAGTGCTTGAAGTGTAATGGTCACGGGCTCTCAGTCTCGTGTGTGAAGTGGCCCTAAGCTTACTTACTCCTGTTCATGGTACTCCAGTGAACACTTATGACTTACTAAGTAGTACTTTACCTTGCTTTGTTTCTGTTGTCTAAGAGCCCGGGTGCCATAAGGTTGAGGCATCTAGAACTCATAAAATGAGAGGGGTTGCATTTGTTTAGGAGAAGTGATATTGGGCGATTCATTTTCTTGCAAAGAGAAACATATTTTAAGGAGAATGTAATTTTTATTTTTCATGAATATGGAAGTTAGTACAAATTTTAAAGTGGTAAAGTTTAGGGTAACACACAATCAATCTAAAGGTCAACTCATAACTGCTCATCTAAATACTACACTAAATATGGTATTCAATGTCACTTACTATTTGGAATTACGAAATGATATATCTATTTACTGCATATTTCATACTTTACCAAAAGATGTTAAATGGGTTGTTTGGATATTATGGAACATTAACAACTTTACTTGGTAAAAATTACATCATTAGTAAAAATATATATAGCACTTTGTGAATCCAAACTGTCAGTGACACTAAATATCATATTTAGTGTAGTTCTTGGCTACGACAGTTGTCAAAACTCTTATGAGGGTAAGATTACCCTCATAAGAGGGTAATCACAAGTCACCACCACGTAAACCTTAACTTCGTTCACCGAGAAAAATACAAATCTTATCCATGTTGGCTTTCCATGACCCTAGTGAGTTGTTAAATGGACATAGTCGACTATGGATGCCTCGACCTCACTCACAAAGTATGGTAAACACCCCTTGTTTGGTTACTTTTTCTCAAGTGAACACCTATAGTAGCCAAACCCATTTCCGATATCCCCCCCCCCTTCCCTTGAAGTCATGAAGAATCACACATGTAGCCTTCACATTTGGCGTGATGGAGAAAGCAAGTTAAAAAGGGCATGGATTTGGGTTTCTTGAAAAGGGCACTAAATGTAGTGAAGTTTTGTCTCGCATTTATTGAGAATTAGTCAACTTATGTTATGGATATGGGTTGCAAGAGAATATTGCCTTTAAAAGTTTACAATGATTCTAAAACTTGGAAATAGATTGTAGATTTTTTTTTGGTTTGAATGTTGTGATATCAATTTCTATACCCGTGAAAAATCACCCCAATATCACACATGTACTAAGCTTATGTGAAATTGCTTAAGGTATCAGAAATAGGTATGTCGATTTTATATTTTAGTGGTATGTGGTTAGGTGTGGCTTCAAGAACGAATGCCAAAAAGACATGTGCTTAAGAGAGATTGCATTCCGTGCTCAAAGTACAATAACCATTCTTGATTCAATAGTCAACATAACATGTGCGGGGAGGAATGGGGGGGGGGGGGGGGGGGACTATATGACCATTTGATGAGCACGAGAACTTTCACTTTGATAGTAATCAAGACATTCATATGAGCTTCAAAAAATCATGAGGAAAAGTGGCTACGATCTAGATTTGGTTTTGCTAAGTATCTCAGACTAATCATGTGTTTCATATCCTAGGGGAAGTGGGCTAGCCAAAATAAATTACCATGTTAAGATCCATCTACCTTACATGTTTCTTAGGACGGACTTAATATGTATGTGAGTAAGATGAGCATAGTGTGCAACAAATGGAAGGCGCAGAGAGAGAGAGAGAGAGAGAGAGAGAGAGAGAGAGACGCTCATTCATTTAACACAAGAGCCCTGAATTAATACACAACCCATCCATTTTCATTATTTCAAGTTCATTTAACACCGCAATTAGCTTTAAAGACCCATCGTAATCAGTCTAGTCCAAGTCATTTGAAATGAATAAAGCACAAGCGTAGAGGACGTCAATACGGTGGTTACATTGGATGAATGAGGGGTACATTTCTCTCTCTCCCTCCCTTCCTTCCTTTCCATCCGGCCCATGCACCTTGGGACGAAGGTGACGGCCTCTCTAAACGGGTGGCTGCACTTGTGTGGTGGGTCAGCCACCAGCATGTGTAGCTAATAATGTGCAAGGGCCAGAAACACACAGTGGCTGCATATATGCATGGGTAAGAACACACTCTGTGCATATGAAGAAGAGCTACATTGCATGAAGACATGCCAATTGGCCCATTGTTGTTGAGGATGATGATGAAACCGTTCCTTTAGGCAACGGGCATAGATATTTGGACTACTATACCTGCAAAAATCTATAGGGTTTATGTTAGGGCCACTTCACACACGAGCCAAGAGCCATGACCATGAAATTGTGAGAGCCCAAAAGAAAGTGTCCAAAGGCCACCGTCCCAACACACCTCCCAAATCATGTAGAGTGGTCACGGACCCTCAAGTGTAGTGTGAAGCCATACGTGACCGGGTCCTAAACCAAATGTTGTTTCAATGAATTTCTATGCAGGTGGATCCTCACACATGATAAAGTAGAATAAACCAATGGTTGTGAGCATTTGGAGTGCCATGGTCTCCCGGTTTTGTGTTAGGCTTACCTCCAAGAGGTGGTTTTTGAAAATAGTCCAAGTGATCATGAAACATGATCCATTCAATGCCATGTAGGAATCCATGCAGACGTTACATCCATCTTGCATTCACTCATATACTCCATTGGTCCCTCAAGCGTAGTGTGAAGTGAACTTGGACCGGTTGCGCCTTTTCCACCAACGAGAGTGCTTGAAGTGTATTGGTCACGGGTTCTCAGTCTCGTGTGTGAAGTGGCCCTTAGACGTTGGTAGGGGGTTCCAACACATCAGAGTATGTCTCATTCAGGATGAAGTGTGGGGGTTATATGGGTTCATAGTTTTATTGTTAGCTGACCCAAATTGAACACGGTGGCATGTAGTTAAGGTGTTGGACACTCTCAATCTCAATGTGTACATATGGTTTAAGATTTAAGGGTGTTGGTGTTGGTTTCAACATGTTCTACTCTAATGCAAAATTGATATGCACCTAAACGGTAAGAGAGATTAGAGGGTCAAGTTGAAGTCTAAAATTTACAATCTAGAATGGAGATGATTTTATTCTACTTGCTCCTCACCTCTCTTCTCTATAACTCCCCCCCCCCCCCCCCCCCCCGCGGCCTTATTCTAAGAGTGGCGGAAGCTACTCTGGGTTCCACATAGTTCTAGTTAGTTTCTTACATGAAAATATGGTTATCTTTAGTTAAGTTGGTCTCATTTACACGAAACCTCACATATTACATGAACGATAAGATATAGAGCCCTATCGTGGGCACTCAATCCAACTCCGCATACAATTTTGAGAATTGAATTAGACCAAGTCCTATCTAGTCAAGCAATCGTGAATCACAAGATTGTCATCTCAAATTTAAGAGTCAAGATAGAAAAATTGGAAAAGCTCTAAGAGGTCAAAGTGATTTTTAATTTCTTTATCTTTTCAAACCATCACATAGGCTTGGCTCCCAATTGTGTTAATCATCAATCTTAATTGATATCTATATTTGAAACACATAATCCAATCTCATTGTGACACACATCTTTTTTTCTGTGTTTTTTTTGTATGTCTTGTCTTTGGCCATATACCACTCAATTATAGGCATCCAGTTATCAAGCAGAGTGAGCACATGAGGCCCGCATCTAACCTCACATGTAAGTTAGAGGTTCAAAGTAATCAGTGCCACTCATAACTTTACAACTTCTGACATTAAACCGAATGAAGTCATTGCGGGGAAGTACCCGCTTTGTTCTGTTGGTTTGGCATTTTTTGGGTGTGTTCATACTCTGTTTCCAGTAGCAATCCTTGATAGTAGTATGTACTTCTTCACTTCCTATTAGCAAACGTACGCCTCCCCCGAGAACTTATCATCTCAATTCTGAATTGAGAACCTCAGGTGACTTGAGACTCAGGACTTTGTGAACATGCCTTGAAAAATGATTGGTTGAAGCTCGAGACTTAAATGACCTCAATTTATACGAAGAATGACTGAAAGATGTCAATATGTAACCAGTTGGACTTGAAAACACGAGGATCTCAAGCCCAAAATTCTCCTTGGACATTGCTGCAATTTCACCTACTCAATGGATGAGTTTATGTAGACACCACGAATCTCTAGCCCATATTATGTATCTAGCTACATACATACATATATACACACACATACACATAAGGATACGGGCCTCAGGGCCACTTCACACATGAGACCGAGAGCCCGTAACCATTACACTTGAAGCACTCTCATTGGTGGAAAAGGCGGAGCCGGTCCCAGTTCACTCCACACTACGCTTGAGGGACCAACAGAGTATGTGAATGCAAGATGGATGTAAAATGTACATGGATTCCTATGTGCCATCGAATGGATCATGTTTCATGGTCACTTGGACTATTTTCAAAAACCACCTCTTGGAGGCAGACCTAACACAAAACCGGGAGACCGTGGCATTCCAAACGCTCACAGCCGTTGGTTTATTCTACTTTATCATGTGTGAGGACCTGCCTAAATAGAAATTCATTAAAATAGCATTTGTTTGAGGGCCCGGTCACACATAACTTCACACTACACTTGAGGATCTATGACCACACTACATGATTTGGGAGGTGTGTTGGGACGGTCTTTGGACACTTTCTTTTGGGCTCTCACAATTTTATGGTCACGGCCGTTGGCTTGTGTGTGAAGTGGCCCTAAGATTAGCTTTCACCCCGAGATACTCAAAACGATCGGTTGAAGTTCAAGACTTCACAAAAATTATCCAATCATTTTAAGGCAATCTAGAGAACATACCTCAATTTATACGAATAAAAACTGAAAGATGTCAACATGTAACTAGTTGGACGTGGAATCACTAGGATCTCAACTGATTATGCCCAACATTCACCTTGGACATTGCTGCATTTTCACCTACACAATGGATGAGTTTACATAGACACTACACTACAACAAACCACGTATTTCTTGACTGGTTTATTTTATTGTATTTTTATTTATTTATTTACTTCTACAAGTGAGAAAACACTAACTTCACTACTGTTAAAACCGACTAGTCACTTCAGACAAGCAGTGAAGTATGGGCCTATCCATGTCGGACATGACATTCCCAATGGCAATGAAGTTTAGCTCACTACACCTACATTACTTCATAAAGTAATGTCCATCTTCACTACACCTCGTCATTATCAGTAAGATAAGATACACCTCCATATGACTAAACCTAGTGATATCTTGCACTAGCACCAATCATAAATATAGTCTAGAAAAATTTGCACTTCACTACACAAAGTCACACCATGTATCTAGCTACATACATACACATACACATACACATAGTATGTACCTAGATACATACACACATACACACATTCACATAAGGATATGGGCCTCAAGTGGTGGAAAGGGAAGAAGAGTGAAGTGTGGCGTCGGTCCAGCGAAGAAGAGTGGCTGGACAATTGATGTTGCAGTAGGATGGGGGTCCACGACACGAAAAGGGAGGGGTGGCTTGAGCCTAGCCATGCCAGACATGACGTTCCCTGTGGCAATGAAGTTGAGTTCACTACACCTACATTACTTTGTAAAGTAATGCCCGTCTTCACTACACCTCGTCAATATAAGTAAGATAAGACACACCTCCATATGGCTGAACCTAGTGATATCCTCGCACTAGCACCAATTAGAAATTTCATCTAGAAAAACTTGCACTTCACTACACAAAGTCACATCATGTATCCAGCTACACACACACATACACACATACACATAAGGATACAGGCCCCAGGTGGTGGACGAAAGGGACGAAGAGTGAAGTGTGGCGTGGGTCCCGCGACAAAGAGTGAAGTGTGACGTGGGTCCCGTGACGAAGAGTGGCCGGACAATTGCAGCAGCAGGGAAGGGGGTCCACCGCGCGAAAAGGGAGGGGTGGCCTGGTGGTCTGACAGTGGCAGCCTTGCAACCGAATAATGCACTCCCCCAAAGGAATGATGAGCCTCTCTCATACATACATGGATGGGCCACTCTTGTCTCATGGTGCTCGCCCCCCCTCTCCCACCTTCTTCCCCTTTCTTTATCAGCATCAGCATCAGCAGCAGCAACAACAACTACTACCGAGTCGCGAAGTGATTCCCTTCCATCGAGCGTCTCGGGTGTCACGGTGGACTCGGCACCCGGGCCTTTTAAAGTCTCATCGCTAACTTATACACTTATGACTCGCCAGCAACACCCTCACTTTAATATTATAAGCTCCCAAAGCGGCTTCACCCTCGTCACCGAGAAGCTCGTGCGCAAGAGAAAGCTCGATCACACCATGTGCGACGAGGGTGGACTCGCTCCATGAGAGTGTCATTATTTGCGCCTCTCGTGCGGTGGTGTCCCGGGGGGGGGGGGGGGGTTGGGGCACAATCGGATCGGGATCCTCGTGTGTTCCAAGTCCAACTGCTTACATGGGGACATTGTTCGGTTGTTCTTTAGTTCAATGAGAGGAACTCAACCGGTCCATATGCAACTATACTAAATATGATATTTAATGTGACAAATTGTTTGGGATTACGTAATGTTGTAATTGTCTACTGTGTATCTCGTTTTTGTACCAACCATGGTTGAATTGGTTGTTTGGACATTACTGAACATTAACATCTTTACTTGGTTAAAAAGTACAACAATAGTAAAAAGATATAGGAACGTGTAACTCCAAACAATAAGTCATACTAAATATCATGTTTAGTGTAGCTGTTGGTTCTCTCCGTTCATTCCTCTAGTGGCACGCCCCATGACACAAATATGTAAGGTAGATGGGCCTTACATGGCTACTTTTTCCGTCTCGCCCAGTTGTCCTAGGGTATGAGACACGCGATTGGTATGAGATGGTTGACATATCCGAATCGAGGCCATAATAGTCATTGTTCTCAAAAAAATTGGAGTTGATATGAATATTTTATTCATTTTCAAAGTGAGGATTCTCGTGCTCGTGAAATGCTCATATAGGTTCCCCCAATTGTGTTGACTACTGGTTCTAGAATGAGCATCATGATTTGAGCACGCAGTCCAATCTTTTAAACACATGCCTTTTTGGTATGTGTTCTTGGAGCCACACCAAACCCCGTGCCATTTAAATATACGTGTCACAATAAGAAAAATAATTAAATAAGGGTTGTCTACCTTAAGAACTAATGGAGTTCACTAGGATACCCATCACAAACAACTTGCAAATCAAATACAAGGCATATGGGCCTTTACCTTCTGTTTGTTGCATTATACTACTTAGATTCAGGAGGTGAAAATTTATATGCGCCCACAAATGTATATGAAATAGCTAGGATTAATGCCAAGAAGTTTTGGAGCTAATCACAGTTTGTTACGAATCATTGAAGTCTACTCGCATTGAGCCATAAGAAGGGCAAATAGTTTCCCAATATTGTATCGACTGTTGAGACTAGAATGGTTAATAAATTATGAGCACATAGTCCATTCTCTCTTAAACACATATTTTTTTATGAATGTCCATTCTTGGATATACACCTAAGCACCTAGATGTTCAATTAAGACAAGTAATTGAAATAGGAATGTTTGCCTTATATATGTCAAGTGTTCTCTTGAGTAAGTTATTTTGCTCAGAATGATGTTGCTCAAACTATCACTTCAATTGCCGAGAATGGATACTCTCTTTGGAGGTTCTAAATGATTGGTGTGAGCAATTGACATGCAATTCAAACACACCATAGTATGTCTTATTTGAATCACACTCACAAAAATTATAATGATTTAAAGTAGTATTGCCAAGGCGACCCAAAACAACCACGGATCTAGCCCAATGTTAAGGTGGTGGACCAATATGTACTTATTGTGCAATAGTTTAGGGTGTTGGATTTGGGTGGGGTGTTGGTTTTAGCAACGTTTGCTTTGACTACCATTTTTATATGCCAACTATTTTGGCAAAACAAATTTAACTTTGAACAAAAAGTTCCCAACATTTTGTTGCCTGAGCATTTCCATGTTGAGAGAAAGATTTTTTTCTTATTGTCAAACATAAAAATTAGGATGTGATTGTCATTCCTTTCTACATGAATGAAGCAGTGGATCAATTGAACAAGATGTCTCAATGTTTAAGTCTTAAAGGAGATCTACACATAAAAAATATTGAGAAACTTTTGAAACAATAAGAGTATGTCAACATAATCTCTCCCTACGGTTGTGTTGACCATGGTATCTTGTTCTTTGGGTAAAATTTAGCACAAGTTTTGGATGTGGATGGCATAGAAGTTGTTTTTCAAGGTCATTGATGGTTTTTGTCGACTTGACTAACACATGACCATGTGCCCCTTTAGTACATTGTATTGTTGGTTTTCTCATCTTTTCAATTTCTTGTGTACTATTGCATCGCATTGAAGACTTGAATCGGCAAATTTGGAGCAAGGGGTTAAACCCTTGAAAGCCTATGAGGACATTTTTGTCCGTAGCTTCAATGTCCAATGGATCTTGCTAACTCTAAAAGTTTTTTTAGCCATTATTTCCCCTAGTTGTAGCTATTGAAATTGTCTATCATTTTTAAAAGCTCGATCAATTGAAGTTGCATGCATGGTTATTCTTTGTATCTCATGAAGTGCTCACATCCCAAGAGACACATTGACAATATGGTCACCTCAAGATCATTTTATGCTTGCAATTGTCTACTAATCTAAAGTGTTTGCAATTTCAATCCATCAAATCAAGTTTCTCACCACGATAATGAGATATGTGATTATGATGAATTTTTTGAATCAATTTGCTTCTAAGTTCACTATAAGAGGACCAAAGCTATTCGTGTGTGTTCTCAATTGTATGGATGCAATCCCTTGATAGTGCCTCACGCCCTTGCTTTTGCAGTAGTTTTGAAAGAAAAAAATGATCCATAGAGTTGTAATCACATCTCACAAAATGCTTTACCCCTCATGTGCTTGCATGCCTTTGGGAGTTACCCCTTAAGCGTCCAAGAGGCCTAGACTAGGCCTCTCCATGCGCAGAAACATGTACTTGAACTACATACCTCCATTTTTGGCTAATCATGTCAATAATGACCCTATCAAAACTAACTTATGTTTCAAGTGCACTTTTTGAATTGATTGAATTCCTTGATGATATTGAAAGATTTAAGTACAAGTACGCAACATGGGTGCCCTTGGATACATATACATGCATTGTATTTTGATCGTCAATGTCAAGTATGAGTGTGTGTTTATTTTTTTCTTGGCACAAGCCAATGTATACGGGCCCTTACAAATTTTGTATATTGAGACCCACATCCTTTAAGTGTTAAAGGACGCAGTTGATAGCCAGGAAATTTATATGCTCCTTCAGTCATTCCTCTTAGTAATTACAAAAAATCTTTTAGCTTGGATGTAGATGTCTGCAATATGCATAGACACATACAAAGAAGATGTATATCAACTTTTGTGTCCACGAAAAATCTGTGATGTGGATATTCAAACCCAATGCTTACGAGTTACGTGGGTGCTATTCAGTCGTTTTCATAGTCTCCCTCTTCTATCGACTAGATTTATGTCTTCGTATTTATGCTGCATTAACAAATCTATGGCGAAGCATCAACAAAAACCAGATTCAAAATCGGACCTCCCTGATTCAATTAAGTATGGTTATTGGAAACGCAAGTTTGTTGGTTCATTGATTGAATCATCACATGGGTCCTCGTAATTGTGTTCATTGTTGGGTGTTGAGAAGTTGATATTCTTTTAAGCTTGACATAGTCCAATCTTTTTTACACATGTGTATTCGTGGTATCTGGTCTTTGATCCTCACCTAAACCACACACCGACTTCTCAAACATAGATGTCCGATGAAGAAAAGTAAGCAAATAACACACCCACGTACTTTAAACACGAACAAGGAATACCACCAGGGGACTGAAAGTTGCAAGTAGAGCCGCACCCATGATTTCAATCACACCCACTGCCTCTCCATCCCAAAAATTCTGGACCCTTCAATACGATCAGGCAAGTTGCAGACAAAAATTCAGGGGACTAGATTTTTTTACTTCCAGGATATTAAGTGGTGCGAATGTGGTGTACCTCGAATGTGGGTGATTATGGGGACCTTTTAACTCGGTGTCTGAGTACGATTTCAAACGCACCACCTTCTTCTTTATTAAATCCCAACCTCAATATGTATACTGTATAAGGTAGACCTGCCTATTATATATATAGTTGCTTATCTCGATCGGACACGTATATTTAAGCAAGAACAAGGCCCAAAAAAGAGACTGGACCGCTCACTCAACACCATTCTAGGTTCGATAGTCAACATAATTGAGGAACCTTTATGACAATTTATTGAGCACGCGTATCTTCACTTTGATGATGAATAGTATATTTAGATGAGCTTTGAAAATGATGAGGAAAGATGCAACAACCAGAATCTAGATTTGCTCACCATCTTGTACTAAGGTCCACTTCACACACGAGCGAAGAGCCGTGACCATGAAATTGCGAGAGCCCAAAAGAAAGTGTCTAGCAACTGTCCCAACACACCTCCAAAATCATGTAGTGTGGTCACGGACCCTCTAGTGTAGTGTGAAGCCATATGTGACCGTGCCCTCAACCAAATGCTATTTCAATGTATTTCTACTCGTGTGGGTCCTCACACATGATAAAACCGAGTAAATCAATCGGGAGACCATGGCACTCTGAAACCGAGTGAAATCACTCAGAGTGCCATGGTCTCCCGATTTACCTCTTTAGGTCTGCCTCCAAGAGGTGGTTTTTGAAAAACAATCCAAGTGACCATGAAACATGATCCATTCGATGCCATGTAGGAATCCATATAGACTTTACACCCATCTCGCATTCACTTATATACTCCGTTGGCCCCTCAAGCGCAGTGTGAAGCGAACTTGGACCGGCTCCGCCTTTTCTACCAACGAGAGTGCTTGAAGTGTAATGATGGTCACGGGCTCACAGTCTCATGTGTGAAGTGGCCCTAAAAAATCGCATGTGTCCACGTCCCAATGGAGATAGTGGGCTAGTTGGAGAAAGTAAGCATTCAAAGACCCCATCTACCTTACACATGGTCAGGTGGGTAAGCTGTGGTGCAAAAACCTAGGGACAAAAATAGGGTTTTTACTGCCGAGATTTTTCTATATATATATATATATATTTGAGACAGAAGGCCGATAGACCAGCACCAAAGCACAGGAGGTAGTTGACCACTTGGCAAGTTTTCCGTCAAGTAGAGAGGAGATTTCACAACTGGGATTCAAACCGCCAACCTCTTCCTTGAGATTTGTTTACTGCCAAGATTCAGATGTCAAGTTGAATGCTCAAGTTCTGATGTTCTTTTCTCCCTTCCTTTGCAACTGACAGGCGTCATTCCAACTACCAACACACAGCCCCATGGCCATGCCAGCCATCCCAGCAATCGACCGTATTTGGAATGGAGGGAGGGAGTAACTTAATTAGTGGCCGGAGATGAATATATATATATATATGGTGGTACGAAGTTTGCCGGTGCTACTGCTAGCATATATTGGGGCCGGAGGTTATGCATATAATCAACCCACGGGGCGTGTTTCAAAGTCGCTCATTGGAGCATGTGGGAATGTGAAAGACAAGCGGCAGTGGTGGGTACTATGGTGCACTATGATGAGGGAATGTGCAGTCTGGGCTCAGACAGCTATGGTCAGCCATCCCCATGTTTTTGTTGAGGGCCCCTAAAAAAGAACGAGAAAAGTAAGCTTAGTTGTCGAGAAGTGCTCGGCCATGCCACCCATGTTTCCAACCTCCGATCTTCCAAAGTTCGGTCTCTCTAGGAACACAAATTATTGTGTTGAATCGGGTGGTGACGGTGGTGGTGGTGGTGGTGGTGGTGGTGGTGGTGGTGGTGGTGGTGGTGGTGGTGGTCTCGTGTCGTCTTTCTTCTTTCCTTTTGTTTTTTAACTGTTTGAACTTTATGGCAGCACCACTGGTGTCCTAAATGAATCGGAACCTCCTTAACGATTGGGTTTTGTAGTTGTGAGCGATGGAAAATGGAAATCAACTTCGGACATCAGAGCGTGTACATGACGTTGAGATGATCTCAACGCCGCTTTGATTGCCTTCAACTAGTCATTTCCGGCGTCGACACGGGCTTTAGGGTTTCGCCGGTGTATCAGCGGGCACCATAGGGTTCGTTTGGCGATGTACATATGGCATTATTCAAGGCCTTGGGAACGTTCCAAAGTTGTTGAAACTATGGGGTCCGCTGCACAAACGGTTGGGGCTAGTTCGACATAGGTATGTTATACCAATTCGTGTGCATTATTGTTCCAAGTTACACAGTACAACAATATTGTCTTTTACGCATGAGTTCATTTTTTACTATAATTTTTTTTCAATAGGTTGTTCAAACATCATAACACATATGTGACTTTGCTTGGTAGAATATTACATTCTCATTAAATAGTCATGGGCACTGCAAAACTCCGAATAGTAACATGCACTAAATGGGATAATCGGTGTAGTTTTCTATAGGGCCGTTCAATAGGGCAACTAGGTTAGTAGGGCTTAACGTTAAGAATGTACTTGTGGTTGGACAAATCACATCCACGTACGTGATGTACTTGGGAGACAGATGCTCTGCTTAACAATCGTTGTAAGAGCCGGGGTAGTTGGAAGGTGTTGGTTGTAGGTGCTCTAATAGTGATGTGAAGAAGATGGACATGGTGTGAACGTTGGAGGGATATATGTGGTGGGTTAGAGGTTAGTTTTCATATCGGTCGCTTGCTCGCCCTCTGGATTCTAGTGAAAATGTAGATGACACCTGGTGAAATCTACATTTTCAGTAGAATATGATGGGCGAGCAGTCTGCATGGAAACTAACCCTAAGTGCAACCCCATATTACATGCCCATCATAATCTTCTTGTTGTTGTTCCATGTGGTAGGACGAACATGTCAATGGTTTTTGAGAATTACATGGACTAATTTAATAACAGTAGAGGCACCTGTGAAGTGAAGTAGACGATCGACCCATTGGTTTTGTACATTGGTAATCCCAATTAGTGCGAGTGGTACTAATTCTTGAAACATGCGATGTTTTGCCAAGTCTCAAAATTAGTGAGGGTTGGACTATTTTATTGGATGATACTAAATTTTTGAATACATGCTCTTTTACCATAAATTTGAAGAAAGTTACTGCATGCTCCAAGGTGTTTGTAGGATGATTAAGAAATTTGTTTGCAAAAGTGGATAGTCTCAAGATGAATAGTGCCGGTTCTTTTAGTGATCAATATTGCTATGAATAGTATTTCTAGTGAATAGTACTTCTTGGATCTTTTGGTGGCACTACTTTCATAGCGTAAAGAAATTTAGTATCACCTTCACTAATTTCCCACACGCATTATTAACCCTCCTTCACTCATTGGGCTAATCAATGTAGTCCCAAACCACGAGTTTGTGAGAATCAACGCAAAGTTGTTCGAGTTTTCTTAATGCTTAAACTCGCCACCGTACACAAAGAGTGGCGTCAGGTCATTCAAAACCAAATTTTCCAACGTGTCCTACTAAAAAGTTGGGGAGGGGACAAGCCAACATTACACAGGCATATCTGGGATTTAGGACAACATGTCCCATGCACATCATTACCCTCCTCTAAATCCTAAAACTCTCTCAAAGTTTGAGAGGTGAACCTAAAAGTTTCAACCCATTTCAAAATAAGTTCCAATACACAACGAGCTGACGAACTCTTCATAAGAAGTGTTCCAAAGAAGGATCAAACCCACAATTTCGTCTCTCTTCGAGGTACTTTGTGGATGAACTCTAATAAGGCTCAAACTTCAAGAATTAATCGGGTCCGTAACGGTAGCATGTGATGTCATGTGCCCTTGGTCTCAAAAATGCTCCAAAAACAAGATGCTGTCAAACTTGCTGGTCCCTCAATTGTGCCTATGTTTGGGGCTTTTTCTTCATCTTTCAGGCGAGATCCTCTATATTTATAAATTTCTAACGTATCCTCTTGGTAAGTAGGACATTGTGGATGTGTGGATGATGTAAAGCGCGATGCTTATAATGATGGGATGATCCACTTTGACCCCCGATTTCTGTAAGGGTAAGGATAGGATTAGGGTTTAGATCCCAACATTTTTGGTGTCCGGGGCATGATCGGGGAGATTTTTGGGCATAATCGGTTGAGATCCTAGTGTTTGCAAGTCCAACCAGTTACATGTTCGACATCCTCCGGTTTTCCTTTATTAAATTGGAGTATATTCTATGAATTCTTCTAAAATGATCAGTAATTTTCCTATAGCCTTGAACTTCAATCGGTTATTTCTCAAACTCAACCGGTTCATTTGTAACTAAATGCTGGTTATTCCCGATCATAGGTTTGGGGCATTGCTCAGGTAGAACCGGCGGTTAGTTACAGATGAAGAACCGGTTGAGTTTGAGAAATAACCGGTTGAAGTTGGAGACTTCAGGAGGATTACTGATCATTTTAGAGGAATCTATAGAAGAATATACCTCCTCAAATGAAAGAAAGCACAACCGGAAGATGTCAACATGAAACCGGCTGGATTTAGAATCACTAGGACCGTGACCGACTATGCCCAAAAACTTACTTCCCGGGCAGTGGTCTGGGGGGATTATTTATGCCTTTGAGGCACGGTCTCTGCTTTAGACCGGTCTCCCAGGAGGTCCAAGCCCAACCTGCACCTACATGCATGTTGTGATCATTCGGTTGGTATTCTTCATAAATGAGAGGCAGAATATTCTATAGACTCCTCTTAAAGGATCGGTAAGGGCCACTTCACACACGAGACTGAGGGCCCGCGACCATTACACTTCAAGCACTCTCATTGGTGGGAAAGGCGGAGCCGGTGCAAGTTCAAGCTTCACACTACGCTTGAGGGACCAATGGAGTATGTGAAGAATGCAAGATGATGTAAAGTCTACATGGATTCCTACATGGCATCGAATGGATCATGTTACATGGTCACCTGGACTATTTTCAAAAACCATCTCTTGGAGGTAGGCCTAACACAAAATCATGGCACTATGAACGCTCACAATCGTTGATGTATTCTATTTTATCATGCGTGAGGATCTGCATGAATAGAAATTCATTGAAATAGCATTCGGTTGAGGGCCCGGTCACATGTGACTTCACACTACACTTAAGGGTCCGTGACCACACTACATGATTTTGGAGGTGTCTTGGGACAGCCTTTGAACACTTTGTTTTGGGCTCTCACAATTTCATGGTCACGGCGCTTGGCTCGTGTGTGTGAAGGGGGCCTGAGTTTGCTGAAGTCTTGGACTTCAACCGGTTATTTCTCAAACTCAATCAGTTCATCTATAACTAGCGGTTGGCATATTTGACCTATATAGAGCAACCTACTTGTACAAGCGAAGACAAAAACAATGTAGCAAATGGAAGCATATTGCTGTAAAAAAAATAAAATTTGATTTCAACCACAACATGAATAAAGTAGACGGTTTTTTCCACATCATGTTCTACACTAAATATGATATTTAGTGGTTTTTTTGTGTCACTATGGTAACTGTTCAAATGACACCTTATATGAATAAGTGAACAATTATTGTTATGGATTTTAGATGAGTTCATCCATTGTCCAAAATCCTACCTTCTCTTGTCAGCAACTTGTGATGAAATGTTGTCATGGATGCTTGGAATTTGGATGAAAAATCACTTGGTAAGTGACAGTAATTGCAACACTGTAAATTTATAATCCCTCAATTTTTTTAACAAGGAATGACAAATAATGTTGGGTTAACATTTAGTGTGGGTGAGACCATGCCGCAGTTTACAAATAGTATCGAGCAAGACAATTAGGATTGGTGGCACTAAATATCATATTGAGTGTAGCTTCTCAATGGCGTCCTATAGGGGTTGCTTGACTAGGCCACTAAGTAGTTGCAAAGCAAGTCTTTAATGATATTATTGCGCCCTTTTGTAGTCTTTTTCCCATTCTACTCTACCCCATAGTCGGCTTCTTATAGCCTAAATCCGTCACTCCTACAAATCCTCATGAACTGGGGTGTCATGTGCCTTAATCCATATGCAAGGGCCCACAACACTTAGTAACTACAGTGCCTCTCACCCATGTCTCTTGAAGACTTCATCTTTAATAGTCTTCACGGACTCTTTCTAGAGTGTGACACACCCATTCTGAGCCCTCCCTCAAAGCCCGGTGCCGACCCTTGAATCAGGTAGTTAGCATAGGATAACATAAAGCTTACCAAGGGTACACTAACGAGAGGTAGGTATAGGGGCGGAATTAGGCACGGTTTGGAATTATAACTCTCTACCTTATAGGGTAAGTGGATCTAATGCAAAATGTCCTCTTAAACGGGCACTTATATTTGAGTGGTGTGTGGTTATGTGTGGATTTAAGAACACATACCAAAGAGTCATGTGTTTGAAAGAGGTTGAAGTACGACATGCCCAACATTTGTTAACCATTCTAGGCTCAACAATAAACATAGTTAAAGGGACCTATATGATCGTTCATTGATAAAGAGATCCTTCACTTTGACTATGAATAAGATATTCATATGAGCTCAAAAAGTTACAAGGACACTGGCTACAAGTATGATTTAGATTTTGCTAATCAGTTTGCACTAATTGCATGTTTCATATTCTAAAAGAAGTGGGTACAAAAGTAAAACTATCCACTTTAGCCCCATTTACATTAATGATATGTATGCTAATCATGATCTCAAGCGCTAGTTGTGCATTTTGTAGCCTATGAGAGATGGGCACGGAGAAAAAAATGTTTGTTTAAGGTTCACTTACCTTATACATGGACTCGCCATATGCCTGGGAGTTGCACCTTTCATTAAAACCAAGAACCACGTGCGTTTGCAACATACTCTACAAACTTTCTATATACAAGTTTTTGTTTTCTTTTGTAAAATCAAGCAATACACGTACAATTTTAGTGATGAAAATACAAGTGACAATAGGTATACGTAGAAAATAATTACATTAACATAATTGTACAAATCTGCTTTTCAATAATAATGAACCCCTATCATATGTATAATGTAAACTCTAGCAGTTACTAATAAAGTCATTGAGGACTTTCCAATCCTCCAGATGTAACTCATAAGTATCTAAGTCTAAAATATAAGTCATAGAAGCTTATATAATGGTTGTTTCTAAATTTACCATCAAATGATCCGTAAGATTATAAGTTCATTTATTGTTGGTTCCTTTTTGATACCAATAGAAGCCTATCTCCATGTTTGATGGACAATCGATCAAGTCAATTAAATCCCTACCAATGATTACCAAATTTTCTATGCATCCTACAAACCCCCCAGCAAACCAAACTTAATTGGAGCTATTTTTTGGGTGTATCAAGTTTTTTTTTGGACAATTATAGCTTCATGTGTCTTAAAAACATACATTCTTTCAATCACAACCAAAATTTAACTTAGTATCATGCTTTGCGGCAGTAGAAAAATTTAGGCTCTATATATAAATATGCCAACCTTAATCCAAGCCAATCGATTTTTAAATAAATTTGGATTGCCAATTAATTGACGAACAAGTGTACTCTCAAAAATTCTACACTCCCCTACCTCTACATAAGGCACAATGAACTTTACACTATATTGAAAGGGAATTTCAACATTTTTCACATTCACCAGTTGAAACATCTTTGCCCATGTTTGAATTGTCTTTTCCAACAATACAATTGTCCTTGTCACCACCTTGGCAAAAGAATCATCAATTTATATGTGATCATACTCACACTCCTCATCCTCCTCCATACTTCCAAATAAATGAACTTTAGTAAGTGACCCTGTCATATAAGTACAATTGTTACACATTTTCTAGAGATCCTCCAAACATGTACATAACTTTGAGTTAAGATTTGTGTGTCGTATGTATATGTAATACAAAAAGAAAAATCAAATTAGTACCCCTTTTTGTGCACTTACGTATACTCATACATGTTATGAAAGGTGCAACCCCCATGGACATATACATTGAAGGTGCCAACACCAAACTTGGAATCACTACATGCGTATGCGTCTTGGGCAATTGCCCTCTGTTGGTGAAAAACCTAATATGCGTTGCTACAAAACATTTCAATCTATCAGAATGATAGATTTGCATGTACTTTTCAATAACACAAATCAATTGCCTAATACTCATATGCTAGTACTATTCTCTCTCTTTATCAATAAGCAATTTTTCGTGCAAGAAAGTGTTGTGTTTCTAGTTGTATGACATTTTTGGCCTCAAATACTGTACTATCAAGGTTTTTCAAGAAATTAGCATATTTCAATGTAAAATATCATTTAATATACATAACGAAAATAGATAAGTATGAAATAACATTTGTATTGAAAAATATGCTGACAAGGTTCCCCAAGGTTCCCCAATACAAATAACATTTCCCAAGGTTTTCCTACATGTTCCAAAATATTAGTCACATGTGGACCTTGGAATACATGTGAATCCCACCACTTATACACATTAATTACGTCTCTTATGTAACAAATTGGACATTATAAATGTTGTATTATGAGCATTGTAGCCATTGATATGGAGATAAATCATCACTAGAAAGTTTGGTTGATATAATTGAGTGTTGTAATATGGAGGGTAGATTGTAGTGAATATATATAAAGAGCTCCTTAAATGCAGACAGGACCTCTAAATTTAGTTGCAGTGTGAAGAAACTACACCTCTAGAGGGACTGGCGATGTCAAGCAACATCTACAATTATCGAGAAGAGAAGGTAAGGGCCACTTCACACACGAGACTGAGAGCCCGTGACCATTACACTCCAAGCACTCTCATTGGTGGAAAAGGCGGAGCCGGTCCAGGTTCACTTCACACTACGCTTGAGGGGCCAACGAAGTATATACGTGAATGCAAGATGGATGTAAATTCTACATGGATTCCTACATGGCATAAAATGGATCATGTTTCATGGTCACATGGATTATTTTCAAAAACCACCTTTTGGAGGTAGGCCTAACACAAAACCGGAAGACCATGGCACTCTGAAGGCTCACAACCATTAATTTTATTCTATTAAATTATCATTTGTGAAGACTCGCATGAATAGAAATCCATTGAAATAGCATTTGGTTGAGGGCTTGGTCACATATGGGATCACACTACACTTGAGAGTCCATGACCACACTACATAATTTTGGAGGTGTGTTGGGACGGCCTTTGGACACTTTCTTTTGGGCTCTCACAATTTCATGGTCACGGCTCTTTGCTCGTGTGTGAAGTGGCCCTAAGTATATATGGATGATTTTATTTAGATCATAATTAAATCATCAACTAAAAATCTGGAATAATAGTTTGTTCCAAAATCTGGTGAATTGTGGAAGGAATACTATTCAAATGTTTGAACCATTCAAACACTTCCAGTCTTCAGCCTGCTTGTGGCTTTAGTTGATGTTAAGGTTTTGGAGGCTGACCGGTAATTATCAGTTAATGTACAGTTAACTATAGGCTCTCGAAAGAAAGACTATTCGGAAAATGACTAAGGCATGTGGGTGTGATTTGGTTCGTTTTTTATCATGTTCTCCAACTTCTACCGATTAGATCTACACAACAAAACTTGTGTTGCATTGGTAAATCTACAATGAAACATCTACAGAAATCGGACCTCCCCTGGTCAAGTTTATGGTCGTTAAAAGGATTGCATGCTTGTTGATTCCTAAACTGGATACATAGGTCCTCCCAAGCGTGTTCATTACTGAGTGTACAGTAGTCATTGATAGTTGAATATGTGGGTCTAATCTCTCTTAAACATGTGTCTTTATGATGTATGCTCTTTGATCCTCAGCAAACCACAAACCAATCAAATATAGGGGTCCAAATGAGATAACGTGCCCCCGGGGAGATCACAAGCTATATATTTTTGTAAACCACTTGCAGTTGGGGGTTAATTAACGATGGGTTGTTTAGTTAAATGACTTGAAACATTGGCACCCTATAAGTAGATACTATATGGTACTTTGAGATACATATTTCTCAAGACCCTATAGGTAAATATAATTTACACCATCTACTTATTTTACAAACTTAATTTTGTTTGTGAACTATTCCACCAAATAATGGAAATTTGACATAAATCGATGTTAATCCATAATTGAACGACAACACTACATTAATGATACATGCAAATAAAATTGAATGGAACACGGTTGCACCACTATGTTGAAGCAATCCAACACTATCTTGAAAACTCTCAGTGACCATCCCAAGCTTGCCAACATTTAAATTCGATGACTGCTAGTCGATTGAAGCAACTTCTCATCCAATCCAAAGACATATTCATTGAACCTCACATAAATTCTTCATTCCTCAAAATATAACATACCTTATTTTATTAACAAAAACTAAATACTACCTATATTTTTCACCTAACATGTTTAAGAGATGATATTGTATGGGTTATAACTTCATTCAAGCTCTAGTGACTCCAAAAGTTTGTGTGTATGTGTTTGTATATATATATATATATATATATATTCTCTCGAATTAAAAGCACCCAATCTTTTTCCTCACATGGTTTCCAAAAATTCAACAGTGTCCTCCCCGTGAACAAGCCACATAAGGGCCATCTATGAACCATCTACCTGTAGGCCTTGTGGAAACGAGTGTTGGATTGGTATCAACTTTTCTTGATACTGTTCGGGTATCCATAAGAACGAGGATTTTACATCACAGATACCAATAGGGTATGGATACATGATGGTAGTTCACTGGGGTTTACACCGATGGCAAGAACCTTGATACCGGGGCGGACTCGTCCTAGAATCAATGCGGTTTAGAATGGTATTGACCAAAATAACAACAACCAGGGTACACAACATATGATTCTCTGGCCTCGACCGACTTACGTATCAAATATCAAATATTACAATTTCGATACTCATGAGTGGGTTCTTTGATACGTGAATTGATGTTGGTGTTGATGATTGTTGATACCATGCATTCACATATACATACACCAAACCAACATCGGGCATTGAAACCTTAAAGCAGGGTGGGCCCTCCCTCAAAATTATTGCACACTCGCAATAAGTACTGGAAGCCTCTGAACCACCATTGCCTCCTGTTGGCTCCAATAAGGGGTGGGGTGAAAACACAATGTTCTGTACTATTCAAGTGGACACATGTATGTATATATATTTATATATATATACACACACTATAAGATGCAATCAGTCGACACTTGCAGCTTAAGTATTTATGATGGCACTAGCTACAAGCTGATGTTTAATCGCCCGTTTCATGCTCCATGAACGCACGGGAAGAACTGACAAGCTAGCTACACTAATTATGATATTTAGTGTTGTTACCACCCTATTCTGCTCAACACTAATTTTCAATTCTTTGATGATTAGTGTTAGGCATAAATGCGCTGTCATCTTTTCTATTGTCACCTCCCTTCTCCTTTTATCATTGTTAAATTTTTTATGTATCTTTACTAACACTAAATTCGTGCATGTAACTTCCACATATTATCATAGTTGATATTTGGTGTTTGAGTTTACATTTGATGTTACTTACTTTCATAGGGTTAGTGTTATTTAGTGTATGCGTCCATATCGAGTGTATCAAATACTGAACATCGTATTTAGTGTAGTTACAGAAAAACCGGCTGAGTTTGAGAAATCACCGGTTGAATTTGAGGAAATAACTGGTTGCAGTTCCAGACTTCAGGAAACTTGTGGACCATTGTAGAGGAATCTATGCAATCTATGGAATATACCTTAAATAAAATAAAGAAGAACTGGAAGATCGCAACATCATCTTGTCGCTTGCACTTGGGAAACACTAGGATCTCGGCTGATTATGCCCAAAAATCTCCCCAGACGCTGTTCTTGCTCTAAGCAATGTAATCTGTTTGTACTTTTTTTTTTTGGTGTGGTTTTGTGGGTAGCAGTTAGTTAGTCATTGATTCACATGAATGCATGCCCTTGTTTACGGCGCCGTAGAATGTCATTAAAGGGGTTCTAAGAAAGTGAAGTACACTCCAAACTCCGAAATATCAACCTCCTTAATGTCACTCCTTCTCTTATATCCCGACACCCTAGGGAACAGAGGTTCTCTCTTTGAAATCTCAGTTTTTAAAATTGTCACATTTCTTTCATGTATATCACGGGTTTTTGACATTAAAAGAAACCAATAAAGAATTTAATTTACATGCGTGCATGCGTGCATGCATCACGTTGCCATCATTGTAGTTATTGTTATTATTGTGATGTTGACTTTGTGTTATTCCATAATGTCACATGCTGCACTAATTCTCTACAAAACTCCTTAATAATATCATGTGCACTTTGGTTGCCACAAGCATGATATTATGGAGTTTAGAGTGTACTCAATAATGTAGTACTTTGTATGTGGTATTTAGTGTCACTTACCCTATTTCGAGGCATATGCTAGGTTGCACTTCTGATCAACAATTTTATCATTAGTGTCACCTAGTGACACTTGATGTTTAAGTGTGCCTACTGATATCTCAGTAGGAGTATGTTCAATAATGTGATGAGGTGTATGCTTATAAAACATAGTGGTCTACAACTTGACCAAAGTGTACACAAATGATGCTTGACATTATTATGCTCAAGAATATCTTCCTCTTGCATACTAAAACATAAACACATGACACTTGCCCTTAGTATGCTCAATAATATATTCCTCTTGCATTGATACAAAATTGCAAAACTATCATCTCAATAATATCCCAATTTCCTACGCTAAATGTCTTAATGTAGATATTTTTTTTTTCACTTCAAAAAATTACTTATGTTGACAAATAATATCATGTTGGCAATTAACGGATGTGACACTTTGAGACCTCTAGGCATCTAGTTTCAGCCCCTTTGCTAACAATGTATGTGACACTGAATACCATAACCGGTGTACTTCTGTGTTGGAAAATAAATGCGGGAATTCCAATCCACACTGTATTGTCATCTAAAGCATTTCCGAGTGCAAGACCTAATTAGAAAGTTAAGCTTGTGGTCGATTTGGAGGTTAAAATCATGGGTTTCCTTATTAAGAAAAATGAAATCCATGCAATGATAGTTTAGGTGTTTATGTATGTCAATCTTTGGGTGCTAATTAAGTCACTGTAGGTGATGCTCGAGTGAACGGTGAAATCGGTTAATGTGGGCGCAAATATCATTAATGTAACAACACTCCCACAATGATCGGGGAGAACCGGCAGTTACAGTAGTTACAAATGAACCAGTAGAGTTTGAGAAATAACCGGTTGAAGTTCAAGACTGCAGGAAAATTACCGATCATTTTAGAGGAATTTATAGAATATACCCCAATTTAATGAAGGAAAGCTGGAGGATGTCGAACATGTAACCGGTTGGACTTGCAAACACTAGGATCTCAACCGGTTATGCCCAAAAATCCCTCCGATCATTGCACTCACATACCTTAGGCCCGCTTACTTACACTGATACGTTTTGACTGCATCAATGTCAACTTATTGAACACAAGAATGTCACAAATATGACAAACGAATATGACATTGAATCCACTGGATTCCAGTAGTGTTGTTACCTTATCTTTTTTGATGAGCAGATGATCTGGTTTCTTGTAAGTCATTATCGAGGAGAAACCCAAACATGTGAGGATTATTAAGTTAGAGGAGGGCCAAGTGGACAGGAAGAGGTGGCAGCGAGGAAGAGGAGCAAAAAGTGAGTGAAAGTGGCAGACCTCGGAAACCGAGGACCAATCATACAACTAGTCAAATGCTGCTGCTGTGGGTAATCAGACGAAGATTGCACAGAGGGAAGGGAAGGGAAGTAAAGTTTGTCATTGCAGCAGCTTTTGCTTTGCTTGCTCCCTCCTGTGACTCCAAGTAAGTTAGTAATAAGTACTTGAAGCTTGACAGGGAACCAACCGCCTGAGTCCCCAATAATTCTCCATACCCAAATGTGGTTCTAAGTTTGATCGTTCCAACATAGTGGAGATATGTGGAAAAGAAAGCAAATCGACTTCTACCGCTACTCAACCACAGGTACTACTAGCTCTCATGATGAGGTTGGTAAAAATCATGTGGAGAGAGAAAGGAATTATCACTTGCCTTTGCAGCTACTGCATGTAGCTGGTGTGGTGACCAGTCACACCATGTAAGTTGGTCAACATGGTTTTGGGCGATCGAAGCGACAAGCAAGCTGGGGAATTTGGAATGCACATTTTGATGATGAGAGTTGTGGAGGTAAGGTAACACCGGATGAAAAGGAAGTCGATGATCCATTGTCCCGGGAGGTTCTGAGCAAAGTCGGTTGAGATTCAAGTGTTTCCAAGTCCAGCCGGTTACATGTTAATATCGTTTCGGTTTTTATATATTTACATAAGGTATATTCCATAGATTCTTCTAAAACGATCGGCGAGTTGTTGACAGTCTTGAACTTGATCTAGTTGTTTCTCAAACTCAACCGGTCCATCTGTAACTAGCAGTTGGGTCTCCACGTTCAGAGGGCCGATCTTCAGCAAGCACGCAAGAGGATGAGCACAATAACTTAACCTCCATGGCCAAACATGGGTCTGATTAACAAAGTGGAAATATGTTGTAAAAGAAAGCAAATTGACTACTAGTACTACTAACGCTACTTAATTGACCACGGGTACTACTAGCTAGCTCCCATGATGAGGTTGGTAAAATCATGTGGAGGGAAAAAGGAAATATTATCACTGCCTCTGCAGCTGCTGTAGCTAAGTGCAGTCACCCTGTAAGTTAGTCAACATGGTTTTGGGCGATCAAGTGACAGCAAGCTGGGGGATTGAAGCGCACGTTTGATGATGAGAGTGTTGGAGGTGAGGTAACACAGGATCAAAGGAAGTGGACGATCTTAAGCAAGCAAGCAAAGGGACAAGCACAATAACTTAACCCTCCATGCCCCCCCCCCCCCCCCGCCCGTCTTCATGATTTGAGCTGCAGTGGCAGAAAGAAGAACCAGCGAGCAGGCCAGGCGGCCAGCGTTGCAGCTGGGCCCAGGCAGGCAGGCAGGCAGGCAGGCAGTAAGTAAGTAGGCACAAGAAGGAACAGAAACACAAACAGGAAGCATCAACAGCAGCAGCTGGGGCTGTGATTGCTGCCTTAGCCTCTCTCATCCCATCATCACGAATTTACTCCCCCTCGTCTCTCTTATTGAGCTCCCTTTCCACAGCCTCTCTACTCTCTCACTCTTCCCTCCGAACTCCCACACTCAATTGCCTTGTGGGCGGAGGAGCGGCAGGGAAGCTCCAAGGTTGCAGGTGTGAGGGAGGGAGAGGGAGAGAGAGTCAGAGAGGATGAGCTGATAGAACCAGAGAAACCAAGGAGAAGGAGAAGGAGAAGGAGCTACAGCACAAAGTTTTGATGTTGTCGTTGTTGCTGCAGTCTGCTGCGAGTGGGAGAGAATCTTGAGGTTGGGGGGGGGGGGGGGGGAGGGGCTTGGGGGGTAAGCAATGTGTATGGGGATCGGAGGTCGGCAACAACCGCAGGCGGGGGCCTTGCTGTGATATTTTCAAGTGGACGGTGGGGAAGCTGCTGTGGAGGTGAAATAAAAGTTGAGGGGGGCTGAGCAACAATGGAGGCAAATGCAGGCCTTGTTGCCGGATCCCACAATCGGAATGAGCTCGTCGTCATCCGACAGACATCGGACAGTGAAGGGGTAGGGCACCTTACACTTGCACGGGCACTGGACTGACTAAATTTAGACATAGCTGCTGCTCAGGATGCGTACCGCCATTTCTCGCAGCTTAAGTTATGTCGAATCTTTAGATACTTTGACCTCATTTCCTCTTGGCATCTCGAGGGGTGACTGAATCCTGTGAGGATTTGTCTCCCGTGCCTGTTCCATAGGAAGTGGGTGACGTCGTCTGGTGGGGGCTATATCTGTGAGGATGAAGTCTTGTATTTTCTCCTTAGATCCCTTAGCAAGCATCATTGGCTGAAGCTTACCCAACGATTTAAAAAAAGTCTTCACCATAAGGGGCATAGAGAATCTTCTCGATGGACTGACGAGGATCTTCAGAAATCTTCACAACATCCCTAGGCTTTAAGCACAGAAACTTGCTCCGGACTGGGTGCATTCTTCCCATAATCCTACTCCAAGTGTCTCCCCATACGGTTTAGTGCAGACAGGCCATGGAAAGACACTAGATTTGTCGAGACTTGTCAGAGAAGTGATCTACCTTGTCGATGGCATTGAACCGTCAAGCCTATCTGAATTAGCCCAAACCCCGACGCAATGTGGTATTACGTTCTGCCTTAGATGTTCTCCCTAGCCTTCGCAGTGGTGTCACTGAGAATCTTGAAATCTTGCAACAAATCGACAAGAGGAACCATCTCACTTATTATTAATGCGATAATGCCATTATCATCTGACATCTCTTCGTATCGCTGAAATAGAGGGCATGGATCTTAGGGAGGGACATGGACATCAAGTAGCAGTGGGTGTGGCTGCTTATAAAATAGCATAATTGCACGAGATCCGCCGCATTTTGTGCTGATTCTTCCCATGAATATACTCCCTGCATTTAGATTAGTCTTGAAGCTGTGTAGTGCTGATGCAATGATGCGGTGTTTCTTGATGGGGTCATGCGTTTTTTTAATCTTTTGTATTGGTTCTTCAGACGTTTTGCTACCATTGATTGAGGTCTCATATTTTTCTCTATTTCTTTACAGCCTAAGCCTGTGCACCACACAAAAGGGAGCATCTGTCAAATTTGCGGGGACGATGTTGGCGTCTCAGCAGAGGGAGAACTATTTGTGGCCTGCAATGAGTGTGCATTTCCTGTGTGCCGTCCCTGTTTTGAGTACGAGCGCAAGGATGGCAACCAAGCTTGTCCTCAGTGCAAGACCCGCTACAAACGTCTCAGAGGTGAATCCTCCTTTTGCTGTTGAATCCTAAGAGAGAGCTTGACTTGGATGAATACTCTCCCAATGTACAGACAATCTATAGTAATCAGTGCAGCAATGTATGAAAATATCCATGTATCAGTGGAGGCCATTTAGTACTCTTCTTTTGAGGCCGGAGCTGATTTTGATTTTGCCTCACTGTTGAGTTACAGGGAGTCCTCGTGTCCCTGGTGACGAGGAAGAGGAGGATACAGACGACTTGGAAAAGGAATTCAACATTGAGATGGACAAGCAAGGCAAGCACCACGTTACCGAGGAAATGCTTCACGGTCACGTGACCTACGATGGCACTTATGATCACGATCTGCCGCATCATATGATGCACCAGCAACCTCAGTACCCCTTGCTAACAAATGGCCAATCGGTAAGTCAACCATTAGTGCTGTTTCTCATCACCAGCAGTAAACCTTGTAATTAAAATCCAAGACCTTCATGCACCCCCTGCTGGTGTTGATCTCCTTTGATGAAGAAGAAAACGCCTTGTGCAATTATATGTGCTGTAAGGCTGATTCACTTCTTGATTTTTTGTTTACATCACAAGTCAGGAAGCATAAACCTTGATGAATCCTGAATGACAGGTGGCTGGGGACTCGGAGGATGGTGACAGCCATGCCATCGTGGTGCCTCCAAATCTGAATGGTGGGAAGAGAGTGCATCCTCTCCCTTACGACTCCAATCTGCCTGGTATGGATCTAAACCTGCTGTAGTATCATACTTGTAATTAATTCTAGCATTTGCATTCACCAACTTGAGCTAGAGGGAAATATAATTGTGATCTGTGTTAATTATTAGTGGCGAAGTGTGGAGGTAGGCTTTTGAGAATCTGGATTAATCCCTGAGTAATCCATGGATATTGATTTGCTAATGCAGTTCAAGCCAGGCCAATGGACCCAACCAAGGATTTGGCTGCATACGGCTACGGCAGTGTGGCGTGGAAGGACAGGGTGGATAGCTGGAAGTTGAGACAGGAGAAAATGCAGATGATGATGACAGAAGGAGGTCAACTACATCCCAAGGGAGGTGATATGGATGGTGATCCGAATGGCCCAGACCTACCAATGTACATCATCTAACACACTGATTGAATCGTTTTTGCTGGTTGCACTTGTGCGCATCGCCACTTGTGGAGTGATGTGTTTTGAGATTTCTCAATTTCGTGTAAGATTATCAAGAATCAAGAACTACTTCATAGGGCTGGGCATATTATAATGTGGGTGTCTGACCGTGCAATTCTGTTTCTTGCAGTTCGGATGAATCAAGGCAACCGCTGTCAAGGAAAGTCCCCATTGCATCCAGCAGAATTAACCCCTACCGGATGTTGATTGTTCTCCGTCTTGTGGTGCTGGGATTCTTCTTCCGCTACCGAATTCTGAACCCTGTGGATGGTGCTTACGGCCTCTGGCTGACATCAGTCATTTGTGAGATTTGGTTTGCCATTTCCTGGATTCTTGATCAGTTTCCCAAGTGGCTTCCCATCAACCGAGAAACCTATCTGGACAGACTCTCCCTCAGGTAATTTCTGGAGAGGCTCTGCTACCTACCATTTCCATCAATTAATTACCCCTCAATAGTATCAAATTCAGTTCGAAGCACATTGTCTTGTGTCTTATCTCACTCATTACTGGCCTTTGTACAGATACGAGAAGGAGGGCGAGCCGTCCCAGTTGGCACATGTAGATGTGTATGTTAGTACAGTAGATCCTGCAAAGGAACCTCCCATTGTAACAGCGAACACCATTCTCTCGATTCTGGCCGTAGATTATCCAGTTGACAAGGTCTCATGCTATCTCTCTGACGATGGAGCTGCCATGCTCACCTTCGAGGCTCTGTCAGAGACATCTGAGTTCGCTCGCAAGTGGGTTCCTTTCTGTAAGAAATTTCAAATCGAACCCCGAGCACCTGAGATGTACTTTGCTCAAAAGATCGATTACTTGAAGGATAAGGTGCAGCCCACTTTTGTCAAGGAACGCCGTGCCATGAAGGTAAGAACCTACAGACTTTTTCTTCAAGTCTCTCAATTATACGAAACATGAATCAAGCTTTGCAATACTAATTTGTGTGGAACAGAAGTGCACGTGTTGCATTCCAAGCTCCTCGTATTCTTTTTTCCTGAGGTGGATGTGGAGTGGAAATCATGGGTGATTGACATATTACGTGTGTATGCAGAGGGAGTATGAAGAGTTCAAGGTGCGCGTGAATGCTCTGGTGGCAAAGGCACAGAAGGTGCCAGATGAGGGATGGACAATGCAGGATGGAACACCATGGCCTGGCAACAACAGTCGTGATCACCCAGGAATGATCCAGGTATATACTTTGAGCGTGGAGGTAGAATCTATTAGATTGAAATTCTATTTCTGTGCAATTTTGTGTTGTTCTACGATGTCCAGTGAGCTTGGTGCCATTTAACTTTTTGCTTGGACAGCTGTGTCTCATGAAGTGGCGCTGAGGACTTGGATGCTGTATGTATTGATGCAGGTATTCTTGGGTCACAGTGGTGGTCATGATACTGATGGGAATGAGCTGCCCCGTTTAGTCTATGTCTCCAGAGAGAAGAGGCCCGGTTTCAATCATCACAAGAAAGCAGGAGCTATGAATGCTTTGATAAGAGTGTCTGCTGTTCTCACCAATGCGCCCTATCTCCTCAATCTTGATTGTGATCACTACATCAACAATAGTAAAGCCATACGGGAGGCTATGTGCTTCATGATGGACCCAAATGTTGGACCGAAAGTATGCTATGTGCAATTTCCCCAGCGGTTTGATGGTATTGATCGGAATGATCGATATGCCAATCACAACACCGTGTTCTTTGATGTAAGTACGAGTTGACACCTGTACTCCAACTCAAGTCTGTGGCTCAGCTACCTGAAGCACTGTATCACTTGAGGCCAATTACTTACTCAATGAAAGAAATGGAATTCACAGCACAATAGGACTCACGTGTCGTCTTTGCTCGCAGATCAACATGAAAGGTTTGGACGGAATTCAAGGACCAGTGTACGTGGGTACAGGATGTGTGTTCAGGAGACAAGCCCTTTACGGGTATGAGCCTGTCTTTAAAGGCAAGGCCAGCAAGGCTGCTTGCCCATCTTGGTGCTGCGGCCCACGCAAGAAGGGCAAGAAGAACAAGTCCAAATTTTCGAAGAAGAAGGCACCTTCACGTACCGATTCCAGCATTCCCATTTTCAGCCTTGAGGACATCGAGGAGGGCATGGAGGGTACGTCAACCTCTTCATAGCAAATCCACTCAACTCTATTTTGCAATCAACTACGCGATCTGTTCTTTAGGGTTCTTCTTGGTTTAAAATATATTGATATTGTTAAGTGTTTGAGCTGAAATTTTTCTGCTTGGTTTACAGGAATAGAAGACGAGAAGGCATCACTTGTCTCCACCAAGAACTTCGAAAAGAGGTTTGGTCAGTCACCAGTATTTGTTGCCTCCACACTGCTTGAAAATGGAGGTGTCCATCACTCCGCCAGCCCAGGCTCGCTCCTCAAGGAAGCTATTCATGTCATCAGCTGTGGTTACGAAGACAAGACAGAATGGGGAAAAGAGGTTAGTAAGACCAAACTTGCAATCCAAAGCATTTTATTACACATCCTCGGCCTGATATTGCTTTGAGGTAGCAATTGTGTCCCACATCATGCCCAATGGTTGTGGTCGTTGTGTCTGATGTAATTTCGTATGATGTGGCAGGTTGGATGGATATATGGGTCTGTGACAGAGGATATTTTGACTGGATTCAAGATGCATTGCCGTGGTTGGCGCTCAATCTATTGCATGCCTTCTCGACCTGCATTCAAGGGATCAGCCCCTATCAATCTTTCAGATCGTCTGAACCAAGTGCTCCGGTGGGCTCTTGGTTCAGTAGAAATTTCTCTCAGCAGGCATTGTCCATTGTGGTATGGATATGGAGGACGTCTGAAATGCTTGGAGAGACTGGCGTATATCAACACAACAATTTATCCCTTGACATCTTTGCCTCTGGTCGCTTATTGCACACTTCCGGCTGTTTGCCTGTTGACTGGAAAATTCATTATTCCTACTGTAAGTGATTCCTCATTGTCCTACTGTCGTACAGCTTTCCTGTTGCAATTTGCGCTTGAAGGTGTTCTCTTTCCTGGGTACAGTGGCTGACATGGATCTTTTAACTTTTGCAGATTAGCAACCTTGCGAGTTTATTTTTTATTTCCCTTTTCGTTTCCATTTTCGCTACTGGCATCCTTGAAATGCGGTGGTCCGGAGTCCACGTTGACGAGTGGTGGAGGAATGAACAATTTTGGGTTATCGGAGGTGTTTCAGCTCATCTGTTCGCGCTCTTCCAAGGTCTACTCAAGGTGTTTGCTGGTATCGATACAAATTTCACGGTTACATCGAAGTCAGGAGAAGACGATGATTTTGGCGAGCTGTATGCCATCAAGTGGACATCTCTTTTGATCCCCCCGACCACATTGTTGATCGTCAACCTTATCGGTGTTGTGGCTGGCATTTCCGATGCCATCAACAACGGCTATCAATCTTGGGGTCCCCTCTTCGGAAAGCTTTTCTTTGCCTTCTGGGTGATTGTGCACTTGTATCCTTTCTTGAAGGGTTTGATGGGCCGCCAGAATAGGACACCAACAATCATCATTGTGTGGTCCATTCTATTAGCTTCCATCTTCTCCCTCCTATGGGTGAGAATCGATCCCTTCTTGGCGAAGTCTACCGGTCCCAACTTAGTGCAGTGCGGTCTTACCTGTTGATATTTTGGTCTCCCAAAAATCCACAGTGTACATACGCATTTGTGACTCATGTCAAAGTGAACTCCCAGCAGCGAACGCGGATTCTTCGATCTGCTTAGAAACCATTGCATCCATCCTGGTTGTTGAAGCTGGAATGTTGTGATCAATTCTACAGGGTTGTGTGTGACCTTGTGCATTTATCCGAGGTATGGCCATGGCAGGTTGAGCAGAGGTGTGTAGATAATAAGAGGCTGCGCTCCAGCTTGATTAATTAAGTTAGAGCAGCTGAGATGACGCCCCATGTAATATTATTACACCGCATTTGACGTGGCTGTCTGGCAGACATTTTTCCAGCCTAGCCTTTTGCGTGATCCTGTTGTAGAGATTAAGCTCCCATCTATTCTAACCTAGTTACTTGTACTGCTCAACCTCCCAAACATGCCACTCATCATGTCCTGCTAGCGCCGCATCAGCTTTTAGTCCTTATTTGCAGGGGTGGATAGTCTTGCCACAAATACATCCGAAGCTATGATCACTGTGATCATACCCCACCCTGACATGGCCATTGTTGCGCCCGTGTCACTGTGTAAACGAACATCGCCCATCATTCAGATTCCTTCATCTCCAGTTCCTCTTCTCCCTCCTCTCGATGTATATTGTACTCTTGCTTGCTTGCGTTAATCTGACATGGAATTATTTTTAACGAATGTCGCTTGCGCCCGTGTCGCTTTGTAAACGAACATCACCCATCATTGAGATTCCTTCATATGCAGTGCCTCTTCTCCCTTCTCTCGATTTGTATATTGTACTCTTGCTTGCTTGAGTTAATCTGACATGGAATTATTTGTGACGAATATCGATTGCACCTGGTCATTGTGTAAACGAACATTGCCCATCATTCAGATTCCTTCATCTCCAGTTCCTCTTCTCCCTTCTCTCTATTTGTAAAATGTACTCTTGCTTGCTTGCGTTAACCTGATATGGAATTATATCTGACGAATGTTGATTGTATTGTCACTTGTATGTAAATGGTGAATTGGTTATCATGTTATCAATGTGTTAATCTCTTTCCTGGTATGTGAATATGCTTGACATTTCCCTTGGAATCTGCAAGCGCCTCATCTCTCTGAAGTAACATGTGGTTTCTTTGGGAACATGAAATCGTGTACTTCAAATCTTTCGGTTTATCTTCATTTATTTTGAGGTATATTCCATAGATTCCTCTAAATTGATGGGTTAATTCTCCTGAAGTCTTGGAATTTCAACCGGTTATTTCTCAAACCCAACTGGTTCATCTGTAACGAGCAGTCGGTTCTCCCCTTTCATTGTTGTCTTGCATCTGGAGTGCTTCCATGTCGCATTCATCACTGAAGTGCTTGAAGGATTAGCATAAAATTTGGGTGTTACTGCATTGGGTTTTTATGATTTTGTTATCCACAGAAGGATACCTCTTCTTGCGTTCATTGTCATTGAATGAGGATGTCTTTACGAGAGTTTCTTATTAACTAGAAAAATGCCTCTCCCAACCATTCGGTAACGCGGTCCATCACATTGTTAAGTCGAATTCATGATCACAAATGCGACTATTTTGGCTACAAAAATCTACCATGCTTGTGTGAGTCCACCCACAAATTGGCATTTTTGAATGGTAGGAATGGGTTCAGCTTATTTCTATGACGGGTGGTTAACCCTCCCCTTATGAACTTCTGAGGGGAGGGGTCTCTGTTGCGATCAAGGTTGGGGTCCATAATCTACAACTCTGGGGTAGTCCTCGAGGAAACTTTCTAAACCTGATTGAAAAACAATGCATGTCCCGCCTGACTTCAAAAAAAAGAGTTGCAACCTTGCACTTTTGAAGGTTACATGTTCACAAAACCCATATTAAGTGCATTTCATCTTCAAGGTCCAAAAATCATATATATATATATATATATATGTGTGTGTGTGTGTGTGTGTGTGTGTTTTCACTTCCACTTAGTAAATGGGCAATTGACTAGGATTTTGTTCCCGAAGTCAAACCTTCAACAAAGCATGTGATTTTTTTGGAAGTTAAAAATATTAAGAAATCCTTATTAACATGGAGGTTATAATTTTTGTGACTTACCATATGAAAGGGTCTTTGGTCGTTCTAAACTGAAATTTAAATCAGTGTGCTTATTTTAGCATGTTCATTTTATGGTATTTTAGTTAATGCCTTCTACTTTCACAAGTATTGATACACAATACAGATTAATTAAGCAAGATTTGATGTAATTAGGCATAATTTAATGTGATTGAGTGCAGGTCTAAGCCTAATTCAGTGCTCTTTTTGGTATCTAGATAAAAGTGACAAGTCTATGATTTATATCAAACTAATCAAACTAATTAAGCCTAATTAATTCTACAATGTGCTTAATTGAATGAATTTACAATTTAATCAAATATGAAAATAGATGTGCTTGATTACACTTGCTTAGGCTTAATTAAACTTAATTAGGTTTAATGTGCTGACTTGCATTTAAATAGGCTTAGTTAGTTGAATGTGTATGCATACTTGTAGAAACTTAGGCCTTGCGCTCAATTACCCTCAATTACGCTCAATCATGGTTAATTACGACTAATTGCATTTAATCTCGCTTAATTAGTTTGATTGAATGTGTATGAATGCATTTGAAAGTGAAAGTGAAAGGCATTAACTAAATTACTATAAAATGAACATACTAGTTTAATTTTCATTTTGGAATGACCAAAGACCCTTTCATATGGTAAGTCACAAAAATTATAACCTTGATGTTGATGTGGATTTCTCAATATTTTTAACTTCCAAAATAATCACATGCTTTATTGACAGTTTGACTTCGGGAACAAAATCCCAATCAATTGTCTATTCATTAAGTGGAAAGTGAACATATATATTGGATTTCGGATTTTGAGGGTGAAATGCACTCAATATGGGTTTTGTGGACAAGCAACCTTCAAAATTGAAAGGTTGCAACTTTTTTTTAAAATTAGGCAGGATGGGCAACGTTTTTTTTGGTTGGGTTCAGAAAGTTTCCTAGGGGAGTGCTCAAGGGTTGCGGATTGCAAGCCCTGACCCCTAATCTTGGCAAAGACGCCTCCCCCTCAAAGTTCGTGGGGGGAGGCTTAACATCCACCCTCAAGGTAGCTGACCCATTCCTGACTACCACCCCATGCTCACAACTTAGGCCAACCTATTTTTTGTGCACCACAATATCACTCTTTGATCAATGTTGACATGCATGTCATGGTGGAAATCCAACTTAGCCAAATGTCAGTGCTAAGTTGACAACTAGGTTTAGATTACAAGCATATTTGGGTGCCACAATTGTCGATTACGGGAATCAAGCACTCTCAATTTTGTGATTGATTGGTGATTGGAAAGATAGGCCGAGGAGAATATCCACTTGGGAAATTCGTAGTAATTTGGTTATTATGGGAAAAATTTGAGAAAAAATGAACTTCTCTCTCTCTCTCTCTCTCATCACACTTAAATTACAAATATGCTAAATTGCTTAACTAGTTGGGAATGGGTTAGCTACCTTATGTCCAATATTAGGTACTTTGTCGTTGAACTACACTAAACAATCTTATTATTGTGGGCCACAATAAATTTCTAGAGCCCACATTAATTCTCATAATGAGAATTAGTGTAGATCATTTTAATGTTCAAGCCACATTAAATTTCTAGTAGAAAATCAGCATGGGCCAAAGTAAATGTTTTCCTAGAAAATGAATGTGGGAGATTATTTTACTTTGTGCTGCTTTTGTCCTACAAATAATATTCAATGTGTTGGTCGAAAGTCTTTATGATGACTTAGGGGAAGTCCCCGGGTGTTGGACCCATGTTAATTCCACCTTGACTTAGAAATTAGTGTGGCCCACGCTAATTTTCCACCCACACTATTGGACTACTGAGTGTAGGTAATCAATTCCAGTGTGACGTAGGGACCACCTGAATAGGTACATCTTCGAAACTTCGTCTTCAAGTTTCATTTCTGCGATCAATTGACGATGAACTTTGATACATTTCTGTTTACCCTGCAGGCTCCTTGTGTTCTTCGCATGACCTGCGGACTGAATCTAAGTGTACCAGGAGCAGAGTAAATAAACTGGAAAGAGATAGTGCGTTGATTTGAAATTCCCTCATCGTTGTGGAATGAAGTAAAATAGGGTTATGGGCCTATTGTCTCTTGATCCCACGACAAAAAAATGCACATTGCTACAATTCGTGGAGTATCAGAGTTCTCCTATCTTTGTCATCGTTCCAGGATATGAAACCCATTTTCATTGTACTCTATTCACTCAAAATTCCCTCATCGTTGTGGAATTCCCTCATCGGATATGAAGTTCCCTCATCGTTGTGGAATGAAGTAAAATAGGGTTATGGGCCTATTGTCTCTTGATCCCACGACAAAAAAAATGCACATTGCTACAATTCGTGGAGTATCAGAGTTCTCCTATCTTTGTCATCGTTCCAGGATATGAAACCCATTTTCATTGTACTCTATTCACTCAAAATTGCGTGTCGGGTGGTATAATGGAAAGTAGGGTTTAGGGTTTTGGGATGATCTAAATGCAGGGCGATTCACCCGGGTCTGTATCGGGGAGCACAATTCCGGTGGAGGACAAATGGAGGTTGTTCGTCTCTCTGAACCAGGTACGGGGTGCCAACAAATCATGTTGGGTTTCTTGAGCTTTTAGGCATTTCAATCTGGATTGTGGAGATCCCACAACTATTCGGTATTCAATCATTCAGCTTTCGGTGGTGAGTTGCAGGAGAAGTTGCAGGGCTTGTTTGCGAATTTCTGGAGGTCGTCATTCATCAGTTGTTGTGCATTAGAGAGCTTTATCCTCCAGGTATCTTCTCTCGCTTGACGATTGTGGGTCAAAGTTTGTTGTCTCTTTCCTAGTCAGGAAATTTTCGATAGACACGTGGTGACATTGGAAACGACTTATGTAGAACCTTCAAACAGTTGCCTGCGATCCAACTGAGTGATGTGCATTGTTTTCTTCTATTGTAGAAAGTACGGGTAGGAGGAGTTGTGTAGCGAATTGTGCTCAGATCCATGCGTGACTCTGTGTAGAAACTTTCGAAAGGCGACGGCACTTCAATGTTCCGGTGCAGTGGGCTCGTCACCCGGATCTGAGGGAGTACATCCATTCCGCCGTTACAAACCTTCACTCCCACATCCAGCAAGTATGTCATCATCCTTCTTTTTATCCTGCAAATTGGTGATGTTCTGTGAAAAATAATCTCGTAGCTCGTTACGAGACGGCTAGGGTTCACATTCAGGTTGCCTCTGTTGCTTCTATTTGCATTCCGCACTTGAAGGTCACCGATTTGAATGAGCAGTGATGATATTAATGCCATGTCTTGGACAGGGTGTTGTGGAGAAGGTTGCCCTTCTGGTTACAGATTCCAATCACATACCCGTAGAGAATTTTGTGTTCAAGGTATCCCTGAAGCAGCTTTCAAAGGCAGGCGTGCCAGCACAACATCTTGAATTTGCCCTGCGAGGCTTCCTGCTCAAACTGTCTGTCTGCAGCCCATTGCTCTCGCCTTCCATACCCTCTGGTATAATAGCACCATCTTAAAGCTTCAATCACCACTATTATTTATTTGTTTTCCATGATTATGTGCTATCACTTTGATTCACGTACCTCTATGTTAACCAGGTAGTTTAGTAATTTTAATAGGAAAGACAGTTTTACTAGTTTCTCCAAAGACCTTCCTTTCGAAGGATTCAAGTTAGGATAAGATAAGGTTTCGATAGATAGGTCAACAGAGGAACTCTCTGCCTGGGGGCAGCTTCGAATCGAACACTTTAGATTGAAGACTTTAGATTTGAGACAGTCTGAGCTAAGCCAGTTTTCGGCTAAGGGAGTGGCCGTCTGGAGAGACTACTTGTACTGTGCACCCACCATACTTGTACACACCCGCTGTGGCAGAGTATTGCATATCTGAGGCCTTCTTTGTTATAGCGTCGGGTCTGTATTCCCTACTTTTGATTCATGTCTTCGGCTCATTGACAGTATTTACTGGACCTTAACACTCCCAAAGCCTTGTGCCTTTTTTCGTGGTTTACTGGTTACCTCTATCTGTAACTGTTGTCCGAACCTTGACACTTACAAGGGTATTATGTGCTATGATGATCATGTGAGACTCATGTGGTCTACTGCTTTGCTGATGTTGAATGGGGGAAGTGATTTGTTGACTACTAGCTGAATCTGATAGATCCCACTTACAAACTTGTGGCAGATTGTTCCTGGGAGCTTGTTGCGTACATGAAAGAACTCTCCACAGACATTACCAACAAAGGGCAGTTCTGGATACCAGCTGATAGCAAAGGATGGCATCAGGGTTTCACAATCTCAACCATCAAGTCAATGCAAAGTGAGATTTTGGACTTGCAGTTGTATGTTGAGCATCCTGTTGAAGAACCATCAAATAGAAACTGAAAAGAGGACCAAGACAATCTGAATGAAATCTGTTTCTGGAATGTGGGTGGCCTATCAACATGCCATATTAATAGATCGTTTGGTCCTCTACTAGACACCTAAAGGACAGAAATCATAATGACTACTAGTATTAGTGTATATAGGACCAAAAATTGTGAGAATATTTCAGGCATCCATCAACTTGAATGTGTTGACATACATAGTGTGTGTGGTTACCACAAAGAGCAACTGCTATCTGCAACAGAATAGCTCAGCAAGGCAACATGACAATGGCTAGTTGACACGAGAGCAACTCCAGTGGTCGCTGGGCCGCGTCACTTGCCCCGGGCGGTTGGCAAGTGTATTGGAGGGACTCCAACAATGAGTGCACCTCCAACAATCACTGTAAGCTTATTCTCTGTAACATGATAATCTGTAGTTTTAAAATGAAGTGCACCTCACTTGTATTTTAGTTCCTTTTATTTAAAAACCTCAGAAATTAATACACTCATGAGCTAAAAATTTCAGTTTTACATAATCCTCTCTATGTACACATGTCGAGCAAATCAAATGACCTCAAAGTAATCAGAAATTTTTAGTAAAATGTTTTACTTCCAGAATTCACATTTTTATTTAAGTTATGGTTTGGGTTTTCATCAGAAAGCTCCCTTAAATTACACATTTTCAAGGTGGAAATGACACATTAAATAGGAAACCAGGGCTTCACCCTTGAAGTGCAAGAAATGTAGAGTAGAGGTGCCCATAAGTGGTCACTACAGAGATTCTGTGCCAGATCTGGAGAAGTACAAGGCTGTGCAATTTTTTCCAGTGTAGGAAGATAGAAATCAGGAGGATTGCAATTTTTTGGGTAATTTTATTCCTCAAATTGAAACTACTTTGAATTTTTGAAGCCAAAAGTTGGCCTGAACATATTATCAATGTGTGAGACTGCCGTAACTGCTCATTCCTCCTCACTTTAGCACCCAAACCAAGGACATATGTTATGGCAGTTTAAAACTTACAAGTTCTTTTGGACTGTGTTGTTGTTGAAATTGATTGGCCTTGACAGGATGGAGCCAGATTGCTTTCATTTCCAGTGTTGATAGCAAACCAGGTGATAAACCTGCTGCCATGGCCTCCTTATTCCTAAACGAGATCTCTTTCTTTGGAGTTTCATTTCAGAAATCTGCACAACCAATCATAGAAAGGTTTGAGGACTTTTCTCTTATCTTCCAACAAAATTGTACCTTCTCTATTCTTCCAAATGGCATCCTCAGGCAAGGGGATTTTCCATGCAAGGGAAGTTTGCATCCGCATCAAGCTCAACGGAATGCACATCTTTTGGGTTCACCCGTCACAAAACTTAGCGAAAATATACTCACACGTTTGTGGGCCCACCACACAACAAATAGTGAAATCCAGCCCTCAAGCACCTTAAAGTGGGACTATCAACATACGTTTTCTAAACCCATGCGTTCTTCTTCCGAGAGTCTTCTATTTCCTACCGTATTTCCTCATAAATGTTGGATGTCTGTGAGATGTGACTCTAGTATCTACCATTGCAGAGGAAATGCTTCTTACTTGCTCTGCGTACTGCTCATTGGCACCTGCCACCTGGTCAACACTGTCCATTTTGTGTGCCCCTACATACATTACACACTTGTTGGGTGTGCAAGTTTTGTTACATTAATTTAGGTAGACACACATTGCGGAGAGTCTGAGTGAGCCCTCTGGGAACAGACTTTGCTTCATTACAAAATAGTCCAACTGCTGGGGTGTATCACATTGAATAATTTGCAGACAGAAGTTGGAGAGTATACAATATCTTCAGCCGCGCAAGTTGAGAAATGCAGGGTAATATGGGTGAAAACCCTAACTGGAGACGATGCTCAGAGGTTGTGGGAGAGTGTGATTAGCTGATCATGCAGATATTCCTTTGCTTTGTGAATGTTGTGGCTATTTAGCGATAGTCAATTTGTGGCATTGGAATGAAGAAGCAAACTAATTAATAATAGAAATATTTTAGAAGCTTCGAAGTTGGATGATCATTGTAGCTAGGATGAACGTTCTCTAGGAATTGCTTTTCTCAAACTACTTGTATGAAGATCATACATGACTCGACTTACTGTTTTGTAGAATCAAATTGTATTGTAGTGTTGTATTAAAGGGCAGCTATATGTTTCCAGAAATTGAGTGATTCGGTAAATGCTTATGAGTAAGTCTGCTTGTCTATTTCTAGCAATTTCAAGAGGTTATGGACGCCAACACTGCTAGCGTACGAGTCCTATGCAATTGTCCCACGTCCATGAAAGAACATTGCAAATCTATGACTATGCTAGATTTGCAAAATTCTAGTTACATAGGACAATTTTCAGTGATGTAGGACAATTGCCTAGGACACATGCTTGTAGTGCAGTCACGCACTGCACTGCCATGCGTTGTGCTTTTAGAATGCAATCACAGGGGGTGCATTTTAGCCCGATAGTTTCTAGTTTGTTGAGGGCGATGTGATGGAAATCAGCCTCAAGTGCAAATTTCCTTTATGAAGTCAACTTTGGGGTTGGAAGTGTTTGCATAGTTCTTTGAATTGGGTTAGACGAGGAAAATATAATCGGAGGTTATCTTGTTTGGACAATAGAGCGTGCTGGAAAACTTAAGGGCCATGTGTTTGGATTATTTGTTCACTGCACTAAATGTTTGTTCCATTGACATGCATTCAAGAAAGAGTTGGTCCCATTGTCCTTTGGACAGATATCAATGACAAATATGGTTTGCTCATTGTTGAGGATGACAGTTGGAGTCTCTAGAAGAACGTATTTCCTCTGGAACTCTTCGTCCTTGCTTGATGCAAAGGATTTTCAAATCCATGGTTTCGTTCCAAAACCTCCAGCCAAAAATGACCTGTCTTCTGCAATAAGTTCGTGAGCCGATGATCTTCGTCGTCTTGCCAAGGACCTCATAGATGAGAAAGTTAATTGAAAATCATGTCAACATCGCACAGTAATTTGAAGACTGTAAACGAGTGGTGTGAGGAGCCTAAGCTGGACAAAATAATGAATAATGAAATCATGGTCAAGTATAAGGAGCATCTTCTTCCCTCCAAAGGGAAATTATCCGTCAAGTACTCTGTGGCTGATTGGGTTGTGGTGGAGGCTGAATATGGATTCACTCGGGACGTCATCACCAACATAAACACAGAATTATCTTGGAACCCTGTGGGAAAGGATTGATTGGAGAAGAAGGGGACATCCAATGAATCTTGCTTTTAAGCAAAAATGCCTCACGCCAGATATTTTCTAGGCGTGCTTAGACAATTTCATTTCTTGACGTTCAGGTCAGGGTTCGTCTTAACCCTCTTCTACTCATAAATATAACATTCTGCAAAGAAGTACTAGTGTTTGACCGCCAACACCGTGGAACATGTGAACCAATTGGTAGAGCGTGTTGATGTGGAGTCGTTTTGGAAGGGCAGAGAACCGGTTCCTTTTGTTTTCATGTTTAAGAGAATGGAGAGTCCATGGTCTTTCAACAGTCTGATGTCATACAGATCCAACATCTGACAGAAAATTTTAAGAGGTTCCCGTGGATGTTACGTTTTGGGTGACTATCATATACGGTTGCACTATGTTGGAAAAAACTCTACGAGATGAGTGCAATGCCGACTACGAAAGCATTTTCTATGTCCTGGACAGTGCAAATGGATTCACTACTCAACTCATCCAAGACACACCTTTGGTGTATAGCATTATCATATATTCATCTCAGGTGGACGCTGACTCGAATAGGGATAGGGTGCAATCTTTCAAGCATCACAGAAAGATTTCTTCGAAACTACCGCCAGTCATACAGGCGCCTGCATATCTGGCGAGCCATAATTGGGATACTGGTAGATATCATATTAATCTAGATGCCCTGGAAAAACTTCTAAAATCACATTGAAGTCCAGAACAACTATGGTTAACATATGGGGAGGAATCAACATTTCAAACATCGGTCTAGTAAGTTTCAATCATTTCTTTTCATATTAAATTCGTTTCCATTTTGTTTCTTTCCCCACTCTGTAGTTCCTTATCAGTGGAATCGTCGATACGTTTCCACATGGATAATCTGTGTATTCTGCTATTATTTCCGCTCCCACTTTGTAGTTCTTTATCAGTGGAACCGTGTCGATACGTTTCCGCATGGATATTCTGTGTATTCTGCTTTAATTTCCGCTCCTACTCTGTAGTTCCTTATCAGTGGAACCGTCGATATGTTTCCGCATGGATATTATGTGTACTCTACTTTTATTTCCGCTCCCACTCTGTAGTTCCTTATCAGTGGAACCGTCCATACGTTCCCGCATGGATATTCTGTGTATTCTACTTTTATTTCCGCTCCCACTTTGTAGTTCCTTATCAGTGGAATTGTCGTACGTTCCCGCATGGATCTTTTATGTGTTCTAGATTTAATTCCGTGATTTGTAAGTGTACCCCAGAAAAATGGCACCTATGTGCTGGAGTTTATTGAAAGTGGTAACTTTGATGACGCCCAGCGGTCCGCAAAGGACATGATGGCCTTCGCGTTGCAGGTAATGTGAAACAGAGGCGGTCAAGCACAACCGGTTCTTGTTTGCCTCTACCTCTTGCTTTTCGCGAACCTCCACAAGTTGGAGTATCCCTCGCCACTCCTATCAACGTTGATAGGTGCCTTCTCGACAGACTCGCAGACCCACATATCCTTGCGCCTGCAGAGAAGATGTCTTTGGAGGAGTCCCAATCACTCCGGCACTCAGAGGTTTAGAAGTGCTCCTGCTGACATCAACACGAGAGAGATTTGGAGAGTCGAGATCCTCCCTGCGAGATGTCACCTCTTCCACCGCAGCATTGAGGTCTTGAGAGCATGGGAGATTTGGGGGGGGATGAGTGTATTATGGAAAATGCAATGTCATCTGAGAGGACTGCACCTGCTGAAACAAACGAAGAAGCGAGCAGTCTTGCAGATGTGAATGACTCCCCTTTCCCTCACCTGGCTCAAGATGAAGTCAACACACACAAATGCTCCCATTCGTGTTGTGAATTCAAGCTCGCATGATGTCGTGAGGATAATTGTGGCAACAAGTAACAAAGCCATCAATTCCGCTTCTCCACCTCTTGGTGCAAGCGACCGTTACCCAGACGCTACCCATGTTGGGAAATCGAGTGCCGTGGATGTGCATACCTTGATATCATCATTAGAGAACACCCACGCTCCATACAGTGATCTCCCACTTAAGTACGCACCCATTTAAGTATGCATACCGGTTTATGCATACCGGTTCAGTGCGTAATTTTTTTGACAAAAATTAGGGTTCACATTTCATTGTTTGAACATGTCATGTAGAGTATTTTTCGCGAATGCATGAATTTTTTACTTTTGACATTCAATGTAGTTTGTTAAAGTTTCGCTGAAACGTCTCACACGATCGTCGCAGTTCATCATACGTATGTTTAACAACTTCCGTTTGAAGATCGGAGCAAAGCAATTGGTTGTCGATGTTGAGGACAATGTTGTGTAGAGCTTCAAAGCCTTTGAAGTTAGTAGCACTTTGAGATTCAGCAAATGTCCCAATAGGCTCTTGCAACAAATGATTCGTTGCGATATGTTCTCCTAGATGGCGCCTTCATTGACTTCATACTCCAGCCCCAATGCTTGCTTGCTTGGTGGGTTCAGCTTGCTCAACTTTATAATGATTTCACATCAATGGGCTTCAGTCAAGCGGGTTGCCTCAAGTTTCATCTGTTTCCCGTTGTGATTCTTCAGATCGTAGAGTCTAGAAGCAATTTAAATAAAGTACGCACCTACCAACTAAGTGCGTACCAACGGCTTTGGTTCAAAGTGTGTACTTAAGCAGGAGTGTAGAAGGTAGAGCATTAGATTGTTTGTATTTAACAAAAATATAAAGAAAGAAACATGAGAAAGAATAAAGTTAGAATAAGGCTACCATGCTAATCCGAAAAGGGATATGAGTTATCCCATATTGTTTGTGTGAACCCATGAAGAGAAGAAAAACAATAAAAGGCAAAGCAAGGAGAGCATAAAACCATCTCACTCCAAGCATTGTTCATATGCCTTTGTATAGGTGTTTATCCTTGTGCAATCTTATCTCCTATTGATTCCAATAGGTTAGAGGCCCACCATGCAAGTGAAGTACCTAGAGATTTGATTGCATTTGAATTTGTGGAGTGGATGTCGAGGAGTTGGCGCTTTGAAGCGTTGGAGGTGTCCGAGGGTGCATTTTTTTATAGTAAGTGTTTTTTATTTTTATTTTATTTTGCTTGAATATATATTTGATGTAAAAACATGTGATTTGAATTTCTTGAGTGTTGAGAGGTTTATTTGAAATGTTTGAAGGTGTGTAGACTTCAAGCATTTGACTTGAATATTTTGAGTATTCAAGGGTTTTTTTAAGAGCTTTGAAGGTGTTTAGACTCCAATAGTACATTACTTAAAAAACTTGAATGTTAAAAAACTTATTTGAAAGGTTTGGAGGTGTTTAGATTTTAAAGCATTTGACTTGAATGTTTTGAGCGTTCAAGAGTTTCTTTGAGAGCTTTGAAGGTGTTCAGATTCCAATAGCATATAACTTGAGAGATTTGAATGTTGAGAAACTTATATGAGAGGTTTGGAGATGTTTAGAATTTAAAGCATTTGACTTGAATGTTTTGAGAGTTCAAGAGTTTCTTTGAGAGCTTTGAAGGTTTTTAGATTCCAATTGCACTTGAAAGGCCTGAATTTCGAGAAGATTCTTTGTAAGACGCATTTGAATTGAAGAAATCTCATTTGAGTGATTTGAATGTCCTTAGAACTCTCTTGAGGTGTAGAAAATCTTATTTAAATGATTTGATAGTGCTAGGCATTTGAGGTGAAGGAGATCTTATTTGAATGATTACAGTGTTTTTTGAACTCTCTTGAGGTAACACTATATTCGCTTATTTGAGACTTTCTTTTGTTTCAAATTAATATATGAACCACAACAACATGAATTCACCCAAAACTATATTGTCAACAATTTCAAATATATTATCAGTTTAGTATCCCAAAATCAGTGGTTGGCCGACATAACCACATTGGGTAGAGCACTTGAAACCAACTTCACCAATAAAATCATGAGGGTAGAGCACTTGAAACCAACTTCACCAATAGAATCACAAGGGTAGAGCACTTGAAACCAACTTCACGAAAAAAAATCATATACATTATTGGCTATTATTAGCATATTAAATAAAATATACGTACTACAACATACGAAGCGTCGTGCAAAAAATGCATATCTATTCAACCCAACAATTTAGTCCCAAAAAATAAGATAAAATAAAATTCACATTTGTTATGAAATATTATATGTGGATATTCATCCAACCCCGATGAAGTTGGAACGTTTCTAAGTTCAACCCATACTCTACGCCTATTTTGAGGAGCATACATATGACTAATATGTGTCTACCTTAGTTATATATGAAACTATAATTATTATAATAATACAATCCTACCAACTTCTCATTTAATGTGGCATGCTTCTTGTACGATCCGAACAAGGTCGTTTTTTGCAAAAATTATGTACTTCTGAGGGATGGACACTGATCCACTATGATTTTTCTGTGGTTTCCATGCTATGAATATGAAATCTATATCTATCCAAGATGGACCATTTTCAAAATCCACTTTCCATCGAAAGTTATGGTTTGTATTCCAGCCTGTGTAATGCCAAATCACATCTTCATTTTGTGCTGCCGTTGGTAGTGCTCCACTTGAATTTGTCGAAAATAAGGGCTAGAAGTTGCAAAATTTGGTTTGGACAAAGCTCTTGCCACCCACACTGGCTTTGCATATGTCTCATTTCCAGGATGCAAAATGAACATATAACCTTCATGACAATCCACTTCAATATGGAATGATGGTGGGGGACGGTTATTAGCAAGCCCGACATAATGGTCGTCCACATCAAATTCCTCTCGAACCTCTCCATTTTCCAAAAAGCTAGCCTCCAAAGCTTGTATATTGACATGCGTTTGTGGCCAAAATCTATGCCTCAAAGTAAGGGGGGTATTTTGGTGAAGGTTTGCCAAGGTGCCATGAATATGTGTCCAATATTGTATCCAACTCCCGTAACGATGCCAACACGATCCACCAACATCCGCTACCCTCAAACACTCCCAATATTGTATGAAGTCTGATATGCCTCGTACAATATCCTCCAAATTATTTATGGGTATTGATTTGCAAGGCTTAGGCTCCCCGTCCAGTAACATCGACCTTCCATCCACATTAACGCGTCATACAAAGAGACCCTCCGGCAGGCTCCAATCTTGTGTCGTGCACAACAATTTGTATTGCATGGCGGGGCACCATCGTTACGCATGTAGAACCGAAATTTTTGTGCCTTCGTATGTCCAATCAATCAATGAGCTTCACTTCAAATATATGGTTCTATAAATGCCTTGAAGTCAGACACCTCCTCAATCATATGGGGGATGACGGGAACGTTCATCAAATCCATATACGACTTCATCAATAATGGGATTGTTGGAAAATCCTCCTCTTACAACTTCATGCTTCACTACCCAAAAGATGCATCAATATCATCGTGCATGTGGCCTACCAACAGAAATGACACAAACACCTCCTTGAAAATGTCTTTCGCAACCAACAATGATCAATATGCAAAAACATATTTACTTTTATTGTCCTTGGCATAATTGTCCAATTGGACATGCATAGTTGGGGGCAAATTCGTGGCAATCACAAGTTCACTTGGTGGCTCCAACAACGAATGTAGGCATACATATTTTCCACTTAACACCGCTTCATATAGAGGTGTTGACCCCATGTTTTCAAATAAAAATCTTGAAGAATAGGACAACGGTTTTTCCAAATCACGTAAAAACCTTGCAAATGACCCTATCGTGTGGTTTGAATCTGCCGGATACAAATCGAGAGCATAATGAGCAAACTTGACATCACTATATCCATGTGCAATCATTCCTGCAATGCCAACCCAAGCGTTTAATATTCATCTATAAAAAAAATTCACATTATATACACCTATGTCCCCAAGTACAACCCTACAAACACAAATTTGCGTTTAGGTAATGCAATGAAATTGTTTCCAAATTCACTTATAACTGATACATACAGCTTAAAAAATTTGTTCGTGGCTATGATTCGATTTGCAAAACATGGTGATGTTGTTTTGGCATGGTCCATTTTGTCATGAATGACTGTAAGGACCTCCGAGGGCTTGGAGATGGTCAAAGCTCTATTTGTGTAGTAAACATTACGGTGCGCCTCTTGCATGTTCACATGCTTGAAATAGTTCAATTGATGTGTTGCATAGGACTATGTCTCCATCGTGTGTGTATCCCGAAGGCGCTTCAATTCTTGCATTTGGAACACCGGACAAATTTGTCGCCTCGTCTTTTTGTGATGTATTCTTTAAAGTTTGTTTTCTCGATTGCACTCAATTTTGACAACGAAATTGGCTCCAACCCGGCCTTTTCGCCAACTGTGTTTACGTCCAACAATATGTCTTTCCATTTTGTGCTTGTGGAAAGAACCTTATTCACAAACTTTTCACCGGTTGCGAGTGTGCGTGTTTTGTGCGGCATAGCATCGGCAACGGGGACAATGATGGTTGCCAGAGTGGTAGTTGCTTACCTCGTTGCTTCCCTAGGTTTCTTTAAACCCATGTTCCCATGGTAACGGGACCGGCGGCCCTCCTTGGCATAGGCAGTTTGTCTACAAAATTTTGCTTTCGACACACCGTGAATGTTGTACCGTGTTATACAACCCACGTCTACACTTTCAAGGATGATGACCTTGCGACCCGCTCTGTTCACATATATTGCCCTATGGACATTAAGTTTTTTTGTGGATCTTAGACGAAAATCTCCAAGCCACATTTCTATGCGGATAGCCTTGATTTTATTCCTTGGGACAATTGGCAACAACGATGTACACAACAATCCTTTGTGGCAACTTCTCTAATGGACTCTTCACAGAGAACACAATATTCATTAAAATGAGAGTTTTCCAGTAAATTGAGAGTACATAAAGCAAACTATTAATCCAAGAGTGAAATGAAAACCACTGGAAAGTTGTAGAGTACAAGTAAAAAAATAACATTTGATTTTCCGCCGTAAATTCCACCGTAGTTTCCATTAAAATGAGAGTATGTTAAGCTGGGAAATCGACTCATTTAGGTCGACTCAACCTAAATTGACAACATATTGTCCTCATTTAGGTCGACTCAACCTAAATTGACAACATATTGTCCTCATTTAGGTCGACTCAACCTAAACTGACAACATAATGTCCTCATTTAGGTCGATTCAACTTGAATTGACAACATAATGTCTTCATTTAGGTTGACTCAACCTAAATTGACAACATAATGTCCTCATTTAGGTCGACTCAACCTAAATTGACAAAATATTGTCCTCATTTAGGTCGACTCAACCTAAATGAGTCGATTTCCCAGCTTAACATACTCTCGTTTTAATGGAAACTACACGTCTGAAGTATAATCTAGTATTTATCAACCTAACATGATTTTTAGGTGTCCAAATGGCCAATATTATTTTGAGAGGATCCCACTCTCTCAAAATATTGAATATCGTGTTAGAGCAACCTAGGACGTTTACACTCATTTGCAGACGGCGTAGGATGTGCTAATGTATTGTACTTTCATAGGCCTTTGCGTGGCCAGATGTTTGTTTGGAGCTCCTTTTGGATTTGCATGTGTCGTCGCTCATGTTCACGCAAGCTATCTCTCTCGATCGTGACATTCTTCAATGGCCACCTACGGAGGGAAAACATGTGAGTGGGATTCACCTAGGAATGAACGAGTGACTCCAATATGACAACTCCAACATCCTCGGTGCCAAACGGGTTTTCATCAATGCACTCTTGTGGATGGGTGTTATGACAAATTTTCTCCGCCACAACAACTCCATTGTCATTAACAAGTACCACCTCTAGATTCACTCATGAAGCTCTTGAAAGCCATGCACATTTCACAATGGGGTAGAATGATACGGAAGGCAAAGGACCCCCAAATGATCTTCATTTGCACTCTCATCAATAGTAGCCTCCCCGACAATGTCTAGCTCATCCCCAAATGCAGATAGGGTAGTGCCCATGTCTTCAGAGTAGGAATCACCTCTTCCACTAAATCCCTCCATTGTGCCTAAACACATGCACATAAAACCTTAACAAAGATGGACACAATTTAAGGGTCCAAAAGAAAAAATATTGAAAATGTATGACATCTTGATCATTGGGGACATTCCGGTCTAAGACATGTCCAACACAACTTCAATGTGGACTTCCAATCATGTGGGTGAGTCCAAAATGTGTTCCCCAACATATTGTGGGAAGGGGTTTGAGTCGACCAACCTAAATCTTGTGGCATGATGGGTTTAGGCCATCCACAATTTGCCCATGCTGTGGGAAAGGGTTTGGGTTGACCAACCTAAACCCTTTGGCAGGATGAGTTCATGACCATCCATAGCTCGCCCATGGGGTGGGAAGGAGTTTGGGTCAACCGACCCAAACCTTGTACCATGATGGGTTCAAGGTCATACTCAATCCGTCCAAACCTTCTGACATGATGGATTCAGGGCCATCGACAATTCGTCCACATTGTGGGAAAAAATTTGGGTTGACCGACCCAAACCTTCTCGCAGGATGGATTCAGGGTCATATTAATTCCGCCCACACTGGGGAAGGGGTTTGGGTCGACCAACCCAAATCAACTGCAAAGTCCACCGTTTAATGCGGCGGAAATTGCGTGGTCGGCTGAATTTTGGCTCAGTGCGAAATTAACGGTGGGGTTGCATGCTATGGATAGCTGCTCATAAATGGCAGCGTGCACAAACCTTGAAGTACAACTCCAACTGAGAGTGTTTCTTACGATTTCACGAGTGGGAGAATAGCAAAAAAAACCAACTTGTGGGGGGTGCACCCCTTTATACTATCCACCTCTGGTTCCCCAACTTCCTCTTTGGATGCCTTTCCCGCTTAGTTCTCTTGTGGAGGTTATTTCAAACCTCGTGACAGAATTCCCCGCTTTTTACTAATTATAAAAGCGGGAGAATTCTGTCACGAATTACAATTCTGTCACAGAATTACAATAGAAGCATGGGAATTCCCCTCTTCAATGCCCCAACCATCATCTGACTTAATGTGTATTGAAATTAATTTAAATATTTAGTCCGTTTTTTATTATTTTATGTGGATATGACATGCACCAATGGGAGGAAGGTTGGCGGCCACATGTATTTTTGCAAGTGTAATGAGGGAAAAAGTTATATGATAGCGGACGTGCTACCCAAACCACTTGCAAAGGATAGGCACCAAACATTAACAAATGCAATGGATTTAGAAACCTTTGACTACTCCCAAAGTAACAGTGTAGAAGGTAGAACATTAGATTGCTCGTAGTCAATAGAAATATAAAGGAAGAAGCATGAGACACAATAAGGTGAGAATAAGGCTACCGTGCTAGTCCAAAGAGGGATACAAGTTATCCCATATTGTTTGTGTGAACCAATAAAGAGAAGAAAAGCAATAAAAGGCAAAGCAAGGAGAGCATAAGACTATCTCACTCCAAGCATTGTTCATATGCCTTTGTATAGGTGTCTATGCTTGTGCAATCTTATCTCCTATTAATTTCAATAGGGAGATTATTGTATAATGTCCGTGTATTTTTATGGTAATTATGTTTTGATTACTTTCATACGTGATTTATTATGGACTTCCATGTGGACTTGTGTTCCTAATATTATCGTTGTTGAGTTGTAGCGGCCCAAGGTACCAAACATCGTAGAAAAAATAAACTAAGGGCCGGTTCACTTGGGGTCCCAAGTCCAAAATCCCACTCATGTAATCAAGTCCCACCATGAAGGCAAAGTCTCAACTTTTCATCCTCAAGAAACCATTAAAATATGGTCAATTATCATTAAAGTCATATTTTGATTATTTTATGCCAAAGCATTCACAGGACTTGTATTGAGAGTTGGGTCTAGCTGTTTGCTCGACCCAACTCTCAAGACGAGTCCTCGAGCCTCACCTCCAAAAAGTGTTGTCATGTGGGCATCCATATCATACTTAGGACTTAGGACTTGGGAACCCGTGTGAAGTGATAAGCCCCAACTGCCATGCTCTCGAGTCTCAACCACTAAGATTGCACGGATTGACCTCAAGTGACTTGGGACTTGGGACTTGGGACCCGTGTGAACCGGCCCTAAGGTCACTTGAAGAAGGTGCTCTTGGAATTGCAGTTGGGCAAGAGGTAGGGGAAGGTAAAGTGGTAGGAGCAAGGAAAAATTAAATAATTGGGATCTTTCAAGGTAAGTTAATTATATTGGCAAGGATAACAAACATTTTATAGAGCCTTTATGTGGATAATTTCCCTCCATCCACAAGTAAACATAAATATGGCTATAAACATTTGTTATTCATTGAGTATCAGTGACCTAGGTGGTGGACTCTTCATTAAATACCTAAGCGATGTGCATGGGTCACTATGAAATTAAACCTCCTACATACAAGAAAGTCTATAAAGAAAAACGAATGAATGTGTTCTAATGGCATGCTAGAAAACTTGGGGGGTGCACTGTACTAAACATGTACAAGTATACGTGAATGCACAGGAGGGGTATTGATTTGGACCTTGCCGTATTACGTATACATATGGTATACATGCTATAATTTATAGTTACGTACATATATGGAAGGCCTTTAAAAAGTATACAATAATTGTATTTGTATGGTATTGTTACTATACTACATATCATAAGTTTTCATATTGGATGAAATCGTTTGATAATCGTTTGGTAATCGTTTGGTAATCGTTGGGTGGAGTATAGGGATCCAATTGACTTGATGGACCGTCCATCAAACTTGGAGATTGGTTTATGTTGGTATCAAAAAGGGGCTAACAACAAGTGGACATATGATCATACTGATCATTTGATGATAGACTTAGAGACAATAATTGCATTGGCTACAATGACATATATTGGTGAATCAAATGTTTATGAGTTACATCCGGGAGATGAAAAAGTTTTCAACGACTTTGCTGATGAAAGCTAGGATATTTTGTTATACATATTATAGGGGTTGATTATTGTTCAAAAGTATATTTGTATACTTATGTTAATGACTATATATGAATGGATGATTTTTTGTGTATACATATTGTCACTTGTATATTTATTATTGCAATTGTATGTGTATTACTTCATTTCACAAAAAATAACTTGTATATAGGGGGTTTTTAGAGTATGCAGTGAACGCACGTGATTCTAGGTTTTAATGAAAGGTGCACCCCCCGAGCTAGAAAATGGATTCATATATTTATACTCAGGTTTTCAAATTAATGTGATAAATGCCTCCACTAGATGTATAAAATAATAATCACGACTTAAATAGGCCTTTATTACTTATAAAATCCACTTTCACTTTCCGACGAGAAAGTCATTGGACGTTTTTCATCCATAGTATGTAACTCAATGATTGCATCAAACAAACAAAGACAAATGCATAATAACTTAGCCACAATCCAAAGAGAAAAACTCAAGGGAGCCCATGAGCGCTCCAAGAGCCTCTGGTTTGTAAAACCTAAAACCCAAATGCAAACCCTAACAAGAATGGACAAGGTAGTACGTACTAAGGACTATTACCATATGACAACAATGGATGAAAATGTGAATCGGATGAAGCTAACACATCTATTGTCAAAACAAAATCTCTAAACCTTAGGCCCCTTTTGTACATTTACATTGGCTTCAAAATCTTAATAGCTTTTCTAATTGTACAAACTAGGAAAAAATAATACCTCTTCCTTATCTATTCTATGTACACTAACGTCTCAAATAATATCCCTTCTTACACTCATGTTTGTTTGTACTATGCTATATGAAGAGTCCACCCCCAAGGGCTTCAAAGGAGGGTGAGGCCAATCAAGAATTGGAGAAGGCATCACAAGAGGAGCTTGAGAACCACAACCAAGAGTTTGTGGAATTACAAAAAGGTACAGAAAACTTGAAAGACAAAGAAACCTGAAATCTACAATTTGCATTATGAAGACAGTGAAACATTTATGTCTAACACTAATTATCGAAGAATTGAAAATTAGTGTTGAGCAGGATAGGGTGGTAACAACACTAAATATAATCAAACACTAAATATCATATTTAGTGTAGCTTTATGCAAATGATGTCCCCGTCAATCACCATATCGCCTCATACTATTGTGCACCAGCTTGTCGACCATAGATAGAAACTCATTGGGTTTATTCACTCTATGTGCCCAAAGTATAATATTGTTGGAATGTTGTTTCTGTGTTTTGTCATTTGATTGTTTTGTCTCATATTTTCACATGATTTTCCAGCTTTGCAAAGCGTGACATGTCAAGGTTGACAATCTACCCACAACTCCTATTTTTGACGAGCATGAGCTTCACTAGTGGCCAAATACTAGTTCATGAAGGGCCACTTCACACACGAGACTGAGTGTCCGTGACCATTACACTTCAAGCACTCTCATTGGTGGAAAAGGCTGAGCCGGTCCAAGTTCGCTTCACACTACGCTTGAGGGATCAACGGAGTAAGGGCCAAGTTCCATGTGCCGGTCCTGGTCCATTTTTTAAATGGGTGAGAAACGGGTGACATCATCCAAAAAATGGGTGATGTCACCCATTTTATGGAGGGGTACTTCTATGTGGGGTGCCGGTTTATTTCGATTTCTTATTTTCTCATTAAATTTGGTGATTGATAAGACATGACACTTTATGAAGGTGACCGGCAATGAAGGTCATCGTCAAAAGAAAGCACCTCAAGAACAAAGTGGCCTTTAGTACCCAAGGGTGTACCCAAGGTGACCGGCCGATCTGGTCACTAGAGCTTTCTAACCGGCACATGTCCTTCTTGTGACTGTTAGGACCGCCGGTCCTTTGGCACCGGTCCTTGCACAATGTACAATGTGGGACACCCATCCATGGGGGGGTACCGGTCCTTGGGTGAGAGGGATGGGCACATGGCACCACCCTTTTTTCACTGGCCCACCCAGTTATTTAAAAAAAATACGGACCGGGACCGGTGCATGGAACCTTGCCCTAAGTAATGCAAGATGGATGTAAAGTCTACATGGATTCCTACATGGCATCGAATGGATCATGTTTCATGGTCACTTGGACTATCTATTTTCAAAAACCACCTCTTGGAGGTAGGTCTAACACAAAACCAAGAGACCCTGGCACTCTATACGCTCACAACTGTTGATTTATTCTATTCTATCATGTGTGAGGAGCGACATGAGTAGAAATTCATTGAAACAACATTTGGTCTAGGGTCCGGTCACATATGACTTCAAACTACACTTGAGAGTCCGTGACCATATATACCACATGATTTTGGAGGTGTCTTGGGATGGCCTTTGGACACTTTCTTTTGGGCTCTCACAATTTCATGGTCACGGCTCTTTGGCTCGTGTGTGAAGTGGCCCTAAGATTAGCTTACAACCTGAGATATGTTAGAAGAATAGAATTGAACAATCTGATGTATTTGTAATTGAGCCATCTCAGGCTTAAGGTGCAGAAACCATTTGAGAGTTAGGGTGGATACCCTGGTCCAGGGTATCAAGTAAGTAATTAGACCCTGGACCTAAACCGGATATCAACAGAGTTAGGACTTAAGACTATAGCAACTCCCCGGGTATCCCGAGGGTATAGAGTTGTTAATCAGCATTAGAGACACTTAACCCCGGTTATCCCGAGGGTATCAGCCTAGTCATCAACCTAGGTAGGTATGGCCAGCACGAAGGTGCATACAGATGGTGACACATGGCACACATATTATTTTATTAATTTTATATGTATAAATCTCCTCTCCTGCCGTATCTGGTAGTTCTAGAGGATTGCACCTACATACTGTCCAAATACCATCTGACTACTTATCTTCCTCTCACAACAAGATACTCAAAACGAAGTCTCTGTTCAAACCATGCCAGCACACATTACATGTTTCAAGACGATACTCACTGAGAAATACCTGATAAGAACAGAACAAAGTTTACAACTACGTAAAATAGAAATGTATTCCGGAGATGGGCATTTCCTTTTCCAGTGCCACTCAGGTTCTCGTATGAATGATTCCACCCCAAAAATGTCCAGGAATAGCATTGTCAACTTCAAAGCTTTTCAGAGCTACATCTGGTCATGGACATGCAGTAGTATTACATGTACCTAATGACTCTGAGGAGCTCAAAGAACATGTGTGAGCCAAAGAAAACGTGCCATCATGCATTCATAAAGCATACAATTAACCAGTGCCAATGTCCATGGGAAATTGAATCCCACCTAAATCTGAGACTGCCTCTGAATGTGAACGGAGTGATTTTCAACCATGCACCCAAGCTCGATCCCAAGCTCAACATACCACAACAATGCGTGTTGTGTTTGTATCAGAGGTCTGTGTGATAGACATGCAATATCACATGTTAGAATCCATATAAAGATGAGTCATTCATGTAAGCAAGATCTAACTTTCGGATCGAAGCTCAAGGCATATATCCTGACAATCAGCAAGGTTGACACCTGACTTAGTGGAATGATAACGAATGTAATTCTTTGTAGACTATCCTGCCAAAGTTTTGTGCAAGTGGTACAGTCATCCTCCATGTTGTTTCCCACCACTTATGCTTGCCTCTTAGCCCCTACCTTCCCACACCCAATTTCCCTCAATTCTGCTTTTAAAATGTGACCTCAATTTCAGCGACCGTAGCTGAAGATCGAAAGTTTTGTGGAGAAATCCAACCGTATAGATGATTGCAAGTTAATGGTGGCTACTCACAGGTCAAATTTTGAACGTTGAAGTTCTGTTGTGTAGGAGATCGTAATAGGAATGTCAATAGTGGTCTTAAGGGGCAGCATTTTAGAAATTAAATCTAACCTCCACTCAAATCATCTCCAAATGACATGATGTTACCCCTCATTCAAAAGAGGGGCAATATACCTACTTAAGTTAGCTCAAAAATCTTGAAACCATTATTTTGTGATGTTTTGGAAAGCTTTGCAATTTGAGGCATCGGTGTTACAATTGTGCACCTTCCACATGGATTTACACCCACCAACGCATGTCCAACTAAAAATTCCAACAGCAGATGTTTAGGATATGTTCCATTTGAATGTCATGTAAATTTTCAGATTAATTGGGAATCATTTGCACATAGGAATCAAACAAAAAAAACATGTTTAAGATATGCTGCCCCTAAATTGTGGAGGTGACAAATGTCAAGCAGGCATTCGCAAACCGGTTCCACTATAAAGCAGTTGAGAGCACACTCCCATATTAGAATTATTCCAAAAATATCTAACTTTGTCGAATCAAAATTATCCACGTGGCAAGACATAACAGACTTGAACGTGAACAAGAGGAGTAGTTGAAACAGTCCGAAAACCATCCGAATTGGTGTCAAAGGGCGTAGAGCAAGCTGTTCACGACCAGATCATGGTCGCATAGGACATTAGGGGTTAAATGACAGCCAATAACCATTGTCAGTGTCCAGATGAAATTGAAGACCACCTAAAATTGATGTGACCAAATCGAATTTTTGCCCTCCACCTCCAGGGCTCAACTTTCTACAACCGAGCATGTTGTGCAACATTGTATCCATGGCCCATGTGATAGACAATTACACATATACGAACATCTACACTAAATATGATATTTAGTGTGACTTACTATTTGGCATTACGCAATGCTATATCTATTTACTATACATCTCATATTTTACCAACAAAAGCTAGATTGGTAGTTTGGACATTATAGAACATCGACAACCTTACTTAGTAAAATTTTATCTCAATCGTAAAAAGATTTAGCACCGTGTAAATCCAAATAGTAAGTCACACTAAATATCGTATTTGGTGTAGTGGGTGTTGTGGGCTAGCTAACTATAAAGAGAACACATATTGTTTCGAAAACCGTGCATTGGTCACCCAAGGAAACAAATATGAAAAGATTGCAGTAGGTTTAGTTCAATCAACAGGCAGTGTATGGATCAGGGACCTTGACAATATGAAATCACGGGTCATAATATCACATGTAATGTAATGAAATGAATCTCACTTTTGATTTTGATGGTGGTTGTCATTCTGAGTTTGATTTTTACTTTGATTTATCATTATGAAATAATAGTAATGCACATAAGTGTCCTTGATGTCCTTGATATAAGAGGTTGCCATGCCCAAATTGCATTGAGCTCCAAAAGCTGTGGCCCTTTTGAGAATTTAAAGTCATGCCTGTCGTTCTCATTTCATGATTTTTCTTCCCAAACATGCATATCCTTTGTTAATTTTGGACAAGTCTTTTATCCAAACATGCTTAAATCTCCAACCATTGTTAAGTGAACTTATTATTAATCTTGCTCACACCCTAAGACATACTCTTTTATTTGTGAAGATTTTATAAATAACAGTCTAATGATTTTATGTCATTGAGCCCCTAGAGATTGCATTCAAAGAGTGGATGGGCCCAATTAGCCTTGCATAGGCTAATCCAGCTAGATTCAAGGTGGTGGGTCCTATGGGCAAACCCTATTTTTATATCATAAAATTTTCCTTAATTTTTTGGAACGGCAAGAGGAGGTCAAAGGAGTTTCACACAACTTTTAGAATTATAGCTCTAGAGAGCAAAACTCAAGGGAGCCTATGAGCACTCCAAGAGCCTCTAGTGTGGGGGAAGAAAAATTAATAATAATAAAATAATAAAATCTACAACCCAAATGCAAACACTAACAAGAATGGACAAGGTGGTCATTGAGGACTATTACCATATGATAATAATGGATGGAAATGTGAATTAGATGAAACTAACACATTTTTTGTCAATCTTTTCTCTAAACCTTAGGTACATTCATTGCCCCCCTTTGTACATCTCACGCACTAGAGAAATGTAATACCTCTCTCCTTATGTATACTATGTATTGTACACTAATGTCTCTTTACCCCTTCTGACACTCATGTTAGTTCATACGTGGTATGAAGAGTCCACCCCCATGAGATATTGTAACCTACAGTGTAGCCTCCAACGTTATATATTGTGGGTTGGATTATAGTGTGCATCCAAAATAATATCCCCGACGTTTTTTCCCGTTGGTCTTCTTGTTTATTGTGTGGCGGGCACAACATTTACCACAATTAGTATAGCGAAAGTTGTAAGTTACCAAAGTGGCTAGCATGCATCCCTTTGGACACCAATCACCAAGTCTCTGCACAGTTTTTACTTGGAGTATGCCTTTGATTATAAGCAACTAGGTTGCTTGGTAATGTATATTAGATTCCACCTCAAATATCATCATAATTTTATGAGGACAAGGTATCCTTTTGTTGATTCTCTAAATCTTAGATGAGACATTCTATAGACTTCCAGGGAGGCCATAACATTATTAAGCAATGTGCGTTCGTTCATGTGGACCCTAAGAATATAACTATAGGATGTTGCAACTATTGTTCTCCCTCTTTAGTATGACACGTTTGGAAACGCAAAAAATGTTGTATTATCGAGGTGTCGTCTTCTTGTTAATATGACAAATGGCATAAAATTGTGGTACTATCGAGGGAATACAAAAACATAAGCAATATGAGCTTAAAAATATATACAACAAGTTTTAGCAATATAGATTGTATGAAATAATAACTTATAACTCCAAACAAATACAAATATTCTCAAGAACTCTTCAAATAGGAGTTCAAAGATCTTTGGTATTACCTACCCAAATTAGCAATTGTCATCTTATTTAAATTCCCTACTAGCTTTTGAAAACTAATAATTTCATTAACACCAAAATATAAAGAGTTGTCTAATAAGAAATTAAACAACAATGATGCATGACGTTTAGCATCACTGAGCTGAATATAGATCAACATTAAGATCAAAGCCTTGTGCATAATTGATTCCCAAAGTAGCATCCACCAACTCATTATTACTCAATTCTAGCTCACTAATTTCCTCCCCTTCCATCTAAATGTAAGTCTTGATTGACATCTCATCATCACCCAATCACAACTTTGAAATCAAAGCACCAAGCTCATATGATTCATCTTGCATTCTATGCTTCTCCCTTTCATCAACTAGGGCAAAATTAACATTCCATGTTGAAGGTAATATACGCGCCATCCTCTAACAATTCCTGACTATCTGTGCATCCAACTCACTCCATACTTCATAACTCCACATGATAGCATGTCTGATGTTGGGCACCACCTTCTTTAAGTCCTTCAATGTAGCATCATCATACTATGATAGAACCTAGTGCAAAAGTTTCTTCTTGTACAGAATTTTGAAAGATGCTATTATATCTTGATCCAAAGGTTGAACTACGCTTGTAACATTGGGAGGAAAAAATACCAAAGTCATATTGCTCAATTCCAAGGTTGAAAAACCACGAAACTTACCAACTTTGGCAAAGCTAACAACATATGAAGATGCATTATCCAAAATCATATTCACCTTTCGATTTTGACCTTTGAACTGATTGCTGAGCTGCAAAATCCAAGCTTCAAATATACCCCCCTTCATCCAAGTTGTTTCATTTGAGTGCTACCGAACATACTCATGAGGCTACCACCTTCCAAAACATCGTGGTTGCTTGGACGTATAAATCACAAGCAACTTTAGCTTATCAATCCCAGTTGAATTAACAACAAGAGCAAGTGTTACATGCTCCTTTTGTAACTTCCGACCCTTCACCTTTCCTTGTACTAATGTTTTATTAGAATGTGCTCTAAAATACAATCTAGTCTCATCCATGTTGTAAACATCTTCAAGCTCATAATCTGACAAAAGAGTAGGAAGGAAGCCACTCCAACCCTAACCAAGTCCATTCTACACTAGTAATCCTAATTATCATTGAGTTCCCAATGATAAGTGAAGTTCCCAAGTAACTCCCAAGTGAAAATGGATGTATTTTAAATGTACATAAAATAGATGAAAGAAATTTTAGCATTAATTACCTCTTTAATATGACAAAACAGAGATTCTAAATGTCGTATTATCGAGTGTCGTAGTCGTATAAAAGAGAGAGCTTTGAACTAAAAAGTTTGGTCGCGCAAAAATGTGTCATAATATCGAGGGTATCGTATAAACGAGTGCCGTATAAACGAGTGTAGACTGCACTAGCTAGGTATGCATTTGAAGCAAACACGGAACACGACAACAATCACATGGGATCGAAAAGCTAACTTCTTTGTCACAAGAGGATCCTTAAATCTACAGGGTTTTAAGTTAGGTCCGAGGATTTGAGATCCTCAGACTTCTAGTGAGTCGTGACAAATTCAAACTTCGTTCACTTTATATTGGATCAAATATGTGTAAAGGGTGTGTGTGTGTGTGTCTCCTTCTGTAACAAGACAATTGGTACACTTTGCACATGTGCAGTTGAAAAGTTTGATTGGTCACTGTCCTAAGGCATAGTGATATTGTCAGCAGGTCAGCTCCAAACCAAATGAATGGGGAGAACCAACCGCTAGAGTTTGAGAAAGAACCAGTTGGAAGTTCAAGACTTCACGAAAACTACCGATCGTTTTAGAGGAATCTATGGAATATACTGCAAAGTAATACAAAAAATTTGAAAAGATCACAACACATAATCAGTTGGACTTGAAAACACTAGGATCTTGACTTGTTATGCCCAAAAATCTTCCCGAGCATTGCTCCAAATTACCCTAAGGCAAGGACATCCCCTAACCCTCCGCATTCATGAAGTTCAAGCCAATGTTGATTAGGACTCAGGTATTGTTTATTTTGATGCCATTCGGGTATCTATAATCGGCATTCCCCTTCTTCTATTTTGATCCTAGTGGGGTATGGATATTTGGCAACATTTTCGTTTTTGATACCATTTTGGTCTAAATATTGTGCAAGAACTTTCATACCTAGGCAAATTCTTCGTAATATCAATAAGGTTTAGAATGGTATTGACCCAAATAGAAATTCACGTTTACAAAGATTCTTGCTCCTTGACGTATCCACCAAATATCAATATTTGACTAATATTATAATTGTAATTTGTGATGGATCCCCACATATAAGTTCTTTGATGTCACTGTTGTTGTCGATTATTGATACCATGCATCCACCTATATACCAGACCAACATTGGTTTGAACCCACTTGTTACCTTTTTTTGGCCACACCACCAACCCCCATACAAGCCAGGCATAACCCAAATTTGCATCCCATCTGTTTGGGCCAATACCGTGAGTTACTTGTAGGCCGAATTTCTTCGACTGTAACCATGAGTTGCCCTACAGGTCTTAGGTGACGATGGTTGCAAGTATAATTCACATGATAGTTCTTAGACGTGTCGTTGACCAAAAAATATTATTATAAGAATAATAACAACAACATATCTGTTGATGTTAGGGTCACAAATTCTTGAGCAAGATTTGAGCTACCACTAACCTATTTCTACTTGTATTAAGTTCAAATGACATTCAAATTTCTAGTTACTCTTCCGAACATATAACAAAAGGCCATACATATGTTTGTTGTCTTAGAATTGCTTCTTCTCTATGCTGCCATAGCTATTTACTTAGTTTGTGGACAATGTAAGTCAACAAAGCACATGAAGGAGGAGTGACTACAGGGTGGGCAAAAAGGGAACTCTTCCAAGCTTTGCACTCTTAAATGGACCCACGTCTGTTGTCTGTGTGCCATCTGCATGACCAATTTGTTATTCAGTCCAAATGAAGCACACGTGCCTGATACTCCAAGTGTAATCATTGATAGATCGATTCAAGATAAATCTATACTGCAATCATTACACCGTGGTTTTCTACCTCAATGGCATGCATTTGATTAGTGTCAAGCAGGCAGGACCACCATTCCAGACACCCTTGGGTTTGCATTCTGCACTGGCATATAATGTTAGTGTATTCCATTCACATTGGGTGCAGTTACAGCTTACTCAATCACATAATCAAGAGATCGTTCTCATTTTCTGAATCCTAAACTCTGATATTAATTACGTGGGCAATCTTATGAAAACAGGGAGGTATAGTATTGTCACATAATAGTCGGTTAACCTGATTAACAGTCGAACAGGATGAACGCCTGATTACTGCTCCACCTCGATGCATTAATCTAGAAGGCACTCAATAATTAATTCCATGACAATCAAAGGTGCCAAAATGAATTGGGTGAGTGTTAATTAAGTAGCACACCATACACCCATGGAAGTACTGTGGTGGCAGAGCGGCGCCTCCTCACACGCCAATGCCCTTCTCGTGACCCCACCTCCTTATTCCTTCAATTCCACAACATCTTGGGTTTACACCACTTTGGACAGTACCAACCTTTTTCACACTAAATCTAATATAACGAGGATCATGTCACCAGCACCATTCACATGACGTAGTAATTCAATCCACAGTGAAATCGACAGGACCTGTCCTCTCGTGCACATATTGTGGCCACTCGGGGGTGGCAACATGCATATTATTACTTTCAAAACAAGCAGTTTATTATCATGTATCATGCTTATTTTTCTCTCACATATCTTATTCTTGCAACAGAGTTCTTGGTTTCTGTCAAAGAGCTCAAGAAGATGAAGCCAATGGTATCTTATTTGACATACTTGACATCCATATTTCCCACGGATAATGAATAAAAGAGTAGAATAAGAAAATTTACTATGCACGGGTCTTAGGATAGAATAAGAGACTAAGAATATTCCAATACCTTGTTAAATATGTATTATTGCACCTTACTAGCAACTATGCTTGTTGCATAAGTAACAATAAATCATGCCCATTGTATGCTCAACATATTTGGTTGCTCATCATAGCTTCAAAATGTCAAAGGTTTCCCTTATGTCGACATATGCATGGTCGAGCACTCTATAAACTCCTAGGCAAAATGCAAGAGAAATCGAAATAATCTCGTGTTGTGCTTCTTGCAAGCTTGGCAATGGCAAAGCACAACATGTGAGGGTGCCTGAAAATGATTTACGAACAAATTTCATCACTTAAACGTGACATTCTTCTTGGATGAAAACGTGACCATCCGTGTGACAATGTATAATTAAGAGTATACAGAGTATACTTTATTTTAACATAACATAACTTGACGACATGGGTCCTCAAAATATAACAGTGGGATTCTAGGAGCTCAATCTGAATCTCAGTCTCTCTGCACAACTTTTCGAACATCTGACTTTTATGTTTTTAGGGCCCACAAAACGAGAGCTGAACTCTGAGTAATGTTATGTACACTTGACACTCTTATTATAACACATTCATGCTTTATTATGGACTCATTATAGCTTATCAGAGACTTGTTTTGTTTTGCCATTGACCCTTGCTTATTATATAATATTGGTGTTGCCGCCCCAGGTGGCTACAGGGGCTACATTACATTCTGGGAAGAGAATTACGACAACATAGAGGCCACCATCGATCGGCATGCATCCCATTCGGTGGACCAGTGTTTGCAGTCTCCTTCAACAGAAAATCTTTCTTGCACCAAAATCTAGTCTACTAGTGTGTGGCTGGCACTTTTGTCGACAAACCGGCCAAGAATAAGTTGACCTTCCATGCAGTCTCCGGAGGCAAGCTACCCAAATGATCCGCAGGTCCATTTTCTGCGGGCTGCAGGTTTAATTGAGAAACTTGTGAAGTTGATAAACTTGGACAGCTAGTTTAGAACAACCTTCTGGGGAATCGAGCCACATTGCTGGATTTCTGGGCTTCCCTCATGCGGCACCAAAAAAGCTTTAAAACCCATCCACTGATGAGAATTCAGGTGAAATATCGGTACAACATTTGAGAAGGTCCGAGGATCGAAGGAGGGAGACAGGTTACTGCTAGCTCATAAACGTCGATGTAGGTCCAGTGTCCTCAGGATGAGGTCCATCGTATTGGTTGTTGTGACTTATGTCGTAGCAGCCAGTTGCTTTCTGCAGATGCAATGCACTGCGGCGGGATTAATCTCTTCCAGCCTCCTGCAAGAACATCATCGTGTCGATGTACATGAGATGAGTCGGCCAGATGAAGTCACAGATGATCAGTTTCGCTTAAAGATCAGCAAAACTAGACCTGAAGACTTAGGTTCTGAAGATGATGATCATGATGATCATGATGGCCGGGAGGATAGGCTGATCATGAACATCAGGAACACTGATTTGATCATGAAGGACGACTCTGGAGGCATCGATGATGAGATGAAGTCCGAATCTGTGAGTTTCCGGCCTGGCTGGAGACCTGTGAGGGTGCAATTCAATGTGCTGAATTTCGGAGCTCTCGGTGATGGCGTCAACAATGATACCGATGTATGTCATCCCCTCTCCCTCTATATCGTGCTTTAAAATATTTATATATATATATATATAAGTATATCGAAGTGGCCAGCCAGCCCAGTTGTTCATGCAATTCACGTGAGTGTCCAGCCGCCAGTGCTTTATTTCCATCATTCCCGGGATTGAAAATTGGTGATCGTCAGATCTAGATTTGGTCAGAGTGGACTTTCAGTGGCTGTAAAAGTCTGGAAAGGTTTAGCCGAAGAACTAGGGAAAAGCTAGAGCTGGCTCAGAGGCAAAAACTGATCGATGTAAGGTAAATGGGTCTAAAGCAGAAACGTTTCTCTCTGCACCCACTTCGCAATCGTAGGATATGAATCACGCAATTAGTGTGAGATGATTGGCAAATCCAGATCGTGCCATTGCCACTTTCCTCATAATTGTCAAAGTGAAGATTCTCCTAGTTTTTAAAACAATCATATAGGTCCCCCTGACTATATTGACTACAGCATCTAGAATGGTCAATAAATGTTGAGCACACAGTCCAGTGTTTTTCCAACACATGTCTTTTTAGTGTCTGTTCTTAGATCCACACCCAAATATTCACCACTTAAATATAGGTGTCCATTTAAAGATGAGGCGCCAAATTAGGCGCATCTACCTTATCGTAATTACTAACATACTGAATATTTGTGTGATACAATTTTTGAATAATGCAGGCCTTTCTAACAGCTTGGCAAAAAGCTTGTATGGTGTACAACGGTGTCATATATGCGCCCACTGGGTACACGTTCCTTGTATACCCATCCACGTACTCTGGACCCTGTCATGCCAATACTCATTTCAAGGTGGGTTCATGTTACCTGGGTCACCCTACATAGGCAATTTTCTCTGCTCGCAGCAATGATGTAATCACTCACTTTTATGGTTAATGTTGCACTGAAACAGTGTCTGGGAGACTTTTGGGCATAATCGGACAAGATCCTGTTGTTTCCAATATCAACTGGTTACATCTTCATATCTTTCGGTTTTTCTTTATTGAGTTGAGGAATAATCTGTAAATTCCTCTAAATTGATCAGTAATTTTCCTGAAAGTCTTGAATTTGAATCGGTTATCTCTCAAACTCAACCGGTTCATCTGTAATTAGCTGTTGGTTCTCCCCGTTCATTACGCTCGAATCACCAGTTATTGTCAACACATTTATGCAGTCAAATGACAGACTGCTTGGATCCATGTTCGCAACCTCAAAGTTGTAACAATTTCATGTGACCAGATTGTCCCACTTACAACAAGAAAGAATCATTATCTCCTCGGCCATTATAGACCAAAGCAATTCCCATCAACAAAAATCTATTGATGAACTTTGTAAACAATTTGTTGGACCATATAATGAGACTTTTCAAATGAGATGGATGTGTTTAAATGTGTGATTCACCCCTGAAAAATGATGGTGGACATACGTAATGTATTTCCAATAGAAATTATTAACTGAATTGCTCCTATTTGAGAATGCGCTTGTATTAATGTTCAGCCCTATCATGTGTTCATGATTATTTTATGGGTGATATGTGAAGGTGGATGGAACAATAATTGCACCGGACGCAATCAGCGCATGGGATGGTTTGAACAACAGGACATGGCTCCTCTTTCAAGACTTGAACAACTTCTATATCCAAGGCAAAGGCACATTCAATGGCCGCGGCTACAACTGGTGGGACTGCAAGAGAAGCAAAATATGCCCTGAGGCACCAACTGTAAGGCACTCTGGGTAAATTTTATTTTTATTTTATTCTTGAAGTAATTAATAACCACAACTTATGGTCGCTTCAGTGTGAAGGACATGTACTAGCAGATAAATTGGTGACTAATGGTGATAAATTAATTGTAGGGGTTGACGATCTTGTCTTTTGGTGCAGGCAATAACAGTGCAAAATAGCAGGCAAGTGATTGTCAATGATATATCGATGGTGGACAGCCAACAGATACATATAAACTTCCACAGAGTTGATGGTGGACACGCTAACAATGTCACTATAAACGCTCCATGGTCCAGCCCTAACACTGACGGAATTCACATTCAAGAGACGACGAATTTTGTCATCCAAAATTGTCATGTCTCCACAGGTCTACACTTATATCCCTCTTCATTTCCACCTACTAATTACATGCTTCTATATATCAATCCCTAAAGGTCCGAGTGGCCCATTTTGGGCCTGCAGATGTCATGACGTCGGAGAAACTTTAGATCACTGGATTTCATGATATTCTCAGCTAGATATGTCTAAATTGACCCTATCTAAGGAACTAGGCCATTTATCATATGCATTTGTTCGAACCAAAACATACGTATATGTAAAACAAATCATATTAAGGAGATTTCAGTTCACATAAATGACCTAGACTCAAATACATATCACGTATAACTGATCACCATAGTCACATGACTATTTCACCTCCTCTTTCTAATAGCTTCTGGTATATATGGATTCAATCCCATAGATCAAATAAATGGCTTTCTAAAAACTTGTTAGGGAGTTCGTACAAATCATCATGTATCTCCTATCAACCGGTTTTTTAAGGGCTAAGACAGGATGGCACCGAGCTTAAGTAATTGAAAGTGAACCTGTCTTTTACCTCACAATTGCTCCCAAATGGATTGCACCAGGTTGGTCATGCAGACATAAAACATAGACATCAGACAAATTTTGATAAAGGAAACACGGTCAAGTATCTGACTTTGACATTGCAATAAATTCAAAATCAGAAGAAGGTTAATTTTTTTTTAAATTCACCCAAATTGTAAGCACTCATGGGCAAAGTCCCGTAAGAAATTCTATAGTCAAACCAACTTCTATGAACTTCTTTTGACGCATTTTCCTTGCTTCCTGCATTTAAGTACAGATCCTCCATGTGATGCTCCTCAAAGTAGGAGCTCCTTCTAGTCTATTAACTTATATCACATTTTAGTGACAGCAATTGAATGAGGCAGGTCTCCAATAATCATGATTCTGTTTGACGATTTTGCAAACATGTTGATGCAGAACTAACACATATATCTCAAAAAGTTATCACTATCTTAAATCCAGGATGTCTTGGTATATCAAAATTTTGATGTGCAGGTGATGACTGCGTCTCCATTGTGAGTGGGTCACATAACATTGTTGTGCGCGATACATATTGTGGAAAGGGCTGCCATGGCATCAGGTAAGCTAGACTTATCTAATTCGGTTACTTAGCTTAATCGGATACCTATATTTGAGTGGTATGTGGTTCCAAGAACAGATACCAACAAGACTTTGCTTAAAAGAGATTGGACTGCGTGCTCATAATATGATAATCATTCTAAGCTTAATAGTCAACATAATTGGCAGAGACCTCTATGTATGACCTTTCAATGAACATGGGATTAATCTTCAATTTGATAATACATATGAGCTCCAGCATGTATAAGGAAAGTGGCTACGGCCTTGATTTGGGTTTGCTAACTATCTCGTACTAATCACATGTTTCATATCCTCTGAGAAGTGGTCTAGTCAGAAAAATTAACCAGTTAAGACCCATCCACCTTAGTAATATTCACATGCTAAATTAACACTGTGACAGTCATAAATTTATTCCTTCTCCTCAAAGAAGACTGATAATTGAGATCTTATAAAAAGCGGATGTCAAGAATATCTGAGGATGCTCTTTGGTTCTGAGTAGTAAATGATTGAATTCCATGTAGTGTGGGAAGCTTGGGCAGCCATGGATCATATGCCAATGTGACTCAAGTACTAGTGAGAAACTGTCAGTTGGAGAGCACCACAAATGGGCTGCGGATCAAGACATGGCAGGTGCGAATTCTTTAGAACACAAAAAATTTATGTTTGCTAGTATCCTGACATGACCGTGCTAGTGATCCTAATAATGTATGCGGGTGTTATTCGGATACTTTTTTTACGTGGTCACCTATATTTGATTGATATGTGGTTTGGTGATGAACTCAGCTATGTATTCAGATAAGAAATCAAGAAACATGCACTTCCAATAACCATAACTAAATCAGGGAAGGTCTGATTTTCAATTCAATTTTTTGCTGATGCTCCATTGTAAGTTTGCTAATGCAACACAAGTTTTGTTGTGTAAATCTAATCGGTAGAAGTTGGAGAACATGAGAAATGAACCCAATAACACCCACATACCTTAGAGGTTTTTGATCCGGCCCCTAATTGCTTTAGACAATTGTGTTTGTTTGCAATAAGAGGTCTTTGTATATGTTGGCATGCTGTAGGGAGGATCAGGAATTGCCCAGAATTTTGTTTATGAAAACATACAGCTGACAAATGTGAGCAATCCCATCATCATCGATCAATTCTACTGCCCTGAATCTCAAACAACAGGACCTTGTGACAATTCTGTAAGTCCACCATGATCCTTATCACAAACCACTTCAGCAATCTCTCTCCTGTAGCTGAAAGTCGGATTGCCTCAACACAAAGTTTATGTAAAAATGTCTGCTTGAAGTATGATAATAAGATTAAAATGTACTGAAAATCATGAGCACAGATCACATACATAGCCTTAATATTTAAGTTCCAGATTGTGCAAATGGACGCTTGGTTCATTTTTTGTAGGAGCTTTTATATAAGCTAGACGGGCCTCATTTGGTTACTTACCTTAATATATCAGACCTTAATAGACCTTTATCTAAGTGGTGGTTGGTTAGGTGTAGATCTTATAATCGACACCAAAAGGACATTAACCAAAAGAGGTTGGACTACATGCTCAAAATTTGTTAACCATTCTAGGTTCAATAGTCAACATAATCAAGGGAACCTACATAGTCGTTTTATGATTCCGGCACTTTTGACTTTGAAAAATCATACCATCAACGTGGGAGCTGAGAAAATTCCACATATTGTTGCTCAATTCTCATACCGCATTTGCAAATCCAAGAAAATTTCTAACTCTGAAACCCAAGTTGAGAATCATGGAAACCAGAAAAAATTAATCATCCAAGACGCATTTAACTTAATTTGAGCACAGATGAAACTGCTTAAACAAGACTTTCCCCGACCTGATTTTTGGAACCATCATTTTTTGTTTTCTTTCAGACTAGTGCTGTTCACGTTGACTACATCAAATACAAGAACATCACAGGAACTTCTGCCTCGTCGACTGCTGTGAAATTTCACTGCAGTGCTGCAGTGCCATGCACACGTATCTCCTTAACCGACATAAACATTGTGCGCGTGGATGACAAAGCCACCACATCTCAGTGCTTCAACGCTCAAGGCAGAGCCCGAGGCATAGAGTATCCTCCAAGCTGCTTTGGTGGAACCAACCAGTCTATTAGTTGGATCTCAACTAATTAATTAAGTATGGTGGAGGAGACAGTCGTGGTAGGACAATTTTTGCACTACTTCTGGAAACGTCTGCTAAGTATTGAAGTATTGTGAATGTATGGAGTGAGAGTCCCAGACCAAATATGAATAATAAGGTCACTGTCTTTGGACTCAAAAGGCTTGCACCAATTACTCATGCCCATTTTCTGTTTCTCTTCACCAGTGTTGGTCTGGTATCGTCTTCTTTTTATATCATTCGGGTCTTTATAATGAGGATTTCACTTTTTTTAGTAATTCATGTAGGTAGAGGTATTTGATGGTGCTTTTTGTTTTTTATACCATTCGGGTCTGTATACCGCGCAAGAACCTTCATACCTAGGCAAACCCGTCCTAGTATCAATATGGTGTAGAATGGTATTGACCCAATCATAACTCAAGTATAAAAAGATCCTCTCACCTTGACACAATCACCAAATATCAATATTTGATTGATATCACAATGCGGATATCCATTGATAGGTTCTTTTGATCCCATTTTTATGTTTGAGTATTGATATCTTGCATTCATTATATACAAGGCTAACATTGGTCTTGACCTATACTATTGGTTTACTTAAAATTGGTTATTTTTAGCATTCACATTTGATGGTCTCTAATATGTACTTTTTTTGGAGGATTAAAGGATCCATCCTCGTCTAGGTTTGCAATTGCAGGAATTTACTCTATGAATGCTTGGCTCACCTTGTTGTTTGTTGGTGAAAGTGAGGGAATTTCTCAAAGATATACTTATTGGCAAAACTGAGTTAGGGTTTTCTCATGCTTAGTATAATCTGATATATCTACTCCAATAATGAGGATTAAGCTTCGTAGATTTGTAAGTAAGCAAGAGTGTCTCTTCTCCTTTGCAAGTAGTACATTGCATGTTTTGTTGTTCTATACTATTACAAGGCCATTGTCTTATGAAAAGCAAAATACTAAAGTATTATTACTACATAAGGGATGGACCACACAAAAAGTAGCCAAAATGGCTTGCTATTAGTCAATCCGACAGAAACGTCTTCATAATGCTAAACTAGCTGTAGGAGGAAGACCAAAAGTGACTACAGATTACTTGAGGGCATACGTGAGAATTGGAGGATTTAACATTACCAGAGGCATGCAAATTACTTAGGCAAGAATTCGCCAATGAGAATAATGTTCAAACAATGCGACGAGCATAATAAATTCCGGCAGGTTTGAAGGCTTGTGAGAAGAGGAAAAAGCCTGTACTTTCACATAAGAATATTCTTGCTAGTTTAGATTTTGCCAAATCTTATGATTATGTGGATTTTTTTTTCAATTCCCATGCTAATGACTAATAAATCTTTTACTTTCTAAAGTGATTTTATGTTTGTTTAATTATTCACTCCATGTGCTAGCATTGCTTATTTACCAGAAAGCATTCAAATACCGCCTCGATTCTGTGAATCACTATATTTTCCAAACCTTATAAACATACTCGCAACGTAATTAAACATGACATTCTCAATAAATAGGTATACCCTTCCATAATTCCAAATAGTAAGTGACACTAAATACCATAACCATGTACTAGCCTGACTGTAAAAGACTATTTTAAACCATGTGCAATAGATATGCAGCTCATAAAATAAATCACCAAAACTTTGATACCTAGTGATACCCTAGGTACTGCAAAAATGCATGATCCTTGAAGGAAAAGAAAACTTTTATATAACTATCAACAATTAACAAGTGATGCACACAATACTTAGTGTAGCTTCAGGTCCCAGACTAAATACAACGATTCTGATTGCCACGTTGGACATTGAAAGGTATCAAGATGTCTACAAGATGTCAATCTATGCCAGCAACATTTTTCACATCGTTCTGTTAGTGAAGAAGCATTTCACCTAAGTGATAACTGTTGGCTCAGAACGACCTGTGTAACCTTCCATGTTTGACAGCTTCAATGCAACTTCCACCTGAACATCACCCATGCCGTCAGTAGACAAACTTGTTACATTTCATTCCCTTGTCTGGTGCCAGAAAACAATAAGACCTACAAACGGAGAGATCCGATCACTACCTACAGATGGGCAGGCTGAGTTTGAAAACAACCGATCAAGTTTAAGACTTGAAGCAAATCCCCAATCATTTTAAGAGTCTATAGAATAAACCTTAAATTGATTGAAGAAAACCCAAAGGAATCAACATGCAACTGGGTTGGTCTTGGGAACACTTTGAGCTCCCCCAATTTTGCCCAAAATCTCCCCAAAACATTGAATAACACTGACTGTCAGTCAGTTCCATCGTACATATCCTCTTAACCCTAAAAAGTCCGTGAAGCTTGATCTACACCTCAAGATGTTAAACAGAGAGATAAGAACACTTACTAAAAGTGCCAAAAGTGACCCTATCCAAAATTAGACCATTTATCATATGCATAAGTTTAATCCAAACATGTGTAGAATACATAATAGGAGAAAATGATTTCATATAAATGAAATAGACTCAAATGCATACCATGTATATCTCACCGCTGTCACCCACAACTTTCTATTCAGATGCTCTTTATAATAGGATGTTCTAAACTTAAATTACATACCTCACTCCAAAGAAAGAATCAATTTTATTACTTGTTAAGAGTTCATAGAATACATCACATATCCCTTATGAGCAGACGTTCGTCCATTTAAGGATTAAAGATTCTGCGTGCATCTTCAGTAACAGAAAACTTACGAGGGGGGCCAAAGCTTCTGCAGAAGGCTTGAATGTCTTGGAAGAGTCAGCTTCATACTGCTCAATGTACATTCGGATTGTCGCTCCTACTGAGCCTGTACCAGACAGTCGGAATACCTGGAAATACAATAAACTCAAAAGTTTAGCAAAAACTTGGAAGAAATTCTACAACTGAGAACCGTGTTCAATGACTTAGCTAGTAAACTGGGTCGCAGAATTAAGTTTGTTCTGTAAATTGTTTTTCATTGAAAACCCACTTGAAATATTATAACCTAAAAGGTGGAACGCTGATGCTAAATACTGTGGATTAGTAAATAGTGTGCACACAGAACACTATCCCAAATGTCATTACTTTCAGACATGGAAATAAGCTCAATAGTAGGATCGTTCTCTCGATCAACAGGACTTCAGGTCAGAAGTTGGCATGTTCGGCAAGTTTTCAGTACACTCTTGAGGATATGTGGAGGCTTGAACAAAAAACATCTGTATCAGTCCATTGAGGGTCAAACTCATTTTGGCATGCTAAGAGGTGCTTAAATGAGCTTGGCCCTCAATAAACAGAAATAGGTTGCTCTTTATTCATATTCAAACACTGTGTACCTCCAAGCATGCACCACTTATGGAAAGAGTTCTTGATATTGTAAGCAAACTAACCAATGAAAAAACAAACGGACCAACTCCCCACCAAAGGTTCCATCAATTTAAAGGCTAACTCTAAAGACTCAGATTCATTCCTGATAAATAATTAGCAAGAACTCTCTGGAACACGTACATACATGTGAATGTGTAGAATTCCTCCAAAAAGAAAGCCAAGCTTACCAGCCGTGAGCCATCCTTGAAAAGATAGCGGATACCCTGGTGACTGGATACAGAGTGGTCAACTGGGTCCTTGTACTCAAACTCATCAGCTTCAGCAACCTCAGCAACATCCGGTCTTGTTTCTTTTATGAGTCTGCAATATTACAAACAGCCGCCTTGAGCACAATATCGGATTAATAAAATCTGGCTTGTATATAATTGTCAACTTCATGTAGAATCTACAACTTAGAAATCAGTTTCACTATACAAAGAGGAGAATTCTAAATAGAGGGGGAAGCTGTACTTGTTAACATCATCCAAGTTTGCTTGCAAGTCCACCAGATGTGCCATGAGGTCCTTGGCAGCATTAGCATCAACATTCTGCAAGACCAGCCCTCTTATAAATATAATTGTATTCACTACTGCCACAATTTGGAAATTAGAAATCAGCCCTCCTATGACTCAACAAATCCTTCATTTATTGATGACTTTCCATTCAATGTGAATTGCTTTCATGACAGGGATCTCCAGAATGACTATACAGTAAGCAGGCCTTCCATAGTCACATTTCTAATCCGACTGGTATATTTGAGTGATGTGGATGTAGGAACGAACACCAAAAAATAACTATGATTAGAAGAGATTGGGCTATGTGACATAATCAATTGGAGGGAATCTATATGACCACTTAGTGTCCACAAATATTTTCGCTTTTGAGAAAGGATAAGATAATCATATGAGCTCCAAAAATTATGAGGCAAATAGCTATGGACACGATTTGGAGTTGGCAATCATCTCACACTAATTGCCTGTTTCACAACCTACAAGTAGGTGCAGCACTTCAGGGACCACACCCACTTACCCTATAGGTCATGTGTACTGACAGCATCCATAACAAAACCGTATAGTTCAAAAATTATTCAAATGAAGAAAATTACCCCCATGAATTCTAAATCTGCAAACGTGTTGGAAGTTCAAATGAAGAGATGATTGAAGATATTGTTCAAAGACAGTACCTCGTAGTCGTAGCGAGTGTAGTAGTGGCGACCATAAGTTGCCCAGTGCTCAGTAACAATTTCTTCCACTGTAACCAGCTTGTGCCCACCAGCCTGCTTGTTCCTGTAAGCTAAAATAGAGAGCCATGCCAAGACTGCCCAGATACCATCCTTCTCTCTGATATGGTCAGAACCTGCAAAGAACAAAGTGATACAAATTACACACGAAAAAAGTTAGATCTGGAAAAAGGTATTGAGCCGAATATTTCCAATAAAAACTAAAGTCCACTCTCGGATTGTCAATGAAAAGAAATACATGAGACTACATAACACTCTGAGGTGAAATGAGTCTAGTCCGGGAAGGAACTATGGAAATAAGACTGAATACAAAAATGCAGTACACTTTTAAATAATAGAAACTGGCCAAATAAGCACCTGTTCCAAAACTCTCTTCACCGCACACAGAGCACATGCCAGCATCCATAAGGTTTCCAAAAAACTTCCATCCTGTTGGCACCTGTTTGAAACCAAGACCACCTTCATACATACGTCCTTACAAAATCTAGCCCAAGAAAGTTTTCTTTTCAAAAAAATCCTACCAAAATCGTTACACATAGGATCTACCAAAAGAATTTGCAAGCTTCCACACACAACATTGTACTCTGCTGTCAAGATGATAAACCTCATCTTAACAGTTGCATCTAAAATTACACTTAAATATTACCTCAAAGAACTTCAATTTAAGCTTCTTGGCAACCACATCAAGTGCAGCCGAAGTAGGCATGCTCCTGCAAATAGACACCCAATTTTCACATCAACTTAGTTGGCTTCCCCAATGAAGCACAAACTCATGAAGTACACCAATTAAGATTTCTGCAGACCCTCTCAATAGTAACACCAAATCACAGGACTCAAGCAAGTTCCATAGTTATCAAGAGTAAAAATATACCTTGCCACTCCCTTGAGACCTCCCTCAAAGTAAGGGATAGCACCCACAGCATTGGCAGCAATGATAGCCACAGAATCTGATGGAGTCACAAAGAATCTGCATAGCAATACATAGTAAGGAACACTACTGAGAAGAATCTACCAAACAAAAGCATATCTGCTGAGGCTGGAACATTTCACTTTTAGGCCAGAAAGAACACAATAGCAGAAAACAGAAGAAGAATCAAGCAAGCAACCAAAAACCTTCATTGTTTGATTCCACGCAGTCTCACTTAGGGGCACTTTACACTACAAAGCTTGAAGGCCGGTGACCACTAAAATCTAGAAACTCTCATTGGTGTAAAATGCCAAGACTGCCCCACTTCACTTAAATCTTGAGCTTGAGAGGCTCAGGGACCAAGGAATTTTCAAGGGATGAAAACCCTACAGAGTCCTACTTGGCATGGAAGGGATAATGTTGCATGGCCTACCAATTTTTAAGCCAAGATCCCCTGAAAGAAATGAGTCTAACACAAAACCGAGAGACCAGGACACTTCAGAATCTCATAAGCCTTTGACTCACTATAACTTATGATGTAGAAGGGCCCACATCATTAGGATGATAATGAAATTTCATTTGGATGAGACCCCAGTCTCCCTATGCCTTTACACTACACTTGAAGGCCCGTGACCATACAAAATTCGATTTCAATCTTGTATGGTAGAGTCTTCATAGGAGTTTCAAGGGCCCTCACAATCCGATCGTCACAACCCTTGACCATAGTGTAAACGAGCCCTAAGCAAAAGGGTTCACTCCAATTACCTCTTGCCCAGAACCATGTTCCGATCAGCATCACCATCAGCTGCGGCTCCAAATTCTGGGGGTTCATTGGCAGGAGGAGCCTTGCCCAAACCCATTGTGTGAACAAGTTCCTTGGCATAGGTCAAGTTAGGATCGGGGTGACCTCCACCAAAGTCCTCCTGTTCAGCAGACCCACCACTCCCCTCTTCAGTAAATTATTTATACAAGACAATACACTTACCCTCTAACATTGGGTTGTGGTCTATGAATTTTGGTTGAGAGTTGGGCGTTTTGCATACAAGACCTTCCATGTTCGGTAAGTTTGCAGTGCATGCTTGGACATAGTGCGAAATTTTGAAAGAAGGAACAGTCTGTATCAGTTCATTGATGGTCAAACTCATTATGGCATGTCAAGAGGTGCTAAAAAGAGTTTGGCCATCAATGATCCGTAAACAGGCTCCTCTTGGTTCAAACTCTAAACACTACCTCCATGCATGCTCCACAAGTGGAAAGAAAATCTCGATTTTGTATGCAAAACAACCAATAGAAAACCATAAGAGACCAACTCCCCATGGATAATTCTCATGACTCAACCAAATTACAAATTGTTTATTCTAGGAGTTGGTACATGAATAACTAAACATATGCATAGTTTCTCTTCGCCAAAGAAGTAGTGTTCTTTACCAGTGGTGTGCAGTTAAGAAGCGAGCTTTCTTTTGCTCCCAGTTCCTCCACAAAAATCTTCTTTGCATAGACACCAGCGACTCCGTGAAGTGCATCATAGCTGTGGGGCCAAAAAGCCAGGTGCAAAAAATTAATCTCCACTTTCACACCAATAATCATGATATGAGAATGAAACCTAATTTAGGTTTCGCACAACAAACAAAGGAACGATAAGTCCAATAAGGAATAGCTTACCAGAAGGAGAAATTGGGGTTAGCCAGTAAGTCCTTGATTGACTCGAAGTCGAAAATGCTCCTGCAGGAACCAAAAACAATGTGTGTTACTGGATATCACTTCACTGAATATCTACAATCATCCAGCATTCTTCACTGTAAGCTTTTTATTGCTTCTGATCCATTGCAATTGTGAGGGGTTTTCAAACAGGTTCGTGACTCACTTCATCAACTTGACATAGTCCTCGGTAGCATCAAAAACATCGACCTCAAAGGATCCATCTGGTCCATCAAAGCTGCTCACTCCAATTTTGGAGACATCCACCTACAATACAAAGAAACTAGTTCAAAATGGCAAGGTTCACAAACCACATGCGGCTGTTCCTCGGATGCAAATTGTTGTTGCGGTAATAGACAATAATAAAAATATTTTCTTGCAGAGAACTAGATAAAAAGATTCACATACCTCTGGGATCCCGTCTGCAATCAAATATGCCGTGATAGACTTGGTGTTGTTGTAAATCTTATCTGTCAGTCCTTCAAGAGCAGGCCCTCCGTTCTCAGCATTGTACTTAATTCCGAAGTCCTGTAGAGGAGCTCACCTCATTCAGGGCAATGAATTTATAGAAACGAGTACCTACTTAAAGATCACTAAATTTTATTGGTGATTTAATCTGCCAGCAACAATGCCACATTACAGCTGGCAACAACAATACTGCGAATCATATCAGCTATGAGATTGCCTACAAAGTTTTATATTAGATTTACCTCATGAGGACCACCTGGATTGTGGCTGGCAGTCAAAATGAAAGCACCATATGCCTTCTCCCCCTGTTTTCGTGCCAGAAAATGGGTAATTAAAACGCTGAAACACGAGTCAGTGCAGGGAGCTCATGGCTTTAAAGATCTGCAGCAGTTGATTGCTACAATTCTTCAAATTGCAAGCAAATGGAACTCACTTACTAGAATTTGAAACAGAAATGAACCCCAAATTTCCAAGTCCTTACATTGGGACCAACTCTGTCTCGGATGATGCAAGAAACTGCAGGGGTTGAGAGAAGACCATCCTGGCCTACCCACACTCTCTTTACACCATTGGCTGCTGCAATTTTGATGATAATCTGAAGGACATACCCACAGTCCACTTCAAAATATAATCCTCAATCCAGATAGACATCTCTGTAAAATCAATGTCACATGGTTCTCTGACACAAAGGCCAGAATCTGACATTGCACACGCATGTAGTGCATATTGCATTGCTTCAAGAGTACATCGGTGAATGGAGAGCATAATTCAAAATCAAAAGAGAGAACTAACCTGGATTGCATCCTTCGACCAGTAGCGTCCGTCCCCAGACACAACAATGGTGGAACCTACATAACCCCACATTCATGGATGTTTTTTAATAATAAAAAAATAAAACTTTGAGATCTTGCTCTTGTCAGAAAAGAAACCACTCCAACCCCTGAAAATTCTCATTCTCAATCCTAAGGTCAATACAGAGCCCATCTCACCAACCCCTGTACCCCTACCTCATTAACACGATTCCTAAACACTATTCCCGTTTTGATCTACCATACTGCAAGACATTCATACCATACCTTTAATCTTATCGGAAGGAAGGGCATCGAACGTCGATTGCACGAAGTTGTGCAAATAGTGGTCTTTCTTAAAGACAGTCACCTGCAAAATACCAACAGAGATTCAACCCCAAACCCACAAGATCGACGAACTCACAGAATTAAAACGCCGAAACTCACACCCACAATGTGAGAGCTACCAAATTCAACCAAAAAGCCCAAGTGGTCTTGCTCGAACACGGTCGTGTGCCCCCCATCGCCAAATCACACCAACCCAATACAGACTTAACCCCAAAAACACAAGATCAGTCCCACCCACAAAACTAGAACACCAAAATCCTCAAACCCACAATGTGAGGACCTAGAAATTCAACCAAAAAGGAAAAAACCTCGATCGAACAGATCCGATACCCGAAAACCAAAAAATAGATATAAAAAATGAACAAGTGGCATTGTGATGGCAGCCACACCTTCTTGCGGAGGCCTGAGGTTCCGGGCTTCTGCCCATCGATGGGCTTAGTCTCTTGCTTGACGATTTTGAAGTGCACCATGGCTATGGCGGATTGGCTATGGCGTGTAACGAGAGAGAGGGAGAGAGAGCTAGCAAACAAGCAAGAGAGAAGAACCCTTGCTCTAACAAAGATATATGATGTGAGTTGAGCCAAGTGCTTGCCTTGGCTTTTGCTTTCTTTTCCCTTGAGTGATATTGGCCATGGAAGGGGAAGGGAAGAGGTGGGGATTTAGCTAGGAATATGCTTTTGATGACACATGGCGCACTCATGCCCCATCCGCACCCCCCGTCCAATCATCTCACGGGATGATTGTGGAAGGTGTTGCGTTCGAGGGAGACCGGAGGCAATCAACTTGGCAAACGAAGTGTTAAAGCTTAAGGATATCCTAAAGGTTCTTCCATGTTGTCGTTATTACACAAACTGCCTAAAAAGGTTGTACAAGATGTCTAAAAAGTGTGACTTTGAAGAGCTTTCGAACGCTAACTTGTGCCTTGGCCAAACTTACTAGAGGGCATAGCTAAGTAGTGGACGGCTCCCACCAGTAGGGCTTACTTTTCTGTTCACTTTCAGCTAGCACACATTCAAAATAATACGAGTATGTTGCATTTAGTCGTTGGCTATAAGCGGACGGAAAGTAAGCCCTGCTAATGAAAGTTGTCCATTGGTTGTGCCCACCAGTAAGTGTGGGCAGGGATTTAGTAGTAGTAGGTGTGGTGGTTAGAATTCAACCAAAGTTTTGGGTGTGTGAGCTTTTCGAGTTTAGTTGCGGAGACTTGAGTTTCAATTGGGATTTGGAAGACATAATTCCTTTTGACTCGAGCTCGAGCATCAATGTTTGGGAATGGATTCTAGAGAACTAGGCTTGGCATCCACTTGAGTGGTTGAATAGTTGAATGTAAGCTATATCTCTTGGTTTCATTGTGTTTAGTTGGTTGTCGATTAGTTGATGTGGCACTTTGTGAATAATTGTGTGCAAGGGTCTAAAATAGGAACTCACATATTTGGTTTGTTGTTTCATTTTTATAATTGACTTTGTGACTTGTTGATTTGTAGAATTTATATTTATAATGAGAATTTAAAAGAAACCAGTGCCTCGTTTTGAGGACATATTCATGACCACTTCTCTCCCTCCGATTGAATGGCTTTCAATTACTTAAAACCTTTGTAAGGCCTTTGAGCCCTACAGGGCTACCTAGCCCATATTACCCTAAACTATCCTCTATTTACATAAACAAATCACTCTTTTCTCCTCAAACCTTGCCACGTGTCATTTTTAAGATGGTTGAGACTCAATTAGATCCCACGTTGAAGCCACACATTCCAAAAATAGAAAAATATGAAATAGGGCATCCTCTACAATGCATGCAACTTGCTTGTAATGAAGTTCATACTAATCATCATGAAAGGTGTAAAAACCAATGTTGTGAGAGTGTGAACCTATCCTATCTCAAGTTCGTGCGCTTTGGCAATGCTTGTGAGATTTTAAAATTGCAAAGCAGAACATATAACATATGCCCTCGACAACCAACTCAAAACCATCATAGATGTATAAAAACCTTTAGCTTCATGTGGTAAATATCCATAAGAACCGAAGATGTTCAAAATCTTACTAGTAGAAGATGTAATGGACACCACATGTTGTTCACACATTTCTCCCTTCACACCCAATTTTCTACAAATACATACAACTCTTGACCACCTTATCTACAATAAAGGGACGAGGAGCAAGAGTAGCTCACACTACTTGTTTTTGGTATAAACCACAATACTTTTATCATTCTTATTTTTGAATTCCTATAAATTGTAAAAAAATATTATTTAAGAAAGCCTAGAAAACAATCCTCATGACTATTATTTTTATTTTTATTATTCATTTTTATTTTTATTATTGATTAAATATTTTTCAAGCCTTGTCTGAAATTGATAAGGTAAAAATGATAGTGTAACACACAGTGATTCCAAAGCTGACTCACCTTAGTTTTTATCGCTATGTGATTAAGTGTCTTACAGTGAATTCTAGGTTGTCGTATCTTTGAAACACATGTACTTAGTGAGCTTGGTGATATTAAGTATATAAAAACAATGTAAATATCGTCAAATTAAAATTTGCATCTTCTATTCCTTTAAATCGTCTCATTGTATCAGTATTGAGTCTAAAATATGGATGGAGAGGCTAGAGCTTCATGTTATCTAGGCATCCACTAGGAAGTTGAAACACACAAACTTGCCTTGGGTGACAAAGCTTTCCAAAAGCTCCTAAACTCCTAAATGTCTAAAGAGCCCAAATCCGTCAAAATGCATGTGCTTTTGTGGATTAAATTCAATTTTTATTTTTTTACAATTTAGTATGTTGAGTAATGTAAGACTTGCAATTCATGGCTTTTAGAATCCAATTGCATATGAGACCTTGGAATTTTTTTCAAACTTTCATTAGCTGGGATTTCTAGTGTAGTTGTTTGCCATACCAATTGGTTTAGGGGGTTCGGGGTGGAAACCATCAAGGGCCCTATTACCCTCTCATTATGGAATGTATTCTTCATGCCACATCCACCACTTGAATTTTAATTTAGAGGTCCACAAGTTTCTTTATCAAAAGATTAGGAATTGATATGACAATGCCTACTTTCCATAGCAAGGGCTCTTAAAAACTCAAATGCGGCATTTGGGGAGTTGGAAAAAACTAGTAGTTGTTGTTCTTAGTGCCCTTCTAATGGTGTATTAGACCTTCTAATGGTGTACGAAACTCTATATATATAAGCAAAGTATAGATCTTGATAATAAATTAGGGTAAGAAAATCTATCTTAGTTTGACACCACGTCGCAAAAACCTTATAATATCCTAGATGTAAATACTTAAAAAGTTGAACATTGTCTTCATACTTGCCATCTACTCGTTGTAAACATCTATGCGGCTGGATTTGGTAATGAAAGTTCAGATGTGGAGAGAAAAATGATAGAAGTTTGGGCAATTGATAGAAAACCGTTCAAGGCCATTTCCGGGTGGCTAACGGATAGATATTGAGGGGTTAATTTGGCACCTCAAAGTTGATACCAAATGGTTTGTAGTATTTCCATGTATAGTTGGGTATTGACTTTCTCGAAACATGATGGAGCTTGAACAAATATTCTATAGCCTAAAACTACATTATTCATCGACGTGACTATACCACAAGATACCCCAAACTGGCCTAAGAAGACCTAATCGAAACAAATTGGCCCTTGATTTATAAGGAGATGTTTATACCAAAGCTTCACCATCCACGATGGATGACTTTATCTAGACGCCACGAAACCCAAGTATGTACAAAGATACCCAATAACGAATCAATACTATACAATTCAATACCACATTTTGTTCTAAGTATATTAAATTGGTGTTCAGAATAATATACATCTAAGCGATAAAAAGTAAAATCAAGACCATAGGTCTCTAACCCATGGCAATAACCATTACCTTGAGAGTTAATCCTTTTTATGTTTCTAGATAAGACCTCCTTGCAAGTCTTTCAGAGACAGACAAGGATCATGCCTAACTGACCAAGCTTCCCTACAATAGCAAACTAGATGTGAACATGTGTACTTAGGGCCGGTTTACATGGGACCCAAGTTGGGACTTAGGGCCACTTCACACATGAGCCAAGAGCCGTGACCTTGTAATGGTGAGGACCCTTGACTCTCATCCAAAGGCCGTACCATGGGTGTTGGGAAAGCCATTTTATGTAGTCTTTGGCCCTCAAGCATAGTGTGAAGTGAGAATGAACCATGTTGCGGGACCATTGCATATTTTGTTGGCGGAAAAAGAGGGGAGGATTTGGTTTAATATAATATGTCTCCAAGTTTATCAATTTAAGATAACTACTTGGTGGTGTTTGTCTGTCCTGGAATCTGTCTTGGAATCTGCCATGCAGTCTGTCCTGAAATTTGTCTTGTTGGAAAAAATATTAAAAAAGTCATGGTCTCCCGGAATTTGTGTCAAGCCCACCTCTTGGAGGTGGGTTTGACGCAAATTCCGGTAGACCATGCACCCTTATCCACAACTAGTCATGTAGGACTCCATGTAGACTTTTCATCCACAAACTTTTCTTTGGGCCTTTAGGCCTTCACCTCCTAGTGTGAAGTGAACTTCGACGGTCTCCGCCTTTTCGACCAATGAGAGCTCTTACATTGCCATGGTCAAGGGCCTTCAGCCTTGTATGTGAAGTGGCCCTTAGGGCCGCTTCACACTATGGCCATCCAAGTCGAGAGGCCATGGGATTGAGTGGCCAAACTTTGTTGAGAGTCCAAATAAATGAGCTAAAAATCATCAATAAAATATAGTAAGTGGAGCCTTTGGCCGGGCATAGTGTGAAGCTTCCAAAGGCCAAGCCCAAAGTCCAAACCTTTGGCCATGAACTCCCACGGCCTCTCGACTTGGACGGCCATAGTGTGAAGCCTCCAAAGGCCGAGCCCAAAGTCCAAACCCAAAGGCCAAGATCTTGTCAATGATGGGTTTTTTAATGAAAAAAAATTGACAGCCTCTCGACCATAGTTTGGGTTTCCATTCCCGTCCGACCCAAACTTCCTTCGAAAGTCCGTCGCCTTCTTTAAAAAGCAATCATTTTAAATTGCGATGGCCTTTGGACTTTGGCCATAGTGTGAAGGGTCGAGAGGCCAAACTCTTGGTTTCTTGCAATTTGATTGGTGGATATTGACGGCCTCTTGACCTTTAGCCATAGTGTGAAGCACCCCTTAGGGCTACTTCACACACGAGCCAAGAGCCATGACCATGAAATTGTGAGAGCCCAAAAGAAAGTGCCCAAAGGCCGTCCCAACGCACCTCCAAAGTCATGTAGTGTGGTCCCGGATCCTCAAGTGTAGTGTGAAGCCATATGTGACCGGGCCCTCAACCAAATGCTATTTCAATGACTTTCTATTCAGGGGGGTCCTCACACATGGTAAAATAAAATAAACCAACGGTTGTAAGCATTTAGAGTGCCATGGTCTCCCGGTCTTGTGTTAGGCCTGCCTCCAAGAGGTGGTTTTTGAAAATAATCCAAGTGGCCATGAAACATGATCCATTTGATGCCATTTAGGAATCCATGTAGATTTTGCATCCATCTTGCATTCATATATATACTTCGTTGGTCCCTCAAGCGTTGTGTGAAGCAAACTTGGACTGGCTCTGCCTTTTCCACCAATGAGAGTGCTTGAAGTGTAATGGTCACAGGCTCTTAGTCTCATGTGTGAAGTGGCCCTTACTACTTCACACATAGTCCCAAGTCCTAAGTCCTAAGTATGACATAGATGCCTACTTGGCAAAACTTTTTGAAGCTAAGGCTTGAGACTTGTGTTGAGAGTTGGGCCAATCAAAAAGCTAGACCCAACTCTCAACACAAGTCCCGTAAATAAAAATCTTTGCATAAAATAATCAACCTCCAATTTTAATGATGATTAACCATATTTTAATGGTTTCTCGAGGCTCAAAAGTTGGGACATTGGCCTCCATGTTGGGATTTACTAATACGAGTGGAACTTGGGACTTCATGCGAACCAACCCTTATTGTCTCCGACCTAAGTTACATGATCTCATCATCAACTTGAACGTATATTATTATTGCTTGCTAGTGTAATGTTATTCTTATGCAAAGTACGCAAGCTGCGAGAACAAACATTTGTAGATCCAAAGCTGTCATATGTGTTAAGTTACATTACTGAACCATTCATTTTTACAAGTTCTAATAAACAACTTGGGTGCCTTTGGGTGCAGTAAGTACTTAATATATTGATCATCATTGTCACATATGATTATATTTCCATTTTCTCTATGCCATAAGATTATAAGATAATAAAATGTAAATAGCATAGAATAAGGGCGGTTTCACACTATGGTTGTCCAAGTCAGAGGCCATGGGATTGAATGGCCAAACTTTGTTGAGAGTCCAAAGATATGGGCTAAAAATACCCAATGAAATATAGGAATTGGAGCCTTCAACTAGGCATAGTATGAAGCCTCCAAAGGCCAAGGCCAAGCCCAAGGTCCAAAGGAAGAAGGAGCATCCCACTTTATCCCTTGCCCAAAACAACCCCTCCAATCTAACATCTAACATCTTGTCAATGTTTGATTTCTCTTGGAAAATTTTGACGGCCTCTCGACCATAGTTTGGGTTTCCATTCATGTCCGTCTCAAACTTCCTTCGAGAGTTTGTTGCCTTGGTCAAGAAGTACTGCCATGTAGGCATTCTAAGTTGTGACGACCTTTGGACTTTGGCCTCTCGTGTGAAGGGTTTAGAGGCCGAATTCTTGGTTTCTTGCAATCTTATTGGTGGAAATCGACGGCCTCTCGACCTTTGGTCATAGTGTGAAGCGGCTTTAAACTATATATGATTGGCTAACTTGATCAAGAGTTGTAGCAAAGGTGTAGACAATTTGGATTTGGGCGAACCAACCCATACACTCGTTCCTTGTTGGATGCCTAAACCCTTGCCTTCAAGAAACCAGTGTACGGGTTGGTTCGCCCTAGCCAAACAGGTTGTACATCGGATCCCTTAACTTGTACTTAAGTGAAACTAGACATATTTTCAAAATCTAAACTTGTTTGATATTTAATCTTATAGGCGGATCCATGCACATGCTTTCAATGTATTCACATTCATGGCAAATATGCGATTCCTTGGTGACTACATGATAAGTTGCTAATATGAAACATGATGAAAATATATATGTAATCATTTATAATGTTCAATATATGATCAGGACATTTACCACTTTGGCACTAATTCAACCATTTTAAGAAAAGAAAAAATATTTGGGATTCTATCTTTAAATTTCAGAAATTAATATGGAAATATGATTCTTTCCGTTAGATCGGGGACCATTCGTCGCGTCTAAAATTAAAAAGTTTAATAATCACTTGCCTATAAATAGTCAACATGTGAAAGGTAGTACAGTAGTCATTGGATGATAGTGAGAATATAATTACAACAATCATTTTTATTTTTATTTTTGAGACAGAAGGCCGACAGGCCAGCGCCAAAGCACAAGAGGCAGTTGACCACCTGGCAAGTTTTCCGTCAAGTAGAGAGGAGATTTCACAGCCGGGATTCGAACCGCCAACCTCTTCCTTGAGATTTGGGTATCTCTCCACCATCATCCGGTAGTTTAAGGTCATCTCGGAGCCTACAACAATCATTTTCATATGACCATAAACTTAATATCATATCGGAGGATTCTACCATGCAATCCAACTTGTTGTAATTGTGGATCGGGCTTTGGTCCAATTTCAACTCAAACATCAATTCCTTAGACCCTAACGGAACAAAGGCATTGAACATCCCATTGAAAAGTTATTTTGTGATCTTGAACTCATTTGATATGACATAACTTCAACATGTTATGCTTCAAGCATTCAAAATATATCACACTCAAAAGATTCACAAAAATGTGTTGGGACATATTCTCACGTCAATGCACTAGGCCCAATTGAATGTGTTGGCCTTTGTTCACTCGAATCAATGTCCGGGGTGGTTTTTGGGCATAATCGGTTTGGAAAATCCCAATGTTTCCAAGTCCAACTGGTTCTTTACATGTTGTGGTTTGTTTCTTTTCTTCTTTTCTTTATTAGTGCAAGATATATTCTATAGATTCCTTGGGAATGATTGGTATTCCTTCTTAAAGTTTTGAACTTCAACTCATTATTTTTCAAACTCAATTGGTTCATACGTACCTAGCGGTCGATTCTCCTCGTTTGTCGCTCCCAATGTATGATTTTTTTTGGGCTCCTACCTTCATAATATTTGTATACAATGGAACAGTTGGCAGCAGTCACGGTGGTGAGGTCATTGCCCCACTATTCTTGCCTACATTTTTAATAATCAAAATAGAGTAATTTTTTTAAAGGGTCAAATTTAAAAGAATTCCCCCCCAAAAAACATGTGACAACCCAAAAAATTGAAACCTATGAAACAAATATAGGAAAGTGGGGGAATATCTTGCCCACAAACTTAAACATTTCTCCTCCAAAAAGCAAACATGTGACAAAAGAAATGGGAGACAAATGTGGAGAGGTGCCTAGGGAATACAAGTGCGTAAGGCGGGTAGGGTGGGGAAAACCAGGGGAGGTGATGGGCATGGAGCCAAGGTGGCGGACATGGCATGGACATAGATGCTTATAAGGAGGCATATGGTAGCATGAGCTGAGGGGATTGGGGTGGCCCGTATAGTTCGTATGCATGGGTGCAATGAGCTAGAATAACACAAGTATGGACTAGTAATGTACAATTGAGAGTGTGGACATCGAGGTTGTCAATGTTCCAAAGCTCCAAAATAGTCGATTATCGACTACAACATGAAGAGGCGGCAATGCAAGGGTGGTCATGGACATCGATTCCGCGCCCGACCTACTTTTTGTACATGCGGAAGGGCTTGCGGAGCAATGTTGGGACCGATGTATAGATGAATGTGTGGTATCAAAAATCGACATCCATGACGATATCAAAGGACCTACCCATGGGTACCAAAATTGTGATTCCAACCAAATATTGGTGTTTGGTGGGTATATCAAGGTGACAAAATCTTTGTACGTCCCGAGTTATTGGTTTGGTTGATTCCATTCTAAACCACATTGATTCTAAAGCAACTTCACCTAGGTGTGAAAAAGTTCAAGTTCTTGCATAGTATGGGCATGGTATATAGACCCAAATGTGCCCCGAATGCTATTGAAAATGAACACATCCTTAGAAAACCATACCCTACTTGTATCATGAAATACAAAATCCTCGTTTGTTATAGATATCATAACAGTTGTTTTAAAACAAATATGAAACATCTAGAAAAAAGAAACAATACCATTCCAACACTTGTGCAAACCCCCAATTTGATGAATCAAAGTGGAGGTGTACTTTGGATATGAGACCACGATATAAAAAATAAATTCCTTTGTCAAACTTTGAGAACACGGTTTGAGATATCTTCACTAGAAAAAAAAACAACTCTTTGAACTTCATACGGTGCAATGGGGACCAAATTACCATATGGATACACTCTCAACGTCATCATCCTCCTCATAAGTCAATTCACATCAAGATACATCTTGATTCAAAGTAAACCCTAATGCCTAAGAAACTAACTAGTGGTTGCGAGCATATCTTTCTCAAGGCGGACTTACCTTTTTATTGGTTTTAAATCTTGCACTAGGAACTAATAAAGTTCTACATTGCCTAGAGTAAAGTAAAATTTGATAAACATTTGAGATTTCATTAATCTTATAAAAATGATACTATAAGGATTGGGTGGAGATCAAGGATGACGATCCTTATTCCAACCTAAACTTAAATGTGGTCTACTACTCTCTACAACCCTCTTGTGTACGTGAACTCTTAAATAAAGTTCCTATGTTAGATTCTAACGTTCTAAGATTGAATTCATACAATATCAACATTTACTAGTTTTCTTGATTTGTTTATAATCAATTAGAACCACTAAAATTCAAGAAGTTGTGATAAATACATGCAATTGAATTACGGTCCACAATTCTAATAATGTATCAACAAACTTCGTATGCACTTTGAGGTAAGAAAAGGTCAATTGTGAAAATTAGACAATATTCAATTCTAGTTTATATAATTTATTTACATAACAAACTTGCTTTAAGGGAAAAGGTTAGCTCGTTCTTGTCTTCAAAAAATCTCTTGGGATCATTGTCACCGCCAAGACAACTTTATGAGGAACACATGATATTTGTTGTGATCTTCCTAGCACCTTTCTTTTGGATAAATGTGCCTTCAACATTGAATCATAAGTCACATTATGATTTGTGATAACATTCACCCTTAACTCTCGAATGTATCATGTTTTCATTAGATCATCTAAAAAGTAGGCTTTCCAAAGCTCAATTTATAATTGCACCCAGACGAATAGTTGTTGCTAAAGGTTTTGAGACCACATCAACACAATAGCAACATGTAGTAATTATTGTGACATGTTTATAGCTAGTTTAAAATCATCAAACTTCAAGAAAATTGTGATAAATACACGCAACAAAATTATAGTCCAAATTGTCAAGATTGTATTAAGAACAGTTATACACTTCAAGGTATAAAAAAAATCCATATCTAATTGACGAATTGCAATCTAAATATTATTTAGTTACTATATGCAGAAGCATATAACAAATGAAAATATGGTTCATCTTTGACTTTTAAGAGCTCTTGTGAACCATCATTTCTTCATATTGGAATGGGACCATCGCCATCGATGAGAAACACAATGACAACTGTTATGATCTTCCTAGCACCTTCCATATGAACGAATTTGCCTTCGGTAATCATTCATAAGCCCAAAAACAAGCCTCTTAAAATGTTAACAGTTAATAAGGATCAAGACAACATAGAGAGTGTGGAGTTGAGAGGCTTGGAATGGTATTAATGTGGACTTAAGGACTACTTCCTCTTTTTTGTGTGTTTTCGGGTGTGAATGAGGGTTGGATAAGTGAGGAATTGCCCTTGGAGGGCCCTCCAAGCTCATGATGGAGCCTAAGTTAGCCCCACCATTGGGACATGGCAATCACTCATTGGCCGACCAATTGCGGGTTAAAGCAATGGTGGAGGGCCACTTTCGGCAAGAGGAGAGCTAGCAAGCGACAACTTCGATGGTGATCACTTAACTTGAAGGAAAGCACACAAAATAGTCCGAAATACGGTCCATGCTCTTAATGGCCCCCCATTGGGTACCTTGGGGTGTGGGGGGATGACAAGCAAGACAAGTCATTGTTGCACGATCTTGAGCAAGCATATTCGTGGATGAATTGGTCTAAGAGTGAGTTCACATGGTGTCGTCAAGTCCTCACTCAACAAATCCAAAAAAGAATGGGCTTGAAAACTCCAAGAGTGCATGGACTTAAGGTAGACGTGCCTAAATGTAGCAGAACAATAATCTAGATTCATGCATTTGAGTGGTGTGTGGTTTGGTGTGTTTATGAGAATGGACATTCAAAAGGTACGTGTTTTAAAGATATTGGATGATGTGCTCAAAATGTATGTCAACGATTATAGGCTCGATGGTCAACATGATTGGGTTGGAGAGGGGGGACATGTATGACCACTTGATGAGCATGAGGATCTACACTTTGGTTTGGATTTATTGATCATCTTGCACTATGATTGCATGTTTCATATTATATGAAGAGTAGTGATGTCTTTCTGAGTGCAAACACAAGTTCAAGTCAAAATTAGAACTTTCTCTTTTCTTGAACCAAAACTTAGTTTTGCAAAATGGAGGATTCATATCTATTATTTGTAGGAAGAAGTATTCGAAAGTCAACCCTCAACCCTTAAGCACACATGCAACCTGATATGGGTCGCCACCTAATATTTTGATGGGGTTTACAACCCACTAGGTGGAAAACTATGTGGATGGAAAGTCTCTACTGGTGCAAGGTGGTGCCCACTACCTTGTGGGCCAAAATAACATATAAAACCAATGAATGGGTAGAACCGACTATTAGTTACAAATGAACCGATTGAAGTTTGAGACTTTAGGAAAATCACCGATCATTTTAAAGGAATATGTAGAATGTACCTCAAATTGATCAAGAACAACTGAAATATCATAACATGTAACTGGTTGGACTTTGGATACCCTAGGATTTTGGCCGATTGTGCCCAAAAATCTCCCTAGACACTAATAAACACCTCATACTCCAAGGATGTAGGATTTTTCTTGTTAGTGCACATGTTGCTTGCTCCATGAAAAGAAGGAAATCTCCCCCAAAAAAAACCTCAAGTGGCCCTCCAACTTTTAGGGTGATGGACTTCATCTAAATTTGCTCAAATTTCTTGGGGAGTAACTCATTTGAAACCCAACATAACATCTTATGGCAAGACCAAAATGGTCATGAAACAAAAACTCCAACGTTTTCTCTAGCTGCCCTCCAGATGAAAGCCCTATTCATATGTCAATCTAACCTAGCAAATGTAGTCCGATTGATCAACCTAAATCTTGCCCGGTTATTTTCAAATGCCTCAATTGGGAGACAAAAACAACCTACCTAAGAGATCGCAATAAACTTGCAGGAACACAAATCATACCTCATGTAGATAGAACACCGACTGAACAAAAAATATTTGCCAGAAAATGGGAGAATGTGAAAGAGCTTCACAAGTTGGGGAAAATAGCCAAGATCATATGTGGAGGAATTGTAGTACTTGAAGATGAGTCAAAAAACCGGTAAGCAACATGACACGCAAGCTAGATTTATTGAAGCAATATTGAGGGACAAACCTCAACCTCTCAATTTGTGCCCTATTTCATGTGTCTTTTTTGATTGTACATGTCATGCACGACAATATTCTAATAGCAAGTTTTTTTTCCAATCATAGATATAATATTCTTAGTAGAAACCTTAGAAAAAGATGGAATAGGTCCATTGCACTAGATGGATCTGGCAACATACAATCTAGTATCACTACTCGAGGACATAGGGTTATTGTTGTATTTATTAGGATGTCTATCTGCACATAGGTCTCATATCTCCCCTCTTCTCACACGGACAAGGATATATGTCTCTCCACTCCACATATATATATATATATATATATATATATATATATATATATATATATATATATATATTTGTGTGTGTGTGTGTGACTTTCCACCCTCCAACGCCAAGAACTATAAATATAGGCCCATGCACTATTATTTTCACCAAGTTTGTTTATTGTCAATCTTTAGGGAAAATTTTCTAGGAGGAGATTTTAGTGGGTTAATATGTATTTTAGTTTAACAATTGGTACATCACAAACTATTCCTATAAATAGATGTCAAATTATTTTGGAAAAGATGGGCATTTAATTTACCTTACATATTTGTCAAAACATGGAAAAAATTCTACATTATACATGATTGTGTAGATCGATCTTTGTTGCTAATTCATTGTAGGATTCTAGGTAGAGCATGATTTCACCTTGTACTCGAGTCATTTGTTTACAATAAGAAGGGTAGCTTTAACCTTGTCACCTTAACCGGGATATCATGGGCACTCCAAGGTTAAGTTGCCTAAGGCAGGAATAGTACTTAGATCAGTGAACTTCCTAGCACTTTATTTTTGGTGCACCCTACCACCCATGATCCACCCAATCATACCGGTGGGTACTAGATATTTTCAATGAACCATGTGGGAACCTAGGGGCTTGCCCTTGGGAGAGATAAGTGCTGGCCGGCTTGTCCACGCATGTTGAAGGTGTTCACCTTTGACAAGAGGCAATAGTTGTCAAAGGTCCTTTAAATCTCTTACTGCATGTTTTGAGGTTTACATATAGATCTAGACCAACTCAAATAAAATGTTCATTGTGCTAGAGTTGTCTTTTTTATCTTTTCTTTTTCTTTTTTTGTCAATGACAATAAAAAACACAAGACAATTTATTTTTCTAGCAAAAACACTAAACCAAAGGACACATCCATGTGAAGTTGGTGAAAGGTACATGGGTCGTATTATGTTATTTATCACAAGTGAACACCTATATTTGGAAAATAATTATTGTTGGGTTAGCTCCAAGAACGAAACCCAATAAAAACATGTTTTTTAAAAGGATGGGAGTACATGCTCATAGCTTATCAATCATTCTAGACTTAGTAGTCGACACAATTGGAGAGAACACGGTATGAATTGCAAGGAATCGAGACTCATGTACCATCCATAATTGTAACTAAGTCAGGGAAATTGAGTTTCTAATATGATTTTTGCTAATGGTTCATCATGAGTTTGCAACACTAGATATGATGTTTAGTGTCATATGGTATTTTATGTCACTATGGTAACTTTTTGGATGACTCTTCTTATGAATAAGTGAACAAATATTGTCGTGGATGATGGATGACTTCATATGCATTGGCCAAAACCCTACCTTCTCTTGTCAATAACTTGTGATGAAATATTGTCATGGATGATTGAAATTGCAATAAGTGACAATAATTGCAACACTGTAAACCTATAATCCCCCCAAAAAATTACAAGGAATGACAAATAACGTTGGGGTTAACATTTAGTGTTGGTGGCACTATACCACGGTTTACAATCAGTATTGAGCAAGACAATTAGAATCGGTAACACTAATCATTGTAGTTGCAACACAATTTAATTTTTTAATTTTTTGGGCACAAATTGGAAAAAAAATTCAGTTGCAAAAGAAAAGTGTGTGTCACCTTTGGAGAACCAACACAAAATCATGAGGACTCGAGAAATAATGTCTATCCGGGGTTTAATCGACAAATTGCTATGAGTAATAATAAGGATTTTGACACATCATACCGAGTCAAATTCATTTAAAACTTTCTCGTAGGCAACGTCCGGGGTTTTATCCAAGTCATGGAGAGTCCATTGCCATTCCAATCTCCCATAGTCAAGCAAGGAGTCCCACACCACTTGATGCGTCTTTTCCAAAGGCCACTAACTAGCATTGAAAACCAAATCATTATGTTGATGCCAAATAATCCATGGGAGGTTGCTTTTCAAGAAGAACCAAATTCTACTACAAAGTTTCAAAGATGTGTTGAGTGATTGATCAAAGAGGCATTGCATCGTTGAGAAAGACTTCCGAGGGCCAAGGCTACTTCTCTCTGCAAAGAATTGCCAAATGATATTAGCCGCATAGCGCCACACTTGTTGAGCTAACGGACAACTAAAGAACATGTGCTCCGCTGATTCCATGGCTCTTGAACCAAAATGGGGACAACTTTTGTCAGTCTCCGTTGAGATCCTCCCCACATCATTCGTTCAACATCATTGCCTTGTGATATATTGACCAAAGGAAGGCCGCTTCGTTTTGTGCCTTAAGTTTATGTCAAATGTTGTTTCATCTAAAGGAAGTGGAGGGAGGAATCTCATTCCACCACTTGTCTGGGATCGATTTCCTAAGAGCCACTTGGGAAGCGATCCAAGTCTTGCCAAGCATGGCTAAGCACGTCAGAAAAAAGGTGTAACTTCATGGCACCACCACCGTGCCGGGTCGAGTCTGTGCACTTCCACGAAACAGCCGATCCACCCAAACCTTGGACATCCAACTTGAGAAAGCCATAGGAGGTATAAAAACCCTTGCATTAGGTTGCACCTTAGTAAGGGTAAAGCATTGCAACCCAATAGTGGATTAAGGGAAGGTGCTCATGAATTGCGCACTAAATTCCACCAGGCCAAAATTGAAATCCTTGAGGTATTTGGCACAACCTACCCATTCCGGCATTGTATCCTCTACGCTTTTATACAAACCGACCCATTCTTGTGAAGTAGGTTTAGCAACATGTTGGCTACGCATCCTCTCACGAAACAAGCCATAATATTCCACTGACTTGAACCAAAAATTAGAGTAAACCTCGGGAAGGGAGAATTTAAAGTTGTGCATCCTCCCACACAACACAAGTTTCTTGCATAAACATGATTGCTAGGAGTCGGAGAACACGAAGAACAAACCACTCAACACCCACATACCTTAAAAATATGGAAATGCAAGGAGTGGGACTCAATAACCCGAAAGGCAATCATGGTTGGTTATCTTTGCACTTACTTGATAATTAAAATGTCTCCAAATACATGAATTCTCGATTGTGGGGTTTTTTTCTTCTTATAGAAGAATAGTGGTAAGGGTCCAATAAAAATCTCCGTATACGTCAGTTGCTTATCCATTGCATGGACAAAAGGACACAATGTGGGTACACCTAATATGGACAAAACCCTATAATGATTTCGAACATGTAAGTACACATCCAAGCTTCAAATGTACAATATCTATAAGAGTTTTATCTATAGCTCATCTATGAGTTTCACTTCATGAAATATTAAGACATTCATGTGGAATTCAATCATAGAAAGCTCACCTTTTACGTCTTTCGATCGAACACGATGATGTGCTCGTGTAGGTTTTTTATTTTGTTTTCAAAACCTTGCATATTTTGAAGTGCTCGTGGATTGTTTACACCATGGACTATGAACTCGTCCCAAGGTCTTATAAAATTTGTGATTGGATGTTGAACTCGTCCCGTGGCCATTCCTCTTGGTCCAACTCTCAACACAAGTCCCAAACCTCACTCCAAAAAATTGATACCATGTAGACATCCATATTATACTTGAGACTTAAGATTTGGGACCCCACGTTAAGTGGTAAGTCCCAACTTCCATGCTCTCAACGGCTGAGATTGCACGGAGACATCCATATTATACTTGAGACTTAAGATTTGGGACCCCACGTTAAGTGGTAAGTCCCAACTTCCATGCTCTCAACGGCTGAGATTGCACGGATTGACTTTAAGGGACTTGGGACCCATGTGAACCAGCCCTAACTCTTGAAGACACGAGCCTTTCCAAAAGGGACTCTTGGATTTTAAAGGGTTGAATTCGGCTAAACTCTTTGTGGGTAGTAGTTCTATCATAGAATACACTTAATTCACAATGTAGCCAAAGAGGTTTTATCAATTCCAAGTTGTCCAGTCTAACTTTAGGATTTTGGGCTCTATTAAAACAAATATAGAATGAGAACAAAGGTCACATGTTCAATAGTATTTGTGTTTCAAGCTCACAAACGCACCTATAACGGTTAGTGGTCTACAATGGTCATCGGCATACATTTGTTGTAAGAGTCATGCTCTAAATTGCATTGGAATGAAGTGCATTCTAGAAGAATATGATCATTTGAGAATCAAATTTTTCTTATGAGTGATCCATGCATCCACCGGTGTATGTTTGAAGCCGTCACGAATATTGTCCACAAAATTGTAAACGTGTCAAAACTAAAATTGGGCCAAACCTACAAATCCGATGTGGATTTTTTGTCAAACCAACGAAGTCAAGAGTAGAACTTGACCGCTTGAGTTGTGTGGTCACACGGAGATTGTTGCATCTTGTTCAATATATGACTTAATGATCAATTTGTAAATTAGTAATTAAATTTTAGTGAAAAGGTGTGAAATGTTCACCATTCAAGGCTTATAATGAAGCCTTTACTGCATGATTGGTCATTATCGACGAATGACAATATCTATAGTAGACAAACCCATTTCCACACATGCATCCGTTATTTTTTTTAACATGATGGGAAAAATCATGAAGAATCACATATGCATCTGTTACATTCAGCGTGATGGGAAAAAAATAAGTTAAAAGGCCACGGATTTGAGTTCTTTGGAAAGGGCACTAATTATACTCAAGTTTGTGCCTCCCAATTATCGTAATAAAATAGGTTGCCTATGATGTGAATCTTACATTTGAAAACTCTACAATAATTTCAAAACTTGGAAATAGATTATGATTCTTTGGTTGTGATATCAATTTCCAAACTTGTGAAGAATCACTCTAGTATCACACATGTACTACAGTTTTGCAAAATTGCTTGAGTTAATGGAGAAGGTTTGTCTACTATATTGTTGTTAGGAGGTTTTAGCCTCTTCACCTCCTAACATCGCCTCTTGTAACTTCCACACATGCAAGCACCACTCAAATGCTTTCAAGTTTTATTATGAATATATTGCAAGAAGTAGTGAGGAGAAGTTATGAAGATTCTAAGCAATTTTCCAAACTCAGCAATACAAATTAATCTTTAATATGATGAAACTAAGAATATCCATGAATTTCTGAATGTGCTTGATTTTGCTAAGAACACAATTTTGGTATTTAAGGTGACTAACAACTGCAATATTTTGAAGCTTTTCATGATTATTGTGTCATCAACCCTGTAGATAGGTTTTTAGATTGGGTTCCAATTAAGAAAACCACACAGGGAAGACCAAATGAGTGTCAGGTGTTACATCTAGGGATCACCATTGAGTTAATTGATAGATTACAAGAGAATTAAGATGTATTTAGGACAACAAACACAGGGAAAAAGACTTCTAGAGTGAGTTTTAGGATTGATTCAATTAAGGTTGAGGGTCACTCACAGCAGTACATGCAATTGATCAGTCACTCCCTCACAACCCACTCTCATCAGTAACATCACTCTTATAATGTGTTTTGCAATTCAGGGAGTCACAGCTCAGCCATAGACATTTGAGTACGCCATAGTCTCAGAAACCCAAGGCAAAAACTCCTTGAGGTGACCATAGTCTCTTCAAATAAGTAACCAAGGACTATAGGCCATACCACAGTTAGTAAGGATATCATGTTCACACTTGACTCCTCCTATGGTTAAGTGATTGATTTAATTAGATAAAGACCACAGAAATGAATTATTTCCTTAGTCAGTTTTAGACTTAACACCTTCACAGTGGAATTGAATGCATTAAAATAAATTATGGAAATTAACAAAAGTCTAACGTGTGACAGTAACCTAGTGACCGAGTCTAAGCGAAGCGAACTAAACCGGACCGGAACCGTAAGAGTCTAATCGGTAGGACCATAGTCTGCACGGCACGGCCATAGTCTAGTCACCAGTAACAGTCACAAGTAACCAGTATCAAGTCACGTCTCATAGAGAGGGCCATAGTCTTAGTATCCAGTAACCAGTAACTAGTAACCAGTAACCAAGTCAACGTCTTGTTCTCGGCTAAGGAGCAGGCTGCTCCTCCTTTTATGCTTGCCTTTGAGTGCTCCCCCTAACGATATGGGTTAAATACCCACGCTTCTCCCGCGACTCCTTCCTTTTCAGTCTTCACTCCCGCGCGCGCGACTTCCTCTCCGATCGGCCACATCTACGCTTTTCGTTCCCCCTCTTCGCAATTGGCGACAAGTTTATCACAACAACACTTCTTCCTTTGAATGCATTTGAGCTTATCCACATCATTATGGTGAGTAATCACTACACCGATTCCGTGCATCAGACAAAGTGCTTCGACAGAACAATCTTCGCACTCTCTCTCAAGGTGATAATTGCTACTACCACTTAGCAAACTCCATCGCGGCAAACTTTCAGAGCCTCATTACACCTGCTCACTCGACACTTAATTCAGTAGTGATTTCCACCGACGAATCTCTACTCTGAAAACATAACGTTGTTATCCGTTTGGAGTTACAGACAAACTTTGTGTGGACAGGTATTTTCCTTCACTCAAATAGCACCTTAGTTATCAAATGAGTATGTTATCTAAGGATTTGACTTCAAGATATCTTCTATACTGAATTCATCTCGAGTAATCTCCACTACTCTCTTCCCTTTGGCTGATGAGTTTTCGACACTGGATTTTCATTCTGATCGAGAGTTCGACTTCAATCATTCACGGTAAGTTAACCACGACCATCACAACCATGAAAGGAAGGGGGTTTGCTCACTGAAATAAGTTCTTGCATTCAATTAAGACACTTATCACCTCAGGCGTCCAGACACACTTACTTATTTGGCTTGGAGTCTCCTGATTAAATTTACAGAATTAAGACATAAAGTGGCTCTCAAGGAATTTCACATTCCTCATTCCACTCATGCACATAGATAAGCCCAAAGGATATAATATGATTAAACTGCTTCGCACAGTTTCACCTCAGACAATCACAAGACAAAGGTAAATAGAATTCACTTCTTTCACCGATGTTTGATTTCAACTTGCACCTGTATAGGAATTTCCAAAGAGAAGACAGGATGTTTCTCAAACTTCTACCATGAATTCACATCAGATAGAGTGGGATTAATCCAATCAATTCTCATGGCCGAATACACACTGAAGGGACAAATTTCACATTCACCCGATGACGACATGATGAGTTCACAATGCGAACTTACATTTCCATTACCGGGAGTGAATCATAAGACACGATTTACAATCTTCAATAGGCTTCACGCCAAGAGTAATTAAACAAGGTAGACTCCAGCAACTGTAGAGAGATTGTCTCTCCCTTCCCGAGAGGACCACTACCAATCAGTCACGTTGGAATTTCACATTCAAACCCGGTGACTGATAGACTTTCACCATTGAAATCACACTACAATTAATTTACTTCTTTCACAGAAGTAAGACGTCGCAACTTCACTCTGGATTCTTCCCGAAACCAGGAAATATACTCTGACTCAATTAATTCACAATGTATACCCACACAACAAATTCAATCTTCTCACATAGAATTGACAAAATAGCTTCACGCTTATATTATGTAGAGTAAAATGTACATTCAAAAGGGCTTCACACCCAAGCTAGACTTGCTCAAAAACTGCCAGACGAGGGAGGCTCTCTTCTCGAGAGGAACTAACTTCTCCTCTATATCCCCTGAACTAGCTTCCTTGCCTCTTGGGGCCAGATTTCATAAGTCTCTTCGACTTGGTCACATGTCTATTGCCCTGCCCAAAAGACTCTTCCTCTTGGAACTGTTTCATATGAACTAAATGTCTCACCCTTAGCTCATTTCGGATAATTGATCACTAATAACTTACTTTAGTGTCCATTTCACATTGCAAGTGTCGATATGAATTCACATCCTATCAAAATCCTAGAATGACTATTCTGAGACCAAAAAGTTGTACCACAAACCCCTAGATTCCCAGGCTCAAATTTCTTCAAATATGCCCAAAAAAAGTGACTTCAATTTCAACGACAATAGCTGAAGATCTAAATTTTTTTCTTGAGAAATTTAACCGTATAGATTTTTGCAGGTTGGAGGCGATTATTCAAACAATCTAGATTTTAAACATCAAAGTTTTATTATGTTAGAGATCATAATAGGAATGTCCATAGTGGTCTTGAGGAGCAACAATTTTGACATTAAATTAGGGTTGGGGTTTTTTTTTAAAATTGAACCTCCACTTAAATCATCTATTGAATGACAAAATGTAACCCTCTTTCAATGGAGGGGCAATATACCTACTCAAATGAGCTCACAAATCTTGAAACCATTGTTTTGTGATTTTTTTCATAAGCTTTTCAATTTGAGGTAGTAGTGTCACGACTACACACCTTCCACGTGGATATACACCCACCAACACATGTCCAACTAAAGTATCCAACGGTATATATTTAGGATATGTTGCGTTTGAGTATCGTGCAAATTTTCCGATCAATTGGGAGTCATTTGCACCTGGGGATTGACAAAAAAATCATGTTGAGGATATGTCACCCCTAAACCGTGGGAGGTGACAAATGTCAAATAAGCATTCATGAAGCAATTCCACTTGTAAACCAGTTGAGAGCATACTCCCATATTTGAGTTAATCAAAAAATAACTAATTATTGTTGAATAAAAATTATCCACGTAACATGACAAAGTAGACATGAACGTGAACAAGAGGAGTAGTTGAAACAATCTAGAAACCATCCAAATTGTTGTCAAAAGGGTCAAAGCGAGTTGTTCACAACCATATTATGATTGCATAGGACATTAAGGTTATAAATAAAGCACAAGATGTGATTATTATCATGGTGAGGTTTACTAAGTTTGGGGGTTTCATCCTCTTTGAGTTAGTATAACAAACCACAAAAGACATTTAGTAATCACTAAAAACTCCTATTAAAGATGCCTTTAATTGGCATCATTGCTTGGGACAATTACATCAACATGCATTACATGAGATGTCATGCAAAGTAAACACAGTGTTGGGTTCACCATCTATAACCTCGAAGTTTCCTCTACTTGGAAGCTCCTTGAAAGTTGCAAAGTTGGTAAAGAATTGAAGGTATTGAGGCCTCAAAGTGTCACTCTCTAGAGTTTTATGTGAATTTCATATGATCGGAAGTGTCAAAACGATTGGAGAAAAATTATCATAGATTAGCGAACACGAGTTGGATCGAAGCAACTAAATTTCAACACAAACGAAGTCTGTATGAACTCATGAAGGGAAAATTTTCATAAAGGTCATCAAAAATTGATTTGGAACTTCCATTGCGAAATATGGGGGTATATTTATGTGTGCATGTTCCCTTGTATTCCAACCACTCATATAGGCAGTAGATATCCTAGCTAGCTTCAGGTTAGAGACCCAACAATGAATGTCACTATTGGACATGTGTTCATTTAAAACCCTCGACACATTAGAATACCATTTTCCAATTGGTATAGCTAACACTGCTTCAACACTTTTGGAAACAACATACCAAATTAAATTCTTCAAAGGCTTTAGCTGCTTTGTGATGTACATAGATGATCCCAACTATATATACAACAATTTACCTTATAATACACCAATACAAAGTGTTTTGGAGGTTCCAAAACATAAGACCTATGTTGAAAATCAAATTGGGCATGATATCAATGTCTTACAATCTTAAATGAAGGTGAGAATACATGTACCGAGTTCAATAAGTTTTTGTTTAAAACACATAATATATAGTCTCCATGGCCCACAAAAGGCGCAACATTGGCAAGACATGTTGATCATTTGATGTTTGTAAGCCAAGATCATGTGATGTTTGTTTTCAACTCCGATCCAAGACAAGAACTTTTAATGTTGAAAATCTTCGTTTCCAATCAGAATAAGTAACCAATGTTTATACTCAATAAAAGTGGGACGAATCTTGAAACCAAACTTCTTAAAGATACGTACATGTCAAGGCCGAAAATATTCTAGCTTTGCTTATCAATCTTTATTTAGAAATTGGTGTCTTCGAACATGTGTGGCCTCCCCTTCAATGCAAAGAAATGGAAGGCCACCATGGATTTGGAATATATATAATCCGGAATAGTATTATAATAATTTGTTGCTGCTTATTTTATTAGGATTTACTTGCTAAGCTAATTTCTAACTCCCAATTTACCCAACCGACATAATAATTACTATCTATTTTCTATTTACCACTAATACTAGGTTAATTTGATAAAAGAGTCAAATTAAACCTTCACAGATGTAGGGTTCGTGTTGGCCAAGTATAGGTAATGGTTGGTTTTTGAATTTAATGTTTGCGGCTTGGATTTTGGCTTTGAAATTGTGAGTTTAGTTTTATTTGTTGGAGCAACCAATGACCACACATTTGGGTATTCAAAGGTCCATTCCTACCCATTCATAATATTCGTCCAATTTGTTTAATTGGTTTTGGAGAGAGGTTAGTTTGTTGGCTATGATAGCTAGGTCATCAATGTACAATGTAGAGTTGATTTTTACGTTTGAGGTTTCAAAGGAACACCCATTTCTCCTTGTTATAACCATCAAAGAAGTGGGTATAAGAAGATAATAAATAGCTCATTGTGTCACCTTGTGTAGTTCCTCTTTATACGTAAATTGCTTGTGCGCTACAACATAATCTCCGGCGAACATGGTGGCAGAATGCCAGTAGATGTTATCTATTGATGCTATGGCATCTTCGGGGAGCCAAGGTCTTCCTTGACAAGAAGAAGTATGGCATGGTCAATAGAGCCGCATGCATTTTTTAAATCTATTTATAATATTCGGCCAGGTTGGTTGTATTTTGGGTTCTTTCCGCAATTGAATTTTCAATTTGTGCCATATACATAATATGTAGATATCATGATATGTAAATTGGATGTCTTCTAGTGCCGATATTAGAGATTGTAGTTGTCACAAGGTGCATCTTTCAGCTTTGAATCCTTCTTGACTATCATGCAACACTTGGTCGTGTTGACCATATGCAGATAGTATAAGATTGGGATATTTATAATCAATAAAATAAGAGAGCTTTCATATGTTTAGGGTTTTGGCCAATGAAAATTGCTACAAATTTTGAACTATAAATTCTAGGGTTACACACAATCGATCTATAGGTTAACCCATACTTGCTCATCTCAATGCTACTCCTTGGTTACATCGATTGTCAAAACTCTTATGAGGGTAATCAATCACAAGCCATCACCACATAAACTTTGACTTTTTTTGTCTACAAAACATAAATCTAATTTGTGTCGACATTACACGACCCTAATAAGTAGTTCAATAGACCCGGTTGACTATGGATGCCTCGGCCTTAGCAATGAATGTGTTGGTAAATGATTAATATATTGTATTGGCAAGTGCTATTGGTTTATGGTTTGTGAGGCAGTATGGTTGCCTATTTTTGTATAGAAATACGGTGAGACCACACTAAATATGATATTTAGTGTCATATGGTATTTGAAGTCACTATGATAACTTTTCGGATGACGCTTCTTATGAATAAGTGAGCAAATATCGTCATGGATGATGGATGAGTTCATCCATTGGCCAAAACCCTACCTTCTCTTGTCATCAACTGTGATGAAATATTGTTATGGATGATTGAAATTTGGATGGAAAATTACTTGGTGAGTGACAGTAATTGCAACATTGTGAATCTATAATCCCCCGCAAAAATTACAAGGAATGACAAATAATTTGGGTTGACATTTAGTGTTGGTGACACTATACCGTAGTTTACAATTAGTATTGAGCAAGACAATTAGAGTTGGTGACACTAAGAATCATATTGAGTGAAGTTTTCCAAGATGCGGGAATTTGTTTTTGGTTTGTAGCAACAACGAAGAATATTAGAAGTTGTGTGTGAAAACGTGGGGGCGTGTTTTTCCTACTATGGAGTTTGGGATTTTGTTTGGTCCAGGGGTTTATCTGTTGGCAAGATGTTTCCAGTTCATGGTCCACGATGTAAACAATCCCTTTCATTTTGGAGTTTCCAATGGAAGCAAGGTTGAGGCCTTGGGTTTAAGCCACCCTTTATATTCATTGGGTTGAGCATCAAATGTCAATCCAACGAGATTGCAACCGAGAGTCATCCAAAGGATGTTCTTGTATTTTAAGTTCGTTTGAGAACTTGGACTTGGCCATCTAGGGGCGGAAATAATGGGATTCATGATGGTTGGACTAATTTGAGGGAAATATTACGTTGATGATATTTTGAGCCTTAGAAAACTTAAAATAAACAAGAAAACAAATCATCGTCACATGAACACATCCTTCTTTAACTCATTTGGGGTTTTTTCGAATGTAGTTGATCGTCAAATGAGAATTATTGCCAAATGACGTGTGGGAGTGTCCAAATACTCCCTCCATCCCAAAATGATCATCCGTGTTTTTAATTTTGGCGAGATTAAGGCCCGATGACCATCAATTGAGTAGTTGTAAGTATGACTCTTAAAATAGAAAACAACATCTACTCTGAAACGCCCCTAAAAGTTGCGGTGTCGAAAGGCTTATTGAAACTTTGGTGCGAAAATATTTGAATTTGAGCCTCAAATTTCTAGCCAGGCAAATAAACTGGACAATCATTTTGGGACAAAAACAATCCGCGAAGTAGGACAATCATTTTGGGATGGAGGGAGTACTAGGCAATGTCAGTTGTATAATTGGACATGATGCAAAATTTCAACTGGAATTGGTGTCAAATGTGATGGTCAATATTTATTCATTTATTCATTCTATATTTTATAATTAAACACAATCATGTTTTATTTTCATGCCAGTCATATATTTTTTAACATGTAAGTTATAAAGAGGGCCAAAATGGGCCTGTGGGTGAACTCTTCATTGGAAACCTAAATAGAGTGAGTGAGTTGTAATGAAATTAAACCCCCCATACATGAGAAGTTTCTAGCCAAAAACAAGTGTGTATGTACAAACAACATGCGAGAAATGCTCATTTTTCAAGTAATGTAATAAATGCTTCCACTACAATTACGATATATAAATCTCAAATAAAATAGTCCATTTATTACATATGTAATTAACTTTCCCTTTCCAATGAGAAAGTCATTAAACAGTTATTCATTCATAGCATGTAACTCAACGATCGCATCAAGCAAACAAAGACAAATGTCCAGTAACTTACGCACAATTCTTAGAGCAAATCTCAACGGTGCCCATGAGCGCTTCACGAGCCTTCAGTTTGTAAAAACCTATAACCAAAATGTAGACCCCATTAAAAATGGACAAGGTGGGCATTGAGAACTATTACCATACAACAACAATGGATGAAAACATGAATTGGATGGAACTAGTACATCTATTGTCAAATTTTCTTTAAACCCTAGGGTTCGCTGTTATACATCTACCTTTCCTTCAACATTCATAATAGCCTTCTTAAATGTACATACAAGGGAAAAAAAACAATACCTCTCCCTTATGTATATTATGTACGCTAATGCCTCAAATACTACCCCTTCTTACACTCACATTAGTTCATACATGGTATGAAGAGTCCACCTCCCATGAAAATGGCCTCATTGTTTTTTCCCTTCAAACTCATGTATAGGCTTCATGTTATCTTGGTCTTGACTTATTCATGTGCATGTTTAATGAAAGTCCACACAATTGTAATCTAGTTTAAACATCCTATGTCATGTGCACATATTTTTCACATTCGATCCCTCTAATGAAGTGATAATTCTATGATACGGGGGAAGTGTTAAGTTCATGATTAAATGTTTTTGTTTTCCCAATTCCAAACACAAGTTTGTAGTTAAGAGTGTTGGATAACCAAACTAATTTAATAGCGATATCAATAAACAATCAAATTAAGATCATTAGCATTACTCATATGATGAGTTATGTTCAGTGGTCTTGACTTCATATTCAGTTTGAAGCACTAGGATTCCAACATATGGAGACATTGTTCTTGAATATACTATGGGGCCCATGAACAGAGCTCATCAACTGAGCAATGTTATGTTGAAAATGCTTCCGAAATAATATATTAGAGACCCATGATAAAGTTGCTTATTCCTATTGTACGGATGTAACATTCATGCATTCTTCCAAGATGTGCTTCGTAACTTCAAAATATATTTTCAATTCACAATTCACGGTACATGTTTGATTTAAGGTCAACCCCGAAGTAGTTTAGGTATTAGGAGCCACTAAAGTCGCACGGAGAATTTATAGTCGGATATAAAAATAATCCGGAAGCACCTTCTATAAGTCCTTTCTTCAAGGGAATACACTTAATTTGGAAAACCAAAAGCACGTGACTGGGTATCCCCCCCCCCCCCCAATGTAAATTCTATATGGCCAAAAAATGCATGTTAAACCAATTCTATGTGGTAGAGAAACGTATCCATTATATTCTTGTCGTCATTTCTCAAAACAATACGTTCAAAGAAAGAATGAGACATTTTAGCTCAAACTTTCACCCAAGTTTTGAACATCGATTTCGATATGACTATATCGATGCTCTTTTTGCCAAGCAAACAAATTACATGTAAAAAGAACGAGAATATCATGATAAACGTACATAAAGGGGGGGGGGGTATTTACCATGATCTCATTCTCACGTACTTTGGTTCTTGACTTTTTCTTTTTTTTTTGAAACAAAAGGCCAACAGGCCAGCGCCAAAGCACAGGAGGCGGTTGACCACCTGGCAAGTTTTCCGTCAAGTAGAGAGGAGATTTCATAGCCGGGATTCGAACCGCCAACCTCTTCCTTGAGATTTGGGTATCTCTCCATTATCATCCGGTAGTTTAAGGTCATCTCGGACCATTTTGGTTCTCGACATTGAGTGCACCCCAGGTCCTCTACAACGTGCATGTATCGACCTTGAAGGAGTGAGACTTGTGGTACATATTTATGTCATTAAAGTATTTATGAGTAACTAAGCCAATCCAGGTCCCATTTTGACAAATATGGTGAATGTGTGAGCCCACCTTCCAAAAGGAGACAGTTGCCTTTAAGAAATGATGAAGAGGTTTTTTGCACGGCACCCTCCATGTTGGCATTATCACTCACTCATAGAGAAAATACAATACAACTTCACCTTGTCAAGCCATAAAGGAAGTGTGGATTGACATTTTCTTCCTTCATCATTCCATTACACGACATCTACTCTCTTGTCATTGATAAGCTCTCGAGTGTGGTAGGCCACGATGTCTTGTGGTTAATTTTTTTTTTCACACAAGTCTAAGTGTACAATTTGGTCTGGTTCTCCCGAGGTGGTTGTGTTTTGGTTCTTTCATGCAATTGAAGTTTCAATTTGTGCCAAAAAGAGAAAGAGAAAGAAAAGTCTATGATCGAATGTGAAGCATCCCTTAGTCACGCTACCCCTATGTTGATGTCATCTATCTCTATATTGTGAAATACAAATGCTTTTGTACAGTGCTCGTGCATGTGAATTACAAATCGGTAAGAACATTATCATTCATAGAGCATATAAATCTTTCAACACCCAACTCTAGGTGTGTGTTTTTTAGCCCAAAAGAGAGAAAGAAAGCCATTGGATGTCCACCTTGGCTTCCATTGTGAGATTCAAGTGTGGGGAATTGTTGCAAGTGTACTTCACATCCATCGAGTGGAAAACTATGTGAACCATCTCTATATCGGGTTGATTTGTCAACAACAAAGACCTCATTTGATATAAATGGGATCCAATAAGACTAGGAGTTAGGATGCCGATTAAGGATTGACATGAAGAAGAGATGCTTCAATTGTGGGCATTACCTCTACTTTGATGCGAACCCGGGACTAACCTATACATTTTCAAATGAAACCGATTGAGTTTGAGAAATAACCGAGTTGAAGTTTAAGACTTCGGGAACGTTACCGATCATTTCCGGGGAATTTATAAGGAATAAAGGAAAGAACAACCGATGTCAACATGCACTTGGAAACAACACTAGGATGTCAACCAATTATGCCCAAAATTTGCCCTAGAAATTGCCCCAATATAACCAAGACCAACCACAAGTCTTGTGGTTGGGAGGAGAAATGGAAGTTGAGCCATTTGTGCATGTAGAAAGAAAGAAAGAAGAACGGCTACGATCTTTTGAGGATTGGCCCGGATTTTGATGTTTGTCCATTGTATAGTGGGTAAATGTAAATAAATATCATCTTCCCAGAACATTATTCAGATCCATAACAATGTTTCGTGGGACTGACGATATTCCACTAAATACTCCCACACTCAGTCTGAATGTGAAGAATATTATGTGAAATATTGTCAGTCCCACGAAACATTGTTATGGATGTGAATAATGTTATGTCATATATAGCATGGTGAACACCCTCATGTTTTGGATTATAAGCAATACATGTACTCTTGAAATATTGTGCAACTTTGATGGATATTGTAGTATATTTATAGGATACTCTCCAAATGACATGTGTTTATGTTTATAATGTAGTGCCAAGTATTATATGGACCCTATCATTATATCCCACCCATGATTTATCTAGAAGGAATCTAAAGGTTGTGTTTAAAGGAAGGGAGGGGGTGATGCTCAGTGCTCACGGGAAACCTCTTAGTTATTTAAGTCTCTCACTTACCTAAAAATGTCCACCTTACATGGGATATAACCCTACACTGATTATCCCAATTAGCAAGGGAGGGCCAATAGTGCATGCAGGCAATTAGTGAAGGTGATATTAAATTGTTTTACACTATGAAATTAGTGCTACCAAAAGGTATAGGGGGGTCATTGTTCATCTTGACATTATTCATTACAAATGCTATTCATAGTAATACTATATACTGAAAGTACTAATACTATTCATCATGACACTATTCACATAAAATACTACTCAAAGCAACAATATTCATTGAAAGTGATGGCACTATTTGTCATGACACTAGTATTTTACTAACAAACATGTGTTTGCATATAAATTTGTTTATCACTCTATGAACACCTTGGAACACGCAGTAATTTTTTTCAATTGTATGGTCAATGAGCATGTATTCACGAATTTAGTATCATTCAGTAAAAAAATTCAACCCTCACTAATTTTGAGATTTGACATCATAGCGCGTGTTTTGGAAGACAATACCACGTGCACTAATTGGGATAATCGGTGCATTGACTGATACCATGACATGGACAAAGAAACTTGAATCACTTTGGTGACAAAACGACACTCTTCATTAGCAAGCTAGATGCTTCAATGCTCTCTTGTACACCGATATTCCTCACAATCTCGAGCAACCATAGAAACTTGACTGGCCGATCGATGTAAGGAATTGACCCCTCCTAACATATCCATATATACCATGGAAGGGGTTGATAATAAAATCAAAACGACATAAAATGGAAACAAATCGGATATTGGAATGCATGTGAATCTCTTATGATATAATTGAAGTGAACATTGTATATGACACATAATGGGGATTCCTTTTGAATTTGTAATAAGAACAAAATAACTTTGGCTCCCTTGAAACTTGCAAACATGAATGAAGAGTCTCTTTGCATGTAGGCTACTGCCCCTTTTGAGGGTAGACTTTGAATATGTAGATTTCATATTTGATTGATTGATTGTGTGTCTATAAGGTAGATATGTCTTAAATGATTACTCCCCCCCCCCCTCTTGACTATTCACTTCTCCTAGGATATGAAATATGGGATGAGTACCAGATGGTTAACGAATCCAAATCGAGGTTGTAGATGCCTTCCTCATATTTTTGGAGCTCAAATGATTATGTTACTCCTTATCAAAATGAAGAATCTCGTGCTCATGAAAAGGCCATATAGCCCCCCCCCCTTATGTTGATTTTTTGAGTAAAAATGAAAACGGCATTTCTTTGCCATGGTCCCCTTGACTTTTGCAGTGAGAGAACCTCTTTTGCTTCTCTCGCTACAAAATCCGTTGGACGGCAACAATGGATATTGTAGGTTTGAACACATGCCTTTTGGAGACCTCGAGTTCCATGGTCCCTCTGTCATTTTTTCCTTGATGTACATTGAAGTGGTCCCATGATGGGTTGAATGGCTAATCATAGATTACAAGAGAGCAAGGGACGGCTTCATGGTCCATGATGTAAACAACCCCATATTATCACACATGGACTCCAATCTCTCTCAAACACATGTGTTTTTGGTATCCAATTTCAGAGCCACACATAACTGCATACCGTTCAAATATGTGTGTGATGAAGATAAGTAACCAAATAAGACATGTCTACCTTATGTACCTATACATTAGATTGAACCATTAGAGATCATTGTCCACATTAGGTGCACCCTGCACCTTAACACTATGGCTTGCCTTCGGATAAGGTAGATGGGTCTTAAGTGGTTCGTTTTTTTAACCAAACCCCTATATGTAATTGGTACATGGTTTGGTGAGACTCAAAGAGAGACATCGTAAAGGCACATGTTCAAAAGATAATGCACTATGTCTTCAAATATTAATAACCACTCTACACTCATCAGCGAACACATGTAGGAGAACCCATGTATCCAATTGAGGAATCACCAAACATGAACTTCCAGTAACCATAATCAAATCAGGAGAGGTCCGATTCTCAATGTGGTCCTCGTAGATTTGCTGATGGAACACAAGTCCAGAGTTCGGGAAGTTTTTGAAGCCTTAGTGGCTAATTGTCCGTAGTTGCTACGAAGGGTCGGATTTTTTCCAATTTACATCGGCAACAGCCGGTCTTTTGTAAAATCAATCGGCCAATTGCCTATATTTTCATATTTTCATTGGCCAATATCCGATTAAATGGAATTCATATCGGCGCTAATTGTTTAAAAAATGTATGAAAAGTTATTAGAAATCATTTCTTAGTACAAAATCTTGAATAAGTGAAAAGAAAGGCATGTTCAAAACTTTAAATTTGAAGAGTTAATATGCTTGGCAGGAATTGAATCTAGCAATGCCTTCACCGCTTGAAGGCCAAGGGTCCCCCAATTCTTCATAGAAGCAATTGGATTTGGTCATGGAAAGGTTGCATAATTCAAAAAGTTTAAGGTTTAGGGTACTTCCTCAAGTGCATCATCAAATGCCCCAGACAAATAGCGCTCTGGATGCTTCCGGCTAAAATCCAGTAACTCACAAGAAAAATCGGCTACATTTCCGGGACATTTTCTGGTCCATCGGCTAATTGCCGGAGGATTGAAATTACAATCGGATTGCCATCCGATGGTTGGAAATTTGGACCAGCCATGAGGGGAAATCCATCGGCTGATAATGAACTAGCTGTCGGTTTTCCCCGAACATAGCACAAGTCACGTTTTGTTGACGTTCGAGATAAGTAGAAGTGCGAGAAACATGAAAAAACGAACCAAATGCACATGCCTTGACTTGGGATGCATTTTGGGACATGTTTGAAATGAATGCAATAGAATAGTAGTTTTTTTAAAAAAATCGATCAGCAGTTTGCAAGTTGGTCAGTTCATCGTCAAGCATCTTCGACACGATTTTCGAAGCACTTGCCAAATTGCACTCGCCCAACTCCGATCTGAGCTTGCATGCCGCATGCAGGCTCCGATTTGCATGCGAGAATCTTGAATGGGATCCTCAACCTTTCTAGATTCTTTGCAGAACCAGGCAAAGTAAAACAAATAAGGTAGGAATAAGTTACCATAACCCGTTAACCACCCTCTAGCCATGCACTAGACCGCTGTCATAATGGTGAAGTGCCATTTTTAAAACCGATCATGGCTCGGCGGCAACTTCAATGCGTGTACACTTAGTGTAGTCTATGGGAGTCAAGTGTTGATGTACTCATGAGGTAACCGATTTAGGCGATGTTATGTATGGAAATGCGGATTTCCGTGTTCGGTGTAGGGAGAATCTAGTGAACGAGTAGGGGGTTGGACAACTTTCCACTTTGAAGAATTGTAGCATTTTTTTTTGTATGGGGTAGAAATATATGAAACAACTTGCATTCTTCATGAATCCTTTTCGTCTATGTTGGGAAATTATCTCATGATTGTCAAACTGGATCTTCAATGCGAATCGCCTTATTTTCACGGGTTATGGTATTTCTATCTTAAATGGGGGTTCAACCGACCAACCAGGGAATGTATTAGGGCTACTTCACACATGAGCCAAGAGCCGTGACCTCGTAATGGTGATGTCACGGTATGTGGCGTCGGCGGCCACACCTTATCCGTTGGGTTTCATCCATTTAAATTTGGATGGATGAATCTTATTTGTGGAGAGGAAGGCTCCTAAGTGAGGAGCCTCCTCCTTGGCTTGGCATTCTTGCCAAGTGAGAAGGAAGAGAATCAAACACTCATAAGAGCTCCAAATCTCTCTTCAAATGTACACAATGAGTCAAGCTATCTCTCACTCCACCACGGGAGAATCCAAGAGTTGTTTATGTGTGACTTTGCTATGTTTTAGTGTTATTTGTTAGTGGTGGTTGGTACTCGAGCTGCAGTGACACACGATCGTTATTTACACAATAGTGAGGACCCTTGATTCTCATCCAAAGGTCGTACCCTGGGTGTTGGGAAAGTCATTTTATGTAGTCACGGGCCCTCAAGCATAGTATAAAGTGAGAATGGACCATGTTGCGGGATCATTGTATATTTTGTTGGCGAAAAAAGAGGGGAGGATTTGGTTTAGTATAATATGTCTCAAACTCTATCAATTCAAGAGAATTACTTGGTGGTGTTTGTATCACCTGGAATCTATCTTGAAATATGTTATGGAATTTGCCCTACAATTTGTCATGAAATTTGTCTTGCATGACAAAAAAAAGGTCATGGTTTGCCAGAATTTGCGTGAGCCCACCTCCACGAGGTGGGCCTGACACAAATTCCAGCAAACCATGCACCCTTATCCATAACATGCCATGTAGGACTCCATGTAGACTTTTCATCTGCAAACTTTTCTTTGGGCCTTTAGGCCTTCACCTCCTAGTGTGAAGTGAACTTGGACAGTCTCCGCCTTTTCGACCAATGAGAACTCTTACATTGCCATGGTCATGGGCATGTGACCTTGAGTGTGAAGTGGCCCTTAGATGAACTAACGTAATCAAGGGACAATTTTGATTTTTTGGTTTCTCCACTTTGAGAGAGAGAGAGAGAGAAAGATTATTTTGGTTTGTGTTTCATGATCTCCAACTTTCTACCGATTAGATTAGCACAACCAAATTTGACTTACATATGCAAAAATCATATTGAACATTGTACCTCCCCAATTTGGGCGAACCGACCCATACACTCATTCCTTGTTGAATGCCTAAACCCTTGCCTCCAAGGAATGAGTGTGCGGATTGCCGTACCTCCCCTAATCTAGTCATGATTATTTGGAGTTAATGTTTTTGTTTTTACTCTAGAGTACATAGGTCCTCCCAGTTGTGTTCACTGTTGAGTGTAGGGTGATGATTGATATTTAAAGACGTAGTACAATCTCTTTTAAGGATATATTTTTATGATGTTTGTTCTTTGATCCTCACTAAAGCACATACCAATCAAATATAAGGATCCAATAAAGAAACCGAGCCACTCAAAACCCATGTAACTTTGGAGTGACATGTTGCTATAACTTTTTATTGCAATATTTTTATTTATGGAGTGAGCTATTTCATGTTCCTTGATGTGCATATTTTTATATGTTTTTATTATATCTAAGTGCTAAATAAATATTTTTACTAAAAATTGATAACCCACACCAAGAGGATTGTTTATTGCATCTCTCATCCATCCAACATACATCTTGACCACCCCATAGGTTTGTGGCCAATCAATCTCAAATGACTTGGACTAGACAATATAAGGTCTTCAAAGCTATTTTGATGTCAAATAAACTAAAATTGATACCAACTGGACTATATGGTATTTTGGTGTAAATCCATGACAAGGAGAGAATTTATTTATTTGCTTATCTTTGGCCCTATTATGTGAATCTCACAATCAAATAGATAAAAAAATAAATAATAATAAGGGCTCTACGGTGCTCCACCCAACCACAACGACAACATATGATGCAAGTAAGTGGGAAAAAAACCCAACTAATATTATAAAGATGTATAGAATTTATGATATGTATTGTCAAATATGTGTTGATTTAAATTTGGATATCAAGACCATTTATAACTTGTTTATTTTAACTGTTGGCATGTATCATGGGCGGATGGGTAGTGAGAATGTCCCCCACGTGTTCTTTGAGGAATCGTTTTCATTATAATAACAATAATAACAAATAATGTTTCATGATATTATTGTATAAGACCTTAAATGAAAGAATTTAGGGGTGAAACGATTGTTTTAAAATATTAGGGTTCCAAGTCAAATCAAAGATGTTTTATCATTGTAGGTTTTGAAATGTATGTGTATAGAACATGCCCAAAAATTGTAGTTGAATCTTTAATGGTTGAGCAATCCAAACTTCATCACAAAGGGCATAAGGCATGTGACAACAAGCAATCTCACCCCTCTTCACTTCATCTCTCTTCTTTCTATCCAACACCTCCACTTATTCCGCCACAACTACTACAAATGTGAAGAACATATTCAGTTCAACCCTAGTGTCAAAATTCCAAATAATGAAATTTACGTGTACTAAACATGCCCAGAAACGATGGTTGAAACTTTCATGGTTGAGCACAAAGTTCATCAAAAAGGCATATAAAGCCATCTCTGACTTTAAGTCGTCAATGAATCACATTCATAGTTGTGAGATACAAGGTGTTAGGGCCTTCCATCAGGCTCACCTAAAAGAGATGGTGAAGAAAAAACCCTCCTACAAAACTAGAATATGCTTTTCTAACTTTGACTATGTACAACTTTAAGTGGACTTCTCATGCATGGCGAGTGCATGGGACTTTGGCATAGGTGTAAGCCCAACTTGGGCCACAAACTATTGCATGGCCAATCGGGCCTTGAAGAACTTAAATGGTCCCTCACTTTGGTCTTGGTGCCACCACCCCCCAATAAAACTATATTATTGTATGTGGAACTTGGATATATAGCATACACTGGCCATGAAAGTGGCATAGAAGTAGTGTTTATACTTAGTAACGTGGGGTGTAGATTTGTAGGCTTACATAAAAGCATCTCTTTATCTTAATCTACAAATGTGACTTGTTCAAAGTTTCTAATGTAAGCCACGATATTTCATCCCAAACCATGCAAAGTAAATCACTCCAAAATGCTATAAACTTACCATTGTTTTTTTACAAACTACTTGGCCAAAAATAATAAGGAATCCGCATTTGTGGGGACCATAACATCAAATGACAACAACACAACAAGCACAATTTCAAATGTTTTATATTCCATGTTTGCTTGTCAACCACCATATTTGTGTTGTTTTGTGATGACAAATGGCGTAAAATTATCGTACTATCGAGGGAATACAAAAACATAAGCAATATGAGCTTAAAAATATGTACAACAAGTTTAAGCAATATAGATTGTATGAAATAATAACTTATAACTCCAAAAAAATACAAATTAGCTCAAAAACTCTTGAAATAGGACTTCAAAGATCTTTGGTGTTGCCTATCCAAGTTAGCAATTGTCATCTTATTTAAATTCCCTACTAGCTTTTGAAAACTAATAATCTCATAAACACCAAAATGTAAAGAGTTGTCTGATAAGAAATTAGACAGCAACGATGCATGACATTTAGCACCGCTAAACTTTACCGTAGGTGGAGCAACATCGTTCACGTATATTAAATTTAGATCAACATTAAGATCAAAGCCTTGTGCACAATTGATTCCCAAAGTAGCATCCACCAACTCATCAATATTCAATTCTAGCTCAATAATCTCTTCCCCTTCCTTCTGAATGTAAGTCTCAATTGACATCTCATCATCACCCAATCACAACTTTGAAATCAGAGCATCAAGTTCATGTGATTCTTCTTGCATTCTATTGTCCTCCTTTTCATCAACTAGGGCAAAATCAACATTCCACGTTGCATGTAATATACGCGCCCTCCTCCAACAATTCCTAACTATCTATGCATCCAACTCGCTTCATACTTCATAACTCCACATGATGGCATGTCCGATGCTAGGCACCACATTCCTTAAGTCCTTCAATGTAGCATCGTGATATTGTGATAAAACCCAATGCAAAAGTTTCTTCTTGTACTAAATTTTGAAAGATGCTATTATACCTTGATTCAGAGGTTGAACTACGTTTGTAACATTGGGAGGAAGGAATACCAAACTTATGTTGCTCAATTCCAAGGTTGACGAACCACGAGACTTACCAATGTTGGTTGAGCCAACAACATATGAAGATGCATTAACCAAAATCATATTCACCTTTTGATTTTGACCTTTGAATTGATTGTTGAGCTGCAAAATCCAAGCTTCAAATATATCTCCCTTCATCCAAGTTGTTTCGTTTGAGTGCTACAGAACATACTCATGAGGCTACCACCTTCCAAAACATTGTGGTTGCTTAGACGCATAAATCACAAGCAACTTCAACTTATCAATCCCAGTTGAATTAACAACGAGAGCAAGTGTTACATGCTCATTTTGTAAATTCCGACCCTTCACCTTTCCTTGTACTAGTGTTTTTATTAGAATGTGCTCTAAAATACAATCTAGTCTCATCCATGTTGTAAACATCTTCAGGCTCATATTCTGACAAAAGAATAAGAAGGAGGTCACTCTAACCCTAGCCATGTCCATTCTACACTAGTAACCCTAATTATCATTAAGTTCCCCATAACTATCGAGGTTCCCAAGTAATTTCCAAGTGAAAATGGATATATTTTAAATATACATAACATGGATGAAAGAAAATTTAGTATGAATTACCTCTTTAATATGACAAATTGGAGATTCTAAATGTCGTATTATCGAGTGTTGTAGTCGTATAAAAGAGGGAGTTTTGAACTAGAAAGTTTGGTCGCGCAAAAATGTGTCGTAATATCGAGGGTGTCGTACCAATGAGGTTAGAATGAATTGTGCATCATATTGGCACTTGGAATTGTCCAAAATTCATGCATATATCCAAATATACTTAAATATTAGTTTATAGATTATTTATTATAGCACGGTTTTGATAAGGACACACCTTTTTTTTGTCTTTGCTCAAAAGAAAACAAAAAACAAAAGAAAACAAAAAAGACAATCGTGTTGAAATAAGAATTCCATGTGAAGCTCATCATGACGTTACTTAACATGCAAAGCATGTTTTTTTATTTTTTAAAATTTTAAAATTTAAAATCCTAGTAGAACTCAAGGTAGCCGACCCATTCCCAACCACCACCCCATTTTTGCAGCTCAAGCCAACCTATTTTCGTACATCACGATATGAATCTCTCATAAGTGTTGATGTGTCACGGTCAAAATCCAACTTAGCCAAATGTTAGTGGCTAAGTTGACGACCATGTTCAAATTGCAAGCATATTTAGGTGCACAATTATTGATAACGGGCATCAAGCATTCTCGATTGTGCAACCGATCGGTGATCAAAAAGAGGGTAGCATATATCACAAGTATAAGACAAAGAGAATGTCCACATAAGAAATTCATAGATTTTTTGGTTATTGCATAAAACATTCTAAAATATAGAAAAATACTTCTTATTCCTATTTATCTACATGGAAACCATTTTCTATGGTCGTAATTAAATTTGTAGATATGCTAGATTACTTTAATGATTGGGAATGGGTCGGCTACCTTATTCCCCAACTTTCCATCCACTTCAACTTCATGCCAAATTTGAAGTGAACATAAATTCATAATCTTAAACTTTTATTTAAAATATATTTGTTTGTAGACAACCTGGTTATTCCCATGTAAAGAGAATCGAGCCTCCCTACTAAGGGCATGTTTACACGAAAGCCATTAGGCCATGGCTCTTGAAAGTCCTTCCATCCTCATTGGTTGAGAGTGTGACAGGCCCCTGGTTTCGGTTTACATGAGCGTAGTTTCATATCATAGCCCATAGCATCTTCAATGGATGAATAGTCTGCATGGAATCTCACATGACTAGTATGGGTAATGGTGGCTAGGTTTGTAGGGAATTTTTTCTGGACGGCTCTTGAAGGTCCCTAGGTTCTCATATGGCTGGTGGAAATAGCCGGTTCACCCAAATACCTCCACTATGATTGGGGTGGATCATAGGTGGTAGTAGTATGCATTGAAAATCAAGTGCTAGGAAGGTATTCTCTGAAAAGTCCATCATCATTAAGACTACAAAATATCAATTCCTCATCAACAACATCATTAGAATAGGATGGACAATAGCCCCCCCCCCCCAATGGTAATCGTAGCCAACAAAAGAGCAACCATACACATACTACCAATGAAATCTTAAGAAACAAAATTAAGAGTCCCGATTACTAAAGTGTAGACCCCCCCTTGGATGCATATTCAGTCACCGAAACAAGGATTCGGAGAGCGGTTGATACTCTCGAGGGAGAGAGAGAACCATGCAACAGGTAGCGAGGAGACCAGGAGCCGCGCCGGTGAACGGACGGGGAGCCGGCCTCAAGTGGTTGAGACACGTGGCAGAAAGGAGTGAAGGGTCTGGAGGAGCTGAGGGCCCAGAGGAGCGCGGGTTCAAGTGAAGAAGGGGGCTGCGAGAATTAAGGCCGGAGGACCCTCTTTATGGACCCACCGGGTTAGGAAAGTAGCGGGGAGATTAGGGTTACGACCTTATGACCATGGGGCCCTATTGGGAACCTTTGCACTAGTAGGTTAGGGGCCCTATTTCGAGTAGGCCTATTAGTAAGAACCTTTACATTAATAGGCTAGAAGCTACTTAGTAGATTAGTAAGTAGAGATAGTAAGGGAGTAGGAGGATGAACCCGTAGAAGAGCGGATGAAAGGACAAAGGAGGATGACTATTTCTGGATGAACTTACCTAATTCCATTGCCGTCAATGAATGGGGAGTAAACTTTGGAATGAACGGAGGTTATGGATGAGATTAGAAGAGCTGCACTCTTGGCACATCTAGATGCCTAATACATGCCTGAATGTACCCCATTGACTGATCTAAATTTAGCACGTGTCATTACTATTAATAGATATGACAGGGTCGGATTTAGACTGTAATTACATACAGTAGCTAAAATTAGTAAATACAAACATTTTACATTGGGAAAAGACCTAACCGCCTAATCCCCATTTTCCTAGATCTCAAAGCCTATATAAAGGGGGGCACTTAGGGGCCCTATAAGGCCTCATTCAACGCAAGCAACTCGAGGTGGCGGACTAGAAGACCGGTGGCCTACGAACTTTAAAGGATTGAAATATTATCCTCGGAGGCTTGAAGAAGACTGGAGGCCCTTGAGTTTGGAGGCCCTTGATACTGGAGGCCCTTGAGATTGGAGGCCGCGAGTTTAGAAAACATTAAGGATCGAAAGATCCTCAGCATTCGAGATTCAAAGAATTGAAGAATCCTTGCACTCGAAGACTTGGAAGGATTCGGAAAGTCCTCAAAAACTCGGAGAATGGGCAAATAGGAGAATTTGAAGGTGTACGGCCGTAAAACAATACCCAAGCCTAGTTTCGTTTGGAGAAGTTTGAAAACCGAATGCGGGTTAAAATAGCAAAAAGAAAAGGACCTCTTTGAGAAATTACGTTTCGAACTTGGAGGATACATTTTCGGAATCGGAGCAATTTCATCTAAAGTTAATTCGGAATCGGAGAATCGTGAGTTAAAGAGTACACGGTACTTTACTCGGTGGAGATATCGGTTTCACCATCAAGAGGAGGACCGAAAGGAGATGGCCGTCGATTAGGCCACATCAACTACAATCCAAGATGTCATCTCTAAACACATCTTGTCATTCAAATGAACTTGAAATGATTACGTAGGAATTCCTAAAAGATCTCCAAAGAAACTCTAAAATGATGATTTAGGGATTACAAAGGAAAGAACTTGAGTAACCATAGGACAAGCATTTGGAATGAAAGATTTCATGCATATGAATGTGGACTCTAGGAATTAAAGTATCGGAAGAAAATCTTATGAATATACTTTAGTGAAGAAGTATGTTTGGACTTTCAAGGAATTGTAACCTTATCATAAGTATATATTCTTAAATGGATTAAGAATCTTTTACGATCATTCAAACCATGAAAGATATTGTATGTATGAATGATGTTCTCCCTAAAACACTTAACCTTGACATTAGGGTTTCGGGGAACATAAACTTAAAGACTTGGACACTTTATCCTTAGAGATTTATAAAGGGCTCTGGATTAGAAAAGGGATTATGTTACCAAGTCCATATAAGATGCAAAATCTAATAAAGGTTTAGGAACACCTAACCTTGACATTAGATTTCGGGAGACATAACCTTGAAGATTCAAAAAGAGCATTAAAATTATGTATCACAAAATTAAGATTATATGAGTGCAAACACCTTCACCAGAAATGGAAAACCTAATGAAGGTCTAATTTTGGTGGGAGTAACTTCCATGTAAACCGGTCAGCAGCGGGTTACACCGTCTAAGTTTGCTGAGGGTTTCAAGGTGACCTCGACATAAAGTGACTAATACACTAAAACAAATTAACACGATTGCCACACAATTCGCCATTCTATACTTATCCATAAAAGATGACTATAAAACCGACGATATGTTGTAAACCTCCACGACCCATTGCACATTATCACACACGGCTTTGCTGGATATCTATTATAGTTATTGGTAACCACATAGTGTCTACTCCATGTAAAGAGTGAAGTAGTTATGCATCTAATGTCACCGCCCTTGGGCATGGACATATTTAATGTTTTACACACACGCACTTTATTCATTATGGTCCCCCCTCATAGACCGGAGTTCTTCTTCTTCTTCTTCTTCTTCTTCTTCTTCTTGCTTAGGAAGGTCACTCATCTTAAAACTATTATGACCTTAGGTGGTTTAAACTCAAAGTTTCCATGGATACGAGTTAATGCCTTGAGTTTGATTCACCCATATGGGATCACTTAGGAGTCATGTGGATTTTTAAAATACAAATAAAAATCCAATTCAATATTTTAATAATAATAAAGTAAAATAAATGATTTAAAATCCATTTGACCCAAAAAGAAAATATGTTAAAGAATTTATCCATTACCATGCGAGACTCAATGTTTAGTGGAGACAAAAAAATTCACTCCAAACCTACACTCTACTATATCATGCACATAACTTGTGCAATCTAAAGTGAGGGGAGGGGGTAATTTTACAATAAATAATCATCAATAGTATATTTCTCATAAATAAATACGACACATACGAAATCCGTTTTCACAACACCACCACCCAAATAGATTGTCTATAGTAACAATTACATACCAAATATATTGGATCCTGCACAAAATCCACATACAATAAGTAAGAGCTCGCATTGGCATCACCAAAAACAAAACAACCGACATGCTAGCAAACAATGGAATACACAAAGACAAACCCGCTGCCACACCCTGCATACACATCGCCCCCATTACACCTTATTGGCTGACAAGTTGCATGAATGCTTGTCGCGCACCTCTCCATGAGGAGTGCCCGAAACACCATGGGCACAAAGGGAACCCTGGAGTGACACCCGGGACTTGTGACGCCATTGGCGAGAGGGTCCAAGTGGTCCTAGTGTGGGTGAGGGCCTTGGGCGTTGGGAATGCCTCCCACCCACGGAGACTAGGAGGCACGAGGGTAAGGCCATGAGTTATGAGTAGCTTATGGCGTGTGGATTCTAGAATGCTCAAGAACACCTCAAGCGGAGGTGTGAGCTAGGAGATATGGTAATTTGAGTGGGGTGTTGTCCCAGGACAGTGCCATGTTGCATAAGTGACCTGCCAAAATTCCTAGAGGCTTATATGGGTGAGGTGGTGTGGCCAAACCCACCCGAGGCCGAACGGCACGGCCTCCATGGGCATTGGCCCAATGCGAGGGCATAGTTACTTAGTATGGTTCGGGTTGTTGTAGTGTTGCTCCGGCAACACGATGATCAACATAAGATTGGACTCTCATGGATGGAAGTCTACATCTAAAAATTGGTTACCGGTTAAGGGGTGAGTCCCAAAAGCAAAGTAGGAGGGTTGGTTCCCCTCCCTTGAACTATAAGGTATGCGGTATGGGAAGCTAACCATTAGCATGGCGGAATGCAAAGGGTTAGCGCTCGTGACCCTTGCTAGAATTAAAAATGACCAAGTTAGTTAAGGGGAGCTAGAGAGGGTTGCGACACTGCCACACACAATGGAGCCATCCGCAACCCATACATTCATAAACTAAGAACACCAAAAACAAGACTCCTCTACATCCAAAAACAAAGTTTCATATGTTAAAAATGGCTATCAAATGACCAAATAAACCAGAAACCCTCCAATCACTAATGGAAGGCCACAGGCATGCCTAAAGTCCAAATCAAACAAACTCTAAAATTTTGGTACGCTCAATGCATGGGAAACCACAATAAGAATATCTTTTAGCCCCTCACCACCCAACCCCAATTGCGCCCTATACCCCAACAATGACAAAGACACATAGCCACACCTCCTAACCACATGTGAGAACCAACACATAAATGGCCTAAAAATATCATGTCACAACAAAGTGGTAACCTCATTGCCCAAACACTACAAGCCAACAAATTCTTCACACTAATCAACAAAAGGAACTTAGACAACAAACCACCTAACTCAATAATCTTGGAATGGTTATTCATATGCACTTGCACTCCCAACACATGCCAATGTGAAGCAAAACTCCCTCCCCCATGATATTGGATAACTATTTTACTATCATAGCCCACCTCCTGAAAACAAGGCATAACACCTTATATTGCATCATGGATAACCATTATCAACATAAGGCTAACGGGCTCCCATTTATGCCAGTACCTAAATACGGGCATTGCCTTACTTTTACTATTTCTTTTCTTTTTCTACAATAGGCTTGGGAGATGTGCTCGTGGATTTGTGGTCTTTGTGTGGGCCGCTTCTTTAAGCTTCTCTACGTACTAAGGCATAGTTTACGCAAGCGCCTAGACAAAGCATGAACAATGACAAACCAACCAATCTTTCACCCCCCAAAAGCTTCCACATCATCACGTCGTTGTGTGTTTTGGCAAGTTCATCAAATGCGGCTTCAAACTTGTTAGCAACCCTAAGTAGCCCTAATTGAACAAGCACGAATGTTCCTCCATTGGAGAAGTTTGGACCCACCCCCTAGGCAAGGTACAAAACTTCTCCATCTTGTCTGTTGAGATGACTACATTGGTCAGTGACATGGTGGGTTGACAAGGTGCACAAACCCTAGGTTTGAACAACGCATTGGATTAAGTTGTTATTTTAGCCAATGACCTTTGACAATTTTTGACATGCGCTCATCTAGACCGAGCCTAAGCCCAATAAACCGTAAACTAAGGAGTTAAATGAGGCGTATCACAATTTTTTCATTAATGAAGAATCCATTAGAATCAAAATGTTAAAAAACGTAAAAATAAAAATAAAATGCTTCCATGCCTCGTGTGGGACTCAATGTTTAGTGAAGATGAATATACTAAATTAAAAGTTTATCTGGTGTCACTTACTATTAGGAATTATGCAATGCTATCTCTATTTAACGTGCATTCTTTTTACCAACAAAAGTGAATTTGGTTGTTTGGAAATTATAGAACAGTCACATCTTACTTGGTACAAAATTACATCAATTGTAAAAATATATAGCATTTTGTAGATCCAAGTAGTAAGTGACACTAAATACAGTATTTAGTGTAGTACCAAACATGCACTCCACTCTATTACTTACACAAACTAAACTATTTAGAGTAAGTGCCGAAAAGTGTACAATAAATTAGGGAGAAATGCTCATTAATCCGTAGTGATAAAGTTGGTCTTTGTGTGGGTCATTTGTCTTGGATTCTCTAAATAATACACTAATTAGTTTTATTACCTTGGGCCAAACTAATTTTCTAGAGCCCATGCTAATTCCCATAGTGATAATTAATGTGGGCCACATTTTCAACCCACACTAAATTTATAGCAGAAAAATAGCATGGGTCACTGTAATTATTTGTTTTTGTTCTAATTTTGATGTAAGGTGATTGTTTTATTTATATAAGGTGTTAGTCATAAGTCTTCATGAAGACTTAAGAAAAAACATGGGGTCTTGGACCCATGGTAATTTCACCTTGAGTAGAAAATTAGTGTGACACATGCTAATTATTTCCATGCTAATTTCCCACCCACACTAATAGGACTATTTTGTGTACTTAAGCTTGGCTTGGGGCATCGAGGAGTCATATGAGGTGTATCATATTTCTTCCTAAATGGAAAATTCATTTGATTAAAAGAAGTAAAATATCCATACATATGTGAGTCTTGGTCTGTATTGAAGACCAAAAACAATATTACTCCCAAACTTGCACTATACTCTAAAGTGAGTATAGAGAACTCTCACACAAGCGAGGGAGAAGTGTACATACAATAAGCTCTTTATCGGCCGGAGATTTGTGACACTCAAGTATATTCAGATCTAAAGAATTCTCTATTTGCTTTCATCTTATCAATGATAATGTCAAGTTTATTATAGTTAGTTTAAACAACAAACAATAAGATGGTTTGTTGTCTCATGCAGGATAATAATACATCCTTGTTGGCAAATTTCAAACTTTCCTAAGCTAATACACTAGATTGTTGATTTTGCAAATTTGTCAACTTGCGGCCAAATGGGACCCACATGAGCCCTCATCCTTGCCTCTTCACATGCCGTATAAACTACTTATAGGTTTGTACTCTCACTTCCTCTTTGTAATCACCACACCCACCCATCCTCAACCACTTCATTGTTTTTTCCTTTCTTTTGAGACCTCCATGCTCTTATTCTTCTTTTAGCTATCCTTCCTTCTAATGAGTATTTGGTTTCTTAGCCTTTCTTAGACCTTCATGCCCTTCTTGTCTTTTTGCTTCTTTTCTTTCTTGAGGATGTTTTCTCTCTAAATGTTTAGACCTTCATCATTTTTATGGTTTTGATTATTTATCTTGAGATAATTCTGTTTCTTTGAGGTCATCTTGTGCTCTTCCTCATTTGAGATATTATTATTATTAGTACATTGTTATCCTCCTTATTTAACTTCTTTTTGCTCCTCCTATCCTATCATGTCTTTTGTTTCTCTTCCTCTTTGAAATGCTATTGCTTGTTTTAGTTTCTGAGATCGATTTGCTCGAATCACTTGATTCAAAGTCTTCTTCATTAAGATTGCCTTGACAATCCATTGCTATTATATCACCCTAGTTTTCTTATTTCATAAGATTACCTTGCTAATCCTCTTCCCCAATACTATCTTTCACATAATTTCCTCAAAATCACATTTACCTTTATTTCTTCTTTGTAATGATATCCTTAATTTTATTATAGTTTGTATGATAAACATGAAAAATTATTAAGATACCCACAATGTGATCAATCATCTTTGCTACTTTTTATGAACTTTTCTCTAATGATCCATTAACTTGAATGTATTGAAAACCCTATCCATGAATGTATTCACATTGAGATTATCATTGCTCTAAGATACATCAAACTTATTGATGATATATTATCTTTCTATCTATATATAAAATGAATAATATATTCATACAATACGAACATAAAAAACATTATAATACATTTATATTTATAGTCTTTTATACTCACATGTAGTGTGTGTGTACAATGTTATGAATGTGCTAATTTTTTTGCAAAATAACTGATTGAATAACCAACCAATCATTATTTTCAATTGATTTTTCACATGTTAGACACGTGAACAACTACATTATTGATATGAATAGCTATGTGAAATTTTGTGCCACATCGTGGTGTCGATTTGTGAAGGCTAGAAAATAGGCCAAGAAAAAGCCCAAAGCCACATCATGATCCCTTGTGACATGCTTGCTATTTATGCATGAGGAAGTATGCCACAATACCTAGCTAGGAGGGGACAAGGGGGTCTTACTTGCCAATTCAGAGGTGCTCAACTGAACCAATGGGCACTTTAGACAAGATCATGTTTTGCAAAATTATATTGGAAGGTAAGGTCCAAGGGGGAGTCTAGTTCAAGGGTTCAATTTGCCTCAAATTACTTCAAATTGGTCTCTATGTTCTTTAGACCGTGGACCCCCCATCTACAACGCCCCTAAGCTCCATCCAAGCCTCTCGATGGAGGGAGAGGAAAAATATCCTATATGAGCGCACCTCTTATTCATCCGACATAAAAACCCTAAAATAATATGCAACCCAAAAGTTACTTTAGTTAGTTTATTCAATATTGGAATCAGTCCACTCGAGGTCAATTTAAAATGAATCAGCAGCAAACCTATAGGGAACCTAGTTTTGATTTTTTTTTTAATGTTGGATGAATGAGAGATACACTCATATACATGGCTGCTTTTTACACCCATCACAAACCTGTCAAATGCCCGTCACACCTGTCAAATACCCGTCTTGCATACATTTGGGGTTGTGATTACAGACAAGTCCAGGTTTGTGTGTTACGGGTGCAAAAAACTACCCTGCTTGTATACGATCATTCTCTCTCTCTCGCTCGACGGACTCATCTGAGTTTTCTTGATCACCGGATGATTTTACTCCATTGTCACGAATCGCGAGCCCTCTTTATCACAGTAAATTTGGTGGCTGCTGAGATGGCTATGGTAATTGGTGACCGAGACGACAACAACCTGCTGCTGCAGCAGCAGCAGCAGCAAATGCATGCAAAATGGAGATGGAACAAGCCTACATACTTACTTGTTCATGTTGAACTTGGAGGAAGCTGCCCAGGGAAGAATAAGCAATGCCGGAAGAATGCTGTTGTTTGCTGTAGTAACTTAATTACCTGGGGTTTAGCTCCTGATTTTGAGTTGAGGGTATTGACGGAAGAGACAAAGTTTTGGCAGCATGCAACGGAGCCCAGTTGCTACTCCTACTGCGACGATGTCGTAGTAGCAGCAGTAGAGGGGGTGCTACTTGTAAACTGTGAACTTAGATACGTTGGTGCTACTTATTATTTAGACAATAACAGAACACAACAACAGCCTAACTTTTGTAGTAGATGTGATTTCTTATGGTTTCTTCTGGCAGCCTAGAAGTATGTAACTTATCAGGCGTGTACATGTGCCTACAATGACTGCAGGAAGAGAAGAAGAATGGGCAAAAGAATTGGTGGAAGAGTCGTCGTCGTCGGAGAAGAAGAAAATCTGCCACTGGCAGCTTCACTACAGCTTAATTAAGGGTGATTTAGAAGCCTGAGAGGAGTCTGTGATGTTTTCGTGGAGGCTGGCAGGGTGACCAAGAAACGACAAGAGGGAAGAATAGAATAGAAAAGAATGCGAGCAAAAGAAGGAAGGGTAAACTGGGTAAGAAAGAATGGTGCCAGAGTAAGAAATGAAGCGACGAGAATTAGGGGGATTACAAGCCAGCAGGGGTGATACCGCCAGTAGGATGGAGAATTGGAGAAATGTGACAAAGTTTGGAAGAGGCAAGGAATTAGGGAGCAACCATGAAAGGGATTGAGCGAGTTGCAGTGGTCCGATCACTTATGTGTTTGTTTTAATTTATGAGTTCGCTTATTATGTTTGTAATTTAGCTGGTTACATGATGCAGGGCGAAGGGGGTAAGGGGGTGTGCATGGAGTGTCCAAAAATAGGAAAAGAGTTGGCGAGATGGTCGGGAGCCTGGCGATGGCCCGGCTGCGGTAATAGGATAGGAGGAGTATTCTAGTAGTAGTAGTAGTAGTAGTAATAGTAGTAGTAATAGTAGTAGTAGTACACGTACTAACTTATAAAGTGGGGCAATTGAAGTGGGGACAGTAGCTAGCCGCAGCAGGCAGGCGCTTGGAGTGTAGCGCCAGCTTCCTTTAATCGACCTCTGACAACTTGCAGTTTTCGGGAGAGAGAGATCTCCCAACAGTGCTCAGGGAACAACTGTAGGAGCAAGTTGCACTTCGAGAAGGTTTGCGGGTTGACTTCATCTTTGCACTATATTTAGAATATAGTTGCCAGGGGAGGCGGGGAGGGCGGGGGATCCACAAGGTTGGGAAGAAGAAGCTACTCATCAGATTTTTGGTAACGAGTATAAGAGCACACGAGTGTAGTGGTGTTAGGCGTTGCCGAGACAATTGAGGGACGCAAGCAAAGCAAAGCAAGGTAAGGCAAGCTAAGTTGAGTTGCGTTAATTTAGGTAAGGGAGAGAGGAGAAGAGAAGAGACGAGAGACACAAGTGAGAGCTGGAGTGAGAGGAGGTTTGGGGCAGGTTGGTGTAAGTTAAGTTAGGGCGAGGGACGACTCGTTGCACAGAAGTTGGAGTTGGGGGTCAAATGCCATGTGTAGTGGCTGGAGGGAAGAGGAGGGCGGCACAAGTCATAAGTTAGCAGCAGCATTGCGGAAACGTAGCTCCAGCTCCTTCTCTGAGTGGAGCTGATCGAGAGCAAGCTCGTTGCAGGCGTTGTGCGATCCAAGGGGCAGCATGTTCCTCAGGACTTGCTTCAGGTAAGTTGGCCTCCGGATGAATTTCGAGTGCCCTCATAATCTCATGGTCAATGGCCCCCTTGGCCATAGTGTTAAAGGGACACTAAAAGACTTGTTACAATGAGATTGTCGGTGAGCTCCGTATCCCCCCGTACCGTCTACTCTCTCCTCTTCTTGCTCCGATCAGCAGGAGGAGGAGGAGAGTGTCACAAAAGGCTACGTATCTTATATGAGGGGATGGGATGGGATGGGAAGGGGAGGGTAAATGCGCTAGAATCCGCCTCCGTCTTGGAAGTGTGGAATCGAGGGAAGAGTGTAGGTTGGAAATTCGCGGAGTCCACGAAGAAACTCTGTGAGTGGTGAGAATTGGGCTTGAACCGAGTTGGGAAGGGCTATCCAGGATGGGACGGACAAATTTAGCATTTGGTTAGGTAGGGTGAAGTGGAGTTCGGCACGTGGGGGCAGTGAGATCATCACCCTCCACATCGGCTTCTCCATTGCTGTTGCATTCCCATTCGTTGTAGACTCACTCTATTTTCGAATGGAAATGAGGACAGAGTGTCAGACGAGCCCGTGCGCCTAATCAAGTGTCCAGGAATGTCCACTTGAGTGAAAGAGAGAGGAGGGGAGAGTACCTACTCTTTTCTGTCTCCGATCAATTATATTGGTCTTCGATACCTAAGTTTCTAAAACTTCAACTTGTCCCGAAGGTTTTGTGTGCAGCTGCGTTTAGTAGAATCAATAATGGCGTGTGTGCACACATTCAATGCCCCCATTGAAGTAAATTGGTACTCAGAGATTCTGATTGCCAGGACTGCTACTTAAATTACATATTGATTACGGCTATGGAGGTGTACCGACCTTGCCAGATAGGTGTCTGGACCGGGCAGAAGAAGAAGCATCTGTTTCCTTTATGAGAGTCATCATCATAACTCTCGAAATTGTTAGTGTGCGTCACCAGAGTGGCAAATGTCACCGATCTGTGACATCTGTGCCGCCACAGATGGCTGCAATTAATTGCAGTCTGGTTGTACATCCTTAAATCTACCTGCCTGTATTTCTTCGAAAGCTGGGTCCTTTTCAAAAGGGCTTGGTATGGGCCCCATTGTGGCTGTCTGTTCAGACATGCCAATGGATCTCTTACAGATACACACTGAAAAACTCCGTTTCTTCATCCGGTTTGGCTAAAACCTAGCCATGGGCTGAGGAGCAGGATAAGTCAACCTTACGTGATACTCACCAAAACTTTCACCGAGTAGGAAGAGACGTTGCTTGGGATAGATCGAACCTGGACAATGAAAGTACAGGTTCTTGAAAGCTTTGATACATTGAATGCTTGTTCCTCAAAAACCACTTGTAAGTGCCAAGAATATGTATAGAGGATTGGGAATAATCACAATAGAGAGCACCGACAGACTGATAGAAATGGAAAATTATAGTGGTACAAGACATGCCATCTTTTTGGTTCAGGACATAGTCAGGATCTCTGATCACTAGCTGGCTCCCTAATAACTGGGGGGGGGGGGGGGTCCAATTCTGAACCAGGATACCTAAGTAACCATGATAACCGGAGGGAGCCAGTTCTGAAATCTACGCTGGTCATTCTTCTTGGGGTTGGACTAATTTGCCAATTTGGAGTTTGTACCCTGATATCTGTTTTTCGTACGCTGTTTCTGACATAAAAGAAAGAAAGAAAATTTGCTTTTCTTGCTCTCTCTGATCTCATCCTGGATGGATTGCATAAGTGTATGATCCACAATTTTGAATGTTGTTGGTTTCAGAAAATCTGGCACAGATGGCCTGGTTAGTATCTTCAAGATTGCTGTGGCTGACTCATGTGGTGTGCGCCACAATCCTTATTCAACATCTCCCTCAAGTGGGATGTTAACTAATTCAACTAATAGTGTGACAGTGAAAAAGAGGTATATACTTCTCACCATATTCCCTCTTATTTTGGATGCCAAAGCTTTGTGTCCAATGAGTTACAAGATCGGGTTTTTGATCTCAGAGGGTATGAAAATGTGACCAGTATGAGAAGCATGGTGAGTGTAAATTTCCTTCCAAGTACTCTTAACTTCCCATTCAGGATGATAACTGTGATCACAAGGTTTAACTTGTTCTTCTATTTGGTGTGGTAATCTAGCTTGCAAGTAAACTTTGTACGGAGTTGCTTCTGGAGACTTGTGCTCCTTTCACATGTTATGGTGGAATAGGAATTGATATTGATGTTATCTGTACAAGGGTTATCAAGCAAGAGAATTGAATGTTATTCTTCTCAATGAGGAGTGGATGTCTCATTTCTTAGTTTCCTCCCTGCTTCTTATGTTGCAAAAATCGTAACAAGCGGAGAGCAAGTGCTGTTACTGATAAAAAGAAGTGTCTGTAAGCTCCAAACAGGTTTGAAGACAAAGTGGTGATCATCACAGGTGGTGCAAGTGGTATAGGGGAGGCAACAACTCGGCTATTTGTAGCAAATGGCGCACATGTTTACATCGCAGATATAGACAGGGATAGGGGAAGCAGACTTTCAGAAGAGCTGGGAGAGCACGTTCAGTACTTATACTGTGATGTGAGGAAGGAGGAGGATGTGGCTGCCACGGTGGATAAAACCATCCAGGAGAAAGGAAAACTTGACATCTACTTCAGCAATGCGGGTTTTGTGGGGGCTTTGGGCTCCATTGATAAACTAAGTCTCGCTGACTTTGATGAGACTTTGGCTGTCAATCTGAGAGGTGCAGTTGTGAGTATAAAGCATGCCGCCCGGGTGATGAAGCCTGTGAGGAGGGGATCAATAATATGCACTGGCAGCGTGGCAAGTGAACTTGGAGGGTTAGGCCCTCACACATACTGTATTAGTAAGACTGCACTCAAGGGTTTGGTTAGATCCACAGCTCTTGAGCTTCGGAGTTATGGTATTAGAGTAAATATGGTGTCACCTGATGCGACCCCCACCCCCATGTTTATGAAGGTTATCAAAGATGGAACTGGCATTCCTATGACTTTTGAACAAGCGAAATCGAGGATGGCAAAGAAATCACTCATCCTGGACAGGCCACTCGCAGATCTTGATGTGGCCAATGCAGTGTTGTTTCTTGCTAGTGAAGAAGCAGGATACATTAGTGGCCACAATCTCCTGCTTGATGCAGCCAAAACTGTCACTGTCCCTTTCCCTGCCGGTTATGATCACTGGTTTGCTGGGTATGCACCCATGCTCAAGTAATGCTTGAGAGTTTATGAATCTGAATTTCGCAATTTGGCCCAGGCTCAGTGTCAACTCACTTCGTCACAGTATTAGTCCAATGGGAGGTCTTTATATTGTGAAATCTACTTGAATGTCTTTGTCATGAGCATCACTTGTGCGTTCTGATTATATAGTTCTGGAAACATGTGCAATCAAGAACTTCGGAGATACCTAGTCTGCTCTTTGAGGCTTTAAAAAAAAGATTCGAAGGATGATTTGGTCTTCAAGGTTGGGCTTAATGAGTAGTAATCACATATTCAGATAGTTTGTATAAACAGAACCATTGGAGAGGAATGCAATGATAAAAATACACAAGAGTTCCAGGACATAACCAGCGACCTGATAATGCCTACTTTTTATGATGGAGTCTATCCTACCCACAGGAGCAAGTGACTGGTGACTGGGCAATTAGCACTTCCCTATCTATTATTAGCAATGTAACCTCACCCATCTCCACATTCTCGGCAATTTTGTTCTGTGTTGGCGGACAAGCATGTGTTGGTACTCTGATTAGTTAGAAAGTACCTGGACATACATAAGGATATGCTAAATCAGGTTACAAGTGGCACCTTTCTCGCCTGCCCAATTCTCGAATAAGGTCGTTGTGTGATTGACACCTTTCCTTCACCTCGAGCTTTTCTGGAGGCATTCCGACGAAGGAGGACACAATCCAGGTGTTCACACACGGAATCATCGATCAAGGTAGGGCTGTGAGAAATCCTTCCCATGGTCAACACAAGCGTGCTTGAATGAATGATCGATTAACCGCCGGTGGCTCTGGGTTATGGAGAATGCAAGTCGCTTAGATTACCGCAAGGGTATGGCCCTGATGTTGCTTGGGAGGAGAGGTCTTGGAGGTTAGGACATGGAGGAGGGCTTTTTGTGGACATGGTGATCGATTCGATGAAGGAAACGATGACATCAGTGAAAGGGGGGCAGCAGCAGCGGGGGATGGAGAAGAGCGGAGAGGATGGGGATGAGAATTCGCCCCTAGCCATCGCCGTGAGGAACGGAGAAGATTTGGGATCCTTCATTCGACACGCATTTGAGAAGGGTAAACCGGAGGCATTGATACAGCAGTTGAAGCATTTTGTGAGGAAGAGGGAGGTGGAGATCGAGGAGCTCTGCAAGGTGCACTTTGCGGAGTTTATTCGGGCAGTGGATGAGCTTCGGCATGTGTTGGTGGACGCACAGGAATTGAAATCCGGTCTGTCTGCAGAAAATGTGCAATTGCAGATGGTGGCCGACTCGCTTTTAGCAAGGCTGGATGTGTTGATCCAGTACCAAGGCACCAAGTTGAACCTGATGCAGGCGGTGCAAGCAATGAAAACATGTGTCACCGTGCTAGGATTATGCATGAAAGTGAATTCCTACATGGCATCCGACAGCTTCTACCCTGTGTTGAAATTGTTGGATATCATGGAGCGGGATTTTATGCCACACATACCAGCCCGTGTGCTCCGTGAGCTTCTGGAGGGACAGATTCCTGCCTGCCGAGCATATATCGAGAAAAGGGTCACGGATGGTTTCAATGAATGGCTGGTGCAGATTCGCACCATAGCTCGGGATGTAGGGCAGCTTTCGATCGGCCAAGCCTCCGCCTCAAGACAACGAGAGGAGGAGCTTCGAGGGCAGCAGAGACAATCGGAGGAGCAGAGCCGTTCGGGAGCGCAAATTGTGTACATTCTTGAATCGGAGGAGGATGTGGATAAGGAGGATGTAAAATTGAAGTTTGACTTGACTCCTGTGCATCGAGCTTACCACATCAACACATGCCTCGGACTTCAAGACCGGTTTCGAGATTATTACTTCAAAAATCGACAGTTGCAGCTGAAGCAAGACTTGGAAATCTATGCTGCCCAGTCGTTCCTGGAGATCCATCAGGTCTATTTCGCCCAGTTGGCTGGTTTCTTCATAGTGGAGGATCGTGTGTTCCGGTCCGCAGGAGGGTTAGTCACAAGTGCACAAGCCGAATTGCTGTGGGAATCGGCTGTCACCACCATGACCGCCGTTCTGGAAGACCAGTTCACTCGCATGGAAGATGCTAACCACTTGCTCCTGGTGAAGGATTATGTTAGCTTGCTTGGGGTCACTCTTCGACGACATGGCTATCAAGTACCTATCTAAACACTCGCCTCTTTTGTAATGTGAATTTCGCAGTATTTCTGGTAATTCGGCTTGAGATGCAGGCATTCATCAAACTCGAAGAAGAATGCATTTTTCATTGTTCAAATGAGGAATAGGGTTGGTCATCAGCGACGACAACCGAATTAGTGCTCTCAAGGGTTAGGGTAGATTGATGAGGATGGTGCGGGAATATCTATGTCTTGAGAGAGATGACTTCGATGTTACCAGCAGCCTGAAATTTGGTGTTGCTTTATCTTTGAGCTTGTCTCAATTCTATATGTAATCCCGAAACGGGCATCATGAGAACGAGAACTAGAGAGATCTTGAAGATTACTACCTCCGGTTCATCCATATACCTCATTATGATCGGGTGGGCATAGTGGTAGCGTGCACCAGAATTTTAAGTGCTAGGAAGGTCACGCATCCGATCACTGTTATGGCATTACACAGCTTAACATTAACATCGGAGTTCCATTGAATCCCAGGTTAAGGCCTTGGGTTTAAGCCACCCGCTCTCTCTTTCAACGATGTATACACCACTCGCACAGGGCAATCATTGGACGGTTTGGAACGTCAAGGGCCCTCCTGCAAGTTGGGGAGCCACCTTTTTGTGCACTTTAACGTGAAACGACCTAGAACGCTCGATGTCCGATTGCGGTCTTCTACATGGTCGTCCAATGTCTTGAAGTTTTGAGACGCTTGACAACTCTCAAATTACAGTAAGACAAAAGTACAAGTTACCTTCCTCGTCACAAATCCCAATGTAATGCAGTCTGAAGATTTGAAGTATGAATGTATCCTGCAGGTTGGCCCACTGCTGGACGTATTGGACACAATGAGCGACAAATACCACGAGCTTCTGCTTCAAGATTGTCACCGTCGGTTTCAAGAAGTTCTTCTGACTGACAAGTATGAGCTAATGGTGATGAACAGAGAGTACGAGTACAAAATGCATGTGCTAGCCTTCCAGCTTCAAAATGGAGATGTGACTCCCGCAATGCCATATGTTGCACCTTTCTCTGCCACTGTCCCGGAGTGCTGTCGAATAGTGAGATCATTCATACTGGATTCTGTCAGCTTCCTTTCTTACGGTGGTCACATGGATTACTATGAGCTTGTTAGAAGGTATCTTGACAAACTGTTGATCAGTGAATTGAATGAGGCTCTTCTATGCCTCGTTCGCACTCCATCCCTCGGGGTGTCTGATGCAATGCAAATTGCAGCCAACATGTCTGTTCTGGAAAGGGCATGTGATTACTTCTCCCAACATGCAGCCAAATTGTGTGGAATTCCTATGCGCCTTCTTGAGAGTTACGGGGAGTTGTCAGCCCGGTCGAAGCTGAGGGAATCACAATCTGTTGCTCATAATACTGTGCTCGAATTGGTGAGAACAAAAGTGGATGAGTATATGGTGGGCATTCGGCAAGTGAATTGGAATGCGGATGAAGTGCCACAAGGTCGAAACGAATATTTGCAAGATGTGTTAACTTACTTGGACACCATAGCTCAATCCTCACAAGCAATTTCCTGGCCAGAAACATTCAATGAGCTTTTGAGTGGCGTTTTGTCACACATCTCCGACTGCATTGTAGGTGCACTTGTAGGTGATGATCTGAAGCGGTTCAATATTCATGGAATCATGGGAATCGACATGGATTTGCAGGCACTTGAATCCGCAGCTGATGATTGGGACCGAAGAAGAAGTGCAGCAGACAAGCTTGCGGGATTGAGCTTCAAAGATTGCCTAGCTGAAGCACGGCAGTTTATCAACTTGTTGTCCGGGAATCAACCTGAATTGTATTTGAATCCGGTCATACGGCAGAGGAATTACAATGCCCTTGACGTTGACAGGGTTATCATCGTCTGTGACAAATTCAAGGACCTTCCAGAGAAGATGTTTGCTGGTCGAAATACAAGGCAAGCTCAAAAACGAAAGAGTTTAGATACCTTGCTGAAACAACTTAAATTTCAGTGATACTACTTTACCACAGCCACATTATGGTCAAACTGATTCAACACACACAAGGGTCTAGGGCTTTAGGGTTTAGCTCACAACTGTAGCATTTGAGAGTCACTGGATTTGTGTTGTATAGTAGGAGAGGAGCCTGATATGAAGGTGGTGCTCAAATTGTAATCTGCCATCGTCTTGCTGCCCTTGCATACATTGAAAGTACAAGGCAGGCTCAAGAACAAAAGAGTTCAGACACATTGATAAGGGAACTTAAACCTTAATGATACTTTGCCATAGCCCACATTGTGGTCATGCTGGCTCAATACACACACAAGGGTTTAGAGGTTAAAGTTTACCTCCCAGAGGTAGCATTTCAAAGTCACTGGATTTGTGTTCATAGTAGGAGTGGAGCCTGACATCATATGTGGTACTCAAATTGTAATTTGCCTTCATCTTGCTGCCTTGCATACATTGAAGTGTACAAGGCAGTACGAAAGAGTTTAGGTACAGTGTTGAAGCAACTTAAACTTCAATGACACTTTGCCAAAGCCGCATTGTGGTCATACTGATTCAATACACACACAAGGGTTTAGGGTTTACCTCCTGCAGGTAGCCTTTGTTCATTAGCATTTGAATGTCACTGAATTTCTGTTGTATAGTAGAAGGAGAGCCTGATATCAATGTGTTTCTTAAATTGTAATCTGCCTTCTTCTTGCTGCCATGAATACATTGACAAGTCCAAGGCAAGCTCAAAATCGACCAGTTTATACATACCAGGTGAAACAACCCAGCCTTCACTGATACTTCTCATAGCTACACATTGTGATCATACTCGCACACAAAATGGTTTGTGAGTTCAAGGTTCCAAAGTTTAGGTTTAGCTTATGGAGGTGGTGTTCATTGTTTTAGCATTAGTGACATTGAAACAAATTCTTGGAACAAAGATTTGTTGATGTTACACCTCTCATCCAGAGCATTTGCACACTTCAAAAGGAAATGAGATTTTGTCGTGCACAAAATCCTCATCAAACTACTTTAGACTTGTTCTTTCATTATGCTAAGATGTACGGAGTATGTAACATTCATATCTTATGTATTTTCATCATATATATATGTGTGTGTGTGTGTGTGTGTGGGGGGGGGGGGGGGGTCATGTTTTTAATTTCAAATTCATATAAGTGTTATGAATTGTCTATGCTACCCCCAATAAATGTTAAGTGTTAACACCGCATAAGTGTTACAACTTTCGTTACTCCAAAGTGTTAACAACTGTTGAGGGTGGACTCCACTTTCATCTTTGTGAAAAAGATCTATATATATGGTTCTAAGGCTGTCACTTGATGTACGACAACCCTTTGTCTAAGGACTTTCATTTTTATCATGACTAAAACCAAACTAATAGGTTGTTGACTTTGTATCCATATGCCTAGAACTAACATGCCTCAAGTCTTAACAAGGGCGACCATGAGCATGTATACTCCCACCTAACCACACATGAGACTTCATAAAGGCATGTGTGACACTCTCATCTTCCTCTTTTTCCCACCTTCTTGAGGCTCTTGGTGATTGTGGCTCTTGCTTATGCATTTGTGGCTCTCAACTTGTAGAATATGTGTTTGTAACTCTTGGTTTGTGTGTGAGAGTTGGTTGTGGCTATGGGCTTATGCTTTGAGGCGTTTTTGGTTTATGTTCTTAGTGGTTGTGATTCTTCATTTGTGCTCTTGGAGCTTTTTCATTTAGTTTTAACACCTTAATGATCTTTCTTAATCTATTAGCTTAGAACCATTCTTGAATCTTTCAAAGTCTCCTAGTTTTAAGTCATTATCGAATCTTTCATATCTCTTTTAAGTATTAGATCTCAATTTTGGATTTTTTTCACTTTGAATCATTATTGGATTTCTCTTAGTCTCCTAACTTTGGATTAATATTGGATCTCTCTTAGACTCTTCACTTTCTTTATGAAATTATCTAGTCATGTGTATCTCTCTTGATCTTGAATCATTTTTACCCTCAAAAATCTCTTATTCATTTGAAAATATGTCCCAACATATACCCCAACATGAGCACATTCTGCAACATCATTCATTGTAATTAGAATTTGAGCACAACAAAATATGATATATTAACACAAAAATAATATTGCCCTATGTACCCTAACATTGGACTACTCAACAACTTTAATTGTTGAAACTGAAATTAAAAATAACTAAACATGAATATGAAGAAACTACTGACAACTCTTCCACATGTCAATTTTTTTTTCCATCAAATGATTCGAAGTAATATTGATGAATTCTTTGTTGTTGTTTGTTTTTCCAATATCCTAACAAAGGTTCATATTATTAAATCATCTATAAATTGATATGTTTGTTATATTCTAACACATGGTCATTTAACAATACAAATTAGTAGCTAGAAGGTCAAGCATAATAAGCTCTCAATAGATACCCTAACCTTTGGTCAATTAACTACCTAACTTACTTACTGTTGAAAAATACATGCACACAAAGTTAAGGTCTCAACATGTAATAAAATCTTGGTTGATACCTTAAATTTGAATCATTTAACAACCTAACTTAGAGTTAAGAAATATACACAAAAAACTTAGGATAACATCATGCATAAAAGTCATGATAGACACAACAAATTAGAGTATCAGTAGTATTATTATTAAAGCATTTAATAATTTATTATAAAAATCAAATGTTGTATAGCTATTCTAGCTCATCATTAGCAAATGTCATGAAAAAAAGACTCACATTCTTAAACTCGTATAGATATCTTATCATGTCGCGTTTCATTGAAAACATTGGTCATCATAGATAATTTACAAGTAATAAAATTAGGGAATTGTTAAAACCACCACGCCTTTTGTTAATGCCACCACGCTCGTGATTTGCAGTCACGTCATTTGGGATTTTACGTGCGATGTCGGAGTATCTTAAATTAAACTAATCTCTTGGCGGGCCGGACGAGGGCCGCTATATAAACCATTTATGGCGGGGGAAGATCTTTACTATACACGGGCCGGTTCTAGGGGGGCGGACATTGGTGGGGCTCACTTATGCCGTCGGCCTCATGTCTTATTTCGGGGAGCCCACCTTCAGGCTCTTGTTGGGCTAGGCGGGCTCGGTGGCTACGTGGCTAGGCGGATTAGGCAACTAAGTATAATTCCTTTCTAGGCCTACTTATTACTAAATAACTAGTTGCTTAGGCCTACTTACTACTAATTAACTAGTTGGTTAGGCCTACTTACTACTAATTAACTAGTTGCTTAGGCCTACTTACTACTTAATAACTAGTTGCTTAGGCCTACTTACTACTAATAAGTAGTTCGTTAGTCTTACTTGCTTAGTGGCAAAGGGTGACTAAGGTTGAGTCAATTCTATTATGTACTCACACATGGTTTACAACTTGAAAGCAATGTGGGCACTTCCAACTTCGCCCAACATTGTAAGGTAACCGGGTCTTAAACGGACATTTTCTTTCTGCACCCACTTCTTGTAATAGGATACTAGGATGCCGAACATGCAATTAGTGCGAGATGATTAGCAAATCCAATTTGTGCTTGTAGCCACTTCCCTTATAATTTGAGGAGCTCATATGAATATTCTATTCCTTATTAAAATGAATATTCTTTAAATTAAAACAAGGAAAATATCACATAAGGTAACAAACCCTTTCGTCCATTGTGATCACATAGGGACATCTATTTGTGCCACCCATCCTTAACATGCAACACATTTTGCAATCCAGTAGGGTAAATGTGCCTAATCAAGTTTGTGACCCTAAACAAACACCTATGGTTGACTGAAGTATGGGTGGGGCTTGGGGGTCAATGTAAGAATGGACACCAAACATGCAATTCTTGAGAAGATAGAGGCTACAAGCCTTTTGTTAATGCCACCACAGTCACGTGACCTGGGATCATTACATGCATGACAAATCTGCAACCGGAGGCGATACTTCCAATGCATGACAATGAACTACATGTAACCCTATGCAATTTTTTGCTATTAAGACATCAAACAACCTATATAGTCTCTATTTTGCAACTTATGCACTAGACGATCCAGCCTGAGATACAAACACATGTCTTTGGGGGCAAGTACGTGCATTGTGTCCGACTTCCTTGCAAATTCCACACCTCCTTGTACGTGTTAACACAGTTTCCACCAATTCAAATTGTGACGGGATCCGTTGTGTGGAAGACTCCATGCGAACGGTACTTTGCCTTGATTGTCGATTGGTAGAACCCATCGGGCGATCCCGTGTACGCTGTATCGGAGGGTTTTGCAGAACCAAAGTGTTCGAAGCCATCTCCAAAAGTTGATGAGGTGCTAACAATTGAAATGTTTCGTCAACTGCTCGCAACACCGGTCCAAGCTCAGTATTGTTCCGCTCCATCGTTGTTGTGAGTCTCTGTATGCCGACTAGGTGCCACATGGGGTGAAAGTCATCCATGGTGAGCACCTCAATCGCTGCAAGCTTGTGGCGAATACGATGCACACAGGGTAGGCCCATTGTTGTCGTTAAGACGTTTGAGCAGGGGGTGGCAGTGAGTGCTTCGCTAGGCGGTTGTTGTGCCATCTCAAACTGCTTGAAGACACTTTTGAGGGCGAAAACTGAGATACGGCGTACAACTGAGGCAAAGAACGGTTGGTTGTGGTTGTGGTGGATTCGAATGCGCTCTGAGCTCACTTGGGCTTGGATTTCATGGATCTGGTTGGTGAACGCTTGTGAAAGTCGAATTTGGACATCCCGTAGGTCTTTTGTCGATGCACCCAAGTAGCGCTTAAGGACTCCATGCTGACCTTCGGCTCGTGATGTGTTAACATTTCCAAAATGAGCATACTGGTTGGTCCAAGCCGCTATAAACCTCTCTTTGTGCACCATCCATGTGGCTGAGAGGTACTCCAACATTGCAGGAATCGAGGCATATGAAGTACACAACGCATTCCATCTTTCCGCATACACTACAACTGTGGCCGATTGAACGACATTTGTCCACTGTTGAAAGAATGTGTCCCAATCTTCTGTAGGACCAAAGTACTTCCTGCAGTTCGCAAGAATATTCTTATTGATGTGTCATACACAAAGTAAATGCGCCGAGGTCGGAAATGTAGCTGGTAGTACAGTCATCAGAGCTAATTCTTGATCTATAGTAATCGTAAGTGGTTGCATCTCATCATAGAATTCCGCCAGCTGCTCCAAGGCCCAACGATAGTACATCTCGGTTTCTTCTCGAATAAAGGCAACGGCCATGGTAAACGATGTGTTGCAGGCAATAACCCCAATAATGTGGAGCATAGGCATCCGAAAGCGATTTGTCTTGTAGGTGCAATCCATAAGAAGCGTATAGGGATGTTTGAGTGTGAGTTTAACACAACCAAGGTGGGCAAAAAACAACCGGGTGACTTCATTGTTCCCATTGCAACGGTAAGCGAAGCGATGATTAGAACTCTGCAGCTCGTCCATAAGCGCAAGAATAGGAGGGCGATCCTGTAGAGCAGTTTGTCGAACGCGGACATGTTCATTGTAAATATCTCTCGCCGTAATTGAGATACTGGGAGACTCTTGTCGAAGAACAGTGAGAATATCCTTGGGTGGAACACCTGCAGTGATAAGTTGTGTGGTTACTGCACGTTGCTCTGGCTGGAGGCGTCGTACAACGGGATGGCCACTCAGGTTTGTAGAAGCCTCGTGGTTATGGTCAGGGTTCCGAACAGTAAGATGCCAAAGTCCATCAACCTTTAACTGCCGTGCGTATAGCTTGAAGGGGTAGTGAATCAGCCTTGAAGATGTTCTACGACAACGCTCCGTGTCCGCAGGGGTACTTGAGATATTCCGGGTACCTCCTCTATCGCACTGGAAAGTTATGGTATTTCTGCGCAGATCAGAACGACGTTTAGTCACAACATAACCCTGAGAATGTGCAAATGCATTGATACTACGCAACATTTCGTGAACAGAGCTATAGGAGGCTTCAGGAGGAGGCAACATCACGAGAAATATGTATGGGAGCCACTATGAGTGCACCAAAATGATAGATTAGAGCCAAAACACGCGATTGCAAGCAACAAACTAGCTCCAGATCAGGAGGGGGGGGGGGAGTGCAGCGGAGCAGCGTGCGTCATTGAGGCGTTGTGAATGAACCTTGTGTGGTAGCGAGCATGGTGCATCCGGACCGTTGATCCACCAAGGCCCATCCAAGGGCCATAGTGGTCCTAGGTGGCGGGAGGGCACTTAGCAAGTAAGACTAAGCAACTAGTTAATTAGTAGTAAGTAGGCCTAAGCAACTAGTTATTTAGTAGTAAGTAGGCCTAGAAAGGAATTATACTTAGTTGCCTAATCCGCCTAGCCATGTAGCCACGTAGCCACATAGCCACCGAGCCCGCCTAGCCCAACAAAAACCTAAAGGTGGGCTCCCCGAAATAAGACATGAGGCCGACGGCATAAGTGAGCCCCACCAATGTCCGCCCCCCTAGAACCGGCCCGTGTATAGTAAAGATTTTCCCCCGTCATAAATGGTTCATATAGCGGCCCTCGTCCGGCCCGCCAAGAGATTAGTTTAATTTAAGATACTCCGACATCGCGCGTAAAATCCCAAATGACGTGACTGCAAATCACGAGCGTGGTGGCATTAACAAAAGGCGTGGTAATTTTAACAATTCCCTAAAATTATCTTCACTAAAGTTGAGAAAAGTTGGCAAACTTCATGACGAAGTTATATGTGTCAATATCATTATCATAACATCAAGATCATCAACTCAATTTTTTTTTAAGGCAAGTAGGAGAAATACATACTTCAGGAATAATAATAATGAAATGAATGTATTCCATCCCAATAATCCATAAAGACGCCATATCAGAGACAATGGATGAAGATTTTGAGATGTGATATACTAACATAATCCATTAGACAATAGACTCCAAGCTTATCATGTCCACATGTTTCTTGCTTTTTTGGGGGACTAACGAAGAGGGGATTGGGAGGGCCTACCTACCAACTTCCCGGGGAGGGCACTCCATTGTGAAGTTGAAAACCATGTGCAACAGAAAAAAATCTATTTTTTCTAAAAAACATCAACAAAATGGGTCAAACTTTTATCAAAAAAAATTTATGAGTACATATACATGGTATCTATTACATAGTAAAAATTGATAACCAAAATTGATAATTTGTTTTTTTCTAGAAAACATACCGTTTCTAACTAGAATGACGCATAATTGATCTAAAAAAATTACTAGAAAAAATGGAGATGACAAAAATATATAAAATATATAAAAACGATATTATCAATGGATATGTATATATAGAAAAATATCATAATTTTTAAAATTATCTATGGCATATAATATAGGGGTAGCAAACTTCCGTTGCACATGGTTTTCAACTTGACAATGGAGTGCCCTCCCCGGGACCAACTTGCAACCCTCCCTCTACAACAAACTCCATCTCATCTACCTTATGAACTCAATTGGATATTTTTTATTGAATGATCTTAGATGTTGTGAATCCCCACCGCTCTACTATAGACGCTTGATTGAGTTTGGCCTACATCAATTTAAGAAATCATGTGTTGCATTAGTCATTCACTGAAGAACAAATAACATTGTATGAAACTGCATCACAAATTCAAATTTTGGGTGACACTACAAACCGGTTGATTGAAGTGCACAAACAAAGCAAGCTAAGGCTAGATACCCCCTCTTTGAGTTGGCCCCCACCGATATTACTTAAGGTGAAAATAAAGTAAAATATTTTTTAGCATGTAAGATTTATTTTTATAATGGTTCCATGCTGGAATTAGCATTAGAGGCCCTAAATTAGTCTTGGAAGACCCACTTGAGATGCATTAAACACACACATATGGTTTGCTCCTTAAAACTCACATCCTACGTCCAAGTATATGCAAATTGTTTTCTGAATACATGTATGTGCCAAACCGGCCTATTTTATGTGGCACTCATCAATATTCCATAGAGTAGATATACATATTGGAAGTCACATAAGTATAATATTTGGATTTTGCACAATGAGTGTGGTCCAAATAACCAAAAGACAATGTATAGAATTCACAAACTTAAATCAAAATGTTGGTTTGGGTGTGGAGTGTTCTAACATTGTGATCCTCAACACTTGGTGTCACATGACTTATCATCTCTCATGTGTTCAAGTATTTTAACTTGAATGACTTTAACCACATTGAGTTTGTGCTCTACATCAAATTGTTTTATGAGTGTGACATCACTTCTAATGTCCCAAGTATTTATCTTGGACTGCATCAATATTCAAACTATTTGAATTTGATGTGTTATTTCGTACAAACTATTGAAGTTTATTGTTGAAATGTCACCTGCCAAATTCTCTATGTCACTTGTCATAATTTACTGATGCAAATTAATCTACGTTACTGTTAAATACTGTGGCCCCCCGATAATTAGTCTAATGTTCATTGTTGTGGGATGACGATGGATAGTGTAGGCCAGGGCATAAAATTGACACCCTGGGGGGTGTATTTTGCTTCCTAGAGTGTCCTAGGACACCCAAATCTCAAACAGGGTGTCCCCAAGGACACCCAAAAATCCTACAAGGGTGTCCTTTTTACACCCAAAAAAAATTTAGGGTGTCCCCTGTACTTGTAGGGCCTATCAGCGGATACCAAATTTGTGGCACGAATTTTGGACATTTCTAGAGGTGGTGAGATCCATTTTCAAGACTCTACAGGAGTGGTGCATTCACATATATTGCATTATGCACCATTGCCTCATGCAATTGAGTTTGGTGGTGATGGTACCCTCCATGGGTGCAAGGTGATTGCACAGGCCTATGTGGTTAAGGTGATAGAATCATTGCAGCAACGATTTCCTGATTTGAAGCTCTTCAATGCAGCTAAGCTATTTAGCCTTGTCTGTTTTTCAACAGACTTGACACTTCTTCATCGAAATGCTCGTTTATGGCTTCAGAGTTTCATTGACCACTTTTGCACTAATGGAGGGAATCTTTTTGATGAGCGTGGTTTAAAATCAGAGCTTCGAGGTTTTTTGGATACACTTCATATTTCATGTGGTGGTCTTAAAATGCACCAAGCTTGGATGGTTTATTCTTCCAATTTGGACTATGTTGGAAGATATCCTCATATGACAAAGTTGTGGCAAGCTGTTCTTGTAATTCCTGCTAGTACAACTTCTTGTGAGAGAGGATTTTCTACTCAAAATCATATTAAATCTACTTTACGGTGTAGTTTGGTATTAGAGACTTTGGAAGCACAAATGAGAGTTGCAATGGCAAAAATCCCCATAGAGGCCATTGACTTTGAACAAGTATGGGTAAAGTGGTGTGCTATGAAAGGCCGCCGCTTGTAGGTTTGATTTGCATTGCAAGTTATGATATGTAGTGATTTTTTTGATTTTTAATTGAGATTTTGAAATGATATTATATATTTTTCAAAATTGTACCTATTTTGACAAAAAAGTTTTTTTAAGAGAAATTTATGAGGACACCCAAAAATTGGAGCAGGGTGTCCTTGGGACACCCAAAATTTGGGACAGGGTGTCCCTTGGAAATTTGGCTAGGGTGTCAAATTTATGGCCTGGTGTAGGCCACACTAAATCAGATATACAAATGTACTTAGAAGATGGTAACAGAGAGCATATTACAGACATTCACATTGACTTGACTGATTTGGAGAATTTAACTGTGCTTTAGGCCGGGCTCTCGCAAAAGTTGGAGATTAATTGGAACAAAGTTTATGTGTATCACAAAGTTTTTAATATACTTACATGTTGCATTCCATTGAGCATCATGTGTGTTCACAGAGCTTCACAATTCCACTCAGAATAAGAATGTACTAGTTACAATTTGTGGCTGCCGCTCGTTGTAAACTTGGAGAAATCTAGACATTTGGCGTTGTGGGTTCTCGGTGTAACTCTTGTGAGAATGGGCTTTGGGTTTTGTTGGTTCGCCAGCCTAGATTTTGTGCATTCAGAGGTTTTTCGAAGTGTGTCTCTCAAGCTGATAAGTCCTGCATCTGTGATTTGACCTAGAATCATCTTGGGTTGTGCATTATTTCTAATCTCAAGAGGTTTTTGTAGGGGTTTAGTGAAGCCAAGACATGTAGAAAATGCTGCAATTCTATGATTTGACCTAGAACTCTTTGGGTTATGGATTGTCTGTAATTTCAAGAGGTTTTTGTAGGGGATAAGTGAAGCCAAGACATGTAGAAAATGCTGCAATTCTGCCGCTTGCCATGCAAGTTGAGGACCTCCATGGCCGGAATTCTAGTCAATCGATTGGCCCTTTCTTGTGCCTCCATTCAACCATGCGCTACTGGAATTTCAGACAGTAGATTCATAAACAACGAGTTGGTATGGTCTTTAGAGAAGAGGGAGACGGTTGGTTACAGAAATGAGTTTGGGCCACTGCGGTCCGTAGCTTGCATTGATGTGCAGCTGCCAATAACCAAGCTTCTGAAGGTATGTCTTGTGGGCCGATTGGAGATTGATTTGTTTTGTGCATTCACAGTCTGTGTGAACGCAGTTCTTAGTTTGTTCAATACTTGAAAATTTGGTGACTAAATTTTGTTTGGCAGGTGCGGCGGACGAAGACGGTGGTGGTAAAGGCGCCTGAAAGCGGGTTACTTATTTCGAATTCGAGACAGATAGACTTTCCCAGCCCCTTGTTAGATACAGCATCATCCTCCCCTGGTGACAGCTCTGATGGCAGCAGCTCCAGTGAAGATGGAGCTTCAGATGTTGAGAGAATCTCTGATTTGGAAGTAGATGAATCTGTTCTTGAATTCGAAACACTTGGGATCATCAACACTGCAGACGAGGTTTGTAAAATTCAAAAGTCAAAACCCCGGAGTCTACCGAGTCTTGGGCATCACCCATTATCTTACTTTCCAAAGATTTTTGGTGTCAAACATGTGTATTTCTCTCTTTCTGGAAATGCTTTAAATGAAATGTCAATTTATGGAAAAAATTTAGACAGTTCATGGGTTACAATTTTGAAGACATGGAATGTTCGAACTCAAGAGTTTCAGAGATCCCACCGGATCAATGATGTCATCCGTTCTGGGTTCAGGGTTTAGGGTTTAGGGTTTTAGGGTTTTAGGGTTTAGCGTCTACAATTGTGGTTGGTTACATTTAGAGTGTTTCCCATTGCTTATGGTTATACAGGAGGTTTATGATTTTGGTCCTCTATGCACCACCTTTGTGCTTGGAAATCCCCTGGCAAGGAAGTTCCTACTACGTGTAAGAAAGAAAGAAAGATGACTCAGATGTTGCCACCGGCATGAAGTATGGTGTTGCTTCATCTTCAAGTTGCTCTAAGTCTATATGTAATGCTGAAACGGGCATCACAAGAATTAAAGGGCGCCCAAAGATTACTGCCTCCTTTCAAAGGTGAACGGGCGTGGACAAGCTGGCCTGCACCTATCTTCCCCAAGGGCAAGCCCTAGGTTCTCACATGGTGGTTGAATTGTCTGGTTCACCCGGATACCCCCACTATGTTTGGGTGGACTCTAGGTGGTAGGGTGCACCGGAAATCAAGTGATAGGAAGGTCACCCATCCGAGCACTATTCTGGCCTTAGGTGGCTTAACCGCGGAGTTCCCATGGGATCTGGGTCACCCTTTACTACATTTAATGGCAGCTAATGTTTTCTGTGTGTTTCAGGGATCAGAATGTTGGGGGTTTTAGATTTAGTGCCAGTAGGTAGTCAGGTCATGTTGGGTACCCAAATAACCATGAAGAATGAAGATGCTCTCTATGTCTGAGCATCTACAAGATCCTGTGCACATTGCTCAAACCCTAAATTTTCCAAACCTCAGGACAACTTTTGCCTTCTTTTGATGAAGTTGAGGCTCTATGTGCATTGTACCAGGTGACGGAAGTACCAAGCAATGTGTGCTTAGTTGGTATCGACCCCGATGTTTCTGGTGCCATTGCAGTGCTGAAGACAGCAAACAACGTCACTCAAGCAGAGGTGATCACAGCACAACTACTTGGCAGTTTGCAAAGTGGATCTGTTCTTGAGTGATACATTTTTAATTTTCTAAGCATAATTATGAATGGAAATTTGTTCACAAATATAGACGCTAATTTAGGCTATGACAAAGATTGCGAACATTATAGATGCAGGACATTGTGGGTTCTATTTTTGTATGTTTTTTCCCTTCTAAATTTTGTCATAAACTCTGCACACTGCACATGTTTTCATGTCAGAAACTCTTAAGATAATCCCATTGCTTCAAATTTAGGTATATTTCACAAATGTTTCTTAGAGACTTTTAGCAAACTGTATACGAGTTGATGTAGTTGTGAGATGAGTGAGGTGAAGTGTGTAAAGCATAAATTGTTAACTTTATTGCATTTCTACTGGACAATCTGAAATGCAAGCTTAAGTAAAGATAATCATTCTCGATGTAGATGTTCTGGGCATGTAATACATCAACATATCTGAATTTGTGGAGGCATAGTTATTCCATTTCCTATGATAGACCTCAGTGTCTATTAAACTGTAGCTTGGTATAAGGTGTCTACTTCATATTGTGTATTGTTCTTTGTCAACGTTTACAATTCCTTTCAGCTATAATAACATCAAAAGTCTAATTTCGATGTTTATCAAGGTCAAGGTTTAGCGGCTACACTGCTGACCATTTTCTCTAAGTGCAACTCATTGATTGAAGGTCCTGAATATGATAATAGTTTAGGTTAAGATTCTCTTTACAACCTATGACAAAGCATGAGTAGTCCTACTGATCTTGGTAGGCTGGAGCCTGAAATCTTTAAAGCAGTCTGTTAATAGGTGGTGTTGATGGAAATTCAGGTCCTAGATGTACCGTTTGTGAAAGTTCAGATTGGAAAAACTATGAGACGGCGGCATGATGCTCGATCTATTGTGGACTTATTGAAGCAGATAAATGCACCTGAAGGTATGCCACCATCAACTTAATACTTCCGTTTCAGTAGTTTCTTCAGGCTTTTCTCTCTCCTATTGTTGTACGTCACTATTTAATCTTAATAAGTTGCTTACTCATGTTTGGCATCATCTTTTCACAGGCAGCGTAGCTTATGTGGAACAAGCCATGCCTTTCCCAAAAGATGGAAAGCAGGTCAGTTATTCTGAGCACCATCTATATTCGTTTATTCTACTTAGCATATCCATACATGTGGTATAAAGTTGAAAACAATTGATGTTTTGCATCCGAGTCACGCATTGGAGTAGTTTTCTGAGCCAAACACCTCAATTTGAAGATGTGATTTGTGTGCCAGGGATGGTATGGCACGGGTTTTGGCTATGGAGTTTGGGTTGGAGTTCTGATGGCCTCCGGTTATAAAGTGGTTTCTGTGCGTGCCCAAGCATGGAAAAGTGCCATGGGAATATCTGGCAGAGAGTACACCAAGGTTAGTCAAAGTGCTTCTTTAACTTTTCGACATCAAATTAGAGGAAACTGCATTTTCCCCTTTCATGTGTCCTGCCACTCAAAATCGTTTGTTGTAGTTGGGGTTAATTCATTTCAGTTCCCTCTGAACTCTAATCTGCAGTGGAAGGTGGATTCACAATGATCACAAAGTTTATCAGCTATTGGTGCTACCATTTGATCAAAACACGAGATAGATTCCATTGAGCAAAAAAAAAACTGAAATAAGGTAACAGTACTGTTATTTATTGAGGCAAGTTGATCCGCAGTATAAAGAGAGGTATGTAAGACTGACATGTTCACTGTTGCTCTTCAGGACGATAGTAGAGCTGTGGCCATGTCTCTTTTTCCAGATCTATCACCACAGCTAAAGCGCAAAAAAGATCACGGTAAATATACTCCACTTTTCATTTGATGTCAAGAACAACTACTAATATTGCTTTATGAATTAGTGGATTTGGGAAAAATTATGATTGAAATTTCTTTGAATGATGTGCAGGGCGAGCAGATGCACTTCTTATTGCAGCATTTGGGCGGGGAATGCTACCCACAACAGATATATCTTAGATGTAGAAACACTCAGTAACGCAAGTCTTTTTTGCCACATTTAGAGCTGGCAACTCTGTCAATAATGCACTGTGCTGCCCAAGAAGCATTGGAGCCTATCACACATTTTTTCTCCAATGCTGACCTGGTATATCAAGTCAGCAGTGCTTGCCTTTTGGGCTAAGTTTAGTATCTAGCAAGACCATTCATGTATGCAAGAGAAGCTGCAATGTTAAAATCTTCTTGGCGTTGGCTTTTTGGCCTCCTGTCTCCAAAAAGAAGAGTAAATTGCAGAATGGAATGGTGATATGTTGACATGCTTGCCTTCAACCCTTCTTATAATGCTGAATGCAGGAACTTGAATGTGATGTTTAGGAAGAAAAGTGCAGTATAGGCTATTAGAGTTGTCATTGATATACCGTGGAGGGTGCTCTATTTCATCTTTATTTGTGCTGAATTGTAGTTTCCATGCGGGATACAAGTTGTCTTAGTGAATGTGAGCATGACATGTGGCAAAATTGAAAGAAGAATGGACTCCTGTCGGAATAGAGAGCTCTATGATATACAGTTTAGGTACATATCGCCACGGGATTTCATAATCAAAACAACTAATGAACAACAAATCATTAGTTTCCACAAAGGGCACACTTTGCTGCATGTGTTGAGGTTGATGATTAATAAATGTAGGGTGTGCTTTAATGTTAAGCTGACATAAGACGAACTCTCTTTGACCCTTAACTTCCTGAAGCGTATTGTGGTTTCATTAGATCGTCTAAATAGTAAGCTTTCTAAAGATCAATTTTTATTGTACCTAAAAGAAAAGTTATTGCTAGTGAATTCAAGATCATGTCAGTATGGTTATAATAGTTGATAATTTTTATAAATTGTTTATAATCAATTTAGAATCATTCAACTCAAAGAAATTTTGATAAATATACGTAATAAAATTTTAGTGCAAAATTTCAAGATTATATTAAGAATAGATATACACTTTGAGGTAAGAAAAAGAGTCCATAAGAAATTTTCAATTTTCAATTAAAATAATATGAAGTCACTTTACATAATAATGCATCAACAAAGGGAAAACATATTTTTTAAATTTAAAAATTTCTTGTCATCAATCATCTTTTATATTGGAATGGGATCAATGCCATTGCCAAGCAAATTTCATGAGGAACCCAATGATACCTATTGTGACCTTCCTAGCACCTTTTTTTAAGATGAATTTGCCTTCAAGAGTCATTCATAAGCTGAAAAATGGCCTCAAGAAGTTAGCAATTAACATGCAATATGTGTCAGCGAAAATGTCCAAAATAGTCACTGGAGTGGCTCCTCATCAGACCTGTCTTTTGAAAGCAAAGCCTAGTAAACACAAGTGTCTTCAATGATTCTTCATTCTATATGGTTAAACGGATTTGTATTACATAACAACCTGCACCAAGGCAAAAGCTTCTGAAAATATTGAACTTGCAGATATTTGTCTGTTTGTTTTGTCACGAGCTCTAAATATTATACATGGTTTTTGTAAGCATACATAATGCGTCCATTGCTGCAGAGTCCGATATCTATGAGAACTCTTTATCAACCTTTTAGCTGTCATTTCATACTACTGCTGTAGTTGTGAGACAATCGAGGTGTGTGTAGAACATGAGAATCGTCCTTAATGAGAAATCTCCAAGATTAACACATTGGACTTATTCAAGGATATAGAAGGGCTAGTTCTATGGAGAGGTCTGAAAATTCTCAGTGAAAATTGTTTGGATATGAAAAGGTAGATTTGAATACCTACCTTACAGACACCACTGAACATTACATGTGTCTCTTTGCTAATGGTACATGTCTCTCTAGATCAAACAATGGTTTCTCGCTAGCACTTCCCTACACAGGTAAGCTTACAAAAATGACTAGACTCTGGGTTCTCGATTGCACGGCTTATGCTTACATCAGAATGGTTGATCGCAATGGAAAGCTCGCCCCCACCTCCAAGGTGTGCATGTTGACAAGACATGACTTCAACATCAAGGACTGTAGATTATACGATGCAGACAAGTGAATGATTTTTGTTTGCAAAGATGTGAAGTTCAATGAAATGAAATGGCCATGACCAGATTGAAGGGATATGCTACACCCAAGCAAGAAGAAACCCCAACCATCATTTGCTTGCTGCTTTGACTAGCCAACACGACTGACGAGCCAGCCGAAGGTGCTACCACATCAATGGACCTCCTAAATGTCGACTCACCCGACATGAACCAAGACGATGATCCACCTCTCAACGACGTACTTTCACAAAGTATTCATACGAATTTAAACTAATTAAGTGTGATTGAATATAATTAAGTATAATTAATTTTGATTAATCCTAATTAAGACCAATTAAATCAAAAAGTATGCTTACAAAATTAATCAAGCCTAATCAATGATAAAATAGACTTACTGGAATTAATCATGATTAATTCCAATAAGTATATTTTATCATTAATTAGGCTTAATTATCCTCCGGCATATAAAAAAACCATCAATTCATTAAGCCATGCAAAACTTCTTGTGCATATTATTCATGCATGTACCAAAAAATCACATTTTTTATTGGAAGGAATATGCAAATTTGGAAGTATGTTCGAAATGTGGCATTTTGCGATATTGTCGCAGTCGAGGCAAAGCTCGTGTGCCACACAAGGTACACTTTAATATCTTGTTTGTTGGTCGCAATTTTATGAGGGTTTGTATTTTCTCAATATAATTGAACGACTCACAGCAAGGATTGTGATATGTAGTCTGTGAGGATCATCAATTGATAAGCATATTACAATTGTGAGAATTGTAAGCATATTTCGAGGGTGAGCAATTCCTCATTTACAAAGTGTTTTGTTGTGAAAGCTAGGAATTTTACATATTTGTATACATAGACTATAATATTTGAAATTATCCTTGTTAAAAAAAATTTCTTACAGTATGGCAGGTCAAAGAAAAACGCGACAAAGTCAAGGTATCAGTGGTTGGGGTGTTAGGAAATCTATTCCGGTAATGAGATCACCTATACGACCTCCATTAAGTAATTTAAATTCCAACACACAAGTGCTAAGAGAAAGGTTTAACCCAATACCTATAAGTGTACATGCAAAGGTTAGTAGCGATGCTACTACCTGAGCAGGTTCGTCAGAACAGTATGAAGAAGACAATTATGATGATGTGGAAAGTGAGTCTAGTTCTCCGCCAAATACTCTGAATACAGAGACGTTGCTATATTATATTCGTAGTAAGGAGGGCAAACTACTGCAAAGGGTCATCTCAAAACCAAAATCAAACTTAAAACCTTACAGAAGAAATGAACAAAATATAAATAATTTTGGATTTCCAGCCGGTGAAAATAATATAGCCTTTTGTTCTCGAGTAAAGAGATTAGTGCATCAATACCTGAGAGCTGTACATGATAAATGAACTTATCTGAAAAAAATTCAACTTGTTCTAGTATTATGGGGAAAATGAGAACGCAATTTCCTGAACAATGGAATGATATTTGTCTATATGCTATGATAAGTAGCATGCTACATCAAAAAATGTGTAAATTAAGAAAGCTCGCCATCAATGGAGATAAATTTTTTTGATATATCTTTGTGATTATTGAATTTTATGTTTTTTATTATTGCTTAACAATATGAGATATTAATGAAATGGTTTTTATTCAGGTGAAAGGCCACCTAATTGTACTGCAACAAGTTGGACGTACTTTGTTCGAGAAGCTAAAGAACGTGTTCGAAATTCAACTTGGAACGAACAGCAACGAAAAACCTCTCAAACTTATTCAAGTCTTAGGTCTAGATTTGGAAGCGACGGTGCAAGATATTTTGCTCAAAAATTTGTAAATTTATTAAATCCAGAAATTATTTTTCATATTTTTTTTGAATAATTTGCTAATTAATTTAATTAATTTGAGTGGCGTTGTTTCTTACCAGGAAGAAATGTTTGGCGTTCAACCGACTATGGAGCAAATCATCAAAGCCGAATTGGTTGGCTTGAAGGAGTTTTTTGATACATTTGATGCAAGTTAATTAATATATGAAGAAGCAGATGAAAATTATAGAAATGTAAATTCTAGTTTGGAAAGCTGGTAATGAATTTTCATTTTAAAAGTTATATTTGGAAAAAAATTGTGAGGATATTGAGTTTGTGTTTGATGACCCAAATGAGAATGAAACTGTGAGGTAGGTTTTATTTTCAGATTTTGAGCTTCTCAAAAGATCTAGCAATTGATTCTTGACAAATTGAAGTTAGCAAGTTGTTGTTTTTACTTCTTGTTTTTTTTGTTCTTGCAAGTCTTGTGTGACATGCATTGATTGGTTGCTCGATTCCCAAGTCACAAGTTTTTGTGGTTTATTGAAAGATTCAATTTCAAGAAATTCTTTCCCCCTTGATTTTCTGAAGCGTGGAACGAATATAAATTCTTAGAAATATCTTGCATCAAAAGTAGAGGAAGTCTCAAAACATATTCTTGAAATTTTCTACCTATCAATCGTGAAAAGGACGTGCATGGAGGTGTCAGCTTTAAAGTTAGTATTAGAGTATGCACATAGGATGTTGAAAATTTTCGTGCACAACAAGGTCTATCATGAAGTACATGAGACATTGTAAGGAGAGGTTGGTAATTTTGCATCCAACCTAAGTCAAACCAGTTAATATCACTAAAAATGTACCTCAATTAATTGGTTGTTGTCATTGAGATGGGCACTTGTTACTTAAATGAGTTAAAGTTCTTGAAGAGGGATATGAGGCTCTTGCTAGAGCAAGAAAATGTGAAACCAACGGCAATCATGGACTTCGCAATAATGTTGGTGGAAGGGTGCAACCAACACCTCATGTATTGTTAGATCAATGCCTCACAAATTTATGTCATGATGATGTTGTAATTACCAAGTTTCAATGTGGAAGTGTTGGATTCTAATCCTTTTATGTAATGGCATGATGATGTGGCTCTCCTTCATTTTTAGTTGGAGTGTTACTTGAGAAAAAAATCTCATACAAAGGTTATTTCTACTTGAAACAGATGCTTTCTTGTTTGCTCCAAGTAATTATACTATGTCATGTTGTTGTCATTACCAGATATTCAAAATTGATGAATATACACTCTTGATACTAATTAACAAACACCATCTTATTCAGGTACAACATGGTGTGGTTGCAAGCGATTCTTTTCACATCGTTTGGTGATGATAATGAGGATTTGTCTGCAAGCAGTAGACTAGGAGAGATGGTCAAGGAAGATAATGCAAGGGCGCAAAATGGAGGCTTGGCTCAATTGTTTTTTGAACATGACATCTTTACAAAGATGGCATTCAAACTGGAGATCTACCAGAATAGGTGTCAATTTTTCTGAATAAGCTACTAAAATTGGATTGAACTGGTTTTTGATGATTTTGGGAAGACGGCCTTTGAGGTTAAGGCCCACAATTGCATGACAATATAATTATCTTGTTGCATTTCTGTATGAGACTCTGTCTATATCTGTAAGTTTTATGCCCTTGTAAAGGTTGTGAATAAGAGACAAGTCTCTGAATTCTTTAGTTTATTGTGTTGTGCATATTTATGTATGATGGTGCAAATGCTTCATTTTTGGACACTCCAGAAACTGGGGAGACTGGTGTACAAACAAGCAGCAATGTCACAATGACATGACTTTTTGCTACCAGCTGTGTGTACAATTCTTCGCTGGAGGCTTCCAACTTCAAGCGTTGTGAGTCGCATTCCTCGCATTCCTCTCATAACACAGTCCAATACTTTTTAGTGTTGACGTGATGGGGATCGCCATGGCAGGGTCTTCTTGGTCGATGAATCTCGTGGTGGTCTTGGTAGAGCTTAAGCATAGGATGGGGGTTTAGAACTTGTTAAATTGAAGTGAAATCGGAACGAGATTATGTCCTCCACTATCGCCAAAGTTTCTTTAGGGTGAAGCACACATTGCAAGCATAGAATGGGGGTTTAGAACCTTGTTAAATTGAAGTGAAATTGGGACAAGATTATGCCCTCTGTTTTTGCCAAACTTTCTTAGGGTGAAGCACACATTGCAAGCATAGGATGGGGATTTAGAACCTTGCAAATTTAAGTAAAATCGGGACGAGATTATGCCCTCTGCTGTCGCCAAAGTTTCTTAGGGTGAAACACACATTGCAAACACGGGCCGCTCATTCACAAGAAATGCCATTTAAGTGAATAGATTGAATTTTCTCTCTTCTCCATGGAGTTTATGTTAAATGATGGCTATTAGTTGGTTGGGCCTCGGCTTTTAGACTAGGCCCTCCCAATTGGCCATTATCTATATATAACGAAGCTTGTGGTGGTGAGGGAAACAAATGATACTTGGCAAAAACACACTTCATTTTTGACATTTTTTTTTGACCGAGAAGTGACAATTAGGAGGGGTTAAGTGACAACCTCATTGATGATTTGCCCACTTATAATTGACGATGAGATGTTTCTAGAAAGTAGAGCCCAACTTAGAGATAGCATGCATGGAGGTCACCGCTGGTAGCTTATCTGGAAGTCTTGGACTTCATTGAGAATCTTGAACTTCTCTTATTTTTCGGTTTGGTTCTAGGACCTCTCAACATGGACATTGGATTAAAAAAAATTGCTCGAGCTTAGTTTGTGTGCATAGCTAGGGAAAGTTGAGTGAGTTGAAACCTATATAAAAATCTTATAGGCAATACGTACCATGAAATTTATCCTTCAAGAGTGTACCATATGTCGTACTTAAATATCTACACTAGTATATGCAATTAGCTTGGCCCATGTTGATTTATCAACATTCCACACTAACAAAATACATCAAATATTCTTTACTATGGTTGCCATACATTTGAATAAACAAAATCATAAGCTTTTGTGATTTGGTTTTCACCTACAATAAGTTGTATAGATACAGAGGCAACCTATTTGCAAAGGCAACCTAATTGCACATACCAATGCACACTATTAGGTATGTGTGTCTTATGTGATCTACATATAAAATTTGAATTTTCAGTTCAAAATTGTTTGTTTTTAATTTTAATTTTAATTTTTTATGGTCAATAGTTTGGACCACAACATTGAGCTTTTTTCTTTGAAAAAAAAAATTGGGACAAATTCATGGGTGCAAAGTATTTACAACCCGTAGCATTAACATCATAGGTCCACATTAAATTGTAGGTTACAATATTTCTATTTCATTGACAATAATGCTAGGGTTGCACATTGTATTTATGTGGGATGGTGTGTAATGTGGGCAAAACTATAGGTTGTCCATGGTAAGTCAATCTATCCATTTGCCCACACTAGTTCCCATATTAAATGCACACATCATATTCTTCAAACCTTACCTATTCATAAGTCATGTGCACAAGCTAGAGCTAGAGAAAATAGATGGGAGGGCATGGTTGAGAGGGAATTGTAATAAGAAAAAGAAAAAAAAACATATATCCAACTAATTCATTAGCATGGGTGCACTTGATCAGGATGGTGCAGGGATGATCTTAGTTACTGAGACATCTACTATATTAATTCATATACATGGGTGCAATGGGCCAAGATGGCATGGGCCCAACTAGTCCAATACATACACTCCTGCCACACACTCCTCCCATAGGTACATGACCATCTTGAGTTTCAAACAATCAACACTGAAATCTGGTGGATTGAATATCATATTTATTTGTCAACTTTGTGACATTCTAAGTTTCCACTGAGAGAAAGTGTCATATTTGTGACAATATTGTGCTCAATAAGTTGACATTAACATAGTCAAAACACAATAGTGAATTCCATTGTCATTCTCAAAACTTGAGAGCTTTCTCTTTCTTCAACGCAATTTTCTTTGTATTGGACTCTCTCTCTCTCTCTCTCTCTCTCTCTCTCTCTCTCTAGTTCTTGATCAAGGCTATGATATTAAACACTTTGTGATTATAAACTTTCACATTAGTCAACTAAAAATTGTTTTCTTTACAAATATATGACAATACAAGCAAGAGATCCTACATATACATACATGGAAAATGGTCATACTTTCCATACCAGATATGTAACGAGGATGTAGATGAAAGAGGTATAGTAACCCATGGTAAAAAACAGGGTTTGGAAGAACTTACCATAGGTAAGAACTCCAATATAAACCCCTAACCCTAAAAGAAGCCTCTTTTTCTTACCATTCATGCAAGCACAAGGTGAGGTGACTTTGTGCATACTCACTAGAATAGTTGATACGTGTGGAAAGTGAGAGGAACAAGGACGAATCACCAAGAGGAGTATTCTACTTGGAGTAACTTAGTCATGGCCAAGGATCAGGTTTGAACACCCATATGTCATTTGGCAATGAGTGTTATAATTTGAAATACTGCAATGCTTTTGATGGTGTTTATATATGTGCGACATGGATAACAATTGGGTCATGCTGTTATTTACCTCGTGTACGTAACTAATCCTCAAATGTTTGTTGGTTGGTTGCATGGGCACAGGTGAGGCAGGCCCTTCACACTCTCAATACGAGGATGTATTGTGATTATGACATTTTAAGCATTTCTATGGGTTGATGTTACTAGGGACTTTTCCTTTGTAAGCACTCCATACATGGGGTGGAGTAGATATATGTACTTTGTAGTGAAGCAAGAAGATAGGTGATTAAACCTCAAAGGTATGGAGCAGTCAAACTTAAACATTTGTTGTTGGTTACCATGTTATTACGGAAACCCTAAGTAAGGTACATAGTCTTGCAAAGCAAAGTGAGTTATAACACAAAAGATCCAGGTTATACAACACATAGATGAGCATGATTGCAAACAACTACACTATGCAAAATGCTATTGTGTTACCAAGTAGGACGATGCCAAGAGAATAGAAAGAGTCTTGTGGAAATTCCCACCCACCCACCCTTGTATTGCAATGAAGAAGTTATTGAAGGATTTGACCTCTGAAAAGAGGAAGTTCAAACTTTGTAAAAGTTTTGAAAAGTCAGCTCTCTCAAGAAGTGAATAAATGCTCAAATAATATTATTCAATTGAGTTTGTACGCTAGGTGAGGCCAGGAATAAGTTTCTATTTGAAATTATGCTCTATTTATTCTCACATCAAAACACTGCATTGGCGGATTCAAGTTGAAAAACTTGGGTGGAGCAATGTACTGATATTACTAGAATGGAACGGCTGATAGCAGCTGAATGATGCTATGCATGCTTCTTTTTCCTCTTGTGGTACAATCGTACACGTCATTTGGTCAGAAATATGGCTTCTTTAGAACAAAGAAGAATATCTTGAGACTCGTCTTTCACCTCATCTGGTGCTGTATTCAATGGGGAAGTGATCCTCATTCATTCTTGAAGTCTGGATCAGCACACTCATCACTGGATTGATACCAGCTAGCAAGCCCTTCAGGCGATCACCAATGTGATCAAAACTTCACATGTGATCAAGAATGCAGTGCAGGATATAAGCCACACCCGTATGAACCACCATACCATATCTTGATCAATCCATCTCCGTTATGCTAAGTTGATGAATTATCCGTTGCTGAAGATACACATGACAATGAGTGTGTACAAAATGAAATGGCCAAATGGAATCGACATACAGATTCCATGTCCACTCACCATAAAGTCAGTGAACACTGTTGTTGCTTACGGTATGGATGTGTAGATAGCCTCGAATGTGTGAGGACTTTTACTGGGTTTCGGAGCAAAACTGTTGACCTTGTGTCATACTACACAGAGCACCTGTACATGGTTGGACATCTCCATTAAATTATGTAGGCCTCATCAATTTAATTTCTAAGCCAAAACTTGTATACCTGTGATCTTTTATGTCAGACCTTCAATCTTTCTGCGAGCTGCAACGATCGAGTTATGTGTGATGTATGTCCACTTCTGCAGACCTATATATCACTTAGAAAGTACAGAATTGGAAGGGCCCAACCATAAACTGCAAGGAATCACTTACATTTTGTTATCCATCGTCGACACATTTCCCATGTACTTCCGGAGTTCTGTTTGGGGCGCAATGATCTGAGTCCACTTGGTTTTACAAAAGACCATCCAGAATCCATGTCGTGATGATATGCATCACTTACGCAGAGTTCAACCTTGATGTTGAGCCCAGACTGTCGAAGCAGACTAAATTCATGGAGTTCGAGAAGCTTTTGAATGATGCGGGGATGGTTGCGCTGGTGCTTTGTGTCTTCTCACCACCTCGATCTGTCAATGGAATCAAGCGACAAACACAATTTCAACTGCGTGAACTTGCTACAGAGGCGATTGAGGGTCTGAAAATTGACAAGATCGCCTCCACATAGCACTGCCACAACTTTTTGCAGATCTCGGGAAATTGCGGCCTCTTCTCTGGATTTGTGTCCCAGCATCGCTCAATGAGTTCAGTTAGGCTCGGCAACGCGTTTCCGAGGCCTAAATCTGGCCTTTCCCCAGCCAATATTCTGGAATGGATTGTGGAGTTCGCAACGCCCTGGAAAGGGATGCCTCCGGTCAGAATTTCGTAGCACGTCATGGCATAACTGTATACATCCGCTGGCCACTTGTACTCCGCTGCAACCTCCGCATCCAAGATAAGGAAAACTTCCGGTGCCCTCCATGCCGTTGTGCCCGCCATATGAGTCACGGTCAACCTCGACACGAAGGGCCGAACCTTCGCCAGACCAAAATCTGCGAGTTTCACAATATAGTACTCCTCTGGAATAATCAAGGAAGCTAAGTATGGGAAGCGTGAAGTGTCCACATCCCTGCCCAAGGGTTGGTAAGTAGGTATGCAGCGATTGATGAGGATATTTTTGGCTTTCAAGTCCCTGTGCAAGATTTTGTGCTCCCTCAAGTATTGCATTGCCTCAGCTATCTTCAGCATAATGTTGATGGCGATGATGAGAGGGAATGGAGGGTTGGATTCAGGTCCTGGCTCGGGACATCGCTTCTCGATCACAGTTCGTAGGTCGTGATCCATGAGTTCCATCACCAGCATGCCGGTCTCCCTCTTCTCCTTGAATCCACATCCTAACAGTTGCACAACATTTGGATGTTGAACTGTTCCCAGTATCGCTGCTTCTTCCTCGAATTTGTTTCTGCTCAACCCTGGTGCTCTGATGCTTTTAACGGCCACCTTCTCTCTGTACCATTTGTACTTGGCTACCATTCCATAACTCCCAGCATCCACATATTCTTTAAACGACAAAGTGGCATGGTTGATCCTGAATGTCCAAGGCAAATAACTTGGATGTGGTGTAGGTCCTCGAAGTTTGGTGATGAGAAAGTCTGCAATCAACTCTGCATCCAAGTGGAAATGCTTCCACTTTTTTATGGACTTTTCTTTCATGTCCTCAAGATTTAGGATCAGTGCAGCGATGTCTTTCGCCTCCAACTCCATAGCTAACTCGATACTAGCTGAGAGGTCCTCTGTGCTGTTTAGGGTCTTCTCTGCAAGGTTGCCCTGGAGCTGTAACACTAACCTTCGTTGTTTATCAGACCACACGAATACAAAATCGTTGGACTCCAGCACCGCGCCAAGATTATACCGCTTCTCCATTGCAAAGAAGGCCAACGTAGCAATGTCCATGCTCCACTGACATTGTCGAAGAGCAAGGGCAAACACAGTCCACCTTGCTACTTGAGGGTGTGGAAGAACCTGAGCCAAGCTCAGCGCCGTCCTCCACCATTCCTCTTGACTGCATTTCGAAAGCAATTCGACTACTGACTGTATGTCACTTGTCAAGGTCACTATGGTTCGGATGCAGAATGTGACACATTTGAACCAGGCTCTCCTCTCGTCTAGAGTGAGGTCTTGAACTCTCAAATGTTTGACCAATGCGAGTGTGTGTCGAAATGTACGAAACTTCTCATCTGCACTTGGGGCCAACGTGTCGGCAACATGTGCACACTGAAAGCCAAACACTTTAACTTGACCTTTAAGATAAGACACCTCTTGAATCTTTGCCTCAGAACCTTGCAAAGCCGCTGTCAATATTTGAAGTAAAATTGGATAACTTTCTTCCAACCGAGTAATCTCTCGACTTTCGTCCCACACTCTTGATCTGGGGTCGTTAAGCTCCGCCCACGTGGGCGACCGGAGTTCAACAACGAACTTTTCTAGTTCACCTCTATCGTCTGTAACTGTTGATCGTCCTTGCTTGGGTCCGTCGTCCAAAGTTAAACCGTAACGGTCCTTGGTAACATGCATATAGTCATACAACATACGTGTCATAATTTCCCTCTCTTGCATGGTAAGTGGGGTGTCAGGTTCTCGCTCGAGGTTGGTCTGCAAATCCTTCAACGCAGCTCGATAATCCTCCTTTCGGACTTCTACATAGTGGTCCGAGATCGCTGCCGAGGTCAAGGTCTCTAAATCGATCAAGTAATCTGTAACCATGCGTACCGCAACTTTCCTCGAGAAGGTAGCAAGACCTATACTTTCTTCCGACCTTAGAGCCGACTGTCTAGTAACCGCGTCCGCCATTCCCCCCCCGACCGCATCCCTCACGGATGCAGATGCATCTTCAGAAGGATCTAAGTTTCCACTGTGATACGATGACAGAGATTGCATATTAAGTGGAGTATCTTCCGAATCTCCAGAAATTTCAGATTGCAAATTGAGTCGATTCCAGTCTCGCGCAGATTAGAGGTCCTGCATATATTCATCAGACCTTGTTATTCAAAAAATTTACAGTATGTCGCACAAAATTCATTAGACAGATAACCATCCTTGCACACCCTAATTCGAAATCTACACCTCGAATGGGCGATTACTTCGATGAATTCTTGGGTAAGACTTTCGGTTCAGTGGAAATGTAATCATTAAGAAAGCTGGAAATTTCTTTTGGTTTACTATCAAAAATAGAAACCAAGCCGTGCATGATATCATAATTAGACATGCTGGGGAAACTACAACCACTCCTCGGTCGAAGAAGGGATTAATGAGAAGGAAAATTGTCACGTCAGATTGATTTGGTAGGATTAGAAAGTGAAGCGAAGTACCTCAGTGCGAAGTGAATCAAAATCGAATCGAAAATTCAAACTCGTACATCAGTGTTTGCGTAGTCTCTGACAGGAAATATTTGTCGTTTCTTCTTTTTTCTGGGGTAACTTTGTGCTCAATCCACCCTGCAGAGGCGTGCCGTATTCAGTTAATTTTCAGTGGACTCTCCAACTTCAGCATTCGGTGATTCCACGTGTTAGCTCAATTTCATCAGTCTCTCAATGGACTCAATACACACAGTGGCTATAGCACAAATTTCAGACCCTTCTAACTGAGTTCCCTTTTCCTGGAGAATTAGGGATACCATTTCATTGAAAGAGGATCCATCGATCCTCAGATTCTTGCAAACCAACAGTTTCATATATCAAACTCACAAATTGGATTGGAACCTTGGACCGGAATGGTATCTGATGAGGAACCAGAGGAGCTTAGGTCGATGAAGCTAAAGTGCTACTACACAAAAACATATTGGTCAATATACCTTCCACCACTCAGCCGATTTGAGTAATAGACCTCCACAGGACCAGCGTTGAGTTCCTCCCAATCTGGCTGAGAGTAATGGAATTTTGAGCTACAGTAGTGATAAGGTTATTGCCAAGAAAGAAGAAAGTAGCTTGTAAGCCGGGATGAACCAGTACAAATCGTCACAGAAAGCCCCGAAGATGTTGATGACAACCAATACCAAACTATATTAACACAATAAAGTCTGCCGATCCAGTGCACCGTCCCCTAGAAGGTTAGGTCGATGAAGCTAGAGTGGTACTACACACAATCGTATTGGTCGATTGTAGCTGTTGCCGTTTCACCTTCCACTCGGCAAATTTGAGTTACAGGACCATTGTCGAGTTCCTCCCAACCTGTCTCTGAGAAATGGAATTTTGAGCTACAGTACTAATAAGCTTATCCTCAAGAGAGAAGAAACGAGGTTGTAAATTGTAAGCCGGGGTGAACCGGTAAGAATTGTCGCAGAGAACTCTGGAGATATTGATGAAAGCCCCAGTGCTTGGTGTAAGGATGAGCTTGACAGAAATCGATGCACAAACAGAACCAAATTCTCTAACTGTTGAAACAGAAGAAAATTCTGCCGATCCGGTGCCCCATCCCCTAGAAGCTTAGGTCAATGAAGCTAAAGTACTACTACACAAAATTATATTGGTCGATTGTAGCTATTGCCAACTCACCTTCCACCACACGGCTAATTTCAGTTGCAGACCTCCACAGGACCAACGTCGAGTTCCCCCCAACCTGTCTGAGAGAAATGGAGTATTGAGCTAAATTACTGAAAAGGATATCCCCAAGAAGGAAGAAACTCGGTTGTAAAGCGTAAGCCGGGATGAGTTAGTACAAATTGCCACAGAAAATCCCAAAGCTGTTTGATGAAAGCCCCAGTGCTTTCAAGTGTAGTAATAAGCTTGACAGAAATCGATCCACAAACTGCACCAAATCCCCTAACTTTATAAACAATAGAAGTTTGCCAATCCGGCACTGCGCCCGTCCCCTACAAGCGACCGCGTGCTTCGCTAATCAAGGGAAGAAGTGCGTACTCATTCAGTAGTGTGCTCGTGAGACTAAAAGTCTTGAACCATATGCAGTTTCCGACTTCAGCCTCGTCACCAACCTTCAACCGAAGATATAGCCTCACCACCAGTTGAAACTGTTTGCCCATCTTCTGCACTCCGTGTCGCAACATCCAAAATTTCCGTGTCTTAACATGATCTGTCCACTACGTTTTCCAGTCTCTGCCTCCCGGCGACTAAGCTTAATAAAACCACCTACCTCCACTTAAGCCTCGCCTCGCCGCGCCTCGCCAGCAAGTGCAGTGGCGACTTCAGACGCATTTCATCGCCGACGTAGAAACCTCCGGGGCCGGAGCCTCTGGAAGCAGACTTCCATAAGCCTAAGCAATCGCATCAAGGGTTGTTTTACGTTAGGGGCCGAGGTTGTGGTTTACTTTCTTTGGTTCTATTTCCATGGAAAGGGCATAAGGTATGTGGGGTGTTACTTGGTTCCTTTTTCATGTTCTTCACCTTCTACCCATTAGATCTACACAACAGCTGCATCAACAAATCTACAATGAAACATATGCCAAAACCGGATTGAAAATCAAATCTTTCCTCATCTAGTTATGGTTGTTGTTGTTGGAAGTGCATGTTTGTTGATTTCTTAACTGAATACACAGGTTCTCCCAATTGTGTTCATTGTTGAGTGTAGAGTAATTATTAAAATTTGGAAACGTAGTGCAATCTCTTTTAGACATGTGACTTTATGATGTTTGCTCTTTGATCCTCATCGAACCACATACCAATCAAATCTAGGGGTTCGATTACAAAAACGAGCCACTTAAGTCCCAATGCACGGGGAGGTCACTCCATTGTAAAGTTGAACAACCACGTGCAATCACTTTACATGTAAAAAATCTTACTTTTTACATAAAGCATCATCAAAATGAGTCAAACTTCTATCATTTTTTTTCATGAGTAAGATATACACGGTACCTATAACATAGTAAAAAATGTTAACTAAATTTGATGATTTGTTTTATATATAAAACATACCGTTTCTAACTAGAATGACACAGAATTGAACTATACAAATTACTACAAAAAATGAAGATGACTAAAATTCTCCAAAAATAGATATTATCAAAGGTTATGTATATGTAGAAAAAATATCATAAATTTTAAAACTATCTATGGCATGTAATATAGGGATAGCAAACTTTGTTCACATGTGGTGTTCAACTTGACAATGGAGTGACCTCCCCGTGACCCAATGTCTACCTTAGTAATTGCTAACTTCCATACCCACAACCATGCTTTACCCTATAAGCCCACTAAGGTAGAGTAGACAAACTTTTTCCATTGACTTAAGCAATTTCGCATAAGTGTAGTACAAGTGTGATATTGAGGTGATTTTTCACAAGTCTAGAATTTGATATCACAACATTTAACCAAAAAATCATAATTTATTTCCAAGTTTTGAAATTTTTCAAAGCCAAGATTCTCTCCCAAATCATAACCATGGCATAGGTTGACCCACTTTCAATAGGGGACGAAGACTTGAGTACAATCGGTGCCCTTTTTCAAGGAACTCAAATTTGTGCCCTTTTAACTTCACAACTTTAGAGGACTCTATGTATTGAGATTGGGGTGGGTTGTCCGAAATGGATCTATCTACTCTAGACATGTATTACTCAAATATTTCTCTCTCGTAGTATATGAAACATGCAACTACATCGATTATCCCATTTAGTGAGGGTTGCTTAATAATTTGTGTGGGAAATTAGTGAAGGTCATACTAAATTTCTTTACGCTATAAAATTAGTGCCACCGTAAGATAATGGGTTTCATGAGGTCAAAGTGTCTCATCACTTGGCACTCATTTGGTTCTCTTGTTGGGTGGTTCTTTCGCAGTGCTACCATACCTTTTAACGGCACATGAAGTTGTTGTTGCCACTAATGCCCCATCAAGAATCATTCTCAGAGTTACAACCTCAAGCTTCAAAGCACCTTAGAGCATGCACTAATCTTCTTGAAATGTATGGTAAATGAGCATGTATTCATGAATTTAGTATCACTTAGTAGAAATTGAACCCTCGCTAATGTTGAGATTTGGCATGATAGTGTGTGTTCCGGGATGCACCACTTGCACTACATGGGATAATTAGTGTAGTGAAAATGGTCAACAAATCCAAATCATGCCCATAGTCATTTGCCTCATAGTTTTAAGAGTTTATATAAATATGCTATTCATTATCAAAGTGAAGATTCTCCTGCTCAATAAGTGGTCACATAGGTCCCCCAAACCATGTTGGTTATTGAGCTTAGAATGTTGGTATATTTTGCGTACACACCCCAATCCCTCCAAACACACATCTTTCGAGTGTCCATTCTTAGATCCACACCTAACCATGTACCACTCAAATATAAGTGTCTAGGTTTTGTTGCATTGGATTTAGGCACGTCTATTTCAAGGGTGATTGTGGTTTACTTTTTTATATTCTATTTCCATGGAAAAGATATTTCAATCCATTATTCCGTGGAAAAGATGTTTCAATCCATTACTCCTCTTGTTCATAACCGCCCTAGGTTGGTTGTTTATGCCCATGTGGCATCACTATAGAGATTCAAAACCAAGATTTAGGGAGAGAGGTTGAGGAGTCAACCACTTCCGCATTACAATCAAAGGTCAACAAGAAGCATAGTCACTTCAATATCTTCTCGAATCCAATACTTAAACTAAGGATAGATTGCCATTTGGAAAACTAACCCCACCATCCCCTACAACCACAAGGATTTGCACACGACAAGTGTACATGGGAAAAAACTACGGGTTCGGTTGAATATTGTGATTAACCATAACCACCTTTGTAGTGGAAACGATTCATCAATGGCAAAGTGCATTAAGTACACTCTAAACTCCATACTATCACACATGTAGCAACCAAAGTGCACGTGATATTACAAAGTTTTGTAGTGCTAACATGGATGTTGTGATACTATAGAATTAATGTAACATGTGACATTACAGAATAACACAAAGGAAATGTGAAGACAATTTGAATTCGTTCTCCCGTCACCTACGCTAGTGTGGCCCACTCCACTTGGCCTTCCTAGGCGATGTGATAGATGCATGCACCAACATTCAACAAGTAGCATAAGAGAAAGAAGAATAAGAATAAGAAGGTGACACTCCACATGTTGACACATGGTGCAATGCGAGAGTGTGGCTTCACTTCTTTGGTGGTTTGCATTATTGACAAATTTTGTGATATAAGGGAGAGAAATGTGACAATAAGGAGTGAGATTTGAACTACAAACATCCGTTCCCTAGGGTTTGGGGATATTAGAGAGTGTGTGACAATATGGGGGTTGATATTACGGAGTTTAGGGTGTAATTTACTTTCCTGACAATTTGAACGAGGGTGGGGAATCGGGGATATATATGTCGGTTAGCAAACTTCTTCCTGTGGGTTTCCACAATCAAGTGTGAAGCAAGCTAGGCATAAGTTAAGCACAGGCCACACGCTTTCCAGGAAGTGGTTTGATATTGGCTTTTGCCAGGTCCGCCGAGCTGGGTAAGGTCCACAAGCAGCTCATCATCGACCAAGGATTTATTAGTCAACAGGAAGCGCAGCCAATCTTCATGATGCCCTTGTCTGCAGAATCTTCATGATGGCCGCTTTACACCAAGAGGCCGGGCCGATTCGTTGTGTAAGAGGCTTGCAATCTTCATTTGTGATTGGCCAAAAGGCTGAAATCAGCCCCAACCCCTTTACACCTAGAGGCCGGGCCAATTCGTTGTGTAAGAGGCTTGAAATCCTCACTTGTGATTGGTCAAAAGGTTGAAATCAGCCCTAACCCCTTTACACCTAGAGGCAGGGCCGTTTTGGTGGTATGAATTTTTTAATAAAAAAAAACATGGTATGACACGGCCCGAGCTCGTTGAATTGGGTGCACCCAAAATGAAGGGCCAATTCTTGGCCTCGGGGCCAATGCCACATTTCAATAAACAAAACTTTTTTTTTAATAAAACATGATTTTTCTAGCGAACTATATCCATTGGATTATGTGGAAACATGAACGGCTCTATGCTAGATTATGCTAGATCTGTTGGATTATGCTATATTTACTCAGGGAGTGCACTATTCATTAAAACCAAGCATCACGTGCGTGCATGCCCCTTATTAAAATACCCCTGTATACATTTTATTTTTGCTAAAATCAAGCAATATACTTACAAATCTCATTGCTTCAAAATATATTTCCATACGTACACAAGGGTCCAAAAACAAATACAAAAATTGTATATAACATGTGTACAAATGTTTGGAAATGCAAAAATATGGGCCTATTATATGTATAATATCAAATTATGGATTTTTAGTTATAAAGTCGTTACTTAGTGGATGAAAAAACGCATGATTCTTGGTCCATGTCTGACTTGAACGCGTAAACGCGTACTTTTCATATATTTTTCTATAGCCTTATCTCTAGCCTCGTGTATATCTACTTCCTGCTTAATAGCAATATGTCTCTTGTATGTACATTTTGTACATGCTTGTTTTAAATAATACCCCTTTTGTGCATGCACGTGTATATTTACAGTACTTGAACAGTGCACTCCCTGGGTAGATTTATTGAATCGGCCTAGCTTCTTGGCCCTAAGGCCTTTACATATGAAAAAATTGCCCCCCATTATAATCTTATTATAATGTGTTGTTGAGGCTGACCTCCAAACCAAAAGGGGTTGAAATTTCATGCAAATGGCCTCAAGGGGGATTGGTCCGGCCTCTAGGTGTAAATCAAAGCGGCCCTTATACTCTTGATATTTTGGGTGATGATTGAATTTGCAAAAGCAAATGTGAAATTGCCTGGGACGCAACCTACCTCTCGATCATTAGAAGCACTGACAAAGTAGAGACATGCAATATATATATGGTATGCAGAACCGACTGCTGGTTACAGATGAACCACTTGAGTTTGAGAAATAACCGGTTGAAGTTCAAGGCTTCAGGAGAATTGCCGAGCGTTTTCAAGGAATCTATAGAATATTATACTCCAAAGTGATAAAGAAAAGCCAAAAGATCACAAACACTGTGCTCAAAAATCTCCCCGGACACTGGTATGCAGGTGTTATTTGGTTGCTTTTTCTTTACTGGAATATGATGTTTGATTGGTGTGTGGTTAAGCTCAAAGAACAAACATCATAAAGACAAATGTTCACATGAGATTGGAGTATGTCTCCAATTTTATTGAGTATTCTACTTTCAATAGTGAACACAGTTGGGAGGACTTATGTATTCAGTTAAAAAATCAACAAACGTGTATTTATGATAACCATAATTAAATCAAGGGAGGTTTGATTTTTCCATATCTCATCTTTTGTTGGTGCGTCATCGTACATTTGCTAATGCAACACAAGTTTCACATTATGAATGTAATTAGTAGAAGTTGGAGAACATGAAAAAATATATAATAAAACAAAACACACCCTTTGGTGACCATCATGACTTCATTATTGGACAGAAAGTTCAAATAAGCTAAATTATGTATGTTTTTCTCCCCCTTAAATATGACACGTTTGGTGGCACAAGAAAGTGTTGTATTATCCAAATGTCATATTCTACATAATATGATAGTTTGGTCTCAAATGCCGCATTATTGAGGTTTTTCAAGAAATGGGTCTATTTCAATGTAAAATGTCATCTTGTATACACAATGAAGAAACATTAGTATGAAAGAACACTTTTATTAGTATGAAAGAAATATGTTCACAATATCACACAATATGGAGTTTAAAAAAAATGTAGTCCCATGATAATGTCTTCACCATATCACACACTACAAAAGTATGAATATATTGTCTTTAATGATGTTTGATGATGTTGGAAATTGATATCTTCTTCAATTAATCCGTAAAAGATTACAAGTTCATCACATCTTCTACAACCTAAAACTTTGATGGATGCTTATATTTGATAATAATTGGGCATACTCATGGGCTTGAGGAAGCTTGACTATTGGTGTTGGTTGGTCGTCCACATCCCTCAATTGGCTCTTCATTCAAAATTAAACATGAATGAATTTTTGTATCCCATGCCAAGCCCACCAACTCAACCATGTTGTACTCTACGTCAACAATTTCCTCTCCCGCCAATTGCACATATTCTTCATTAAGGATATCTTCACTTTCAAGATTCAAGGAGGAAATGAGACTTGTCTATTCATTGTTGCTTCTTTCATTCTTGATTTCTCACGTTCATGATCCATAACAAAATCATCACTCCATTCTGCAAATAAAATCTTGGACATCCTCTAGTTATTTCATGATTTGGGAATTCATCGCTCTCCACACTTGAGAGCACCACACAATAGCATGCCTTACATTAGGCATTATATTCCTCAAGTCTTAGTGAGTAGTAGAAGAATCAAACTAAGAGAGAACCCAGTCCAAAGCTTCTTCTTAAACTAATCCAAGGATTGTACCACACTTGTAACATTAGGTGGTAAGAATGCAATAGAAATATTGCTCAACTACAAGGTTGAAAACCAAATGATTCACCCCTACCAACATCCTCAAGGGAATGAGTAACAAATTTGTCCATAACTAAAAGTACCTTCCACTTTTGAGATTTGAAATGTACATTGAGGCTCATTATCCAACTCCCAAATACATATGATGTCATCCATATCATTTGGTTTGCAAACCACCACACATAATTTGTTGGCAACCACCTTCCAAAGCATCTCGGGCGTAGAGATTTGTAAATAATCACAAGATTCAACTTGTCAGTGCTTGTCATATTTTTAGCAAGAGTGAGACAATCCTTCTAAATTTTACGCCCATAAACTTTTCCTTGCACTAGTGTCTTGTTTGGTTGGGCATGATAAAATACTATTGACACCTCCGGAGCCAAGAAATTGAAGAGTGGCATGGGCAAATCTAGGAGTATGAGTTAGCGAGGACTAAAATTTCCAATCTAAAGAGATATAAGATTCAAGTGTGAGGAAAAATTTCAAATCAAAAAGAGAAATCAACAACTTCAAAATTATAGGTTGCAGATCCAACAATCCCTAAGCCCTTCAACATCCTTCCAAACCCAAAGTAATGTATGGTTTGAAACCAAGGTTTAAAAACAATTAACTTGAGTTAACTTAAGTTAACCCATTGATGAATTCACCATGTACTCCCCGATCCCAAGACAAATCCTCAATGTGGATCCCACCACCTGCACGCATTAATTACCTCTATTCTATGACAAGTCATGCCTAAAAATTGTCGTATTACAAACATCGTAGTAATATTATCAGAGTACATTAACACCAGAAAGTTTGGTCAATGGAAAATGCGTCATATAATTGAGGTGTTGTACTATTGAGTGTTCTATTATATTGGGGTCATTGTACTCGTGCAAAGAAGTTGGATCCTTCATTTCGTGGAATGTACCATTGACTTTGGCCATGGCTTGGAGCTTATGTCCGGGAAGAACCGGCGGTTAGTTACAGATGAACCGGTTGAGTTTGAGAAATAAAAGGTTGAAGTTCGAGACTTCAGGAGGTTACCGATCATTTTAGAGGAATCTATAGAAGAAATTACCTCAAATGAATAAAGCAAAACCGGAAGATGTCAACATGTAACCGACTGGATTTAGAATCACCAGGATCTTGACCGACTAAGTTATGCCCAGAAACTTCCCGGGCACTGGCTTGCAGCATGAATGTAAATAGGTCGCTGTGGAAGTACATACACTTTTGATCCTGGAAAGTTGAAAGTACAGCATCAGAATCCCCGAATTAGTCTACACTGTGTATGGTATTTATGTTACTTACTATTTGAAGTGTGCATTGCTTCCACAATTTTATTCTAATATTTGAAAAGTGAATTTCACTGTGTTCTATAATGTCCATAGTACCGATTCTGCATTTTATTCATATGAAACGAAATCTGTACACTGATTATCCCTATTAGTGCGTTGTACTATTGGGAGTTATGCACTGTTATAACTGTTGATGAGAATGTAACATTGTGCCAAGCAGAGTCATTTATGTTCCATGATGTCTGAGACTCTGAACAACTTATTGGGCTTTTATTAGTAAAAATTGAACTCCTGAGTAAGACAGTGTTGCACTGCGTAACTCCCAATAGTAACAAGCATTAATTGGGATAGTCAGTGTAGTAAAGATCATAGCACTGCGTACTACCAAATTGTATGTGACGCTAGACACCATCAAAAAAAAGTCATAGCAAAGCGTAGTTGGATTGAATCACCCAAAAACTTGTAAAGGGCTGTGTCTCTACTAGAATCTCTTCATCAACAATTGATGAGTTTCCACGCATGTCCCAGTTTCGTATTCATAGATTTACTTGTGTAACGGTAACATTACATCTTGGAGGATGATACAATCATCGTCTTAATCACATTTTTCAAGAGACTCTTGTAACAGACCATAACATATCAGATTGCCATTTCAGAGAGTCCATGAAGAACTTATACTCCCAATCAAGACTAATGTTCAATTAACATTACAGATGTGGACGCACACATATTGCAATTTATCCTTTATTGCAGGCCCATAGATGTTCACAAAACATAACTCACATGCAAGGATGCCATAGCCAGCACAACCACCATTGTTTTCCCATGAGATGTACAAATTAGGGCCCATCAACCCCAAAATGCTCGAGATGCACAAAAACATGTATTTGAATGACAAACTTCCATTTTTGGCTCAAATGTATCAAAAGTGACAAACTATCAACAAATTGTACTGTGTGTGTATGTGTGTTTTTGCGTTTATTGAAGTATTCAAAACCTATCATGACACAATGTGAATTTGATTCAACTGCATCAATCATCACTTTGATCTGTTACGACAGCTTCTACAACTTGGAATTGTGTCTAGTGTACACTAAAGTTTTTCATCATTGTACAGCTCGAACAAAATACAGTACCAAATGGATGCGCACGTAATAAATATGTGCAACTGCAAAATTTTAGTTTTGTGGCACTAAATCCAGTCTGAAAGGGAAGGGTTACAAAGACTGAGTTCAGTTTTCATGGCTTTGGGAGAACCCTCCGCTCTGTTGAGGATGCAATGAGAAGGAACACTGCTACAGCAAACATCGACAACATGGCGACAAGAAGCGTGTGAGTTTTTCGCGATGAGCCATGATATTCTCCAAAGAGGACTATGCCCCATAGTGTTCCCACCAAAGGTAGCGCCTGTAACCAAAAAAACATTTAGGGGTCAGATTTGGCAGTGCCTTATCGCAAGGAACATGCATCAGTTCTGGACACAAAAGAGTTTTCTCCTCTAAATCAACACACAGGACTTTAGGTTGAGAGTTGGTCGTTTTGCTTACAAGACCTTCCATGTTCGGGAAGTTTCCGGTGAGGTTGTAGGGTAAAGGTTTGAATGAAGAACATTCTATGTCAGTTCACTGATGGTCAAACTCTTTTTAGCACATCTTTGACATGTCAAAAATGAGGTTGACCATTAGTGAACCAACATAGAATGTTCTTCGTTCAAACCTCCACACTACAACCTTACCGAAACTTACCAAACACCGAAACTTGTAAGCAAAAACAACGAAATGGAAAATTATAGGGGACCAACTCCTGACGAACTTAAAGTCCCATTGAGTTAAAGGATAGCTCTAAAGCACCGAAATACTTTTTGGAATAAGTCTGCCTGGATAGAAGTCCATAACTTATGCAGAGATCCGTTTCTCTAATTTAGAGATAATGAGAACACATGGATGACTACATTTGGATTCAGGTATCATTATAGCTACACTAAATAGTCCTAATGCTGTGGGCCACAGTACTTTTCTAGAGCCCGCACTAATCTCACAATGGGAATTAATGTGGACCACATCAGTTCTCAAGCCATGCTAAATTTCTAGTAGAAAGTTAGCGTGGGCCACATTAATTGTTTTTCTAGAAAATTAATGTGGGTGATTAGTTGATTTTGTGCTACTTTTGTCCCATAAATAATATTCAGTGTGTTGGTAGGAAGTCTTCATGAAGACTTGGGGGAAGGCTCGGGGTCTGGACGCACAGTAAGTCCACCTTGCCTAGAAAATTAGTGTGGCCCAGGCTAATTATTTTCACACTAATTTTCCACCCACACTAATAGGACTATTTAGTGTTCTTTCAAGAAACAAGAACTGTGTCATCTGCCAAACTTATGAATAGCATCTACAAAGTGGCCCGGTTACATAAATGAAATCCATTAGATGTAGAATAGCATAGCATTCTTGAGCATATGAAATAAGGACGTTCCCTTTCTAGTCTAGCTTCAAGAATAAATTTCCATTTTAGAATCAAGGTCGTTGATTACATGTATGAATCCCAAGTATAGTCGAGTGCCAAGCTCTCATAAATCAACACCTATCTCATTGTTACCTATCTTCAGACAAAGCCTTCTATCTATCAAGATTCAAGTTCAAGACCTTGCCAAAAAGCATCTCACCGAGTGTGTACTCTCCAAGATGCTTTCTTAGGGAGACCACCGAATAAGGTAAGCAGCTCGTCCATGGTCACTTTATTTAAGCAGACACTTAAATTTGAGTGGTGTGTGGTTTGGTGTGGATCTAAGAATAGACACCAAAAAGGCATCATGTGTTGAAAACAGATTGGAGTGCATGCTCAAAATCTTGGTAACCATTCTAGGCTGAATAGTCAACATGATTGGGGCGACCTATGTGACCATTTAGTGAGCTCGAGAATCTTAACTTTGACAACAAAAATAGATATTCATACGAGATCCAAAAATTATGAGGACATTGGCTACAGGTACGACTTGGAATTGGCAATCATCTACCACTAACTGCGTGTTTCGCATCCTCCGAGAAGTGAGTGTAGAGCTAAAGGTGTCTATTTAAGGCCGTTTACCTTACATCACTGAAGAATGGTAGGAGGACCTATTACCTTGGCATGTAAGACAATAATGACATCATAAAAACTATCATGTTAGCCACATACTCAGCATGGAAGAGACATGGAAGAGAAAATTAAATTAAAGAAGGTCGAACTAACCTGTACGGCATCTGCTGCAGCATAGCCAGCAGCTTGACCACCCATAAATTGGAACCCATTTCCGAACCCACAGACGAGGCCTGCAATTATAGCAAGATGTCGCCCCTCCCAGTCGTTGATGTAATTTTTTATAGAGGACTTGGGGATCCCTAGAACAGGGTTATACAGCAGGTACACATTGAAAATCACAGAGGCGATCAGGAGGGCTGTTGAGAAGTAGAAAAATGTCGTGTAGACGACCAAGTGAGGGACACCTGGCTTTAGTAGGTGAAATTGATCGTTTGTAGCCAAGTTGAACAGAGGCGAGAACGCGGCATAACATACACCTGTGAAGAGAGTAATCAGCAGCCCAAACAGGACACTCTTACCCTTCACCTGCAAGACATCGTGGTTTCATGTCAAAGTGATTTTTCACTATATTGGGACATCTTTTGTAATGATCGGAAAGAAACATGTCAAGAAATTTCCAAAGTAGACTCAGGGTCAGTCAATGTAGCTCATTGAACAATATAGTTAGAGAAAGAGATGAAAGACTAGTCTGATGTTGGCACTGGCGTAAATTCATAGCCTATATCAACATCAAGGTAGTGAGTGACCAACCTTAATTGCTCTGTGGCTCTCGAGGTCTTCGAAAAACTCCGCACTTCCAACAACCGTATTGTCGGCGAATTGCTCTTCCTCCATGTCTTTAGAGCTGCGTTTATCACCATGCGATGCGATGGCATAGGAACTTCCATTTTCCTTTTCACTACCTTTCTCCATACCTGTTAGGGATTGAAAGGTTTTGCCATCAGTGATGAACAATAGCAATGAAAAAAGATTTAGACAACGTGCACTGAGTGTATCAGATCTTTGCAAATTGCCCTTCTCAATAACTTGCATAAAGAGAACTCAAGATTCTGCGTACCCAACTATAATCTTCTCAAGCACTATTGCTTTGACACAACTATCATGCTAGAATTCACCAGACGGGATCTAAACAGTAAAATCATGGTTTCAGGAAAACAAAACAAAAAAAATGAGTGGAGAAAGAAAGATCACCGTTCCACTTACATCTCTGACTTTTAGACCCCGGATTGCTTAGCAGACCGACATATTCATGAGAGTCATTTGTTGTACTCTCATCATCCCCCAATCTGATATAAGACAAAAGTGATAAGTTTGTTTGCACTTGTGTTTGTCCATAAGTCATAGTGGTAAAACTAAATTGGAATAATGCAATAAGGAAAGCTAACAGGAAAACATCATGACCAAGTCCTTTAGCTCCATTGAGCAAGAAGTAAATTGAACCATCCACCATTCTGTGACACCCTCTCAAAATCTTGAATATGTGGTCTTTTGGCACTAAGCAGTGAACCAAAAACCAACAGCTTTTTGAAGCACCCGTGCCCCTTCTAAACAAATATTGAACTACTGCTTTCTGATCATCTATCAAGGTTCTTGCAGACTGCCTCTCAGAAACTATAACCAGAGAAGAGAAAGAGAAATACTGGAATTTTCTAAAGCAGGGGAACAACAATGCTGCACTAATTAGCAGTGCCCACTTAAATAAGTGATGCCAACCTTGACAGCATGATTGAGAGGTGTTTAACATATACGTTGAAGGCAGTTTTTTGTAAAATATTCTCGACTATGCCAAAGTCATTCAAGTATCTCTCTGGAAGGTAATGTGGTTTTCTTTTTCCATCTGGCAAAGGCCATTGAAGATCAAAGAGCCCTTAATAACCACAGGGCCAGTGAACGGAAGCCATACTTAGGGTAACTGAGGGGACGCAAAGGCGCATCTCACACTAGAAAACAATTCAGAAATTGATCACTGTAGTAAACTATTCATCTCAGTGACAGAATGGTGTAAAATGTATGCCAAAGATTTATCAATCACCATAAAGGAACTCAAGCGACTGCCATCAGGAGACTAAGGTTGAATTAATTTACTCACTTTCGACGGATTACATCATCTTGCGCAACCTCTAGCTTGGCAGCTATGTCGGCCGCATTCGAGGCATGGCAGAAGGAACCCAGCACAACAGCCACCAGGAAGCATGCAACTCCAGGAAACAAAATGGATGCACGGTTCAACCCATCGTCCAGAAAATAATTCACCGTCGTCCCTGCCATCAAAGTAGAGAACAGATTAGCCCGTCTGTTCCACTCCACTCCACACAAATGCAGAATTTTGCCAAAATGTGCAAAGTAGATGTGCATAATTCGGTGTCTGTTCTTCAACGGACACCTATATTTGAGTGGTGTATGGATGGGTGTGAATCTAAGAACAGACAGAAAGATATGTGTTGAAAAGAGATTGGACTGCGTGCTCAATACTTGTGAACCATTCTAGATTGTAATAGTCAACATGGGGGGCCCGCTATATGATCATTTAAATACTTAGAGAATCTTCACTTTGACAAATAAAACACGACCTCCAAATTTTATGACGAAAGTGGCTTCAGGCACGATGTGGATTTGCTATTCATCTCGCACTAATTGCGTATTTCATATCCTATAAGAAGTGGGTGCAGAGAGAAAAGTGTCCGTTTTAGACCCGGTTACCTTCGAAGGCAGGGACTTCCTCTCAAGAATATTAGAAAGAAAAGTCCTCTAAATCATGAGATTGCTTGGGGAACGAAAGAAAAATAAGAAAGAAGAATACCAAGCACAACGGCAAGGCTGGCGGACACCACCTCCGTCAAAGAGATCCCCACGAATGCGAGGGAGTATTGCATCCCCATGTTCCCCAGGCACAGTGCCAATCCGCCGAACATGGCAAAGGCCACAGAAGCCCCATTGTCCTGCACCAAATCAAATCAAATGTCCACCAAAAATGTGAGCACCAAAAATCTCCCCTCCTGCCGCCTTGGGGTAAAACTGGGCGCTTGTGTGGTGTACTCCATCTCTATCTATAAAATTGAGTCCACCGAATACTGTATTTGATGTCCTTATTGCACGCAGGCGGCCCCCATTGGTGCCGACAAAGGGCTAGACTTACAGAAATTGCCCAAAGATGTCAGAAAAGCACGAGGAAACGAAATAAAATAGAAGTAGACTACATCAAAGTGAACATCCTTGCACAACCTTTAACTTCTGGACAAGCACTGCCATCTTGAAAACAGAGAGAGACTTTCAATGGAGACTTCCCATTGGAGTAGATCAACCAAAGAAGTAGACAAAAAATAAAGAAAATATGAACCCTCCGATACATGTTTGGCCATTCCTATTATACCTGGAAGAGCTGGGCGATGAAATTGGGGGATTCGTTGGTACCGGGCCCGATCTCGCCCAGGGTGAAGGCAAACAGAAGGGCCACTGCGTAGTTGGCGATGGTGTAGTCGAGGTATGTGTGCATGGGCACTCGGCCCCTCCGTTCCAACACATTGAAGAGCGCTGGCCATGAGCCCAGACACCACAGGGACACCACCATCAAGGCGATGGCGCCCACCTCATCCTTCATCACATACATGGCGATCACGGGCGGGCCTGAAGAAAATAATTCACACTTGTGCACAAAAAACAACAACTCCTCCTCCAACACTCAGCCTCGCTCCCTGCCAAACCGCACCGTAAGCACTCCACTCCACACCCTCGAATCTCCCGGTCTGCTGCCTCTCTCGACCCCGATACCTCACAGGAACATCTCCAAAGACACACTTACACCTCAACCTTAACTCCACGGCACCCCAAAATTCCTCGAGATTCGGCAGTTTACTCCACCCTCGATTTTCTTAGAGCTTGTGAGTTTGGTACGAACGGTCGGAGGGAACTCACCCCGGGGTGAATACTATAGATTTCCCGACATCTTGGGTGCTAACCGAGAAAATTCACACTTGCGCACAAAAATAATCCTCCAAAGCAACTGTGAGCATCCCACAATGCACACCCTTGAATCTCCTGCTGCCGCTCTCGGCCCAGCAGCACTCTCAACGACGATACCTTACAGGAACATCTCAAAAGGGGCAGTTACACCCTAACCTCAACAGCAACCCAAAATTCCTTAAGATTTTGTAGTTTTACTCCATCCTCGATTTCTTAGAACTTGTGACCTTGGGACCTTGGGACCTTGGGACCTTGGGACCTTGGGACCCATTTGCGTACGAACGAGTGGAGGGAACTTACCCCATATGAACACTATTGATTTCTCCACATCTTGAGTCCTAACCAAGAAAATTCACACTTGCACACAAAAAAATATCAACCTTCCAACAGTGCCCTCCCTGCCAAAAGAGCACTGTGAGGACTCCTCACCCTCAAATATCTTGCATTAGTCTCAATGATGATATCCCCCAGGAATCTCTCAAAAGAGGCACTGTTACATCCTAGCCTAAACTCAACAATACTTTTAAAAACCGCGCAAGATACTGCAATCTTACTCCACCCCTGAATTTCTGATAAACTTGTTGAGTTACTTTAGCAACCATTTGCGTACGAACGGTCAGAGGCAACTCAACCCGGGTGAATACTATTGATTTCTTGAGGTCTCGATCCCCGACCAAGGAATTTCACACTTGCACTCAAAAAATCCTCCAAAGCAAACTATGAGCACTGCATGTAACCCTCGATCCAATCTCCTGCTGCCACTCTCGTTGACCAGCATCAATTCTCAACGATGATACCTCACAGGAACCTCTCAAAAGACGTCGCACTTTTTACACCTAAACTCAACTCAACAACACACAGCCAGAAATTCCTCAAGATTCCACAGTTATACTCCACCCCTCAATGTCTGATAACTTGTTACTTTGGCACCCATTTGCGTGCATGCGTACGAACGGTCGGAGGCAACTCACCCCGGGTGCCTACTATTGGTTGCTCAATATCTCGCGCCTGTGATTTGTCCCACACTGTAGGTCCGACGTTGCGTACGCAATATTTGTTTGGAGTTTTTTTTGCGCTGTTCCATATCATGGGATAGAGGCGATCTAAAGATTGTCTTTGAGTGGTAACATAATGCATGTCAGAATGAATAAGATTTGGTGAAGCTCAGTGTAAGAAGCTCAGTGAAATTTTCAATTTAATATGAAAAGAGTTTGTTGCTAAATATAGTAATTTTAAAATGTCATTTTAGGACAGAGGCTCTCGTGGCAAAGCCACAAGTCTCTTGTTGTTTGTTTTTTTTTCTGTTTTTAGGTTTCTGCCTCAGTGTGTTGATGAGTGACCTTTTGATTGATGGTTCAGATCATCTTGTTGGGCCTCCTGGCCTTGCTCAGACTTGTGGTTGTGGCATTGGGGCCACTGCTGTAGGTGATGAAGGAGAATTTGTGCAGAGATTAGGGAGGATTCGGATAAGTGCGATGGAGAAAGAGTGGCAGAGGCGGAAGAGGAGACTTGCGTGCAGGAATAAAGCTCTCCCACACTCATTCCCTCTCATCCTCCGGATAATACCAAATTATTCCAGCTTTCTTGCACTCAAGCCTCCTCCGCCTCGCTTGACTTAACTTTGACGTGAGGAGCAGTGCCCGGGGAGATTTTTGGGCATAATCAGTCAAGATCCAAGTGTTAACTTACCAAATCCAAGCAGTTCATGTTGTGATTCTTCGGTTTTTCTTTAGGGAATTGTTAAATCGACCACGTAGTTTGTTGAAACAATCACAAAGACGCGTCGCACAGTCACATGACCTGACAAAATTCTATGTTCATCACTTTCATGAAGTGGAGCAAGGTATCAACTCAATTTCATCTTTTTTTACATTTCAACTTACAATGCAACCAGAAGTGTTCAAATTTTGGATAAATCGTGTGACTACGTGACGGGCCTTTGTGGTCGATTTAAAAATCCTTTTTCTTTATTAATTTGAGGTATATTCTATAGATTCCTCAAAAACGATCAGTAATTCGCATGAAGCCTTGAACTTCAACCAATTCATCTATAACTAGCGGCAAGTTCTCCTCATTTGTTGGTTTGACACGAGAAGGAGGTTTGGCAACTTAGGTAAGGTATCTAGCGTGTGTTATGTCATACATTTTTCTCTCTACACCCACTCCTCGCCAAAGAATATGAAACACGCAATAAGTGCAAGATAATTAGCAAATCCAAATCATGCCTATAGTCACATGCTTCATAATTTCTAGAGTTCATATGAATATCTCTCTAATTGTCGGAGTGATTCTTGTGCTCGTTAAATGGTCATATAGGGACCCACTTATGTTGACTATGGAGCCTATAATGATTAGCATATTTTAAGCACATGGTCCAATCTCTTTTAAACACATGTTTGTTTGGTGTCCCTTTTTCAATACAAACTTGACCACATACCTCTCAAGTATAGGTGTTTAGATTATTGCTATGCTTGATTTAGGCACACCTACCTTACTTCATCATCCAAGGGTGGGTTTACATAACAAGGTCTGGATCCAAGAATCTTGGGGTCCAAAACGTCTTTTTATAGACCTTACTTTTGGACTCAAAATCAGACCCAAGCTTGATGATTGGCTTCTTAAGTGTTATCTTTGGGCCTTGCCCATCTAGTCACCACATGAATCCTTCTAGGGTCAACCTCAATCCCATCCTTACCCACCACATGGCTAAGGTATTCTAACTCACTCTTTGCAAAAGTGACACATACTTAACTTAGCATATAACTTGTTCTCACGTAGTGTGCTGAATACTTTGCATAAATGCTCAAGGTATTCTTCTTGTGTTTTTGTTAACACCAAGATATCATCAAGATACACCAAGACAAACTTCCCTAGCAAGTGCTTTTGGAGAATATTATTCATCATCCTTGGAAAGTTGTAGGTGCATTAGCCAATCCAAAACTCAAAAACTTTGAATTGATAATGGCCAAAAGGCACTCTAAATGCAGTCTTGCGGCCGGTTTTAGACTAGCCAACCCAAACTTACATTTGTGTATTAGAACAACGTATGTATGGTGTCTTTAGCTAGGCTCAATTGTAATCCATGTTACACATTTATCTCACCTATCAAGTTCATAGAGAGGTTGCAAAAATTACACTCAATACAAAATACCGCGTATACAAACATGCTCTTTTGCCATATCATGTAACATTGTTGAATGGTAAGAACCTCTTGTACACCAAACACCACTCACTACCACACTTAGTATGTATCTACTGAGCCTTGGTGAATACTAAGCAAAGTACGCTCAACTCCAAGCGAGTAAAGGAGTCTTCACATGCAGGTATTTAGGGTTCAAGTATTAGTTAGTAAGGTGCAGTGGTTGCCCTAGGTCATGAAAACTCTAAATCATGGAGCGTGGTAGCTTCCTTGACCATGGTTAGTTAATTCATGGTTAAGATAGTGTAGTGTCTGATATTGGTGTACAACTTATTAAGCATTCCAAACTTTGTAGGAAGTTTAATCAGTTGTTTCACTATTCATTATTTATATAATTTGAAAGAGAGAGAGAGAGACTCTCAAATTGTCGTAAATGAGGGACACCTCACCTTGATCACAGCCGCAAACTCATAGCTTATATGAACCCGAGATGGGTTTATTAAGGAAAACTATGAAACAAGTGTAACTTGAGAGAAGAGATTCGGCCTAATGATCTTCAATTTCAATAGTATCAAAAATGCAAAAATATAGGCATAAGAGTTGTGGATTGGCATAGCGGTAAGTTGGGTTATCTCCTTCACAATGTTTAGATATGTATCAAACCACCTAATGTATCTAGGAGCGAAGTCCAAAAATGTTGCAACTTCGCACCAACGATTTTAAAATCTATCCCCCACTCAAGTTAGAGATGACCGCACATCATTTTCCATTGCGGTTTACCCTCTAATTCATGTTGAATATTATATTATATATGATAAAATGTACTCACAAATTTATACACTCCAAAGATTGTGTGGCTAAAGATCAAGTTAGCTTAGCGAATTTCTAAGAGTGCAAGCAAGCACTCCCAATAGGTATTCTAAGATGAGAAGTACAAGCCCACCCTCCAAAAGAAAAGGAAGTTTCTTGACTTTAACGCTCGGTAACACATGATCAATGTAAGGTAGAACGGACTCCCATTCACGCCGGTGAAAAGCACATATACCATCGTTTTATTTTATTTTATTTCTTCTAGGATGAGAGGGAATGAGATTAAGGTTCCCTAACCCTCACCTACCATGAGTAGGCATTGCATCTAGGGGTCATTTCAATTGGTAAAGCATTTGACACGCCATGGATGAAACGAATCTCGTTCATGACATTAACATGAAACGACATTTTTTTTTTTTTCTTACTGTCTTCTTGATTCTCCATGTTAGAGCATGCCCATCAAATCGGACAAATCTTTTGTTATCATTAGATTTGGAGGCTTCAAGTTGTAAGGTTTGATGGCATGCTTGTCCCTCAGTTTAAAATCAAAATTGATCATTGCCATTAAATATGTTATAAAGGGCCTCTCTTTAAAGTCTCGTCTAAGCAAGTGTTCTCCTATAAGTAATAGTAAGGAAGTATGAATGGATATTCATTGACACAAGGTTAAAGTTGAAACTTTTTGCACGTACGGAGGTTCTTACAAACTTCTAACATTTTATTGCTATGCATGATTGTGAATAAAATAAAATAAATGAAAATATATGCATTAAAACCCCTAAATATTTGTGAAACCACTTTCAACTATTTTCTATGTTAATGGATCCATGACTGTCCCTGGTCAAGTGTTATAGTCTCCTGATTTCGGACATTGGGATAACTTTTTCCTGAGAGAACATACTAAACATGGCCTTTTAAACATGCGTACAATTAAATAACACATGTTCATCACGAATAGACTGTTATAAGGAGCCAAACCATAGGTTTTGTTTTCAAGCACTTTCATGTTGGAAGGGATCAATAGTTTAGGGGCTAAACTATTATGAATAGCTTGAATTAGCTTCCAAATGCCTAATGGTTTTACTAAGCTTGTGATAGTAGGTCTTTCATTCTAGTTGATAAAAGCCTTAACTTTGTGAAGACAAATAACGAGACACCAACTGCATAATGATTTCTTCTAAAAATAACAACGAACGTAATATTGTTGAGCAACTCTTCATTGTTGTTTTTCCCCAGATGGGCATACGTCACTAAGGACATGTGGTTGTGAACTCCATGCCTAAACATCAATTAACAATTCAACATAGGACATACAATTGATGGTATATCAAAAAAAAATTTGAGTACAAGCTCTACACCACCTTTTTGGGCCATTGCCTAGTTTGGGTGGGCAATTTTTGACTTTCTTGCCTTCCATCCAAAATTTGACGATTGATTTATCATTTGAAGTAAGATGTGAAGGCCATAACCACTCAAAGATGGTTGTCGTGCTTAGGTATTGCCTCCCCCTCATTGTTGTCTACAAAAGGTAGGTTGCCTAAGAAGAAGAAAGGTTATTAGTCCTCAAGTAGAGAAGTCATTTCAATGAAATTTCTAGGAGACAACGTAGATTAATCATTTGAGGAAGAGTGATAATCTAAGAAGGATCAATAGAAGGATAAGGAAGAGTGATAGTCTAAGAGGGTTTGAAAGTGGTAGTCTAAGTGGAAGAAGACCAAAATAGCACGAGGGAGACTAAGTCATTTAAATGACATTAACATGTCATAGCCATGTCAGATGTCTAAAATCACATAGAAGAGAGGAAGATATTATCTTGTGTTATTTAATGCTAAGAGAGAAGGGTGCAAGCACAGTAAAATCCCAGGGGGGGGGGGAGGCACTGGTGATATTTTATAAACGACGTGCAATAAAATATAGGGTATTGAATATTCATTTGAGGTGAATTTTTGAATAATTTTATACAAATTATAGGGGTGAACTAAAGTTGGAAGCCTCTTATTAAAAAATACCATGCAATATAACATCTATATTTTTATTATATATATTTTAAATTAAAAATAACCTTGAATAAAGGTATCATAAGTTGAATATTACGTAGGCTTAAATGGGATGGATGAAAATTGCTTTTATCTAGTCTATTTTTGTAGATGAATCATGGTTTTAGGGTTTTGGGTGAGCCAAGGGGGTTAGCTATCTTGACAATGATCTTCTCTTTCATGGAGCCCAAGCTCATCTTTTGTTGTAGCCGTTGGCGTGTTTGGTTTGCCTTTCTTAAAGCCATTGCACGTCTTCAAGGGTTTGGTTCTATTTTGTACCTTTGAGCACTAAAAGGTACAAAACGTCTCTATTATGTTTAAACGTTGACATGAAGGGATATATTTGAGACAATATTTGATGTTTGAAATTATTTTGTAAATGTTGTACAAACTCTTGCGATCGTGCAAATGTTGGACACTTTCGTTTCTTATCTTAACACACTAAACTTTAAGGCTACACTCTACTTGCATTTTCCATTACAATCTTGTTGGTGTAATTACTTTCCGTTGTGTTTTCTTCTTGTCATGCCACAACAATGCAATCATGTTGCTAAAATGCCAATTCACAATGCAACCCCCGCCCCCTTTGGTTAAAAATTATATGCTATCAAAAATTTGTAAGAAAAATAAGGTGTCTAATATTCAATGCATTCTAGATTTCTAATTACCAATAGGGTATTGAAATTTTGAGCTCAATAGATTTTTCCTACTTTAAGGACTCTTAATATTCTAATTCCCAAGGATAATACCCCCCCTTGAAAATAAGTGGTTATTGCAGGTGTCTCCAAAAAATTATTATGGGTGTTGCCCCCCCCCCCCCCCTCGGGGGGGGTAGTCATTGGTTGGAGTAGCAATATACGTGCGAACAAATGATAGGGTATTTTAAAAACATGGGAGCTAAAAATTATAAATCGACTTAAGAGTAATATAGGGTATCAAAAATGGCATTGGACATCTTTAAAGTACTATAGGGTATGGAATAATAGGTACTTTGGAATTATAAGTAATGCAAGCCATTTTTCTATTAACCCAAAGTAGAAATTTACATAATGATAGCATGTGAAAAAAAGAAGAGAATTGAAAGTAATACCCCCCTATAAAATAGTGGTTGTTCGCACCTATATCCTTAACTTTTTAACACATTGCCCCCCCCCCCCCCCGGGAGTAAAGTGGAGAACTCTTGTTCCTTGCATAGATTTAAGTGAAAGTTTTTCAAAACAGTATACTAAAGTTGAATCTTGTGAAAAAAAATCATAATTTAAAGAAAGATTGATCTAAAAAGCCAAGCACCTTATGTTGACAAACAAAAAAAAATCTACATATTCTAGAAGACAAATTGAATGCTAGTGGTGTGCAAGTGGAGATATTGAACAAGTAATTGTCAAAAATTTGTTTAAACTATGATAAAATTACATTGCATTGTTGGTTTTCTACAAAAATGATTGTTTTGATGATGAACTCAAATGTATAATGAATTCAAAGAATATTAAATAAAGTCAAGTTCAAAATTGTTCAGGTCATGAAATTTACATCCAAAGCTAGATCTAGTCATTTGCTTTTGAGCAATACTTTTAATGATAAGTTACGAAGATCTCAAATTGGTATTCTACATTCGAGTACTTAACACAATAGTAGAGGTCACCATGAGATGCATTTCAAAGTATTTGCACCAAGACCACAACTTATTTCTTCAATTGGATAATTTCATTAGAAGAATAATTGTATTTTGCGAAGGGTGGCCTTTCTAAGAAATGACAAGATGACAACTACAAATTCATTTTACTTGTGGTTTTTGTAACATGCAAAATTTGGCAACTCCTTGGGCACACATATTCAATTTATAACACGATTTGCTACTACTTTGAGGTGTTTGACCCAAAAATCTATGGTTTTAGGATACTTGAGCATCTTCTTGCTCCACTTTACCATGCATGCACCTACAAGTATAACATGAGTAGGTCTACTGCACCTTGCCAATAAAAACATAGAGTTTGCATGCATGCATGACACGGCTTAGTGATATTTGGTACAAGCTATAGGCTAGAAGGACAATACCTTGAAGAGAAGAAGACTATACTGTATTGGAGTAAAACCATACCCAATGCAAGTGATTTAAAAATTAGATTGATGGACATAACATGAGTTATTGCCTAACTTGTTTGTGCATTGTTTTTGTATTAACTTGTGTGGGTAATTCTTGAGTTGATTTGCCAAATATACATGAAGATGAAGGTGGTGATTATAATTTTTGAAGACTTACATGATGGTTGTCACTTGAAAAAAATAACTTAATTGTGAGATTATTTCAAGCTTACTTCATGACATTCTAAGATTGTGCAGTTACACGAAGACATTACCTCAAACTTTTGTCATGAGTATGAGTCATTGACTACTTCACCAAGCTATTGAGCTTCACAATTGAAGTAGAGAATGAAATTAGACTGATAGGAGTCCACACTCAAGATAAAAACATACACAATGGAGAAAGCACTAATGAATTGTTAAGAGTCGGACTTAAACATGATTAAGAAGGAACAAAGGTCTTAAAAACCTTAGATTGTTGGTAAAAATCTTAATCCAATGTGACATTAGTCCTTATAGACTTAGATCAGTCGACCCTGAGACCCATTACTCTGGATTATCTTCTTCGATTGTTTTAAATGATAACAAAACCTAACTACACAAGCCATGTGTAATTCCTGGACCAACAAAACCAATAGTTTCAACTGAGTGACATTATAAACCCTTAAGAATTAACCATAGAATGTAATGTAAGAATCGAGAATATGCATTTCCAATATTGAATGATACTAAGATATTTGAAAACCAACTTGGACAATGGTTTACAAATCCACTACAAAGATTGAAATTTGGAACATGCTACTAGAATTAAATTTCTTGACAAGAAAAAGAAAAATACAACTTAAGGTATGTGGTCAATCTTCTTGATTGAACACCAATATTTAAGTGGTATATGACAGGGCTTGTAGTTTAAAACAAGAGATCAAAAAGACACGTGCTACCATGAGATTGAGCTATGTATTTTAATTATAAACATTGGATAGATCTAACCATGTTCCATAAGCAACACAATTGGAGGCCTATTTGATCATTTAAAGAGAATTATAATCTACATTTTGATTTCTTGTAACTTTTACAACCCATTAACTGCAATAATGAAACTTGAAATCATGATCTTCGTGATTCGCAATTCCCAACAAGATAAAACAAGTGCCCATTGGGTCCAATGGTCTAACTTGTTTGTGGAGTTGGAAGGACCCACAATAGGGCCAAATACCTTAGCACTCAACATGCCGATGTGTGCTTTACCACTCCCCAATTATTTGGGTCACAATAATGTATGTGGATGTTACTTGGTTCACTTTTCAAGTTCTCCAAACTCCTACCGATAATATTTACACAACACAAATTGTGTTGCATTAGAAAAGTTATGATGAAACATTTGCAAAAACCGCATCAAAAATCAAACCTCCCCTAATTTAGTTATGAGAGTCAAAAGTGCATGTTTGTTGATTTCTAAATTGGAGACATAAGTCCTCCCAATTGTGCTCACTATTGTGTGTAGAATAATAATAAATATTTGAAAACGTAGTCCAATCTCTCTTAAACATGTGTCTTTATGATGCTCGCTCTTTCGTCCTCACCGAACCACATACCAATCAAATCTAGGGGTCCAATTACAAATACAAGCCACTTAAGGACCGGTTCACATGGGGTCCCAAGTCCCAAGTCCCACTTATGTAAGCAAGTCCCAACATGGAGGCAAAGTCCCAACTTTTGAGCCTTAGGATACCATTAAAATATGGTTAATTATCATTAAAGTCGGATCTTGATTATTTCGTACAAAAGCATTTGCAGGACTTGTGTTGCGAGTTGGATCTAGCTTTTTGCTTGACCTAATTCTAAACACAAGTCCCAATCCTCACCTCCAAATAATAGGCTTCCATGTCATACTTGGGACGTAGGACTCGGGACCATATGTGAGGTGGTAAGTCCCAACTTCCATGCTCTCAACGGCTAAGATTGCACGGATTGACATTAAATAACTTGGGACTTGGGACTTAGGACCCCGTGTGAAGTGGTAAGTCCCAACTTCCATGCTCTCAACGGCTGAGATTGCACAGATTGACATCAAGTGACTTGGGACTTAGGACTTAGGACCCCGTGTGAAGTGGTAAGTCCCAACTTCCATGCTCTCAACAATTGAGATTACACATATTGACATCAAGTAACTTGAGACTTAGGACTTGGAACCCCTTATGAAGTGGAAGTCCCAACCTACATGCTCTCAACGGCTGAGATTGCACGGATTGACATTAAATGACTTGGGACTTGGGACCCCGTGTGAAGTGGTAAGTCCCAACTTCCATGCTCTCAACAGTTGAGATTACACATATTGACATCAAGTAACTTGAGACTTAGGACTTGGAACCCCTTATGAAGTGGTAAGTCCCAACTTACATGCTCTCAACAGCTGAGATTGCACAAATTGACATCAAGTGACTTGGGACTTAGGACTTAGGACCCCGTGTGAAGTGGTAAGTCCCAACTTCCATGCTCTCAACGGTTGAGATTACACATATTGACATCAAGTAACTTGGGACTTAGGACTTAGTACCCCGTGTGAAATGGTAAGTCCCAACTTCCATGCTCTCAACGGCTGAGATTGCACAAATTGACATCAAGTAACTTGGGACTTAGGACATGGGACCCCGCGTGAAGTGGTAAATCCCAACTTCCATGCTCTCAACGGCCGAGATTGCATGGATTGACCTCAAGTGACTTGGGACTTGGGACCCATGTGAACCGGCCCTAAGATGCATCTACCTTAAAAGAGGATCGAACCTTTCCCAAACCCCAAGACTTATGAGAAACCCAAGGTCCTGAATAGAGTGTACAAAATTCTAGGAGAATCTCATGGGCACATCAATCCAGTCATTTGGCTACACGGGTAGATCACTCCATTGTCAAGTTGAACACCACGTGCGACCAAAAAAAATATTCTTTTGGTAAGTTGCACCACCAAAATGGGTCAAAATTTTATCAAATTTTTTTCATGAGTAGATATACACAGTACCTATGACATGGTCAAAAGCGGTAACTAAATTTGATGATTTGTTTTTTTCATAAAACATACCATTTCTAAGTAGAATGACACAAAATTGAACTAAAAAAAATACTAAAAAAAATAAAGATGACTAAAAATTTCAAAAAGTATACAAAAGATACTATCAATGGTTATGTATATGTAGAAAAAATATCATAAATTTTAAAATTATATATGGCATATAATATAGGGGTAGCAAACTTTGTCCGCACGTGGTGTCAACTTGACAATGAAGTGACCTCCCCGTGTTTGGCTACCGACGTCAGAGATTAAATCTGGAACGAAAGAGAATTGTTCTCACGGAAATACATGATTTCTCACATAGGTATCAGTGACACTCACGATAAGTGGGCCTAAAATGGGCGACTTCTCCTAGGATATGCAACAAATTTAAGTTACGGTGTTTGCCATTTCCCTCTCATAATGAAAGTGATGCATGGATCGCCTATGAAAATTGTATCCATAAAGAAAGTCAGCATTTTATTTCTTGTGAAATGATCACATAGGTCCTTCCTGTTACGTAGATTATCCAACATAGAATGGTCAACCAACATTGAACACGTAGTCCAATCTCTTTCAAATGCATGTCTTCTTGGTGTTATTTTTTAGATTTACATACCACTTAAATAGTAGGTCTCCGATTGAGATAAGTAGCCAACTCTGACATCCTTAGGTTACATACAAACCCATTAGAACCAAACACAACAACTTTGAATCGATAGGGTAATAAGACCCCATTCACTTCCTCCAAGAAGGGGGAGGGGGGGGAGGGGTTGAAAAGTGATGAACTTGAAGTTAATCATGGTCGGAGGTCCATTTTCAATCTCCTTTAACTACATTGATTATCCCTATTAGCGTGTTTTACTATTCGGAGTTATGTAGTGCAATAATGTCTCACTCAAGAGTTTAAAAATTTCTAAAAGTTCAATAGGTTGCTCAAACATTATAGAACATAATTGACTTTGCTTGGTAAAATGTTACATTCTCGTTATATAGTGATAGCATTGCATAACTATGAACAGTAACACACACTTATTGGGATAATTAGTGTTCCACACTATATGCAAACATGTACTAAATGACAACATTTCAAAACCAAAAAAATATAAAAATATAAAAAGCATGTGTCTACACTTGACTACGTGTAGTATGACATAGAGGTCACATTGGGCCCAGCATTGGATATTATTTAGGCTGTAAATAATTATTGAGATCACTAAATCACGATGGTGAGTTTTTTGAGCATCATTGGTCAAGATCCTCACGCTTCCAAAGTGCAACCAGTCACATGTTGTGATCTTTCAGTTTTTCTTTATAGATTTGAGGTATATTCTCTACATTATTCTAAAACAATTGGGTAAGTTTCATGAAGTCTTGAATTGCAACCAGTTGTCTTCCAAATCTAACTGGTTCATCTATAACTTAGGGCCGCTTCACACTATGGCTGAAGGTCGAGAGGTTGTCGATTTCCACCAATCATGTTGCAAGAAACCAAGAATTCGTCCTCTCGGTCCTTCACACTAGAGGCCAAAGTCCAAAGGCCGTCACAATTCAAAATGCTTACTTTTTGACCAAGGCGACGGACTCTCGAAGGAAGTTTGGGTCGGACGGGAATGGAAACCCAAACTATGGTCGAGAGGCTGTCGGTTTTTTTTCATAAAACAATCAATCTATGACAAGATCTTGACCGTTAAATTGGAGGGTTGTTTGAGTAAGGAATAAAGTGGGATGCTCCTTTGGGTTTGGACTTTGGGTTTGGCCTTTGGAGGCTTCACATTATGCCCGGTTGAAGGTTCCAGTTCCTATATATTTATCAACTATGTATTTTCAACCCATTTCTTTGGACTCTCAACAAAGTTCGGCCGTTCGATCCCACGGCCTCTCGACTTGGACGCAATGTCCGGGGAGAACCGGTATTTAGTGTAATGGCAACCGGTTGGTTTTGTGAAAAGTCCGGTTGAATTGGGAAAGTGGAGGATGTGAAACCGATGCTTTTAAAATAAATAAATAAATGGATGTCAACCGGCAACCATTTTGAGGAGGAGGATTTTTACCCGGATGAATTGTGAAATAGGCGGATTTCATCCGGTTTGATTCATCTAGGGCCGGATATCATCTGGTTCTAGGGTTTAGGTTATGTGTTTGTTGTAGGCTTGTAGCGATTTGGTGAATGGTGGACATGCGAAGCTTTTGCTTCAGTATTGCATTTCATTGTTGACGGCTAGCGTTTAGAATGTATTATGAGTGTGTCTATGGAAGATCTTCGTGGTGATCTTGATAACGTACTAATGGAAGCCATAGCTTTACGGAGGAACTCTACAAAGTTTAGATGGTTGTTTTCACATCCACAGAGATACCTTTCAAGGCATTTTCCTCTTGAAGGTGAAGATGATACTGCTGATTTTGACTCTAACAATTGATTAATTTCATTTTTGTATATAGTATGGTATGTTAGGCTACTCTTTATCATGTTGTGGCCTCAAACCTAATTTGAGGTTTTAAGACCTAGGTATGATAGGAGAGTAAATCCACGGCCATCAACCAGTTGATGGGTTATTTTAGGTTCAACTCCTGCTATGGATAAATTATTGATCATTGTTGTTGTTTCTTGTCTGTACTGAACTGTTGATCATTGTTGTTGTTTTTTGTCTGTACTGAACTGTTGATCATTGTTGTTGGATGTTGATATCATTACACATTATTGTTGTATGTTGATATCTTCTTTGGACGTTGTTGTTGAATGGTGTATGTCGTTTGGAGATATAATTTTGCTACATTGCAAAACCGACTTACTTATCAATGCCCAAGTTTTTGACCGGTTGTCATTATAATGAAGAGGAAATCAGCCAGCACTTGAAAAAAAATACAGGATATTAGAGTTATCCTTTAATTCAAATGAGTTTGGTAGGGAGTTTCTTACAAAACCTTCCATGTTTGGCAAGCTTGAGGTGCATGCGTCGGAGGTCGTGTGGAGGTTTGAACCAATAACATTCTATATCAGGGAATTGAGGGTCAAACTCATTTTAGCAACGCATGCGGTTGCTAAAATAACCCATCAACCCTTAATGGCAACAAGTTTGCAACCGGTCAAATCCTAAAAAAACCAATAGAAGTTGTGAAGGGGCGGATTTTAGCTGGTTGAGCTCAAAAATCTCCCGAACCCTGCTTGGACGGCCATAGTGTGAAGCAGCCCTTATTGATCGGTTCCCCCTGTTAATTGTTGCATAGATTATTGTAGGTCAGAGCATCAAATGGTGACCCACAAACAACATGTGATTGGAATTTTTGGCATGAATATACACATACAGAAATCTCTTCTTGTAGTGGGTCCGGTTGTCATTACATTTTGGTTGGTATGCAGTCCTGCTCTGTGCTGTTGACAGCTTGTGTATAGGCCACCAGATTGATGGAAACTTTTTGCAAGTCTTGTCATTTGTGGGGTGGGCTATATGGCACACATGTAAACTCACCCATCATGGATGAAGCTTTTTATTTTGCTTTGTTTTGCTTTGTTTTGTTTTGCTTTGTTTTATTAGTTGGGTGAAGCAGACTCAACATAGCTCGTATAATATCCTGTGGGTGTAGAAAAAGGTTGTTTGATATCATTGGCTTTTTCCAAGAAACCAAAATCCCTCAAAAAATCAAAATACGAAGTACTTTGATAGACTATTCCCCACCACAACCGTATACATGGAGGGACACACACCTCTACCAACTACCTACGCCACCGTCAACTTTACTACACCCTGCAAGAGGAGTTATGCTCACCATCCACTGCAAATACCATACTAAATCTCAGCTAGAACACATCCAAGTCCCCACCCAAATCGTCCCATATATGCAAATCATACTCGTACACAACAAACCCACGCACCCCTTCCCAATCATACACATCTATGTGCCTTCCCACCTCTTATTACAGATAGATAGATAGATAGATAGATAGATAGATAGATAGAAACTCTGGTCCCTGGGGTAGGGGCCGGCGTGAATAAAGTGTCCGTTCGTAATGCCAATAACCCGATGCCCACCTCTTATTATACCCCTAGTACAAACCTTCATACAAAAATGCCATCAACTAGTTCCCAACCTGCAATATCATCGTAGCCACCAAAATGTTCCAGCCACCCAAACAAACATGCAATGGTTTCACTTCACAACACAATTGGAACTCAAATATATCTCCACCAACACACATGTCACCCGCCAAGGAGGTGATAACTACAACTCACATAGCCTTCATAAATGCATTCTACATTCACGAACAGAGGCCCCAACTAGATACTAGTTGCACAAACCTCAACCACACACATAACATTGACCACTATCCAATACACCAAACATTCCCCCACAACCCATACTCAACCAACTACACGTATCCCCCTACCAATCTCGCCCATTAATATCCAATGTTTAATAAATATCTACTTACCATAAAATCACATCAATATTGTACACAATCCAAACCACTGTCATTGGACACCTACCACAGTTTTAGCCCATTTTTTGTGAAACCCTCGAATCCATCACTAGGAGAATGGCCCAATGCATTGACCAAACGTGCACTAGACCCTTCCCACGTCAAACACACACAATCCCTCCAACAAGGAGGATTCATATCCCACTCCCCCAAAAACTTCAACAACACCACAATATCTACCACTTTAAAAGGAAAATCATATGCCTTCACCACGCTAACCCCTTAGATCCCCATCTCCCCTCCTTCCTATCAACACTGCCAACTACTCTTGAATTTCATGATACTTGAAATGAAATCCATTGCGTGTCATTTTGACACAAAAATGACATCTTTGACATGTCCTACATGACAATGTGTCCAATGGGTTGTGTCATAAAGACCCCCTTTTCCTACTCGTGACTCTAGTTAGAGTCGAACCGCCTATTCCCGATCATGACCCCATCATGAATCTATAGGTACTGGAATTTTAATCAAGTTGGGAGTGGTTTTGATCATTTATTTTCGTGGATGGTTAAAATAAGGTTACGTGTTTCACAGCTTGGACTTTTGTTTATAGCATGACATGATTTCTATTTGTCACGTAAATTAAAACATGAGTTAAGGTCGAGGCATCCATAGTCAACCATGTCCATTTAACCACTCACAAGGGTTTTGTAACGACAACATAGATGAGATCTATATTTCTTAGGAGAACAAAGTTAAAGTTTCCGTGGTGGCAGTTGTGATTGATTACCCTCATAAGAGTTTTGACAATTCTCGTAGCCAAGGGGTACCATTGAGACGAGCAGTTATGGATTAACCCATAGATCCACCTCGTGTAACCGTAAAATTTACGCCTCAAAATTTGTAGCAATTTCCATATTCACGGTATTGCATTCTCAAAAAAACAATCGCATTCTCCTTAGAATTTGTTTCTCTTATTAAGAAAAACAATTCCATGATATTGCTCCTCCTAAACATATGCAAACTCTCTTATTTTATCGATTATAGATGCCTCAACCTTGGTGAGAATGGCAGCATGTATTTCAATATTAAAGGTTCACACGAATGTAAGTTATAGCAATCCCTTCCTGCCAGCTTGTACACAAGTAGTTATTGGTTTCTAAATCTCCAACTTCGGTTATGGTATCACCAAGGAGTTGATAGTGCCATGATGCATGTCCCTAGATTTGAGTACTAAAATAAGACAAAATTTGTTTCAAAATGAGTAGTTATGGCAAACTCTAGACATTAGTAATGTGTTAAAGCCAACTTTGGCTACAAAAATTCATAATTATTTTATTTTAAATAATATATATAAAGTAGAGCCACCCAAAAAATGATACTTTAAGAAACATTTCCTGTTATAAAAAGGTTAAGTAGCTTGGATTTTTTTTAAATCCATAAATTAGAGAATCTAAACCCTGAACCTTAAACCCTAAATCTCAAAAAATAAAATAAAATAACAAATTCATATTCAACCTACAAAAAATTGCAAAGTCATCATGAGGAAAGAGCCTTTACTCTCCACTAAAGGGGGGGGGGGGCTATTGATGTTGGATTGCTAAGGGAGAATCACCACAAGACCAACCTTATTGCATGTGAAGAACATTTATTAAACAAAGGTGTTGTCCCCCTATTGTGAATCACTTCTTACACTGCCTTGTCGAGCATATATATAGATCCCCGATAAACCATTGTAATAGGGCAAAGTTGGTGTTCTTCTAAACGTTCTTGCATATTTCTTACACTGCTATTATGAATGGTCGAAGTGAAGCTATTTTGTACTTAATGTTGCATATGATTAAGGTAGAAATACCCAAACCGGCAAACTACCCTCTACCTATGTTGTAGACTTCCGTCAGAATAGTGTAGTGCCATTTTTTAAATCAATGATTGTGAGGCTTCAAATGCGTGTACAATTAATTTAGCCAAATTTAGTGATGTTTGACTATCATCAATCACAATTTCATGTACTCATGAGTTAACTGGTTTAGGTGATGTTTTGTATGGAAATGAGCATTACCATTTTTGGTGTAAGGAGAATATGGTGAACGAGTAGGGGGTTTGACAAACTTTCCACTTTGAAAAATTGCAGAATTTTTTTCTTACATGGAATAAAAATATGAAACAACTTGCATTCTTCATGAATCCTTCTCTTTTATCTTGAAAAATTATGTCATGATTTTAAGACCATATCTTCAATGCACTCACTTGTTGAGTGCTTAAGGATTAAAAATAGGTGTCCCCAAAAGGAAGGTGTTATTTTAAGGCCTCACTACCTTAAATCCTTCGAACTTCTTATTGAGCACGTGTTCCCCTCCACGACTAAACTGGGGAATGGGAGTGCGTCGTGATGGTCTATTATTACCTCAGGAGACCATCACGTGGAGCAAGAGTTGGGTGCGATCCGATCCCGCTCTGATGAGGAGCAAGATCAAGGAGATGCGCACCATGGCCGATCAGATGAGGAAGAAGACCAAGGAAGGACCACAAGCAAGAAGATGGTGAAGAAGTCGGGCATCGGGAGCGATCGGACCACAATCTGCTGAGCAATGTAAAGAAGACGAGCACCAGGAGCGGTTTTGATGAGGAAGAAGGTGGCAGAAGGTCGAGACAACACATCAGGGGAGCATTGGAGAGCTCTTGAATGGTACTTCATAGTCTTAGCTACATTGTTGCTACAATTCATCACAAAGCAATGTGTATGGATACTAAGACCTCATAAAGATCACTCGTCAATATTCTACACAAGTATCGCATCAAGTTCCACAAAGACCTCCTCCCAAGCCTCACAAAAGAAAGATTCAGCTGCCCTACCATCAAGAGAGTGCGCCCCAAAGTTCCATCATGGTTTCCTATACAACAAATAAGATGCAGTCGCAACACTGCCAAATCCTCACATATACTTGTATATCAGTGCACATCGCCTTCAATGCCATATCGCTCTCATTTACTGCTCACACTGGATCACGTCTTCATGACCCCCACCGGGCCCTCACTCGAGAAACTCAAAAACTCTCAACAAAAACTACTCCAACAATGCCTCACAAAAGTTCCTCCAAGCCCTGTTACAAGAATCTCAAGAATCTATACACAGAAGTGCTCCAACGATACCACATAATCGCTCCTTCAAGCCCTCACTCCAGAAACTTCAAATAGCTCTCCACAAAAACTACTCCAACAATGCCTCAGAAATGTTCCTCCAAGCCAAAGTCAAGAAAGTCAAGAAACTCTTCGCAAAATCTACTCCAACAATACCCTGTAAATGTTTTCCAAACCCTCACTCAAGTAACTCAAAAAGCTTTCCACAAAAACTACTCCAACAAACACCTCACAAATGTTCCTCCAAGTCCTGTTTCAAGAACCTCAAGACACTCTCCACAAAAAGTACTCCAACGATACCACATAAATGCTCCTTCAAGCCCTCACTCAAGAAATTCAAACAGGTCGCTCTCCACAAAAACTACTCCAACAATGCCTCAGAGATGTTCCTCCAAGCCCTCATTCAAGAAACTCAAGAAACTCTTCGCTAAAATTGCTCCAGCAACACCCCATGAATGTTTTTCCAACCCTCACTCAAGAAACCCAAAAATTTCTCCACAAAATTTACCCCAACAATGCCTCAAGCCCTCACTGAAGGAATCCAGAAAGCTTCCCACAAAAACTACTCCAACAATGCCTTACAAATGTTTCTTCAAGCGCTCATTCAAGATTCTCAAGACACTCAAAAAACCCTCTCTACAAAATCTACTCCAACAATACCACATAGATGCTCCTTGAAGCCCTCACTCAAGAAACTCAAATAGCTCCCAACAAAGATTACTCCAACAATGCCTCAAACATGTTCCTTGAAACTCTTCAGTTGTTCTCACCAAGATCCACAAAATTTTGACATCGAGATCCCACTCGCACTCACATGAAAAATCTTCACCAAGAACCCCCTTGTTACAGGGGAAAATATCTAAGCTATTTTCATTCATGTCTGAACGGCATGTGGTTAGGTGTGCATCCAATAACAAACACCATAGATATGCATGTTTAAAATATATCGGATTGCATCCTCTGCGACCATAATCTGGTCGTGAACAATTCGCTCTAACCCCTTTGACACTAATTTGGATGGTTGATGGATTGTTTCAATTACTTCTTTTGTTCATGTTCAAATTTGCCATATCCTACCACGTGGATAATTTTGATTCAACAAAGTTAGTTGTCTTTGGATTATTTCAAATACGAGAGTGCGCTCTCAACCCGTTTATAATGGAATTGGTCCACAAACAAGAGCTTGACATTCGTCACCTCCGCGGTTTAGGAGCAACATATTTTAAACATGTTTATTGTTGATCCCTATGTGCAAATGATTCCCAATTGATTTGAAAACTAGCAAGACACTCAAATGCAACATATCCTAAACACATGCCGTTGGAATTTGTAGTTGGACATGTGTTGGTGAGTGTAAATCCATGTGGAAGGTGCATAGTTGTGGCACCTCTACCTCAAATTACAAAGCTTCTCAAAAAATCACAAAATAATGGTTTCAAGATTTGTGAGCTAATTTGAGTACATATATTGCCCCTCTTTTGAATGAGGGCAACATTTTGTCGTTTGGAGATGATTTGAGTGTAGGTTTGATAAAAAAACCAACCCCAATTCAATTTCTAAATTGGTGCCCCTCAAGACCACTATTGACATTCCTATTATAATCTCCTGCACACGAGAACCTCAATATTTAAGATTTCGATTGTGACTAGTCACCTCTAACTTAAAAACATCTAAACGGTTGGATTTGTCATAAGAAATAAAAATTAGATCTTCAACTACAGTTGTTAAAATTGAGGTCACACTTTCTAATAGTTTTGAGGGAGATTGGGTATGGGAAGTTAATAGCCAACATGATTGGAAGAACCTATGTAGTCATCCAAACAATTAACCCACATGCACTTCCAATAACCATCACTAAACAAAGGAAGGTTTGAATTTGGGTATGGTCTCATCATAGAGTTGCTAATGTGACACAAATCTCTAAACATCATATGTTCAATAGAAGATGGAGAACTAGAGAACCAAGTCACCAAATAACATTTGCACATCTACTAGCCTGTCCATGGCTCATGTTATTCATACTATGCTCCAACATATCTTCTTGTCTCATCAACAACAACGACAAGCTTATCAAATGGGACCCCACAATACCTACTCCCACCAACCAACAATTATAAGCCTACAACCACTTTATTAGAAAGAAATTCCACTTAGTGATCGCTCTACAATGTCTAAATTTTCTCATGACATGTATCCTCTCAATCCATATATATATAGAAAGCATTTCAAATGCATCCAATGTCTTCAATTGTTATTGTTTGTCTTAATCTCCAATAAATCTCCACTACGTACACACACAAACTAGACAACATCACCCCTCCTAAAGCACAACAAAACCCCTCACCAAGTATTCAGACAATTTGAACATATCATTGTAGCATTACTCTTAATCGGATTCCTCCAAACACAAAGCACCCCACATCACAATCTCAAACAAGTCATGTACACTAGCATCACACATAACCTCTATATGTGATTTTTGTTTTTGTACATGTGACTTCTTAAACTTTTAATTGTGGGTTTTCCAAAAGAAAAAGAAAAAAAGAGAAGAAAAAAAAAAACCTAAGATAAATGTGTATACGTTGATGTATAATCTTGAATGGACACCCATATTCGAATGGTGTATAATTGGGTGTGAATCTAAGACCAAACATCAAAAAAGACATGTGTTGGGAAGAGATTGGACTAGGTTCACAAAATTTGGTAACTAGTCTTGATATTATAGTCAACATTGTTGGAGGAGACCCATACAATCATTGAATAACTTGTAAGTTCTTCACTTTGACCATGACTGCAATATTCAAATTTCATAGCTTGAGCTTTGAAAATTATGAGGAAAGTGGTCATGGACATGATTAAGATTTGCTACCATCTTGTTGGTTTCATATCCTACGAGAAGTGGGTGCATAGAGAAAATGTCCATTTTAAGAATTGCTTACTTCAAGCAACATGGCCTCTTGGGTGACTTGGGTTAGCACCTAAGCATCCAAGAAGCCCATATTTGACCTCTCCATGCACAAAAAAACATGCAATTGAACTAAATGGGTCTATCCTTAGGCTATAGTATGTGTCAAAAGCAATCTTATCTAAATTTAAATAAATCTCAAAGTACGCTTTCTTAATCAATTGAATACCTTGATGTTATTGAAGATTTTGATTCAGGCATGAAGCATAAATGCCCTTATATGCATGCACATTCTTACACTAAGGTAGACAAACCCAATTTTGTTACCCGTAAGCAATTTTGCATAAGTGATACTCAAGTCATTGATTTTTTGCATGTCCGGATTTGATATCACAACGTTTAACAACAACAATAACAAAAAATCACGATTTATTTTCATGTTTTGAAAACTATCATAAATTATCAAAAGCAAGATCCACTCCCAACCCATGTGTCATAGTATAGGTTGACATGTTTCCAATAATTGGGAGATGAAAACTTTAGTACAATCAGTGCCTTTTTCAAGGAGCCCAAATCCGTGCCTTGTTAACTTACTTTTCCCATCACACCGAATAAGGCAACAACATGTGTGAACCTTCAAGGCTTTTTCCATCAGGTTAGAAAATGATTACTCAGGCTACATGTGTGAAACTTCGCGGCTTTAGAGGACTATGTGAATCAATGTTGGGGAGGGGATACCAAAAATGGTTATGTCTACCATACATTTTGATCATAATGTCAAGTACGAGCATATTCTTATTTTCTCTTAGACACGAATTTTTTTTATAAAAATAATGTCTATGAACTTGGTGAGGCTGGCATAAATCGGTTTACATGACCGTGTCTTGAGACCCCACGTTCTTGGAGGGTTAAAGCTCTTAGGGATCTCCTTTTCGTTGGAAAAGTTATTTGTGCAGTCAATTAGAATTCCAAAGTACGTACTTGCCGCATGATGCTAAGATTCCAAAAAGGGTAATTATGGAATATGAGCCTTAATTGAAGCCCAATGTACTTGCACATAACTTCTTCATAAGGTTCTTCGCATCATATCACACCGTGCATCATTGGACACTCTATTTTAAATCATATTATACTCGTAATGGCCTAAGTTTAGACTCTACAATTGTCAACTTGCCTTTGGCTTTCATACACTTCTTGATGACCATGGCGAGAAGAGGATTTGTTGCATATGTAGAGTAGACAAACGTGTTTCCATAAGATAAAACCTTAACCTCAACCCCCCCCCCCAATCTTAGTATATAGGCCATGAACTTCCACACATGTTGATGTCATTTTCTAACGTGATGGAAAGAACTTCGAAGTTTCAGACACGTCGCTATCACATTTTGTGCGATGGAGGAAGAAATAAGTTAAAAGGTCATAGATTTGGGTTTTTGGAAAAGGGCATTGATTGTACTAAAGTTTCCATCTCCCAATTGTCGGAAACATGTCAAGCTACACTATGGACATGGGTTGCGAGAGAATATTGCCTTTGAAAATTTATGGTAAATTTCAAAACTTGGAAATAAATTGTGTTCTTATTATTAAACATTGTGATATCAATTTCCAGACCTATGAAAATTCGGTCCAATGTCACATTTATACTACACTTATGCAAAATTGTTAATGGATGATGGAAATGGGTTTGTCTACTCTACAAACATAACTCGGCCCTCCTCCGTCCATGTTAACCAAGGAAGCTCAATGTATGTGCATATTCACAATTTCTACGAGTCTCATCAACTCTAAAAATCGTGTTTTTCATACAATTTGGTTATGAAATTTACTTAAATTTTAATGTATGTCGAGAAGAATAGACATCCATATATTCATATGTGACATGGATGAGGGAAATTAATGAACGGGGAGAACCGACTATTAGTTACAGATGGACTGTTGAAGGTGGAGCATTAGAATGCTCGTAGGTAAAGAAATATAATACTAGAAAGAATAAGGTTGTCATACTCCTACAAGGCTAGTCCGTAGTGGGAGAAAAATTATCCCATATTGTTTGTGAGAACGGAGTTGAAAATGAGCAATAAAGGGCAAGGCAAGGGGTGGGGAAGACCATCTCGCTCCAAGCATTGTTCATATGCCTTTGTGTATGTGTTCTTGCTTGTGCAATCTCATCTCTAGTCTTATTGAGTTCCAATATGGACTGGTTGGATTTGAAAAATAGTTGGTTGAAGTTCAAGACCTCAATTTAATTACTAATCATTTTAGATGAATCTATAGGATATACCTTCAATTTATTTAAGAAACCCAAAAGATCACAATGTATACCCGGACGGATTTGGATACATTAGGATTTTGACTGATTATGCTTAAAAATCTCCCCGGACACTAAGCATAATATTAAGTGAGCATTTGCATTCAAGGGCACCAATGCCGTTGTATTTTGAACTCATGTATGACTTGGTTTGAAAATTGCACTAGAAGAATGATTTATTTTGATATGGTTACTTTTGGCTAAAACAAGAAGTGTGTAGCCCATGTCAATGTTTTCATACATGGAGAGGGCCTCATGTTGGATACTTACGGGTTTTAAACTAGTCGCCTACATGTTTGTGGTTGACTCGTCTCAATTTTGGCCCAAAAAATGGATTTGGATCTCTTAAACTACGCTTGAGAGTCCTATTACTGTGGTGGAAAATTAATGTGGGCCACACTAATCTTCTAATGAGGGTGGAAATAATGTGGATCAAAGAACCATGGGTCTTTCCCTGAGTCTTCTTGAAGACTTTCAACCAACACCTTGAGTTTCACTCCAAGGACATAAAGTAGCATAAAAGAATACAAACACCTACATCAATTCCTTAAAACAATCAATGCAACCCACGCTAATTTGAAACTTAAGATTGGGCGTGAGTTGAAAACTAATGCAACCCACAATAATTGTCAATGTTAAAAATAATGTGGATGCTAGAGATTATTGTGACCCACACTATCATAACTATCTAGTGTAATTGTGGTGTTAAGTCAAGCTTAGAAGGTACTTTATGGGATATATTAAACTACTTCAAGATGATTTGTTGGATGAATGAGAGGTATACTTGTATGCAATGTCAAACCTATACTGCCAACAATCATGGAGCCTTAATAACGCTCCGGGTCTCAACACTTACAGTTGGGTTACATGCATTTACCCCATAACTAGCATGCTTAATAAACCCATTCCAAATTCCACATTTGAGCTTGTTTCTATGATCAAGTGTGAAGTGTCCATCAAACATGCCAACATGCAGTTGGGTCACATCGCTTGGTTTATATGTAGTTCTCATTACTTCAAGTGTAGGTAAACATGTTGATATCTAAAAGGTTCCGTAACGTGCTTATGTATATAGAAATTGAAACATAAAACATAGAACTTCATGCTTTTGAATGTAGCAAGCTTTGAAAGCTACAATCTTTGTATCTTTTTCTTTTTTTTTAATTTTTTATGTATAAGTTGTTCGATTTATATTCAAATGATACAAACAAATGGGTTATATTCTAGCACTTCCTAAGATCTTCAAGTTTCCAATGAGAAGTTGGTCGTCACGTTCACCTAGCCATTTGTGAAACATTATAAGTCCTCGTAGCAGTTCTGAATGAATTTGTTTGAACAATATGCATTTAAACATCCTCTATGACCCCAAAGTTCACTCCAATTCAATGCTCACTAATTTGGAGGTTTGACAAAATATTTCGCGTTTCGGGAATTAAAACCACAGATGCTACATTTGTGTAGTAGACAATACCATGGGGAGGGGAGGGGGGGGGGGGCACTAGTGGTATTTTAAAAACGATGTGTGATAAAATATAAGGTATTTAATATTCATTTGAGGTAAAATTTTGAAGAATTCTTTATAAAATATAGGGGGGAAATTAATATTGGAAACCAATTATTAAGAAAATACCATGCAATATACCATGTGTAAGGGACCACATTTTGCTTCATTAAAGAAGATGACAAACTCACTTTTATTTCATGAAGGTTTCTCTTCATTAAAGATACTTTGAACTCCATTATGTCTGAATGTTGACACAAAGGCGTATATTTGAGACAATATTTGATGTTTGTAATTTTGCAAATGTTGTACGAACTCTTGCTATCCTACAAATGTTGGACCGTTGTGTTTCTTAACACATTGCATTTCAAGGTTACACTCTACTTGCACTGTGCATTACAATCTTGTTGGTGTAATTAATTTCTATTATGTTTCCTTCTTGCCATACAACAACAATGTTAAAATGCCAATCCACAATGCACCCCCTCCCCCTCCCCTTGGCTAAACATTAAAGGCTATAAAAAATATGTAAGAAAAAACAATGTGTTTAATATTGAATGCACTTTATATTTCTAATTACCAATAAGGTATTAAAATTTTAAGTCCGGTATATTTCCTCTACCTTAAGGACTCCTGGTATTCTAATTCTTAAAGTTAATACCCCCCTTGAAAATAAGTGATGTCGCAGGTGTCTCCAAAAAATTACTATGAATGCCCCACCCCCAAGGGACAATACTTGGCTATCCATACTACCTAATACAGTGGTCGGGGAGATTTTTGAGCATAATCGGTTGAGATCCTAGTGTTTGCAAGTCCAACCGGTTACATGTTGACATCCTCCGGTTTTCCTTTATTAAATTGGGGTGTATTCTATAAAGTCCTCCAAAATGATCGGTAATTTGCGTGAAGTCTTGAACTTCAACCGGTTATTTCTCAAACTCAACCGGTACATTTGTACCTAACCGCCGGTTCTCCCCGACCATTGACCTAATAATGTCTGAACACCAATAATGCACACCAATCCTTGAAAATCAAACTTTTTAATTACTTTCTTCCTATAAGGACATCATGCGATTGACATGAATGCGGAAAGTCAACGTGTTCAATGGCTATATGTAAAATGGTTATGTAGTGGATAGTGCCAAGCATTGACTTTTTGTACATGCAAAGCCACAGTGATTTGTCTTACAATACACATTATTAAATGCCATTATGAACTTTGTTGTTCGTCAACTTAGGACCTAAAAATAAGAGTCCATTTGAGATTCTAGCAAGTGCACCCTAAACTCCGTAACATACTAACATCAACCTCCATAGTGTCACTCCTTCTCTAATATCGGTTCCAAATCTCACTATTCATTGTCACATTCCTCTAGTTGTGGAATCCTTGTGGGAGAAACTTTTTGCAATCCATTTTTGGTATAACGTCCATCCCGGCAAACGACTTACTGCGTATTTTTTCCCGGGGGCTGGATTCTTCATTGGATACCCCAGTGACGTGCGTGATTATTATTATCCACAGTGATTCAAACTTGCTCCTTCAAATTTCCCACACTTCTTGCTGCAGGGAGTGTGGCATGTTGTTTTGATTGTGTCCCCACAACGCTTTTCATCTTGTATCCTTGTCTGAGGTCACATTGGAGTTGGATCACCACTTTTGGTCAAGCCAAATCCAAGGTTGATAACTTCAAGTTTTATGGCACATATGTGCCACCATGAAGAATATTGGGACTTAGAATTGGGACCTAGCACAAAGCCAAGAATAATGGGACCTTGTTCTCCATGAAGCACATTGCTTGAGTAAAGTGGGACTTGAGAATTAGGACATATTATGAAGCGATCCTTACTCGGGCTTAGAACACTACACTGGATTTCGCTTTGTTGATTGGATGGCTTTCATTTTGTTTTTTTGTTTTTTGTTTTTTAAATCCCTCCTTTTAAGAAGGGGGTCATTACGAGAGGTCCAAATACATCATAATGGTATTAGGAAGAAAGAAAGAGAAACTCCGGTCCCTTTTTAGCAAGGGGCCAGCGTGAATAAAGTGTCCGTTCGTAATGCCAATGAACCCGATGGCCACTGGACAAGGGGACACTGGGACAATACTACTCTCCCCTTTCGAGGATGGACACTATAGTGACACACTATACTAGTTCCTAGCTAGCCACTAGTGCCTTGAAGATACCGGACATGGTATCCCCCCAAAGGGCTTTGAGGTACCCATACAACAAGGTCCAAGGACCCCCCACCATAGTTGGGTGGACTAAGGTGGTGAGCACCACGCCGGCATGGGGAATAGAACCCACAACCTCCTCATTGGGGGCCATGAGCCTAACCACCAAGCCAAGGCCCGTGGTGCCATGGTATTAGGATATTAAACGGTCATGAGAATGCACTAGCTCAGAAATTGATTGATCCTTTTGGTGGAGAGCAAGGCTTTGTACACAAGGAGTTTACACTAGGGTCGGGGTCAAAGCTATAGAAATATGAAGTGGCACTAATGTGGCCATATTTTTTTCCCACCAAATCTTGATGGTCCCAATGCAAGAAAATATCTCCACCTTCTTTGAGAAACCAATGATTTTATGTATGAAATTATGTTCCATTACTTAATAGACTTTTGCAAGGGGCAAATTTGGACCCTGGGGGGTGGACTCTTCATTATAAACTTTTTGAAATGACATTCATGGGTCATTATGAAATCAAACCCTTGTATATATGACCGCTATGGAGAAAAACAAATATATACATACTAATGGCATGCAAGAAAATGGACTTGTGTATTTTGAAGGAATGAACAAGGTAATCACTGAGGACTATTACCATATGACAACAATGGATGAAAATGTGAATTGGATGAAACTAACACATCTATTGTCAAAGTTTCTCTTAACCTTAGGGCTCTCTTTTGTACATCTACCTTCACTTCACAAATTATTAATAGCCTTTTAAAATGTACATACTAGAGAAAAATAATACCTCTCGTTTACATATACTATGTTTGCTAGTGCCTCAAATAACACCCCTTCTTCCATACAAGGTATAAGAGTCCAACTCCCCCCCCCCCCCGGATTTGGACCCAATTCCTAATGTGACCCTAACAAATTTATCCAACAAATTCACACCCAATCCTTGAAGATAAGACCTACCTACCTATTCTATTGACTCGATCATTTACATTGATATGTGCAACTAGGATGCCTTTCCAAATAGGGTTTTATCTTTATCCATGCAAATTATTGTGGTAGAAACCAAATCATAAACACTTATGACTTTGTTATTCATCCATATAAAAACCATGATTTGAACAAAATGGCTAGTGTAGTTTGGATTTATGGTGCACTCTACCACCTACCATGGTCCACCCGATTATAGTGGGGGCTTCTGGGTGCAACATATATATATTCTCAACCAACCATGTGGGGGAACCTTGGGGAAAATAAGTGTAGGCCGGCTTGTCCATGACCATTAATTCAAGGCGCTCACCTTTGAAAGGAGGTGCAACACTAGACTTGTGGCCACTCTAATTCTTGTGACGATTATTTTGAGATTACTTATTGACTTAGACCAACCCGAAGATGAAGCATGACCATTAATCATGTTGGTGGCATTAGCATATTCATCTTTTTATAGTTTATTATAGTTTGTTACTGTAATAGTAGATGTTCAAAGTAGTATGAATTGACAATAATCGCACATACAATTAGTGCAAGGATGTGTGAGGAGCACTAGAGGCTAATTCATATGTGGTCCCAAGTCCCAAGCCCCAATCATGTCAGCAAGTCCCAACTTTTGAGCCTCAAGAAATCATCAAAGTTAGATCATGATTTATTATGCAAAAATATCTCAGACTTGTGTTTCGAGTCAGGTCTAGTTTTTTGCTCAACCCAACCCACAACACAATTTCCAAGCCTCACCTCCAAAAAGTGTTGTCATGTAGACACCCATGTCATACTTGGGACTTAGGACTTGGGATCTCATGTGAATTGGTAAATCCCAACTTCCATTCTCTCGAAGCCCGAGATTGCACATATTGACCTCAAGTGAACTGGGACTTGGGACCTTGTGTGAACTGGCACAATATAACTCCCTTTAGCACCGTCCTTGCACACAAGCTTGAAACACTACAACAGATTGGGTATTTTGTGACTAGGGAAATATGACTGGGGATGACTGGTGACTACATGCAATCACATTTTGCCAGGCCTCGACCTTTGTCGGGTACGAAATTCAAAAATATGACTCGCAGTCATATTTTTGTGTCGTATTTGGCAAATGTATTGTATACGGCGTATGGGAACGACGAGTGCCTTTATAGGGAACGACGGGGAACGTGTATGGTGGACGCCCAGTCATATGTGGCAGTCACATTCTGACTAGGACCATTTTTTTCCTTCTTTTGGGCAGCCCTTGATAATTCAGGTTGCCCTAGACGGGCCTCTTGTGTTTTTGCCCCATGACTCATTATCTAGTATTATGGTGTGGAGTATTTATTTAATAATGACAAATATTGGTCAAAATTAAGTATTTTGTGTGTTATAGTATGAACGGCAATGAGAATTGGGAATGGCCCATGTTTATTTATTGAATAATTAGTTGATTGATGTTTTAGGGAGTATAGGGGGAAAATTGGGGAGGAAATTTGATTTTTACTATTGCCAAGAGACTAATTGAACATGTATATAATTGAACTTAAATATATACCCACCTAAGTTTCATTTATACAACTTCTTGCTCGGACGGGAAGTCAATCACCGTCCGAGTCGCAGTGCTCGGAGTCATCTACCGATGCGTCATCCAGTCCCTCTAGACATTCTAATGCCTTGGCAACCACTCCTGGCCCTACTTCCACTGCATCGCCCAATATGGGTGTTTTTGGTACGATATCGTCCTGAAACGCCGTCACTTGTAATCCGGGAAAATCAGAAGTCCTACCTAGTGCTATGCATTGTACTTCATCCGTTCTTTGTTGTTTGGAGAATACCCGAACCCCTCTCGGTTCCTTGCGCAAAACAACTTCCCATCCACACTTCGCTACGTCAGGTGCAAAAAAAACTTGTTCGATGTGGAGAGGAAATGCAAATGATTGTGCTGAGAACGGAATCAATGTGTCAAAGTTTACAATGGTGAAACCATAGTCGTCGCGCTTCATTGTCGCCCCATCTCCCTTAATGTTTGCAACGACCCAATTGCAATAGAGGACCACCACCTCGAAGAATCCATAGTCCACAGATAGGATTTCCTCCACCCAACCCACATACTCCAACTCCGCTGCCTTTGGATTTGTGTCCTTCAGGCCCGAGCGACATAATTGTCGAAATGTTGCGGCCACCCCAGAGTCCATCGTTGTCAATTGTGCCTGTGCGCTTCGGACACGGATGTGGTTTCCAAACGCATACATGGATCGATACGATTTCGCTGCATCCGATGGAGGTAACATCAAGGCCCTAACGTCTTCTTGTACCTCCTCCGTGCCTTCTTCTATGGCGCGCATCACTGCTTTTGGAAACCAAATGTGGAAATCCTCGTCGCGCAGCTCCGCTGGGTACATTACCCGCGCCTTCCGCTTCTTGTGCCTGTATTCGTGCCGCTCACATTCCCGCCGTGACATGTCATCCTTGTGTTTCCTGCATTTTGGATACAGCCCAACACATCATTACCCGTGACTTGCTAAAATCACTAAGGGCAGTCATATTTGCATACAACAGTAGTCGTACTGTGTCGCGATAACTACAACGAAATGCATATTTTACGACTACATTTTGTGATTGTACTCAGTCACAAATCCCAAAATATGACTGACTGCAGTCATATTTTTTGGTCACAAAAGATGTGTTTTGTTGTAGTTCGTATGGTTTGCACTGTTGTTCTAAGAGAGGTGGTGCATTTAAGGTTCTTCCACTAAAACGTGAACTCACCTCCTCCACTCCTCTAGTGGTGCCGCATTGTTCACCACGAACTCATGTATCCATTGTCGAAGGTCGGATGGGAGATGACGCGCCAGCCCGCCACCTTCGAGGATCTCATCATACATTGATGGGTCTTCTTTGTCATCCCACACTCTTCGAGTGGTGACTGTATATTCTTGCATATACTCCGTACAGAATCCCAATGCCTCTACTATGGCGTAGCCTTCAGCCATGCAACCCTCTAGTCGAGTATGGTTTCGGACATACCCTTTTAGAGTCTTCAGGTACCTCTCGATAGGGTACATCCAATGTGTATGTACGGGTCCATAAATTTCCACTTCCTCCACGAGATGCAGGACCAAATGGCTCATGATGTCAAAAAATGATGGCGGGAATTCTTTTTCCAACATGCATAGTGCTATGGCCGCTTCACACCTCATCTCCTGTATTGTTGCAGGATCAATGGACTTAGCACACACCCTCTTGAATACACGGCTCAACATTATTATTGATGTCCGCACTTCCTTTTTCATTGTGCAGCGCATACATAGTGCCAACACTTCCTGCATGAGGACATGGTAGTCATGGGATTTCAAACCTTTAATTTGCCCATCCACGTTTACGCGCTTCTTCAACTGTCCCACATAGTGAGTGGGGGTTCGCAGTGCATGCACTTGCTCCACAAAGACTTCACGCTCTTCTTTCGTCATAACGTACGAGGATCGAGGTAGAATCACGCTACCGGGTTTTGTTCCTGCTACGGGCCAAAGATGCGGGCGTATACCCGCCTCCTTCATGTCCAGACGAACTCCAAGTGTATCCTTCTCTCCAAATATGGTTTTCATTACATTCTCAGCGATGTTTTTCTCACAGTGCATAACATCCAACGTGTGTCGAATTAGAAGATCCTGCACAATGACTCGACCCAGTGAGAAATTTTCCGGAGCGAATCACAATATCACTACGTGCAATCATGTCACTGTACATGACTATGTCCACTCACATAATACTCATAAACAATATTACTATATGCAATCATGTGACTATGTCCACTCCCTTAATTCTCATAATAAGAAACACGTACTTTCATGTATGGAAGGTCATATAGACATGTCCTCCTCTTCACTCCATGTTCGTGTACGGGGTCTGTCGTCTGCCCAGTTTGGTTTCTGTAGTATTTTTTTGTCCACTCTTCTCGCTCGTTCGCATATCGCAATTGCTCTCGACCACTCATCCTTCTTGGCGGTGGTCTCATCTCCGGCTACCCATCAAAATTGGACCTCTGTCGTCTCCATTGGTGGGTCATTGGCAGTTGTCGTCTATGCCCAAGGTAAACATTTTTTTTCAGCGCTTTGGAACGCCGTGTTGCCACGTTGGGGCCACACACGGGGCAAGCCCTATGTCCTTTTGTTACTTGCCCCGAAATCAAACCGTACGCCGGGAAGTCATTCACCGTCCACAAAAGCATGCCATGTAGCTTAAATGTTTTCTCTTTGGGGTTTCCTTGCGATCCGTCCAAGCAGTCGATCCCTTTCCAAAGCTCTTGGAGCTTCTCAATCAACGGTGTCATATACACATCCACGTTCCTGTCCCTTACACTCTCTTTTCCTGGTATGATTAGCACAAGCATCATGAAGAAGTTTTTGGTCATTAACCAAGGGGGGAGATTGTAGTTTAGCATGACTACGGGCCAAGTAGAGTGGCTGAGACTTTGGTTCCTAAATGGATTTACGCCATCCAGTGCAAGGCCAAGCCTAACGTTCCGTTCATCTTCCGCAAACCACGGCCACCTATTATTTACGTGGTCCCAAGCCTTCGAGTCCACCACAGACCTCATCACCTTGTCCTTACTTTTCCCACCTACATGCCATTTCATTAGGCCCGCGATCCGTGTGCAGCTGTACATCCTTCGCAAACGAGGAATCAAAGGAAAATGTCTCAAAACTTTGACTGGAATTGTACTGGAGTTCTCTACAAAGCGCGATTTGTGGCATGTTGGGCACTCCGTTGCATTCTCCAATTCTTTCCGAAACAAACAACATCCATCTCTACACGCATGTATTGAGTTGTAGGACAACCCCAACTTCATCAACAAGCCTTTCGCCTCGTTAAATGATTTCGGTAGTGTGTTGTCCTTGGGTAAAATTGTCTCCTTCAACAACTTCAACAACTCATCCACAAAGTTGTTTGGTACAGCGAATGTGGTGCAACACAATAGTATCAAGAGTGTCGATGTGAGACGGTTCGAGGGGCTTCCCTCATACAGTGGAGTTCCAGCTTCGCATAAGAGCTTCTGGTGGTCTACCCCACTGGGGTCCTCATTGTTCATCATACTCCCTCTTGTTTCCATGGGGTCATTCGTTTCTTCCCTTTCCCCCTCGCTAGCTTCACTGTCCTTCGTTATGAAACCATCCTCCCCTTCATCGTCTTCAACCAATGCATCCCCGAGTCCCTCATGTATGGTGGCTTCGGTTTCGTGTCCATCAAATTTGAGGCCATCGTACTTGCCAAAGCACTCTGCCACCATACGTAGAACCTCAACTTCTCCATCTTGTCCATCGTTTGTGTTATGGTATGTCTGGCTTCTTTGCCCAGTCCGGGGTGCATGGGAGAACAAGTCAATCAGGTTGTACTCGTCCTGCAGATAGTGATAAATTTGTGCACACGTTATATATTTTCGCTTTGGCAGAAACATACGACAAGGACTCATAACAATGATGATCATAGAACACGGATTGTATATAACGTGCACATATTATATACAAATGTATAAAAACGATAAGGAGCAATCACAAGTAACATTGTATCACATGGATGAGTCATAAATTTGTGACTTCTGTGTTATATGATTATATCATAAAATGAACAATGTATCTAACGTGGGGCAATCATGAAACGCCGAATATAACATGAACGTGTAACATGCGTGGGGGGGGGATGTTCATCGATTATGAAGATAAGAGTGTGTTAGGTAAAAGAAATTGAATGCACCATACAAATACAAGCATTGGATGTAAAAAAATGGTCATGTTCCACATACACATGTATACCGTGGTCTGGACATGTATACAAAATTTTGTCAAAACAAAATATGACTTCGTGTAGTCATGTTAGTGAACACATGGCACACTTTAATCATTCCGAATGTGGACTAATGGGTGTCAGCCTACAATGCGGTGTGCGGGTTCAAAGAGTAATGTGCATACAACTCTTCTCCGACCAAAATGTCCTTTGTGGCCATGGTGATTACATACCCCCATTCCTGTTTGTTCCAGGGTTTTGGCAACATGCGAAATTCCCACACCACAATTCCTATTTCTTTGCGTCCTATGGAACTATTTATGAAGCCTGCGACATTCCCTTTCATTACATCTCCATCGATGTACAAGTCTGGCTCAACTTGCATCGCATATGACTTCACTCGAGGTTGTGCATTCTTCAAAGCACTGTATTCTCCCTTGGTGTATTGTGGTCCTACGAATGGAAGCAGTTCCTCTCCCTCTTTGGCGGGTTGAAGTGCAAAGAGACCCCAACCCATAAATGGGAAGTTGGACACCCTTACTTCCCATTCTCTATTCCAGTATGAAAACTTTATAAGTTTTGGGATGGGCCCGTCACACCACTGTCCGTCATACACGTTTGACCCCCATGTCTGCAAGGCTCGTATTCTTGCAGACGCAGTGTTTGGCATTGACTGTGAAGGCATTTCGTGTCCTCCTATAAACTTTCTCAGGGATGTCTTGCAAGCAGCTTTTACAATGGGTCTCCATCGGGCCTACAAAATTCATGTACACAAAGATGAAAACTCGCTCAAAGCAGGACCACCCGCTGACGCTCATTCACAAGTCGTTTCATGGAATGACTCACCAAGATAGAGGCTGTAAACACGGGGTCCCTTTTTTTGCTGCGAAGATGCTTTCGAATTGTGGCTCGATCGAGGACTTTCCCTCCTGCACACTCCATGCAGGGGCATGGGTACTTGGATAGCCGCATTGCATCTGCTTGGACCTCTTCTTCTTGCCATAACTGTAGATGCTTCAAGCTTTCGACCTCCCCTCCTGCCATCCTGTGGTGTGCACGGCATACGCGCTAGGTCAATTTGTGATATGGGAATACCTTACAAGGAGGAAGTGCTCGTATGCACGCAGTCACGTATCTATGTGGATTAATACGATCTAAGGGAAGTCAAATAACCCAAGGCAGTCATATAACATAGGGGAGTCATATAAGACATGACAGTCATATAACACAGGGGAGTCATATAAGACATGGCAGTCATAGAACACACGGGGGTCATATAACACATGCCAGTCATATAAGACATGACAGTCATCAGCTCATGACTAGAAGGCGTGAAAATACTCTAACCTAAGCCGTGAAGCAACTTGAAGGAATATTATGAAACATCATGAACCCAATCCACTTTGTATGAATCTTCTTTTACAACATTCATGAACATGTTTGATAAATCGTGGCATATGATTGTATGATTTAAATAAAAGTATCCTAGTTGAGTTGGTTGAGAAGACTCGACTGGTCATAAACTAAGTAGCTTATTCTCTTTGAGTTGGATAAGGGTTGTTTTCAATATGAGATCAAGGGCTGCGAGGAAAGAAAATTAGGATGTCTCATTGTCCAAAAACCACGACCATCGGATATTCACGTCACTTTTTAAAGCCTTGATCATGGGACATGTTGTAAAGCATACTTAGGGAAATGGCTATGGGCACAATTTGGATTTGCTAATCATTTTGCACTAATTGTGTATTTCACATCCTATGAGAAGAGGGTTTAAAGAGAGTTGTGTTTATTCAAGACCCACTTACCTTAGTGACCACTAATGTGACCTTATGGACCATTGTGCACAATATGTATCTTCTTGGTCATTGAGTGTACACAATTATATATGGGAGCTCACACATAGTGAGCTAAAGTTTCCTATTTTCAAAGCCGAGCAAACACCAAGCATTACTTCATTTGATTTAATTATAGTTATGAGAAATGCATAACATTTGTTGATTTCTTAACTAAATACGCGGGTTCTCCCAATTGTGTTCATTGTTCAATGTAGAGTAGTTCTTTGAATTTTGAAGACGTATTCCAATCTTTTCTAAACATATGTCTTTATGATATTTTCTTTTTGATGATCCTCACCGAACCAATTATCAATCATATCTAGGGGTCCGATTAAAGAAGGGAGCCACTTAAGCCCATCTACCTTACATACTTAGAAAAGGTGGTACCAAGGGACCATTTCAACATCAACATTTCTTTTCGCTTCTAAATGAAAACTCGTCCTAGAAGTGCAAAGCAGACTCAATGAACACGGACCTGAAAGATGGGTTTCATTTGTTAACAAAACACTTGAATATTAAGAAGGTACCAAATACAATCTCAAAGGGTGAATAGGTATTATATTAAGCAATAATTGACCACTATTATGTCCGTATAATGTCAAGTCATCCAATGTGGATGAAGGGGATTTAGTTTTAAAAAGGTCCCCGTTAAGGTTGAGGGTCGATTTATTCCAACTAGACTCCATAAGATTAATTTAGGGACTTTGATGTGTAATTTGATGTCAATCACAAGTTATACTACAATTCACTACGTTTCCTCCTTCATAATGGATGAGTTTACATAGACACCACGAATCCCTCGTCAAGTTCATGCCTTATAAAGTAAATTAGGGAGAAGAGCTAGAATCCCCTTAGAAAAAATGAATATTTGACCTACTGGATAATTCTTCATTTGATAGAGATAAATTTATATTGGTATAAAAGATCACATGGATAAGTGTGGACCTATGATATATACCGTAAATATATCGTAATCGATTCCAGGGGAGTCATATATATACCCCGGTTATAAGTAAGTGTCATGAAGCCCATACTTTTTTTGTAAAAGTAATTTCGAATGTTGAGAATGTAAAAGTAATTTCAAATGTTGAGAATGTAAAAGTAAAGAGAATGTTGGGCTTTAATTTGGTTGATGGATGAACTCATCCATCCACGACAATATTTGATGACTTTTTCATAGCCCAATAATTGTTACTATAAAAAAATGTAAAATTTCAACGTTTTACGTGCAAATTAAAGTTGTTGATCTATTTTAGGCCCAACTCTATTTTTATAATTTATATCTCTCTCTCCCTCCCTCCCTCCCTGTCCCTGCCTCGCCCTCCTCGTCCCCTCCCCCACCCGCGCTCCCTCGGCCGCACTCCCTCACTCGTGCCTCCTACCCTCCCCCGCCCTCCATCCCTCGCTCTCCTCCTCCCTCATCTGTTACAACTTTGACGATTCAGATTCACTTTATAGCAGATTCAGGTGAGAGGCAGATTCAGGCTCAAAGACATGGTTTAGGGATCGCGAAATTTGATGTGGTTTAGGGTGGCAGACTCTTTGGTTTTCGGTGGCAGACTTGAAGGATTCGGCACCTGCCTCGATACATTTGGCAGATTCAGGTGAGGTGGTGGGTGAAAGGGTTTTGTGAGAGTGTTGGGTGAGGTGGTGGGTGGTGGGTGCCGAGTGAGAGTGCATGCATAGTTTCGGTGTTGAGTGTTGTGCCGGGTGGGAGTGCTGGTGGGTTTCAGGAAACAGGGGGATTTCGGGAAACAGGTGGGTGATGGGTTTTTTTGAGTTTACATAGACACACCAGATTCGGTGTCGGAGCTGCTGGGTGGTGGGTGCAGCTTCCTCCACCCCCCGACTTCGGTGTTGGGTGCACCTCGGCACCTCATTTGAATTCTTTGGTGCAGGTAACGTGGCAGCAGGGTTTTCGGAGGCAACTCTCTCTCCTAAACCCTTTTCGGGCATCAGTCCCTCTCTCCACCACTTCCACTCACCCTCCAAGGTTGTGCACTCTCCCATCTCCAAGGAGAGTAATTTTAGTTTAAATATTTTATAATACTTCAAAAATTTCAAAACTTGTACTTTGAAAGACGACATCTAAATTGGGAAATGATGAACCCTAATTCGGACACTAATTCGGGTCTCAATGTATTATTCTACATGTCACGAATGAAAGTTATTCTAATCCGGTCACTTATCTTAGTCAAACACCTAAATATCATGCTAAAACCCCGCACACACAATCGAATACCCGTGGAGAAAGTTGAGCTCACCTATATTCGCAACTCCCTTGGCATTTGTTGTAGAGGAGCTGGTTGTTCAATCCCTTATCCGCTAACCTGTAGCATCCACAAAAAATCGATGAGGACTGGTAGGGAATACAAAACAAACATAAAAAATGTATACAACCTGTTTGTATTCTAGTGAACACTAATGTGGATTATGGTTTTGCAGAATCATGGAGGAAGAAATTCCGGAGTATGAGAGGGTGCGGAAGAAAAACATCGAGGCCAACAACCAGAAGCTGAGGGAACTCGGTCTGACACCGATTGGGACCTCTCAAGAGGCCTGAGGACCCCGGGTATGTAACCCCAAACCCTAATACAACGGACCTGCTACCGCTAGGGTTGCTTATGAAGTTTGAAACTTTTATGAATCTTTGTAGTCATAAACTGTATACAACTTGCTGAAGACATGACTGTTTGCAGTCATAGTTCATAGTATTATGACTCCCTGTAGTCATACTTCAGAATATTATGACTCCCTGTAGTCATACTTTAAGGTCTGTATGACACAGTCCAGTCACATTTTTGTGAGTGTGAGTCTTCCCAGTCCTAAAAATATTGTAACTTCTTCGAACATCCATGTTGTTGTGCATCATATGTGGCTTCTATTGGTTGTCTATGATTGTGCATTTATGATCATGTGTATGAACAATGTTTTTGTTTGACATCACATAATGAATGAATAATTCCATACTACCCAACAGTCCAGAGTTACCAAATTTGAAAGGGAATTGAAACCATAATGCATAGGCTAAATATTTCGGGTGTCATATTGAGGAACAATGTAGTGAGGGCTAACTAAGCTGCCCACATGCATGATTGGTTGGTGCCCGTGATGATAATGAAAGTTTGAATCATTGGAACTCAATTATTACTAGCTAGAGCACGTGTATGTGTTTGTTACATATTCCTTTCGTAAGATGAATTCACAAAGGTTCAAACTCAATTTTATGTGTTGACAATGTGTATGTGTTGTGTATGTGTATGTGTAGGTGTATGTGTTGACAATGTGTATGTGTTGTCAACTCTACAATAGGTTCTAACAATTACAATGGAATCTTGAACTGAGTTCCAGTAATAGACATTCAATTTCAATTTTTATTTTCAACCATCCTCATTACATGTTGTGAACAATTTCATGATTATGACTCCTCCCATTCATACTAATTTTCACCCACATGACTCATTTGAGTCATGTTTCAGCATTGGCATGTGTTGGAGTCACAATTTTGTGAGATGTAATGTCCGTCTAATAACCCCCGCTCGTACTGAATAGTGTGGTTCCCGCGACTTCCACCAAAAATGCCGAAATGAACAATGTACTAGTCAATTTGATAACAAAAATAGCTAATCTGCCTGATAGCATGCAAGTGGAAGTATTTCGCACAATTGCTAGTTTCCCGGCAATTTCATTGCCGGTTTTGGAGAGAGTGGGGAATGAGGTTGCGCGTGTTTTTGAGAGCAACCGTGGCGTGCCTGTGGGAGAGCCGGGCCCATCTCTAGAGCAGGGTGGTGGCTGGGGTGTGACCACTCGAGCGAAGGGAAAAATACAACTTCTTGAAACAGACCTCGATGATGACGAGGACGAAGAGGACGAAGATGAGACTTCTGAGGACGAGCGGCCCAAACCAAGGAGGCGGAAGGTAAAAACATACATCTCCGTAGTTTCTTGCATTTGCTTCCGCATTCAGTGGTTCGCGTTACATGACTATAGGTAATCATATGACTTTGTCCAGTCATATTATGTAACTTAGTACAGTCATGTAGGGTGACTCCATGCAGTCATATAATGTATTGTACGTCTGGGTGTGTAGGGAAATGCAAATGAACCCAAGTCATGGCCGTTGCAATCTAGTGGAAAGAAGGGCAAGGCGGTCGATGAGGAGGATATCCTGCTGTCCCAAGACATGCAAGATACTCTCCGGGCTTGCGAAATGGACGCCGACGACGCATCGGCGGACAGCGAGGAGAAAGAGGATGGCGCAGGGCATCGTAACGAGCTCCTTGACGAGTTGGAGCTCCGGGAAGTCAGCATTTTGCGGCGTATGGCTCAAAAAGGAGCCGATCCGACACAACTTCGCGAGAAGGTGCGTTGCCTTGGCCGGACGGCAGAGGTTCAAGGCGACAACGGAAACGCGCGGCATCGACAATCGAAGTTGAAGAACCTTAGGCGGTCCTTGAAGAAGAGTGACGAGTTGCACACTTCCAGTGGTGGTCAGCGTTTGTGGGTCAACGTCGACGAGGCCGGGTGCCCGACAGGGATACACAGGCCTGACTGGCTGACGCAACTACGCGGGTACTATCGCGACCTTGACTGGAGTGTCGACAACTTCAGGGCACACCCACAGCCCTTGTTGTTGGCGATTAAAGACAAGATGGCCGCACAGTTCGAGTACCGTGGTGGACTCGGAGACGTGCCTGAAGCTGTTTTTTTTCAGATTTTGCGCCAGCAGATGCGGACTCGCAGGTCGAATATGAAGAAACTCATAGAGAGTTGTGGCCCGCTCCCACCGTATGTGAAGAAGGCGCACGTCGACAACTTCAAGCGCTTAATTGCCCGGACGGACAAAATCGTGGAAGCTACGCGCATGAAAGCCGCATGGCAGACCGTGCAGACCATGTCGTATTCTGGAAGGTCCGAGGGGGAGGTGCGCTCTAGACTGGTAAGTGATTTTGTGTGCAAGTCATTCAAACATAAATAGGTGACAACCTGCAGTCATACAATTCAGTCATATAATGAATGATATCACTTTACATAGTCATACCGTGAGTCATATGGCCATAGATAATCACATGTGACCTGAATATGACTTCACCTAGTCATATTCAGACACATATGACTTCACCTAGTCATATTGTGAGTCATATGACTTCACCTAGTCATATGTTGAGTAATATGACTTCAGATAGTCATATTCTGAGTCATATGACTTTACCTAGTCATATTTAGTATGTTTACGTATTTTTCATGGATCCACAGTTGCTCCTTTCATGGGCCGCAGATTTAGAGCGGCCCCCGACGCAGCTAGAGGTGGAGACTAAGCTAGCGACACCCGGGAAATCAGGACGGGGCCGGTCATCGTCGTCCAGAGGGCCACTCCCAAATGCAAGAGCGGGAGATAGAGCCCTCTTTGTTACGCGGACCGAGCTGCACGACTTCCAGGATAGCATGAAGGGGGAGATGGAAGATATAAAGGCTATGGTGAAGCAGCTGCTACTGGAGGTGCAGAAGCGAACGACGGCCACGGACATGGAACCGCCAGCCACGGCGGAAGCGGGAGTCGACGTGATCCAAGTAACCGCCGAAAAGGTTACGTCTGTATACCCTCTAGTATTCGCTTCGAGTACATGTATGGAACACCTTTGCTTCAGCAATGTTGTATGTCATGCATGAAGATCGTTCACTAATACACGCCTCATGTGGATCATTAGAACATGCAGGCAACTGGGAAGTTGGCGGAATCCGGGTATACTAGGTCGACTGCGGCATCGGAGCCCCTGCGTAACACCCTAGCAGATATGGGTTGCCAACCCGTCATTCAAAAGAAGAAACCCATAGCCAAGAAGAGGAAGGGCGAAGCGGAGAAGCTATTGGCGGAACGCGATGCACGGCCTACCCAACGTGCAATGGCTCGACAGAAAGAGGTTGGCATTTATGTCATATGCACATTATACTTGTCAGATAGTTATATTTACGTGCAAGCTTTATATCTTTAATTTGGCCTCAACATTGGACAGTCATATGACTATGTCACATAATATGACTCTAGGCAGTCATATAATATGACTCTAGGCAGTCATGTTATACGACTATAGGCGGTCATACTATATGACTCACTGCAGTCATAAAACATGAGAAGTAGCAGTCATATAACATGACATGAGGTTATCACAAGCAGTCATGTATGACAGGGCCGAGTCATAATCTAACGCTAGAGTGTTACTGGGTCGTGGCCTTCCAGGTTATGACGGTTGGAGCGAGTCAGGATCAACCCGTGGACTTGCAGAAGGACGAGGACCATGAGGAGCCTGCGACGAAGAGGCCGGCAAAACGGGCACATAAAGGAGGCAGTCCACAGAAGAAGAAGAAGAAGGCTGGCAATGCTCCGAAGATCCAGCTGTTAGCTGCGAAGGTCCCCTCGGTAAGAGTGTCGGACTCCGGGCGTAGGAAAATTATAGTGTTGAATGTTGTAGGACTTCTTTGCGATATCAGACCTCTGCACGATAAGAGATAGTGGGGCCCGGATCTAGTGATCCACCACGCAAAGGACCTGAATGTAAAAATCAAAAAAAGAACCGATTGCGACAAGTTTTTGTCGATGTTGTTCTCTAATTTTGATGTCGGGATATGGTCCCCCGTAGAGCAGAATGTACTAGAGGTTGTAGGTGCATTTTTTGCATTGGGAACGACAGCTCAATGGAGCTTTCTGTGGGGGAGGACTTACCCCCTCCAGAACCCAATAAGAGACCTCCGCAATCTATTTGATATGATTCCGGACCCCACGCACGGCTCAATACGATGTCTCCAAATCGATTGGGATACAACGGTGACGGCGCGTTCCCCCCCCCCCCTCAAATATCCTAAACTTTCCGCTTTGGGATCCCCTAAACCCCAACGATGACTTCCTCCGCAGAATCTACGGGCCATTCGAAGCATTGGCCCGCAAGCAATCCGATATTTAATATTGCTTGGCGTATCTGACCAAGGAGGTCCATCTAGCGTCGGTACCTGTGAACATGGTAGGTTCATCGACACAGGTAAGCTGCTTTTGGATATTTTTTGTTTCTATTTGGTTCTCACTCCAATCGCAAACAAAGAAAATGCTGATAACATATGTCCGCATAGGTATGTCACTCCACGAAGTAATATGAGGACCCTAGGTGAATATGCAACTTATTGTGGTCATACAATATGACTCTGTCCAGTTATATGACTATGGTCAATTATAGGAAATATGACTATGTTCATTCATATGACTATGGCTAGTCATGGGTTGTATGACTATGTCCATTCATATGACTATGATTAGTTATAGGTCGTAATTATATTAGTCATTGTTGTCATATCTGATGACTACGGTGCGTTATATGAGTATGTCATGTCATATTATGCAATCATAGCCTAGTGTGAGGTCATATTTTGAGTATTGAAGCTCCAGTAACTCCACACGGATTGTTTTGATTGTTGATAATTACGTTTTCTGCTGCAGACACAAGTAGAAGAGGACACTCTCGTATTGTCGGAGACGGCTAATGCGTTGGTGGAGGACGCACCCTTGCCGTTGGCCACGGGGTCCAATGTCAAATTGTTTGACTTGGACGAGGAGAACAAGGCCAAGGCGAACGTAGTGGCGCAAGGCATCATCGTGAGCCTTGCAGGAGGTTCACTCCACGGGCGCCTCATTGAGGAGGGCAACGTATCAGTGTCCTCAATCGAGCCGGGAGCAGAGTCCGTGTTGTTGTACGAGGGCAACAACGATGACGATCCTTCGATGCTGCGTCTGGGCGATGCACTGAAGTCCATCACCAAGTGGCTTGTGGAAGCATTGAAGGCTATCCCGCCGAAACCTCAACAAACCACTTAGATTTCGGTAGTTTACGCATTTAGGGATCATGTAGGAAAGATGAACACATTTGGATATGCTTGGAGACATGGACTACATAATATCGTTCAAGTTATTGAAATTTATCTGCTCAATTTGTGTGCTCAATTTCTTATTTGGCTCAGTCATGTAGCACATGACTTGAATGTGTCGTCATTGCTTGGAATGTGCCACAAAATATGACTGATATTCAGAATTGCAAGTAATACGAATCTAACTCAATACAGTTACAACAACGCACAAAGAACTACACAATGTGACTCTCCATCTACGCGAATATCACTCCATCATGTCACATTGTGCATCACATGTTACTAAGAATATGACTACAGAACGTCATATAATAATGTCATCCCCGCAGGAAATGTGACCAACGCCCCAAAAAATATAACTACAAGCAGTCACATTCCACGTGGCCTGCTACGTCGGCAAAATTATGACACATGCAATTCATATTACACGTCAGCAGAAAACATGACTACATGGAATCACATGCCACGTCGGTTTGGTATTTTTCTGCCCGGGCAGGTCAAAAATGGCACATACTCCAAGGCTAGTCAAGGTATGCCCCACGTGCAGTGGGGGTCGTAGAATCTGTCCTTTTATACGCCTCCACAACCGTATATATTCATATGACTCATGTCCGAAGTGACTCGTCGGTAATGACTAGACCCAGTCACTACGCGCGTCATCCGCATCCGGAGCCTCGTCAGTCATATTTTGGGATTTTATGACTTAAGGCAGTCATAAATTACAGTCACAAAATACCCAATCTGTTGTAGTGAAATAACTTAACAAGAAAGACGCAAGAAGACAATTTTTTTAAGGCAAATCTTACTAACCAAATTTCCACCTCAGCTTTTTAGAGAAGCATATTTAGTAGCAAATTATTACAATAAATTATTAATTTTTAGTGTCATATGGTCCTTTATGTCATTGTGATAACTTTTCTAGTGACACATCTTATGAATAAGTTTACAAAAACTACATCTCAGCTTCCTGTTAGTTCATCCAAATGCCAATTATTGGAACAAAGTTTGGCATATTATGCCTTCTAATAACATTTTTGTAACAAAACATTGCTATGGATGATTGAAATTTGGATGGAAAATCACTTAGTAAGTGACAATAATTGCGACATTGTAATTCTAAAATGCCCGATCCTTTTTTTAACAAGGAATAACAAATGATGTTAAGTTTGCATTTAGTGTTGGTGACACTACACAAGCGGTTTACAATTAGTATTGAGCAAGACAGATAGAATCGGTGACACTAAATACAATACATCTAGCGTGGTTTTCCATGAGTGATCCCGCCAAACAACTAACCCATAAAACGAAGATCGAATAAAATGAGATTGCCACATATTGGATGCATGTATGGATAAAAATGTATGTCTCATCCACAACGTACATTCACAAGGATGTGAGTAGCTTCTTCATAAGTTAGGGCCACTTCACACACGAGACCAAGGGCCCGTGACCATTGCAATTCAAGCACTCTCATTAGTGGGAAAGGCGGAGCTGGTCCAAGATTGCTTCACACTACACTTGAGGGATCAACAAAGCAATTGTTGCAAGATGGACGTAAAGTCTACATGGATTCCTACATGGCATCAAATGGTATCGTGTTTCATGGTCAATTGGACAGTTTGCAAAAACCACCTTTTGGACACCATAGGTCTATTACAAATATGGGAGACCATGACACTATGTAATTCAAAACCGTTGATTTCATATATTTTATCATGTGTGAGGATCCCACATGAATAGACATTCATTGAAATAGTAGTTGGTTGAGGGCATGGTCACATATAACTCCACACAATATAGCCATCCATATAAACTTATCCTTGAATCCACGGTCCAATTGTTACAATCCCGCACACAAGCCACTGTACTTCACAAAAGTGGAGTCCATGCTAATATTGATGGCAATGAACAAACAAACACATCGATTAAACAACGATACAAATTGGACCATAGAAATGCCACAACACCATATGAGCACGCCCATCCTACACCATATATATAATCTTCATAAAAATCAGCGGCATTCGATGCAAGAAACACCAAAGAAAGGCCCTATCAGACACTCAAAAAAACACAACCTCAAACATGACAAAAGACACAATCTAACAACCATAGTAAACCAATTACACAAATGGCTTGAAAACAAAGATATTGATAAAACAATATAAAATAGTTTATGGAAAACCCCATTATTACAAACAAACAAAAGACATGCATAGTTAAATCCCATATAAGGCAATACATGGGCCACATTTGAAAACAACAACTTTATTCGGTAGAGAAGCCTACCCATAAAAAACATGCCCAATCTGCAACTCACTAGACGCCAACATAGGGCTACATGCACTACTCAAACACAAACAACAACACATGCATGCATTAATAACAAAAAGACACAACATAATCGTTTGGAAATTGCGAAAACTTCTCATATCTAATACAATATCAAGACACTACACACTCATGAACATTGGAATTTATAATTGACTACCTAAAGAAAACCAATACTAACATGGCTACTATGGTGCACATGTGACGCCCAAAGATGTCACTGCAATGCCTCCAAGACCTCCAAGACCCGCCTTAGATCATAAGTTGGAAAGGACACATTAAAGCACAAACCTATGTTGATATACCCATTATACATCCCCACTTTGATAAAAAGAAGAAGAAGGAAATGATTAATAAAAAACAAAACAAAACAATGATAATACTATACTCCTGAACAACACCCAACAAACATGGTTACATGCTAATGGCTACAATTAATGATAACCGGATATTGGTTACATCTAACACCACCATCCCTTAGGACGTGGCCACGGATGTCTTACGAACAAACACTCTATTAACTCCAGCCACCCATAGAAGACCGGAGTTGTTGTTGTTATTCTTCTTCTAACTTCACACGACACTTGAGGGCCCATGACTAGAATACACAAGTGTGGAAGTGTCTTTGGGACAATCTTTTAGGGCCACTTCACACACGAGCCAAGAGCCATGACCATGAAATCGTGAGAGCCCAACAGGAAGTGTCCCAAAGGCCATCCCAAGACACCTTCAAAATCATGTAATGTGATCACGGACCCTCAAGTGTCGTGTGAAGCCATATGTGACTGTGCCCTCAACCAAATGCTATTTCAATGATTGTCTCTTCACGCGAGTCCTCCCACATGATAAAGTAAAATAAATCAACAGTTGTGAGCATTTGAAGTGCCATGGTCTCTCATGACACTGATTTTGTAGTAGGCCTACCTACAAGAGGTGGTTTTTGAAAATAGTCCTAGTGACCACTAAACATGATCCATTCGATGCCATGTAGGAAACCATGCAGACTTTACATCCATCTCGCGTTGACAGACTCCGTTAGTCCCTCAAGCGTAGTGTGAAGCAGCGAACTTGGAGCGGCTCCGCCTTTTCCACCAATGAGAGTGCTCGAAGTGTAAATGGTCAGGGGCTCTCAGTCTCGGAAGTGACGCGGCCGTAAGACAGGTCACTTGGGCTCTCACAATGTCGTGGTCACGTGTGTGCAGGAGCCCTAATAAGGCAAGCCTTGCTGCAGCAGCATGGGGTGGGGGGGGGCAACTCGCACAGGAGTCATAACTACTTGCGACGCCCAGCGTGACAGTGGGGCCCGTCGCGGGCGCACAGCGACACAATCGCCCATATCCGGCTACGTGCCAGGACATGCAATCTCCTGCAGATCTCGGTCCGCCGGAAGATCCGACGGGTGACGCCACCCCCCCGCTTTCTATGGAACGATTCCTCCCCCGCCACGCATCCCGCCCGCCCGCCACCCCCCTCCGCTTGTTAATAGTACATACTCCCCGCTAGCCAATTGCCAGCTTATTAACAAAGGCACTTACAGCCAGCCACGTCTACACTTCCGCTGCAATCCCCCACGCCTAGCTACTGCCGCAACAGGCCCGCCCCGTCCGTCCGTCCGTCCGTCCCTCACTCCCTTCGTTCGTTCGTTCGTCGGTAGCGCCTATAATGACCCCACCTGAGCTGAGTCAGTAGAGTGAGTCTCTGTCGAAGAGGGACGAAACCCGACGGTTTCATCCGTCGTTGAGGATGCTTTCTTTCGACAGCTCCCTTGCTACACTTAAAATATGACATTCAGTGTCACCAATTCGGATTGTCTGCCTCACTACACTAAATAGGATATTTAGTGTTCGATTATATTTAGTGTTGTTACCACCCTACCCTACTCAAGACTAATTTTTAATTCCTTGACAATTAGTGTTAGACATAAATGTGTCGCTACTTTCCCTACTGCCACCTCCCTTATTATAACCTTTTGTTTTTATATCCGTACTAACACTAAATTCAAACATGTAAAACTTACACATGTTATGCCCCAACCCCCCACCTGACTGTACCAAGTAACCAAAGTCTTTTCTAAAAACCAGGTAAAGCCCCCTCAGTTATAAGGGAGGCATCTGGCTATCCCAAGGCACCTACAAGAACTTGCTTCGGAGATTTTGAGTAGGTTTAGTTAAGTAGCTTTCATACATGTTCATGGTTTTATCTATTGAGCAATGAATGTTGGATGGTTTTTGTCCCATCCCCAAATGCCTTACTACTCACTTATCTTACCATCGTTATATTTATTTATTAATGGATCTCCTTGTGCCCTCGTAGCTAATACTAAAAAGCAACCAATCACAAGGGCATGAGGCGACACTTTTAAAGGTCCTATATTTCTTGCCTCATGTTTAGGTACCGATGGGAGGGTCAGTGCTTGAGGCTTGAAACCTCCACGTTTAAGTCATGCCACATCATTTGCCAACTAGGCTCGGCACTAGATAATGTCGATGGTGTGAAGGCCGGGTTGTTAGAACCAATTTTTAGTCTTAGCTAAAGTCAGGTGGGAAGGGGGCATTAGTGTATTAATTGTATTGTAAACCTACAGTGTAGTGTCGCCAACACTTGAATGTTAACCTAACGATATTTGTTGTTCCTTGTAACATTAGAGCATTATAGATTTATAGTGTTGCAAGTATTTTCACTTACTAGGTGGTTTTTTCATCCAAGCTTCAATCATCCATGACAATGTTTCATCATATATTTATTAGGATGCAAGTTATACCAAACATTGTTCCAATAGTTGGCCATTTGGGTGAATGGAAAGTAAGTTGGGATGCAAACATTTGTAAACTTATTCATAGAAAGTGTCATTAAAAAAGTGACCGCAGTGACATAAAATGCCATACGACACTAAATATCATGTTTAGTGTAGCTCGTCGTGTATCGGAGCCTATTTTGAAAGTTGGGTGAATTTTTTGGGAACCTCCTCTTTTCATCTCTTAAACTTTGAAATTTTTTTTAGGATTTGAATTGCGGTCGCACATGGGAGTTGTTGTCCTAAATTCCAAATCAATATGCAAGTCATACCTTGACCCACCCATCCTACTAGGACAAACTAGGGATTATAAAAAAAACAAAAAACAAACGGTTCTTAATAGCCCGGCACCACTCTATGTGTATGATTAATTCAAAATCAATACAACTCGGATGACTATGTGTCAATTGTCATGCACTTGAGGTGTGGGACTTAAACCCATGGTTTCGTCTCCATTGTCTAGGGAGGTTTTTTGACATAATCAGTTGAGATCCTAGTGTTTGTAAGACCAACCGGTTACTTATTGCAACACATTATCCAGTTGAGTATAAAGGGTGGGTGAGGTTGGGAATAGTCATATACTATTCAAGAACTATACCATATGTAGGTAACAAACATTCTTTCATGAAATATAGTTAAAGACATGACAAATGGCTCCAAGTTTTTGGGAGGTTGTTAGTATATGTGTTTGTAGTGGATTTTTTGTTTATTGAATTTTTTATAATTATTTGTCCTCGACGGTAGGTTTCTCATAAGACGACAATGGTTCCGAAACCCAACAATAGAGTCATAATTATCCTTGGATGACATGAAATCAACCACACTTCAAATCGTATGGACCCTCATTGACAATTAGAATTTTCAGTGATTTTCAGTTGTTTCATGATACATAATTATAAGCGATTGGATCCAAATGCCACCAAATGTCGATGGTAGTGAAGATGCAATCATAAGTTAAAGATGAAATTGACGAATACAAGGGAGAACCTTGTTAAGAAGAGAAGAGATAAGACATCAATGTTGGAATTGAAATGAACATTCAAGAAGAAGACAACAAATGATGTAATTGAATTGGGTGAATTAGAAGGTGAAGAGGAGGTCACTAAGTTTCCATGGTCACCTTGGTTACCTTGGTTACTATACTGCCCACCCCAAGAGGGGTTAGTAGTCATGCACCATTGTTATTATGCCCAGCAGGCATAATACCAAGGGTGGGTCGAACATGTATTTCAATCGTGCTGGTCCAGGACCATCGTTTCTTCTTTTCTCTGAAGAGGAGGTCCTTATTAAATGGCAAAATTATGAAATTGAAAACTTCATTACAATCTACGGTGAGATAAAAGCAAAATGTGAAAAATCAACAAGAAAACAAGGTACACGATAGTTTGTTTGAAACAATAATGTAAAAAATGCAAATGACCAAATTCAAATCAAACTAATCAGGCCTTAGCATTTTTCCATTGTGTACTCGATGCTTGGTGCATGAGTGGGGTTTCATACTCTAAACCTCGCAACTTGTGATCGATGCCTTTAGAATGGCTTAGACCATTGGGTTTGCTAGCTTAGTTAGTTCTTACTTATTCTAAATTTTAGTAATTATATAAGAGCATAAATGCATGCTTAGATTAAGCTTCATGCTTGTATGGTTTCAAGTTTACGTAATGGAAGGACATTGTTGGCTTGTAAAAAACTAAAAATAAACACTCAAATGAAAATTTAGGAGATAATAGACATGAATGTCAATATTATGAGCAAATGAACATGTAAAATGAATAACATGCAAGTTTAGTCAATCAAATGATGACATGTAAATAAGAAAACAAAGATGACATGTAACATAATTCACATATGGGAGTCCACCTCCAAATACTACAAAAGATTAATAAAACTCAAGACAAAGTGGAAGAAGTAATGGAATAAATTATTATTATTTTTTCTAATTTGATAATATTTTTTTAGACTACAACAAATTTATCAAAAAACATGGATGCTCATATGACGATAATAATACACTCATATCAAGTTTAATGTTCACATCCTAAAATTCTATGTTTGATTCTTTTTGAAAGCCATAATAATTTGGCTATAGCTTCATGTATTTTTATAGCCTTGATTATGATTATGATTATTTTTAATTGAAACAAGTCTCTTTGTCAACCTCCTCACATCTCTATAGATTTATTTGTATTAATGATACCTTTTATTTTGCCTGTAGCTGTCACTTCAACTCTCAGTTTATGTTTTTCTCTCAATAACTTATTTGTTGTCTTTTTTCAAAAAAAATCCTCCTTCTATCAATTTATTATAAAACTCGTCTTTGCTAATTGCACACATATTTTATAGTTGTCTATAATTAGTAATTACATCAACCATATATTGTAAAGATGCATCAACCCTTCTCATAACAATTATGCATATTTTTTTTAGAATCCTAAAAGCACATACTATGCATATGCGAGTAGAACTTTGAATAAGATTCCAATTAGTTTTATAACCTTCTAAATCCTCTACACAACTTTTGAATAACATGTAAATTCATGGCTGCACTAGATATGCACAACCTCCAATCAACTTATAAGGTAAGAATTTACATTCTATGCAATCTCTTCCAACTTTTGTTGATTGAAATAATGTCCAATCATGCATGTTTGTTGCCCATCCAAATTTGTAACCCCAAAATACATATTTTATGTCAACAAAACCTTGTAGTAAAACTGAGTGAAATTGCTTTCAACAATAATAAACTTCTCCAATTATATGTGCAAAAATCGGAATGTAAGATCCATTAATTGCTCCAATAATATAAGGAATATCAGGAAATCCTCAAATTCTTGTACTAAAGTTTTTAAACCATACTAAACTTGGGAATTACACAGAACTACATTGCAAATGATTTTTTACCAATCCACAAAAACTTGTGAGAAGTTTTTAAAATTGTGTGTGGCCACCCCATATCACACTGTATGGGGTGGCCACATACTATATGATCGTTCATGTTCATACTCTCAAAGGGAAATGTTAAAAACCAAGGCATTCTCCCATTCTTCATCGAGTGCCAATGCTTGCATATCAAACATATGCTGCACAATCATGTACAAACACCAATATAAAGCGAAATGATACAAAAATCCTCCCTCTTCAACAAATTCCCCTCGACAAGTGTCAATTTGGATGAAAGTGAGACTATGAAATGTCACAACTTGGATGAAATTGACCAAAACCCCAACCCTCAACCATGAACCCTACTACCTTACAAGAACAACTCGCATCGTATATGTAGAGGGTGAAACTATACCCACTAAGAATACACATGAGTTCACCGATTATCCATTGGAATTTGATCTCAACAATCCCCACATACTTATTGAGGAGGAGATTATAGGTATGCTTGATGAAAGAGATGATTCAAACGACAATGAACCTGTTGAAGTTGACATTGTGCAAAGTGGTGATGTGCTGGTAGATAGAGCAGGATTCAAGGATGTTGAAAGTGCATTAATGACGTTGAAACAATTCACGAAACACGTTACACCTCTCATCCGTAGCAATCAAAGTCGGTGTGCACAAAAATCTCATCAAGCCACTATAGATTCGTTCTTCCATTACACTTGAATGTATGATGTCATTCAGATTCTCATGTAAATTCAATGCTTCAGTTACACAAGTGTTAGCGAATTGTTGTCTATAAGTGTTAAAAAGTGTTACAAGTTCCCTTGCTCCGAAGCGTTGACAGATGTGGAGGGTAGACTGTAGCTGCCCCCGCCCGCGGTGCCCCGCCACCTCCGCTCGCGCAACAGCGCCACTGCCACTCGCCATGCCTGCTTAATCTTAACTTATGTCGGATGCATGTGACGCCTTCACAAAAATATGCGGACCGACGCTTTCTTGCCTTAAACTTCCATTATTCAACTCCCCAATCGGAGGCACACTTTAATCGCAGCAGCAGATAGTGTGCGTGCGTGAATCATCATTCCAGGAAGCAGCCGGTCGTGGGAGATAAGTGAAGGCTTTTTAACTTAAGCGAAGCTAGTCTGCGCTGGAGATTGAGGGAGAGTGTTGCAGGGAGATTGGAGGCCGCGAGTTGACCTTCTGGTTGTGCTTTTGGTTTGGGACACAAAGTTATGTGACGGATCGACGGTGTTGTGCTGAGTGGGTGTGGATATTTTGAGGGTAGGGAGGAGTTTTGCGCTGGGGACGTAGATAAGGAGCCCGGGGAAGGAAATAACGAAAAACTGGAGGAGGCTTGGAGGAGGATCGGAGGCTGCGTTAAGTCATGCGCTAGATCGTGGTCGCAGATCCGGAGTAGACATTTTTCTTTTCTTTTCTTCGTCTTCTGAAGGTAAGGGGTTGTGTGGTGGAGATTGAGGGAGAGGACAGATCAGGAGGTTTGCTGGAGGCAAGGAGGGACCGTGTGTTTGTGGTTTGTTATCAGAATGGAGAGGCGTGGGATTTATTCCAAGGTTTGTTGGAGGTAGTTGTAACAGTGTGCGTCCGGTTGTAATGAGTACTAAGGTTGTGGTTGAGAAGTAGGTGTAGTGTCTGGATACAAGAGTATTGCGGTGGAATTGAGTTGAGAAGCCGAGGTGAAGAGGTACTTTGTTGGGAGGTAACTTTGTGCATCTGATTGCGATCAGAAAAAGAGTTTTACTAGTCTTTTTCATCGGAGTGTCACTAATTAGGTAACAAATTAGATAAAAGTAGGTACGTGAGAATGTAAGCCCACAACTGCGGTATAATTTGAGGGGAAGTAGGTAGAGAATTTGTGTTTGAGTCAAGCATGCGCGTCTGATGTTGCGCAGAAGAGACGTAGAATCTATTGGACAGTTTGTTGGAGGACTGCGGAAAAACCTAGCAGAGCAGGAGTAAGTAGTTTATATATGCGGGGGATTTGAGTTGACCTAGGGAAAGGCGTTTTGTTGGAGGCAACCCGATTGTTATGAGAAGTAGAGGCTTGTTTTTCTTAAAGAGTAGAGTTCTGCGGGGGACCTGTCATGCTGACAGTCAAAATTTGGGTTGGTTGAAGGTAAGGTCCGGGGCGCCGTTGTGGTGGAGGCAGCAGCCGTGTGCATCGGATTGTGATGGTAAGAAGAGGAGTTGAATTTTCCTGAATATTTGAAGTGTGCTGTGTAAGATCGGGAGAGTGCTACCGGAAGAACTAGGGGAGGGACAACAGACATGGAGCCGCCAACCGGACTTCGGTACGTAATCCGTCTTGAAATTTGAAAGATAGGGGAACATGATTTAAGGTGGCAGATGATGTTTCCTTTGTGGTGGCATGTGAGCCGTCATCGGGAAAATTCCTCCGCAAAGATTGAGACTTTTTGGAATCACGAACTGTATGCAGAGAGAGAGATTGTTGCGACGTGGTCAACTAGTGCGTGCTGATCTCCTTTGTGTCAACTTCCGTGCGCTCATATCTTCTTGAGTTTAATCGCTGTTACAGCCAGTATCGTTTTTTTTACATCATCCTCCTATCTATAAGGAGGATTTCACAAATTTCTGACACCACTAAAGTATAGGTATGGGTAGTTGAGGATATTTTTAGTATCGAAACCATTTGAGTTTCTATAGCATGCAAGAACCTAGAAAAATTTGCCCTAGTATCAATATGGTATTTATACATGGTACTATTGACCCAAATTATAATAACTTGGGTACACAAAGATTCTCTCAACTTCGAGACTCCACCAAATATCAATATTTGACTAATATTACAATTTTGATGACCACGGGTAGTTGCTTTCTTTGAGATCGCTGATGTTGATTATTGATTCCACGCATTCACCTTTATAACGGTATTTACGTACAATGGTTACAACAGTAGTAAATTGTAAGTAGTATATCGTAAGTCCTTTTCATCATCGTTAGTACGAATGTGGGACATGCAGGTGGTGGACGAAGGAGACAGTAGCGGTTGTGACGGGAGCTAACGAGGGTATCGGCTTTCAGATTGTGGAAAGACTGGCTCTGGAAGGACTTATGGTCGTATTGTGCTGTCGTGATGAGTGTCGCGGTATTCATGCCACTGAAGATCTACATGCCAAAGGGTTGAAGAATGTTATATTCCGCAGATTAGACATCAGAAGTCCCGAGTCGAGGTCGGACTTCATAGATTGGATTAACCAAACCTACGGTGGTCTGGATATCTTGGTAAGTCATCTCTAAGTTGTGGATCATGCATATCCATTAACTCACTCTTTATAGTTGCTTCAAATTGGTTACGTCACAAAATCATGGACTAGTCTAGTTTGTGCTACTCTTTCAAATGGCAACTAATAACGGGTCAGGCTAATTTTGCAGATTAACAATGCTACAGCGTTTTTCTACGACAATGAGGCTGAACATGCACTTGAAACCATGAACACCAATTATCATGGACCTGTCAGCTTTACGGAGAGTTTGCTGCAGTTCTTCAAGCCTTCTACCGCAGGCGCGCGTATTGTGAATATCAGTTCCTTACAAGGACAGTTGATCGTGAGTCACAGATTGAAACCTCCTTCAATTCAATATATAGTACCTAATCCTTGCATGAGCTCATGGTGACTATATTGAAAATGACGAAAACAGAAGAAATTAGAGGGATTGGTTGAGGTTTCGGTGAGGTTATGAATCTGACAGGTCACTGGAGTTCGATCGATCTCTTGAATCCATTTTTGTTGGTTGGAACTGCAGAATGTAAATGATGTCGGCTTACGGCAACAACTTGTCGACCCCAGCTCATTTGATGTCGATTTTATTAACAGTTGGGCGATGAAGTACGAGGAAGCCTGTCAGGCCGGCAACGGAATGGAGGTAAGCTACGGAAGTTCTGCATATCACGTTTCCAAAGTCCTTCTCAACGCCTACGCCCGCGTCTTATCACTGCGAGTAGCCGACAGGCAAGAAGGAAGCAAAATTTATGTCAACAATGTGCATCCAGGCCCAATGGGCACCAATATGTGTCATACGTGGCGCTCAACTGTGGACAGCGCCAATTTCGCGCAGCTTAAGGCTAGCGGCCGCTTCGACTCCATCGAGAGCGCGGCGCAGGACTCCGACACTCCTGTTTGGCTTGCTCTCTTGCCTCCCGGTGGCCCCTCTGGACTTTTCTGGTTCAACAGAAAAGAGATCAGCTTTTACAGTTAAGCTTGACCTCCAAATTTTGTAGGTTTCGGGAGCCTTATACGCGTTGCTCGGCGTCAATGCTGCAACAAGAGAAATTGCGGTGATCTGGCAAAACTAAGCGTCCTACACTGCGGCATAGAAGGTGACAATCGACATCAAAAAATTGAGCTTTCAAGTCACCTATATCTGATACTGTTTTCTCGTCCATGCCGTGTATCTTCACTGCACAAAGGAACACTCTGCGTATAGTACTGCGAAGCTTTACACTGGGCATGAACGATATTGGTTGTGTACGATTAGGGTTTAGGTTATCAAACCTTATACAAGAGAGATTGATTGTTGTCTTGAGGATATTAGGTTTGGTGCACTGTTGCTGAACTGCATTAAGGGGACGCATTCAGCCCCCGGTCACGTAATAGAGATCGAGTACATATAATTTTCCTACCAGAGCAGGTTCACCCAACGAGAGCCGGGAAATCATTTTATCTGGGTAGGTGGCGGGTTCATGTTTCATTTTGGTTTGTACGTGTCTGGCACTTCGCAGCCGCTCATGGCATTCTCTTGCGAGGTCCATTAATTTATTCAAACAACTCGTCACCTCTGTTTATCAAACGGCTGCAACTTGTTCTCGGTTTCACGAAGTTACTGTTTTCCTTGAATGATAATAAGGTAAGCTTTGATTCTTTCTATGGACATTTTTTTGTGAGCTAATTGTGTTATCTAAGGTAGACAGTTCATGCTGGTTATGGCTTTCTGTTTGTTTTTAACGAGTGTTGTTTACTAGTGCAGAGGTTGCATATATTGGACTCCAGAGTCTAGACCTACTTCTGATGTTGTGGGCATGATGTAGAGCCCAAGACACTTCGGTGTATTTCCTGCCCATCGGCAGTACAGCCGTTTGAACTTGGTATCTTCAACTTTATACGTTTGGAAGAATCTAATGTACAACGCTCCTGAGAGAATGAAAGAGACATCTCTAGGTCAGTTTTAATGTCGTGTACTAATAAAAGAATTGAACTGAAACTTATGGCTTATAAAAACTTGATAGGAATTGTCCTCGGTAACGTGTCTATATCTACATATAGAAAAGGAACATTGCTGAGTCCGACGTTTTGGTCGGGTCCGACCTGATGGGTTAAAATTCCAGGCCAAGAGCTCCATGGGAGTGTATTCTACCGGTGCGAAGTTAATGCGATGGCGCTCTTGAAATGCACTCCTCCGTCCATCATTGGATTGCACTGACGGGAGATCACTTCGTGTTACAAATCCCTGAAGTTATCTAATGAAATTCTTGATCCTCCTGGATTTTACAACTGTGGATAGAAGCTTTTCTAACCTTTGTAGGTTCTTCTCATCATGGATTCCAAGAAGCCCGGATGGAGTGATCGGTGGCTAAGATGGAGCACAGCCATTCAGTCAAAGGTATGGTAAACGTGCCTTATAAGGTGCAACTAAATGACTATGTTCCGCGCATTCTGCACATGGAAAAAACAATATCTAGGTGCGCACTATCAGAAACATGTTCATTTAGGTGGCACGCTCACCATAGATATATCCAAGCCATGAGATAAATGTTGACATACTTACGTGGGGGAATACCTCATATGCAAATGTCCTTAGATGAGGACTTTTCTACCCCAGATCACTTTATCTCATTTGAGGTGTATTCCTATGCAATTCATATGCAAACAACGAATATACTCCATAAAATCTCACTTCAATATACCTTCTCTGGCCAAGCTCCTAGTATGGATCTTCTTGAAGTTAGTCAATTCAATTTCCCCACACATGTAAATTACACATACTGGCAGGTAACGAAGTCATGCAAACCACGTAAGATAAAGTGTACTTACTGACGTATATAAGTGGATCAAAATTTACAAGACTGTTTGTAAATAGGCTGTCCTTGTAGCCATGGACAGGATAAAGCGAGTTTTACTGAAGACGTTGAGACCAAGAATGATGTCACAACTGATTGCCTGAAGTGCCGGCAGGTTACCTACTGCAAACAGTATTTTCTCAAACAGCAGCGTTGTTGATGACCCACTCCTTTCGTGTGTGTGCATTGTAACGTCAATGAAAGCCTTCGCAAAAGCCATTTGTTGACCACCAACACCAACCCCCGAAATTCCTAGCTTTTCCTGTGCAACACAAAACATAAAAACGAATCGATTAGTTTTTGGAAGCCTTGACCTTCATCTATTCCCTTCTAAATCTTTTCTTTGCATGCAGGAACAGACACTGCCAATTGTTCCACCTACAAATGTGCTTCAACATGTTATGGCTAGTAACATTAATGACCTTATTCACATATACATCATTGGAGACAGGTATTTCAATTCTACAGCAATAAGTGTGAATCTAGATAAAGCTTTACCGAGTTGATCAAACATAGTAATTGAGGTATCTCTGATTACTACTTGAGTTTTACACCTGTTACTAGTGTAAGAAGTATGTCTGTGCATACAGACACGATAGTTGAAGCTTTATCATTGAAGCTTTTACAATGCTGACCTTCTAGAAACAACTTCAAAAAATAATGTGTACGAAGTGTACTAAGTCAAGTAAGATTTTTAATTCAGGTCTGACCAGAGCTATGATGATACGCAAGATGAAAACCCTAGTAAACTATGGAGCAAGGGGTTTGTGTAAGACTGACGTACCAAGGTTGCACCTGCAGAATTTGCTACGCTCGGTGTTGTTACACTTAGAGAAGATCCCAAATCTATGATAGCCAATTGGCTCTTTCCTCTTCCCATCTCTACCTGTTGCATTATTGGTACTTTGCATCAGATGCCAATTTCTTCCTAATATGTAGGCAATTTTCACAACAAAACCTGCTTTCTAACTGAAAAGAGAGAACATATATATACATATACCAGATCAGAGTTGTATCTTACTTGGAGTCCTGGTAAGGAGTATTGAACAGGTGCCAGAGCAAGTTTTTGCAATCCTTGCATGTCGCAATCTCCCCTATTAGCTGCACCTACTGTGTAAAAGGCGATCTGTTCCTTCAGGAAATGGAACTCAACATCATATTGGGATAAGATATTGAGGCCTACAATACCTGCAACAGATGGAGGGAGCCCTGCACTGGCCAGGTCCATAACAATTCCCTGTGCAATCACAACATCATTTAAGTCACCACAGGTAACCAATACTCTTAAGCTTGGCCCTTGACTCATCACAGTACTTAGAATGTGAAACAATCACACGTCTGGTGACATGCATAAATGTACACTAATTATAATAAATAGTATGGGCAAATGTGTAGTATGGTCCGCGAATATACCAACACTGGTCACACAGGAAAATATTGTGCAAACCCAAGTTTCACTTGTCATGCAACCCTGCTATATACCCACCTCTAGGTTGAATGTTCTTTCAAATGCAAACTACTTTCAACCCAATAGAAATAGTGTAACCTACAACATGGACATCTGATGGTCAACATTGTGGGCTGGTAGTGTGAACCCACAATGATATGCCCACTGTTTTTAGTGTGGAAATAAGCTCAATAGTGAAGTTATCCGCTAACTCAACATGACTTTTGGTTGGGAGTTGGTTAGTTTGCTTACAAGACCTTCCATATTGGTTCATTGAGGGTCAAACTCATATTTGGCATGTCAAGAGGTGCATAAAATGAGTTTGGCCCTCAGTGAACTGAGATGGTTTGCTCTTTATTCAATTTCAATCACTACCTCCAAGCATGCACCACAAGTAATATTGAAAAGGACTGAACACTAGTGTCGCCCACAGTAATATTTACCATAATTATTGTAGCAAATGAAGTTTGTGGGTGATAGAATAGTGTAGGAAGAAGTGTAGGAATGTGTGGTTTCACCTTGATGGGTTGGCAGAGATGACCAGCAATGGTGACAGCAGGGAGGGAGACTTCACGCATATCAAGCCCTCCATCCCCCATGCCACCAAGTCCTCGAGAGATTTGTCCTGAGCCAGGAATGATGCCCAGTTTGTTATAAGCTAAGGAGGGACTAACAATGGTGGTGCTGCTGCCAGTGTCAAGCAAGAAATCAAATGTGCCACGGTTGCCAAATGTCAGTGGGATGATGATGTACTCTTTCGGTGAAGACATTGTGCTTTTCAGTTTTCGCATTGGAATGCGAGCAATTGCCTTATCCTTATCTGGCTGCCTCATAGCGGGTTGCTTCCTATTCTTCACCGCAGCAAGTCGTTTTACAAGCTCGTCTTTCTCAAAGCAGTCTTTATATGAAACTCCTGGAAAACAATTTTGCAATGACATGTGTCTGTGTTAACCCACAAGAATCCTGTAACATTGCAACCGCATTCCCTAACTGCTTCATCTCTGGGTAGTCAACACACACAAGCAAAAGTTGTAAATGGGCCTTAAGTGGTTACTTTTTCCAACTAGCCCAGTTCTCCTAGAATATGAAACTCACGAGTAGTACGAGATGGTTAGCAAATCAAATCAAGGCTGTAGTCACTTCCATCATGATTTTCAGAGATCATATGAATATCTTAGATTGAAGATTCTCATGCTCATTAAATGGTCACATTGGTCACCCCCACTTATGTTGACTATTGAGCCTAGAGTGGTTATCATGTTTTCAGGACGTAGTCCAATCTCTTCATTGTGGCAAGTCGTTTCACAAAGCTCATCCTTCTCGAAGCAGTCTTTACACAAAAGTCCTAGGTTAACCCAGAAGAACCCTGTTACATTTGCAACCTAACATTCCCTATCCGCTACTTCATCCTTCGGTAAACCAAGCACACGCATATGTGAGAATTGTTTACCATGTGAACCATATCCAGCAATTTCAGGCCCGCTTCTAATGACTGATTCACATTTTTGAACATGTTGGCTTTTGAAGTATTTTGAGGGAATTTGTTGCTTCAATGACAAGGACATGTAGTGTGGCAAACTTCAAGTCATTCACGATTGCGCAACACTTAAGGATTAAGCCAGAGAGAGGTTTGATGAGACGTGGACATAGCTCACCTAGAGCATCCAATTCGGCTTTGATGGCACCCACCCTCATGTTCCGCAATGCTTCAATTTCCATCTACAGCAGTCCTGTGCGAGTCCATGTCAGACATGATGGCCATGAAAGCTTATTTTGAATCCCACATAAGCTTGCACCGCCTCATAACACAAACAATTTCGCAAACATACTGTCGCTCTTGCCATTCAGGTGCCCTTCAATTTGCATTCTGTAAGGTCGTGAAGCTCACCTGAAGTTCTTGCGAGTCAACATTCGAGGCCCTTACAGTACTTCCCCTCCCGCTGGGCGAAATTCGCCTCCCATGTTGCACCAAACTTCTGGAATCCAGTGAAAAAGTTCCTAAAGGATGTAACTGACAGCCCTTCCTATGCAGATTCAATCCCCACGTTGGTGCAGGCTGAAGGGACCACAAATTCAATCCCATCCTTAAAGGGTTTGAAGTCGCCATGTTGGACTGCAATTCAAGTTCAAAAACTCCTTCCAAGGAATACCCAACCCTAAATCGCCAGAATGTGAGCTTCAAACACTCAAACCCAAACCTCAAACCTTCGTGCACCTGTCCCTTCAAGGCTGAATTGACTCAAACCAGGACGAGCTTCCCGCACACCAAATGCCAACTCCGAAACTGTGTACCTACTGCCGAAATTCTCAGCAATTCTCGCAAAATATAGTAAACCAAAAGAAAATTAGGATGGCTCAGCACCCAAGCGAGAACTCAACACCCAGCTGGGTGCATGAAGATACCCTCCACTTGAAGTCCCGGATATAAACACGGGCATGTAAAGGGTTTTGGAAACGGTAGGGCAAGCCTAATGGACATGGGAAGTGAGACCTAACAACTAGACAGGGTTAGCAACCAAAGTGGCAATTGAGAACTCAACATTCCCGCATCCAAACCTCCGAAAACACCCGCCCAGGTGCAACGACGATGCACTCCATTTGAGATCCAAGGTATAAGTTGGGTATATACAGGATTCAAGCACGTTGCGATAATCTTACATATGAAGGGGACACAGAAGCAAATTAACTTAAGGTAGATGAGGCTAATGTGGACACCTCCAGCCTTGAGGAATCATCCAGCTGATGGGTTCAAGCATTAGAAGCTTGAGCAGGTTAGCAATTGCAAAGCAAGACTAAAGAATTTGAAATCACTAGTATCAGAGTTAAGGAAGGTGTTGATTTAGGTTCTGAAATCAAAAACTCTTTGCTTCCCAATATGGTGTTATAGGGGGGAACTCTTTCATCGTTCAATGTTGTGTCAGTGGACGACATCACGAGCAAATTCTACGTGGGTCATATGCCAATGAAACCAAGTTTAATGCTAAATATTGACTATGTCATGTCTCATACTAAAGTGGTCATGGGTAAGATAAAATGTTGTCGAGTTGGCTTTTCATTATAGAATACCCACAATACAAATTGATCGACACTTCGTAGCCACATCTTGCCTCCTAATTTTCCCAGCTCACCTACAAAATTCAAGTGTGTCAGAGCTCAGTGAGTAGCACTCAAAGTTATGGAGGATGGTGGGTGTAGTTTGATTTTTGCAAGGGTGACTAACCCAAATATCGTCAAAGTGGTGGCTAAATCAATATGTATTACTCATCCACCAAATTAAGGCAACCATATTATTGATTACGAGCCACAAATAGGTGTCCAATTAAGGAAGCTAACTAAATTAGTCTCATCCACCTTAAATCAACACTCGAATGAGAACCTGACACTCCATTGGTTTTGGGTTGTGCCTGTGAGTGATCAAAGAGTTGTTGCAATGCTTGTGAATGTGCACTTGAAGCCAAATGCTTGTAAGTTGTGAGTGTTGTCCAAAGGTAATCACTATTGAGTTGTGAGCAGTGGGCTCAAGGGGAGCATCTACCAATTTGTGAGCGTTGGGCTTAGGGAGTATCCTTTTTGGGTTCAAGTTTAGAATCTCCATCTCGCTTCTCGAGCCATGGTTGGCAATGCATGTGTCGCATCTAGGAGTAAAAGTAAGCTTGACAAGGGGAAGAAGGTCTAGTCCCTTGGCTTCCTTAGAGCTAAATGGATTGACAAAGGTGAGAGGGAGAGGCAGAAAGTAGTTGCAAAATAAAATAAAATTGTTTCACACATCCTCCTGAAATGTTGGCAATTCCCAACCGCTCATGCCAACATCCATTTTCCCACCTAACCCCTTTGATGCCTCAAGGTTTGCAGGTGGCTTTCACAATGGATCTGAGACCTTAGTTGGTGGTTGTGGAGGAGGTCAATCCTCATCATCCACTCTGAACACTAGCAAATCCATATTTTTCATTGGGTTGTGCTGCTTCACCCATTCTCCTCTCCTCTCCTTGGATGGAGGGTGTTTGGACAAGAGCACCATAGATGTACTTTCTCCATGGGAAAGAGGATCATCCCCATCCACCAATCATCACCTCTTGAACCCTAGGAAGGTTCTTTCACAAAAATAATCAGACTTTGTTTCTTCCTCAAAGTCCAAAAAAGGAAAGTGAGCCAAATTCGAAGCGTCCAAAGAAAAAGACCTATGCACACACCCGCCAATGCCAATAAAATGAATGGGCATGCAAATTGCCATGGATAGAAAGGATCGTGACATGTACTACAATCTAACCCTATACACCTCTTTCAATTTTTATTTTTTTCTATTTTGCAACCTTTGTCATCTTTTGTTTCAACAACCTTGGTCAATTTCAATTTTTTTTTTTCCATTGTTGCTTATTTTGTAGAATTTTTTTGCTTTACTTGCATGTGTTGCATGTTACAATTTACATCGCTTTGCTTTACTTGTCCATTTCAACAACATTTTATTGCTTGCCTTGCTTGTGTCATCTTGCTTTCTTTGCATGTCATGAAGCTTTGCTTTCAAGATTTAGGGTAATGAAGGGTTTTGGGTCATTTAAGGCCATATCTTTTGCATTTCAGGGTCAAAGGGGTATATGGTTCTAGGGTTTTGTTCATTATAGCAAAGTTCTAACTTTTGGTAGGGGGTTTTGGGTGCAAGCAATGTGAAAGATTCATATGGTGTTGCCATTTTACTGTAGACACAAGCTGTGCATATTGCCACTTTACTTTATTGGCCTCCAGTAGGTTGCCATTTTCCTTAAAACAAAATTTTGCGTGTTGCCGTCAATTGCTTCTTGAGCAAACCCATACTTTGTCACATTTCTTACCCTTTAAAACTTTTTTGTTGCCACTTGTTGATTATTGTAAGGCATTTGGAATTTGTAAGTGCAACAAACAATTTAAAGAACATGCCATAGTGGCTTTTTATTATTCTAATATGTGGCCACATGAATATTTTCCTAAAATTCAATAACAAAAAGGTTGATAATTGGGTACTTGGAAAGTAGGCTAACTTAGCTTGGCAAAGTGAGAACGAGTCAACACTCAACATCCAAACATCCCTAGACACCTAGCTGGGTGCTTGGAAGATATCCCTCGTCAGGTCCAGGTATTACAATGTATGGGTATTATAAGGCAACCTATAGGACATGGGAAGTGTAAGGGCTAGTTTAGATTATGGTGAAAAAGTGCACTAGTCGGTCAAGAATTTCCGCCCAAGACAAGGTTATTTGAGGCAATGGTTGGTATGGCGGACAAGATGAAAGAAAACCAAAACCAAATAAAATTTCAAGTTCGAGTTTTTTGCAGGTCAAGTTTCTTGTATGAGGGTTTAAGGTTGCCCAAGAAACTCGACTTCCGAAGAACTCCCCCTAACAAAAAGTGTTGCCATGTTGACATCCATGTCATTTTTTCATTCATACTTGTTCTTCTGCAACGGAGATGTCTTGACCGTAGTGTAAACCCAGCCTTGTGCAGATACCCTCCACGTATATCCGGGTATAGGGAGCGTTTTTTACAGGGTATGTGCATGGTAGGTAACCCTAACGGGTATAGAAATGGTACATGACGAGGCGGATGTGACCTGGCTTGCGAGGAGAAGCGAGAGAGGCAAAGATTGTGGGTCTATTCTGTTTTTTTGTGTTTCGGGAAGAATTGGAAGCATCCGCATTGCGCAGAGATGGCGTCCGGGTTTGGGGTGACAGGCAAGAAGGGCCGTTGCTACGACGTATGGATGGACTTCAGCGAATGCATGTCGCACTGCACCATGCCCGCCGACTGTACTTCTCGTCGCGACGACTATTTTGAATGCCTTCATCATCGCAAAGAGGTTCTCTTCTCCGCTTCTCCATCTGCACTTGCACTGATCTGAGCTCCTCTTCAACCTATTCATTCGTTTTTTCAAGGTTTCTAGGTCGAGGGTTTGTTTTTCTTTGGCTTGCATTTCAGGAGAAATTTGATGGAGAAATATTGCAATTAACCCTGTTTAGAACATGAAAGGTATTGGACTTGCCTTCGAGCAGCTTGTATAGTGATTTATTGCCAAGGATTTAGTCTCTTAATGCTTCTAAATTCTTCTCATTCTCTCCTTCGCTTTATATACACGTCCCTGCTTTTAGATTCGTAGGAGGTTTCCTCAAGCGCAGCTTATTTAGGTGAACTATAGATTCTTATCTAAGTGTTTAGTCTGACCATTTTGATGCACTCGTAGTGTTTTTCTTTTAGGGTTGTCACTCTGAAATCGTGCAGTTAAGAAACCCGAGTTTTAGAGTGTCCTTTTATAGATCTACCAATATGTTGACAACCATATACATACAAGCCTGTAATGCTAAACTCTTCACTGAAATTGGCAAACTTGTTTTGATCACAAGATTGGTATGTAACAAGTGATCTAGATTCTTGACCAGAAGCCCCGTTTGTTCTTGCTTTTGGAGTTACTGTAGGTTTCCTCAAGTGAAGATAAGGAAATGGTATGTAGTGGCCCTGAATTTTTAGCTCCATTCCATGCTGGACGGTTGGATTAGATTCTCAGTAGGGTTTTAGGACTTGCAATCTCCAACTTCATTCATTTCTGAAGCCTCCTGTTTTGTGATACCAATCCTATATTATCTTCTGCCCTTTGTAATTGCTGACAGAGTGATATGTAGTAAACCTTGGTTGCCAAGGATTAGTTCGCGTATGCTTCCAAAGTTTCCCCATTTTCTCCCTTTTGAGAGGAAGTTGTAGTTACCTAGATTCTTAGCTCCATTTCATATCATAGACTTTTGATCAGGAATACAACCTAATCTAATTAGGGTTTTAGGGGTGTTCGAATCTGCAACACATTCTGTGACTTTTCTCGAGATCGCCACCAGAATTTAAATCCTCGTATTTTGAGACCGATGCTGTAGAGTCTGCTCAAGTGTAATCAGAATGCAAAAAAAAACCTATTTTGTAACCCCGAGGTTGTAGTATGGAACCCTAAACATACCTGCTCTTCTGCCAACATTTTTACTCCAGTATTTTTGGTTTCCTGCAGTTCAGTATGTGGTGTAGAAACCATTCTCTCTATGAAAGTACAAAGTTGAATGGTGTTGATCATCCAGGATTTGATACTCTGCGTTTTTCTTACAGTATTCAAGGATGAATGCCATCAACAAGGAGAAGGAGCGGCAAGTGTTTGGAGACAAGAACAAGAAGTCTCATGACAGTCAAGGCCACCAATGAGGTGTGGCATAAGCAATCATCAACTATAGCTTCCTCTACCCACAACCAAATTTTGGAACCCATGCAGACCATATTTCTGGCATTTCTACTTTATAAATTCATGGATACGAATCCATGATGCTGCCTTGTTCACGAGTATACTCATTACAGTAAGTTTGTGAAGCAGGATTCCACATGAATAAGTTTCTCCAAGATAGAAGGAGCTCAAATGTTGGTGTGCTGTGTACTACCATATCGTGAAGGCTTGATGTTGTGACCTGATGTCAAAACAGAACTTCTGATGGTCATATGATTGTCCTTCGAGATTTAGTTTTTGGCTCATCAATCCTGTTCATCATCCAACCCAGTTGATTTGGGCACTGATTTCATCTACCTTCTGTATGCACACTTCTAGCTGGGAAAAAGGAGCTTAAAACAAACAAAATGGTGGGTGTTTGTGGGTGTTTTCTTATGTGAGATTTTCATGTAGTTGTTGTTGGGAGACAATTCTGATCAAGAATGCTACACCATGTGCAAGATGTGAACATTGGTTCATAGGATTCTGTTGGAGAAGTTACGGGCTTCATTGTCACTGTACAGGACTCGGAAGTTAGTTTTTTGCCATTTGCAATCACAACACAACAAATGGAATAAACTGGACTGTTCTCGTCATGCTGAAAAGTTTTGTTGCCTCCATGGAGCATAATTCAAAGTTCCTTTTGTTATTTCTTTGTAGCCTTTGGGACAGATTTCCCAACACCTGAGCTCACGTCATCCTCACCAGCAGCTTGTTTTGGGGAGTACCTTTGAGCAAGGCCACCCCAATCTATATGAAGCCATCTTGTTGAGACCTGATCCCAATCTTGAGGTCAAGTGGGGGTTGGTTTAACCTCAACCTATAACCTCATCCAGTATCTGGGGAGATTTTTGGGCATAATCATTCAAAATCCTAGTGTTTCCAAAGTCCAACTGGTTACATGTTTCCGGTTTTCGTAATTACTCCCACAGATTCCTCTAAAAGGACCGGTGATTCTCCTGAAGTCTTGGAACTTCGACTGGTTCATCTGTAACTAGCAGTTGATTCTCCCTGTCCATTGTTGTCATCCACTATATATTGAGGTATTTGGATTAGGGTAGGCATGTGGCCTGTCCTCAACCTATATTGTCATCTAAGTATTGAGGTTGGGGTTCAGGATATGGTGACCCTGCTCTTCCAAAAGTTGAGGAATCATCTATTAGCATGTAGTAGAGCACAATGGGTAAGATATTTGGTCCTACTATTGTGGGCATTTCTAACTCCACAAACATTTTTTTGTTGTTGGATCGAATCGGGAATTGTCTCATCTTGTTAGCACTTGCCAATCGCGAAGACTGTCATTTCAAGTTTCAGTATTGGAGCCAAGATGCAGAAACTTATTGCAAGGTCGAAGTGAAGATTATTCCTCTCTTAATGTGATGACATAGTTCACTATTAAACTTACAATGGTGTCTATACATAGTCCAATCCATTCTTACATGTAACCCTTGTTGAATACCACTCAAATATGGGTGTCCAATTTAAGAGGTGTGACCACACAAGACTTACACGCACTATGCCCTAAGGATGGTGGAGTCCTATACAGGTTGCAAGCTTCCATATATTGTGAGTGATTGACAATGGCAATTTGTATTTGGAAAAACTCAAGTAGAAAAATATGGGCATACTATTGTCTCAGTATTCATTCTAAGGAAGGAATAATTGTTGAATACAGTTTTCTAGAGCATGGGACTGTACATATCGGCATCAAGACATCATTCTAGCTCAGTCCCTAGCATATGCATCTCTCATAGACTCACTCACTTGTATGTATGATGAGGATTTCAAAGCACAATCCAAATGGGATTCCACATATTTTGGGATTGCGAAGGTCGTGTAGTTACAGCTGTGTTCATATAAGGAATGGCTTAATGTGACGTCCTATAATACAATGCACAGGAAAATGGCCATCTGCAGATGTGCCAAACCCTACTTTTGTATGCAAATACTACAAATGTGTACTATCTGTACAAAACTGCTTAAAACCGTCAATGGTTTAAACATTATTCTTGGTCCCAGGCCAATGACTGGATGACATATATTCTGATTCCCAACTTCAAGTTGGGCGTTTCTTTAATGGTAAATGTCAAAATTGCAGACTGAACTTCAAAGTTTTTTCCATACCTTAATGTCAAATGTGCAAGAGTAGGGTGGGCCTCTGCCACAACAGCAGTTGCGAGTGAAGGTTTCAATAAATTCCTTCGACCATTGTTTGACCACTCAGATCAAATTTGCCCATCTTGCAGCAAACCAAATGAGCCACACATAACTTAAAAGGTCTCTGAATCTAGATTGCTTTTCCAAGAAGCTACTGAGTGGCATTCTAACGTGAGAAACATTGTGATTCATAAAGTGATAGATCAAAGTCACCGTGTACAATGGAAAAGAGGCTATGATAGTGAGACCTCACAGAACTCAATGGGTTGTATATACAACTGAGAACCCACAAGCAAATCTGTTCTGAACTACATACCTTAATCAGGTTCACCAAGGTTACCACTCCTAAATATTTTGGAAGAAATTTGAATGACCATTCCTCAAACAATTCTAAGAGTGGTAATGAAGTCTCCTTGCCACCGCCCTTGATACATGCTCCACATGCACACAATTGTGAAGGCTAACTTATCTTGGTCAAAGGATTCGGAGGTCTGAATTACTCTAGTCACACTTGTGTCCCCCAATAATTGGTTCCAAACCCCATTCCCCCCCCCCCTCCATGTTCCTGTGAAAGTTCACCTTGTTTGTCTTGAGGATCTCCTCAAGTACGGTCAGGTGTTGTGCGATTGAAGAAAGCTATAACTTCAAAAGTATTTAGGAAGCTGGTTGGTAAGGATAACTACTAACAAGATGCATAGGGAAAAGTATTGGTCATCATACTGGTGAGGCTAAAACTATCCCACTACTTGTTGCTATCCCTGTCTGAGAATCATCAGTTATTGGACCACTTGCCTGCTCTAGCGGCAGCACTTTGTTTTCAGATGCAGTAGCTCTTGTGGGTGGCGTAGGTGTATAAGGTTTAGCCCCATTGGGAAGGCCAAAGACCCAGTCCAGAACATTCAGATATTTTGATCGAAACACATCACGTTCTTGGGCATAGCAGTGCATGATAATTGCAGTTGCTGCGCTGAAGAGGAAGACATCTATTCGCTTTGGTGGAATCAAGTTGTAACGCTCTAGAAGTCCCCAGTCAGTCACACAGATTGCAAAGCTTTCAATAGCTCTTGCAAAGCAGTAGAGTGCAAGTTCCATGCGACGTGACTTTTTCTCAATCATCACTGCCAACCCTACTGGGAACTGTAAACAACAAGCATGAGATGAGTTAGTCCATAAAATTAAATATCCAACTATGCAGATACAGACAATTGGTTTACTCCCAAGTTACGTTTGGATTGCAGTTCAGGACTAAAGATCAACAAACTTCCATCTTCATCATATTTACTTTATTTTCCCTGACCACAGATTTTAACGTGACAGCATACAAATGCAACCCTAAGTCTGTAACAACGTGCTGCTCAGCTCTGACATGGAGGAAAGGACAAGTTGCCTTCTTGCCACAAATTTACTTGTAGACCAAAGGCAAGATAGATTCAAGAAAGGTGATCATGAAATAGAACCCTGTGCCACCATGATGCACAGGATTTTCTCCATCCTCCAGCAGGACACACTAGAGTGACATCCCAGGTCCAAACTGCAAACTGCAGAAAGAATGACCTGGAGAGTCTTTTTCTGCTCGCTTGGGTACAACAAATAAGACAGTATGTTGAGGTGTTAGAAGAGGAGCTCCATGTGACCAAGATAAGTATATATATTACAATGGGGAAAAGTGATGTTAGGTGGAGATATTATAGCCATACAACAGCAAGACATGAGTACCATGAATGTGCAAAAGCAAAGGATCCGTACAGTTGCTGTGGCAATAAGGGGCGGTTTGCAGATCCCTGTTGATCTGAATAAAAAACATGTCCAGGCCCTGAAAGTATGACAAACACATGTGTCAGTGGACTCCACAGGAGCTGTTTATGCAGAACTAAGACAAGGAATCCTAACATGATAAAGGAAAGACTCAAATTGTGCACACAAGCCACTATTATACATTTGGCAGCATATTCAAGTAGTACCTTCCTATCTGCATATACTTCAGCTTCTAGTACTACACCACGTTGACAATTTAGCATAACTGAAAACTCTCATGTATCATACTGATTCAGCAAGTAAGTTCAAATGGTTCGAAAACTTACCATGCTGAAGCACAATAAACAGAAAGGAAAAAGCTTGATCTACCTATGCCCAGCAAAGACTTCAATAAAATGGGGAAAGGCCTGCAATCATATGCCAGTGACAAAAAATCATGTTAATATCATGTTGTGATGAGAAGGACATGAGATTCAACGCAAAAAGAGTGCAGGATTCAAAATGCCATGATCATGTCAAGGTGCACTTATAACCATATTATTCCGAGAACTCTGATGCCAGCATTGCCGATGATATAATTGCAAAGAGTGATTCCCTATAAAGTTAAATTAAAAAATCCATCACTTACGAAAGTTTTATTTTCCTAAATTTGATTTTTAAATCCCAAGTATAACCTCCATTACCTTGCAAAAAGGCCTCTCCGGTGCACCAGTAGGGCAGGCACAAGGTAGACAGGTATATAGACAGGTAAGGACCGCAAGTAAGCATGTCCCAAGAATGAAAAAAAATGTGGTACACATCCTTGTGTCCCATGTATCATCTGCCTCACAACCACAAAATCTTTATACAGGAACATGAGAACTCTATAACTACAATAACCACGGACATGCAGAATACTTTGCTTTCATAACCTTCCCACTGAAAGGTTGAAAGGAACTCAATAATGTATGGGTAAAGGAGCCAAGGACATGGTAACCAGAAATGTAAGAATGTACTCAGAGCGCAAATTCTCTTTCCAACACACACACATACACACACACACACACATCATCATCATCCCAGAAGGACACCTTACCGAGCAAGGAATAGACATATCTGGGTCAAGTTGAATATCAACCCCTGTTGACTTGTAATGCTCCTCAATACCTTTCAATGCATCGAAGGGCTTTGTGCTAAATGCTAGCTGATTGATGCCTTTAATAATTGAAACGTGTTTCCCACCATGCTTATTGAGGAAAGAAACATAAGACTTGGGTAGGCTGTCTGGCTTCAAAATCCAGGCCGACCTTCATTGCAATCAGAATGATGTAAGTATAGAAACAACTAACTGTATACACCAAAAATCATACTACTTCCTGTCAGGACATTATTTCCTGTAAGGACAGACCAGAACTAACTTACAATCTGCACAAACTCGAACCTCCTGCTAAGAATAAATGGAGAAGTGATGAAAATACATTCATATGTGAAGGTAGATTTTTCCTAAAAACTGTGTCCAACATGCATGAGTGCATACCAATAAAACTAGGTGTCACACTTCACTTCAGGCCATTGTGTTAATACACCTATGCTAATATAAAAGGGAAAGAGTTTAGTTGATGTGTTTACATACAGGATCTGGCAAGACGACAAGCACATAAGGAATGTGTCACCATGCTTCCAAGACAGTGGCTTACATAGCCAACCTGCCCGCTCACTTTTTAGTCCACACCGGCCTGCTAGTACAGTTGCCCTTAAAAGAATATAGATAGCCATGCTGGTGTGCCGCACTTTGTGGCCAGTCAGAAGCAGGGAGGGACCCGCAACTGCTCCAGCAACCAGGGATCGCCATGGAGCAGTCCTACAACCAAAGAGACAATAAGGATCTGCATCCACTGCTCAGACAATTTTTAAGAACAGCATCGCCATCTGCAAATGGTTTGTCCTGCTGGGTGACCTTTTAATAGCTTCAGCAATATCAACCGTAGTATATGAGATCAACACCGTTGTGCTATTAGAAGAGATAATATCCATGATTTTAGGGAAAAACTGATCCTTCTCTTGTGGCACAAATTTATCTGACACACTGAATAGGTTCTAAAAATTATCAGTAGCTTTACCTCCTGCAGCCTCCTAATGCTGCAATAGTTTCTTCAACAGTGCAGAAACCTCCTGCAAAAGTTCCCAAAAATAATCCATATCGGAGTGTCTCCCTCAAAGCAGCTATGATTGCTTGATTATTTGTCCTTCCTACTGTCAGCCCCTTCATCCTGCATTTAAGGCAAAATTCTTCAGGTCCATTAGGTTTCACCAGAATTGTGGATTGTGTAGTAGTTACCAAAATATAATTCTCAGCTGAACGATATACACCAAGGAACACAATTTTATACCGCCAAATTATCTTTCATAGGCATAAATTTCAAGAAAAAGTCCTCATCGTCAAACTCAACATGAATTTTGGTCGGGAGTTCGTTGTTTTCAATACAACACCTTCCATTTCTGATAAGTTTGCAGTGCATGCTTGGAGGTAGTGTGGAGGATTGAACAAAGAACATTCTATATCGGATCATTAAGGGTCAAACTCGTTTTGGCACGCCAAGAGGGACTAAAACGAGTTTGGCCTTCAATGAACTGAAACAGGTTGCTCTTTATGCAAATTCGACACTACTTCCAAGCGTGCGCCATTAGTGTAAAGAACTTGATAATTTTGTATGCAAAACAACCAGAAGGAAATTATGGACACCAAATCCTAACAAAAAGTCCCATTGAGTTAAAGGATAACTCTTTTGTTGCAAGACATAAATTATGTGAGCTGGAAATGAGGAGTCAAATACTGATTTGCAATGTGAAGGCAAGGTACCTAACAGATGATTTCTTCCTTAGGCGCGTGATGATAGCGAAAAGAGAAAGGCCTCCTCGGAGGCCTGCACCAATAACAAAACCTTTTATAGATGCTGCAATGCAGCGTTCTACAGCTCTCCAACTGTTTCTGCCATCATCCTGACCAGAAGTGGAACACACATCTTCTTCAGCTGGCCCTCCAACTGTTTCAAAGTTTCTGATCTTGTCAATTCCATTAGTTAGTCTTGCAAGAGCACCAGAACTTTTGGACTGTATTATGCTTCCATTCACCATTACAGATCCTGGTATAAGGAATCTTGGTCGGAGGACTTCTCCATTCACCATCTTGTTTGCCAGCAAGGAAACTATTCCTGTATTTTCTTGTCTTTCAGACTGCTCTATCCTCCTCATCTCTCCATCCTGAGAGTGTGAGTGTTCCTCCATTGCTCAAAATGGTTTTGCAGATCAAAAACTGTGTTCTGACAGTATCATGAAATACTCTGCAAAAACATAGAGCTTGATGAATTTACATATCAACTGCAATCAACGCCGCCGGGTCCTCTGTAATCATAATACTCTCAAGTCTCTCACCTGTAGCAATTTTTCTGCCTGCAACACACATTCCAGAATCATCATTGATGTCAATCTAGAAACATAAACAGTATAAAATAACAAACAACTGTCAATGAGCCGATAATTCATCTCTCTTGTATTCTACAACTATGTAGAAAGACTTTCCTATGACAACTAGAATACAGATTCCTTTATGTAAATACCAAGCCTGCTACTGATAACCAAACTTAGCAATCAAATTATGTTATATTCTTGGTCTCTTTATAAAGACCACGCTAAGCTTCGGATTGACAGTCTAACTTTTGCAGTTAAGATTATTCATCTCATTCACAGGCAAAAAATTCTCCTTCTCTATCAGTAGTTTATGACCTCTATTTAAAAGTGTTCATTTACAAGTAACCTACTAAGAACGAAGAACCCCCATCAATGCATCAACTACGGAAATTAACGGCTACAGCATGTTGTTGAGCTGAAGCTTGCACAGGTGGGACAAAGACAGAAACACAAACAAAATTCATCTACAGAGAATTTTGAAGAGGAACTACTAGAGAATTAGAGCGGTCAGTCAAAGTGCACTCTCACGAGTAGTTAGGTATTCTCGAAGGATTTCTTACTGCATTTCATCGACTTTTAAGTACAGCTAAATTGCGAAAACCTAACTGAGGACACGCAGGACTTTCGACTTCGTCACAAGACCTTATGTCCGTCTACCTTTACAATGCATTAATGGCATTGTAATGAGCTTCAAAATTCACAGGAAATTTGTTGAGACTAAGAACCAAGCTCTGGCGTTTATAGTATCAGCCCGCAGTCAGCAAGCGGAAAATTTTACAGAGCTCTTGGAGGACGACGAGAGAGAGAGAGGAAATCTTTTATCTCACTCAAGAATGAAGCAAGAAAGTATGAATCGATATAGAGGAAGCTCCATATTAACCGTCATCATTCGACGTAAGTTTTAAAATTCACTCAAATCCATCCAGAAACGCAAAAAGGCGAATGACGCTAACGAAAGCCAAGAAAAGCAGTTGTCCTCTCAGGCTTTAAAGATCGGTTACAGAGTATAACCTGGACATATGAGTAAACTAAAAGTCGAATACAATCACAGAGACGATAGAGGAATTCGAAAGAGAATCCGTTCGCACATCTAAAAGATGACTTTACGTTATCGCTCCAGCGCAAAGATGCTCACATTGAGAGGGAAAAAGAGAAAAATATCCGCCAGAAAAGGACATCCGGAAAGACTAGCTCCCTCCACAGCACGCATTCCTTACTGGCTTATTCACTTCCATTTCTGGTGCATATTTTGCAATCCAATGACTTTTACCAGAAAAAGATGCATGCCATATTCCCTGCTTCTCGTCCCTGACGATAACTTCAAGATACTAGGCTCCGTATGAAAGAAAAAATAGAAATGAAACACGAACCATCATCGCAATTTCTCGGAGCACATGAACGCATAACACCACCTGCGCTTCTTCCGCGCAATCGCAGGCTCACCCGGCCGACATTACAAGTTGCTCAGCCAATTCTCCACCAAAATTGCAGAAATAAGCGCAGAGAAATTCTGCGAGCATTTGACCACCGCGTGGAGCGTGCGCAAGCGCTGCAGTCTCGACTACGAGACGCGGGAGGGCGTGAGTTTGAGTTCGAGCACCACCATAGCCAACGTCTACGATGCAAAGGGCGGGGAGGAGAGCCCGATGCAGCGAAGAAAGCAAAGCCAGTGAAGGGAAAGCTGGTGAGGGCCTAGAATGTACGGTGCGCATACATTTCACCACGCACGGTACCTCCAGGTGGAGTGCCCTCGAAGGAGGGCTAGCGTGGTAGTTAATGAGCCCACCCCCTCCGCTTAGCTGGCGCCATCCTATTGGCTCAAACCCCTCGCAACGGCGAGTTCTCCAATTTACCTCATCATTGACGAATGATTTTAATACCTAATTTACATCAATATGGGTATCGTAACTTAGTGCCATGGTAGCTTCACCTCTAATTTATTTATTTTGGAAGTTAAGTGTCACACGTCACCAAGCCATTGGTTGAAACGCAGAGGAAGTTGCTTTGACGCAAAAACATATGGTCTGATATGTACCATGGTGCTATGGTAGTGTGGGCCAAAATTACTCCAAAGAGGACAAGTGTGCATACTAGTTAATGAGCCTATCCATCTCTTAGAGGGTATGCATTTAAAACTCTTGTGCTAGAACACGTGACTATAGTACATACCATGGCGGGTTCAAGACAATCTTATTTCATCTTGGAATTGAAAGGGTCACATGGCATAAATCATTGAATCAAAACATGAAAAGGTTGATGGACTAAAGAAAATTTTAAAAATAAGTAATTTACAATTCGACATGTAGATTGTTGACCTAATCAATACATCAAAAATATGTATGACAATTTCGTTAGGAAAACCGTTCATTGATAATTGGGAGATTAGTTATGAATGGGCGTTGAGCACTACCCCAAAAAAATTTATATATATATAGGCATCCAACCAATGTCAAGGGGTTTGGAGCAATAAGGTGGCAACCACAATGTGGTTTGTACAAATATAGCAGAATAATAAATTGTTTTTCTAAGGACTACATAGTCTTCTACTCTTTCTTAGTTTTTTTTTTTAATTACTTTTTATTGGAGCATGGGGTGGGATTTTGTGGTGAGGACCTACTAGTTTGAGATTGATTCACCATATTTCCATGTCTTGGAATTTTCACTTATGATGGTAAGAATGTGTTATGTAGAACGTCCTAGATAACCTTGACAATAATTCAACTCTAATGTATTATTTTAAACCTAAAGGTTGAAGCAAAATCGTTTCAAAATTGCTTGAAATGGCTCAATCCAATTCCTAACATTACTTGGCTATGTATCAATGTTATGTCCACCAGGAATCCCCTAAGCATTATGCCCCATTGTATTATGGGTTTTCCCCACATTTGGGGTACACTCAACCTCCATACTATTTATGGTAGATTGGTAATCACTGCCAATTGGTCAGTAATATAAAAACATTGTATCAATGAAGCTATGTGTTAGAATCACAATTGCAACTACGATGTTATATATAAATTTTGAATTGAAATTAGATATCATTGCGCAGTTGGTCGCAACCCATTTGTGGGTCATCACCATATCATTGAGAATCTACTTGCATGAATTATGGACCAACATGATTTGCAAACCGACCAAGCTCTAAAACTTGTCTTCTGTTATGTTCAAAAGCTCATTGAAGAAAATTGAAACCTACTATGATAGATCTACACATATAGATGGAGACTTTGCAAATGTAGATTGTCCACACAATTTGTCAACCATTCCATTTCCATAATCAACAAATTATGACGTGAATATGTATGTTGATATTGGTTGCCCGGACACGAATATCCACCTCAGCCTTTGAGGATTAAAGGATTAAAGTGGAGCGGCGCCATGAGAGTGCCATATAGGTAGCACATAAACTACAGTAAATATGATATTTAGTGTCACCAATTATAATTTTCTTGCTCAATACTAATTGTAAAGCACGGTATATTGTTCACCAACACTTAATGTTAACCCAACATTATTTGCCATTCCTTGTAAACTTTTTGGGGATTATAGATTTACAGTGTTGCAATTATTGTCACTTACCAAGTGATTTTTCATCCAAATTTCAATCATCCATGACAGTATTTCATGACAAATTGCTAACAAAAGAAGATAGGGTTTTGGACAATGGATGAACTCATCCATCATTCAAGACAATATTTGTAAACTTATTCATAAGAAGTGTCCATCCGAAAATTTACATAGAGACATAACATACCATATGACACTAAGTATCAAATTTAGTGCAGTATCCATAGTTTCATGTGAACAAATCAACGAGACACAAAAGGAAATCATGATCTGTCATACAAAATGTTGAGCCTTGCAGGTTATTCCAACAATCCACCAACACAAGGAACGTCTCCATAGGTTGTTGATATAACATTCTTTAGTTGCTATCAACCGTTCCATTCTAATAATACTAGTGACAGTGCTTCACCTACATTTATCAAGTTGAATTTGTTGGTAAGAGAGAATAAGCATGGTATAATTATGAATAATATCCGACTTATTCCCAGTCCCACCCAACCCAAAGTTGTTGTTGGATGTTATGGAGGTTTCCATAGGAGTTTGCAAACCCTCTTAACCCTAAACTTCCTAAGAGGCTCGTTTTGGGCTTATGAACGACTCTTGAAAGCAATTGATCCTAAACGAAGGACCAATCAGTCCTTTCATAATGGGTAGCATTGTGTTCCTCGTGAAATTTTCTTGTCGAAGGCGATGATCCTATTCCAATATGAAGTGATGGTTGCGTACAAGAACTTTGTTCAGTCAAGAATTAACTAAGACTTTCCTTTGTTGATACATTACTATATGTAATAGATTCATACTATATTGATTGGAAATCGTCAATTTTCTATGGACTCGTTTCTTACCTCAACAAGCATGACTATTCTTAATATAATCTTGAAAGTTTGGACCATATTTTTATTGCATATAAATATTGAACGTTGATTGATTCTAAACCAATCATTAACAATTCATGAATACTACTAAATATTGCTACCATATTGATGTGATCTTGATATCATTAACAACAACTTTTCTTTTAGGCAAAATTAAGGAATTAAGCTCTAGAAAGCTCACTTTAGATGATCTAATGAAACCATAATAAGCTCTAGAAAGTTAAGGGTTAATTAGGTTATAATAACATGAAGGTTATGATGTTGAACTCTAGTAAGCTCACCCTAATTTCTTTTGGAAAAAGTCTTGTGTACACTAATTAAGATGCTCAGTGTGGACTATACTAATTTGCAATTGTAGGTTGTAATATAGAATCAAGTTCAGGTGGGTTTGGACATTATGGGAGTCCAGGTATCCAAGAGCTACATTCTTTGCTATTGTTCTACCCCTTTAATATGACACGTTTGGTCACGCAAGAAAGTATTGTATTATCCAAATGTCATATTCTGCATATGACATTCTGGCCTCAAATGTCATACTCTTGAGATTTTTCAAAAAAATGGTTAAGTACAATGTAAAATTTCATTTTGTATACACAGTGAAGATACATAAGTATGAAAGAACATTTTTTGTTAAAGAAATATGTTCACAACATCACATAATTTGTTCACATGATGATGTCTTCATCATATCACACAATACAAAATTAAGAATCTATTGTCTTCTGATGATGTTTGTTGATGTTGGAAATCAACATCTTGTTCAATATATCCATAAAAGATTGGAGGTTCATCACATCTACAACTCAAAAACGCCAAAGGATGCTTGGATTTGATAGTAATTGGGCATACTCTCATGGGATTGAGGAAACTTGACTATTGGGGTTGTCCATGCCATTGGCTTATTAGTCCTTGGGTCAAGTTAGGCAAACACATGGTAGCCGGTGACTAGTAGGATTTGCTCCAAAAAAATCAGTGTTAAGGGCTGGTTCACACAAGTCATGTCAATTGAGGTCAATGTGTGCAACCTCAATCATTAAGAACATGGAAGTTGGGACTTACCACTTCACATGGGGGTCCTAAGTCCTAAGCCCCAAGTATGACATGGGTGCCTACATGGCAACACTTTTTGGAGGTGAGGCTTGGGACGTGTTGAGAGTTGGGTCGAGCAAAAAGCTAGACCCAACTTTCAACACAAGTCCCGCAAATATTTTTGCATAAAATAAGCAAAGATACTACTTTAACAATAATGAACCATATTTAATGTTTTCTTGAGGCTCAAAAGTTGGAACTTTACTTCCATGTTAAAACTTACTAATATGAGTGGTGTTAAGACAACACCGTCAATGGCGGTGGGGTGTCAGTAGATCCAACTTCATCATCATATATAGGATGCTATCTTGGAACTATAGTCGTGTTATCTTGGAACACAAGTTATTGATGAGGCATGTTACCTTGAAAGGATCAAACCTTCTATATATGAGTAGAAGGTCGGTAAATGAGAAGTGGCCTCATGGTTTGACTCTCTCTGTTCATAGAGTTTTACCCATCATTACTCTCTCATCTTCTCTCATTTTTGTAACAAGTGGAGCTTGGGACCTCATGTGAATTGGCCCTAACACATATAATGTACATAGTAAAGTTATTCATGAAGTAGAGCAAATGAAACCATGGGTCTAGTCCCAAACCCTAAGTTTATGAGAATGAACACAAAGTCACCCAACTTTTCTTAATGCTTAAATTACCATAGAGAAGAGTGGTGTCACACTTTTAAAAAATGGCTTTTTACCTAGTCCTACTAGGATGGGTGGCCCAAGCTAGCTTTGCATATGTTGATCCGGGATTTACAAGAGATGGGTTGCATGTGCATTAATACCTATTTCAAATTCTAAGATTCTCTCAAAGTTTGAGAGGTGGAAAAAAGAAGACCCAAAGTTCCTCCCAACTTTCAAAGCATGCTCCGATACACAACGTGATAAAAAAAACTCTTAACAAAGAGTTTTCACAAAGAAGGATCAAACCTAAGGTTTTGTCCCTCTTTGAGGAACTTTACAGATAACTCTAATGTTTTAGAAAGCTTGGTTAACCTATTACGGAAGTTGAGGATAGTTTGGGTCATTGGGACCAAAAAAGGTAGCTACACTTGATTCGTTTTGTGACCAATTTTGAACATCTAAAATTTAGGGTATAAATGGACACAAACTTGCATATGTTATATTATGACCCCCTCTCCCCCCCCCCCACTTCAAAAAACAAAAAACAAAAAAACAAGTGGGGGGCATAGTATGGCCTATTTGCAGACATGGCAAGTCCAACATGTAGCATATTGTGATGGAGAGAACATAGATAGTAGGGACATTGAATTGTCAATTTTATATTTTGACATTGAACCATAGACATTGCAAAATAAGCAACTTGTGGCAAAGACGCAACATGCATTTGTGGTTCCATAGTCTCACCATCACGAGGCTTGGCAAGATCATGATATATTGCCTAAGAGGGCTCTCTATTCCCCTCCCCCTTCTCAAGTTTTGCAATGTATCAATCATACAATGATTGAGACTCAGCTTGAAGCCCACGTGGAAACTACATTCGGGCACCAATTCACATAGAATAGAGCGCTCTCTATTGATTCAAAAGGCATTATCTATGCAAAAAGCGTGGCATGACCTAGGATATGAATTGCACTAATGCACACCCTATATGACCACAACAAATTTTGACAAAACGAATTGACTTCAAATTTCCATAGGAAATGGGGATTTGCTTTCTTTGCTTTCAAAGTAAATAAGTATTTATATGTAGTATGAACTTCTGAGTACTACTAGATCATCTATGGTATTTAGCATCACGCACATTATTTGCAAAGGACCTAAACTAGATGCCTAGAGGGTTGAAAGTGTAACATCCACTAATTGCCAATTTGATATTATTTGTCAACGCATGTAACTTTTAAAAGTGAAAATACATTTACATTATGACATTAGCGTAGCACATTGACATACTTGAAATGATAGTTTTGTGTTTCAGTATCCAAGAGGAAGAGATTATGGAGCATATTGATGGCAAGTACCAAGTGTTTATATTTTAGTTTGCAAGAGGAAGATATTCTTTAGCATACTAATGCCAGGTGTCAATTACATACAATTTAGTAAAATTGTCAACCATCATATGACATAGGCTTACACCTCATAACCCTATTGAACAAATCCATGCCAAGGTATTAGGAAACGCATCTACATGCCAAGTGTCATGAGGTGACACTAATGGAGAAGTTATTGGTCATTAGTGTAACCATCTGCATCAAAATAGGGTAAGTGACACTATAATGCGCGTGTACATGAAGTTTCAGGGAGTAGTATTTATTACCATAATATCAAAGTACCTTACCAGTTAAGTTTTTCTAGTGATGGTGCCACATGTCACGCAGCGACTGGTTGGACATGTGACAAGTTCGCATGGCATGAACCAAATTGAACTTTGGCGAGTGAAGTGATAGGGCACTATGGTACATACCATAGAGGGCATATGTAGTTTCCAAGTGGGTCCAACCAATCTAAGAATGACACATAGCAAACTTTGAGTGGACATAACTTACTTCCTTTGGAATAGAGAGCCCTCTATTGTTGCTCAACTAAAAATCTAGCTAATAAATGACTAGGATTCAAGTAAATGTGGACAAAAGACTTGTCCAAAAATTAATCATAGATATGAGAGCTTTTTTTCACAAATGAGACATGCACATTGCAAAATCAATTATGTCGGGGAAGTAATTAAGAGAATATGTTGGGAATCACAGTAATGCATATTTTAAGAAGCAATGTGGCTAAATAATCCCTCTAGATGTGTGCAATGTTTCACCATAAAATACCCCGGAGGGTCACTCCCGTATTTTAAAAAATGACGTGAGAACAAATATAAGGGTTATTTTAAAGTTGTGAGCTACAGATTAATAAACATGTACATTGTTTATGATGTCTAGTGTTGTGTACACTATTTGCGAAGAGCCTACACTAGATGCCTAGAGGTCTCAAAGTATCACGCCTGCTAAATGCCAATATGATCCCATTCGCCAACATAAGTAACTTCTTCAAGTGAAAAACATATTTTAATTGTGACATTTAGAGTAGCACATTGGGATACATTAGATGATAGTCTTGCATTTTAGGATGCAAGGGGAAGATATTTTTGAGCTTACTAATGCAAGTGTCATGCATTTTCATATTATTATGCAAGAGAAATATATTCTTAAGCATACTAATGGCAAGTGTCATTTGTTTACACTTTAGTCAACTTGTAGACCGTTGTGGAACATAGACATCCACCTCATAACACTATTGAACATACTCATGCCAAGATATTAGTAAGCGCACTTGAACACCAAGTGTCATGAGACGACACTTATGGTGAAGTTGTCAATCATCAATGTAAACCTAACATACGCTTCAAAATAGGGTAAGTGACACTATTTCATATGTGACACTAAATACCAAACGATGTACTTGTAACAAAGCTCGAGTTATATGTTCAACTCCAAGGTATAAATAAATTAGGGTGTTTGCAATTGATCACGCTAGAGAAGTCTTAAACCTAACATACCATAGGGCTCAATAAGGGTGTGGAATTTAATAATATATATTAGGCCCTCACATAATGGATGAGCATCACTAGATGACATATCATGGGTGTCTCTTGGTAGTTGGATGAAATTTGTCGAGTGAGATGCAGGAAGGGCTCATATCGGGTTTGCGCATTTTGTTTGGCTTTGGAAGTTCCAAATTAGGATTTTGCGGGAGCTCTTTGAAGTTTTTATGCATGTATAAACTCCCACCATCTTGCAAACTTGGGGAATGTTGATGCTTGATTGTTGAAGGTTGGACAGTAGGCGCACGTGCATAATTGCGCTCCTCATGTACACCCATCCCAAGCTTCATCTTTCCTACTTTCAGTTTTTCTCTGCTTGGTATATGGGTAGGATATTGAATTCTTGTTGTGAATTCTCACCTTTTTTGGGGAGCAATGTCGATGTAGAGGAAGGGACATTCTTATGAGTAATACCAACTGTGACTTGAGGTACTTGGTTCTAGTGAGGTTGTTGGTCACAAATCATGTTTGCTTTGTTTTTGAAGTTGAAAGTGTTTTCACTTGCTGATACCTATCCTAGTTCAAAACTTATTGGATGTTGCTAGTGTGATGAGGGTGACACATGTGCAAAACTTAGACCACTACTTGAAGGCAATCATGTTTTAGATTAACCCTTCAAATTCTTTGATATTGAGAGTAGATGCATGATTAACTGCAAGCTTGAGGGGCTCAATAGAGTTTTTTCGGATGTATATGTTTTGCCACTAGCTAATTTCAATCTTGAATACAAAAAGCGCATGCGTGTGGTTGACTTACTTTCTGTTTCTAACTCCCAACAATCTCTAGAGTGCACAACAAAGGCTAAAATTAAGATCTTACCCCTCTTGATGACACTAACTGGCTATTGCCTTCACACGTTGGTTTAGAGTTAGTGGTGAGAGCATTGACACAGGTGGCATATGACATGAAGTCCACATCGGTGAGTGCCGAGGTTATGGCTTGATACTTGATGACCAATGAGAAACTTAGGAAAGATCTAAAACTAATAACCCTAGAGGATCACCTATGGCACTTGAGGTCTTTGGACCATATTTCTGTGGGTGTAGTAAAAGATGTATTGTGTAGAGTGTTGTAAAGAGTTTGGATCTATCATTGGAGATCGTTCCAAAAACTAAATGCAAAACCTCTTTACCAATTTAAAAAGAAATCACCTCATGTCTAACATAAATATTTGAATTTGATGTTGAAGAAAGGGAATTTAGTTTAATAGTCATCCCCATTCACAAGCCTCTAAAGGGAAGTTTATTATGTTGACCGCATTAGACCATCAAGCACTAGTGGTTGAAGGTATTAGATACTAGGTGCAATGAATGAAACTAGGGCCGATGAGAAAAAAACCGTTTGCTTTAATTGGGTATCTTGAATCAAAGGAAGTCAGGTCCTCTTGGGGATTTGGCATATATATATGAAGGACATTGTGGGTAATAGCAAGTGAGTACATGAGTACCAATATGTGCAAAACGTGGGTTGGTTCAAATAGAACCACCGCCTATCAATGCGACTCAGATTTACAGTTGTTGTTTGAGCGATTAGCTTAGTTAAGTGTCAATGAGTGAAAGGTTTTATGGGATGCCCTATGTGATACATACTATAATATGGAGGTGAATTATAGAATTGGTTTATTTGAGGAAACATAGGAGTACAAACCTCCAGTTACTCGTTGAATTGCTCTGGATAGGATTTTAGGCAGATGTTTTGGCCATGTTTTCCTGTAGGTTGTTTAGTTTGGAGTGTAGGTTTAGAATCAGGGTTTGGAGTTTATGTCTTGGGCATAGAGAGTTGGATGGTGTGTATTGAGTGCTTTTAATCACTTGAATTTGAACAATGACAATTGCTTCATATTTAAATGTAAATTCCAAACAAACTTTGGGATTGGTGTTGGATGGTTGTATTCTAATGCTACATGTATTTATGCCATTGTCTTTTTAACCACAAATTTTTGAAGCATTTGCATGTATGTTCATTTTGAATAACTAGAGTACATACTAGGAAGCTAAATTGTGTTGATGTGTGAATTATGATATTGTATGTGTAAGTATTAGATTTTACATGATATCAACAAAAACTACAATTTTATAATTATTATATGCCCATTTAGAAGAAGAATAAATACCAAGTTGACATACCCATAAGGTTTTAAAAATAATAAATGTTAGAAAATTACATAATAGTAGGGTCCACACTATTTACCTTCTCCAATATACCCCCCCCCCTAAAAACACCTTTTGTTCTCACGTGTTCCCACTAAATACAAGGATTGACCCCCTCAAGTAAAATATAGTGTGCTCGCAACTAAAACGTGATACAACAAGAGATGCGGTTCACATCTAGGACTAACTTTTATCATTGCTATTGTAGGTGTTGTCAATAGAAATGCATATATATGATTTCATTATGTCCACAATTCATGCATAAGTCTAGATGTACTTGCAACATAGTTCGAGGCAAGCCTTAATATCATCCATCACTAACCTACCATAGTCCCACACGGTTGTCGTGTGTGATGGCATAAATTTGCAAGCAAGAGAGTTTCACGTAATGTGTTGTATGCCCTCATGCATTTTTGTACCAAAGGAGATCCTTTTGAAGGTGCGTTTACACACAATCATTGTTTTGGTGGTTGATGGCACCTTGTAGTTTACTTTCTTTATACCTATACTTGAAAGAAGAGATAAATTGCATTAATCACAACCACAAGTACTTACTCTTACTTGCCCAACTACGATACAAGGTGTAAGGTAGTTTGGAGTGGTTGCGATAATTATAGTTTACTTTCTTTGGCCCTAATTTGAGTAGGTTAGTGAGCCTTTGGGCAAGCATGCAAATGCCATGATGGAATTTGCTAAAAGTCCGTTCTAGAAGACTACCTTGAGTCCAATATTGAAATTACTACAAAATCTCATGCTATATATGCAATTTTTGACAGATCACAATCACCATAAAATGGATGGTTACATGTGCCACATTGTGGACTTGAATTTTCAATCATTCAGTGACTAACATGATAGCCTTATGATAATGTACCAAGTTGGTCCCTACATGATATTAGCTCATCGAGGTGGTTGCATGCCTACTTACAGTCAACGGGGAGAAATTTGAGTGGGAACCTCTAAGAACCCTTTGGATGGCCTTTGAGTCAGTTGAGGAGGTAGGGTGGCTGGTTGGAGCCTAATCATCCAAAAAAGATCTGGTTCATTTCGCCAACTTGTTTACCACACTCGATTAAAACCAGAACCCCTAGAAAATTAAATGAGTACATTTTTATTTTTTATTTCTTTCTAATCATCAATTGGGGGGGGGGGGATTCTAAGATTTGGATATTCATTCCCAATATCCTTGCCAAAGAATGAACTTGACAAAGCCCCCCACCGATTGGGGGCCAAGGATTCCCAACCCCTATAACCCCAAGTCATTAACCACCAAAGAACATCCAAGGATAAACACTTCTTCATTTTATGTATTAGTTACTACAATAGTATATACTATTTTTACAATATACAAAAACAAAGCTATCATAAATCACCCATATGCAATATCAATATATAAATATCAATATCAATTTACTACTTTAAAATGTACAAGGAAACACAAATGTTTATTCCCGATTGTACATATTGATGGTTGATGACCTTGGGATCTAAAAGGGTTAAGGGCTAGTACACAAACATAACGCAAACATCAAAAATACATGTCAAAGTTTTAAACCTTTTCTTTAGAAACCTCCAAGTGTTTAGTGTGGGTGCAACGGATTTAGGAAGGACCCCCCTAGCAGAGCGTGCCATAGAAACTACATGCAATGCAACAATCATTGTGCGCATAGGGAAAGTCATAAGGAATGAAACATAGTTAGGACCAAAGTACAAAAAAATGTTGGAGGCAGGAGTGGCCAAACTTTTTGACTCATCATGGCCTTGTTAGTAATGTTAGTGACCAAAAAGGACATGACTACAAGGTTTTTGAGTTGATTATAGGAGGCTCAATGCAACCATGAAAGAAGATATGTATCCCCTTCCTAGGATAGATGATACCTTGGACCAACTACAAGGTGCCTCTATTTTTTCATCGCAGTGGAATTTTGGCAAGTTCCCCTCTCACATGAGGGCAAGGAGAAAATGACCTTCATATGCCAAGAAGGCTTATTCAAATACACCACAATTCTTTTGGGCTATATGTTGCCACCAACACATTTCAAAGGTTGGTGAACATAGTCCAAGGAAGCTTCAGGTGGCAATGTGCATTGGTATATACAGTTGATGGTATCAACGTATATTTAAAAGGCTTTGAAGAACACTTGTAGGATCTACACATGAATTTTGAGCATCTCATCAATGTTGGCCTTCACCTTACACCTAAAATATGTAGCAGAGGCATGGATGAGCTTACATACCTAGGTCATGTCATATCATTGGAGGGCATTGAACATGATCCAATGAAGGTTGCAGTAGTGCAAGCCTTCCTACACCTAAAAACATGGAAGGCATTTCAATCCTCTTGGGGCTTTATCAACCCCTATAGAAGGTTCATCAACACCTTTGTTGCAGTGGCAACTCTCCTCTGCCGGTTGTTAAAAAAAGGAATCTACCTCCGATGGGGTCAATTTGAGAAAACATCATTTAATTCTATGAAAATGGCTATGTACAAGTCCCCTTCTCATCTACTTCATGTTTGATTCTCCTTTTCTCTTGCAAACAAGATGCATATAAAGATGTGGTGGTTGTTGGGCGGTTGCCTATGCTTTTGAAACCATCTCTAAAGTAAAAAGAATTATATAATAATTGGCAAAGAAGGCCTAGCCATCATCTTTGTGGTAAAGCATTCTTGTCCTTATAGACATGGATCACAATGTTCTATTGAAACTAACCATGCACCTTTGAAAACCTTGAAGTCTACATAGATATAACATGGAGATTAGCTAGATGGGCCTTGAGACTATAATAATATGTATTTGGAATACTCTAAAAGCAAGGGAAGCATAATGCACATGTTGATGCTCTGATTGGGACGAAGTACATGACGTTGGAGCCATACAACATGTAAAATGACATAGCAAGTTGCTTTTATGATGTGGACGCTTGGACATGGTTGCTCCCAACAAGGAATGAGGGAGCCAACTCAAGAGGTTTAATAAGGGCTGACCATTCTAAAACTTCTTCCCCTCAGCTTTGAGATGTTTGAAATATTGCATTATTTCATTCCTTTTGCACTTGTTAGGATGAATGATGGATGGAAGACTCCAACATCATGTCATCGTTTCTTGTCACCTAGGTATAACAACTACCTTTGTCCTACTCATGTGTAGCTAATGGAAAAACAAGTTTTTATGGCATTGGTCTATACATGCACCATTGGCAAAAGCCAATGCATATTTTGGAACTCTTTGCCAAAGATTGCGATGTCATCACCCCAATTACCGTGTTTTGAATGGGAAGCTCTATTTTCTTTTGCCAAGAGATGAACAAACAAGTCACATACCTGCAGGTCCCGCAATGTGAGGGATTGCATGAGATACTCATGCTATTCCATGCCTTGTGCTTTGCAAGATCATTTCACGATGAAAACGACATTGGAGTGTGTTTACCAATCTTATCACCAGATGAGGATGGTGGTAGATGTGACATATTTTTCTAACACACGCAAGGTCTACATGATTAGGAAAAAATATAATAGGGAGCAAACATTTAGCAAATGAAACCTATCCTTGTGACCAAACATTTTGCAAGAGTGGAGATTGACGTCCTATGACCCCTGAAGTGGATGACCAATGGCCTTTGCTTCATTGTGGTGGCTATTGATTACTCCACCAAATGGATGGAGCTACAACTGTTGATTCTGGAAGATTATGAGGTGATTGTGCAAATTTTCTTTGATAGATAATGACACAAAGTTTTATAACATATTGATGGATCATGGATATTGTTGCTTTATAGATGAATGTGCAACATGTGACGATGAGTACTTATAGCTCAGAGTGCAATGGCTTGACCAAAACGTTAAATGGGTTCTTGTGCGTGCACTTGGAGAAAAATGAGCAATACAACAACAAATGGAATGAGTTGGTACATGGGCATATTGTTCGTGTATCACACTGGTGTTTATTAGAGCACCAATTTCTCTCCCTTTGAGCTCCTCTATAAAAAGAAGCCGACCTTACCCATCTACATTGATCCATTAAAGGGTAAAGATTATCCCATTCCATTTAATGACTACGTCTCCTCATTTGATAGGATGTGTATGGGAATGATGGCGTAGGCACATTGAAAAATTCAAAGGCCTTAGCTCATGATAAGAGAGTCATATATGATCAAGTATTTTGTGGGAGATTTGGTGGCTTACAAATATAAGAAGGAATGTGAAAAGAAAGGAAAGTTTTGGGCTCGATATGTGGGACCTTATGATTGTCAATTTGCATTTTCAAGAATGTAAGTTTTCAATCTCACAAGTGTGTGTTGGGGTGGTTATCATCCCGTCTCTAGTGTTGGCATTCGACCTAGTGAGATGTGCCTTGGAGAATCGTTCCTCAACTCAAATGTGGTTGGGTGGGAGGTTAGTTGGGTTTTGAGATTCACCCAACACTCTAACATGTCCAAAGACAAAGATGGCAAAGATTTTTTCTCTAAAAGATTTTCCCTTAATAAACATGGTTTGGTCTTTAAGAGTTTTGTTAATGGTAACTGTATACATAAGATTACAGTTTTAGTAGAACATTGAGAGAACATTAGTTCCAAATGAAATGCATGCAACTCATCTTCTTCAAGGGGAGGGTAGCACCGCATATGTAACACTAATATTATGCCTTGTTAGATATTCACCTAGGCCAACAATTGATTAGCAATATGTACAACCAAATGGCTACTATGCACACTAATATAAAGACCTTGCTAAGCTTAAGACCAGGCCATGCTTGTATTTCACGTCTCTGTCCATACTTCCCACTCTCGTCATAACATTACTCAATGTACAACTCTTGTTCTGTGGGCCCTCAGTATATAACAATGAAATGCTCAGAAAGCTACGCATGGAGACACCTATTCAAACTGAACTCTCAACATCTCACTATTATATTCTAAGAGCCCACATCACGGAGTAATGCTATGGTTGTCTTGGCCATCTCATTCATTTACTCTTAGTGTGACAACATGACATGAATGCGGATCCTCGATCTTTAGATTATATCTAATGACATTTGGAGGAGAGATGCTAGCCTGTGGGGAAAGTGTCACTTTGAAGTGATTGACACAATTTAGGACGCTATTATGGTTAAGTTGCAATGATCATGGTTGGAAAAGTTGGATCATGTAGGACCAATATCAAGAATTTGGCTTAGTGTCCGGGGAGATTCTTGGGCATAATATGTAAAAATCCTAGTGATTCCAAGTCCATGCATTACATGTTGTAATTTTTTGATTTCTTTGTTTTAGGCTTTGTCCCATATCATGAGATAGAGGCATTGTGGAGACTGTCTTTGAGTGATAATAGGGCACTAATAATGCATGTCATATGTTAATGAATGAGGTTTGATGAAATTCAGTGAAAGCTTAGTGAAATATCCAAAGTGTTATAAAAAAACACTACACTAAATATGATAGTTAGTGTGACCAATTCTAATTGTCTTGCTCATTACTAATTAATAACCCTAGTCTAGTGTCACCAACTCTGAATGTTAGCCCAACATTATTTGTCATTCCTTGTAAAGTTTTATGGGGATTACAGATTTACAGTGTTGCAATTACTGTCACTTACCAAGTGATTTTTCATCCAAATTTTAATCATCCATGACAATATTTCATCACAAGTTGCTGACAAAAGAAGCTAGGGTTTTTGCCAATGGATGAACTCATCCATGATAATATTTGTATACTCATTCATAATAAGTGTCATCCGAAAGTTACCATAGTGACAGAAAATACCATATGACACTAAATATCATATTTAGTGTAGTAATTAAAAAATGATTTCTTTTGAAATGTCATTTTAAGACATACCCTCTCGTGACAAAGGGAGGACGTTAAGTTACCCCATGAACTTTTTGGGGGAGGCATATTCGGGCAGGGGCAGTCCCCCGTCGGATTTTTTGGACCCGACCGAAAACTATTGCCCGCCCACCCGACTTCAAAAAAACCATTGCCCTTGCATTTTTGAAGGCCACTTATCCACAAATCCCATATTGCGTGCACTTCATTTTCAAGGTTCCAAATCCAATATATATGTTCACTTCCATTCAGTAAGTAAGCAATTGACTTGGATTTTATTTTCAAAGTAAAACCGCCAATAAAGCATGTAATTAACTTGGAAATCAAAAATACTACAAAATCCTCATTAGCATTGAAATTATAATTCTTGTGACTTACAATTGAAAGGGTCTTTGTCATTCTAAAATGGAACTAAAATTAGCGATTTATATTTAATATTTAATAATGTTTTAGTTAATACCTTCTACTATCACAAAGTTTTCATACACATCTAAACTAATTAAGTATGATTGAACGCAACTAAGTCTAATAAATTCTAATTAATCCTGATTAATTCTAATTAAGCCCAATTAAATCAGAAAGCATGCTAACTAAATTAATTAAACCTAATTAACTATAAAATTTGCTTACTGAAATTAATCATGATTTACTGGAATGAAATTCGTTAAATATAATTTTATAATTAATTAGGCTTAATTAATTTGGTAAGCATATTTTCTGATTTAATTGGGCTTAATTAGGATTAATCAGAATTAATTAGACTTAGTTACATTCAATCACACGAACTTAGTTTAACGGCATATGAATACTTTGTGAAAGTAGAAGGTCTTAACTAGAATATAATATTTAACAAATTAAAAATAAACCATTAATTTTAGTTCCATTTTAGAATGACAAAGTTCCTTTCAAAGGTAAGTCACAAAAATTATAACCTCAGTGCTAATGAGGATTTTGTAATATTTTGACTTCCAAGTTAATTACATGGTTTATTGGCAATTTCACTTTGAAAATGAAATCCAAGTCAGTTGTTTACTTACTCAATGGAAGTGAACATATATATTGGATTTGGAACCTTGAAGACGAAGTGCAAGCAATATGGAATTTGTGGATAAGTGGCCTTCAAAAATGTAAGGGCAATAGTTTTTTCAAAATCGGGCGGGCGGGCAGCAGTTTCCGGTCGGGTCCAAAAAATCCTACGAGTGGCTGCCCCTGCCCGAATATTCCTCCCCCAAAAGTTCGTGGGGGAACTTTACGTCCTCCATCACAAAGCCACGTTCCCTTTGCTAATTTGAGATCTATTTCATAGATTCCTCTTGAATGAGCGGTAATTTCCCTAAAGTCTGGACCTTCAACTGGTTATATCTCAAACTCAACCAGTTCATCTGTAACTAGCGGTCGATTCTCCCCGTTCATTGATTTGGTTCCTCATTAAACATTCATGCCACAGTGCTGGTGACTCATGTGGCCAAGTGTGAATGAATCTTGACTTATAATGAGGATGGGCCTCGATGTATTCAGCAACGCATGTGTCCGAGTTGATCATTGCAAGGTTTTGCATCCTATGATCTCACGGTGCTCTGGTAATACAACATGCTGTAAAAACTGGATTGTGAATGGTTTATCGTTAAGGAATTCCACCAATCTGCAAACATTGATGCATGAATCTGCATAGACGAAGGAGACAAAGTGAGGAGAGCTCTAGAGGACGCTGACCTGTTTCATACATTGTACTATATTCATACGCTGTCATTTCGATTAGTACTGTGAAGCTTGTAACTATTAATAAATGCGACTAATGGACAAAAAAAAATTCTAAACAAAATTTCGGAGTGAGCATTAGGTTAGGCTGTTTGAGCTCCGTCCTTTTGTGTAGGTGTAGGCGTAGATGTCAGAAAAGGCGTCTATGTGGGAGAGATGTCGAGTTCACTGCGACTTCAGAGCTTGTGCATGAAATGGTATCCAGGAGTAAGTGCTAATCCAATGGCTGGAAGCTGCTTGTGCTTATCATCTCCAGCAGATTGATTCGGAGTTGATTTGTGGTTGCTCCTCTTGCCAGGTTGTGCGCCTTCTAGATTGCACAGTTGTGGAGTCGGCCATTCCGGTCACCTCAGTCAGTACTGATACTCTCTAAGGGGGTGACATGAGTCGGGTTAATGAGGCTCGACGATGTCATCTGCACTGGTCACATGTTGCTCGCAGTGCATTGAATCCATGTGACGCGCACATGGACCTCCGACGTTCCTTGATTGTAGAGCACGCCCAATCGGCCTTGCTGATTCATAGCACCAACATTTACTGCACGTGAAAGTGCTTCAACATGGTCCTGTGGAGAAACTATTTCACCCGCCATAGCTGTGCCGGCAATTGGAAATTCGAAGTGCAAGGATTTCGTGATACACACAGGCTGAGACTTGCTGGCGTTAGTGGTAGTGGTAGCTACAGAATGGCCGCGTCGAGTTTCATCACCCTGCGGCCAGCTGTTGACAGTTTTCCTCGAAGAAGTATTCGGATGTTTTTCTTGGTGATGGTGATGACGATGTCGACGAGTGTAGTCCCGGGCCTTGGACAAGATGCAACTCCCCCAAGTTTTTTGGACAACTATGGGAGCTTATCTGACGAGCAGCATTTTCGGGTGCTCAATAATGGACAACAAGTGCAGCTCGTGCTGGATCAATTCTCAGGTACCTTTCTTGGACCCAGATGCCCAGCGGCAAACCATCATTTCATTGCCTTATTCAGTCTCGAACAAAATCTAAAACATCCGGTGCTTTGATAGCAATTGTTTTTCTAGAAGGTAAACATGCCCAAATCTTTGCATGTCAGGAAGTATCGAGTCTTGTGCTTCTTCGCTGTGCAGCTTCTGGATTTGGCTCCATAAACAAGTACCTCTTTGGGAACATTGGGATACGGCTGAAGCTGGTGCCCGGAGATTCAGCTGGAACCGTGACTGCATATTATGTAACAGCCTTAACTCTGCCTTCATATTCCTGCCGTTCAGGACAGATGCTGTAACTTCAAATATTTCCAAATGAAATTGTTTGTGTTACCTTGAATGTCAGGCCCGACCCAGGTATACAAATTTATTGAAAGACTTGTATGATAATGTGGTCTTTCACAGATGTCGTCGCAGACTGTCCTACATGATGAAATGGACTTCGAGTTCTTGGGCAATGTGTCAGGCCAACCCTACATACTGCAAACGAACGTATTTGCAAATGGAACTGGAGGTCGAGAGGAGCGTATCTATCTTTGGTTCGACCCAACTGCAGATTTTCACACGTACTCTGTTTTGTGGAATAGGCAACAAATTGTGTGAGCTCTCAACATCAACAACCTCCATCCAATACATTTTGCTTCACTTTGATTCTTTAAAGTAATGATGTGCCGATGATTCTGTGAAATAGAGATATTGCACGATTCTCAGTTATATACAATGGTTAAAGTACTGTTCCTTTTCTGCTTCCGTAGGTTCTTTGTGGACGATGTTCCTATCCGCGTTTTCAAGAACAACAGGGGCATTGGCATCGCCTACCCTGACTCACAACCAGTTGGAATCTACAGCACAATATTTAACGGCGAAAACTGGGCTACAAACGATGGTTGGGTGAAGCTCAACTGGACCATGGCGCCATTTGTGGCGACATATGAAGCGTTCGGTGTGGATGCTTGCGTGGTACAAAATTGGAACGCCACAGGTTGTCTTGCTGCAATAGGAAACTGGTGGGACCATTCAGATTACCAAAGTCTAACATTTCATGAAACCAATCAACTTGCATGGGTGCGGAAACATTTCCTTCTCTACAATTATTGCATTGACAAGAGCCGGTATGCAAGTCCACCTCCTGAGTGCTACACCTAAATTATTTTGTGAGATCAGGGTGACATCGAATTGGAAGATCAGGGAGACATTGAATTGGACGGTCAAGCTCCTGAGGGAAAACAGTACAATTTTGTGTGACATCTTAAATAATACACCTAAAATATATTGCTGGATTAAGGTCAGATCAACCCTTCAAGTTCTGTAAGTTTGGTGTTCAATCCCAAAGAAGCTATGATATCGTGGTTGAATTCCTCCCCCCTTTTGACACGCAGCGACGTTGAATTGGACGGTCAAGATATAAGGGAAAACAGGAGAATTTTGTGTGACATTGCTCATGCTATCTTTACAATTGTGCAATGCAAATGCCTTTCATGACTCTTATCCATGAAGTCTCTGGATATCATAGTGGCGAACCTCATCAAATTGAGCAGCACTTGAGGGTACTAAAATGCCATAAATGAGTGAAAGCCCAGTGTGAATTTCTACAATCATGACAATACCTCGGCATTGCCTGTAGCACTGGATAAAATTAGGGTCCTGTCAACAAGCCTAAGAGAACGTGGCAGCAACATTAAGAAAATGATGCAAATATACATCGTCCTGCTCGCAGGATAAGCTGCCAACTCTTGAGACACTCAAAATTCAATTTCAGTCAATCTTTCAACATCAATCTGTGCGATGCGTTCACTCTTCCAACACATCATTCTGCTGCCTTTGTAGTCATACAGCCATTGTAGAATGACGAAATTTGCAACAGCAGTGATGATACAGAGAAAGAAATCACATGTAATGTTCCAACTAATTGCAACAGGTAAGTTGATGTGTTTGCAAAAGAGGACTACTAAGGATGGCGGTCCTGCGTAAGGTGACGAGGAGTCGCAAAACTTTGATTGACCGGACTCTGCACCTCTGTCTTGAAGCTCTTGGTTGAGTTTGTGGTGATCACTGTTAAATGTCATCTTATATACCTTCATTTAAATTTCCACCACAAGCATCAATGATTGAACAATACCTACTGGAAGTTCTAATCCCTCAACGCTGGAGTTGGTATACACCATCCCAGACTTTGTTCAAAAATGCTTGAAGAATTTGGGAACGGCATACCTATCTCCTTACAAATGCCAAAGGATGAATCTGTGAAGATGTGTAACACTCAACTAGGTACTAGCGCCTGCCTTCTTGGCCACTGTTGTCCTTCTATCATCACCAGTCGCGCTGCAAGCGATCATGCACTCTGCACCTGTTTTGGAAATCCTCCTTTCAGTAACATCACCTCCTGTCACTCAATGTAAAATTGATTAGAAATGTATGGCATGTGAATGTAGACTTTTGTATGAAATTTCTACTTTGCTTCACTCTAGTATGCAGTATGACATGAGCGAATCATCCAACGTCGTGATGTTTAGTGTCTCTAAACACGTTCATTTGCAACAGTACCTTCTCCATCATGATCTTACGAGGAAAAGAAAAGCGAAAGGCAGGCGCTTGCTCAGATCATGCACATCAACTACGAGAATCTCCAATGGCAGTGCCGGTCGGCTCTGTGCATCAAGAAAATAAAATCTCACCAACCGCAACCATGCCTTCGGAGGATTTTCTTAAAATGGGCAATGCTTGTGCTCGTATTTAACCTTGCTTAGTTCTTCAGAAGGATGTCAAGCTCTTTCTTGCCAAAAGTGCTCTCCATACAAGTCCTCCCAACTGAACAATGTCAATATTTACAAATCTGGACCGGATCGATGTTCGTGTCCACAGTCCGCCGGCAAGCTGAAATCCTTGTGATATATACTAGATCATCGTCGAAACTCAAGAAATTGCTCGCAGACTGCGTTCGTGCAGAGCCAAAAGCACATTTCCGGCTCCGTTCTCCTGATCTGTGCTCAGAAAGTGTTCGTGATCTGTATCTGTATAGGAGAAGCAACCTGGTCACTTGCGTTGTCAATGGCGACATTTTATTATAACTGCACGACTCAACAATATTTATACATTTTACGAAAGCGCAGGCGGTGGGATATCTGTTTTGGGCACCAAGGTGCCGCGAAGTCGGTAAAATGCAAATGAGCTGAGTTCAGATAGATTGCTGCTGTTCCCGTCAAACTGCAGCAGGAGCTCTAAGGCGTCTTTCGGAATTTCATTGAGGAGCCAGCCTGCCAAACTTTGAGCATCAACTTGTCAATGAGGGTTTACATTCACTTGTAACCGGGCGTAGTTGAAGAAGAGTTAAGATGCGCAGCTGCCATTCGAACTCCGAGTGCGTGCGCAGAACGAGAGTGCATTTGAGGGGATAGATTTGACCACAATATCGCCGAGGTGTAAGTTTTCCTGCCTGGCCATCCCCAGTACCACTTGACTCGGACTTCTACAGAGCACGTTTCTATGTGCCAGTATGACATGCAATTGAGCAATACAAATTCTTGTGAATAAATTCCCAGTGGCGTCGACCTCGCATGTAGATGTCTTGTAATCTTCGCATTCACCGAATTGCACTGCAGGGCCCAATGGGATACAACTACTTTTCACAACGGTGTCTGCTCCTCAAGCCAGCTCGGGAAAGCCAGCGCCTGCAACAGCAAGAGCACCAGCAGCAGCGGCCCCTGAATAAAGTTCGGGAAGAAGTGTTTGTGGATTCCGGAGTATTTCTGGGTGAAATTATCTCGGACAACTTTCGTCAGGGTTCAACGTCCGCGCTATTTATTTGGGATCGCCATCGATGACATGTGTTATAGCTTTCATCTGTGGTGGGTTAGCTGTCACGAAGGATCAAACCCCGGCCGAGAAACATCAGCTTCCTAGCTGCCATTGGAGTTGGCGTTGTGTGCGTCTTCATTGAAGCAATTTACACAGCCAATGGGCCCACTTTCTTGAGGTCGATCCAGAGAATTGCGCGCTGCCCCAGGACTTCGCTGTGTACTAAGAAATCACAAACACCAAAATGTGAATGGGAATGACATAAGGACCAATCGTACTACTCCTAGTTCACACACCGAGTCTAAAGCACAGGCGGAAGTAATTAAGCTTCTTCAACTCCCCATTTACAGCCAGCTCCAAGATTGATTCCGCACGAGTCTTGAGCGATGGTCAATTCTTTTGGATCTCATCTATTGGGAGCCCTTCAATGTATACTGACAACCTACGTTTGCACAATCTATTTTCAAGGCGCAGAATTTCATATTCCTATAAAAGCACAGAAAATCCAGAAATCTACTTGTGTACATTGGAGTGACCATCATTTGAAGATGTTCATCATGTCACACTATGTTTCTGGTCACCTTTCAGCTCCTCCAAGCTTCTAGTTGAGGGCACTAGGTTAGACTTTGCACCCTTGCCAAATGGCTGGTCGTGTCGAGCTTGTGAGAAATCTGTCTGCACTTCGTACCATCTGAGCTGGCTGACTCGCTTGTGTTCTCATTTCCTTTGCTGAAGAGAATTTTGTAAGATTGGGTCCGCTTGGTTTAGGGTTCGTTCTCATCAGAACAGAGTTCCTGCTCCCCAATGCTTTGAAATCACAAGCAACGTTGATTGACATTGACAATCAAATTAGGATCACCCAGTCGATCCTTCAAGAGCAATGTGTAACTCTACATTATTTGCCATGAATGATTCCAGTAAGAAAAATACTCTTTGGCTCAATTCCCACATTTTCAAATACATGTCGCAAGGAATGCCAAAGCACAAAACTATCCCCTATTCTCCTTTGACCTCATTGAAGTGTAAAGTGAAGCAAGTAGGCATCATCAAAGAAAAACCTTGTGTGCATTATTTTTTGTCCGAAGCAAGAGACAGGTAAGATTACCCTCTGTTGGGGGAGAAAAAAATATGACAGGTCAAAAAAAGGTAGGATTATTTGTCAAGTGACAGGTGAGAATACTCTCCGGATAAGGCCAGATCAAGACACCCTTTACCATTCGCTGAATCGCTACCCTTTTGATCCAATCAAACAATTCCAGTTCTTTCCACATCTGGAAACTACACTAGATAGTCCTATTGCTGTGGGCCATAGTAATTTTCTAGAGCCCGCGTTAATGCTCGTGATGAGGATTAGTGTGGGCCACGTTGATTTTCAACACATGTTAAACTTCTAGCAGAAAATTAGCATGGGCCACATTTGATTGCTTTTTTAGAAAATTAATGTAGGTGATTATTTCATTTTGTGCTGCATATAACTAATATGCGATGTGTTGGTCAAAAGTCCTCATGAAGACTTAGGGGTAGATCCAGGGCCTTGGACCCATATTAATTCCACACTGACATGAAAATTAGTGTGGCCCACGTTAATTATTTCCACACTAATTCTCTACCCACACTAGTAGAACTCTTTAGTGTAGCAATTACATTTATTTCATGCGATTCATTTAGCCAAGTAGCATAATCAAATGAAGTACAAAGAGACTTCCAAGGTCAAATTCCATCCATAGATAGATAGCTTGATTGATAGATAGATAGAATGTAACTCTAAAGGATCAAACAAGTAATCATGCAGCCTACAAACCTCTCTGGAGAGAGAAAGCCCTCTGGAAAAATGGGATTTAGTTGAATAACTGTTCCAAACATGAAGTTGCCCAGAATCACAATCAACTTCAGAAAGAAGGCCAATAACTGGTGATTGTTAACTGGAAATTTCTCCCAATAATCAAGATCTGCAAGACCATGCTAAAATCGAGTCAACCGAATACCTCAATGCTGTTGGGGTGCAGTTCCATCTCTTTTATGACAAAAAAAAACATGTGATTACTCTGTCATCGGAATGAAACCTGTTGACATCAAAATGCTCCATATGTTTTGAGTATGCGACTGAGTAACACAGTTATCACTTTATTTGGACAATGCATGCCAATATTAGACAATGCAATAGTCCAGGTAATCAAATGATGACTACAGTAGAACAAGCAATTACACATACAAAGGCCTTGCAAACTTTGAGCCCAAGCCTAGACCATAGCCCCATTTGCTGTCAACTACAAGCCTGCCAAAATACAGCTAACCTACAGGCAATTGCTTGAATAAGAGTGTCAAAATATGGACCAGGTCAACATCACATTCGAGATCAACACCTTCAGATCCAGAAACTGGTAGGCATGTTTCACACACACTGCCAGCAATGATCTTATTTGTTGCCAAAAGAAGTCACTATCCCCTGGTGCAACCATTCAAGTTGGAGCTGGATTTCCAGAAGGGATGATTGTGGAAAAAACAAAAAAAGTTTTAAAAAAAAACAAAAAAATCGTCAATGTTACATCAACTTGTGTTGATGCCTCCAGTTTTTTACTCGTCAACAGCTTGTACTGGAAGCTTGCTGGTGAAATCCCCACTCACAGTTGAGTTAATGCCAGAATTAGTTGCATTTTCAATTGAACTTGGATCAGAATCACCTGAAACAAATATGGACCAGAAGCAAAATCATAAGTTCAAAGTTTGTGGAGCTTATTGAGTGATGTCAAGCACATATATTGTCGCTCTTATTCAAGCAATTTTGACAAGCTCTTATTTTGACGAGATTGCTTGAATAAGTGCGATTTTGAGCAATATTGACAAGCTCCACAACCCAAAACGAAGTGTTAAGCCTCACCATTCAATACAGACGGAACATCTGAAGTTGAGGAAGAATCTATCCACTTGCGCTGCAAAATATTTTAATCATCACTCAATCAGAAGAGAATCGAGACAAGTTGCAAAACTTTTGAGACAATCAATTATGTATGTGACTTTTTGCCCCTAAAACTCCACACTTAGTATAACATAGTCAGCTTGAAAAAAGAACCACTCACCCTTTTGCTCTTCCCAACATTCTCAACCTCCCAACGCTCCTTTGCCAAACACACAGCTTCTTTCTCTCCGTCATCATAACAAATCTGCCACAAGAAACACGAACTCAACAAAAAGAAATCCACAAACAATTTTTTTTTTCCTAGAAATTCATCTTTTCCAGACTGTGATGGAACAAGATATATGAGAGAGACTATGGTGTTGTTTGTACCTCATGCATTCCAGAGATCCCATTAAAGCTCAAAATCTGTCCGTGGTAGTACCTGCTTGCAATAGTACAAAAAACATTCTCCATGTGCTTAGTTTCTATTAAGAACAGGTACCTCAATTGTTCTCTTTACAACAAAAGCTGAAACACTGAAACCCACCAATGAACAGAAATTAAATTTTGTGAAAGAAGCTACTCCGTGACTAAGCACCTGAGGGAAAATAGCAAGACACATAGGTTAAGTTTCGTTTAGAAAAACTTTACTTAATACTCCTCCCAATGAAGTCCACTAAACTCTGAAGTATGTACAACCATTCAGGAATTCTTACTTTTGATCAAGTGGCCACCAGATTCTAACACGAAGCCCTACTAGGCTCATTTCTTTTGAGTTCCCAGACTGCAAGCCTGGAACATATCATACAACAACATTCAATTTTGCTGGTTTTTATATGGTTTGCACTGATCATAAACACAAATCAACAATGGTAATTAGCACATCATGGTATTTTGACAGTAAAATGACCTCCAAATTGGATCCCTACAAATTGGCCTTAAAGTATGCCCATATTATGGAAAACAGAACCCCAAATTTAGAAATACCATTCTACAGAACTTGGAAACAAAGATTGCTTGAAAACTGAGCAAGGTGGTGTTACAAATTCATGGGTCTGACCTTCCCCTCCTCCAGGAACATGGTTCAAGGGCTTCCTTCGCTTGTACATGTGATCAAGCTGTTGCAAAACCAAGAATGTCAATAAATCTTTGGGCACAAATTGGGCAAAAATCAAAAATCCAATAAATGTATATAAAACTTTTGTGCCCAATTTTGTCAATGGGTTGCCAGACACAAGGATTCACTTGGTGAGGAGCTTACAGGGGCATGTTTCAAGCTGAAGTTTCCACAAAGATTTGACTTTTTCAAAGTTTGTGGAACGCTGTCGGCGGCTTCTTCGCTTGTTTTTTGTTTCTTCATGGGTTTTCCAAGTTGACCCCGGCAATCAGAGGCCCCACAATGGCAATGTTGATCAGTGCCAAACTGAATAAACCTGCAATATTCAAAGTTCAGGTCCCATATTCAAGTGATGAGATGCATTTTCCTCATTCTTTGCCCCTTAAAACTGCATCTTGTCAAATGAGAATGGATGGCATGGATGATAAAAGTCTGGTCTGTTTCATACATTTGGCTTTCATTGGACTAATGGTTAACAAAGTCTTGGCAACATAATTGGGGGGACCTATGTGGCCTTCTATCAGTGGACCTTGATAGTTCATAACAATTCAAGTTTAGATCCAAAACTTTCTGGGATTGATCCTGAATTCTTCAGATACATTTGCCCATGCACATAAGTTTAACCTCGCGAATCCTAGTATAATGTAGCAAACATCAAAAAGCAACCAAATAAGGTTCACTTACCTTAATACTTCCCAATCTAGAAAACTTTTATGAAGGCCTAACTTATTCAGTGCACAATAAACTCCCACATCCTTTGAAAAGGGATGGTAATCTTCCTGGAAAGCTGATGATCCTAAGACACCTTATAGGAGCTTCAAACATTTCAAAGTGACAGAAATGAGATACTTCAATTGAACAAAGATGGAATATAGAAGATCGCACAAAAGGAACGCACTGATAGTCATATGTTATCCAAGTTCCACGCTTGATATCTTCAATGGCAAAAACACCAATTCGAATCTCTCCTTCAATCTCCCTGCACCCGCCCTTTCTTCACAGCATCAACACAAGAGTTGCCAGAAGCCATCAACTAAATCCCAGAGGACAGATTTGACAGAATCTATATCTACATCTATCACCATCATTCATTGAGAGAACCCTCCTAAAAACCCTGGATGAGAAAATTACATTATCCATATATGTACAAGTACTCACCACTTCTGCAACTCACTATTTGGATGGCAGCTATGGTTGATATAGCGAGACAAATTGCCCTTGAAAGTTGCATCAATCACCATTTCACGGCTGATTTCACACATGTAGAAATTCATCTCACCCTGTTTCTTCATCACCCAGAGTCTTTCCTCGCAAGTTTTATCATCAATAACTGCAAATGCATCCAGTAAAAAACATGAATTATTATCAAAATAATCCACATAAAAGTCTCTCAAAAGTCCATGCTTCAGTAGGGAGTTTCACCCCACTTTGGACATTTTATAATCAAATGTTCAAGTGGTACCAAAACATCCAATTTTGGTGAAATGGAGAGGTGTTTGACTTTGGCCAAAAGACAGCTAAGGTGGCTCAACCCAACACCAACACTGAACGTTTGTCCACCCAAATGAACGGGAGGGCTTCATTTTAGAACACAAATCTTCAACATCTAAGGATTTCTCATTTATGAGAGTATCAATGAATGAGAGAGATCCTCGGACATCATAAAAATGCGTTTTACAAAGAAGCCCTCCCAATCCTATGGGTGGTCATATGTTCAGTACTGGTGTTAGGTTGAGCTACCTTACACAAAAATGAATTTCATGTCAAAAAGTTGAAGGCACCTAACATGGTGCTCTCGAAACTTTGACAAGGGTTTCATTTTTATATCCCTCCCTTGGTCAAAGTCAAGCACCTCCACTTCAATTCACCAAAATTGGGAGTTCCGATACTATTTGAACACATGACTCAAACGTTCATGCACCTTATTCAATGTCTGTTTGGAATCTGGGAAACTGCAGTTTTAACAACACACAAACTCATTGAATGAACTTCAAAATAATTTCGCAGGAAAGTCGCAACTCACCTTCTCCCACATACTCGATTAGGAAGGAACCTGCCTTAATGTCTTCATCAGCGACCAAACCCCAACCACACTTTTCTGTCTGCATTGCAAGTAAAATAATCAGCACATTCATCCCCCTTCAATATCCTGATAATGAGCACCCATGCTAGTTTGATTGCATAATCTAGCCACCTTAAGATTACACTCTGAAGTTCATTAATATCTCAAAACTCATTAACTGCAGAACTTCTAAAGCACAATTCATTCTTCATGCTTTTGAAAATTCAATTGGATCTCCAGGTAAGAATTTGTCTTACCACCTTCCAAAGTAAGAACTTTAGAAGTTATTTGGTATACAATATATCCTATGTGTTCATCAGATAGTTGTACTAATTGTGATCAATACACTTTTTGAATTGATCAACCATACAGATAGTTCTTTTATTCTCATGTCCTCTCATCAAGGGCACCCACTTGCATCTTACATTTTGAACAACTAATTCTGAAATATAGTAATTAAAAAGATAAAGCTTCGAGATACATTTGAAGTGCGTTCTAGGATTAGTAAGACTGGAAGTAACTGTGGAAAGCCAGCAAACTGCATCACGTAAATTTTGACTATTTTATATACATCAGACAAGTGATTTTCTTTTACAAGTTCATGGAAGGTATGAGAAATCTAGGTCTTCCACTATACACAAAAATCCGCACTTCTTTTCTATCAATTGACCAGTGAAGATATAGGAACTAAAAAAGCCCACCTTTATGGCTTTCAGTTTACTTCCAGGGCGCTTCTGAAATGGAAGATTAGTGCATGAGTCTCCACAGCCACAGCTGCTTGAGCAGCTAACAAAAAGGATTCTGGTACACACAACCCACAATTCCAGACCACAATCATGAACAATTAACAAATAGGAATGGCTTGTATTGTCAAATTCCTACATGAGGCATACCTAACAGATTGAAGTAAAAGTTTATATGAACTTCAAAAAATAGTTCATTTGATATAACTAACTTGTCATCAATGAACTTGTAATCACTAGTTCATGATTTACAAAGAGGATCAATTGATAGTAAATTTATTGCCAATTAAAGTTAAAGTTTATACAAACTTCAATGAAGAGATCAATTGATATAGCTAGCTTGTAATCTACAAAAACAATAATTAATAACAAGTTCATTGATATGCTTTGAAACCCAAAAATCACTACTTTTGGATATGCATTGAAAACCCAAAAATCACATCATTGACCATCCCACCCGCAAAGGCAATCCTTTGAGCAAGCCCCACTTGAGCCAGTTGTCGGCTTGCATAGGCACTCCATTCTATCATCCTGCTGCCATTTCTTTGACCTTTTTACCAGATATATATCTGGTTTCAAGTTAAGCCAGTTCTCTGGTACCCTTAGAATCACCACAAGGAGCACACATGCGATATACTTAAAAAATCAGATGAAATACAAGTTGGAGATTCTCGTCAAAAAGAGGATACTGCGTCTGATATGACAATATGAGGGGGGCTTAATTGGCATCCGCCGAACATCCTCAAAAATGGCACGGGGAATCTGAAAGTCATGCGCTATAGTGGGTAGTGGCAATCGCTCAAATGAAATCTTAGGATCACAGCTTGGCTCTGCATCCTGTAAGAGAAAACATGGTACTCAACAGTTGGACAAGGCAAGACAAATATGAATAGCTGACTTTATGCAATATTTTTGATGCAATATGCAGAGTAGCTTCAATTGCTAAAATTTGACCCTTTACTCTGAAATCTCCTTGACATCTACAAGCTACCAGGCCTATCTGTGAAACCCACACCCCAAACCACATTTTCTTATTTATGGCAGATTGAGTGCCACTTGATGTTGTTGACATATTAGAGTTATCCTTAAAGTCTCTCAAATACTCATGTTTTGGTAAGGAGTTTCACGCCACTTTCGACACTTTTTTATTTTTTAAGGTGTTCAAGTGGTATAGGAACCACCAATTTTGGATAAAATCACTACTTTTGGATATGCATAATGTCATAATGAACTCCTTGTCAAACTTTCAAGAGCACCATTTAACGCTACAAATGGGGATATCCAACCACTAGTTACAAATGGGCCGGTTGAGTTTGAGATTAACCAGTTCAAGTTCAAGCTTTAGGCAAACCCCATATCATTTCAGAGAAATCTATAGAATATGCCTTAAATAAATGAAAGAAAACCGACAGATATCAAGGTGTAACCAGTTGGACTTGGAAACAATTGGATCTCTACCGATTTTGCCCAAAATCTCCCCGGACACTTGTCTGACATGAACTTCACTTTCATATAGCCACCTTTTGGCCAAAGTCAAACACCTCCCCTACATTTTACCAAAATTGGATGATTTGGAACAACTTGAACACACCTTAAACATTATAAATTGTCAAAAGTGGGGCGAAACTCCCCACCAAAACATGAGTTTTTGATAGACTTCAATGATAACTCTATTGCTACCCAGAGCTTAGAGAATTTCCAATGCAACTTTAACGGACCCAAGAGAACAGATATAAAAACAGTGCAAAGTCCACACCATGCTACTGAGATGAAACATTTCACCCATGAATGATAATTCCACAGGCCTAAATTCATTCCTAAACTTGTGAAAATGCAACTACGTACCTGATTTTCATGCTTCCATTCATCGTCATGCTTCCCGCAGATCATGTAACCTGGAATATCTTCAAGCAAGTTGATGCCATCTGGTGCGCAAGCCTCATGGTAGGCAACTGGACAATGTAAGCATCGGTACAGCTTTGACCACTTTTTGATTTTATAGTCGACACAAACATCACAATCATGGCGCGGGCATACCATGGCAAAAGCTGCAGATGTCTTCTTTTGCCTCCAATTCTTCATACAGTCTTTGTGATAGTACTTGCTACAACCCCGGTAAGTGCATTGCACAAGATCATCTTCCAAAGTCCCAAATGATTTGCACTCAAAACACCGCACCTGTTTTGTAACAAGAAATCAGTTAATGTATAATGCACAAGCAAAAACTAGCTGAAGATAAATAAGACATGGAAAGAGAGCCACATTTGAATAGATTGAGAACTTCTGTCAAAATCATAATGTATTATTCTTCACACTCTGATGACCCCTCTTAAAGAACTGTGTACCAGGCGGCTAATGGGATGATTACTCTTGCACCCAAATGTTCACTGCACTCTTTTGATGCCCCCAATTTTTATTAGAGTTGGAATCAGCCCTACAAGTTAGTTGTTAGGTTTAGGACACCAAGGTAAAAACATTGAGTTGCCCAATTTAGATTCAGGTGATTGTCAAATAAAATTCATTTGCAACATACTGACCTTCAACCTGATCATACCCATCGATATAATCATATAGAGATTAGAATAGGTATTTGTCTAAACACATAATTATATCACCATTGCCCTAGCCACTTCTGTTTCCAAGATATAGTTTCAGTTGACAAAGAGGAGTCATCTGTTAAAATAGAAAAGGCTGACACAAGTGCTTTTGCACAACAACAAAAAATCAGGAAACTAATCAAGTCATGGCCGCACCAACAGCAAAGTAGAACGGAATCCTCTATTGCAACTGGAGCTCATTTGGGTAAGCTGCTGAACCACCAATTTCATAATCACCAAAATATTCTGGCACATCCTTTCAGAACTCTAAAATAAAATATGCCAAATATGGAGACTGACAAAGTGCATTACATGGATATCACTACAATTTCTACAGGAAGCTAATTAGAAGTGGAGTAATAATCTTGCTGTAGAAATTTAGGTGGAATTAGAGCAGGCTGCATGTTTTTGAGTCACTTAAATCATGATTACAGAGTTTTGATACAGAGATTTGTGGCAGGTAGTGTGCTCCAAAACTACATAGACTTACATGTTCTCCAATGAGGAGGAACACAGCATTCTTATGCATCATTTGTAAGGATATTCTCTTTCTATTCTAGATTCAACAATAAATTTTCATCAAGAATAAATGTGCCTTGAGTACACGAATGAATACATTCAATCATAGTCAAGTGGCATTAAGCTCTCATTACTCATCGACGCCAATCCCATTGTTGATGCCTATGATCTTCGGACAGACACAAATCCTTCTTCCATCTACCATCAAGATTCAAATGAAGAGGTACACCCATCCCCAATGGAGATATTCATTCTTAGGTTGCATGCGGGTTACATATGATTTATTCCATTTGCATTGAAACCTCAATAGGCTACTTAAGAATGTTATGAAGATTGTGCAGTAGATGAAGATGTTGTAATATTACAATGCACATAGGTTTTAAATGTGAGGTTGAGAGGTTCAGTTATCAAAGTAAGTAAGGAATGATATGATTCTTATATTTATTAACGTGTATCTCTAGTTGATTGTTCACAGAGCAATAGAATTCATCAAGGCTTCGAAGTAGAAACGGTGGATATCATTATTGACAACCTAGAATTCTTCCATCTACCAACAAGACTGAATTGAAGAGTACATACATACCCAATAGAATCATTCTTACATTATCTGGGCTACCTAAGAATTAGTCCATTCCCATTGGAACCTAAACAGGCTACTTGATGAAAAAGATGAATAACTTACCTTGTTTTGAGAACAGGTTGAACACAACCACGGGTCGGTGTCAGGGCACTTTTCAAATCCAAGACAGGAGAGGTGGAAACTGTCACGACATCGGTCGCAACACAACAACTCTCCAAAATCCTTGCAAATTGAGCAGACAAACGAGAATCCGTCATCTTCCTTTTCACCTTTTCGCCTCCGGTCCTTCTCCTCCTTCTCAGGAATGGCCATGATCCTTGCTCTTCCCATACTTGCACAGCAAATCTCTTACATTGCTCTCTTGAGGTTTAAATCTCCCCTTGTCAAACCCCTCATATGAATTCTCACATTCTATATATTTGGAGGACCTATGGAAACAAAACCACAGGCTCTGATCGATGCAAGCTCACTTCCTTGAAGGCTCCAGCCTGAGACCTATGCTTTTAATTCTTCACATGTTGAAATTCTATTTTGAGCTCATGGATGAGTACCCAAGCAACATTAAACCCTCCTTGTGCTTGAATCCGTGTGCTGAACCAAACTGAGAAACCTGGAATTCGAAGTGACCTGATCAGATTAAGAAAGAAAAAATTCAGCACCTCCCCCGCCACTCAAGCCCGGTAAATTTAAATGCACCTGAGGAAGAAAAAAACAAAACCATCCAAGCACGTTCCAACATCAGAAGAATTAATCAAGCCAACCAACCTGACCCGCCCTTCCCAACTAACCCTCCAATCACCCGCCTACCTCGGTCCCTCCCCTCCAAACCCAAACCCACAAAATTTCCAAACACAAAACCCACAAACACTCCTCTCTCCCTCCCAATTCAAAAAATAAAAATAAAAATAAAATCCAAAAATCCAAAAATATCCCGCACAAACCAAACCCAAACCAAACCCACCTCCCACAAACTCACACCAAAACTTCACCAAATCCTCAATACCAAATCCCATTCATCACCCTCACGCACAGACACTCCATTCCCCAAAACAACACATGCACCCCAAACTCCACCCATCCATCCATCGAACTCATCCCAAAAGCACATCAGAACGCCATTTTCCACCATCCAGAACCACCCAAACCCATGTCAAGTCGCATCCCGACAACATCCGCAAGGGAATTCAACCAAACCCGCCTACGAGAAGATTCAAAAAAAGACGAGCTCTGTTTTTGGAGACCGTTAAATCCAATACCCAAAACCCAAAACCCAAAACAGAGCGTGAGTAAGGGCAACTTGGGCACCTCCAGGAGACTTTGTTATGGGGCTGGGTGAACCCCGTGACCTACATTGAAGAACCAGCCATGGAGGCCACACTTGGTGGTGGTGCTCGAAGGTGGGTTCCGGTCGATTGTGAGCTTGTTTGTCGAGACATGGAACAACTTGAAGCGGGGTGAGTATGTATGGGGGTTATGTTAAGTGGGGCTGTAGCGTAAAGGTGGAGAGGAGAGGAATTCGAGGTTGCGAGCTTGGACTTGAAGAGCGAAGGAGAAAGGGCGGCAAGCGGAAGCGCAGAGAAGACAAGGAAAGGGAGGGAGAAACGAAGCAACTAAGGCGATTGAATGCTTCGTCGCCTTCTCTCCCTTTCTCGAATACCAATACCAAAGAATACATACGCTCTCGTATCGTATTTCGTATCTATACGTACATGCTGGCCCGGGGTTTGTGGTGTATGCGTAAACTCTACCATTTGCAATGTGAAAACGAAGCGAACTATTTTAGAATTCGGAAAAAAAAACTATTTTAAGATCATTTGACTCCGGAAATGGTATCAAAGACCCCAAATTAGTGTGGCATACAACAATCAGATTGAATTAGCCCTCAGCTTTGTAGAGGGCTTATTTTTACTAAAGTCCCTTCATCCACGATGGGTGAGTTTATATAGACGCCATAAAGCCCAAGTCGTACATGCTGGCTCGGACTTCACAACGTCTATGTACTCTCATCTTGAAACGTAAGGCAATGGACTTTCGTTCTTGTGAAACATTGTCTTTTTATGTGGTTCTAAGAGCATGATCACATGTTGTACACCAAATGGTAACACAAGGCATTGTTAAATCGGGTAACATTATTTGAGAGGGGAGTAGTCTCCTTATATGCCCCACACCTTCATAAATTGTGGGTCCCATGATCAAAACTACTATCTTACAATACACCCAAGATATTGTAAGAAAATAATTGAAGCTAAGATTCTATGTGGTCAAAGATTGTGAGGTATTGATAGTTGATTCTCTTCTAGAAAAGTTGAAAATTGAGCCACAATACACCCAAGCTATTCTAGCCCAGGAGGGCTTTCCATGCCCTACCAACAGTTCATTGGTGGATAGGCATGGCACATGGGTCCAACTCGCAAGCTAAACCTGACATTAATTTGTTGCGGGGAGTTGTATGGAGAACCAGTGAACATGTTCTAAGATTATCGCTTGGTGTAAGACAACCCCATGTCTAAGGGCTCTTTGTTCTTATCATGACTAAAATCCGGACTAATAGGTTGTTGATATTCTATATGTATGTTTAGTTACTTGCAACTATAACATGCCTCAAGTCTTTATAAGTGCAGCCATGAGCACTTCCACTCCCACCCACTCGCACATGGGATTTCATAAAGGGCCTTTGTAGCACTCTCATATTCCTCTTTTGTCTATCTTCTCGAGACTCTTGGTAATTGTAGCTCTTTACTCACGCAATTTGTGACTCTTGGCTTGTAGAATATGTGTTGGTGACTCTAGGTTTGTGTGAGAGTTGTTTGTAGCTATTAGATTATGCTTAATGAGTTCCTAATTCATGTTCTTAGTGGTTGTGATTCTACATTTGTGTTATTCAAGCTTTTCTATTTAATTTTAATACCTTAGTAAACTCTCTTTGATCTTTTAGGATAGAACCATTCATGAATCTCTCATAGTCTCCTAGTTTTGAATTATTATTGGATCTCTCTTAAATTTTCATCTCCTTCACATCTTTCTTATAATTTAGATTTCACTCTTAGTTTCTTCACTTTTAATCATGATTGGATTCCTTTTACTCTACTAAGTTCAAAGCATTATTGGATCTCTCATACTCTTCTAGTTTTGAATCATTATCATATTTGTCTTAGTCTTTTATCTCTCTCTCTCAAATATCTTTTAAGTATTAAACCTCCACCTTAGTTTTCTTAACTTTGAATCATTGGTGTCCATTCTTACATCCACATGAACTAGACACTACTCAAAGAAATATAGTTGTTCAATTCAAAGAAAGGAAGAAAAAACCAACCAAAAAGAAAAGAAAAAAGCATGCTCACCTTAATAACAATTGCCTACATGTCAAGGGTTGGTTCATTCCGACTAGATTCATTACTGTAAAGTAGGGGTTCACACCACCCATTAACTGTTGATGATATTGATGGTAGATTTATTTTGCTTTGCACCAAATAATGATGTTGACTAAGTTTATGTTAAGTCAACATCATTTTGGCAAGTTCTGCATTTCCCCCCCTCTGTTATGTTGGTATGTTTATACATGGAACAAAGGACTTTTAGTTATCATTCACATAATAGTATCAATGCAGTGGACGAGACAAAGACGGGCAATGCAACATGTGGTGTAACATCACCTTCTGTAAAGATGAATACAACCTCGTGATGGCTTTGATGGGAGTGTTGAAACCTACCATTAGATATAAGTGGAATTTACATCATGTTGTGAGCATAAAGTCAAGGTGGCAACCCGTCACAGTAACTAGTCCAAATAGTAATGTTGTAACTTAATGGTCATTTTCTTGCGTGATGTGATCCATGCATATTGTGTGCCAACTTCGTGGTGTCTAAGGCCTTCTTTTTTTTTGAGACAGAAGGCCGACAGGCCAACGCCAAAGCCTAGGAGGCAGTTGACCACCAGGCAAGTTTTCCGTCAAGTAGAGAGGAGATTTCATAGCCGGGATTCGAACCGCCAACCTCTTCCTTGAGATTTGGGTATCTCTCCACCATCATCCGGTAGTTTAAGATCATCTCGGACCTTGTCTAAGGCCATTTTCAAATAAATCTTTTACATTTGTATCATCATGTGTATAATATAGAACAATTTATTGCATTTTCGCCTTCCCAATTGATAATTTTACATATTATATTGAATTCCTAGTTGTATTTTTTGGGTCTTAGTGGAATACTTTTTATGGCAATTATATAAACTCATGCATTGTGTATGAATGGGGTCAATAAACATTATACCTCTATATTTTAAAGGCCGATATATTCTAATTGTATCTCAGTAGACCAATCAAAATCTCTACTACAATTTTCAAAGTCAAGTTTTTATCATGTGAATGGAAGTTTCTAGGCTATAAAAAAAACTCCTAGTGTTTTCACCTTCATAATTGATGAGTGCACATGCACACCATGAATCGTTGGCTTGGGCTTTGTGGGGTCGTTGTAAACTCGTCTATATTGGATGAAGAGGCTTTGATAGAAACAAGTCCCTACAAGTTGAAGGTGAATTCATTCCAATTTGGTCCCACGTCAATGCCAACTTCCACAAAACAATGAGGCAAAGAGGAGGCTAACATAAAGATATTATCAACCATGCAAATGACAAGTGTTATGTGGTTACACTAATGACCAACAAGGTTGATAATTAGGCTATTAGTGCCATACTAGGGTAAGTGATACTATGAGTTAGTTGACACTACATACCATAAATGATGTACACCATTTGTGGTATTCAATGTAATGTACCTTATTTGTGAAAGGCCTAAACTAGACACCTAGAGGTCTCAAAGTGTCACGCCCACAAATTGCCAATATGATTCCATTCTTCAACATAAATAACTTCTTTAAAGTGACAAAATATATATATTGTGACTTAGGTACCACATCCGGATACATTAGATGGTAATTTTGCATTGTAGTATGCAAGAATAATATATTATTGAGCATACCAATGGCAAGTGTCATTTGTCTACACTTTAGCCACCTTGTATACCATTATGTAACAAAGGGATGCACCTCATAACACTATTGAACATACTCATGCCAAGATATTACTAAGCACACTTGAATACCAAGTGTCATGAGGTGACAATTATGATGAAGTTGTTGATCAACAATGTACCCTAGTAGAAGCCTCAAAATAAGGTAAGTAACATTTTTACCCATGTGACACTAAATACCATAAACAATGTAGTTTAATTTAAGCTCTCTCTCTCTCCCTCTCTCTCTAGGTATGCACCACGACTCCGTGACCCAAATCCTTAGTGTTTTGTGACGTCTATATAGTATCATCCATTGTGGATGGAGGAGCTCTAGTTAAAAGCATCCTTGCACTGCGTGTTAAGGGATAACCCAATCCAATCCAATTAGACCTCACTAACTCATTTCAAGTTGACACTTAATTCAGTTGCATATTGAATTCTAGGATATCTACTCACAAGGTTAATACATATATATTATAATGTGCTTACTAATAGGTTAGCATTAGTATGCTCAATAATATTGTGAGGTCTATATGTAGGTTACATAATGATCAACAAGTTGACCATAAGTGTGAACACATGACACTTACTATTAGTATACTTAGTTAGATTTTCCCTTTCATATTATAAACACAACATATTTGCCAATAATATGTTTAATACTATCTTCGTCTTGCATACTAAATTTTTAAACACATGAGATTTGACATTCCCGTGTTTAATAATACCTTCCTCTCATCTACTAAAATATAAAAGTATCTTCTCAAGTACTCCAATGTGCTACGTTAAATGTCATACCATAAACAACAACACAAAATATTGCATTTAGTGTCACCAAATCTATCTCTTTTGCTGAATACTAATTATTTTCACCTACTCAATTCTTCATGACAACAATTCTTCATGACAACAATTCATCACATGAATGTTGGGATGTAGAATATACCAAAAGTAGATGAACTAAAAGTAAGTTAAGATGATACTATTTGTAACTGATACAAAAGTGTCATTAGAAAAGTTACCAGTGACATAAATTGCCATAGGTTACTAAATACAGTATTTGGTGAACTTCATTGACAAAAAGATAAAAAATGTAATGATGGCAGTGAATGGACACAACCTTTTTGATGCCACAAGCAACGACGTTTTTGAGTTTGTATGTGGCACTAAATACAATCATCCATTGGCCAAAACCCTGCCTTCTCTTGTTAAGAACTTGTGATAAAACATTCTCATAGATGATATAAATTTGGATGGAAAATTACTTGGTAAGTTGCAGTAATTGCAACATTGGAAATCTATAATCCCCCCACCTAAACAATTACCTCTTTTGGGTTAACATTTAGTGTTGGTGACACTATACCACAACTTACAATTAGTATCGAGCATGAAAATCAAATTTGGTTACATGAAATATCATATTTAGTGTAGTTCCCATGTTTTAACATCGTTTTATATTAAAACTTATTTTCTCCACTTTTTATATGTCAAAGCTACAAAAAATTAATACTAATTATGTGCTTATACTTGTGTAGGACCCATCATATGTACACTTCTTACATCTATAACATGACATTTTGGGGGTCTAGGAGTAGTGTATTAACAATGTCGTAGTTGTATTATAAAGGTAGAATTAAACTGGGAAGTTTGGTTTTCAAAATACGTGGCATTATGTCAAGGTTGTCATATTCTCAAGTATCGCACTAAAGAGGTAGGACTGTACCATAAACAATGTATTAGGATAATGCCAATAATCCCATGAAAAGTGCAAGAGTTGACTGAGAATCTAAGTTTCGTTAAATATCCAAACAAATCCGTGTCAGCATTGAATATCAAAGGCAGTCCATCTGTCACTGTGAATCTGAGAGGGTGCAATAAGTATAACTCGGATTTCATTCCTCCAACAATAGTTATCCACAATCAAACTTGTGTTTTTATAGGAAAACCATGATTCATTGCGGGGCTCTTTCACTTTCCAGTGCAACTCATTCAAGAGACTAGACACAATATATCTGCGGGTTTTCCACCAAAGAATATTCCAAACACAGTGCGATCATTCTATCAGATAAGTATGCTTTGAATGGTGGTAAAACCAACTCACTGTTGTATGCGAACCTTCTGTTGTCAATCATCATAAGCGGACCCAAGAACCGAGGGGCATGTACTTAATTCACAGGAATGTCAATAGACTCAAATCATGACTTCCATCCTCATGATCTCAAACACTAATGAGAGGCAGTGAAGACCTTGTGGGTTACTAAACTTCAAAATCAATTTCATTGCCGTAGATTTCATTCTTTTCAGGTTGCCTAATATTCTAAGAGAAGGGTGCTACGTAATCGAAAATAGTGCATGTTTCAGAACCACTTACTGTATCTTCCTACTACAGCATAGTGTCTGCACTGTGGTTTTCATGTTGCATGAGAACAATTTCATTGATCAACATATATGATGAATCGCAGCAAAGAGTCAGAAATAGAGAACGTTCCCCCTTGAGCAAACGGGCAATTTATCACAAAACTGCCCCAAATCCATAAGCTGGTGCGACACATGCATGAATTAGTTTCAGCATGCTTGCCATGGTTACTACAAGACCAGATAAAACTGCACATTCAGAGAAACCAAAAGGGATGCAGCCAACAGAATAGTCTGTGTTCAACTCAAAGGCCGGACAAAAGTCCAAAGCAGGTTGAAGAATATCTGATTTACTTAATGGTATGCCCAAAAAGAGAACAGGATGACAACAGATATCACTTTTATCACTCGTCGCCTGCACCATTAACAGCATTAAGGCGAGTAACCAAAGCTGCCTGGCGCTCCTCATACGTCAGCTTTTGAATCTTCCACCTGTAACAAAAGAAGCAACATGAGCCTCAAATCTGAACAACAAGCACAAAAGAATGAACTAATATCAACATTGTGTACTTGAATATCAACATGTCTAATGTTTTATGTTACAGAAACTTACTTCCTCTTTTGGGCAGGAGGCTTCTTCTCAGTAGGCTGAGCTGCCGGGTCTGCACGGATGGCAGCATGAACCTTGGTGTACATATCTGCAAGGCCGTCAGCCTCAATTCCTTCCTTCAAAAGGCTGCTGAAGTGTGATTGGTATTTCTCAGGCTCATCGTCCTTCAAAAGCTGCATAGAAAACAAACTTGGTATCAGGACACATTTCCATCTAAACAAGATTAATAAGTAGGCTGACTATGTAAATCTGCTTACTAATCAACAAATAAAGACTAGAAAACTTTCCTTTTTGATACTCATGTGTGGAGTTGTCAACTTTCACCAAGAGACTAATTGAGCCAATCCAAAATTTACCTTCATGTAATCTGCGATATGACCACCCAAAATATACTTGCGATGAGTGTCGGCATTCAATGTCTTATCCTCCTTGTTGAACCCTGGGAACCTCTTCTCACTGTGGGGAATGTCCAATCCTCCATCCAAAGCTCCCTGTTTCAGAAGACAGTGCTTAAGACCTCACATGATCTATGTTCCAAATGGGAGACAATCGGTGATTAAATTCAGGTGCTCTATAGTGTAGAATTCATATCTCGAGTAACAATTCCCAGACTTGAACAATCAAACATCAAAGCAAACATCAAAGCGACATGCTGCACAACTGAGACTTAAACTTCAACTTCATAAAATGTCTTCATTCCAGGTACCTAGTATAAAGGTAACTTTAATACCTTTAGAGCACCGAAAACCCTGTTTCCAGTGGTGGTCCTGACTAGACCCACATCCAAAAGAGCCCTGAATGGCCTCTTCCCCTCTCCTTCCTCAACATTGTAGTCCTCACCTGTAGCCTGCACACCAAATAACACAATAACGATACTGCTTAATAAAGGATTCAAAGAGCAATGCATACGGTGAATAAGGAAAATGTCCGACAAAACCACCACTAAGATATAGCGGAGCAACAAGTACACATCTGAACGAGACCGACACTAACACACAATACAATTACAGAGGTCACCAGAATTGTTAAAAAAGGAGTACAAGCGACAATGGCAGTAGGCACTCACAGTTTCATTACCGACGTAGTCCTGGTCTAGCTCGAAGTTCTTCAAATGACGACGGGCCAACAGGAGACCAGTGCAGTATGCTGTAGGGTAAAAATCACAGTGATCAGGAAAACCTAAAAAAAGAGCCATCCATGTAAATTGAAAAGTACTTGAGAGAGAGGAGGAATGCTGATAAATGTCGTACCAGCAGCATAATTGGTGAGGCCGCCCTTTAATCCATATCGGGGAAGTTCATGGGCATAAGCAGCGGTAAGTACAATATCACCAGCGAGAGTGGCATAGGTAATTTGGGCCACAATATCCTTGTTCGTCTGGAAACAAGTAAAAAAAGGTTAATAACTATGTAATGTTGAACACATTACCATATATGCCCTAAAAGGTCATGTTTTCTTTCTTGCCCTAAGGCAGAGCATTCTAAAACCTAAAAGCTCGAACAATAGATACAGATTTTTAAGATGACTTCCATATGAGGTTTGAGTCATCTACCAAGAAGACTGTCAGCCCTTATAACTTTTGCATGCTCCATCTTTCCAACGCCCCACTTCCAACCCATCACCTCAAGCGCGGATTGTGTCTACATTGTTACACTAATGAAGTTCTACACGAAACTAATTCAAAAGGGGCAAATTCTTGTTTCGATAGCTTACAAGAATCATCCACAACATTGTCACTTAGCGATAGCAGTGATGCATTTAGGACAATCTCCAATCCTGTATGTAATTCTTACTAATGTGGGCAATCCCGTAAAGAGACGGACTCTAGGGTTTGTGGAAAGAAACCCTAAAACACATAATAAGCAAGAGAGTGAGGCCCTTACGAATCTGACGACAAAACGATACTTCGGGGTGTTATACTTATTCTTGTCCTGAGTGGTCAAGCGGATCCTCGCACGGTAGTCGGTCTTTCCGGCTGCAATGGAAATAGGTCTCGTGAGACAAAACGACCTAAAACCAAAACTCCTAGAAACACATCCTAGAAATCATCACCGGAACTTGCAAGATGGTCGCAGAGGCAGACCAGAAGAAGAGAGGGATTGATCTCACTCACCTCTCCTACGTTTGTACTTGACCTGAAACCTCTTGAAGTAGGCCTTCGTTTTGTTGGGCTTCACGAAAGCCTGTCAAAGCAGCAAAAAAGATGTCAACATGAGGATTTTTGGGCAACAAGAGTTACAAGGAAGAGAGGAGAGGAGGTTGCGATGTGAACTCACCATGGCTGGCGAGCTGCCGCAGCACAGGAACAGCAAGGGCACCTAAAGGGAGGCGCTTCAAAGAGAGAGACGCACAAGGCTCGCCCAAACCCTTACAGGAAACTCGAGGCCATCTCTGACCGTCCGATCCGCAAACCCCACCGCAGATGGACGTGCCCTAACTTGGGTTGGGGAACCTCGTTCCCGCGCGTTCCCGATTAAACTCCAAACCTAAATTGGTAGTTATCATGCTTCCAGCAGGGCTCGTAGTACTTCAAAGATTTGGGCATTGGGGGGAAGTTGACTTATGAAGATGAGTGAAATTTGAAGGCCCCCACTACCATAGAGGACTCTCTATTGCGACACATATAATTAATATCTCTTCAATTTGCCATGTGTCGTCACCACATTGGTTACAAGACACTTATGTCACCATGTGGAAACTATGTTGTGGCACTATAAAATATGATATAAACCACCCTCTATAGTAGTGGTTAACAAATCCAAACTTAGGGATTATATTCTTATTGCTTTCCTCATAATTTTTGGAGTTCAAATGAACATCTTGTTCATTATCAAAGTGAACATTCTTGTGCTCATTGAAATGGTCATGAAAAGGTTATGTTTTCCTCATACTTAGTTATTGTACATTTATCTTATGGCCTCTATGTCATTAACTTTGTTGTTTTGTATACATGTTTTGGGCTTATGTGTATATCTTGTAATTTATTCTTTTCACGGGGCAAGCTAAAAGAGTACTGAGAAATTTTGTTGTGGAATTTAGACATAGGCCACATGTGCAAGAAGTGGGAAGTCGCTATCATACTTTTGGAACATTTGTAGATGTGCAATGTATGATACAAGGTTCCAAATTATAATCTCGAAGTAGGTCCAAATTAAAGCTTAGAATATACTTAACTGTAAGGTTGAGAAATGCAGAGGCAAAATGGGTCCCGACCCCCAATTCAAGTGCCAAAGAGGGTAACAATGTCTAGTGACAAATGCCAAGCAAAAAATAGGGTAGCAAAATCGCTCTACGCTTATTATCGGGCCATGACACTTCCAAGCTTGAAGGCTTGGGCTAGATGCCCACCTCTTTAACCCTAATTTCCCACACCCAATTTCTCTCAAATCTGCCCATAAAATGTGACCTCAGTTTCAACGATCGTAGTTGAAAATCTGAAGTTTTATTGACAAATCCATCCATATAGATGTTTGCTCCTCACAATCTAAATCTTAAACTTTGAAGTTCTATTATCTATAGGGTTGTAATAGAAATGTCAATAGTGGTCTTAAGGGCAATAATTTAGAAATTAAATTAGGATTGGTTTTTTGATTGAACCTCCACTCAAATTATCTCCAAATGATAAAATGTCACCCTCATTATTAAAAAAGGGCGATACATATACTCAAAGCGGATCACAAATCTCAAAACCATTATGTTGTCATTTTTTGGGAAGCTTTGCAATTTAAGATAGTGGTGCCACAACTACGCACCTTCCACGTTGGTTTACACCCACCAACACATGTCCAACTAAATGTTCCAATGATAGATGTTTAGGATAAGTTGCGTTTGAGTGTCCTGCAAATTTTCAAATCAAATGGAACTCTTTTGCACATGGAAATCGATACAAAAACATGCTTAGAATATGTTGCCCCTAACCCACATAGGTGACAAATGTCAAGTTTTGGTCGAGAAGAAGTCTATGGGCGATGAAAGCAGCTTCTGGCTTCTGGTGAGGCCACGTTGCATGTGCTTTCTCGACCGTCGGATTTGACCGATGTAACCCTCCCCTGATCTCCTCCGTTCCTGCCACCACCACTGCTTTGTGGACTAGTTCTGCTATAAACTAGTTGAGAGCACACTCCCATATTTAAATTAATCCAAACATATATAACTTTATTGAATGAAAATTATCCATGTGGTAGAACATAGTAAACTTGAACAAGAACAAGAGGATTAGTTTAAACAACCAAGATCCCATTTGAACTAGTGTCAAAAGGATTAGAGCAAGTTGCTCACAACCAAATTATGGTCGCATATGACATTAGGGACACACACACACACACACACACACACATTGAACGCATCATTCCCCATCAATTTCTTAAAGCTTTGTATGGGGATTGTAGACATCAATCGAGTATTGAGGATTGACTTGAGAACATAAGCTTTAGAGGACTGGAGATTGACTAAATTGGCCAACAATAAGAGCTACACCATTTATGCAAATTAGTGATCAAATGTGTGACATCGTCCCTTACCCCATTTTGATGGCATATGCTATGTTACACTAAAGATCAACAACTTCATCATTAGTGTCACCTCAATACACTCAGCGTTCAAGTGCGCTCACTAATATTTTGGCAAGAGTATGTTTATTAGTGTTATGAGGTGTATGCCTAAGTTACATGATGGTCTACAAGTTGACTAAGGTGTACACAAATCACACTGGATGGTGATTGTCAGATGCTCTTCTTTATCATAGCAACCACCATGTAATATTATCGTTATTACCATGTGAACAACATTATTTCCAAAATATATCTTGTGCTCTATCATCGTGGTGGACAATCCACCATTTGTTATGTGCATGACAAATTACGAAAACTCCTGACAACTTCAAGTTCGTATAGTTAGGAATTTGGATAAAACACAAACCATGGAAACACTCAAGGAAGACTTAAAGGATGATCTTTATATCATCTAGGTGTCTCATATGAGTTTTATTAGGACGAGTATAGGATTACGTTGCATTATTTTGGGTGTTAGTCACATTTCATGAATTTAACACAAAGATTTCAAAATCACGCAGTCACATTTATGCATTTTGTGACATTCATTCAACCTCGCCTTATTTTTTTGGACAATAATTTCGTAGTGAGTTCATTTTAATTGGACCAAGTGTGGTGCATGTGCATGACCATCGACAATAATCTTGCATAAAGTATCCCATTCGATTCTCTTTAGCAAAGTGAAGGGCACTTTGATGTAGTTGATAGTCTTGTGTTAATTAATTGTTTTGGTGTAACTTAAAATGGCAATGCAATCATCTGTACAAGATTCTCAATTTTGTTTTTATTGATTTTTAATTTAATTATGTTGTCAAGAAATGGTCTTGAGTTATTGTTCATTTATGATTTCATTTCATTTATCAAATATCTAGACTAGTCAGATCACTTGGTCGGTTTCATGGCTTACTTTGGTACTGTGATCTATGCCTCTTGGATTTCTCGGTAACCTTCCATAGTCTGTAGTCTCTCTTGGCTACCTCTTGGCCTTTCAAATACAACTGACCTTTCATTACTATCTTCAAGGGGTTCCATTTGCAACAAACACTTATATTTTTTAATTATCCTACAATGACACGTAATGGAAAACAACTCTCATGAAAATGTATCAACACACTGAGAGGATACTCTTTCTCAAGATCTCATCCCTAAGCTTTGAATGCTTATCTATTAAGATACTAACGAGGGACTTGGATTATCTCATCAATCACATGATCTTGTGAGATCATTCAAAGTCAAATACTCGAGGCAATCTTACATCTTGTAATTAATTCTCTATACTTCTCTCAAACACTTAGTTTTGAGTTATTCTCCCTAACTCATTATAGTCTTCCATGGGTTGTTTAAGATCACATGATCTCTTTCATTTGACAATCAATTTGCTAGCAAGAATTGTCCCTTTCTTATTTAGTAAGTAGTCATCTATCTCATACAACTTTGGTGATTCTCAATAGTTTATTAATTGTAGGCAATCACATCTCTATCCTCGTAATGATTTTATCTTAACACAAACTATTTACTAAAATTTCCCTCCAAAAAAATGATTATTTCACAATCAAATTTTTATCCAAATAACTCAATCACAAAGTTTTCCAAGGTAACCTACAATACTTGGTTATGCAAATCACTCACATTACCTGGGAGGCGATAGTTTCACCCTAACAACTTAATAGATTATTCTTACTCAAATTGAATCTCTCTTAGACTATTGGCTGAGTAATTTCCAACGAATCACGAATAATGTGCATGAAAGCATGAATATGGTAATTAAGAATACATTTCCTCTCCCAATACTAGCACTGACATTTTTAACTGACTTTCATACAAACCTTAGTCTCAACCATAGAGATTATTCAATGTCACTTTGCTTTCAAGTAGTGTCATAAATTAACACAAAGTCTTTTATGCAAACATAGCCTAAAGAATCGCTCCTTATTACAAATAACATAATCACTAGTCCTCTTAACTGGGGTGAATTGATATAAACGAGGACCAATCCCCGATCCTTAATACATTGTAAGATGATTGCCCTCTCAACCAAAGTTAAAAGAATATTGTCTCTAATTCTCTATTAATAAAGAAAAAAACACCTATTATTTTCTTTCATCTCATTTGTATGCTTCTTAGGGCTATAACCTTTTCCTACTAGATCATAGTCTTTCAAAATCTTCCTTTCTCTATCTGCTAGGCTATGGCCTAAATTTTGGCACATGTTTATTAAATTTCTAGTTTTTAAAAATCTATTTCCACATTTCCACATTCTCTCATTGGAGCAAAAAGCCCAAAAATTTGACTCCACAAATCCTTATGTAGAAACACCACGAGTGTGAAATGAACCAAAACATCAAAAATATTCCTAATGATCAACATATTAAGAGGCTCAACTATGAAATACCACCAAAATTGAAATGTATTGATAAAAACATGAAGCAAAATACTTATCTACGTGTGTAGCTCCTCTATGGTGGTAACCCATGCCACATGTTGATCTTCACTTGCTTGGGGTGTAGGTTTGGGAACCCCAAGCAATGAGAACAATGTCTCCTTGATCTCGGTGGCAATAGCACCACATCACTCACAAAGCTTGTTGAAGACCAATGTTAGCAAATTCACAACCCTTTTGTCACGAGGCTCCCACTCGGTAAGGAAGCTAGTTCGAGTCTCTTGATCCTCCTTTGGCACATCAAATGCCGTTGAAATGCATTCCCGGATGATATTTTCCTTTGGGTAGAAAAATGAGAAGGCGTAAGTTAATGCCCAAGGAAGAGCTTAGCCACCATCTCCAACATCGTTTTTTGCTATTTCCACCAAAGCCTACAAGTACAACAATATGGGGACATGTTTATTGAAGAGACTACAACAATGAATGCAAGAAACCCTCTTGAAAATTCAAGAGAATGCAACTATGTGTTCCAATTCAAGAGTTCATGTGGTTGTATTAATTATTAGTAAAACATCTCTTTCACATCTTCAACATTTGCAAAGAAGTTGTGCTAGTTGTACCCTATCACGTTTTGCATTTGCTTGTTACGGCACCTAAACATGTTCTCACAAATTCTACAAGGAATTGTGGGGTACTTAATCAAGTTAGCGAGAACTACGATTTGTCTAAGAAAACAAAGGATTCCGGCACCTCAAATGTTACCGATTTGGCAAGCAAACCTGAAGTTGACTTAGAGGGAAGCATGTTATTGATGATCATGACGATGTGAAGCAGTCTAAAGTATCTATCTTGAACTACGACTTATTACACTAAATATGATGTTTAGTGTCACTAACTGTTTGGAAATATGCAATGCTATATCTATTTATTGTAAAATCTCGTATTTTACCAAGTAATGTTAGATTGGTTTGTTTGGACATTATGGAACATTAACAATTTTACTATGGTAAAAAAATACATCAATAATAATAAAAAAACACAACATTGTGCAAATCCAAATAATAAGTGACACTTATATCATATTTAATGTAGCAGTCCTACAATGCCCTAGAATTAGTTGCAATTACAAGAGGTAAGCAAAATGGCACACCTTCACGTACTTCACTTGGTAGCAAGGAGGCTTCTCTTTGCTTGACTCTTGTGCACAAAGCAATTGCTAAGTCACAATCTTGATATTCTTCATTTGAGCAAGTGTCATATTACTCCGGTAATTTAATTTCAATCTATGATTTGCATGTGAATCTTGTGCCTTTGGTATAGTTTTTTTGCATCCCTTGTTGCACTTGAGCTTCTGCTTCAAACATGCCTCAAATTTGTTTGTTGGGTTAAACTAACTATGTACATCCTAGCTTGTTAGCATTGAGAAATTAAGCCCAAGACTAGATCACATCTTCATTTGGCTAGGCCCCGCCCCTCCCACGCCTCCTTCACTGCCTAGTCTTTTAAATTGGCCATGTGAATATCCCTCAATTTTGTCATTCTCAATGGGAGCAACATTTAGTGGTAATTTCTCGGAGTGTATTGTGGTTATATTAGATCGTCTACAAGATGAGTTTTTCAAGGCTCAATTTCCATTGTATCTTAGAGAAATGTTATTGCTATTGATATAAAGATTACGTTAACATGGTAGCAATATTCAATAGTTTTCATGATCGGTTAACAATTTATTTTTTGAAATTGAGAAATTTTGATAAATATATGTAGTTGAAATATAGTCCAAACTTCAAGATTATAATAAGAATATATTTACAATTTGAGGTAGGAAAAAGAGTCCATAGAAAATTGGCAATTTTCAATCAACATAATAAAGATACTCTGTCGAGTAATATACCAACAAAGGGAAATTTTAATTCATTCTTGACTTTAAAAATATCTTGTAAAAAACCATTTTTTCATGTTGGAATGGGATTATTGCCATCGGCAAAGAAATTTGACGAGGATCACGATGATACCCATTGTGACCTTTCTAGCACCTTCCTTGTGGATGAATTTGCCTTCAAGAGTCATATATAAGCCCAAAATGGACCTCTTTTGAAGTCAAGGGTTAATTGTTGGTGCACACGTGTAATGGACTAATTTGCAAATGTATAGTTGAGGATGGAAATAAATCACAAAGATGAATGTCCAAGACTAAGAAGCGCGGATGGATAGGAAGTCGAGGGACAAGCATTTGGATGACTCTTATCTATGTAAAGCAAATTGAAAGTGATATACGCATATAGATAAGGAGGCTTCAATCTATGTATAGAAAGACTTGAGACTTCTAGAAGTATCTTATGGATATTATGTATATATGGGGCTCGGGGGAAGGAAAACACATGTTATGTTTTGTGTGTGTCTCTAGGTTGGGAGGTGAGCCTTTTGTCAATAAATGTTTGTTTATTGTTTATGAACAATTTAACGAGGTATGTTACAACACGGGTCCCAAGTCCTAAGTCACTTGAGGTCGATCCATGCAATCTTAGATGTTGGGAGCATGAAAGTTGGGACTTGCCATTGCACACGGAGTCCCAAGTCTTAAGTCCCAAGTGTGACATGGATGCCTACATGACAACACTTTTTGGAGGTGAGGATCAGGACTTATGTTGAGAGTGAGGTCGAGCAAACATCTAGACCCAACTCTCAACACAAGTCCCACAAATATTTTGCATAAAATAATCTAGATCTAACGTCAAGATAACTAACCATATTTGAATGATTTCCCGAGGCTCATAAGTTGGGACTTTGCCTCCATGTTGGGACTTGGGACCCAATGTGAATCGACCTTAAAAAAATTATGGGTATATGTAGACTATTTACCATAGAGGAACAAGCCCGAGACCGATTAATAAGAAGAGTTCCTCATTTTCACTGCATTGAGCAACATGCAATCTGGCGTGCAACGTGGCATGCCGCAGACCTAGCTGGACAAATTATTTCCAATCGGTAGGTTTCACCAAGAAGCTACCGCCACGTGTTGAGCTCCTCCACTTCCTTTGGTTGGAAAGTTGGGGATTGATTTCGATCAAAAGTCCCGAATTTCGGAACATAAAGTTGGGCTCCAATCCCGAATTTAGAACAGAAGTATAATTGCAAACATCTAGTTTTTGTTGAGAAACAAATTGATGTAGAGCCCCTTAGTCGCGAGCCTGGAGTTTCGGGAGCTTCAGAGTTTCTGAATCTCTAGTAACTCTCCAAGAATTCGGACGTTGTCTGAGACGAGGTTTTGTCGCACGAGTTCAACAAATCCGTGTTGATTTTCGAATTCAGACTTGTGGAGCCAATCTGTGGAACTAATTTTCCTGGTTTGAAAGTCGAATCTGCGAGTTGAAGGTTTCTAAATCCTCACATAACACGGACTTCAGATTTTTGAGGGGAAAGGTTGGAATCATCTTCTTAGTTTTGAATTAAAATCTCCAGCTTGAAGGTTTCTGAATCCTTAGAGAGCACGGATTTTGAGGTTTTTGAAAAGAAGAGGTTAGGCTTCTTTGGTACTCTTGCAAATTTACAAAGTCTTGAGAAAAATTCTACACAGTTTTATCTTCTTGAGGGATACGTTGGAGGTTGAGAACTGTCTTTAGAAAGGTATGAATGCTGCAAGAGTACGGTCGTGAAGATTACCACAACTTGTTCGGGTAAGGTGTAAGTAACTCCAGCAAATCAGCAAGCCGTGATGGACGTCCTAATTGCCCTTCCACAATGTGTACCTCATTCCAGTCGGAGTAAGACATCTGTTCACAGCATTTGCCCCCGAAATCACAATGCAAGAATCTCATCGGTAGGGATATGTAGAGGTTTAAATGGCTCCAATTCAACCCCTCGGCTTCCGAATTTCACCATCCAGAGAAAGCTGGGAGGTCCTGCTAGGCAGCAGAGATTTTCAATTGTTGCAAAAGGTTCACCAGAGTCCCAAGGGGAGGAGGTTGGTGACCATCATGTGTCGATTTTGGGAAAGAATGTTCCGAAGGAGAGTTTTCAAGTGGGGAGCACTGCTGTGGCTACGATTGTGTTATCGGTGACCAACAGAATTCTGTACAAGATGGCATTGGTTCCGTTGAAGGATTACCCATTCTTCCTAGCGCAGGGGCTCACTTTTGGCTACGTCATTGTGTATGCCTCCTTTTTATTTTTTCGATACCGGTCTGGTATTGTCACAAAACAGATGCTGGATCTGCCGAAGAAACCTTTCGTTGCCGTGGGTGCATTGGAAGCTTTGGGACTTGCAACGGGCATGGCTGCCGCAGCTAATCTCCCAGGTGCAGCCATCCCAATTTTGACTCAGGTATGTGAAGAGTTTCGGTTGTCAATCAGATCAGCAATCGTCTCATTTCTGTGATTTTGGATGTTCCAGGTTTGTAGATTCAACCCGCTGTGAATTGAGAATCAATGTGCATTTTAGAAGGTAAATCTGCACAACATGTGCAGAAGAAAGAAAATTCTTTGTGTTGCAGATGTTGTATAGAAGGTACAGAATGAAAGAAGGAAAGAAAGACGATTCCGTCCGATGTTGCAACTGGCTTGAATATATGTAATCACGAAACGGGCATTACGAGAATTAGAGGGGCCCGAAGACTATTGTGCCTCCTTTCAAAGGTGAACACCTTGAATGAGCGTGAGGACAAGCCAGCCGGCACATATCTCCTTCAAGGGCAAGCCCCTAGGTTCCACATGGGTGGATACTCCCGCTATGATTGAGTGGACTATGGGTGGTAGGGTGCATCATAAATCAAGTGCTATGTAGGTCACCCATCTGAGGACTATTCCAGCCATAGGCGGCTTGGCTTGCTTTGGAGTGCGCATGGGATCCAGGTTAAGGCCTTGGGTTTAAACCACCCTTTGTGTAGAAGGTAAATTGTATAGATCCGCACAACAAACAATTGCACATACTTGTTTGTTGCGGAGATGTTGTACAGAAGGTAAATTGCACAAAGAGATCAATTGCAAATATTGTGCATATTGTATAGATCTGTGCAATTGTTTAGAAGGTAAGTTGTTTCTTTTGTTGACCTCAAAGTGATGGTCTCATCTATGCAACATCTGCATAGGCATTTGTGTCTACTCTTACAGAAGGGAATGATACTTTCAATCCACAAAGTTGTTTGGCAAGACAATGGTTGCTTGGGTTCAGCAAAGCAAGCGATGGTGTGCAGATGTTGTATAGATGAGTACCATCCTTTTGAGAATTGTAAAATCACTTTTAGTTTGGGCCTGGCCGTTGCACATGTGCATATTAATTAATGTGCTGGGCCAAACCCGCACAGTCCACTTAACATGATGTTGTTGAGAGCCATGTGGTTTGGAACTTTGTCGTGGCGATTGTATGTAAACATCCCATGTGCCCTTGCTGTTCCAAAGTTCCAAAACATGTTTAGTAGATTCTAGTCTAGGCCATGTCGTACTCTCAACATGTTGCACCCATGCATCCGTGCATATGAATCAATGTCTTGTGCTATCCCGCACTGGCCTGCCCACCGATTTGGAACTTTGAAATGGTGACTGCATCACCACCCCTGCGCCGTCACTGTTCACCCTTTCCAAAATGTATAATAGACTGGAGACCTGAAGTACACATAGGTGCAATTCTGGATGCTTGCTAGCGAGAGCAGAACTTGTAGTTGTCGTTTCAGGTGTATTCAAGATTCCTTCCCCCAAATGGAATCATTCTTAGGTTGTCCGGAGCACCTGATAGTTATTGTATTTGCAACGGAACCTAAATAGGCTACTTTAGGATGCTATCTATACTTAGAGCTCCCGGAGGTTCAGGAATTTTTGTCTACTCTTACAGAAGGGAATGGTTTTTTCATTCCACCAAGTTAGATGGCATGCAGATGTGGTGTTGATGAGACCATCATCATTTTGAGCAACTGTAGAATCATTGGAAAACCTAACCACGTGGATCCGGTTTAATTCTTCTGGCAGGTGTATCTAGTTTGGCAGCTGTTACTTTCTGCAACAATTTTGAAAAAGAAGTACACGTGGGGCCAAATTCTGGGATGCTTACTGGTGACCGCAGGAGTTGTAGTCGTTGTTGCAAGTGGATCCGGAGGAGATGTAAAATCACTGGAACAGGCAGGCTTATTCTGGCCACTTGTGTTGATAGGCTCCACAGCCTCGTCAGCAGGAGCTTCAATTCTCAAAGAATTCGTCTTTCGAGACTCGAAAGAACGTCTTAACGGCAGATCTGTTGACATCTTTGTGGTAAACACATTTGGGTCAACAGCTCAAGCTCTCTTTGTGCTTCTCCTTCTTCCCATTTTATCCAATCTGAAAGGCATCCCATTCCAAGAATTACCGAATTACTTTAGACAAGGTGCTGCATGTTTTGTCAACATGGGTGCACTTGAAACAGGATGCCAGGGTGCTCCACTAGTGCCTCTGCTCTATGTTGCAATGAACTTGGCATTCAACATTGCAAGCCTAAGTCTATTAAAACAATCTTCAGCTGTTGTTTCATCTCTTTCGGTCACATTAGCAGTGCCACTTTCCATTTGGGCTTTTACATTTCCTTTGCCTTTACTGGGAGCACCGTCCACTTTGCCTCCGGGTCTCTTCCTCGGAGCTGCAATCCTGGTTGCTGGTCTTGCTTTCTACAACTTCTCCGGGGAGAAGGCAAAGTAGAGTTGAACCAGTGGAGAGGAATTGATTTATGTTAGGGTTTAGGGTTTAGGTAGATAATTGCATTTTTTAAAGGAGTGGAGCAAAATTTGCCACTTAGCAGAAGGATGATCAGACATACATACATGCCATGCTGCAAAATGTTCAGGATCAACTTGAGAGCGTATGCCTTTTTGAAAGGTGTTGTATACGTTTTTTATGCACATTTTCCATCTCAAGTTGGTGTGATCTCATCCGATTTCTAAAGTACCTTAATCAAGGTGTCCAATGTTTTGTCAATATGGGTGCACTTGAAACAGGGTGTCAGGGTGCTCCACTAGTGCCTTTGTTGTATATTGCAATGAACTTGGCATTCAACACTGCAAGCCTAAATTTGTTTAAACAATCTTCAGCTGATGTTTTGTCTCTTTCGGTCACATGAGCTGTCTCTCTTTTCATTTGGGCATTTATATTTCCTTGGCCTTTACTGGGAGCATCGTCCACTTTGCCTCCGGACCTATTCCCTTGGAGCTGCAATCCTGGTTACTGGTCTTGCTTTCTACAACTTCTGCGGGGAGAAGGCAAAGTAGAGCTAAACAAGTGAAGAGGAATAGTTGTATATTTAGGGTTTAGGGTGCAGGATAGATAATTAGATTTTCTTAGAATAGTGGAGCAAAGTGTGCCACGAAGCTAGCGGAGGGGGATGATACGACATACAGTTTTTGAGATACATGCCATGCTGTAATAATGTCCAGGATCAATTTGAGAGTGTTTGCCTTCTTACATTTTGAATGCACATCTACTAACTCAAGTTGGTGTGATCAATCAAGTTGGCTTTCTAGAACTTCTCCCGGTGAGAAACAATAGAAGAGCTGAGCAAGTGCATGAGGAGGATTCGAATAAGTATGTTCAGGGTGTGAGGTTTAGCGGTTACATATAGTAAATGATTGCATGTTTCTTTTGAAAATGGTGGAACGAAAATGTGCCACTAACAGAAGGATGACACGACATGCATGTTTTTGAGATACACAAGTACCATGCTGCGACAATGTTCAGGATCAATTTGAGAGTGTGTACCTTTTTGAAAGGTGTTGTGTACATTGTCTATGCACATTTACAATCTCAAGTTGGACTGCTCGTGTTGGCTTTCTACAACTTCTCTGTGGAGAAGCAAAGGAAGATCTGAACAAGTGAGGAATCAATGCATGTCACATGGGGCCATGAATCTTCAATGATCTCATTGAGAGAGAACCCAGTCCTCAAAACATTGTTGCTTATCTAGATTAGACTAGATAATCACAATTTTCTTCCATAAAAGTGGAACAAAATGTGGCAGTAGCAGAAGGATGATACGGCATGGATGTCTGAGATACATACATGCCATTCTGCAACACTTTTCAGGATGGATCTATACCCTAAGAGAATGAAGTTTGAGAGCGTATGCCTTTCTGGAAGCTATTGTGTGCAATTTTGATGCACATCTACTATCTCAAGTTGGTGCGATCTCATCTGATCAGTAAGTAAGTGAAGATTGGGAAGCATCTTCGGGGTCAAAGAGTCCACTTTTGCACCTGTTTTGAAGAACTATTGTTGAAAATGAGGCACATTTTGTGTTGGAATGCCCCCTATACAACCCCATTAGAGATAAGTTTCCATCACTATTTGAGAACATAGTTTGAGGGGGCCTCAAGTTTTTCTTTCAATTGGACTAGCAAGTTGACATTAGCCTCTATCTCACAGAGACTACTGCACCACCACCTTAGATAATTAGTTGGTTTAAAACCATCGTGATGTACTTTTAGCCCCATTAACCTTTTTGGCTTCCCAGACTTCAAGATCAATTTCATTATAGTTATATTGTGATTATTAGTCATGGCACTCCTACAATAGTCAACCATTGGACATAAATTGAACCCATGTCTTGGAATTTGTTGAACCCCTAATGTCCTATGCGACCGTAATTTGGTTGTGAACAATTTGCTCTGGCCCCTCAAATAACTCTATTATGGCTCCTTCCCACTTGACTTTAGCTTAGCCTAAAAGTTCGTTCTAAAAACATGGGCTTCACATCATCAATGTTATCTAGTTCCGAGCCTAGTTGGCAAAGGATGTGGCATGGTTTATAAATGAAGGTTTTAAACCTCAAGCACCAACCCTCCCATTGGTACCTAGAGATGAGGCAAGAATGTACGTAGGACCTTTAAAAATGCCGCCTCTGGGCCTTGTGATTGACTGCTTTTAATCTTATATATATGTGAGGGTGGGAGGAGCTCCACAACAAAGACTAATGCTAAGATAGATGAGTGGTAAGGCATTTGGGGATGGGAGAAAAACTATCTAACATGTCTTTGCTTGGTAGATAAAACAATGAACATGTGTGAAAGCTACTTAACTAAAACCTTCTCGAAAATCTTTGGAGCAAGTACTTGTAGGTGCATGTGATAGCCAGGTGCCTCCGCCATAACCGTGAGAGCTTTACCTGGTTTTAAGAAAAAACTTTGGTTATATGGGAATGGGCCTTTGGATTGCTTAAATGAATCATATTTTACAAGTAGTGCTGCTACACTGGCTCCTACCATGTACATGTGAACAACAAAGATGCCACTGCAATGCACGATTCAAACCCGACCTCCTCTGTATTAAAGAACTCCCACACCAAAGTACCCTACCACCACACCCAACAGACAACCTCACGGTATAATTTATTGAATTCACATACACAAATGATAGATTCCCACACGATACAATTAACAATGAAATTCAAAAATATCAACCACTAATTAATGACATCGCTCAGCAAGGCTGGAAAATAGATCCACTTATAGTCATTACAGCTGGAGCTAGAGGAACCACGCACGCCCCGTCAATGAAACAACTTGAACAAACATTTAAACTACATGAAAATTCTGTAAAACATACATTCAAAGAAATAAACACTATTGCCATAGAATATGCTAGTTCAATCCTTCTACATAAAAGACGTATTGAAAACAACCAAGCAATATCATTAGAATAAGAGAAGGGGTCATAATGATGACCATTATTTATTGAACAATATGTACACCAATAGCTCAGAAAGATGGGTAGGAGCCGGTTGGTTGATACAATTTTCCTGCCTATAAATCACTAGCAGCACCAAGTCATGTATAACACACTAAACGATCATACGGACTCAACGGGAATCGAACCCGGACAGTCTAAGTGTAGTACAAACATCCTCCCTCAACCAACCGAGGAAACATGACTTGGCGACCACCAATACAACAAACCACAACTTATACTATAACACAAATGTCATTACTTGCTAACAATTACGGTGGGTTACTCTTATTTGTCTTCCGGTTACTATAGTGTCTATCCTCGAAAGGGGAGAGTAGTACTGTCCAAATTTCCCCTTGTCTGGCAGGCATCAGGTCATTTGACAATACAAACGGGCACTTCATTCACGCCGGCCCCTTAAATTGGGACCGGAGTTTCTATCTATCTATCTATCTCCTGCTACACTCAATGTGATATTTAGTGTCATATGGTATTTTATGTCACTATGGTAACTTTTGGGACGACACTTCTTATGAATAAGTGAACAAATATTGTCATGGATGATGGATGATTGCATCCATTGGCAAAAACCCTACCTTCTCTTGTCAGCAACTTGTGATGAAGTATTGCCATGGATGATTGAAATCACTTTGAAAGTGACAATAATTGCAACACTGTAAATCTATAATCCCCCAATTTTTTACAAGAAATGACAAATAATGTTGGGTTAGCATTTAGTGTTGGTGACACTACACCACGGTTTACAATTAGTATTCAACAAGACAAATAGAATTGGTGACACTAAATATTATATTTAGTGTAGTATTGCATGCTTAGCAACAACAGCCCAAAACCCCAAACTCAAAACTCGAATCCCCCAAAAACTCGAATCCCCCAAAAACCCACCACTCACTACCCAAAACCCTGGCTCACTGATCACTCCTCGGTGACCAAGAGATTGAAATTCTTGGAAAGCATTTTAGAATATTGCGTATCAAATTTGTTCTGTGAAAAGCTTGGTGTAAAAACGGGATGGGGCGACGTCTACTCTGCCGGCTTGTTTCGTGTATGTCATTTTTTTGTGTGTTTGTTTTATTTATTTGTTGTTGTTGTTGTTGTTGTTGGATCTGTTCTTCTCAGTGATAAACCTGTTGTGGGTTTAAGAGTGTAGTTCAAAAGGAAGTCTGTTTGATTGTGAGTGGATTTTGTTGTCGCTCATTCTGCTTGAGTTTCCAAATTGAGAGATTTGGCAATAGAGATTCACAAACCTTTAAAATCCATATATCAACATTAGTTTCACATCGATTCAATCACAGCCAACTACACCATCGAATCAATGTCTACCACAGGGCTGCAATTTTAATTCCTTTTTTTTTCATATTTTATCATTGAAAGACGGAAAAGGGTAATTATGAGTTGAATTAATGTTGAATGAATCTTTGGCTGAATGCTGAGTTAAGTACTGGAAAGATGTGAAATTCTGAAGGATGGATATGTATCAATACTGGCTCAACATTAAACGTTGGTTGGTCATTTGCGTTTTGAGAGGATGGTTGAGGAAGGGTTGTCATGTGTTAGGGTTGGGAAATGGGCCCATGGAGCTTCAAAAGCCTTGGAGGCATGTCAAAACTTGTGGTATTTCAACCTCGACAGAGAATATGGTGGTGGACTCAACCGAACGCAAGTCCGTCCTTGTAAGTTGCCTTTTGTCTACTCCTTCAAGTTCTATTGTTTGGAGTTTTTATTGCAAGGGAAGAGCTTGTAATTTTTGGGAGTTTGATACTTGAATTTGACGAGCTTTCATCAAAAGCTCAAACTATTGAGGCTTCACCATAGTTTGCGCAAGAGTATAAGTCTGCAGCCATGCTCAATTGGGATATCAAGTGGGGAAATGGTACTAACAAAGGAAAATTCATGACAAACCAAAGAATGCTTGATAGCCCATTCAACAAGAGCTCGAACTCTTGACATTCGTGAGCGACCTCCATGGGGTTGCTTATGATTTTGACCTAGAGGTTGTCATAGACATTCCACACGGGATCGATGAAGATGCCCTCTAGAACGTTGTAAGCCTGGTAAAAAGTGCAACCTCTCAAGTTGAAAACTTAAAGGTAAAGGGGATTTCAGTGGACAAGCGTGTGTAAGAGGCTCCTTTCTTTGAGCTCTCAACCTCTCTAGTGGAAATGGGGCCTTTCTCTTTACAGAATTACTTGCATGAGTGCCACAATGCTAAATTTCTGATCCAATGACCAGGAATATTAGCTGCTTTGATTTCATGGGACCAAAGCTGCTTAGGTCCCATTAACATGTGATCCAATGGCTTAATGGGCAGCAGAATTACTTCATGAACTACTTAGGATTTCTGCAGAAACATTAGTATAAGCCGACAAACATATTCTGCTTGAGGCTGAGGGATCAGAATCCAGGATTTGTTTTTCGTGGCCTAAGTTCTTAGCATCCAGCAATTAATTCAAGACATCCATATACTCCCACCTTTCTGACCAAAACAAAATGCACAATATCATCCTTCTTCACCAGAAGAGGATCACTGGTTGGGACCAAGAATATCATTGACCTTACACTCCAAACTCCAAACGGGTATGAATTGGCAGTAAAGCAGAAGAAATAATTGAATGTAGGGCCAAGTTGGTCTTTGTGAGTGAAGGAGGGATTGCAGACTTACTGCTTGTCCATAATGGGTGTGGTATGAACAGGTCCGTGACTATATTCACTCTGCATTGTATCAGCCGCACACGGGATACTTCACTGCCAAATCAGATGCAGTTGGAGCCATGTCAGAGCCTATTCGTTTTGATCGTTTTCAAGGCAAGTTCATGTCTGTTGCTACCCTCTTTATGAACTAGGTATTGGGTGCTTACTGCAGTTGCTGGTAGGGTGACACATGTCCATTACTGGGCGTAGTGGTCAGGCCTTAGCAGGGTCATCAATTATGGGTGGTAATGTGCCTCCTTGTATCCAATTAGGAATAGACATGTCAACAAAATTGCTTGGCCTGACCAATACACAAACCTCTTAGATGCCTCTATTGTTGCTACCACTACATGACCATATACTTGACTCCTTGTATGACTATTTCCTTAATTTTTGTTTTGTCAACAATGGTATCTCCTCTTGTTACAGCCTCTTTAATTAGATATAAGGAGTCTTCAGAGTTTTTCATGGCTAGGGTAACTTCACACTTCTAGCTGAATTAGGTGCTCTCCTGTGCCTCTTTGTCCTCACATTGAAATATGTTGATTACGACTCAAGATTCTGTTTGAATTACATGGTGGGATGCTGCGTGGGGCTTTGTGCAGGTCGTGCTGCTTATAATGAATTTCTCAGTGGACTATACAAACAACATGGCGCAGCATGGTTTACACCTGGGGAGGTTTTTCAGGCAAGGCTCTGGAACTAGTGATGCTCATACTGCTCAAATTTTGGAGATTGATAAAAGAATTTTGTCTGACCCCTATTTATTCCTTTTGTGCAGCCCTGGTATGGTTATGCTGTTGCTGAGTATATACTACGTACCATGGACCCTTCAAGTCCGCTCAAGGTACACGCATTTGCACATACAGCTTGGGCACTTATCAATTTCAGACTTTGTTAAATCATTTTAAACCTCTCAAATCATCTGAGTGCTTTTTGGCATTGATCAAAAGGCAGTGGTTAATATGCCTTTTTCACCATCACCTCCAGGAAGTTTGGAAGTTCTGCATCACCAAGGAGTTCTATTGCCGATTTTATATGATACATGCAGTGTGAATCTCAAAATAAATGTGATACATGTAAATTATTCTTTAATGACTCATTGCAATAAGTGTGAGGGTTGGGTAGGCGTTCTTTTCATTATACTATAAATTCCTCTACATCGAATGGGCTGTTTACTTTTACAACAGGAACTTAGTGCTTGCCATCATGGTGTACAAATATCATTGAGCTCTAGTCTTCAGGACATTAACATGGTGACATCTCATAGTTATTTTAAGGATTTGTAATTTGACCACAATTTGACCTTATTCACAGATCTACGAGATTGGGGGAGGGACTGGAACTTGTGCCAACAACATTTTGACCTACTTCAAATTAAGAGCTCCAAATGTTTACAAAACCATGATGTACACGTAAGAAAATCCAGCTCCTATACTTAATTTCCCGATTATTTGTTTCTTTTTCAGACTTGGTTGACCCTGAAAGTTTGCCTATCACCTGTTTTCACTTACCCTTTGTCTGTTCCCTTTGAATATGCTATGCACTATAGTCAGAGGGTTACTAGGATCATAATTTTGTACTGAATATCTGAAACTTACAATTAATCTGATAGTGTTTATGACACCATTTTCTATCTAAAAAGGTCAGGATTTGGAGATCACAATGATGGACTGTTGTAAGTGCATTTTATTCACATAACCTAGCTACACTAAGAACTCTGCTCCTTAAATCCTAGTTGTGATGACTCTCCACTAATATTAGTGAAATTTGTTACTTTGGAAGTGCAGAACATTTAAAGCCCGCTGTGTTATGTCTGTTTTGGCAGATCAGTGGAGATTAGTCCTGCATTAGCTTCAAAACAAAAGGCTCGAGTTGGAACTGTGCAGAGCCATAGCAGCCATTTCATGGTCAATTGTGGAAGTGCCAGTGATCCACGAACATGGGGTAAGTATGTTGTTTCCCTTATGTCGTCAAAACCCAGGTGTGGAGGAGATGTATGACATGTTTACAATCTCTAAACATTTTCCTGACCCAATATCTATGATATTTAGTGTCACCATATCTAATTGTCTTGCTCAATACTAATTGTAAACCGTGGTATAGTATCACCAACACTAAATGTTAACCCAACATTATTTGTCATTCCTTGTAAAATTTTTGGGGAATTATAGATATACAGTGGTGCAATTACTGGCACTTACCAAGTGAATTTTCATCCAAATTTAAATCATCCATGACAATTTTTCGTCACAAGTTGATGACAGGAGAAGGTAGGGTTTCGGCCAATGAAATGAAATCGATTTTAAATGTCTCAGAAGCTAAAAAGGCTAAGGGGACTGGAAGTACATCAGGATGGTTTCAAACCAGTTAATTTCAAACCAATGGATGAAATCATCCATTATCCATGATACTATTTGTTCACTTATTCATAAGAAGTGTCATCCGAAAAATTACCATAGTGACACAAAATACCAAATGACACAAAATATCATATTTAGTGTAGTTTGGCCTGTGCCATCCTGGCCCATTGCATCCGAGCATATGATTAATGTCTGGGCCATCCCTACACCGTCTGCTCAACATACTGCCATCGACGCCCAAACGTTTTGGAACTTTGGAATTGCGACTGCGTCAATGCCGATATGCCTTCGCTGTTCCAAAGTTCCAAAGTGTACAGTAGACTAGTTTGGGCTTGTCCCATCCCAACCTGGTGCGCCCATGCATATGAATAAATATCCCAGGTCATCCGTGCACCATTTGTTCAACATGCCGTTGTCAATGGTGAGCTATTGTGGAACTTTATAACGCCCATGCGCCCTTGCGGTTTCAAAGTTCCAAAATCTATAGTAAATTAAATTGGGGCATGTGCCGCCCCGCCCCGTTATACCTGTGCATATGATTAATGTCCTGGACCATCCCTGCCCTGTGTGCACTGTCCGCTTCACATGCCGCCGTTGATGGCGGGCCGTTCTGGAAAGGTTGAATGTCGGAGGCCTCATCACCTATGCACCCTTGCCAATCAACCTTTTCAACATGTGCAGTAGATGTTAGTCATCTCTACCACCTATGAAATGATTTGATGTTACTTTGGAGAGGGTGAAGCTCAAGGCATGACTTACATATGCACAGCTTTCTTTGATGTCTTGCAATATCTTGAGCTGGTTGATTGCACATGGATCTCTAAGCCTGCTCCATTTCTCTGTCTATTATTGGAAAGGGTAATGCTGTGTTTGGCAGTATTTAGTCATACCCCAGTTTCATCTTCCTTATGTGCATACAGGTGTTTGTTGTTTAACTCAATATTTCTGAAGAATCTTGTGGGAGGGTGTGTGATGAGCAGGAAAGGTGGACAATGGTCCTTGTTACATTATTATGTTTGAGGTGCATTTTGACCTCATGCTCTATTGGACTTACTGGAGGAATGTATTTATGCATGTTCATTTTTACGGTTCTATGTAGCATACCATACTTTTTGGCTTCAGCAATGAAAGCTTTTGAAACTTTTTCATCAACGGAATTCAGTTAATTACATTGTGGGCTGGCCAGGTACTGGATAACCTTCCACACGATTTACTGTATAGGCAGGCACCCACATCGCCTTGGATGGAAACATGGGTCACACGGGACCAATATAGGTTTGTGATTTCTCTTTGTGTTGATACATAGAGAATTTCTGAATTGATAAAAAAGTTAAGAACCGATCTGAAGACAAAAGTCTCACTAAAATAATGATTATATGCAGGAACAATTTAATAGAAGAGAGGCGTCCTGCAGAGGATCCCCTTATTAAGAGATGCCTTGATGTTATAGAACATGGTCCACCTGAAGGCTCTTTGTCATTGGCAGCAGCTGCAATGTCATCTATTTCCAAACTGATCCCATTCTCGGAGCTTGCTTGGATACCTACTGGCTGTCTGGTGCGTAACTTCCGCCAACACACATGGTGATCTCTATGTGCATGTAAATTAATTATTATTGGCCAAAATGTGCCACATGTCATCATGTGAGTGGTTGGAGTATTTCAAAAAGGTGATGTGGAAATTGATTTTAGGCAGAGATGTGCCCAATCAGTCCTGAAAGTACAGTGGTTGTATTGTTCTTTGTCAATCGTGGTAGTGGCTCTGCTCTTCAGAAAGCTCATCAATTAACCTTAGCTGGCAAAGTGACATATGGTTAAAGACTTGTGCTTGTTAGCTTCTTCATTATTCTGTTGAGTACACAGCCTTATGGAAACATATTTGCTGATAGAGTAGGCTAATTTAGAACTCAGAATGGTTAAGGCAGGGGTGAGGGTCCTGCAAATTGTTTGAAATGTTTGTTTGACACTTGTTGCTTGGATGACAAACAGCAATTGCTAGAGAACCTACATACGATGCGCCCCAGCTTGGTGCTTATTACTTCTGATTTCAGTAGCCTTCCAGATGTTAAAGTTCCTGGAGTGCGTGCACCCATTGTTGCCAGCAAGGTAGCTTTCTCCCCCCCTTTTACCCTAGGTGCCTGTTGGTTGTGTACATAATTGATTCTCCCTGGGAAAGTCAAAATTTCTTAAGTGCCACGTGTCATGTTGTCATTGGCTGAAATTGCTAGTGTATATTGTGATACATGAAGTAGAAACCCCATTTAATGGGACACTGCAATCTGCATCATGACATTCTAGATTGAAGGATTAAAATGTTCATTTCTGCTTTATGAAGTTGATGTCTGATCCACAGGTCTTCATATGTGTTCATTAAAGTTTTCTCCTTACATGTGTTCACAGGAAAATGGACAGACTAAAGACCACTCCAGCTACCTCGAGGCTATGGTAAATACTTCTAGAAGTAACTGAGTCTCTGCTAGAACACGTGGAGTTAAAGTGACGTACCACTTCATCTTGGGCACACTGAGAATTTATCACTGGGACTTTGTACTAAAGGATTTAGTAAATAAATTGCAAGCTGATTGTTTTTCTCTTAGTAATTTCAATCTATGGAAACATAAACCCATCTGAGTTGAGTTAGTGATTGGTTGTGGCGTAAGTGAGCTCGAGGGATCTAAGATTTGGTTTTGGGTTCAGGGAGATGCAGATATATTTTTTCCAACAGATTTTCAGTTGTTGGAACGCCTGGATCACTATGCGGTGACGCGGTCAGTAGAGAAAGGTCTGACAGAAGAGCGTATCTCAACAGTGGTTAGTATTCCGTTCCTAAGAGATCATGGATAGCCAAACTTGCAGTTCCCTTTCCATTGATCGGTATGGTTCAGTTATTAGGCGTGATCAGTATTACATTATGAGCAAATTCGATTGAGACCGTAGCCATTTTCCTCATAATCTTTGGGTCTCATGCATATCCTAGTCGTTATAATAGTGAAGATCCGTTTTCTTCTCAAACGATCATATAGATCATACCAATTTTGTTGACTGTTGAAGCCTGCAAAGCGGCTGACCTTGCGCTTGATATCAATTGCAAACACAGGACTTGAGTCCTCATGTGGCATTCTATACATGAATAGCCTGGAAAATCAGGCATTCACGCAACCATCTATAGGAAATTACAATCTGTGATGATAAGAGCTAGGGAAATACCTCCTTCTCCAGGGAGAATTCAGGGATCCCGTAGTAAGAGTGCATAGCTTTAGCTATTAAAGGGGTAAACCAAGACTGTTTTGTATTCTTTCTTGAGGTCTCGGATTACATATGCAGTTTTGAATCTATTTCCTGTGTCCGTATCTTGGTCAAAGATTGAGTGGAAGCCTGTAAATACAATGATGAAACGTTGGATTGCTATGATCCCTAGAATGGTGGACAGATTCTGAGCGTGTAGTCCAAATTCCTCTGAATCACATGTCTGTCTGGTGCCCGTTCTTAGATCCGCACTCAACCACACACCACTCAAATGAAGGTGCCCGATAAAGATAAGCAACCAAATAAGGCATGCTTGGTGGGTTGGCTTGGCAGGTGACCTCTGCCGAATTCATGGAACAGTGCGCAGAAGTGGACAAGACCAAAACATGTGATGGCTATAATCCCCTACTGGAAGACTACAGTAACACCAAGTTCTACATAAGCCTTCCCAGCTTCTGAGCTCCTCAGGTAATGAAGGATACTAAACCAAATCATTATTCCTGTTGGGTCAGGTTGCTGGATATGGGATCAGTGGAAGTTCTGTGATCGATTCACACCCTCATTTGTATGCTATGACGAAGATGTCATAACCTGAGGTAGACGGGCTTTATTTGGTTGCTTTTAGTTGTTTGCTACCTTATACTACAACTTTTGGATTCACGAGGTTGAAACTTCCAGAAATGTATCTGAAGATACCAGGATCAATACCAGAAAGTATTGGAGCTAATCTCGAATTGCTATGATTTATCAAAGTCAACTGAGAGTGAGCCATTAGAAGGGCACATGGGACCCCCACTGATGTTGACTATTGAATCTAGGATAGTTAACAAATTTTGAGCATGTACTCCAATCTCATTTAAGCACATGGCTTTTTGGTGTCCTCTCCTACATCTGCACTTAATCATGCACCACTTTAATATAGGTGTCTGTTTGAGATAAGTAAGCAGATTAGGCCTGCATTACCTTACCCTTTCAAATTTGGAGGAGTGCACCAATTGACCACATTACCATAGGAAAATAGGTCTTGTTCAAGGCTCAGCTTTCAAAGCAGAAACCTTCAGGTCTGTGCAACATGTTTGACCAGGAACAAAATGTGATCAAAATTCTGTTGTTTTGCTGGTCTCCTTTTTGAGTGCAAGAATTTGTGCTATCCTTCTCAATGTTTTCATGTACAAGGTTAATGTAAAATTAAATGGCTCTCGCCACAACAAGTTTAAGGAGAATTACTGTTATGATAGGGTTAACTAACCCCAATAGTCATTTTGGGGTTTGGTAACCCCCTATGTACACCATAGCCCTCGATAATGATATGTTTATCGTTGTTGTGCGGATCAATGTTGTTTTGGGTGCTCTCACAACCTTCATTGTATGAGTGTCCATCTGGGAAAAACTTGTACAAGGGCATCCATAAAAGAAAGAAGAGAAGTTGACTCCAATGTTGCAACCGGCATGAATTATGATGTTGCTGCAGTTTTTTAGTTGATCTAAATCTAGTTGAAATCCCAAAACGGCCATTATGAGATTAAGAGGGCGGCCCCAAAGACATCGGTGGTAGGGTGCGCTGGAAATGAAGTGCTAGGGGAGGTCACCCATCTGGATACTAACACGGCTTTAACCTGTGAAAGGCCTTGTGTTTAAGCCACCATAATGTTGATGTGGTCCAGTTCCCACAACCTTCTCTATGTTAACAAAAGGAATATCATAAGCCAGGCTTTGAGTTTCTGGATGGTTGCTATACTGGAACCTCAGGCCATTGATCTTCTCTATTGGTAGATACCTTGCCAACATTGACATTGAAATTTGCTCCATCCCTTCAATGTCACATACAGGGGAGGGCTTCATTTTATATTGACACAAGAGGATTATTATTTTCTGAAAATTCTGGACAGTATGTTGGTCGAGACCCATTTGATTCTGCAGGGTAACTACATTCTTGTAAGAGGAAATGGAGCACCCTCTAGCATGGCATCATGTGTAATTTTCAGGAATTCTGTCTTCCTCTTCATTTAATACCCCATTAAGACAGGTGCCATGTAAGATTTGTGCAAACCAGGGCTTGGGGAGAACCGGCGGTTAGTTACAGATGAAGAACCGGTTGAGTTTGAGAAATAACCAGTTGAAGTTGGAGACTTCAGGAGATTTACCGACCATTTAAGAGGAATCTATAGAATATACCCTCCATTTACCTCCATTGAATAAAGCAAAACTGGACGATGTCAACATGTAACCGGCTGGGTTTAGAATCACTAGGATCTTGACTGACTATGCCCAAACAATTCCTGGACACTGGTACAAACAATGTGAAATCCTCATTACAGGTAACCTCCAAATGGGATTGAAAAGGACGATACCTGACCAGTGATCGGGGAGATTTTTGGGCATTCATAATCTATTGAGATCCTAGTGTTTGCAAGTCCAACCAGTTACATGTTGACATCCTTTGGTTTTCCTTTACTAAATTGGGGTATATTCTTCTATAGGTTCCTCTGAAATGATGGGTAATTTTCCTGCAGTCTTGAACTTCAACCGGTTATTTTCTCAAACTCAACCGGTTCATCTTTAACTAACCGCCGGTTCTCCCCGATCATAGTACCCGAGCAAGTGTGGTCCCTACCCTAATTCTCCTTGCTTCCATGCTCCTTTCTCTCGTCGGTGGTTGCTTTTTCAAATGTATATATTAAGGGGCTCCAGCTCTTTGGTGCTTGGGCCCACACTAAGCACCCCCTCAAATGGAACAAGCTAGCCCACATAATCACAAGAAAACATTACATTACATATGTGTGACCCACACTAGTATTTGCACATTCAAGGATCCTTATTGTGATACCCATGTAATCCTCGTTATAGGCACTCCCGAATCATATATCGTAGATATACCCTATGTGTATTAACCCCCCCCCCCTCCAAACATGTAGTTGTCATTTGCCAATGTGATGGAAAGAGCTAGAAGAATCACACATGTTGCCGTCACATTTGGCATGACGGAAAAAAGTAAGTTAAAAGGACGCGGACTTGGCTTCTTTGCAAAAGGACATTGACTGCACTCAAGTTTCCATCTCCTTGGTATCATGAATAAGTCGCCCTATGCTGTGAATATGAGTTGGGAGAGAATCTTGCCTTTGAAAATTCACGGTAATTTTGAAAACTTGGATACGAATTGTGATTTTTTGGTTAAACGTTGTGGTATCGGCTTCTAGACTTGTGAAAAATCACTCCACTATCACATTTGTACTACCGTTATGTGAGATTGCTTACCGGCAATGGACATGGGTCTATCTACCTTAAAACAAAAAGATGATATGAGACCAACACCGATTCCTACCCCAATTCTCCCTAACCTTATCCCTAGCTTCCAACCCCTCTTTCGCTCCTTGCTCTCATTCAATGTTCGGGGAGAATTTTGGGCTTAATCGGTCCATGTCCTAGTGTTTCCAAGTCCAAGTGGTTACATGTTGACATCTTTCAGTTTTTTTAATACATATTTGTATGGTGGAAGATTTTGTGAATTCCTCTAAAATGATGGGTGATTTTCCTGAAGTCTTGAACTTCAACCGGTTATTTCTCAAACTCAACAAGTTCTTTTGTGACTTGCAGTGGGTTTCTCCATGTTCATTGCTATCATCGGTTGTTGCTATTTCATTCCATCATTTCATTAGAGAAAACTTCCTATCACTATTTGAGAATGCAGTATTTATTAGGGAGCCTAATGTTTTTTGTTTCGATTAGACTAGCAAGTTGACATTAGCCTCTATCTCACGAAGGCTATCGCACTCCACCACTCTAGGAAATCAATTGGTTTGAAACCATCTTCACGTACACTTTGAACTCCGTAATATCAACCTTGTTAATGTCACCCCTTCTCTTATATCTTGAAATCCTAGGGAGCGGATGTTAACAGATGAAATCTCACGCCTTGTTATCATGCTCTCCTCCCATATATCAGGGGTGTTGACATTAAAACCACCAAAGGATTCAAACCACACGCTCGCACGCACCATGTTGCCATCATTGCCATTATTGTCATTATTACAATGTTGACTTTGTGTTACTCCATAATGGTATGTGCTACACTAATTCTCTTTTATCACGCATCCATGTGAACACTATAGAACTCCTTAATATCACATGCACTTTGATTGCCATAACCATGATATTATAGAGTCTAGAGTGTACTTTCAGTCCCATTAGCCATTTGGACTTTGTGGACTTTAAAATCAATCTCGTTTCATTCCTAAATATTTAAGGGGCCCCACACTAACAACCCCCACACTAATGACCCCCTCAAATGGTGGTCCACACATTACACCTTGAACTCCATAATACCAACCCCCATAATGTCACACACTCTCTACTATCCCGAAACCCTAGGGACCGGATGTTCGTAGTTCAAATCTCACTCCTTATTGTCACATTTCTCTCCCTTATATCACAAAATTTGTCTTTATTGCAAACCACCAAAGAAGTCAACCCACACCCTCTCATTGCACCATGTGTCAACATGTAGAGTGTCACTTTCTCATTCTCATTCTCATTCTTCTTCTTATGTCACTTGTTGAATGTTGGTGCATGCGTTTGCCACATGGCCCGGGAAGACCGAGTGGAGTGGACCACACTGTCGTAGGTGACAGGAGAACAAATCCAAATCATCCTCACATCTCCTCTGTGTTATTCCATAATGTCACATGTTACACTAACTCTATCGTATCATGCATCCATGTTAACACTACAAAACTCCGTAATTTCACATGCACACAGGTGTGATACTACGGAGTTTAGAGTGTATGAGAAAATATCTCATCACAAGATGTGCGCCCCCTCACTTAATTACTTGCATATAAGTTACTGCAACATTTGAGCTTCCGATGTTCTTCTCCAAAGGGGTTGGCAGTTTGTGAAGTATTGCAACTTACTATCTGGGGTCAAAGTCCACGGACTTTGAATATGTTGAGAATATAATAATTAAAAAGCTGAATACTGTTAGGCTTCCATCCAGCCACGTCACCACCCGCCTGCGGCACACACCTCAATGAGTGGCTTATACGAAGGCCAACCCCTCCCTTCCCCAGCGTCCCCACGTTCCCAACTCCGGGAACCCCTGGCGCAAGAGAGCCTTCAACCACAGAGGGCCCGCGTTCCCACGTTCTCTGTCGATGGGAACTCTCCCCCAAATAAAGAAGATGGCTCTCGAGTTCTCATCTCGCTGTATGGACCACCTTGGTCCCTGTCACCCCGTCTATCATTCCCCGCAATCCCATTGGTCCGTTCCCTGCCCGCTCTTTTTCTCGGGATCTGCCCCCCTGCCCAGGATCTCATCCGCGCTACCCATTCGCCCCACCGCTGCCCGCTCCCGTTCCTCCTGCCCGCTGCAGAGCCTCCCCTTGAGCACTCGCGTTCGACGTGTGATACACTGCACGCAGCGTCCGATCAGTCTTGTGTAGCTTTCGGTTTTGTGGTGAACGATTTCGTTCTGGTTTTGTTTTATGTTTCTGGATCTCGATTTTGTGCGCTGTGAGCAGGAGATTCTCTCTGCGAAGATTCTGTGGCGAGTTTTGAAGTTTTGATTGGAGCAGGCTGAGCTCTTCTGCTGTTTGGGGCAAAGAGGAAATTCGTAGCCGCGGGGCATGAGTTCGTCGAGTTACAGTAGTGGTGTCAAGAGACGGAATGGGAAGGAATGGAGCCGACAGATGGACGTTAATAAGAGATGCGCGCGGGAAGGACTGCAAGACTCGAGATGGGTTGATAACTCTGCGATGAATTGTCCCTCAACCAGTACTCCCTCACCACCTGTGTCTGAAACGCATCTTGTTGCGTGTCCTGACTCGCCACGTGATGTTTGGGGATCGTCTTCTGGGAGCCACTGCGATACTCGTTTTGCACCGGGTGTTGATGAGGTTGAGGAGGAGAAAGTTCAGCCTGGGAGTGGAAGGTTGGCGAGGTACTCAAGGTTTGAACATCATCGTGAGAAACCTGAGGTTGGGGACATGTGGCGGGGAGGTCAAGATTATGGTTGTCACCCAGGTACTAGTCACAAAGCACCGCCCAACAGGTTCAATTTGTCAAGGTACCAATTATCCGAAGAAGAGCTCTCGCACAGTCGAGAGAAGGAAATGCCATCGGGAGAACACCATGATGATGATGGTGATGATGATGTTGAGGTGGAGCGGGATGCATTGCCAGAAAGCCCTGCTGCTTATGATGCGGACTGGACCTCATTGCTGTCACCGTCGGGCAATGTTGTTGATCCGCGGAAGAAGCTTCTGGACTTCCGAGAACATGTTGCTGGCCACGGCGTGATTCCTAACACGTGGGCAGGAGAGCAGCGGTTGCACGAGTGGTCGGGGTTTGGCAACATCGAAGATGCGCTGCGACCCCTGGGGCTTGTGATGGCACGGGCCTCTTTAGTCTCAAACTCCACCTTTTAAAGGCTTAATCAATCAGTCTTAGGTAGTCTTCATATGGCCTCCCTGTAAACTAATGACTGTGGTGACGGTGTATGATTACTTAGTACGCAGTTGTTGCCGGAGTTGTGGTGTTAGATACATCCATCCGAAAAGCTAGCTCTTACCTCTTGTACAGCTTCTTTGGAATCTACAGACATTGAACAACATACATTGGACATCATTGGAGCCAATTTAAAGCAGGTTTTGCGGCCTCTCGAGTTCAATAATTTTTTGAATGTGCTTGATGGTCGTCATGATCATTTGTTCAGGGTTTGGTTCAACATCACAGAGGTTATGTACTCTATGTTTAGGATGCGCCTTCGTTTTGGCCGAAAGAGCGGCTTCATGGAGCTTATGAAATCAGGCCTTTGGACTTCATGGATACGGAGTTCATTGCGGGTCTCTCTTCTCATCCTCTCTGTTGTTGAGGCCTCCGGAGACTTTACTCAATCAATGCGTGAGCTCTACTGGCCAATTGATTCATAGTCCTACAAATGCTTCAAAACAGGTCTCAGTAATTATGTCACTTCAAAATTGGTATGGTTAATACATCACTTTTAATCAGGTCTTTGTAACTATGTAACTTCAAAGCAGGAGCCATTTCCAGTTAATTACAGGGAAGAAGAAACCCGCAATTTAATATCACGCAGCAAGCCATCTTGTCCTCAGTTGCACACATTTTTGTGCCTGGGTCCATTGAAAGTGATTCAATTAATTTACTAATTACATCTAAAGAGTACCTATGCCCAACTCTCATAATATATTGCCCTGAGTCAAAATACAAAATCTAATTAACTAGGCTACCAAAATTGTCGCGGACTCATTGCCCTAAGTGCACATTGAATATCATGCGAAAGACCGTAGCTGGTGTAGATGCCCAATTACATACTTTTCTGGGAACAATGTCCAGGAAGATTCTTGGGCATAACTTGTTGACATCCTAGTGTTTCCAATGTCAATCGGTTACATGTTGCCATCTTTCAGTTTTTCTCTATAAAATAGAGGAAGATTTTGTAAGTTCCTTTAAATCAATTGGTAGTTTTCCTGAAGGCTTGAATTTTGAACTAGTTAATTCTCAAACTCAACCTGTTCATCTGTAACTAGCTGTCGGTTCTCCCCGTTCATTGTCTGGGAACCCTAGAAGAAGTCCAATTTCCTCAAAAAACTTTAGGTACTGTGAATTCAGTCCAGTACTAAATTGTTCTTCTAAGCAAGCTCTTCTATCAACCTCACGGGAACACTCATGACAGTTGGATTTTTTATTATTTTTGATGCCATCAATTGAATCGGTATGTCTGGGTTCCCTCAGTGCAGACTCCACAGAACTGCAACATAAACTGTGTACCTTGCTTGTCTGATCATTTCAGTGCATATCAAGAGGTCTTTCCCATCGAATCTCGGGCACTTTCCTCCAGTTAGTTTGTGGTGTACTACTGTGTGTAACTTATATTGTCTCTATCTTGCGCTAAAGTTTCAGGGGCGGTTTACACTATGGACCATGAAGTCGTCCCACGGCCGTCTAAGCGATGTGATTGGACGTTGAAGTTGTCCCGGGACGACTTGGGTTTACACCAAGGAAAAAATGGCAGAGTGACCACGGAGGTTGAGGTCCACAAAATATTATTTTTTAAGCCTACTCTATCCACTGCCATGGTCCAACGGGTTTTCCGTTGGGACAAGCAAAAGAGGTGGTCCGGGAAAAAGATCAAGGGCCCATGTCAGAAAAATGCCGTTTTAAGCCTTTTTGGTGCATGGTCATTCTTCATGGTCCACATTCGGTTTACACCTAGTGAAGGGCCCATGAACCATGAAAACTAATATTTTAGTAACTCGGACCATGGAAGTCGTCCCATGAAGTCGTCCCACGCAAAATAGGCCTCTTACGTGGGACGACTTCATGGTCCATAGTGTAAACCGCCCCTCAATGTGCCTCTCGAGTTTCAACTGGCGCACTGCATAGAATCTTTCTGTGCAGGTATCGGTGATGGTTTAGCAATATTTTATGCAAGGTTGTGCGGTGACTGGCCACTCTTTTGAATAGGACACCTACATTTTTGATGCCATCAATTGAATCGGAAGCTTGTTGTTGAGAATGGACTTCAATAAGATTTGTGGGACAATGAGATTGGAGTGTGGGGATGAAATATAAGTCTCTGAAATTATCTACATACGACACTGATACAACACTGTTTATCCTGATTAGTGCGAATGGTACTAATTCCTGAAACATGTCCTACTTTGCCGAGTCTCAAAATTAGTGAGGGCTGCAATTTTATTTAGTGATACTAAGTTCATGAATATATGCTCACTTACCATACATTTCAAGAAAGTTAGTGCATGTTCTAAGGTGCTTGTAGAGCGATAGAAGAATTATATACAAACACATGTTTTGTCAGTGAATAGTGCCACGATGAACAATGCTTCCTAAATCTTTTGGTGGCACTATTTCGTAGTTTAAGAAATTTAAGTATCACCTGCACTAAGTTCATGCGCGTTATTAGCCCTCCCTCACTAATCGGGGTTGATAGTGTAGTGGAAAGAGGGTATCCAAATGACACAAAATTCGCATTGTTTTGACAATGTTTTGGTACCTTTTGCATATGTTGAATGACCATTGAGGTCCATCAAAGTCAAGGCATCCATAGTTGACCATGTCTATATAACCGCTCACTAGGGTCATGTAATGCTGACATGAATGAGATCTATGTGTTTTAGGTGAATGGAGTTTAGGTTTTATGTGGTGGCGGCTTGTGACTGATTACCTTCATAAACATTTTGACACTGTAAAAGTTGTAGCCAAGCAGTAGCATCTAGATGAACATTTATGGGTTAACCTATAAATTGACTATGTGTTACCCTAACTTTACCGCTTCGATATTTGTTGCAATTTCCATATGCATGAAAATTTATTTTTATTATTTTTACTATTTTTACTATTTTTGTTTATTTGTTTTGCACTCTCCTTACAATTTGTTACTCTTTTTTGTGCTCCCCACTATTGCTCCTCCTAAACATATGCAAACTCTATGATTTTATCGGTTATAGATGCCTCAACCTGACACACTTTCATATTTTGTGTAACCTTGGTCATCTTGGCTTCCTCTTTCTCTCATTGTTGAGGCTCATTCAAAATTGTTGTCAGGACAACTACCTGCTCTGTCTTTACATTTTGGACATTGATGCAGTTCAACAATAATACGAGAGAACCTTCTCACTACAACATGTATGGTATTTAGACTCACTTACTATTTGGAATTACGCAAGGCTATAATTTTTCGCTATAGATTTCATTTGTTACCAACAAAGATTAAACATGCTATGTGTACAATATACAACATAAATGATTTTACTTGGTAAAAAGTTATATTCTTAGCAAAAAGTTATAGCACTGCGTAACTCCAAATAGTAAGTGATACTAAATACCATACACAGTGTACTTGGATGATAAAGAACTTTTTTTTTGCCGATTATAAATTATTTGCCTCTGGTGCGTGTAAATGAATGTTCACATTACTACACAAGCCAATCTTGAATTGTAACTATTGGCAGTTGCGATGGTGTTGTTTTCCTAAGCGCCATATCACTCATTTAAAAAACTTACCCTTTGGCTCCAATTTCATATTTAAGTCTTGTTCATGGTTGTTCTTTGTTTCACTTTGTCGTGATGACTGAGGGGATATCACACCGGCCAGTTTTGACACCATCCGTCGGCATCTCTAGCTATAACAATGTGGAAATTGGTGGGCCAACATTTATTTATGAACATAATCCCTAGGAATTTCATGGCTGGAACTGGACAGAAATTTTGGTGTGATTGGGGCATGAGAGGTTTCTCTCCATGACCAAAATGTATGTTAACCTTATTATTGTCACATGTTTTTGCATTACTACACATGAAACAACGGAGCATCACAAAGCAACCACATGACACATAGTGCTAAGGTAGATGAGTCATAAGTGGCTCGTTTTCTTGACCGGACCCCTAGATTTCATTGATATGTGGTTTGTTGAGGATCAAAGAGCAAACATCATAAAGACACATGTTTAAAAGAGATTGGACTACATCTTCGAATATTAATAATTACTCCAAACTCAATAATGAACACAATTGGGAGGACCTATGTATTCAATTAAGAAATCAACAAACATGCACTAATTCCGATAATGATAACTAAATGAGAGGAGGTCCAATTTTCAATTTGGTTTTTGCATATGTTTCATTGTAGATTTGCTAATGCAACACAAGTTTTGTTCTGTGAAACTAATTGGTAGAAGTTCACAAACATGAAAAACAAACCAAATAACTCCCACACACCTTATACACCAATACAAGCACAATATGAAGGATGTAACCTTAACAAGTGACTCATGTCAGGATACGCATCATATATAAAACCTTCAATACATTAAAGCCTGGTGCTTTATTCATCACCCATGTGACAAATTATGCCTTCCATTGAAATCTGCAACATTTTGTGTAGTTAGACATCTAAATGTAGTTGTCTTTAACAAAAGGTATACATCTTGTCCTTCAGACTTTTAGTACACTAAATAGTCCTATTATTGTGGGCCACAGTAATTTTCTAGAGGTCACGCTAATTTTCATATTAAGAATTAATGTGGGTCACATTAATTGTTTTTCTAGGAGATTAATGTTAGTGATTATTTTGTTTTGTGCTACTTTTGTTAGTCTGCAAAAGTGGACAAGATCACAACACGTGATGGCTATAATCCTTTACTCAAAGGCTATAGTAACATCAAGTTCTTTTTTTTCGGTTTCCTTTTTTGCTTCTTCTCTTTTGTACCATAGGAGGCGTGTGACCACATGGCTAGTTCTTTTCCCTCAAGAAGAGAGAAGATCCCACAGCTTAGAATTGAACCACCAACTCCATTTGGTTTTGGGTACCCCTCCACTATCATCAAGTTGTTAAGATCATCTGGGACCTACAGTAACACCAAGTTCAACATAAGCCTTCCCAGCTTCTTAGCTCCTGAGGTATTGAATGTTACTAAAACAAAAAAAATTCTTCTTGTTGGGGTCAGGTCCCTGGAACATTTGTGATCAATTCACACCCTCATTGTGAATCCCATGAGGGAGGTGTCAAGACCTATGGTAGACAGTCCTTGCTTGGTTGCCTTTTGTTGCTTGCAACCTTATACGACCTACTTGGATTCACGAGGTTGAAACTTGCGCAAATGTATTTGAAGATGCCTGGATCAATCCCATAAAGCATTGGAGCTAATCTTGAATTGCTATGGTTTATCAAAGTCCATTGAGATTGAACCATATGAAGGATGCATAAGTCCCCTTCCCAAATTATGTTGACTATTGAGTCTAGGTTGGTTAAGAAATATTGAGCATGTAATCCAATCTCATTTGAGCACATGTTCATCTTCTTTAGAAATCCATCGCAAAGACCCTCTCAAAGTCCTTGTAGTTTGAAAGCACGTATTTGCCACATCCAATTTAACCCCTAAGCCAAGAGTTGATTCTACCTAAAATCACCTAATATTTCATCCCAATCCAACATTTTATTAGTTAAAATATGTACCTCTAATGTTTAGATCTAATTATACGGGTGGCATCTTTGTTAAGCTAGGATTGTTCACATAAATTGTCATCCATCTATGTATTTCAAAATAAAGGTTTTAACATAAACATGTATGTTGGTATTGTTGGGCAAAGGTGGCTAGGCCAACAAAAATGTCCTTCTCACTCTTAATGATTAAATTAATGTACTTATTGCAGTATCAACAAGTCCTTTATGAGTGAGAGAGAGAGAGAGAGAGAGAGAGAGCATCCAACTTAAAGCACATGACCCCTTATAAATTTGTGGCCAATTCATCTCAAATGACTTGGACGAGACTAATTCCGGATCTTTGAATCTAATTCCACTATCAAAGGAGCTTAAAATAATATAAACTGGGCTGCATATTATTGCAAGAAAATGTGTAACTTGGATGAATGAGAGGTAGGCGATAAGCCATCATGATTGGTGCCAGCCATCAAATACAATGAACGGGGAGAACACTACGCTAGTTACAGAGTGACCGAGTTTAAGAAATGACTAATTGAAGTTCATCAAGGCTTTTAGGAAAATTACCCATCATTTTAGAGGAAATCTATAGAATCTACCTCCAATTAATGAAGGACAACGGAAAAATCACAACATGTATATAACTGGTTGGACTTGGAAACACTAGGATTTTGACTGATTATGTCCAGAAATCTCCTTTGACACTAAAGTTATCCATAAAGTCTCTCAAAGAGGAATAAAATTATGGTCTTGATCTTTCTTTGAGAAAACTTTATGTTATGGGTTGGTTCGTTCGTCATACATTGGAGCCTATTTTGAAAGCTGGGTAAAAATTTTAGGACCTCTTTTTCCCAGCTTTCAAACTTTGAAAGAATTTGAAGTTCCAAGGGTATGTGTATGGGACCACTGTCTTAACTCCTGGATTGGCCTATGCAAAGCTAGCTTGGCCCATCCATCATTGTAGGATAAGCTAGAAAGCCGCCTTTTTAATAATCCAACACCACTCTTTGTGTATGCTACTTTAAGAAATCTTGGGTGACTTGCAGTTACACTTTAACCTCCCTAATATCATGCATGCGGCAACCAAAGTGCTTGTGATATTAAGGTGAACTCCAATGTTGACATGGATGCATGATAATAGAGATTCAGTGTAGTATGTGGCATTAAGGGAATTACACAAAGTCAACATTGCAATGATGACAATGATGACAACATGATGCGTGCGAGCATGTGATTTGAATTTTTTGATGGATTACGTTAATGTCAAAACTTATGATATATGAAAGGGAAATGTGACAACAAGGAGGGAGATTCGAAATGAGCACATCCTTTCCCTAGGGTGTGGGGATATAAGAGAGGGAAACAAGTTATGGAGTGTGATATTACGGAGGGTAGGGGGGGTGCAATTCTCATAAACTCAAGGTATGGGACTAAACCCATGGTCACGTGCTTTGGGATATAAGAGAGGGAGAGACATTATGGAGTGTGAAATTACGGAGGGTGGGGGTGTAATTCTCTTAAACTCAAGGTTTGGGACTAAACCCATGGTTTCATGTGCTTTGGGATATAAGAGAGAGAGAGACATTATGGAGTGTGAAGTTACGGAGGGTGGGGGTGTAATTCTCTTAAATTCAAGGTTTGGGACTAAATCCATGGTTTCATGTGCTTTGAGATATAAGAGAGGGAGAAATATTTTGGAGTGTGAAATTACGGAGGGTGGGGGTGTAATTCTCTTAAACTCAAGGTTTGGGACTAAACCCATGGTTTCATGTGCTTTGGGATACAAGAGAGGGAGAAATATTTTGGAGTGTGAAATTACGGAGGGTGGGAGTGTAATTCTTTTAAACTCAAGATTTGGGACTAAACCCATGGTTTCATGTGCTTTGGGATACAAGAGAGGGAGAAATATTTTGGAGTGTGAAATTACGGAGGGTGGGGTTGTAATTCTCTTAAACTCAAGGTTTGGGACTAAACCCATGGTTTCATGTGCTTTGGGATATAAGAGAGGGAGAAATATTTTGGAGTGTGAAATTACGGAGGGTGGGGGTGTAAGTCTCTTAAACTCAAGGTTTGGGACTAAACCCATGGTTTCATCGGCTTTATTAGTTTACAAATGACACTAGTTTTAAGGCTGATCACATAACAAGGGAACAACAAAATCCAACCAGGTTGTTATGGAATGCAAGCGCCTCCGAGTCCAGCCGGGTCTCACATCCATAAGCAGCCTATAGGAAGGCAGCCTAAATAAGAGACCTACCTCCTTTCTAGTGGGTGAGGGCCTCCGCATGCGGACACGTGTCCTGCGTTTGGATGTCATTGTTCGCCACTTGGCAGGCCTTCATTGGATGCAGGGATTGCAAGTATCCTTCTCCTCTGGACCACATTTTCTTAGGCCAAGTGAAGCTGAACCCAAGTTACCTTGCCTTTTGCCGCAGTTCCCCCAGACCGAGCTTTCCCAGTTTCTGCATCGTAACGGTGCCTTGGACGAGTGCCCGGAGAGATTTTTGGTTGGGCATAAGGTATGTGGGTGTTATTTGGTTCGTTTTTTTTCCCAATTATATTTTTACACAACATAACTCATGTCGTATTGACATTGTATTAACATCGTGTTGCAATAACATGTGCAAAAATTGGATTTAAAATCGGACCTCCCTTGATTTAGGCCCATTTCACACATGAGACTGAGAGCCCGTGACCATTATATTCCAAGCACTCTCATTGGTGGAAAAGACGGAGCTGGTCGGAGTTTGCTTCACACTACGCTTGAGGGATCAATGGAGGATGTGAGTGCAAGATGGATGTAAAGTCTACATGGATTCCTACATGGCATCGAATGGATCATGTTTCATGGTCACTTGGACTGTTTTCAAAAACCACCTCTTGGAGGTAGGCCTAACACAAAACCGGGAGACCATGGCACTCTGAATGTTCGCAACCACTAATTTATTCTATTTTATCATGTGTGAGAACCTGAATGAATAGAAATTCATTGAAAGAGGATTTGGTTGAGGGCTTGGTCACATATGACCACACTCTACAGTTGAGGGTCCGTGACCACACTACATGCTTTTGGAGGTGTCTTGGGACGGCCTTTGGACACTTACTTTTGAGCTCTCACAATTTCATGGTCACGGCTCTTGGCTCATGTGTGAAGTGACCCTTAGTTATGAGTATTGGAATTAGTGCATGTTTGTTGATTTCTTAACTAGATACATAGGTCCTCCCAATCGTGTTCGCTGTTGAGAGTAGAGTAGTTATGAATATTTGGAGACATAGTCCAATCTCTTTTAGACATGTGTCTCTATGGTGTTTGCTCTTTGATCCTCAACAAACCACATACCAATCAAATCTAGGGGTCCGATTAAGAGAACGAGCCACTTAAACAAATCTAGATTGTTCTCGCAGCCATTTGCCTAATAGTATTCAGAGCTCTGTTTCTTTATTACCAAGGTGAAGATCATCTTCCTCGTTAAGTGACCATATAGCGTGCCCTCCCCCCCCCAACACCACATAATAAAATAAAATAGTGTTAACTATTAAGCTTAGAGCAATGGTTGACAATTTATGTGAGCATGTAATCCAATTATTTTTTCAACACATGCCTTTCTAGTGTCCGCACATCCACACGTTAACCACACACCATTCAAATATAGATATACGTTTTAGATGAGTGACCGAATTTTCTACATTGTTAATTGTAGAGTGGTTGGTTTCAGTCGTGTGGTAGTAAATGAAACTACACTAATATATCGTATTTAGTGTCATATGGTATTTAATGTATGTGGTAACTTTTTGAATGACACTTCTTATGAATAAGTTTACAGGTGATGTCATTCCAACTTACATCCCTATGTCAATTTGAGACAAATTGTGGTATATTTTGCATCCTAACATTTATGTAATGAAATGTCATGAAGCACAAAGTGTCATTTGACACCCTCTCTTGTACGCACTCGTCAGTAAGACGCTTTCCATCCTACCTAGGTGGCTTCGATAGAAATTATCTTGTTTGATTGTCAAATTTTTGATATATTCGATTTATTTCAATTTTTAGAAATATATTTAATATTTAATATGAAAACCACCATAGTAGGACAATAGTATGGGCTGGTGGTGATAGTTTGGGATACATAAATATGATGTTTAGTGTACTTCAAGTGTAAGTTGGATGAACAAAAGGGTCTTACAGTGGGAGAGAGAGGGGTCTCATACGAGCATACCTCTCATTCATCCAACATAGAAACATGAACCCTCTAGAAGTTTGTGGTTGATTTACATTACAAGGATCATGGTTAGTTGCCACTAGTTCTTGGTCACAGCGAGGTTGATTTTAGGTGTCCAAACCAAATCTGGGGTCTTTTAAGATGAACTACATATATAATAACATTTGGGATGCATACTCTTTCTGAGCTTTGATGAACTACATAAATGGGCGAGCAGAGAGTGGACGATGAACTCCGATAACAACAAGACAACATTGACTATTAGCTTGTCATCCACCCTCCCCTTACCTATTGTAGGTCATAACCAATGTTTTGAGGATGTAAACTATAGGTTATGAATGAAATATCCTCTATCCGATAGAAAAGTGCAAGAGAGTTGTTGGATGTGCCCTCCCCTTGGATGAGCCACCGGATAGGCTGGATGAGCCTTCGTAGGTGATGATCCCCTCTACCCCTTTCAAAGTGATTCGGATGGATGTAAGATCGCTGTAAGGTCACCACGTGTCGGCCTCCCGTCTCTTCCCCACCCAAGGCCTCTCTTAAGGCATTTGCTTGCTCCTGCAAACATCACCACACTTGCACCTGCCGTCCTATCTATCTATCTATCTGTTCTTCGCATCCTCGCAATTTGCATCGCTCCCTTCCTCCCCCTCCTCGCAAGGTTCGTACAAACTCCAAACAATCTTTCAAATCGGTCAAGGCCTTGCCGCACTCGCTCTGGAAGTGCTATTTTGTCTCTGGACGTTTTTGTGGTCTTCTGACTTCTTACAGAGTCAACCTGTCTCACCTGTTCAGGGTTTCGCAATCTCTGTCTACTTTGCTTCCTCTTCAGAAGTTGGTTCCATCCCCTACGAAACAAATTTTTCTGAAATTGTTACGGCCATTGGATTTTGGTTGCAATTTGAAAGCTACTTGTTTCTTGTCGATGTCAATTTGGAAGGAAAGGGTATGGTGAGAGTTTCCTTTCAAATTTTGTGTTTTGAAAGCCAGCTAGGTAATGGGAAAGGCATGATGCTGACATGCAGGGTTGATGCCTACACCCTAGTGGGACATCAATGAAATGTATGTATCTGTCTTTCTTTGTGTCGATGATGTCCGACTGAGATGATGATTGATTGATATTTCAATAATATACTGAAATGCGTGGGGAGTCTTCAATAGGTTCACAGTTTTGAGTCCAAGTATAGAGTCCATTGAAGCTCACCGTTGCCAGATTTGTTGAAGCACTCACGTGAACATGTGTTCACCGTTTTAAAGTTAGTAGTGAGTATAGAGAGAGTTGAGAGGAATTAATTGCAGGCATCGATGAGGAATGTCGAGGATCTCTGGAGACTTGGTAGGAGGTCGTTTGAGTTTGAAGTTGCCCTTGCAGACAAATATCTGTCTATTTTTGCGATAGTCAAACCTTGAATACAATATGTTGCGTTGGACTATACATGTTGCAGAGGTTCCGAATTGGCCTCTGCGGAATGTTTTTTGAAAATTTTCAATCGTCTTTATGAATGCAGATTTTACGAAGACTTCTATAAGTTCACCTCAAAGGAACAATGGTGCGTTCAAAGCTGTCAGCTACTGTGGAGGCCCCAACTGTGGACGTGATCATCGACGTTGGCCATCCCCTTCCCAATTACGCCTTGGACGGCTTCCTCAAAGTCGGAGGGGTATGTATCCATGTCTTCTGCACTTTGGATTCCTTGCTTTGAAATGAAACCATATCATCATCCACTTTTTGGAAACATTCTTATGTGACAACCACCGTGCAGCATGTCAAAATGATCATGGACATGTTATGATCCGTGTAACATGCAAGGTGTTATGTAAATGGGACTACGAAGAAAAGGGAAACAGAGAATCTAAATCTCCATTCTTCCTTTGGTTGTCTCCAGGTTGGTGTGGCTCATGCAGCTGTGCAGGACACATTCCGCATTTTGGGCAGTGGTAAAGATCTGAAACCTGCTGACGAGATGTGATCTTTTGTACATGTTAAATAATCGCTGCTTTTTGAATTGTTGAAGGAGGGCTATGCCTGGTGCCTTGGTCTGATGTTGTAGAATTGGAAGCATCATGTGGATAATTTGGACTAATGAAAGTTATGTGACCTGGGTGCAGAGAAAGTGACCAAGAACGACCTAGAGAAATTAGTGAAGAGGGCTAGCTTGGAGGGCCTTCAATGGGGTGAGTCCCAACTCTCCGGTTTTTGAGTGTAGGATTCTAATTCGCAGTTTTGTTGCATCAACTCACGTGATTGTGAGCTGAAAGATTGAACCTGGGATCGTAAAATGTGGGTGTATTGATGAAGCCACACCTAGTATGTTTTGAGTATGCACTCTACGTTATTTACACAAGTATATGTTTGTCTCTTTCCTTTCCTGAATATTTTGGGCAAACAGGTATGGTAGCTGGCGTGTATGCTGGAGTGGAGTACACACTGGAAAAGACTCGTGGCAAGCAGGATTGGGTATGTTAGTTTCAGTTAATATGAGCAAGTATTGAATTCTCTTGATGAAACTTTTTATCGTTTTCTAAATTGTTAGTTCTCTTTTGCAACTCGGTTTTGTTCTGTAATTTTTTTTTCTCCCTTTTGTCCTTGTTTCTGAGAAAATATGTGATTGGTTTGATGTGTCAGAAAAATGCTGCAATTGGAGGTGCTCTAACGGGTGCCCTGCTTTCACTTGGTGATGGAAAGTACACAACAGACAAGATGGTTCAGCACGCCATCACCGGTGGGGCTCTTGCCACTGCCTCCGAGTTTGTCCGCAACTTGATTTAAAGAAAATCAAGTTTCTGTTGTACATGTCTTGCAGAACTGCAAGCATTTGAGTTGAGCCATGCTGGTCGGACTGCGAACAAAACCCTTCCTGTGGATACATTGAGAAGATGATCACCAACAAGTTTCCCATTGACTTAGTGTAAATTGGGACATCTTTGCATTTTCTGGATCGTTCACATGAGGGGTAGCTTAAATCATCTCCTCTTTGAGTTTCAGGAGATTTGTGTATTTTTAAGAGATTTATGTGGGTATGAGCAACCTTGAGAACTTCTACGAGAATCATGTTACTTTTCTATTTCTTAATTTGCATTGTTTTTGGCATCTAGGTGGGACTTTGAGCCTAGTTAGGTCTGTACAAACTCCTGTGCATATTTGATCAAATACGGAAGACTGGTTGCTGTCCCTCTAAAAGCTCATGGACTGTCGGTAATTTGATGGAATGATTGCATGAAGTTGAAGATATTGTCTTAAAAGTTTCTGTTGAGGTGTAGGTCTGCATGCAATTTAGGGACGAGTGTTTAGGTCAAAACTGGGTCGATATTCTCTTGATGATCGACGTTCCAACCATTAAGTGATTAAAAGACTCAAAAAATGAGAGTCAAGAGATGACATTGTATTCCCAATTAGCTTTTTTCTTCGACTGTCTGAAGATGATATTCTCCATGATCCTCCAAACTTTGTCCACATTCTAATCTTGTTTGCATCCTCAACGCATGTTTTAAATTTCAAAAGTGGCTGAAAGTGGTTCCACAATCATTTAGGCGAGGCACTAAACACCTAAAGAAGCTTTGCCCGACCTTTCCTCCTCTAAAACCCCTTCCTCTTCTCTCTCCTCCTGTGGTCCTTCCTCCTCTCATACTAGAACTTGACATTTAGATTGAAATCCTACCGAGGTGAAAGTGGATTTTAAATTTGAAACTTTTCCAAGTTTTTAGTCTCGAATACAGCACTGCACAATCTGAAGAGATGTAGACATGCGAAATCTCTGGCCTGAGAAACACAGGTTTGAGCATACCATAGAGAGCTTTGTATTTTATCTTTACTAGTGCCAGAATGTAGTTTCCATGTGGGATTCAAGATCGTGTCAACCATTTGTAGGATGGACACAGGGCAAAACTTGAGCAAAAATAATACTTTTTGTCAGAACAGAGCACCATGAGCGGTAGGTCCATTTGAGCAAATCATTGTGGTCAACATTGTATCTATTCCATCGAAATAATTGAAACTCCTTGTGTAGGAGCTCTACATCCTGCACAAGTGGTCCTGAGTAGGTATACTAGACAAATTGGTGAACAAAATACTCCCAAGTAACCTTCTTTGAGAAGTATTAATCCTTGTCTATATGCAATTCATTGGGACCAAAATTTGAATTTCCAAGTTCTAGATGTGTTTGGACCTGTTCCAATGAAGATTCTCAGTTGTCATCGAACGAGATAATTCTAATCTTCTAACCCTAATGCCAATGCAACTAAGGGGGGCTTCACACTATGGCCGAAGGTCGAGAGGCCGTCGATTTCCACCAATCATGTTGCAAGAAATCAAGAATTCGGCCTCTCGGCCCTTCACACTAGAGGCGAAAGTCCAAAGGCCGTCGCAATTCAAAATGCTTACTTTTTGACCAAGGCGACGCACTCTCGAAGGAAGTCTGGGTCAAACGGGAGTGGAAACCCAAACTATGGTCGAGAGGTCATCGGTTTATTTCATAAAAAAAATCAATCATTGACAAGATCTTGGCCGTTAGATTGGAGGGGTTGTTTTGGACAAGGAATAAAGTGCGATGCTCCTTTGGGTTTGGACTTTGAGCTTGGCCTTTGGAGGCTTCACACTATGGATGTCCAAGTTGAGAGGCCGGGGAGTTCATCGCCAAAGGTTTGGACCTTAGGCTTGACCTTTGAAGGCTTCACACTATGCCCAGCTGAAGGCTCCAATTACTATATTTTATTGGCTATTTTCAGCCCATTTCTTTGGACTCTCAGCAAAGTTTGGCCACTCAATCCCACAGCCTCTCAACTTCAATGCCCGTTGTATGAATTCGAAGCGGCCCTATATTTGCACAGTTCTCCCATCTTGTTTGCTAGATTTGGAGGTTGTACTGTATTGAATTTGATCCATGTTCACGTACGAAGCAGCGACACTAGAAAAAACACACCTATAAGTTCTAGATAACGGTTTCAAAAAGAACAAACTCGCTGAACAAGTCTCTTAAATGAGCATTGAGTAGATCGAAAAGTTTGAGGTGTGCCCGGAGTCAATTTCAAATGCACAACTTAGAAGATTGTGAACTAAGTCAGTGCACGGGGGTGGAGAAATTCATTGCCAGAACTCATCCAGAGCCCAACAATTTTCTTGTGTATTCTACCATGTATCTCTCAAGCCAAAAAATTTATGTGTTGTGAAATATTGGAGATTGAAAATGACTCCGAAAAATCTTTGAATCCGAAATTCAGTTTCAGATTAGTAGCATTTCGATCTGAATCTTAAGTATGAGCATGAGAGGAGTTAGGATTGAGGTGCACATGAGGAGAGATAAGAGGAAGGAGCCCGGGGTTGACTCTTTATTAAACATCTAAATGACGTGCGTGGATCACTATGAATTTTAAACCCCTTATATACAAGACATTCATAGAGAAAAACAAATATATACATATTAATGATTGGCTAGAAAATGGACTCGTGTATTTATATGAAGTATTTCACTTTAATGTGATAAATGTCTACATTATAATATACAAAATATAGATCATGAAATAAATAGGCCTTTATGACATATAAAATCCACTTTCACTTCTCAATAAGAAAGCCATTGAACCATTTTTTCATTGATAGGATGTAACTCAATGATTGCATCAAACAAACAAAGACAAGAGCACAATAACTTCGCCACAATCCAAGGAGCAAACTCAAGGGAGCCGACAAACGCTCCAAGAGCGTCCAATGATAATAAGTAACCTGCCCAATTATAGAGTTCTACATCTTGAACAATTTTTGTTCTTTATGTACGTTGGCATTTGGCGTGATTTTTAAAAAAAAATTGATTTTTCCTCCTTCTCTCCTATGTAGAGGAAGTGAACAAAAATATGCCTTTAAAAAAATTGATTTATCATATTTTAATTAGTAATGCATTTTCAATTATTTTGCTAGAGTGTGCTATAACAGATTTCAAAAGGTTTCATTGTAGACTTAAACAACTCCTATCATAGAATCAAAATTTGCCTATCTATTACCCCTTAGTTTATCTTTACACACTTTATCATGTGTCTTGGAACCGACCCCTAATGAGCTAACTTGGCTCTATATATCCCCACCAAGTGTCCTATACCTGACACCCTAGCCAACCAATCATAGCAATGGAATAAGAAGGAATTTTCTTGTCCTTGAAACCATGCTTACCTTTAAATACTTAGAGAGATTGTGTTCAATATACATTTTCATTGTTTCTTGTTCTAACCCCATAGAGCTCATGCATGATAACGGTCACCCATTGCCAACACAATATTCATTAAAATGAGAGTTTTCCTTGTGAATTGAGAGTACATAAAGCAAATTATTAATCCAAGAATGAAATGAAAACCACTGGAAAGTTGTAGAGTACAAGTAAAAAAATAACATTTGATTTTCCGCCATAAATTCCGCCGTAGTTTCCATTAAAATGAGAGTATGTTAAGTTGGGAAATCGACCCATTTAGGTCGACTCAACCTAAATTGACAACATATTGTCCTCATTTAGGTCGACTCAACCTAAATTGACTAACATGTTGTCCTCATTTAGGTCGACTCAACCTAAATTGACTAACATAATTGTCCTCATTTAGGTCGACTCAACCTAAATTGACAAAATATTGTCCTCATTTAGGTCGACTCAACCTAAATTGACAACATAATGTCCTCATTTAGGTCGACTCAACCTAAATTGACAAAATATTGTCCTCATTTAGGTCGACTCAACCTAAATTGACAACATAATGTCCTCATTTAGGTCGACTCAACCTAAATTGACAAAATATTGTCCTCATTTAGGTCGACTCAACCTAAATTGACAACATAATGTCCTCATTTAGGTCGACTCAACCTAAATTGACAAAATATTGTCCTCATTTAGGTTGACTCAACCTAAATTGACAACATAATGTCCTCATTTAGGTCGACTCAACCTAAATTGACAACATAATGTCCTCATTTAGGTCGACTCAACCTAAATGAGTCGATTTCCCAACTTAACATACTCTCATTTTAATGGAAACTACATGTCTGAAGTATAATCTAGTATTTATCAACCTAACATGACTTTTAGGTGTCCAAATGGCCAATATTATTTTGAGAGGATCCCACTCTCTCAAAATATTGAATATCGTGTTAGCCATGCTCTCTAGGCTTGGATGCACTCCCAAAACTTATGCTTAACTGAATCTTTATACTAAATAGGATATTTAGTGTTTGGTTATATTTAGTGTTGTTACCACCCTACCTTGCTCAACACTAATTTTTAATTCCTGGACAATTAGTGTTAGACATAAATGTGTTGCTACCTTCCCTACTGCCACCTCCATTATTATATTCTTTGTTTTCATATCCTTACTAACACTTAATTAAAACATGTAACTTCCACATATTACCATAGTTAATATTTTGTGTTTGAATTTACATTTAATGTTACTTACTTTCATAGGATTATTGATATTTAGTGTATGTGCTCGTATTTAGTGTATCAAACACTAAATATCCTATTTAGTGTAGTATTAAGGAGGCAAAAAATGCACTGCTTGGAAATGAAAGCCGGAGCGAAGCATGCTCTCCTCATTGATAGCAACCGCCTTGTGCCAAATAGATCACATAAAAGCAATCACTTTGGTGGAGCGCATAGATCCTAAACCCATGATCTAGTAAAATTGGGAGTTCCCTGGGAGGTAGCCTTGCCACTTGTTCGTTGCCCGGTTTGTGCCTGGGAACATGTTAATGATGTCGTCTTTGCCCATCTTTGTGGTATAATTGAGGAAGCAAAAACCGCCAACCCACCTGCAACTGTCCAGGTCCCAACCAAGCATGGCACTTTTGTCATAAAAAAGGTTTTTTCCTCTATCCTTTGTCCTCTGGTAGTATGGATGATTTTAACTAGGTGAAAGAAGCCGACAAAATCCTCAGTGAGATGAACCATTCACTAGCGGCATCAAGAGTGAGTACCAACCATGTAGCACTTTAATAGGAATGGGCATGCAAAGGAAGTATTGAGGCATACTAGAAGGAGAAAATTTGGAGGAACGTTGTAAGACAAATTCCGGGTCCTCAACTCCATTACTCTAGAGACCAATCCATTCCCCCGGGTGAATGGCATTGGGGTCGTCTTGAAGAAGGTGCCGCTATTGGGCAAAGGGCTATGGTTGTGTGCTTGATCTAATACTCATTGTCTGCTTCGGTGAGATCGAATTTGATTTGAGCATTGTCCCAAGAATGGAAGGACATGTACTCTTTATCTCAATTGTCCTCAACACACCGAATACCCTTGTGGTAGAGTTCAAGCCCACGGACGTAAGAGAACCCATTGTTGACAAATTCAAGTCCATCCGACCACCAAATGTTAGAATGTAGGAGCACAACGAGATTGTGAAAGGGGGGGGGGAGTTGGTAAGAGCCTTTAACCATGATTTTCCTTGCTTTGCTTATATACCCTCATACATGGATTCTACAAAACCACGGTGTTGTTTGACAGTCTATCAATTTAGGCTAAGCCCCCAATTACGCCTAAGTTGTCCTTTATTCTCGGTACTTGCCTCTCCCATGAAAGTGGTTCTAAATTTCCTCCATGGAGATGGGCTCCACCTTATTCCGACACCTCCCCTCCCTCATTATTTACTACATTTGGAACTTTGGCAACCCTAGAACCCTATTTTGGGAATATGTTCCCTAGGACTCAACTTAATGGCACCCCCTTGGAAATAGGACAACTTACCTTAACCTAGAACTCAAATGCCAGCCCTAACAAAATTGAATAGGGTTAGGGACTATTACCATATGACAACAATGGATAAAAGCGTGAATTGGATGAAACTAACACATCTATTGTCAAATTTTCCTCTAAACCTTAGGACCCCCATTTTTACATCTACCTTTGCTTCAAGTAGGCTTAGTACCCTTTTTGAATGTATACACTAGAGAAAACTAATACCTCTCCGTTATGTATGTTATGTATCCTAATGTCTCAATTAATACCCCTTTCTATAGTCATGTTAGTTTGTACATGGTATGAAGAGTCTACCCCCCTAGGTATATAACATTGCATACAAAGTTGTGAATATATAAGATTGTGTTACAAAACATTTACAAGGTGTTTAGGATTTTAAGGCCGCATAGAGATGCTATGTCTCACCTTTTTTATACATAGGTGTTATGGTGCAAAAAATCTCACATATACACAAAACATATGCACAACACATGTGCTTTAAAATCAAACAAAGATTCAAAACAACTCAAAAATCCATCAACACTACAAAAACATCTCATGAAGTCTAATCAAATGCTACACATTTGCGTAACCCCATAGAACACAATGCATTAGTGTCCACGAGGTCAATGTAGAAATTCAAACGCAAACATTATGCAGAAATTGATAGAAGATTTGGGTTTAGTTTTTTTTAAACCTTAAATGCATTGCATTGGAGTCACCCACACACTGAGAGGGTTGGACTTACCGTCGCCTCGATGAGCTTCAATCTCCTCCTGCCACCCTGCATGAATAACACAATTAGAATTTTGAGATGGATTGAATCGGATGATGGTCACCACATGAAAAGAAAATGGTGGATGTTAAGAGCCTCTTGTACTCTGCTATACAACGAGTTTCATATTAGTGATCTTGAAGCACTACCTCGTCCCTTAGCAATGGTTGTTTTCAATCAAATTCAAGATTCACAATGATTCCCTCTAATTTGCTTGGTTATACCACCTGCCATAAATTGAGATTAAATGACATTGAAGGCTTCCAAATGATTTGAGTGCAAAGAATTTGTATTACTTTGAAGGCTTCAAAGTGGATTGACTCCGAAGAATTTGTGTTACTCTAAATTTAGCTCCTCATTGAGTTTTATATGCATATGGTTCATTGGCCTTCACATGCACTTGAGTTGGTCCTAGTAGGTTGTGTTGAGACTAATCAATGGGGTTTCATTGCAAAGAGGTTTTGAGTAGAAGCATTAAATGCTTGTGTTTGGTATTGCTACTATGCATGGGCAACATGCTCATCACATCTCTCAAACATATGTTTGAAAAATATATTGTTATGTTGTGTACACATATTTTGAAGAACCACACACCCCAGGGCCTACTTTCACATAACAAAACCTAACACGTGTTATGTGCTCACAAATTAAAACTCTGCCATAGCCTAGTTACTCACGAGTTAAGTTAGATCTAAGAGAAACCTAAACCCAATCTTGCAATCATAGCGCAACAACGTCCTTTGCATTTGAAGCACTTACACTTAATCTCAAAGCAACTCTTAATCAAGCTAATCCAAATTGCTCACCATGTTGTTTGCATTAAATTTCTCAACATCTAAACTTTAAACTTTTTTGCTTATCTTCCCATCATAAAGCTCATTCTCACTCCTCCACTACATCATTGTTCCCAATCTAGTGCACAACAACAACACATCTACCCAACACAATTAACCTAAACACTAGAGCATTTCTTCATCTTTAATTTGAATGAAATGACAATAACAAGATTCTTTTGAAAGCATATCAAAATACAAGTGAGAAATGGGCTCTTGGAAAGTCTTTTCAAACCCCATAGAACTCCCCAAGATTTTGCATGCAATCAAGCATTGATTGCAAGGCTACAAAACCAATATTTGAATTTCATATTTCTCAAACTAGGAGTAATTTAAGATTGAAAGCCCTCGATTGGGATTGATGAAAAGAGCAGTCAATCTGGTAGAAGTTCGAAGTTGGTGCCAAACATAAACAAAACAATTGATGACCAAGGAGAATAAGCTTCAAAGGCACATCAAACCTCCAAAACCCTTACCTCGGTAGAGAAAATGACCATTCTATCATCATAACTTGCCTTGTGGGTTACATTCATAACTTTCCATCCAAGAAGTTGTACCATGAGTTGGAAAGCCAAAACATGCCCGCGAAGTTTTCACAAAAATATTTGGTGGGAATGGGGGAATTTAATCCAATTTCTTAGGCATCCTATGCTTATATATCATATTAATTAAACTTCAATTTTTTTTAATAACATCCATTTATTTGCTCATACCCAACCCTAGTCGTAAATGAAAAAGTATATAGTTTGTGGCATCTATATGACTTCCAATATTTTCAAAATTATACCCAAATTAGTTAAAAGTACCCTTCTTTTGATCACACGCTGCCAACTAAAACTTGGGGAGTGCATCCTCTAGGAGCTCAAATAGGTAATTTTTGAGGCATTAGCATACGTAGTATATATAAAGAACAGGTGTTGTTTTTTCACTAGAGCGTACATTTATGAAACCTACCAAGAGATTTGCAGTAAGGGTAGATGTGCACAAGAGAGCCCTAAGCTGTAGAGGAAAATTGACAATAAATGTGCTAGTTTCACCTGATTTCCCTTATTTCATCCAAACGACATGTGATATAAGATCAAATTATTACAAGCTATATCTTATGGATGACAAAAAAAATCCAATGATTTTTAATTGGAAGGTGAGAACACATTATACATGTAATGAAGATACATTTATTTCATGATGCATGTTTTGTGTACCTAGTGGAGGCATCTATCACATTAAACTAAAAACCTTAATATAAATACACAAGTCCATTTTCTAGCCTATTTTGAGTATGTATACAATTATTTTTCTCTACAGATTTCTCATGGATAGGGGGTTTTTGTCTCATAATCACCCATGCACGTCACTTAGGTTTCCAACGAGGAGTCCACTCCCCGATATAAACCTAGTGGAGGTACATATAAGATGCTTTTCGTGTGTGCACACGGCTAAGTCATCATGTAGCACACTCTACCATAAATAAATGAGGGGAGGCTCCAATATACAGTAAGTTTAAAAAGGCCATGGATTTGCGTCTTTCAATTTTTCCAGTTTTAATATATGAAGCATTAAAAGCAAAGTGCAGGATGTCACTTGTGAACCACACTATCCAAATCATGAGATGCTAGTCAAGATCATAATACGTTATTCAAGAAGCACTTTATCCAATGCAAGAAGTGGAACATGATGACCAAGATGGGTATCTATATAGCAGCAGTCTCGTTTTTTCGGTTCTTTTTATTGGGGGAGCGGGGTAAATACTTTTTTAATATTTTCTCAATCTGCCCAGGATTCAAACCCCACAATTACTACTTCTTTTTCTTTTTCTTTTTCTTTTTAAATTTTTTTAGACAGAAGGCCAACACAGCCAATGCCAAATGAATAAACCCCACAATCACATTGAACTGTGGTAGTTCTCATTACCTGTCCTTCGTGCCTACACATCCCACAAGTAAGGAAATCCTATTTCGTACAAAATAGAAAACCGGAGGTTGTGAGCACCCTCAAACCTCTTCGGCATCACCATGAAATTGTGGCTCCGACACTTGTAAGATTGCATGGCCATATCGCACAACAACCATCAACACATTTTCATATGAAACTTGCACTCGGCTGGCAACCCTCTCAAGGCAAACCACAAGGGCCCATGGCATAGAAATGTTGTTATTATGAATTTTTAATGAATTCAACTTGGCTAGCTTCCCTCTCAAGGCAAACTGTAAATTTCATTGATCGACTACCGCACAGTCCTACAATTACAATAAAATTTTAATGCATTGCACTTGGCTAGCAACCCTCTCAAGGCTAACCGCAAATTTCATCGATCGACTACTGCACATGTTTATAGTTACCATCGAAATCCACAACATTGTAAATTGATTTCTTTTTAAAATTGGACCATGGAAGATGGACCATCAACTCGGACCATGGAAAAAGGTCATCTTTCATTGTCTAAAATCATGGTCCATGGTGTAAACCAACCCTAAGTTGATTTGCTTTCTCTCCCACAACATGTGTTAACTTGTCAAAAGATTGCTTCCCAAGTTGTAGGGTTGTTGCGCAAAATTGTATTTAACCCAAAATAGTGTTCATGTGCCAAGTTGAAAGTCTGGTCCAAGGTTTAAACTTGATGAAGGACATGGTAAAAAAGGTCCTCCCATCTTCTACACTAAGTTACCAAATACACAATCCGAGATGACCCTAAACTACTAGGTGATAGTGGAGAGGTACCCATTTCCAAATGGAATGGTTGGTGATTCGATTCCTGCTATAAAATTTTCTCTCTACTTGACAAAAAAAACTAGCTAGGTAAGCAAGAAGCCAAGACCCCATCCACCGCAAGGTAGGCAGTAAATCCCACCCTCCACCCAGAGGATTCTTGAGCATGACAAGACCAATGAGCTCAAATTCACGTTGAATTGCCCGACATTGGTTTATTTATTTATTTATAATCACCAAATACACGAAACAATGGGCCAGCAAGTTTAGTGAGTTTCATAAAGAACTCACCTTAATATCCAATTGCTCAAAACCCATTCGAAGGTAGGTAGCTCTAAGGTCCAAAGCTTGGTCACATGATTCTCATCACGAGGGCCGCTTGAGTTTGAGAAATGACTAGTTGAAGTTCATCAAGACTTTGGGAACATTACCGATCGTTGCTAGGGAAATCTATAGAATAGACTCAAATTAATAAAGAAAAGCTGAAAGATTATAACACGTAACCGGTTGGACTTGGAAACACAAGGATTTTGGCCGATTATGCCCTAAACCAAGACCGTTGGGAGTTGGGTCTTCATTGCGAGCTTTTAGAGAGACATCTGCAAGTCAAGGGTCTCACTATCACAAGGAGGCTACACCAACTCATAGTGGACGTAAATGCACATAATGAAAACCTCCCGGCTCCACTTTCACGTTGGATTAAAGCCTAGTCGACATTCGCCACATGGTTCAATAGCTCTTTCATTGGTTTTAAAATTTCACCTAGCATTAGGGGAGGAACGAACTCAAAAGGTGTTCACGAGTTTGGTTCCAAAAAAGGATTTTCTTTGATATGTTGTCTTCAAAACTCAAATGAAAATGAGGTTCGGTTCAAAGGTACTAGGAACTGGAACCAATAAACTGTTGACATGTTAGGGTGTGGACTTGTCATGGTGTAGTCCTCTAGTACTTGTGATGTTGCTGTGACCTTCACTATGTACTTCCAGAGTCACATCGGCAAGGTTGAGTATGCTAAGCACGACTCCATTGGCTCGGACCCATGGTCCAAAAACTATATGGCACCTTATGTGCCATGTAAGCTTGTGGGTACGCCCTTGTACTACAGGGCTTGGGATATGAAGAATTTATTTTTTTGGTTATTACAAGGGCAACAATCTTTTGAGTCCATTTCTCCCCTAGTGATGGAAAACGTAGGGTACCATAAATGGATGCTAACTATGTGATGGCAAGAGGGAGTTATGGTATACGTACAATTGTACCTCTCTTGCATCCAACATAGAAACTTGATCCGGTGTACGTAATTGTGGCTTTGTTCATCTCAGACTACTTTCACTAGATTAATTTGGGGTCTATGAAGCTACACCGACTATCACGATTAGTGTGTGTCATTATTCGGAGTTACGCAATGCTATAACTAGTTTAAATATTTTGAGAATGTAAAATATATTACCAAGCAAAGTCATTTATGTTCTATAATGTCCGAACAACCTATTGAATTTTTGTTAGTAAGAATTGAACTCTTGCGTTAGACGTTATTGCATTGCAAAATTGTGAACAGTAACACACACTAATTGGGATAACCAATGTAGCTAGTGTGACTACAATGAGTCATGAGGATTTTTGAAATCCGCTTTAAGAGGTTGATCCCCAGCGAATTTTTTTTTCACTTTTACCTTGGAGGTGAAGTAACTATTTTATTGAATGTGAATGACTGTTTGGAGCCTATTTGGGCATATATTTCAGTATAATATTTTGCGAATAAGAGGGAGGGGGTAATTTCATTTGGCACTATATTTCCATGTGAGCACATCATTACACATGCGATATAACATTGAAAGGGCGGGAGAAATTCAGCTAGGTGCAAAAAAAAACATAATTCAATGGAACTATTTCATGGATGAAATGTAGCATGTATTATGCGAAATTGAAACCATGACACACAAATAATATAGGAGGAAAACACTTCTTCATTCATAATAGGCATACATTGCCATTTAGCCATGTGAATTGGCGTAAATCATCTTTGGAGTCAATAAGTTGCTTCTACTATGAAATTTGAATGCTCTAAGAAGTGTGAAAAACCCCCTAAATAAGTTTCCATTGTAAATCATTCTATGTGAATCAGACACCCAATGCATATCTACCCCGCTTCGGCTTTAAACCCCTCCAATCTGAAACAACTTCCTTGTAAGGGAATGAAGTCAAAGTGTAATATATTTGTGCAAACATAGTGGTAACAAGAGGCAAGTGCTCTGTCAATCGATTGCGGAGTTTGTTCTTCAAGAAAGCAACATTGGAGAATGTTCTTTCATCCTCTACACTCCCAAGAACCTGCAAGGTGTGAAGCAAAAACATATAAAAAATTAGCAAAGAACCAACAATAATATAATAGCAAGAAATGAATCCAAAAAAACCACCACAATTTTTGTTTTACAATTGCCAACCAAAGCATACCTGAATCATCGCAATTTCTGCGAGCTTGAAGAACTCGGGGAACATCCCCCTCAACAGACCAGATTGTGCAAAGTTACGCCAAACCTTCGTTATGGGATGAACATTCAAGTCCAATGCACGCATTGCATGCTCGGAATTGTTCACCATGGCCACCCTAAACCAGTGCAGCTGCCGATCAAGTGCAGCTGCATCCAACAGTGGTGGGCTAGTTTCATACTGTAATGGAGTGCTAGAAATATGTTTGGGCACACAAAATGTAGCCTTCAAAGTGTTCATGTGACATGTTAGCTTGTCCTCATGCCCTGGCTCAATCCAAAATTGAGGGTACACAATTGACAGTGCATCCATCACCTCACTTGGTGGAAACCTGCTCTGCAGTTCCATTACCATCATTGCGGCCGCCTCTGCAAGCATACCACCAATACTTCAGACCCACAACTTACAAGCATGTAAACAAAGAGCAGAACTTAACAAAGGAAATTACCAAGTGCATTGAAGATGCAAAAAAAAAAAGGAGGTTAGAGAAACAAACCTGTAACCTCATCCTTCACTCCTGAAATGGTGATGTCAAATAATTCTTTTGTTACAAAGGTCCTCATCGAAGTTTGAGGATCAATGCAAGTAGCATTCAGGTGTGAGCCCGCTGAAGTAGAAAGATGGGCCTCGAAGACTAAATGTTCAACACAATCATTCACATCCGGATGCCACCTCAAGCGAATGCTATCATGAGAGAGCTCAGAAATCCGAATGAAGCATGCAAATGCATCAGAAGTGAATGTTTTCTCAGAGCAGTACAAGTTATGCACATCTTGTATGCAAAGATTCAAAGCCCTTGTGAAATCACATACATATACTGAGGGTGATTGTGCAAAGACAACCAAGGCCTTTACCGCCTCAAAAAGGGGCACCACCGCCGCCATTGTCAACAAACATCTGATGTCAGCCAAGAGTTCGTAGTTTACCTTGGCAGCTGGGATTACCGGTTTCACAAATTGATCCGAATACATCTTCACCAAAAGAGTGCGGTACTCGGACAAAACACGTTTCAAAGGACTTAACATACTGATCCACCTAGTTTTCACATTTTGAAGTATCTTCCTACCCTTTGTCTCAAGCAAATCAGCAAGTTTTTGGAGCTCCAAATGATGTTTTGGGGACTTGCTGAAATACATGTGCAGGGCTGCCAGTAGGGTTTCTATCCTACTCACCATCTCCAGATCTGATAGACATTGCACTGCAAGGTTGCTTCGATGTGCCACACAATGCATGCCTTGCATGTGTGGCGCATGAGAGACTTGCAATTTGTTAGTAACACCATTCCTCTTGCCTTGTAGGACCGAAGCACCATCTGCCCCAAATGCCATGAACCGATCCCTTATTTGCTGGGGGGTTAGCCCACCTTGTTTAGCAAGGGCACCAAGAATAATCTTAGTTATGTTTTCAGCTGAACCACCATCGATCACGCGTTCCAAAGACAGAAGCAAGGGCACTCTCTCCCAATCAGAAATTGTGTACACATGAATACTAATCCAAGATTGGTTGTCCACCGTTGTTACTTCATCACAACTGATTGAAAAATATGGGGCAACACTTATTATTTCCTTTGTCTTGGCTTGCACAACATTAAGCAAGCTCTCACCCATTTTCCAACCCGCATTCTCGGTCCAATGCTTCAATGGAACCTACAAAGCCATTCAAAGCACATTATCAACAAAGCTAATGTTGCAACAAAAAATGGGGAAAAAAAGAAAAATTGGAAATTAGAAGAGGTTAGGGTTTCACCTTAGGAACACCAAGGAATTGCAAGAGTTCCTTCATGGGAGGATACTCGGTCATTGGCCTCCCGAATTGGAGCAAGTGGAAGATGACAACCATTTGAACCTCCTTCCTTTTGGGAGGAGCCCCTGCTGCAACCATTGTGGCAATATCGCCCGCTGGTAGTGCAGCAAATGCCCTTTCAGCGTGCTTGTGGGTGGAGTTCAAGTCCCAATACCACTCCCCCCTCTTCAACTTCATGTTAGGCATATCAGAGAGACATTTTTTCCAACCCTGATGTTTTTCCAAGTTGTCATCTTTAGCGTCAAGAATCTTATCCCTGCCATTGATTTTCGAGCAAATGACACACCTGACCTTCTCAAATCTGCCATCACCCTCCGCATCCTGCTCTGACCAAGGGTACTTGGCTTGCCAAGTGTCCTGGAATCTGCACCACTCAATGAGAAAGAGAATTAGCACATTAACAATGAGTTCCAACAATGAGTTTTAATAAGATTAGGTTAGAGTGCCGGTCACAGAGGGCTGACTGCCGCATATCAATAAGACGAATAGAGCCCTTGCTGCTGCTGTATGCTAACATGTTGCAGTGTGCAGGGTGAAATTCAACTGACGTGATGACTTCTGCTCTCCAAAAACCACAACATTAGTAGCTCCCCAGATCATCAGCAGCATAAAAGTGATTTTTTGTTCTTATCCTAATCAAACATACATGAACGTTTAATTATATATACAGCTTCATGAATACAGTAAATTGCCTAAAATCGGTAGTAGCAAGATAGGTCTTAGAAGAACTATTTCATGACAGCACTTATTGAGTCATATGGTAACAAATACCTCCATAAAAGTTGTAGAGTTCTGTGAATATACTCCAACAAGAACCCAGGATGACAGTACAAAGGAGATTGCACATTATCAGATAAACATATGAGTTCATCACATGCATACTTGAGAAATTAGGTCACATACTTTGAGAATCTCACTCGAAAGCATTGAGCAAAATTCAGAGAACGAAGGCAGTCCTTGCATTGAGAATCAGGTTGCTCCGTGTTTACGTTGAGCATGAAGAACTTCAATCAAGATGGATGCACATTTTCTTGATTAAGTGATGAACAGACACAAAACAAACACGTGTAATTCCAACAAGACTGGACTATGTGCTCATCTTGCAGACACCATTCTATGTTCAATGAATACAACTAGAAGGGGTGAATATCAAAGAGGTGCAAACTGCAAACATACCTTCTTTTTGCAGCTTTCCGTTGTTTCGAAGGCACCTTCTGCACGGAGGGGATGAGCTCGGTGTCTCCACCAATCTCCGGAGCATCAACCGTGGTTTGAGAACCCCCAATGTCGGCAGATGCAGCTGGGGATGGGGAGGCCCTGGGCCTTGGGGTGGAGGAGGAGTCCCCCAAGCTTGCCCCATCGGATTTGTTGGCAGCGACATCCACCATTGCCGCAGTGGACAAGTCTCCCCTAGGTGTTATGAGCAACACCCTCTGCTTGAAACTTGGCCATTTTGGGGTGGAAGAATGCCCTGGAGCCATCTTCGAAGGCGACCAAGGCGGGACAGCTCCGCAAGGGCAAGGGCAACGCGGCGAAAGGAAGCCCAAGGGCAACGCGGCAGGAAGGCCAACGAAGGAAGGCGACGGGAGGGCGACGAAGGCGAAGGCGGCGACAGCGCAAAGATGCACAGGGAAGGCGGCACAAAGATGCACAGGGAAGGCGCGAAGGCGGCACAAAGATGCACAGCAAAGGCGGCAGAAAATGCACAAAGATGCAGCAAGATACACAACGAACCCAAAAGATGCACAAAGATGCAGAAAATGCACAAAGATGCAGCAAGATACACAACGAACCCAAAAGATGCACAAAGATGCACAAAGATGCACAAAGATGCACAAAGAAGCACCAAGAAGCACATACCTGTTGGATTCGAACTTTCGCAGCCATAACTCTCACGCCGCCACCCTCACCAGTGACCACCACGCCTCCTCTCACTTGCATCCAAAATTCAAATCCATCCCCAATGCCCATTAGTGATAGCAAATCACAACAAACCCAAGAAATCCTACCTAACACAACCATGCATTGAAAACCCCCTCATCACGGTTCCCATCAACAGTGCAACATTGCAAGGCACTATCTATCAGATCTGGAGGCCCGAGGCGAGGGGGTTGGCAATGGCAACTAGGCAAGCACTTGGAGGGTAGCGATGTGGGCAAATTGGATGGAGGATGAATGCAACTACACTCACCTTATGTGCGGCGAGGTTGTCGCGATGGATGTGAAGGGATGGATTTGTTGGCAGCAAAGGTGGGTGAAGGCGGGACAGAGCGGAAGCGAATCGTGGGAGGGCAGCGACGGGAGGGCGGGGCGGCGACTAAAGGGCGGCTAGTAGGGGCAGATCTAGGCGATTTCAAACGCCTAGATCTGCCTACTCATTAAAGGGCATTTCGTACACGCCCATTAGTGATAGCACTAATTACGATAAATCGCCAAAAAATAATTCGCTGTTGATCCCATGAAATAAACTACAGTTAGATTGGATCACTCTCAATACCAAACCACCCCAAGTATCTGCAATAAGTGCAGCTACCTTAGAGCAAGTGGTCGAATTTAATCTCTATATTTGTCCACATAAATTAAATTAGGATGAATTAGCAACAAACCTATAAGGGGTAAATTTTTATTTTTTTACCGCAACCCCTATGGTGAGTTGGGTGTTAAGGGGCACTTCACACTATGGCCGAAGGTCGAGAGGCTGTTGATTTCCACCAATCATATTGCAATAAACCAAGAGTTCAGCCTCTCGATCCTTCACACTAAGGCCAAAGTCCAAAGGCCGTCGTAATTTAAAATGCTTACTTTTTGAAGAACGCGACAAACTCTCGAAGGAAGTTTGGGTCAGACGGAAACCCAAACTATGGTCGAGAGGCCGTCAAATTTTTTTCATTAAAAAAAATAATCATTGACAAGATCTTGGCCATTAGATTGGAGGGGTTGTTTTGGACAAGGAATAACGTGGGATGCTCCTTTGGGTTTGGGCTTTGGACTTGGCCTTTGGAGACTTCACACTATATATACCCTACCAAAGGCTCCAATTACTATATTTTTATTCGCTTTTTCCATGTTAAGACTAGGCAATAGCCGGTGAGCGTAATGGTGCAAGTGACTAACAAGAGTCATGTAGTCGTATATATATGCTTTAAGACTAAGTACATTAATGGGGCTTAGCCGCCACTTAGTAGCCTACAATACTATGTTTAACTAACCCCGGACCCACTACCGCGGGGATAGTGTAGCCACCTTCCGGAAGGCGGCTACCGTCATCTATATTCGGCTATAGGTCGTCAGGCTAGCTATAGGCTGCCTTAACACTCCTCCTCGAACTATAGCGATTACCTCATTAAAAACTTTACTACTGTAAAACCCAAAGGGGAAAACCAGCGATAAAGAAAAGAGTGTAATCTAGTTCGAAGTGAGTTCGTGTAAGGTTTTCATTCCTGCCTCTAACACTAGCTTCTTATGCTTGTAAGCCGGTAAGGCCTTTGTGAGCATATCGGCTATGTTGTTTTCGGATTCTATCTTCTTTATCTCAATCTGACCTGTTTCTATAAGGTCTTGAGCAAATCCGAATATATGTGGGCTGATGTGCTTCACCCGATCAGCCTTAATGAACCCCGTGTTCATTTGGGCGACACATGCTGCATTATCCTCGAATATGACCGTTGGTTTGAACTTCTGGTTCATCTTGCATTGCTTGGCCAAGATCTCTTGCATTGTCCTTAACCACACCGCCTCTCTTGATGCTTCGTGAAATGCTAAGAGTTCGGCATGATTTGTGGATGTGGCAGTCACAGTTTGCTTGGCCGATTTCCATGAAATCGGTGCTCCGTTCTTAATGAATATGTAACCGGTTTGAGACTTGCCCGTTGCCTCATCTGTTTTGAACCCGGAGTCGGCATATCCTGTGATCTCGCCATTTGTGTCATTTCTGTAGTACAATCCGAGGTCCTCCGTACCTCTCAAGTATCGGAGTAGGTGCTTAACGCCGTTCCAGTGGCGGGTGGTCGGCTTTTGGCTGTACCTCGCGAGTATGTTCGTTGCGAAAGCGATGTCCGGCCGCGTGTGCATGGTTAGGTATGTGAAAGCTCCAACCGCTGTGAGGTACTTGGACCTGTCCACTATCTCCTCCTCCTCCAAACAAAGTTGGTACGGGTCGTCATCACTACGGCTCCTCCCGATCATCGGTGCGGCCAACGCGTGAGCTTGGTCCATGTTGAAAAATTTGAGCAGCTTGCGGGTGTATGACTGTTGGTGTAGGAGGACGCCATTTGGAAAGTGTTGAATCTGTAAACCAAGGCAAAACGAGGTCTTTTCGAGCAACTTCATGTCAAATTGGGCCGTTAGTAAAGCTTCGGTGTGCTTACACAATGCGGGGGATCCGATTAGATTTAGATCATCCACATAGACGGCCACAATTAGGTATTGTAAATTTTGGGTTAAGGTAAAGATGCATGGTAGAGGTGGATCATGCAAAAACCCATATGAAATCAGAAAATCACGGAGTAGGTGGTACCACATTCTGCCGGCTTGCTTTAAGCCGTATAGTGCCTTACATATGCGTAAGCCTAGAAATCTCCCGGGTGAAGGGGTAGGCAGCTTTGGTAAAAACTCTGGAGGGGGTGAGATATACAAGAGCATATCCAGGTTGCCATATAGGTATGCCGTTACAACATCCATCAAAAAGATTTCAAGGCGAAAATTGACTGCGAATGCCAACAGGTACCTGAATGATGTGATATCCAGGACGGGGGCGTAAGTTTGGTCGAAGTCCTCTCCCGGCCGTTGAGAGAAGCCTTGAGCAACAAGGCGGACCTTGAATCGAAGCAACTTACCGCTGGCATCAAATTTTCTAGAGAAAATTAGTTTGTGGCCCACTGGAGGTTTTGTGAGTTCAGTGGATACCTCGCCGAATACCTGGTGCTTCCTGAGGGATGCGTATTCGATCTCTAGAGCTTTGCTCCAATCGGGCCATTCCGGTGATGCTTTGGCCTCGGCCAACGTGAGTGGGTCCGGTGCAACTTCAGTGTTGAATGTGATGCGTTGAACCTTAGTTGGCTTGGAATTGAGTGATGCCAACCTCTTGTTAGGTATAGTGTTACCTGTCACGGGTAGTGGGTTCCGAAGTAGTCTAGGACCAGAGTAGAAACCATCGGGAATTTGTTATGCTAGGTTCTTCAAGTTTAGAAGTTTTGTGACTTCGGTGTTGGCTAGTAATGTTCGAGGATCCGGGTTTAGAGTCAAGGTTTCCGGGGCCTGAAAGTTTAACGGAACTTGTTTGACCGTTCGGTCAACCGGTGGGGTGGGAAATATGTATTCAATGAACTTACAGTTTACTAGCCTGGCTTTGAGGATGGCCCCATTCTTGAGATCCATATATCTGATGATGCTGGGTGAGTCGTATCCGAGGTAAATTGCCTCGGATCGGTGAATCCCTATGGTTTTCTACTGTGGTTCAGGTACAGGTACCCAAACCTGGCAACCAAAGACACGTAAATGGATAATGTTGGGTGGCCGGCCGGCAATGAGTTCATACGGGGTTTGTTGGTTGAGTAAGGTTGGTCTCAACCGTAGGAGGGTTGCAGCATGAAGAACCGCATGGCCCCAGAATGAATCTGAGAGCTTGGCATGGATGAGCAAAGGCCTAGTTATTAGCTGAACTTTCTTTATGAAAGCTTCCGCAAGACCATTTTGCGAATGTTCATAAGGTACAGCATAGGTAAGGGTGATTTCTGATGCGGTACAATAATCCTCAAATGCATGTGAACGGAATTCTAATGCATTGTCCATTCGGAGGAATTTGAAAGGGTGTTCAAGAAAATGGTTTTTATAACGTATCAGAATTGCAAGAATTCTAGAAAATACAAGGTTCCTAGTGGTTAGGAGAGCTACCTCTAGGTGGCTCCCGGATGCATCTATGAGCACTAGGAAATATCGAAATGAATTTGAAGGTGGGTTGATGGGTCCACAGATATCACCTTGAAGTCGGTGGAGCGGTGGCGGCAATTCGGTGGGGAGTTGCCAATGGGATGGCCTCTTGATCATCTTGCCTTGAATGCACGCCTCACAAGGGGCTATCTTGGCAGCATCCGCGGATGTAAGGTTATGACCGGCCAGGAGGGGGATCATCCTCCGAAATATAGTAGTGCCAAGGTGCCCAAGCCTTTTATGCCATATATCTGAGAGGGCAGCTGCCGTGAGATATAGGCCAGTTTTCCGGGCTAAGTTGCGAGTTCCCGCACCGGGATCTCTCTCCCGTGCAACCATGCTAACTTCTTCCTCAACCCTAGGGGCGGGGCTAATCGCTTTGATAGCGATCTCATATAGGCTGTCGACTCCCGCTATTGCGGTGGCAAGGGTTCTCTGTCCCTGCCTGAGTGCCAGCGCCTCTTCATCGTTCTCTATTGTGGTAGAGACGTGGATACCATTTGCCCTTAAGTCCCGGTAGCTGATCAGGCTCCGGGGGGCATCGGGAGCATACATAGCGTCCCGGCATGTTATCGGGTGGTCCCCGGGCAACAAAACAGTTGTTGTACCTTCTTTGAAGGTTATGTTTTTTTGTCCCGCTATTGTTGTAACGTGGCTAGTCCGCCAACCTATGTTACTAGCCGGGAATGAGAAAAACGTTAAACTCCTCAATATAGTATGTGTAGAGGCGCTGTCCAAGAGGGCAGCCTCCATACCTTGAGTCATTGGAGTAGTGACAGTCATGTAATTCTCTATGTCCATATCAGGGATGGATGGAATTTGGACTACATGAGACTCTCTATTTTGGCTACGTAATTTCTGTAGCTCCTTATACATCTCAATTACATAAGCCGATGCTCGGCAATCTCTCGCATAATGGCCAGGGCGGCCACATTTATGACATGAGGATGCGGATTGCGTTGAAGCTTTATGTTTTGGCGGAACATACCTTGGTTTTTGGTCCCTAGGCTTGAATTTGAATGACCTAGGTGGAGGTCGGCGTTCGAAACCCCTTGGTGATCGGCGCGGTGCCTCCGAGAGGTGTACGGCCGGCACTCCTTTTGATGGTCCAGCAGCTATCATGGTGTGGATCTCACGTGCGGGCCTGGATTCTGCATTTTTAAGCAACATGGCCTGATGTTTCTCTGCGAGAAGGAGGTGAGACATCAGTGTGCTATGTTTCTCAAATTTCATATTTCGGTATTGCTGGGCAAGAATTGCAGAAGCAGGTGGGAAGGTGGAGAGAGTCTTATCGATCAATTGAGCTTCAGTAACTGGCTCGCCACACAAACTGAGTTGTGATGAGATTCGGTGGAGTTCCCCGTTGAATGAGAGTAGGTCGGGAAAATCAAGGGCCCTGAGATTAATCCAGTCATTTCTAGCCTCGGGTAGAAAGATGGTTTGTTCATGATGGAACCTGTCACGTAGCTGAGTCCACAAGTCAGCGGGGTGATCTACTTTAATGTATTGTTGTCTCAGGGATGGGTGTATGTGCCTTCGGAGAAGAATCAATACTTGACATTTGAGAGAATTTGGTTGACCCTCGGTTGTAGTTTTATCAAGATAGATAGTTGTCTCTTCGGCTCCTAGAGCTACCCTAGCATCATTTTCCCATTCTAGATAGTTTGACCCATCGGCAGCAAGGGGAGTAAATTTGGTTTTCATGTTTGCACCGATATCTGCTGGTGGTCGGCTTATGGTAGCTAATGTTACTCTCGGATTCGAAGATGATGCCATTTCAGGTCATCTAGGAATCTAGTAATAACAAGGTAGCTTGTTGTAGATTATATACTAGAGTGATGATACTTTTTGATCTTAGCCTATTATGATCTGTTCCAACAAAATGTATCTTTCGAAGTATAGAAATATACTTCGGTTTTAGTAAAACGGAGGTTTCTACTAATTACTTGTAGTTCAGAGTCAAAGCACTGATAAGTGAATGAGAATGAGTAAGTAGGCTTATCAGATGTCTAGGCTGCAGTAGTAGCTGGTTTCATTTGGCAGTAGAAGTTGGTTACAGTCGGCAGCAGCAGCTGGTTACAACTTACAACGAAAGTTGGGTTTGACTGATGCTTCAGACAGCAGTAGGGTGCAGCATTAGACAGTCTGCAGCAAGAGACTGTATCTGCAGTGGTGAGGAGCTGTGTCCGCGGCCGTGGATTCTGTAGTTGCGGACAGCAAAGTTGATATGTCCGCAGTAAAGAAGTATTATTTCTGCAGCAGATTAAAAACTATATCTGTATCGAGCAAAGTCTGGTTTCAGAAGTAAGCAAACAATAATGTCTACAGTGTTCGGTAAAGTTAGGATCTGCAGCAAAAAGAAAAGAAAAGTCATAGGCTACAGAAAGTTGTCTGCAGCAATAAAATAACTTATCTGTATTAGCAAAGGTGAGCTTTGTAGTAACGAAAAGAGATATAGATTTCTACAGCAGGTGTTAGATGTCTATTTACGGCAGCAGAATGCATTTGTAGTAGCAAAAAGTTTATCTGCATCACACTATATCTGTGGCAGCAGAGAATTAGGACTATCTGCAGCAGTAAAACAAATAAGAACTATCTGCCTGCAGCAAGTCTAATCAGTAACTCAATCCGCTAATGCTTTTGTTCTGATTTCTTCTAAAGTGGAGATTAGATGGACTAATGTGGGAGCAGCGCTTCCGCATGATGTAGCGGAGCGGAGAGAGAGAACTAGATAGTGAGCGGCAGTTTATATAGGGCTGAAGCGTAGTCTTGAGCGGGAAAAGAGAGGAAAAAAAAATTTGAACTAGGAGCTCTCAAGCAATCGTGACTGATAACGTGTTAAGACTAGGCAATAGCCGGTGAGCGTAATGGTGCAAGTGACTAACAAGAGTCATGTAGTCGTATATATATGCTTTAAGACTAAGTACATTAATGGGGCTTAGCCGCCACTTAGTAGCCTATAATACTATGTTTAACTAACCCCGGACCCACTACCGCGGGGATAGTGTAGCCACCTTCCGGAAGGCGGCTACCGTCATCTATATTCGGCTATAGGTCGTCAGGCTAGCTATAGGCTGCCTTAACATTCCAGCCCATTTATTTGGACTTGCAACAAAGTTTGACCACTCAATCCCACAGCCTCTCGACTTGGAAATGTGAGCTTATAGTGTGAAATGGCCTTAAGAAACACAATCCTGGGCACACAACATGCAGTTTCAAAGTGTAAGCCAAGGTGTTTACCCCTTTAAATATTGAGCGCATCCAACCTGAGCTCTCCAATTTCCAAAGCGGGTTTGGCTAATTGAGGTATATATATACGGCGTTTGGTTTGTATGTTAAAATACTACTTGTTCTGTGTCCTCGGCTGGCGCGCTGTGACAGAATATGAGTGAAGTCAAATGATGTCAAAGAAAGCCTGGAATGCCATAAGTTGCATGTGAGGGATTCTCAAACATGATTGGCACATGTTGGGTGAATGTTCACAACACCTACTGAATGGAGGGCGAACTGGTGGAGGGGGAAGGTGAAAATGCTGATTTTTATTGTGGAGCCCAGGGATTGTGTATTGTGTCCAAATGAATCCCTACATCAGGGTCAGAGTCCCCGAATTACAAAATGAAGCTCTCACCATGCAAGCTCTCACATTTTCCCAAAGAGGCAATTAAGGGCCACTTCACACACAAGGCTGAAGGCCCTTGACCATGGCAATGTAAGAGCTCTCATTGGTCGAAAAGGCGGAGACCGTCCAAGATCACTTCACACTAGGAGGTGAAGGCCTAAAGGCCCAAAGAAAAGTTCGTGGATGAAAAGTCTACATGGAGTCCTACATGGCTAGTTGTGGATAAGGGTGCATGGTCTACCGGAATTTGCGTCAGACCCACCTCCAAGAGGTGGGCTTGACGCAAATTCCGGGAGACCATGATTTTTTTAATATTTTTTTCCAGCAGGACAGATTTCAGGACAGACTACATGGCAGATTCCATAATAGATTCCAGGATAGATTCTAGGACAAACAAACACCACCAAGTAGTTATCTTAAATTGATAAACTTGGAGACATATTATATTAAACCAAATCCTCCCCTCTTTTTCCCCCGGGTACGCAACTCCCGTATTATATGGTCCTGATTATAATCACTTATAATGCGTTTTAGTCCAATATTGAGTGATACAATTTGTTTTAATGTAGGAAACCCTTGTAGCCCTTCTAACAAGGAATCCAAAAATGTAATTATTTATAGGAAATGAATATATTTTGAAGCATATAATTGCATTAAAAACCTAATTATATGATTTTTTTAATACAGGTACCATAGGTCAAATTACCCAACTTTTTGGACTTTTTAATAAAATTTTAACATTGTGAATGAATTATAATTTTAATGGGAGGCAACTATTCGTGGCTTATAATTTTAATGAGAGGCTTAATAAATATGCAACCCAACTTTTTTTCATCTCATTTATTTAATTTGGTCTTCATCCAACTTTTTTTTCATCTCATTTTATTTAATTTGGTCTTTACCCAACTTTTTTTTCATCTCATTTTATTTAATTTGGTCTTCACCCAACTTTTTGATCATTTTTATTTGATATAATTTGATATAATTTTTACAAAAGCCGTCCTCTAAGCCGTTTTAAGTACGATGCCCCCTGCGTATAATATGGGAGTTGCGTACCCGGGCTTTTTCCACCAACAAAATATGCAATGGTCCCGCAACATGGTTCATTCTCACTTCACACTATGCTTGAGGGCCAAAGACTACATAAAATGGCTTTCCCAACACCCATGGTACGGCATTTGGATGAGAGTCAAGGGTCCTCACCATTACAAGGTCATGGCTCTTGGCTCATGTGTGAAGTGGCCCTAAGACAAACCCCACACTTGTTCAATAGAGTCTCCCTACTTTGAGCATTATGGAATACCACAAAGTCTACATTGCAATAATGACAATGATGACAACATGATGTGTGCAAACGTGTGGCCTGCATTCTTCGGTGGGTTATTTTAATGTCAAAACCCATGATATATGAGAGGGAATTGTGGCAACAAGGAGGGATTTTTAAACCGAGCACATCCATTCCCTAGGGTTTGGGATATAAGAGAGGGAGTGACATTACATACAAAACATTACTCAAATTTCAACTCTTGTTATGTGTGCCCTCAAAATATAACAATGGATTGGAGGTGCTCGAAAAGTTGTGTAGGGAGACTTAGATACATGCTCAACTCCCAGCATCCCACTATTATATAATGAAGGCCCACGTCCCTAAGTAATGTTATGGAGGGTGACATTACGGAGGTTAGGGTGCATCAAGCGGGCTTGAGAATAGTATGAAATATGGGCTAACTTAGGGCCACATCACACACGAGCCAAGAGCCGTGAGCATAAAATCGTGAGAGCCCAAAAGAAAGTGTCCAAAGACCGTCCCAACACACCTCCAAAATCATGTAGTGTGGTCACGGACCCCCAAGTGTAATGTGAAGTCATACGTGACCGGGCCCTCAACCAAATGCTATTTCAATGAATTTCTATTCATGCGGGTCCTCACACATGATAAAATAGAATAAACCAACGCTTGTGAGCGTTCGAAGTACCATGTTCTCTTAGTTTTGTGTCAAGCCTACCTCCAAGAAGTGGTTTTTGAAAACAGTCCAAGTGACCATGAAACATATCATTCGGTGCCATGTAGGAATCCATGTAGACTTTACATCCACCTTGCATTCACATACTCCGTTGGTCCCTCAAGCTTCGTGTGAAGCGAACTTGGACCGGCTCCGCCTTTTCCACCCATGAGAGTGCTTGAAGTGCAATGCTCACGGGCTCTCAGTCTCGTGTGTGAAGTGGCCCTTAGGTGTTCCCCAAAGCGACTTGAAGGTCCTTGCAAGTCCCAGCACAGTAATAATAATAGAATTATCTCTTACATATGTCAGTCAATTAGTCCTCGCCTCCTCCGTCGATCGGCCAGAGCATCTGCAATCTGCACCCGTGAATCTTTCGTCTCGTTCTGCAGCTAATTGTCTGCAAGTTGATGAAGAATCTGCAAAGACAAGGCGAGCCAGACCCTCAGAAGCAGCCAGCGAGGTCTCTTCAATCAGCCTGGCTGTAGTCGGCAAGTCTGTGTATTTAATAAGTATGTTGGGTCTTGCAAGTATCTAATCGGTCAAAGCTCTAGTGTTTCCAAGTCCAACCGGTTATATGTTGTGATCATTCGGTATTTCTGTACTAATTCGAGGTATATTCTACAGATTCCTGACGTCTTGTGAACTTCACCCGGTTATTTCTCAAACTCAACCGGTTCATCTGTAACTAAGCCGTCGGTTCTCCTCGTTCATTGTTGTGAATTAGTACACACTTTGAGCATAACTAATTAGTACTTAAGTGTCAGGCTTGAGGAGCAACTTCAAGGTCAAGAACGAGAAGCAGTTGCAGTTTTTGCTTGCATTTGCGGAGTTTTCATCTCGTGAACGAGGAGGACGAGCTGACATCGACGGCGGGTTCTAAATTCGATTGGAGAGGTTCTAGTTCTGCGCTTGAATTATCGCACCATGGTTGCAGCTGTTTGCGCTGTCTGCATTTTCTGTGGCACTTGTGTTTGAGGATGTTGTTGTTTACTCTGTTAGTCTGATGGTCTTTAGTGTGGAGCACGCATGTGGGACCAAACTTGACAATAAAGTTTTTTTGGTTTCTGAGCAGCTTGCACTCGCCTGGATCATAGTAAACTCGTGAACTGTAGATTTCATTTGAATCAAAGATCATGTCACTAGTCTAAGTGACACGGTCAGAGGCTTTGAGGAGGGAGGCTTATGATCGCTGCTGAACATCTCGGCGCTTCAAATCTGTGGTCTCAATAATCTACGCTCGACACACAACAAAACGTGCTCAATTCATTTGTCTTTGGTCTTTTGGAATCTTGATCTCGTCCTTGAGGTATGGCTGGCGAGGTCGCGGATCATGATGGTGCGATAAAGAAGGTGATTCACAAGCTGGTGGAGAAAGATTTTAAACGCCTTCACGACAGATTCAAGCAAGACTCGAAGTTGGACATAGAGATTGAGTTTTTGTTCCACTATGCGTGTCGATCTGGAAGATTGAATGGGACGGAGCTGGACTTCATTGAAGCAGTAATCAAAGAGTGTCTGGACTTGGGGAAAGATGTAGGATCTAAGGAGTGTCTGCTCTCGGAGGGAAATGGAGAAAGGGTTTTGAAGTATCTTTTCGAACGTAAAAATTCGCAAGGATACGTACCTTTTCTTCTTGCAATCGAGGAACACGGTGAAAGTTATATTCAAGCTTTCTTGGAAAAGATGCCGCCGGCTTCTAATCCTTCTTATTCAATATTGCTAAATGCGTGTGACATTCGAGGGTGGAGCCCCGTACACATGATTGTTAGTACCCGCTATACACAAATTTTGAAGAAGCTTGTGAAGGAGAAGATAGATGTGAATGCAACGTTGCCAAGTTCGAAAGCCACTGCCCTTCATCTAGCTATTTATCATAATCGTCCTGAGGCCGTGAAGATCATTTTGGAAGCCGACTCCGACTCGGTCAAAGTAGCTGTGAATGCGATCTTGGAGAGAAACATTATATATGGGAGCAAATGTAAGAATGGAGAGAATCGGTCAAGTAGATATTGGTCGCCGCTACAATTGGCTGCCATCATGGGTCGCGCAGATGTTGTGAGAATATTATTAACAAAGGTATGTTACATTTCCACTACGATTTGTCGTAGTTTTTTCATCACAAGAATCTTCAGTTTATTTACTAACGTGTAATTTAAATTTTCTGAAATATTCTCCATGAAGGTTGTGTTAAGTACGTTTGTTGAACATGCTTGATCAAATACAAGTGTCATTTTTAAATTTGTACATTTTTAAGGTGTCTATATTGTCTGATAATCTCACTTCAAACAATCATGACACAATTTGGTTCACATTACATGCAGATCAGACTAATCTATGATTCAAGCAAAAGCAATAATCATCATGCGACCAAGCCAGAAAACTATGATGATGATATTCCAGCACTTCACTTGGCTGCTGCATCAGGAGTTCCTGAGGTTATAAGGATGTTTATATCTAAGGAATTTGATCCGATTAAGTTGACTCCCCATAATCGTACTCCTATACACTTTGCAATAGATTCCTCCACTGCGAAATTCAATAACGAAGTGAAAGAGAAAGATGAGAACAACGACACCACTAACCCAGGGGCAACAACTGAAGCGCAACTTTCCATGAAGAATCCTGGCACATGTGTTGATCCATTTGCTCTTGACACTAAAACATTACCCGACACCGAACTGCGTTCAAGAACAGCAGAAGATGATGAGGGTAGACCAGCATGCATAACGATGTTGATGCAAGCTGGTGTTGACATATGGCAAAAGGATGACGAAGATACCTTAGCTGAACCCGGACCAGAAGCATCTACCACAGTGAGAAAATGGTGGTACGAGGCAATAGCACGAGATACATCTGAAGCCAAGAAAAGCCTCAATGATGCTGCAAATGCAATATCTGTGGTTGCCGCTCTTGTTGCAACTGCCTCATATGTGGGTCCATTACAACCTCCTCTTGGGTACGGGACAACTGATCCATCAGTGCTTGATCTAGTGCAGACAACAAAGCCCCTCATTCGAGTGTTTGTAGTAACCAATTGCCTATCATTTTATCTTGCTATTGGATCAATCCTTTTTGCGGTCGTGCCCTCTCTTCCCACGCCACAAGAGAGTCTGTATGAAGAATGGAAACGATCTAAACGAACTATAGGCATAGCCATACTTTTCCTGCTCATGTCTATATTAGGTGTTCTCATTTCATTTGCAGCTGCCTCAAATGTAGGCATGGAAGATCACTATTCGTGGCACCGTTCGGGTCTAGCATTTTACCCCACTATGTTTGGTGGCCTGATTTGTTTGTTTGGGATCATAACCTTTTTTGTACGTTTGTTGAGGCTTGTTTTTGACAAAGACGAGCGGATTAGGCGTTTGTATCAGAAACTGCCTAAATTGTAGATGCCACTTTCTTTGAAAGTAATGTAAATATTCTCAATGAGTATTCAAATGTATTCAATATCTTTCTTTTACGTGTAGACTTGTATTCGTTCAAAATCTTCAGATAATTTTTTTGAATATAGCTTGCTTTTGCGTTGCACTATGATTCTGCGTTGCATTATGGATCTCGTTGGTGCATTGGTTCATAAAGACTTGCAGTTGACAGAAAAATAAGTTGAATAGTTCCCTCTCCATGTTCAATAATTTTATCTGCCATTTGTTTGTTTTGTTTTTACATGCTAGAAAGTGTAACAGATAATTGTGAGAAATGTTGCGGACCACTCTGTAACTTAAACATTCTTGTTGGGAATTTTAATCTGCAAATTATCAAATGCTATCATGAGTTCAAGCTCAAAAGTACCAAGTACACCCTTCAGATGTAACTCCCTGATAATAAGTTGAGTGTGTAGGATGTTTCTGTCACTATTTATCTCATCCACAAACTTGGACAAGCAAAAGCAAAGCAACCACCCATAAATAAGATCCTTTGAAACTGATAAATTTCAGGAAAATTACTGATAGGTCGCAACATATGAAGAATCTTACAAGTTGCTGTTCATCTGTTGGAGTGTGATGCTTTCATAGAAAGTTTCAGTTTTGTGACATTTGACTCCTACACTTATTCTAGAAATGTATAACATTATCATAACCTGATACAACCATCAAATTACCCAAAATACGTTGCACTGCTGATCTGAAGTACGAAAAGATGTTCACGTCCAAAACCGGACCTTGAACCAGTGTTGGTATGGTGTATAGGTGAATGCATGGTATAGTTAATCAACATCCATAATGGTATAGACAATTTACTTGTGGTATCAAATCGTAATATTTGTCAAATATTGATATTTGATGGGTATGTCAAGGTGAGAGAATTTTTGTATATCCGAGCTACTATTTGGGTCACTACCATTCTCAACTAGAATAATACTAGGGCAATGTTACCTAGGTACGAATGTTCTTACATGGTATATAGATCTGAATAGTATTGAAAACAAGGATACTGTCAAAAACCCATACCCTACCAGTATCAAAAATTGTGAAAACCCTCATTATACATACTCGAATGATATCTTAAAAAGACAATACTAAATCAACACTAATTGGAACAATCACTCAAATGAATGGATCATAAAGTAACAGCAAGGATTCCAGAGTCACAAAACGTCACATACACTCTAAAATTCCATAATATCACACTTGTAGGTACCAAAGTGCACATGATATTAAGAAGTACTGTAATGTTAAGATGGATCCATGATAAAAGAAAATTAGTGTAGCATGTGACATTATGAAATGACACAAAGTGTAACATTCCAAGAATGACAATAATGACAATGTGATGCGTGCCTGTGAACATGTGCTTTGAATTCTTTGGTGGTTTACTTTAATGTCAAAATGCATAATATATGGAAGGGAACGTGACAACAAGGTGTGAGATTTAAAGTGAGAACATCCGTTTCGTAGGGTTTCGGGGATATTAGAGAAGGAGTGACATTAAGGAGGTTGGTATGAGGGAGTTAAGAGCGCATTCGAAGATTCCCGAATTTCCGAAATTCCGAATTTCAGGAAGCATCATTGGTTTAAAGTTGCCATATCGGATCTGCAACGAAAGTGAAGTCCGGATAAGGCAATGGTTCACGAAATGGACAAAACGGGAAGACTACTCAACCCGGGCAAGTCTGTAATTACTAAAGTTCATCTTGGAAGCAGAGAAATTCGGGAAGAAAAGGGCTAAAAAGTTGGTGGAAATCACCGGAACCTGTCACCACAATCGATACGATCTACTCAATAGGTATCATCGACACTCCAACGACATCCTTGCTCCTCATCCTAACTTTTTCCTTCACCAAATCTTCGCGAATTCACCAAATTCGCATTGGTCCTATTGCTGCAAATCTCCCTCCCTCCCTCCCTCCCTCCCCCATAGCCAAAACCACAGCAACATCGATGGCAGCAACATTGCACTCCGCATTCATCACCGCGCATGCCAAAGCTTCATTGCCAAATTCTGGGTTCGATGGGTTTGGCAGAAGGGAGGTGAAGTCTACGAGGTCACAACAACATGCGTGGATGTCGCAGGACAAGGACCGAAGAAGAGGAGAGATTATGGGGTCGATGTTGCAGGGCAAGGATCGAAGAAGAGAAGAGGTTTTGGTGTGCAGGAGCAGTGCAGCGGAACCGAAATTGGCGTCGACAGGGTTAGGAGGGGTGACGGAGGTGGACAAGGAGAGTTTCTGGCCTTTGGTGGAGAAAGCTACGGGGGAGAACAAATTGCTTGTGTTGGACATGTACACGCAATGGTGTGGCCCTTGTAAGCTTATGCATCCCAAGGTGGTCCAGCTGTCGGAAACATATGCCAATGATGTGGTGTTTGCGAAGTTGGATTGCAACCAAGAGAACAAGGAGCTTGCCAAGGAGCTTGGCGTGAAGACGGTGCCAACGTTCAAGGTGTTCAAGAATGGGGAGATTGTCGCGGAGGTTCGAGGCGCCAAATTTGAGGAGCTCGTGAAGGCCATCGAAAATGCCTTGTAGGTAGGTAGGTAATGGAAACTGTCTCTGTGTTTCCGTAGCATGTAATTAAGTTTTTAAGTTAACATTCATCATCTCGCGTGGGGATCGATTTTTTTTGGCGCCATAGCCGGAAAATTTCGGTGTGCAGATTACTTACACCCCGCTCGAAGAACTGTAAATTGTTGGGACTGAGTGGTACATAAATAATCTCTTGGTTCCTATGGATTCTTAGTAGAGGAAGATGGCTGCCATTGGATGATGATGATGTTGTCCGCGGTGAATTCAGTTTTTTTCCTCGATACAACTTAGCCTATTAGAGACCTCACACAACTTGGTGCCAGTAGGGTATTTGACGGTATTTTTGCTGTCGATACCATTCGGGTCTATATAGCATGCAAGAACCTTTCATACCTAGGCTAAATCGCCCTAGTACCAATGTGGTTTAGAATGGTATTAACCCAAGTAAGAACTCGGGTATACGAAGATTTTCTCACCTTGAAAAACCCACCAAACATCAATATTTGACTGGTATTACAATTTTGATACTTCTGGGAGGTTCTTTGATATCGTTATTTATGTTGATTATTGATACCATGTGTTCACGTATACACCAGACCAACATTGGTATTTATCTGATATTTTTCATTTTCCTGTTGGCTCAATGTTGGATCACATGTCTTGGTTTACTCCTGTACTCGTTCGTTGATTAACTTACTGTACATTCTTCTAGTAGATTGAATGGCCAACAGCACCCCAATCTTTGTTGGATGTCCAGTGTCAATCCTTTGTTTGTTTCGTTTGTTATGCTTTATTTCGATTGAAGAACAGATTCCATTGCTAATGAAAAATAAATTACGACCACATCAACAACTCCTTACCTGAGCTTTACTCTGTATGTCAGTCATGTTTTCAATTGAAACAACCTTCCTCCTTTCTGCAGATAGATATGGTTGACAGCCCTTATTGGTTACTTTTTCTGACTGGCACACTTCTCCTAGGGTATGAAACATGTGATTAGTACAAGATGGTTAGCAAATGCAAATCAAGGCCATCGCCACTTTCCTCATAATTTTCAGAGCTGATATGAATATCTTATTCACTATTAAAGTGACGATTCCTTGTGCCCATTAAATGGTCATATAGGCCCCCCCAGTTATGTTGACTGTTGAGCATACCAATCAAAATAGGTGTCTTAATAAGAAAAGTAACAGAATTAGGACTGTCTATCTTAAAATACCAACTCTGGCATGTGATTAACATGTATCTCAATCAATACTCGGACTGGCATCATAGCTGTTGGAAATGTCTGTGTTCAGACCACACTGCAAGTGTTGCGAACTGTAAACTGGCTGGAACGAGTGGTAGATAATCAATCTCTTGTAGAGTTCTATGTGTCCCAAGGTATGCAACAATGAGCTGTCAATAATGAGAGCTTGCCACTTGACTATGCTCAATTGCATTCGTGTATGTACTCAAGGACCTTCATTCTTGAAAAATAACAGAACGTCCTTACACATCCTTAAGAATCTGATATTGCCGTCATTTCTGTTGTGTGATGTCTGTTTCTAATAGTTTGTGGCAACAAGGCCTGCCTACCTGAAGTTTTTTATTTTTATTTTTATAATATATGTCTGGGGATATATCAAAACTGGTAGAAACAGGCTATGTTCTTGCTAGTGATTTGGAGATGCTCAGTAATTGGAGAATTGTTTTCCTCCCCTTTCATGGCAAGTTCTGGATATGCAGAACATTGTCCAACTTTGGCTCAATGTTGATCGAATTTAACATACAAATTTCCACGTAGAAGGGACTAAGTTGACTAAAATTGACTAGAATTACATGCAAGGAAGTAAATAGAAGTGTAAAACTTAAGTCAACTTAGTCCTTTTACATGGAACCTGACCTAAGTAAATGCTTTTGTTTACTCTCTGACTTGTCAATCAACTTGCAGCATTTTCTCCAAGGAGGAGAATGGCCAGGGCCAAAAGCTTCAGATCTCCAATATTTGATGAGTGTATGTGCTTTTATTTAAGCTGGACAATGTAAGCGATTTTATTTCAACACCTTGAGACCGTAGCCTAACGGAAATTGTATGCATTCAACAGTGGCTACCATGGGGTCTTCCATCGCTGGCGTGCCACTAATATAATATTAGAGTTGCTCCCTCACCCATCTTCTTTTATCGATTTGAGGGATTTTTACTCCTCACTTTCATCAGTTTCAAATATGTTTGACCTCCCACATCCTCGATCATTCCATATGCCCTCATTGATTGTTGTCCTTCTTGGATTTGGTTGCAAATAATAGTGATGCTATTAGTCAATTTTGCGATGAATTGATCACACTAGGTCCACAGCATGACGGGTTTCTTTCACATGGGCTTATACTATTCACAATGGAAAACGGACTCTGAAACAGTACACTAAGTAGCTCTCTTAATGTGGGCCAAGGTAATTTTATAGAGCCCACATTGATTCTTATAATGAGGATCAACGTGGGCCATGTTAATTGTCAACCCATGCCAAATCTCTAGTTCAAAATCAGTATGAGCCGCCTTAATTATTTTTGTAGGAAATTGATGTGGGTGGATTGAAAAAATAAATAAAAAATGCTATATTTGATGTAAGGTGATTACTTTAGTTTATGTATGGTGTTGGTCAGAGGTCTCAAGAAAGACCGAGGGGAAGGTTCAAGGTCTTGAATTCACATTATTTCCACCCAGACTAGATAATTAAGTGGCCCATGTTAAGTATTTTCACTTTAATTTCCTAACTACATTAAATAGTTAAATATTTAATGTAGTTAGGAAATCTGGGCAGCCAAATTGACCTACATCTGTCCCATGCCTTCATGCACACTATTGCTGTCTAGTTTGGAAATTTATCACAAACAATTTACCACACCTGCAATAAACATTTCATTCATAATCTACCAGTTCCGCAAGTACTAAGTTAGACATACGAGTGCCAATAATGTCCATACCCAAAACGTCTCTCATTGATGCCAGCGCCATCTCTTGCTGTCCCAATGGCTTTTTTGTATTTCATGACTGAACAAGGGGTTTCCATTGCTGAAAGGCTTGAATTGAGTCACACCAACGACCCCTGATTCTTGGCCCTCCATTCACTTTTTGGGCCACACATCCAAAATTGTTGAATCAAGTCCGGCCCTCTTTGCCTCCTGATGGGGGATTCTCTGTGCCGCCTTTCGTCCCGATAAACAATGTCGTGAACCTCTTGATACCAGTTCTGCAAGTACTAAATTACAACAGCTACTACTGATGAATAGATTGGGTAGCAGGATTTGGAAGTGATGAGAGCTCGGTATTGACTGGGCCTCCTTGCTCTGTTCACCACTATGTCTTACCATGTTGTCCATCAGGATGATTTGTTACATGGATCACTTCTGACGGTCTCGTAAATTGGAGCCGAATACTGTAGGGTGTTGTCTCGTTCGACACAAAATTGATTATTTTTGGGAAGAATGTTGCCACGTGTCGTATCCACATTGACCAAGGCCGCGCTCAATCCAACATGGGAATCACCTGTCGCGACTCCAAGTGTTGAACCGGCTTTCACTCTGTGGCACCTTCATCGACTTTTAGGGACTAGGAGCACGGATTGTGAAACAATGCTGTTGCAGTCTTCGTTCCTTGGAGTGTCGTGCAGTGATTTACTTTGGAAGGGTGCAATTGGTGTGGTTTGCGAGCGTCTGCTCTCGAGAAGGTTATGGATTCCGCCCTTCCCCAAGGTGGGCGAGTCGACTGCCAGAGCTGCTTTAATTGCGGGATGTAGGTAGGCTGTCTCAAGGAAGCCCCGGACGTCGAGGTTGGGCTCGAGCATCATCTCTAGCTTGTCCTTGGCCCTCGCTTCCTGATTGCATCACAACTCAGCCACCAAAGGTTGGTTGGTTTTCTTGGTTTTGAAACACGTTACGAATGAGTATGGTAACTGACACGAGGAGCTTAAATATGGGTTAATTAATTAGTCAACTCTCTTCATGAGCCGCAGATGCAATGGGTGGGCATGGCTATAATCTCATAACCGATCGTTCATCCAAGAGTAGTGGGGTTATCAAAACTTGTCATCATTTTTTCATTTATAGAGACAAGATATCATCCCGTATATCCTAGATTCTGTCCATGAGCTGATCAGTTATGATTGGCAACCAAGCTCGAGTAGGTGGATGACTCACCGCTCTTATGGTTTTTGTCATCCACTCTCTCGTCGGTTATCTAGTCCATAGTTGGGCGACACATGTCCACCGATCATGAGGGGATATGGTTATGGATTACAAATATCGTATTCATAGCCACTAGAAGGACGCCCCGTCATTGAGATTCCTCCTCACATCAGTTGATGGTGACTACACCTAAAATCCTCGTACGCATTTGAGAACATTTGGCATTATTAGATCGTCTCACTTTTTGTTTGGTCTCGCTAGTAAATGAAATAGGATTCGAATGCGTCTTAGCATGTAGTTTTAACGACCCTATCTGATGGCGAAAAAAAAGGGTTCTGTAGAAATTGGATGGGTGTTTGTAATTACCACTTTGTATAATGTAATGCTGAACTCTATATGGACTCAACAGTCGATATAAGTTATCCATGTTGGATTGGTACTGTATTTTTATTTATGTTTAATATTATCATTCGGGCATCTATATTGAGGATTTCACAAAATTTTCATACTAGTGACTACGGATACTTGACGGCATTTTTATTTTCGATACCATTTGGGACTACAAACCATGCACGAACATTGATACCTAGACAAAATTGTCCGACTATCAACATGATTTAGAATTGTAGTGACCCAAACAATAACTCCAAGTTTACAAAGATTCACTCACATATCACCACATATCAATGTTTGATATGTATGACAATTTTGATACCCACAGGTAAGTTTTTGATACCGTTGCTTATGTTGATTATTTGTACCATGGCATTCACCCATATACCGGACCAACAATGGATCCAAACATGGTAAGCTAGATTGGTCACACAACATGGAAGAGATTGTAATTGCAGATTACACGAGTGAATGAAGTACCTGCAAAGGATACTGGTGGAACGCAGGTCCATATCGTTGCCTGCAATACCAGTGGAAAAGAAGTGTGCCAATGGGCAATGGTAGCAAGAGAGGTGTTGATGCTGCTGACCGTTTGATTGAGAATAGCCCAATCAAGGTGATGTGGGTGATGAGCAGGGCGATAATTATTTGTCCATGGATAATCGGCCAGAAGGACGCCGAGCTTTCATACTTTGGCTCGTATACGTTGATTACCTACAAAAAAAATCACATGTGATATGGAACGGTTAGGCTACGCAAAATTTTGGTTGACCTGTCTGTTCTCGATCGGATAAGGTGGTCATGCTCTTAGAATAGACCCTAGTCTGTTGATTTTCATTTTACGTGTGGCCGAGTCCTGGAAGAAGCATTTAGTACCTGGTTGCGATATATAATGTAGCCGAACGCAAAGAACACGATGATGAATGGCAGGATGAGAGGGGAGATGATGGAATACACCAGGCCCAGAAGACAGTAGAGTCCGAGTTTTGGCAACAACGCGTGGTATTGTGGTGTCGTGAACACCATCGCGTTGTTTCGATCTTTCTCGGTCTTCACCACCATCACGTTTTTGACGTGGTACAACAGTAAGGCCCAGAGCCGCAACACTTCCGCGGCCACTGTGGACCATCCGTCGACCATTATGTACGTGATGAAGAACGTGGACTTCATTGGAATCGAGCTCCCGAAAGCTTTTGGAACTCTGTCACGGGTTTTTTCACAATGAGAAAATGAGATGAAGTGACAGCGATCTTTTGTTCTTAGTGCTCTGAAGTGACGGGAATACTTTGAGATACTAACTTTGGGGATCGCGTGGTGGTCTTCATCACAAGTTACACTCTACATTCATACATGATTAACACTGAGTAGTACACATTGATTGTAATCACATCAAACTACAACATTGCATTGACGCCTACCCAAACATTGGGGTTGCAATTTTAATCTTTAGGTTTCTGTATTTTTATCGCCCAGAGATTTAGAAAGTTGGGATGAGCTGAAGCAATGCTGAACAAATCATGAGTTGAATGTTAAGGTAGCATTGACAAGTTTTGAAATCTTGAAGACATGCACCAACACTATTATAATGACTCAACATTAAGTGTTGGTCATTTGCATTTTGAGATACTATCACTATTGCTCTTCCAATTGTTGATTTCCAGATTTACAAAGGGGTCCATGATAAGGTCTACCACTAAAGACTGGATAGAAAGGAGTCCTCACATTCCATAAGGACTTGTGTTGGAAGCAATATTACTAATTAAAACCACAAACCATCAATCAAATGTGATGGCGATATCTATAATTATACTAAGTCTTGACTATAAATTTTTGTAGAGTGAAAAATAAATGTATGATGACTATTTAAAAGGAGTGTTAAAGACTGTGGAAAAATGATGACACATGACACAATTTTGATACACGTTATTGTGTGTGAATCCGGGGTGGATCCGAGATGGTTGATTTTACATCCACGTGCATAAATTTTGCAATCATCTAGTGAAAGAGAACCAATGATAAGACCTTGCAAATCCCATTGTTTTCAGGTAACATGCAATCTATTTATGCATGATCTAGGTTTTAGTCAATGGAATTCTAAGTTTCTACGTATATGCAACCCCTTTATGATGACTGAAGAATTTATTGCACTTTCGATCAAAGAACCATGCATCATTATTCACATTTATCTCGTGACAGAGTTCCAAGAAGGGGACGAGTCTCGCACCTTGTTGGAGCACTAACGTACTGCTTGAGTTGCTCAAAAACGGATCCAACAATCACGTTGCCAAAGAAGACGTTCACAACCATAAATACAAAAAACTTAGTTGCAGCGTGCCTCTCCATCATTGATAACGAAATGTTGCCTTCAAACTTGCTGAGAAACATCATAATTTGTGGAAGGAATGTGAGGGACAGCTTCAACGCAAGGCCTGGTAGAAATCCTTGCAATACAGACCTCATGAACTTCCTGTACAAGAATTGGAGAGTTAAACTAGCTGGTCTCATAAGGATTCTACAGTGGTGCTATTCCAACATGCATATATATATATATATATATAAAGGCCTGCCCCACAGCAGAGCGAGCATAACTGAAGAGCCTCTTTGTTTTTAGGCTACTCCTCCCTTTCAAGGGTAGGTTTTATGTGTGGTATTCAAACATCCGTTGCCACTAGGTCATGGAATGTATTCCAACATGTATGACAATTGGTACGATCATGTTCCAGTATGGTCAATCAACTCAATGAGCAGTTATGTTCACCTATTTGAAATTAAGAGCTTCCAAAGTGACTATGTTTTTGTGACTTTCATTTCCTGCTTGATAGTTAGTCAAATGAATTATGAAGTAAAATAAACGATTGACGTAAATGAACACTTAGGTTGGTAAGAAAAGCAATTTGAAAACGGTTGTTAGCTCTTGTCAAGATCTTTCCAACAAGTTTTCACCCACCAAAGTTTCACTTCAGTTGTTTGACGGGTTATGAACACAATTGAGTCTCCAAAGATCCTAGACATTATTGTCACGGTTCATGACATACATGACTAAACAACAAGGTTTTCGAAGATTTGAGACTAAGGTATCATAATGTGGGTGTTATGTAGGTAGTTTTTCTTGTTGACTATCTTCTAATGATCAAATTTACGTCTTGAAATCTATGTTGTATTGACAAATATATGATGCATCATCCACCAAAGTTGGATTAAAAAAGAGAGGATATTCTTGATTTAGTTATGGTTATTGGAATTGCATGTGTGTTGCTCCATTAAATGAATACAAAAGCCCTCCCCCTCGCCCCACAGTTTGTGTTGACTATTAAATGTAGAGTAGTTAATAATTCTTGAAAACATATTAATCCAATCTCTGTCATATGTTATTATGTCTTTATGATATTTGTTTTCAAAAACACACCTATTGACCACTCACCATTCTAATATAGGTGTCCAATTAGGAAGCATAACCGAATAACACCCGCATGCGGCATACCTTACCTCCACCAACAATGTAATAACACAAATTCTACGGAGACTGGGTTCCTAAAATTCAATATCAAAGAGGCATTATCAATAAAGCGACATCATATATATATATATAGATAGATAGATAGATAAGTACATGGCTCCAATCACTAGGCTTGCATAGTGTCCACCACAATGTTAGCCCAGCGTGAAGTCTTTCTGGTCGATGAGAGGCTTGAGAAAGTTTGAAACTCTTGTCCCCAAAGTGTCCAATTTTTGTAATATCAATATCATAATTATTCAATATCAAAAAGTAAATCATCAACGGAGTGACTACGAAACAGAAGAAAAAAGAACATCAGTTCTTACCGAGTCCAGGAAAGATGGTCCGTTTCCCATCCTCATCAAGAAACTGTAAGAGGGGATGATGAAGTATTGCCTACTTTTCACCAGATTAATGAGGCGACATGATTCATCCACAATGTAATATACAGAAATTATTCCGGCTCGTCTTCATGTTCCTCCAATCCAACCACACGTTCAAAAAGGTAGAATGACCAGCAGCTAGCAGCACATACAGTTGCGTTGGCGATTGAGCGCGAAGACTTACTGGTCGATGAGAGGCTTGAGAAAGCGGAAATTCTTGTCCAGAGTGTCCAGATTCGCCAGCGACTGCACGAACGTGATGGGAATCATGAAGAAGAAGGCCATCAAGAACAGGAGGATGCAGATGAACACGCGCCGGGAGTTGAGCTCCATGTAAGGGATGGCGACGTTGTCCCAGCACACGTCCCGGGCTTCGGGAGCCCACTCGGTGAGCCAGCACGTCGAGTCCTTGCTTTGCTGAGTCTGTGCACAAACGGCGGCTCCCCAGCGCGTGTTGAAAGACACGAACCCCGCTTTCATCACATACTCGTCGTCGCTTGCCAAGACGTTGATCCGCTCCTCTTCGATCTGCGAGAATCATCAAGGTGCGCGCGGGGGTGTTGAGTGACTAGGTTGATTGTTTTTTTTCTCTTGTTGGTCAAATTTACTGCGTCTTCAAATTTGTGCAGCATTTAAAAGAAAATCTACGATGAAGTATCGGCAAAAGCCGGATTGGGAATCGGAGCTTTCCTGGTTTAGTTTTAGTTAAGATCAGAGGTGCATAAGATTAGCAAAAGAAGAAAAAGAAAGACACCCCCAAAAAAAGGGATGCATGTTATGGTAAAATTAATCCTGACCACATGGTTCAAGTGCAAATCTATAAGAATGATTTTTCTTTCTCAATTTGAACATTCATTATATGTGATGCAAGGATTGCAGTGAGGGCATAACATTATTCAACTGAGTTTATACGTTGGGTGGGGCTGGGAATAGCACGGTTTCTATTCGGAATTATACTCTGTTTATTCTCATAGCAGAGCATTGCATTGATAGATTCAAGCTGAAAAACTTGAGTGAAACAGTGTACTGATAATATTAGAATGGAACAGCTAATAATAGCTAAATGATGTTCTGGACCTCTTCAGTGAGCCGACTACATTCAAATGTGTAGAAGTCGATTGCATCCATTTTCTCTCCAAAAAGATGGAGAAACCCTTTCTGCATCACACACATATTCAAACACCATCATATTTACGAAGGGTCAAAAAACTACATCGCTGCTTTCTTTTTGTTACCATTTTAGTTTGTGTAAGGTCCCCTAAAAAAGGAACAGATGTTCTGGTGAAAATGAGAAATTTCATAAAGGTTTGCATATTTAGTTGTTCTCCTCCAAAGTGTTTTATGTGAAACGATGGCATAAGTAACATCTTTTAAGTAAAAATCTGAACCAGAAAAATTACTTCAGGAATATCCTTCTTGCTCACAAACCTGGTGTGACGAGTCTATGTCAATGTGCAAGTGGTAAAACACTTTTTACATTTGAATTGCAATGTGAATACCAAAATCTTTGAAATGAAGTTTTTGCTGCTCACACTAAAAAATCACATCTTTAAAAAAATAAAAAATAAAAATCTAAGTTGTAAGCACGCTTTATTTATTTTTTGAGTAAAAAGAAGTTAGCTTGAACCTTTCACCAAATCTCAGGAATCATTAAGCATGCCAGATAAGAAATTCGATCGTGAATGCTTTGAATTCACATTTATTTGTATCATATCATCACTCAATCAACCAAGTTCATTTTGCCCAAAGCGGTTCCACTTGCCCGAATCGTTGGTTGTGTGGACAGTTGGTTAGTGGTTCTTCGCTTCTGTAAGTACTCAATCTTGTTCAGACACTTTTCCTTCTCCTCCACAAGTTTTGCTAAGGATTTTGCATTGTATACAACCTGCAGTACCACAATATTATCCAATTGTAAATGATCACATATATTTGAGTGGTTAGGTGTGGATCTAAGAACGGACACCAATAACACATATGGTTATTTAAAGAGATTGGACTAAGTATGTGCTCAAATTTTGTTAGCATTTTAAGTTCAATAGTCAACATGATTTGAGTGACCCATATAATCAATTGATGAGGAAGAGAATATTCTTCACTTTGCGAATGCATAAGATAGCACATGAGCTCTAAAAACCATGGGAAAAATGCTTACATGTGTAATTTAGATTTGCTTATCATTTTGCACTAAGTTCATGTTTCATGTCTTACAAGAAGTAGGTGCAAAGCTAACTTAAAGTGAACTTTTGATTAAGACTTGTTTATTTTATTAGTGATTTCCTGAGGTCTTCACAATATCCAAATTTTTCCGCAAACACTTAAAACATGAATCACAGATCCATGTTCACAACACCAACCATCAAGGGAGGGTGAACATACAAATTCTTATGTAGAGCCTAGGGAATCACATTCATACTAAAATTAATACCGAAATCGGGGTCAAAGACCCAAAATTAGTCTAATAAAGATAATTTAGTATGAATCAACAATTGATTTATAGTGCCAAATATTTTACTGCACCCTAGATAATAGGTGTTACTGAAAAAATAATTTGAATGACCTGGTGTGTGCAATAGTGCTCTGAATGGTTTTCTTTGAAAAATCCCTCAATTTGTTGACTTATGGAAATTTGCGAATCCCTTGGAGCTTGCCTCACTAAAATCTGCATGGTAAATTTGGTCATTAGAATTTAGAACACAAACTTGGATCATAGTCTCACTACACTGCTTCATACGATAATTAGAGTCACAAGTGACTATTGGAAACTATGTAACACTATAGATTTATATGCTCTACACATGAACGCTATCACAATCACCTCTACACTCTACATTTGATTTAATGTGCCCCCCACTATATAAAAATGACCCACACAAGTAATCTTGCAATCACTGAACAACAACTAGAGAATGCATGTGGATTGTGAAACGGATCCACTTGTTGTTACGTGACAAATCATAGAGGCCTTCTTAATTGACACTTCACATTAGTTTTAATGCCACACCACATTAGATTCATACTAGTGTACTTGTTAACCCAAGCATGAGATTACACAGGCTGCTATACATGCTCCCTATTTTGGAAGGGGCACGCTAGCGCTGAACATTGTAGCTTCACGTGTAGCTTGCGCCTTGCCCATGCGGCAAGCATGTGTGCATTGCAAAATTATTTTAAAATATAAATAAAATAGAACTTTGCAAGTCAGTGAGAGAAGCTCACCTAGCTGGGTCACTATTGCAGAGTGAACAATACTCAGGTTGAGTCCTGTTCATTTTGCAAGGGAGGTATTATTCTCTCAAAAAAACCCAACTTCCCAGCATTAGGGGAGCAACACCTAGTACTGAGTGATGTTATGAGTTTTTGGGAAATTATTGTTTTGGATTCTAGAAAATAACAAGAAAATCATACTGTGAATTGATCAGGACGCCGTTTTTGAGCAGCCAGAAAATTGAACCGCAAAACCTCCACTTCTCCATACTCTTTATACAACATCAAACATGTCCAAGCGGTATACAAATAGGCTGCCATCAAATGAGCCCAAAGCCTGCCCTGTGCCCAACGAACATTTCGTTAACCTTCAGCTAATTTTCTCAGTTCCCCATTGAGCATCAATTCAATGAACTTCAACCACACTAATATGTGCACTTAGGTTTCCCCATGCTAATCTTTCGACATTCCTCACTAATTTGAGTATTTATTGCCATATTAACAAGACACAATATTTATTGTTTCACTGTCGCTGAATAAACAAAGTCATACAATTTTTGTATATAGTTTTGATCCATGGTAATTTGCACGTGCAAAGAGGCAACCTATTTTTGAAGGCAACCTTATCACACATTTCAGTGTAGGTTTTGAAGTCAACTAGATTCAATTATGAGTCACATAAACTATCATTGCAATACTTGTTGGGGTTCAAGGATTTGTACAAATCATCACGTATCCATTATAAAAGCACCCTCAATCTCTTAATGGTTAATCCCTGAGCATCTAAGTAGCCTAGATTGGGCTCCTCCAAGCAAACCAAAGAAAAAGAAAAAACGTACTTGAGTTGCATACTTTCATTTTTAGCCAATCATATAAAAAATGATTATGCTATCTAGAACCAACTTAATATTCTTCAATTGCATTATTTGATTAAGAGTTTAAACACTTTGATGTTGTTGAAGACTTATGTTCATATACGTAGCATGGGTGTTCTTGGATGCAAAATTCACAGGGAGGTTCACTCCATTGTCAAGTTGAACACCATGTGCGAACAAAGTTTGCGACCCCCATATTACATGCCATAGATCATTTTTAAATTAATGATATTTTTTCTACATATACATAATCATTGATAGTATCTTTTTCATATTTTTCAAAAAAATTAGTCATCTTCATTTTTGTAGTAATTTTTTTGGTTCAATTGTGTGTCATTCTAGTTAGAAACGGTATGTTTTATTATAAAAAAATCATCAAATCTAGTTACCATTTTTTACTATGTAATAGGTACCGTTTATATCTACTCATGAAAAAAAATTAATACAAGTTTGACTCATTTTGGTGATGCTTTATGTAAAAAGTAGGATTTTTTACATGTAAAGTGTTCGCACGTGGTTGTTCAACTTTACAATAAAGTGACCTCCCCATGGCAAAATTATTTATGTCATATTTTGATCATCGATGTCTAGTATGAGCATAGTTTCTTTTTCTCCTTAAAATAAGACAATGCATGTAATAATGTTTCAAAACATAAATCAAATCAAATATGGTTTATGTCAAACTTGGTGAAGCCCAATCTAGATTGTGTTCGGCCATATGAACATAAATGGCCGTGAAGCCCAATATAAATTGTGTTCATATGGCCGTGTAGCTGAGACCCCATGTACCGTAAGGGTTAAGAAACATCAATTCAACTAACCGTTTTGATTTGTCGTGCACGTTGGCTATGGAGATTGTATCAACAACACCATAAGAGAAATCGGGGTTTGCTTCTTTGTACGACGTAAGCTCATTGTCGGTTTTATTGATTGGAATTAGTACAAGGCACCCCCACACCATCATAGGCACAAAGATCTTCAACCTATCATTGAACAACATCTCTAAACTTGCTTTAATATGAGGCGAACATAACCAACCACTATAACTATACTCTATGATGTCAACTATATAATATGAGTGTGGTATTGAGATAATAAATTTCATAATGAGACTAGACATAACCATAACATTATTAAAATCCATAACAATATTTTGTGGGACTAACAATATTCCATAGAATATTTCCAAATATTTTTCACATTCAGTCTAAATGTGGGAAACATTGAGGAATATTATGTGGAATATTGTCAATCCCACATAATATTGTTATGGATTTTAATAATGCTATGACTTACATCAAAATTAACAAAATAAATAAATTTGCAATCGTATCAGGTTCCTAGAAAAAGGCTAGAAAAACAACCAATGTGACCTACAATAATTTAAACTAGAGGTTGGATGTGGGTTGAAAACTAACTTCGTGGGCTCTAAAGAATTACAATGGCCCACACTAATTAGTGATATTACTATGTTGTGTTACACCTAACATGGCTAATAATTGTTGTTATGAATATTTAGATGTGTAAAAATTAAGATAGATAGATAGATATCAAATATCTTACCCTAAAAGGAAAACTCGCAAGAGAACAGCCGAATCAAGGCCCGCGTGTTCAATCAATTCGGTTTCCCCCATGCGAAGCGTTGTCCAAATCCAATCCATCACATGTGCATAGCTCTTCACATTTAGGTTCACATAGCGGTTCATAGGGTGGCTATTAGTAGACCGAGTTTGGTCCCGTGTGGTGGCGCTACTAGTAATAGTAGTAGGAGGAGGAATTCTTGAACTTGCATTTAACTCTCCGGTCACCTTTTGTTTTTGGCCCTGGAGGAACCACTTGGGATAGTAGACACGTGCGTTCATCGGTTGGTTCTTCAACACCGCGAATGCAAGTAACAAGCCAATGGATGTTACAATGTTGATCCATGCCGCGGTCACCACGTCGAGGATGTTGCCCGTCATATATACAATATATATTGATGGTTTTTGAATGGCAGCTCATCGAGACACCCAATCCTCAACGTGAATTTTGGAGGATCAATGGACTTAGATTCACATCGATAAGACTGTTGATGATTTTTTATTTCTTGAATTTTTTAATTTTTAATTTTATGGATTCTCCTTGACATCAAAAGCTCAACCCGGAACTCCTTTGAGTATTGTAACTTCTATTTTGGGTCCACTGACTCAAAGATAGACAATATTCCCTCAAACCGTACTCAAGAGCAAGGGCTTTTGACAAGTTGTTAGTGATAAATATATATCTGTGGTGGACACATGTCCGATATGAATACTTTTTTCTTAAATTCTTCTTCTTCTTCTTCTTTTCTCTTTGTTTCGACCTAGAATATCACCTGCTTATGCATGATCAAGAGTCTCTTAATGTAAACCAATAGAGGTCAAAGGGGACTCTATAGAATAATTGACATTACATTATTCAGATTCATAACAGTGTTATGTGGGACTAACAGTGTTCCAGGTAGTATTTCTGAATATTCCTCATTGTTATGGATGTGAATAATGTTATGAAGGCACATGCCCCTCCAAAGGCACTCCCGACTCATTAAGGAACCAATCCTTAAAGAAAAGCAAGGATTTTGCTCTTATTCATGTCGGTGATAAAAATACCAGTGTGTTTTCATTTTTTCCATATTACGAGAATCTAACCCTCATGGTTTCCTCACTTCAAAAAGCTCGATCAATTTGAAATATGAATGCACCTTCTTTTTATTTGTGTAATGATGACTCTCAAATATTTTGATCAAGAATATGATATGTGCATGAGTATCAAACTTTAACAAAGATTATGTAGACTCTCATTGAAGTATACTTAAAATACATCTAATTTGATGCCATGGCACAAACTATTGACAATCTATGTAAAATGATCTTGCAATCATCGTGTAGCAAGCTTGAAGGCAACACACAATGAAGTTTAATTGACTTATGTTTATAATCAAATTATGGTCACAATATGCAATCCCAAAGCATTGCCCTAAATCAAGAGCTTTTGACATGGGTATTAAACTACTTGCAAATATTTTATATATGATTAAAGGATAGACAAGCATTGATGCAAAAAAAAAAAAAAAAAAAAAAACCACAAACCTAATTGTTAGGGAAATAAATGTTTCTTGCATGTCAACTTTGCACATCCAACACATGCATGTAAAAAGGGCATAATAGTTGGGGCAACTTTTCAACAACACATTGCGTATTCACATACTTAGTGATGTTGATTTAGATACTCAATCTTGGGCAATACAATTAAACCCACCATAATTCTCCAGTGAGAGCTTAGAGCATTGGTGTCAAGACACAAAACTTGCAATTACACAACATATTTGAGATTTCTATAATCTAAAATCTACTTTCCAAAAAAATTGCCAGCTTCACAAAAAACCTCCTCACGATAAACCAATTGCATGCACATCATCAACAAATTTGTCAACCATGGCAAACCTCCTACATTATATTGGATAGATTGTATACTAAGCACCTCTCTAACTTATTTATAATAGCCGCAAACTTTTTAAAATCATCCTTTGGAATAATGGATCCAAGCTAGAAATTTCAATAACATTACTCAATTATGTGGACCCTTGGAAAATAAAAATGGGATGCTATAAGCTCAATATGAATCCGAGTCTCCCTATGCAAATCTTTTGAGCATCTCAATATTGTATTTTGAGGGCCCACAGAACGAGCACTAAGTGCTAAGTGAATTCCTTGAGATATGGATGTTTGTTTGGAATGAATTTATGGTGATTGACATTGATTTACATGCTCATGTGCGCAAGTCATAACCTGGTAGATAGGCAAATAGATAGTTGGGTAGGAATGCTTCATGCACATTATAAGGCAAATGGCCTCACAATTGACGTCGATGGAAATACATTGAGTTTTATTCTTATTTTTTCAAAATTTTCCTTTATTTTTAGATACATTGATAGAAAGACTAACCTCATGTGGAAGCATGCATTGATGAAAGTAGTGTTTGCCCGCTGCGTCTATGATGATGCAAGTAACCTTACTTTGTCAAAACTTTAATATTACTATGAGTAGTATGCTATTCAAAGTCTTCTTTCTTCTTCTTTCTTCTTCAAACGGGAATTGCAATAGAAGTTACAATATTTGCCACGGAGATTCCGTAGATGTAGGGTGGTGAAGCCTCCATCCATCCCTTTAATATTCATGGTCTCAAGGATAGATTTCATGCATGATTGGTGGGCCCACGGTGATAAAAGTTGTGATTACATGAAATTTTAGATGAACATCCAATTTCAACTTATTTAAAGAAATTAAAACTGAGTATATTTAAAGCTACTTCTATGATATGCAGGGGTGGAGCCAAGATTTTGACCTAGATGGGGTTGACCTCAAAATATGGAAATATCCAATGTATATTTTATTTTCAAATTTGAATAGGTGGTCAAATTTGATTATTTATTGAGAGATTTGGACTTATCGAGCTGATATCCCATTAAAAATTTGATATTGTTGTTAATATCCAAAGCATTGGCAATGGTCTTTTTGATATAGGTGATCATCAAATTGATCATCCAATTATTGCCAATAAACATCACTAATAATAAGCACATGCATGACTTTCCTTCAATGCACTTGTAGAAAACATTGCAAAAAAGAACCGCAGTCATTTTCCCATTGCGGTTATTTTCATCATTCACTCTGCAATCACTAAACGACTGCAATTTTTTTTTGGTTTTCCCAATTGAAATTTTAGTAATTAGGGGCTTGTAATATACCGTTGGAAAGGTCATGAAAACACCTCTCCAATGGTGTATCACACGCCCCAAAACATTCAACATTGCAGTTACAAAATGACAAAGAAAAATATGTAGTTGTTTTGGCATAGTTTTCTACTAGTGATGGCAGAGGGGGGCTGAGCCCCTCCCCCCCCCCCCCTTGGCTCCGCCCTTGATCATATGATGCTACATTTAGTGTATTTTTGAAGATGTTTTCTATTATATAAAAATTTCTATCCATTTTTTTATCATTCACAAATAATTCTTCAAAACAAGTTGAAACGATCATTATGTATGTATATCCAATGTTCAATGATAGATAGATAGATAATGCATATATCATAAAGATTGTTTATAAACATTGAATTTACATAGATTTCTTAGACTCATTTTATGATTTTAAAAGAAATTTTAACCTAGGTTTTATTACTAACTGGTTGTTCTCTTCTCTAGATATATTTAGAGTGTTGGATAGACTTTGTGGATTAAAAATAAATAAATAAAATCATAAAATTTATAAATAAAAAGGTAAAAAGAGAAGAAGACGTGAAGGCTTGACATGTTTGGGTAAAATATATATATATATATATAAAAAAAAAGAGGTGATTGTCAAACATAACTCTAGAGCAATCTAGAGCTTCCTTCCCTAGCCACGGGGTCTAGTGATATCTATGTTTTTGTATGTTCATAATCAATTGTCTAAATTTCATAATTATTTTTTAAATGACTTTATTCTTATTATTCTTATTATTTTAATAATTATATCTAACCCCTAACTAAATTAAATGAGTAATATCACCAAATTTGTATGTTATTCCAATCAGTGTTTGGTTAAATACAATTTTGCAATCAAAAAATGAAATTACGCCCCAATTTTTTTTTAAATCATATACATTTTTTAATTCTAAATTTTTCCTTGATATTGTATATTGAATATATCATCAACTATAGATTCTAAACCCGTAAATATTGAAAGGTCATGAATTGGGCTTTCGAAAAGAAAGACAATGGCTAAACAAAAATCCAAAGACCAAGCAACTCTTATAGCGTTTATTAGAAGCTCAAGTGTCTATAGTTGATTGATAAAATAAATCATAAAGGCTACTCAAGTTAAGTGTTACATGAAAGTCAGGCAACAATAAAGCAACAAATATAGCTCCTTCAACATATTACTACAAATGTCATCATAGCGTTTTTTTTCAAATGCTTAAATTTTTTTGTTGCACTTGTGTTTCTTTAAAGAAAAATGAAAGCCATTGCTAGAAAAGTTTCATAGCATAAATTTGTGTTAAAGCATATGGGAATCAACAGATGTCACTAACTTTAACCTCTCTAGAACTGACCCTCACCCTGAACCTTCGCCTATGAAATGCTCAAATGTAATGGCAAGGTTTGGGTATCATAGTCTACTTTTGAATATTTTTACGATCACGTTGATAGTTTTGTCATGCACTTTCCGATCACAATGTATAAATTCGGGGACATTGATTGTTCAAAAAGATGCAAGTGCAAAATTCAAGACAGTTCAATCGGCAATCAATGTTGTTCCTTCAGACAGCAACCGTGTAGTCATCCACATTCACCAAGGAACATATTTGTAAGATCACGATTCCACCTCCATTCTTGTTTGCAATTTTCACTTGTTTCTTTGGACCACACCAAATTGGGTTTCTAGAAAGAAAAAAAATAGCAAAGAGTTTTGGAATCTTTGCCTTGAACTCGCACTATTTTAATACGTGATTGTTGTGGCAAAACACGACTGCAGTGAAAAGATCACTATACCAAAGCACAAGGTCATCACTCTCATTGGATTCGATGATCCGCTGTTGGTTTACAATGCCAATCATAATTCCACAGGCGGAACGGGAAAAAGTTCTTCAACTAGAATTTTTGCTGATGACTTCATCGCACACAATATCACGTTCCAGGTGGTTGTTCTTACAAATCCAAAACAAACTGACACAATCTAGACAATGTTAGTATTACATGTTTTTGGTGATTGATGCATGCATGATATTTTTTTAGTTGTTGTTTTGGTGTATACTTAGAGTAGAGTTGTCACAAAAACTATGCTACAACTAATACAACGATTTTGAAGTTTGTGACGTGCATAGAATACGGCGCCTCCGGTTGCTAAAGGTGGACAAGCGGTGGCTCTTCAAATTGCGGGAGATAGAGCAGCCTTTTATAATTGCAAATTTCGTGGAAACCAAGATACCTTGTATGACCACAAAGGCCGACATTATTTCAAATCTTGCAGAATCGAAGGCTCTGTTGATTTCATCTTCGGTAATGGCCAGTCTTTGTACGAGGTACGTTATTATCAAACCCACCTGCGAAACTAGGCATCAAAACTCGAATCTTGGCTACGAATTGTAGATCCACTTTGAAAGTATAAAATTTTCACTTTATTTCACACCTTGTGCAACAACTGACAATAAAGTAATCTGTGGAGTAAAGCACATGAAACTGTGGCTTTAGTCCCACACCTTAAGTTTATGAGAATCAACACAAAGTCACCAAAGTTTTCTCAATGCTTAAATTACCATACACAAGAAGTGGTGTCAGGCTGTTCAAAATTGGGTTTTTTTAGCTTGTTCCACTAGGAGGGGTGGGCCAAGCTAGCCTTTGCATAGGACGGTCCGGGATTCAAGATACCATGTCCCATGTGCATACCCTATTTTAGGTCTTAACATTCTCTCCAAGTTTGAGAGGTGGAAAGAGGAAAACCCAAAAGTTTCACCCAGCTTTCAAAATAGGTTCCGATACACGACAAGCTAACGAGCTCTTCATAGAAAGTTCTCTCAAAAAAGGATCAAACCCACGGTTTTGTCCTTCTTCGAGGAACTTTCCGGATAACCCTATTACGCATAATCCAACACATTTACAAAGCTCTCAAACTGATCCAATGTTCGGGAAGATTTTTGGGCATCATCATTCAAAATCCTAGTGCTCCCAAGTCCAACTAGTTACATGTTTTGATCTTTTAGTTACTTCTTTAATCACTATATTCATTAATTTGAGACTTTCTCTTGTCTCAAATTAATATATGGACCACAACAACATGGTCTAATGTTTGGGTCGTCCTACCTAAACTATCTTGATATGAGTTCTTAATTGGGTTCTTGATATGAACACCCGCTTCAAAGTATTTGCATCTTACAACATTCTCCAATATCTGTGTGATTTTATCCATGTTCTTATATTTGTAACTGTCTCAAAATGCCGAAAAAGTCCCAAATTAATGAATATAGTGATTTTATTGATGTGAGCTATATTTTGTAGATTTCTCTTAAACGGTCGCCAATTATCCTGAAGTTTTGGTGAACTTCAACTGGTCATTTCTCAAACTCAACCGGCTCATCTGTAACTAGTGGTGAGTTCTCCCGGTTCGTTGGAGAGAGGAGAAGAACTCTGGCCTGAAGGGCCAACGTGAATGAAGAGTCTGTTGGGAGGGGAGTGCTATCATTGTGGCCACCACGACCAAGATGGTGCATGCTACCCTTGATGCCCTCATTCGAGGGTAGACTCTACAGTTACAAATTAAAAATAACAAGTACAAGTAACAAGAAATAACTAAGATTAATATTTTGATTAGTTATGTATGGTCGTGTGTTGGATGGTCACTCCTCTAAGTTGGAGTACAATGTGCGTGGCCCTTGTATAATTTAAGTCTTGTGGTATTATTTCATACTTTGAGCTAAGTGTTTGATACTTGGGTTTAGGATATTATTGGTAATATTTGTTTGTTTTTTATTCATCTTTTGGTGACCGTTTGTTGGACCGATCATTAATTGTTCATGGCGGATTGGGAATATATAGGATTGCACGGTGGAATCGAAAGGAGCAGGGACAATCACGGCACAAAGAAGGAGTTCTACCGAGGAACGTACCGGCTTCTCGTTCGTGAGGTGCAATGTTACGGGCATTGGACCTACGTTACTAGGGAGGCCGTGGGGCCGAGCCTCCCGGGTGGTGTTCAGTTTATGCAAGATGAATGCGATCGTTTCTCCACAAGGTTGGTCGAATTGGGGCGACTATAGTCGTGAAAGGTAAGCAATCCTCATCAACGTCTTCTAAATTTGATAGGATTGTTTCTCACCGGCGCATAACAATCGTATACTCACCCTCCGTGCGGAGTTTTCATTCCAAATTGCTCTTTCTTGTCATGAGCTAAGGTGGACTTGCTTAATTCGGTTATTTCTCTTAATAAGACGCTTGTATTTGAGTGGTGTATGGTCAAATGTAGCTCCAACACAACAGATACCAACAAGACATGTGTTTAGAAGAGATTGGACTACATATGCTCAGAATATGCTAACCATTCCAAACTCGATAGTCAACATAGTTGGGAAGACCTAGATGACCGCTTTGATAATAGATAAGGTACTCAGAGGAGCTCTAGAAGTTATGAGGATGGTGGTTATGGCCTTGATTTGGATTTGCTAATCATCTCGTGCTAATCACGTGTTTCATATCCTAGGAGAAGTGGGTTGATTGGCAAAAAAAAAAAGCAATTTTAAGACCATCTACGTTGCCACAAATTGAACGGGGAGAACCGATGACTACACTGATCCCAATTGGTGCGTGTTGATATTTGGAGTTACGTAGTGCAATAACATCTTGCTCAAGACTTCAATTTTTACTAACAAAAGTTCAATAGGTTGTTTGGACATTATAGAACATATTAAATGACTTTGCTTGGTAAAATATTACATTCTCATTATGTAATTAGCTATAGCATTGAGTAACTTTGAATACCAACACGCACTGATTGGGATAATCGGTGTAGTTACATATGAACGGGTTGATGTTGAAGACTTTTTGGAAAAATTCTGGTCACTTTGGAGGAATTTAGAGAATATTACTCAAATTAGTACAAAAAAACCAAAAGATGTCAACATTCAATTGGTTGATCTTGGGAACACTAGGGTCTCAACCAATTATGCCCAAAATATCCCTCGACATTGCTACCACATTCAACTTGAATTTGGTGTGTTGAATATGGAGCATATTGATGGAATTATGCAAGCATAAATTTTCATACACAAACTGGTCTTCATAACATAACACTACTCAGTGTTCAATGCTCGTTCCTATGGGCCTTCAAAATATAACAGTCAAATGATCGAAAAGTTGCGCAAGGAGACTGAGATTCAGAATGAGCTCCTAGCATCCCACCGTTATAGTTTGAGGGTCTACGTTGGTGGGTAATGCTATGAACACATTTTAATTGCTTGCAAGGTTGAACAATGTTATGCACTTTATGCATATAAGAATATATTGTTGAACAAATGAATCATACAAGTGACTTAGTCATGGTATAATACATATGAATAATTGCATACTCCTTAGGTGATGGTGCTCATGAGGGGTTGATGAAAGCTCAATGCCTGACTTGCTTAGGAATATATACAAAATGTCTTTCACACTTGGTTGTGTGTATCTTGCGCACATTCCATGCCTTTGATAGCATATTTTTGAAAATTTAAAGTTGTATGTATTGCGGTTGTTCGTGTAGCACCGTATTTTATGGACAATACCGATGCACGGGCGATGGTGCGGATGAGACTGGTCGTGTGGGTTGGTCCCATGAGCTCACAACACAAGAAGCTGAACCTTTCATGTCACACGACTTCATTGACGGTGATGACTGGCTTTGATGACAATGAAAAACAACTATTTTATATATTTGTTAAGTTATAATGTATACTTGGTTGAAGAAAATGGAATTTTAATCCCTTTCCATTGCATCATGAAACACAAATGCAACTAGTATCAGCAAGAATCCAAGAGGAGTTGTGTTCAAAGAGGACAAATGTTTCAAAACTTTGGTTTTCCTACGTGTGGGGCACCTAGGGATCATTGTTGATGCCATAAATATTACTCAATAGGCAAACTTCACATGATTGTAATTGGTAGCGACTTTGGAACTTCAAACTTCGAGAGGAAGGTTGCTCTATATCGAACTTTAAGAGGAAGGTTGTGGCCATGTCTGTGTCACTCACTTGTTGAGTTTGTACTTTACAATCATTAAGGTCGACAACCCTTATTCAATTATTTTTCTTATTAAGACACCTAGAATATTTGAGTGGTATGTGGTTTGGTGTGGCTCCAAGAACAAATACCAAAAAGACATGTGTTCAAAAGAGATTGAGCTGCATGTTAAAAATATGAAAATCATTGTAGCTCAATAGTCAACACCCATCAACATAATTGAGGGGACCTATATAATGACCATTAAATAAGTATGAGAAGCTTCGCTTTGATAATGAATAAGGTATTTGTATGAGCTCCAAAAAACATGAGGAAAGTGGCTATGGTGGCCTAGGATTTGCTAACCATCTTGTACTCATCGCTTGTTTCATGTCCTAGGAGAAGTGGGTTAGTTGGAAAAAGAAACCATTTAAGGCCCATCTCTTCCTCTTGTTCTCCTTCTCGAGCCCATGTCAGGATCACTAGGTGCTAGAGTGGTGCATTTTCACTTCTTCCATGGAACAATCACAATTCGATGCTATAAAAGAAAAATAAGAAACGAACTTATCCTCTTCAAAATTTGAAATCACCGATCCAAGGTAACCCTAAACTACCGGATTCTAGTGGAGAGGTACCCAAAACCAAATGAAATGGTCGGAGTTCGATTCCCGATTGTGCAATCTTCTCTCTACTTGACAAAAAAACCAACTAGATGGCCATGCACCATCCAAAAAAAGTAAAACTTCAAAAATCGGAATCACTAACTGAAAGATCCTTTTGGAAGAAGGCACACTTATTAGGAAGTCAATATGTTGTGTACTAAATTGCAGACAGTTTCAACTTTTGTAGCCTATTGTGGAGGTTGAGTGCCTGCGAACCGCAGGTTTGTGGTTCTACTGATCCCATGGTGTCTCTTGGTTGTTTCAGGAAGAGTTCCAATTGTCTATTATGTAATTATCACTGCTGTTTCCATGATTCCTCATGAGTCTGTCGTCAATTATATCGATTTGGATACGGCCACTAACAAGCTGGGTTGGTAGACGAGTGAGGCCCTTAAAGGAAGGAATGAATCAAGTGACAGCGATCCGGTGAACCTGGGGCTCCGGTTTCACGTGCTTGGAGATGGTGATGGTGAGAACCCCGTCCTCCACGTGAGCTTTCACGGCGTCCGCGTTCGCATTCTTGGGGAGGCAGAAGCGGCGCAGAAAGAAGCCGCCGCATGCACGCTCCACCAAGTGCCACTTATCGGTTTGTTGCACTTCTTCTTTCTTCCTCTCGCCACATATCTCGAGCACACTTGCTTCCACGATTTGCACTTTGATTTGCTCCTTCTTCACTCCTATTAAAAACTCAACCAAACAAAACACACACAAAACACACACACATACACACACAAAATAATGATAATGATGCATGTGCCAAGTAACATTAAGGTTAAGTTTCATGTTTCATTTAGTACCCTGGGCAGGAGAATGAGTAAACATATATATTTGATTCTCAAATAAAGACCAGTGATCGGGGAGATTTTTGGGCATAATCGGTTGAGATCCTAGTGTTTGCAAGTCCAACCGATTGAATGTTGACATCCTCCCGTTTTCCTTTATTAAATTGGGGTATGTTCTATAAATTGCTCTAAAACGATCGGTAATTTTCCTGCAATCTCGAACTTCAACCGGTAATTTCTCAAACTCAACCAGTTCATTTGTAACTAAATGCCGGTTCTCCCCGATCATTGACTATTTAGATCGAGTGAAGGAGCATGTAACTTAGTAATGGCGTGTGTTTGTCAGCACCAACATTAATTGTAGGGTGTTTTTGTCTGCATGTCTCAATCAAGAGGCAAACTATTTCTAACGGCCATAACCAGTGCATCTTGTTCGTCAATTGTGTATAATCTACTAGGCTCGCCAAATCCTTGGGTACCCACAACTCTTAAGATGACCGGTCAAGTTTCAACCCTAAAAATATGCATGGGCTCAATGTACACCTATGTATACACATTTTCTACATGTCTCACCAAGCTTTAAAATAAAACTCAATTTATTTATGGGTTTGGATCATTATTTTATACAAATTTATGTTATTTCATGTCAAGGAGTCATTACAATCTACTCATATATATGATCAAAATATTAAGCATGTATTTGCATCCTACACCTAGGCTATGCTTTTTCAATATAAATCTTCAATAATATGAAGGAAGTCGTTCAAATTTAAATTCAATGTCAAGTTAATTTTGACACAATTTGCTAAAATACATGTTTCTGTGCATGGTGAGGCCCAGACTTGTGAAACGCTTAAAAGTTAATGAGGTAGATGCATTGGGTCTTGAGTGGCTCCTTTTATTAATTAGACCCGTAAATTCGATCGGTATGTGGTTCGGTGAGGATCAAAAAACAAACATCATAAAGACACATGTTTAAAAGAGATTAGACTACATCTTCAAATGTTAATAATTACACAATTGGGAGGACCTATGTATCCAGTTAAGAAATCAACAAAATATGCAGTTCCAATAACCATAACTAAATCAAGAGAGGTATGTGTGTAATTATTAACTGGAAAGGGGATTGTATACATACCAATCAAAGAGAGGTATGCAGTTTCATCGTACTAAATTTGCTAATGCAACACAAGTTTGGTTGTGTAAATCAAATCGGAAGAAGTTGGAGAACATGAAAAACGAACCACATACCCTAACCCAATGACCCCCACGTTGATTGGGTGGACGATAGCGGAGAAGAGAAGCTCAAGCATGCATGTAACTTTACCGGGATAGCGGAGAAGAGAAGCTCAAGCATGCATGTAACTTACCAGGATAGCAGAGAAGAGAAGCTCAAGCATGCATTTAACTTGCCGGGATAGCAGAGACGAGAAGCTGAAGCATGCATGCAATTACTTACCGGGAAGATCGACCTTGAAGATATGCGCCGTCGGTGTCTCGCGCCAATCAACTTGAGTGCTTGCTGCCGCTTTGGCATCACGAGCCACCTGCCGCGCGGGCTGAAGGAGCTGTTGCTGCGGGGCGGCCACTGGTGGGCTGATTTCCAGCACCTTTTCTGCATCTAACAAGGCAGCCGCTGCAAGCGCAATCGCATCCGGTAGTGGCTCAGCCGCAATGAGGGAGGGAATGTCCGTTGCCATCAGGGGGGCCACAGTCGCCATTGAATTGACGACGATGATGACGATGCTCTTCCCAGCAGCAACCTAGCCCTAAGTTAGTTAATTTATGAATGCGGAGAACGCCAACAACTCCCGGAGGTGAAATTTATTATGTGTGTAGATCCAATAAGATGTTCAATTGACATTGTAACTTCATGAACAATGGAGTTATTCTTTACTTCAACATGAGTTTTGGCTGGGAGTTGGTTGTTTTGCATACAAAACTTCAAACCATGTTTAGTAAGGTTTTGGTGCATGTTGAAAGTCGGTGTAGAGGTTTGAAAGAAGAACATTCTATATCGCTTCATTGGAGATCAAACTCATTTTAGTAACTCTCGGCGTGCCAAAATAAGTTTGGCCCTCAATCAACCGATATAAAACTGTTAAGAATAATATATTTATGATAAGATAATTACGTTATGATATAATGCTAGACCTGGTTTTGACGGAGTAAAATATAATCACCACCATTTGGAAATTTATGATGAACCACCGGCAATTAAGACCTAAAAGATTAACTCATACTTTTTAATTTGCACAAGCACTTCATCTCTTACCATTTTCCTCAAACTTTTTGGAGTTCATGTGTTCTCATCTCATTCATTATGAAAGTGAAGATTCTCTTTCTTCTTAGATGATCATATAGGTCCTTCTAATATATATATATTAGATGATTAAAATGTAGAGTAGGAAGTTAACAAATTATGAGCATGTAGTCCAATCTCATCTATACACATGTTTTTTTAATGTTTGTTCTTGAATCCACACAACCAAATGTTCACTACTCAAACATAGGTGATCAATAAAGACAAAAATTGAAATAGGCCTGCTTAATTTATTCACAAGCAACCCAACTTGAGATGGCAAAAAACCGTCAAATTCTATAATCTTAAGGTAGATGACTCAGTCTTCAGTGGTTCATTTTCCGAATCAAGCCCCTATATTTGATTGGTATATGCTTCGGTGAGGATCAAAGAGCAAATATCATAAAGGCACATGTTCAAAAGAGATTGGACTACGTCTTCAAACATTGATAACAACTCTACACTCAATAGTGAACACAATTGGGAGGACCTATGTATCTAGTGAAGAAATCAACAAACATGCACTTCCAATAATCATATCTCAATCAAGGGAGATCTTATTTTCATTCCGATTTTGCCAATGTTGCATCGTAAGATTGCCAAAGCAACACGACTTTTGTTGTGTGAATCTAATCTATAGAAGTTGGAGAAATTGAAAAACAAAGCAAATAACACCCACAATGTCATACCTTAGGCAAGAAACCTATCATGTAGAGAAATTACAATGATGAAATCCTTTTTACCTTTTTCCCTAGAGCATAAGCAAGAGTCTCCTCCAAAACCACCGCCTAGATTGGAATTTTGACGAGTTGTTTCCGAACTCTCCCCCTTGCTTGATTCCAATGTTGTTGTAGCTCTACGTGGTTGCAATGCACTTGAAGTTTAGGTCTAGGTTTGGCTCCTTAGGTTTCCACAACATTTAATCAACTTGTAGCTCTTGTTTTGTTTTCCAGAAGCATCTGGTGACTTCTCAAAGCATAACGGTAACATCGGATGAAAATGTTCGATTGAAACCATCCAATGATCGATTTTACATTTCAAATTGGGTAGCTCCAAACCCTAAGGGCCACTTTACATTAGAGCTTGAGGGCCCGTGACTATTGGCATCTAACATCTCTCATTGGTGTAAAAGTCCGAGACCATTCCACTACCCTTTATATGCTCTAGCTTGAGGGCCTAAGAGACCACAAAGTTGAACGGACAAGAAACATACATGGAGTCAAGTTCAAACATGACGTGAAATGGATCATGTTTCAGAGTCTACCATTTGTGTCAAGCTGGTTTTCAAGAGGTGGGTCTAACACAAAACCAAGAGATTATGGCACATCCAAATTTCACAATTCATTCTTCATTTGCATCAAAAACAAAACCAGAAAAATAAAAGCTCTCACAACCCTTGATTCATTATAACATTGTGTGTGCACTTGCATTAAAAGATTTTGAACGTTTAGATTTATCGAATTCCATGCTTATCAAAAATTTCATCTAAGGTTGTCAATACCATTCTTCAAATGTTAGTGTATATTCAAATTATTGGAAAAGACTTTGATTCATATTCCAATAACATTATGATATGGCTTATCTTTATTCAAGTAATGTTATTTTGAGTAGGTTTGAAATTTAACATGATACTCAATGAACCACTATCACTCATTCTTGGCAATACTGATCCTCATTGTTCACCTTTGATTAAACGCTTTCTTACACCACCTTCTTGAATGGGTAGCCTTATATTAGACACTACGATTGGTCAAAGTTGATGCTCTTCTTTCACCCTTCTTTCACCCTTCGTACATTGCCACTGTGTTCTTGATTTTAAGTGAAAAAAAACATGATATATTTAAAGAATGATCATGCAGGTCAAACCAAAGAGAAGGGTCCACATGAATAACATGGTCATGGAGTAGTATTCATTTTAGATATCGATTGCATTTCTAAAATACAATAAATAATGTGTGTAATGGTGGTGAGGGCATTGTCCCTCACAATTTCATGGTCATGACCCTTGGCCATAGTGTCGTGGGGGGTTGAGTGATCATTGGCAGGCTCAATTGAGGCAATATGGATTCATTATACCAAACCAAGATATGAATATGAAGGTGGTCGAAACCTGGAAGAGTTTGAGAGAAGCCCAAGAATGATGCTAAGAAAGCCCCTTGACTAGCTTAAGAGTTCAAACTACGCATCCCAAGCAAATGATCTCCTGAGGTGCCATCATGTACATCATTACACTTCAAGTTGCTGGTATTTGGACTATGGGATAACCAGGAAGCTTTGGAGCATAGATTTCACCTCCAAAAAATACAGCAGCGCTTGAAAACATTAAAAGGTTGGATTTGGGAAATTTCAGCTTTCTAGGACTGAAGCATCTTCAAGGCACTTTATGAAACATTTACAAAAATCAAGTCACAGTGCAATTTATAGCATGGTCCAAGAATCTATGACCTTCACCTAATAAACATTTTGAACTTTGATGCCAATTGACATTTAGAGCATATCTTTGGCATGCACATAGAATTCCTGAGCCCAAGAGTCTCGGGGAATTTGAAGAGATGTATATTGATATTCTGCTCTACATATGCCTCCTTGACCCATCTGACCTGCTCAGGTGGTGCTGTGAGTGTAGGAAGTGCGGGGAAATTCCCTGTTTATGTATTAATTGAGTGCTGATGATCTGATTTGATGGAAGCTAGAGTCACTGGTGGAAAACAAGAGATGAATATTCTGGCCACCACATCTGTCTCTCCACATAAGACAATGTTTCTTCCTGCACAGCAATTCACCAGTGTGAGGGGTAAGGTATAAAGCAATAAGTTCATGCTCTGCTAATACTACTCTAATATGCAGAGAAGATGCCATATGTGCCTGAGGTTTGGCACAAATTAGTTGTTTTTTTTTCAAGCTCTGTGTCACATGTCAAGTCCACATTGGATGGAACCTCCAAAAATTCATCCTTGTTAAGTGAAAACTGAGTTACTTTAACGAGAGTTGCCTAATCTCAAAGGCTCATTTGGTAACCTTCGGCCAACACCAGCCAACACAAGGAAATCCATGTAGCGACAAACTGGGTTGACCAGCTATACGACTAAGGCAGTTAATTTAGTGTATCAATGTAGGAGCCAAAGGAGAGGATGGATACTTAATTAATTGATTAATTACTTACGTCATCCTGGATCATTTGTTGAAGCTCTTCTACGTCTACATGGCGGTATCCTGCAGCAAGATCTTCCTTCACTGCCTCCTTCAAAACTGCTGCCGCAACTCGAGCAGTAATCTCTCGGATCCTGTTCATTAAAAATTGCTTCATGTGCAATACAGGATGCACATGAAAAGGATAATAATGTCCACAGTATTCTGAGCGTAATGCACTTAGAGGCTTTTTAAACAAGAAGAATTTAAATATTACTTTGAACTTTGCATGTAAGTGATTTCCACTACTTTCAAAACATAATAAAAATCTTACATTGAACTGTAATTGCTGGACCAGTGAAAGAGACGCAGTATGCTCACCTGGAAATGGAAGGAAAGATAATACCTTGCCGCAAATTCTCGTCCGTCATAATAGATGCAAGGCTGCTTAGAAAACCCATCTTCCTCATTAAATGTCAAGCAGTTTAAGGAAATTCGGATTATATTCAAATTCAAATCAGAGGGTAATCCAAGCATGTAAACAAGGCATAAGTAAGGTAACATTTACAATGCAAGCAAAGAGGGGCACTTCACTAGCTGCCTACCACATGAAAATAAATGGAAGGGAAAAATCATCATTTTTAAAACAGAAAAATGTTGAAATAACATCATAAATCTCTAATTCGTGTCATGGATATATGTTTATTTTCTTTCATTATCATACTTTGTGCAAGGAATCATACATACTTTGTTGCAATTTAAAGGGTATTTCTAGGCTGACTATTGAAATCTGAGAGTTGGAGAGTGTATACGTGTAGAATATCTCAACATAAGTGACACAATCTTGTAAAAAGACGCAATGATTGACGACATGATGTAATGGACATTGCTATTTGGGCAGGATGTCGAGTAAACATCAGACGTCCCAAATCAAAATATACTTAATGTAGCACTCAGTAAACTACCAGAGTTTAGTAATGGTGGGAACAATTGGATTCTTGCCTTTCAGCGGCTGCATGCAGCATACCGTCAGATATATGGTGGGCTCCGGAGAGAAGTGTTCCTAGGCCAATCCTACATATCCACAAAACAAACAATTACTACAAATCGTTGCACTTGATTTTTTTAACAGTAATCAGCTTTGTTCGAATTTGATTTACAGTAAGGACCAGACATTCCTTAATGGTAATATAAGGAAATTCTATGGATTGGAGCTTCAGCAACGGCAGTGACTTCCACATAAAGGCATGAATTCCTTACAACCAGGTATTACCATCATCTGTCCATCATAAGAAGGCATACCCAGGGAAGAGGTACATATTGTTGCCTTGATTTGATGTCCCCACTTTCCCATTTCCTGTCAGCATTATATTAGACAAGAGTAAAGGAGGTTGACCTCTGGATGAACAAATTTCATATACAGATAGAGCGTCAAATTCGACTACACCTTGATCCTAAAATTAAGAGAAAAAAAGCTGCAGGTACAGCAATTAGCAAACATCTCTCGGGAGTGCATTACTATTTGGCAAGGTATCCCCTGTGATCAAATTCGTCACCTGCTTGTAAAATAATAGAATCGTAGGAAAATTATTATTTCTTTGCTGTATAGATGTATCAAAATCATCTGGAGAATAGGCTAGAATAGAAGAGCACATACCGAGATCAACATCTTTGAAGGGACTGCCACTTGCAAAAATAACATTTGGCCCACCATATTGAAAAGCTTCTTTTGCAGTGCACTCAGCTGCACAGCTTTGCTAAATTCAATCATAAAGAAAAGACTCTGCTTTACCTTTAGTCATTGAAAGCTGAGAAGGGACTGCCTTAAATTCAATTTACATAGGCTCATACATATAGCAAAAAGAAGAACCTCACCATTTGAGGTTGGATTTGACAAAGGGAATATAGCTGGCCGCGGGCATCCTGAGGTTTTCAATGTCTCCAAAACCTGCACACAAGGGGACCAGAGGAAGAACGGATGGACAAATTAAAATTCCAATGGTACTTCTCCTTTCATCTCCCTCATACAATCAATTAACAGGCTGTAACCACTGAATTAGGTACACAAAATATTGTATTTGGTGTCACCCAGTTCTATTTGTCTTGCTCAATACTAACAGTAAAACGCCCATGTAGTGTCACTAACACTCAATGCAAACCTAAGATTATTTGTCATTCCTTGTAAAAAAAAGTTTGGGCATTTAAGATTTACAATGTTGCAATTATTGTCACTTACTAAGTAACTTTTCATCTAAATTTCAATCATCCATGACAATATTTCATTACAGAAATGTTAGAATGCAGAATATACCAAACATTGTTTCAATAAGTGGCACGGATTATTTTGGGCAGTGGATGAACTAAAAGTAAGTTGGGATGACAGTACTTGTAAACTTATTCATAAGAAATGTCACTAGAGAAGTTACAACAGTGACATAAAATACCATATGACACGGAATACAATATTTGGTGTACTCTAATAACTCAACAAGCGATCCTCTACATCAAATACATTTTGAGTCAAGGTCAAGAAAGGCACTTAACCTCTTTCGTGAAAATTCCACCAACTCCTGAAAGACCCAAAAGCACGTCTGGCTTCACTTTATTCACCTGTCCAAATCATTGTATCAAAGTACATACAGCACATCACAAGAAGACTGTTACATTCAAGATTTCGCCTTGAAACAATACATACCCCAAGTTGAGGGAGAACATGCCAAAACTAATATTATGTACCACAGTCATACATTTCAGACCCCCCAAATACGTTTGATACACAGAAATGATTGTGATTGAAGAGAGGGTTCACATGTGTTTGAAAACGCCAACAGAACATCATAAACAACAGTTTTAAGCCTTGCAAAACCTCTGTCTTGGATTGGAACTGAAAACGGACATGTCTACCCACAAAAAGAGGGATCGACCTTGAAATTTAAGATGCCCAAGGTTAAGGACACGTCAAGGACAATATTCCTTTTACCTTGGCCTACCGAACCCTGTTTCAAAAATGGTATTCTTAAACGTGTATGAAGGAACACCTCAACATCCTAGGACGTAGAGAACAATAAGTAGGATGGGAGACCGACCACTTCAAGAAGTCCTGCACCATCTTGGAGTCCTCCTTCCATTTGCGACTCGGAAGTTTCTCTTGCAAACTCCTTCATCACTATATTGAGATCAGCTCTTGACTTTGTCACTAAACCCTGTGTACATCAACGTGAAGTGCACTTCAGAAGCATAAATTATACAGATATGGAAGGTGAACTACAAATTTTGGCAACTTCTGTGATGTAAACAGGCCTAATTTGGCTACTTACCTTAATCGGACACCTATATTTGAGTGGTGGGTAAGTTAGGTGCACATCTAAGAACAGACCCCAGAGAGACATGTGTTTGGAAGAGATTGGACTACAGGCTCAAAATCTGTTAACCATTCTAGGCTCAATAGTCAACACAATTGAGGAACCTATATGGTCTTGTTATGGCTCACTGTCAGTGGACTTTGATCATTTGCAACAACCAAGATTGTCTCCAAATCTTTTCTAAAGATTGATCCTGGCTTCTTCAGATACATTTGCCATCACACAAAAATTTCAACCTCACGAATCTGAGTAGTATAAGGTAGCAACAGCAAAAAGTATCCAAATAAAGCCCATTTACCTTACTTAATTGTCTCATGAATTGACATTTATTCTCCTACATCATCAACCACTAAGCTCATCTTTTTTCAAGGCTTTTTGAAAGGATATGCAAGACATCCAATTCACTTGCGACACCTTTTAAGGGTGATGGCAATTCCATGTTGTTTTATCGAATACCTTCAACGCGGTACAGTCTTTCTTCACAACCTCAAAAGCTACTGGGGTTGTCACTGCCTCTTACTTGTCTATCAAGCAGCCAGAAATTCCCCCTCGCCAATGTATTGGCGGTTGAGTTGTTTCCTTGCATCCTAGCCATAGCCTGCTTTACCATACTCACAACACCAACCCCCGCACTATAATGCAATATCAAAACTCCAGGCTCACTTCAAGAATGATGGGGGCATTATTTTGGTCCCCAATACAAGAAACCATTGAATGCTGAAATATCTTTCCATAGTGGATTTTTTGACTTGTCTATTCCTGATTGCATATGAAGAGGCACATTATCACCCATAACCAATGACCACGCCATGGTCTGACCACTATGTCCAATAATGAACACATGTAGCCCTGCCAACAGCTGTAGCACCCAATACCTACCTCGCCACTACTACAACATACCACTACAGGCCATGACAGGGCTCCTCACATCCGTTACCTAGTTCTCAATCTTTCCTAAGTGTAAAGGTTTGACATGTACCAGAATTATCAAGTCATGTACATGCATCCCTCACCTTCCTGCCCCAGCCACCACTATTTTTTGATTTGCAATTTCCGAGATTGGAAGACCCTTTGCTCGCACTGCCCCGAACAAGCCAGCAAGTGTTACCCCTGCGGTTCCCTGAGAAACATATAATGCACAATATTAGATGCTAATATTAGATGCAGTTCAAGGAAATATTAAAACTTACAGAAGACGTAAGTGTGGAACTCTTCCTTTTAGGTACATTACCTTTTTACGTTTGGAAAATGGAATAATGAAAACTCAAGTTACCTCTACTTTGAATTGCAGAGAATCGACTGCCATTCAACCATACTGAATCTACTGGTATAAAGTCCAAGGTTCATGTGTTCTCCAAGATATCTACTCAAACCCAAAACCTTACATGAGAAGACTTATAGGTAGTAGGGACTTTGGAGTAGTCACCTGAACATCATCATTGAACATACGGTAGTAATGACGATAGCGCTGAAGCAATCTAAAGGCCCATTTGTTTTGAAAATCCTCAAACTGGTCACACAAAGCACCTGTCACGAAAGCAGTCTTAAGCTCTAACTTGTCATTTAGCAAATATTGAACTACATAATCCAGACCTAACACATGGAAACATTTTGCGACCAAGTGTGCCTAGCACCAGATACTCAGACCTTTTCAGAATCTTAAAATTGGGTTGGAGTGATTAAGGGCGTCTCCATGAGCCACTATGCTTTTGAGGCCTTTCAGGGCAAGGTCGCATGGTATGTCTTTCTCATAAGCCCTTGATGTTTTCAAATTGTCATTGTCCACCAATTATGTCACAAGGCCTTCTCTCATCTCACCAAGTATGCTAAGTTGAAGGGCTCATGAAAGATGGCCTCTATGGTATTACCATTGGGCAATAAGAGTTTTGGATATATATGGACTTTGGAGGTGGGATGTAGGATATGGTCTTGCTTCAAAAGACCATAAAAGCCAATGGTAGAGGCCCGTTTGCAGCTCCATGAGTGGAGATGCTTTAAGTCAATGAACATTTACCTGAACAATTACGTCAGGCCAACGAGTGAAGACAGCATCCATAAACTCATCGACCACTGCTACATACTCCTCCCCCTCAAGTCTTTTTTGTGCAATACCCAGATCTTCAAATGAGCAAGAATCCCCAAGGAGTCAAATAGGTATCCATGTCCCTCACATTTCAAACACAAGCGTCAGTCACTCCATAACAGACTTCAATGTTTCAAAAATGCTGGAAAGGACTTGCAAACATCTTGTAGAAACCTAGCATTCTGATTTTCAAACTTGGGATAGCCTTATTTATGTCAAGATACAGTTCTTGGAACAAGTAGCCGGCTATTGAACCAGGGTTTAGAAGGACCCAAGGAATTTCAGGAAGTTCTCCACCTTAGAGCAAGGCCACCCTAACCTCAACCCCACCTCAATACCTCAATAGATTAAAGAAGGGCCACATTCCCACTCCAACCTTAACTCTGACCTCAATGTCCCAATATCTTAATGTTGGATGACAATATAGATTGAGGTCAAACACATTCACACCCCAAACTCAAACAACCTCAACACCTCAAAAGGATCAAGGCTGGACCTCAATAGCCCCCTCTGACCTCAATACAAAGCCATCTATTGAGATCTGCATATTTATTATCATATGCAAACTATTTATTACCACGAGTCATGACATAAAAAAATTACAGCAATTCAAGGAACTTACATTGAGGGTTGTCAAGAAGCTTCTCGTTATCAGTGCCAACATCAATCATCACTGGCATGACCTGAACCAAAATTGTTTGATAATTGTTACTTGCAACCAAGAAACAAACAATGAAGAAGCAAATCATCATGGTTCACTATGTATCTATCACCTATCAAAGTTGCAACTTTTCCCTACCGTTCCTTTGCCAATTCCACTGAATGAATTCCAAATAATCCTTAGATTATCAATACTTCTAAGTATCCAGTGAGTGTTTGATCTTACTCGCTGAGGATTAATTCCTGCTGCTGCCACGTATATATCGAGTTTGCCAACACTAATACCAATACCTTGCACACCCAGGTCTCCTAATCCCAAAACTCGGCTGCCATCTGTTACCACAATCATGTCCACCTGTCACCACCACCAGCTCAGGCTGATATAATCAGCCTTGTGAGACAAATTAAGCACAAAAATTTAATTAGAACAAGCCCACCCATCACTGTATCCACATTTCTTATCAATAGCAAGTGGATGTTATGTTGGAAAATATGCTGAGATGGCTCCCACCCGCCACCATATCCACATTTCAATGAGGAAATAAAGCAGATGCGACCATCCACTTTTTCCAACAAATTGAGCTCATTTCATGCCACCGCAAATTCTCAACACACATAATGAGACAAGCAATCAATGACCTTGTTTTCCCTCGAATTTCTACTTAAAGGTAATTGATCTACCTAAAATAGTCTAGGGTACTTCAAATGATGAGCTCTTTTCCATGTCTTTTTGCAAGACAATGTGTAATCAAAAAGCTTCTCTGCGAATGCGGATATGGATACGGCAACCGGTGGGCTAGTAATATATGGTTACCTGTTCTGCTGGCCAGTTGTATATCATGGACATCATTTCCCCTCGATCTTTGGCTGTGAAGTACATCCCTCGTGGACGCCGAAATAGGCCACTGTAACGCTGGCAGACTAGCCCTATAGTTGGAGTATAGATTATGGGTGCAAACTCCTCAATATTGTCAATGAGAACCTGTTTTGAATGCACCAAGACAATAGAGTTGAGAAAGTCAAGTGACATTGTGATTCCCCAACTGTATGATACCACCACACAAAATAGACTTTTAGCCCCCAACGCATATATTAGTGTTGATATGTTGAAGGATGGACTCAAGCAAGAGTATAAATTATGGGTGCAAACTTCTCAATATTGTCAATGAGAATCTGATTTGAAGGCACCAAAATATCAGGGTTGAGAGAGGTCAGATGGCATTGTGAATCCCAAACTGTTCGATACCAAAAATAAACTCCTAGCCCACACCACATACAAATGTTGAAGGATAAACTCAAACAAGAAATAGGTATAATAGTCATTGGGAGGGAAGTAGGTAAGCATTGGTCGAATATGCATACTTAGCCCTTATTGCATTTACCTTATAGTAAAGGGTTTCATTCCTGTCATGCAGCCGATTGAGTATCCTCCACTTAGCAAGTGACACCATGTCGTTTGCACCTTCTTTAGTTTGACGTTCTAATGACCTGAAATTTCCCACTGCCGGCCAACAGAAAGCTGCAAGTCTAAAGACTGATGATACAAGGATAAATATACCAACCGCTAGAAGGCTATTTTATCATCGCAAGTTTCTATAAATCAATCAAGACTCTTAAACCTCTGCAACCCAAAAGGAAAGGTTTAAAAGTAAGAGGAAGTAATGCTAAGACTTTAGACCACTTGCGCAAGACCAAAACCAGAATGTGCCAGTTGATGGTTGCAGTCCAATACTTCATAAGACTTGAAGGGCTAATTCTGAAGTTAGTGCAAGTCATCGACCTGCATTGTGGCTTGCAAGGATGAATATTGACTGAAGTCAACAAGCATTTCAATCTCGACACCCAATTTGCACAAACAGTGTAATTTCCTGAGCATAATTCAGTGGATGATGACAATGTCAGACCATGAAAGCTGAATTTCTTTCTTTCTAACTCGAAGAGATGGGCATGATGACATACTGAATCGTTCATACTGCTGTTCAAATGTCATGATTCGAGGTGGCAAAAGCCCTCGCAGGCCGAGCCGGTCTCTCTCCGTTGCTGGAAATGAAGTGCCCTGGAACTCTCAAGCCTTGCAATATTTCAATTTGGTAGTACTAATTGAAACTCTCGTTGAAATTGTTTTCTTGACTTCTGCTACCGTGAAAATGTGAGAATAGTCTGACATTCTTTAGCGTCGACACTCACATTCACTGGCGGTTAGGTTAAGAGGTTTCCTGAATCTTTGCTGGCCTCCAGATTCCAATGCCCGACTACTTGGAAACCATTTGGAGGATATACAGAGGTGACAGAAGTGGTAATGTAATAAGGAGCATAAACATCGGTTCTACCTGACCGGGGAAAATGATTTGACATAGACTTAACCTAATGACGGGTTAACATGATGAGTGATTCATGTAACTTGCGGTGTTAGATGCTTATGATAGACTCTGGGAACCGTTTGGAAGATAGGGAGAGGTGACAGAAGTGGTAATTTCGTAATAAGGCGCATAAAGATTTGTTCCCATGTGACCAGACAGAATGGATTGACAGAGACTCAACCTAACCCAATGACATGATGAGTGATTCATTTGAGTGTTTTGAAAGGCTCTGGAAATCGAGGACACAACCTTATTGTACCAAGGATCGTGCAATAAGTCGGTGCTGCGCTTCTTAACGAGACATGGCCTTCTTGGTCGCTGCGAATACAAGTGACGACGACCACCATAGCCATAGACCCGCGAAGACTCCCATAGCGCACTGAGAACGCAGAGTCGCAGACTTCGACCACCTTGAACCGATTGGGGGTAATTCGCCATCCTAACGTTGCATTAACTTCTCTGTTTCTGCTTATCCGCCTTTGTTAATCCAACCAGCTGATCTTTCGTTTTCAACACCAATTTAATAAGTGCTGCTATATGAAGGATTTCGAAGCACTCTATAGCAGCAACACCATGTACCATGCCCAGAATTACACTGTCATGCTGGACATCATGATGAGGCTCTTGCTCTGCGATCAATAAGGTAAAAACCAATAAAGAACCATTGCAAGCTCGTTCAAATTAACACGCCAGACACATTAAACTGCCTGCAAAAGCTTCGAGAAGTAGCTAACAGGGCCACCTTTCTGATCTATTTCTGATTCCAAACATGGATGTGAGAGAATGTGTTAAATCATCGTTTGATAGCTTAGAGTGTCTGTTGGCATTCAAACGAGCAAATTTTTGCAAGAAAACTCGAAGTTGTTCGCTGAAGTACCTACCAAGAAAGAGAATAGGCACGTCACATAAATTGCACCTTCGTATTAAGACAATGATGTTTTCACATTCTTTGTCATTCGGAGGGCACATTGAATTTGGTGCAGGTTCACTCTGATACAGCTACACACCTACCTACCCACCTACCTACTCACCTGCTTCTTCCGAGCTCTGTTTCTCTTTAGTGGGGTTATGCAACCTACTTAAACTAAGTTACGGAATGTATTTTGTCGATCCTTTGAAAATCCCACAAATGTACACTGCGATGTACTGTAGTAATTTTAAAACGATATCTTAGTAGGTGGTGAAATTTGAGGTGATAATAACCACTTGGCACTTGCCGACACATCAAGGTTCTTGACCATTACTAGTAAGCTGGCGCCACTTGGATGCTGTACAGCAAGAACGGCCCCACACCCCCTCTTTAGGGTTTCCTCACACTGGGTTCTTTAGTAATAACTTACATTCTGGTTATGGGAGAATGATTCCATACATTGACGTTACTTGCGGCTTGTTTGCGCAAGAATACGAACCGATGAGACAGACAGATCTGCCATACGTGCTATGGATGTATCTTGACCTTTTTTCTGATTTCGTTGTAGATTCTGCCATTTGAATCCTGTTCACATCGACCAATTTCAAAATACAATTTGCCAGGAGCAGTTGAAGAAAACAGAATCCGGATGCAGGAAGTAGTATGTAAATTGGGACATGGCAACATCCCCACGATGTGTGCGCTCCCTGTGCTTGGAAGATTTTCCAAGAGCTCGGCATTGGGGCTAAGTGCGCTCCCCTCTTTGAATTTCTGCTCCAAAACTTTGATGTTGCTGCTCAGAAAGTGGATGAGGGTTGTGTCAACCAATTACTTCCAGGAAGAGACGGCAAAGAATTCGTCCCTGACTTCATTTCATTACCACCTGAGCGCATTATTGACGACTGCACGATTGAATGTTATTTTAGGTTTTGCAACCAATTTCTTGAATTCTTAGGAGTTAGAGTGGAATCGTTCAATTTGGAGTGACATGTATATAATAGGGTTAGACCTCATTCGGGGTTGAAACGCAGGAAGTTTGAGTTGGAGGCGTGCAAGCACCGTATTGCAAACTCAACAATTGGTACAATTGCAAGAGAAGATCAAGGTCAGAGGTCATCAGAACCTTTGTTATTTGGCAGTATACTTTTCTGAGGGCATATCTGATGCTTAGGTATGCATTACCCTGTAATCATTGCAAGTGTACAGAAGAAGAGGTATGCTTGATTTAGAAATTCCCAATCTTGTGATAGCGCATGAGAAGAAATAACCTAATGTGCATGCAACCCTTCTGCACTTTGCAGGCTTTGAATCACAAGGGAACGACAGGCATTTGCAGAGCTGGCCTGGAAGATGATGCACCCTTTGCTGTCGCTATTGCTGCTTCTGTACTTAGTACTCTTGTGCTCCCTTTCGAGGGCGAAACGGAGGAAGCTAATAAAGGAGTTTCTCCACTTGGAGGAGATGATGTCCGATACGCGGCCATGGGCATCATTAGCTTCATTCCTCTGTTCAATTGGCTGGTTAGTTATCTATCAGCCCTCTGCTTATTTGGTTGAGAGATGTACAGAAGTTGAATTTCCTTATAAATAGTGGAGATTACGATGATGATGATGAGAAAAAAGCTTCATTACCGTGTAATCTCAGAGGATATTCCGAGTCAGTTACAACATCTAAGAGACTGAGTTGATGACAGATTCCCTCACACTAATCATTTTTGGACAGTGTCTTTTCCAATCTTGATGTTTAAAAGCCGCATGATTCATAGTAAGTGATTTTCTCCCTGTGAGGAGCGATCCTTCAACCTTGAAACACACATGCAGCTTTTTAAGTGAGTTTACAGAAGCTGATTACCTCACAAATAATGAAGATGATGATGATGATGAGACTACAAAAAGTTTCATATCTGTGTAATCTGAGAGGATATTCCAAGTCACTTGCAACATCCAAGAGTCTGAGTTGCCAACAGCTTCCAGGCTCTTTTCTAAACTTGATGTTTGAAAGCCGCGTGATTCATAGTAGTGTGATCTTCTCTCTGTGAGTAGGGATCCTTCAACCTTCAAACACACTTACAGTTTTCAAGTGAATTTACAGAGGTTGACTCCCTTACAAAGAATGAAGTGATGATGATGATGATGATGATGATGATGATGATGATGGTGAGACTATGAAAAGTTTCGTCCCTGTTTAATCTCAAAGGACATTCCCAGTCACTTGCAACATCCAAGAGACTGAGTTGCCACCAGCTTCCAGGCTCCTTTCTAAACTTGGTGTTTGAAAGCCGTGTGATCTTCTCTCTGTGAGGAGGGACCCTTTACCTTGAAACACAAATGCGGTTTTCAAGTGAATTTACAGAAGTTGACTCTCTTACAAAGAATGAAGTGATGATGATGATGATGTTGGTGGTGAGACTATGAAAAGTTGATGTGTAATCTCAAAGGACACTCCCAGTCACTTGCAATCTTGATGTTTGAAGGCCACAAGATTCATAGTAGTGCATTTTTCTCTCCATGATTAGGGATCCCTTAACCTTGAAACACACATGTGGTTTTCAAGAAAATTTTGGGCCACCATGTTCCTATGTGCTGGGGGATTGTTAGCACCATGTCACTTGTGTACTTTTAAAAGTGACAAACGTGTTGTGTGCTCAGGTATGGGTGTTTGCATGGTTAGACACAAGAAAGCAGCGGTATCTCATTTACGCAATTGTGTATCTTGCTCCTTACCTCCGGTATGTGATTCCATGTGTTAGGCTGTACTTGAGTTGATTCTTGACAAAAATACAACTTATTTGCAGATTCTTCAGTTATAGAGATTGGATTCACGAATGGTCAAGTATTCTCATTTAGAGTCCATTTTGTGAAAATGACACAGACTACACTCATGAGTTGTTGATAAAATGTATCAAGGGTCTGATTCGAGGGCAAAAAAATTGTAATTGCTCTGCAGGTCAGGACTGTCTGTTTCACCCGAGGATAGCTGGCTTCCACTTGCAAGTGTTCTTGCATGCATCATCCACGTACAGGTGTAGTGACCTGCTTTAAAATGCTGTGCCAGATTCTTCATACGTATATGCTCACAAGGATTGCAAATTGGATCTGCAGCCTGTAACTGCAAATTGTTCAATCACGTCACTTTAACAATTGAACTGCAGAGTTATCCAACAAAGTGATCCTTACATGTTCATATGAAATCTCTAAATGCTTCCAATTGCAAATTTCATTAGATAAGTAGAACATAAGAGTATTCTTCACCAACTGCCACAAGTTGGGGTTACAGATCGTCATACAGCAACGGTATCCTAAATGAAGGTTGCCTTGTGGCGGATTCAACTTGATGATGTTACACGACAACATGAGCTGCTTTGCAATGCTTTTACATGCTTCAGTAAGTGCCTTGTTGAAAATCAGTCTAAGAAATTGAAGGTGAGGCCAGCTAAAAATTATTAAAAAAAAATAAAAAATCTCCATTGACCTAATGCTTTCTATATGCTCAAACCAGTGTGTACTCAAAAGGAACTGAGCCATCAGGTAAGTAGATGATTATAGGCACCAATGAATCTCCTTCAGGTGCCAGAAATTTCCAAGAAAAAAAATGGTATGTGCCAAAGAGCACTTTGTTGTTTCTATGTCAATCTTGCATCTGATAGGATTGATTTTTGGTAGTTATAAGATAATTAAATTCGATGATCTTGCAGGTAGGATCTGACAGGGGGTGGTTTCTTGCAGCTTGACATCTCAGCAAGTAGTGAAGGGGATCAAAACATGAACATTTCAAAGGTGTTGTTTACTGGCACACAAGTAAAGCAAATGAGGGAGCGCGCTGACACTCTATTATTGCGATTGCAGCGATTGGCGGACAAACCTGTACGTTCTGATATTGATCTCTCAAGCCATTCAATAATTGTTACTTACATGCAGTTTATTGATCCATCTCATGATCATCATTGTAGTGGTCAAGATAAGCAGTTTTGCTGACATGTCTACTCTTGATTGGATACAAGGAGACAAATCATCATTACCCATAATTGATGCCCATGTCATGGTCTGCTCATTACACTCAGCACTGGACACATGTCGCACTACGATCACTTGTAGTTGGCATCCAACACCTAACCTCACTGCTACTGCAGCTTCAGTAGATTGGGCACCTACTATTGCCCATGGCAGGGCTCCTCGCATCCATTACCTAGTTTATAATAATTTGCAATAGTTGACTTAGCCAGCTAGGATCCCTTAACATTCTTCAACTGCGCTCAGTGTGTTTGGTAATTGTTCACAATAAAAGTGGGTCCTCGTTGCATACTGCAGATTCAGACTGATTGTCTAGCATCTACCCCTGTTGATTCTAGCATCTATCAGCATTTAAATCTCTCCCTAACCCAATTCTCCAGGAGGTGGAGGGTGATCTCACTGGACAATGCTATGCATTGAATCACGCCATGAATTAGATTTTCTGACTTCGAAGGTTCTTGAATAACTTCTATCATTGGCAGGCTGGAGCAATGGACAGTGAGGGAGAGAAGTTGCCAACAGCAGAAGATATTAGCCGAGTCGAAATGGAGCAGTGGGATGAGAAGCTTGCAAGGTCAAAAGCCAAAGATGATGCAAGAGATACACAGTCGTAGTGACAATTTGCAGTCGAGGAACTTCTGTAAATGAAAAGGGTGTAATTGTAACATGTCAGATGTAGACAGATCTATACTCAACACAGAGGTGTTAAGGTAAGTGGGCCTTATGTGGTCACTCTTCTTAATTGGACACCTATGTTTGAGTGGTAAATGGCAAGGTTTGTATTTAGGAACAAACATTAGCAATCCTCAAAAAAACATGTGTCACAATATAGACATTGTTCTAGGTTCAATGAGGTAGACATGCCTAAATTGAACACAACAATAATCTAGACACCCATATTCTAAGTAATATGTGGTCAGGTGTGGATTTGTACATTGGCTCCAAGAAAACATTTGTTATAAAGAAATTGGACTACGTGCTCAAAATATGCTACACATTCTAGGCTCAATAGTCAGCATGATCGGGGGCACCTACATGACCACTTAACCCCTAATATCTTATGCAACCACAATTTGGTCATGAACAGTTCGCTCTAACCCCTTTGACATCAATTTGGATGGCTTTTGGATTGTTTCAACTACTCCTCTTGTTCATGTTCAAGTCTGCTATATCTTGCTATGTTGATAATTTTGATTCAATAGCATTAGTTATTTTTGGATTAATTCAAATATAGGCGTGTGCTCTCAACTAAGTTACAATAGAATTGGTCCATGAACTCATGCTTGACATTTGTCACCTCCACAGTTTAGGGTAGCATATCCTAAACATGTATTTTGTTAATCCCTATGTGCAAATGATTCCCAATTGATTTGAAAATTTGCATGACACTCAAATGCGACATATCCTAAACATCTATCGTTGAAGTTTCTAATTGAACATATGTTGGTGGGTGTAAATTCGTGTGGAAGGTGCATAGTTGTGGCATCGTTGCCTAAAATTGCAAAGCTTTCCAAAAATTCACAAAATAATGCTTCCAAGATTTGTGAGTTGACTTGAGTAGGTATATTAGAGTTATCCATTAATTATTGATTAATTTGATGTTGAGTTTGGGCATACATCCCCATTCTAACCCGATCATTAGAGGGTTAACCAATATTTATTTATTGGCCGTTGACCACTACCAAGTAGGCGGTGACCACACAAACCAGGGGCTAAACTAGGCCTACAAGTGTGGTGGCCTCTAATGAGCGCCCATTTTATGGTTATTCCTAGCTCACAAGCTATCCGATGGTGTAGGAGAAGGTGATTGTGACAATACTCTCTTACACGGAGATCCTTCAGTCAAGTCAAGGGCGTCCATCGTTGTCAAAGTTGAGTATGTGGGAAAATATCGTTCTATTATGCTTTGTCGACGCTTCAAAACAATGTGTGTCGCACGGCCATCCATTTGCTTCAATCGGACAAACACATCTTCACATTGCAAGTTTGCTATATCGCTATTGGATTCGTTGCTAGTGCATGTCTTCACCTCATTCAATGCCCCTATCAACCTATCCTTGAGATTTTCTCTTGCAAAGAAGACTCCATATTTTCAATAAGAAATCTGCATACACCTTCTTCCACACCACGTTGGGCACAAGTTGGGTTACTTGTGTCCTCCCTATACTATAGCTTGTAAAATGTTTGTAGTAGCTTGTAGACATGTTACTCAACATGGTGCTATCCATGGTGGGCTTAGGGACCTTCTCCTTGTCTGCACTCTCCTAGGCGCCTTCCACCCTAGATGGAGTGCCATTGCAACATTGGCACCAAACCAATGCCCCCCCCCCCCCCCACTTCGCAGTTGGTCCCTCCTCCTTGAAAGTTTGCATAAATTGTAGTATGGTGCATTCTCCTCCCCTCTCAAACATCTAACCGGAAACAAATCTGAATTTTATGTGTAGCATCAATTTGTCAGTTTCAGCCATGGATCCGCCAACATTCTTCACCCAACTTTTGCTACTATTCATGCTTCCACTATAATATTCCTTGCCATTCTTGACCACAAAAAAACGTCAATACACTAACTCCAATGGAATAACGAAAAATAACACATCATACCTATGCCAATGGATAATAAGAAATAATAACATCTATAACAAATGGCGAACCCAAAGAGATTTATTCCCTTGGTACGACTCTAACACTTGTACACATAATACCAGCCTACTTACTCAATACTACACCAAAAGACAACACAAATACTTCTCGAACTTAATAAACGCCCATTTTGCCACAGAACAACAACGTGATACGAGATATGTCACCCCCGCAACAACTATCCCACTGGCACATATTTCTATCAATGAATGCAACCCCAAAAGTGATATAGAAACCACCATCAATACTATCCAAACACACTTTGATGTTGCCCACATATACGAAGACAATGGAAGGCACCTCACCACTATCCCCAAAACTAGACTACATTGGCTATGGCAACAATACCAACTCGCAAAAAACACCCCACATGGACTAGAACCACCCACACAACCATTTGAAACCGAAATGGTATGGTTATACCAAAGATACAAATACTGTATTCCTAAAAATGACCCTCTAAAACTAGCCCAATACACAATACCAACCCCAATACTAAATTTTCTCATCACATCATTTAATATCAGTCACTCATATTTTTCATCCCCAGTCACATGCCCCACACAACTCAATCAATTTTACTCCCCATTCTCACGAGATAAAATATTTGGCTCCTTAGGGAAAGCCTTCGACCATAAATGGAAGGGAATAGGCTATGCCCACCCCAATAATGCAACAGACCTACAACAGGCTATACATTGGGCCCGTCTTGCTGCCAAAAACGACCCAAGTATCATCACAATACTCATCTCACCTGATACAAACTGGTACCAAAACTTCAATCCACACTCTGGTCCATTTCCAGATACACATATTATTGCCCACTTTGCTGCAGATACTATCACATATGAAGAACCTACTATACCACCTGAACTTAACATACCTAGGAAAGAACTCTCTACACTACAAATATTCTGCATACACCATCAAAATAACTATATAGGAACCTATGAACAACTAAATCAACTCACCCATATTGTAAATAATCTTTCAATACCACAACCATACACACAAATTGCCACATATACCCCTTCGAATACCCCTGTCAATCCTAGCAAAAAGTGGTCCAAACTAACCTATCCCAACATCCTCACACTCAATGAAGCACATATGCCTCAACCACCCGAATACCAAACTAACTTCCCATTAAAATTCCATCCACAATTTAGTTATTATACTGACGGTTCATTTAAAAAACCCAAACTAATTGCCCCTGGAGTATGGAGAAGAGAAGCAGCAGGATATGGCATTTATAGTCCTAAAGGGCTTAACATAGCCAAACGACTACATGGCCACCAGAATATCCTACGGGCAGAAATGATTGTCATCCACAAAACACTACGAATTATCAACGATCAATATCCAAATGAACCCGCATACATGTTCACCGATAGCCTAAATGTACTATATCTACTAAACACACAAATTAAACATCCCACACTACACAATAGTCACCCCGACCAAGTCACACTTGCCTCCATGGTACAATTGCTCCAAAACCGTTCCCAACCAATCACATTATACAAAGTAAGAGCACACGTCAATATCGACGGCAACGAACAAGCAGATAAATTAGCAAAAGAAGGACTGGAGCTTACACATAGAAGAGCCACACATCCATACGAACACGCCCATGCCACACCGTATTATTACCAAAAAGACGAATGGCCCTCCATGATAGACACGCCAGACAAAGGCCTAGTTAGATTTCTAGAAAAAAAAATTAAAAAATATGACAAAATAAACAACTTAGAAAATTTGGCCATACAAACTCCCAATATATATAAATGGATAAGTAATGAAAATATTGACAAAGAACTTTCCAATGAATTTTGGAATAACCCTACCATTACGGACAAGCAAAAATCATGCCTTATCAAATTTCGCACCGGAACCTACATGGGCCAAGCCAGAAAACAAACTTTCTTTGGTAGACAAAGATTCCCTACCATTACCTGTCCTATTTGTAATTCATACGAACCTGATACATGGCTACATGTACTACTAACATGTAGGCAACAACATATACATTCACTACACGTCAAAAGACATAACAAAGCAGTCTGGGAAATCATAAAATTATTAATCTCTTCCGAAAAATCCCGATGTTACACTCTTATGAACGCAGGTACCTTTAATGACAACCCCCAAGAAAACACCGTCCCTAACTGGCTATTACCGTGCACATGTGGAACCCAAAGATGCCATTGTAACTCCCGCTTTAGACCCGACATTCTCTGCATTAAAGGCTTACCATATCAAAACGAACCCCCCACAAATATAGACGAAACACTTACCATACAATTCATTGAATTCACATACTGTAATGATAGATTTTCACCAGTAACACTAGAAGCCAAAGCTAACAAATACAAGCCACTCATAGAAAACATTGCTGCTCTAGGGTGGAAATTTGACCCGCTCATTGTTATTACAGCAGGAGCCAGAGCCGCAACACACATTCCATCAATGAAGTTGCTTGAAGACAAAATTAAAATACCTATGCCATCCATCCGAAATACCTTCCAAAATATTAATACCATTGCCATACAATACGCCATGTCCATCCTCCTTCACAAAAGACGACTAGAAAATCACCAACCCCTACCTCAACTACAAGACCCCCCTTAGCTAAACCAAAGTCATATATGAAAAACGTCCTCTCTCTACAACAATAAGTTGATGACCAGGCACCCCAACTTTGCACAAACACACCTCCTCATTAATTAACACTATTTATACCCTCCTAGATGGTACTGGCCTCTTTGATGCTGGTTTCTTTTGTTACTGGTTACTTGTGATTATAGTGTCTACTCTCGAAAGGGGGAAGTAGTTCTTTACTCCTATTCCTATGTCCCGTGGACATAGGTCTAGGGGTGGAACGAACAGACACTTCATTCACGTCGATCCCCTGGGGATCGAAGTTTCTTCTCTTCCTTGCCACTCCCTCATATGTTGCAGTTCCATTTGTTCCTAACCAAGTGGTTGGGACTAGTGTTGGGCATGTATTAAAATTGGCACCAAATCCTACCGGTTATCAGGGTGCTTCTTAAATTTTATAACCGTGGTTCTCAAATTTTCGAATAACCATATTTGATTTATAATCGTGGTTCTCAAAATAAAGACATAACCCAATCAAATAATTTTCTAGGAAACCATTGGTTTTTTTGTTGGTTCTTTCATGAATCGTTGGATTGTTGAAGTTTTTAAAATTAAACAGGACTGAAGCTTCTTTTAATGTAAAAACACTCAAAACCCCAAAACCGAAGGTTCTTTGATTCTAATTTGTCTTCAAAAACCGGAACCAAATGTTAGTAACAAAATCAAATACATGCCCTATATTGGTTGGAACCCACCTTTCACTTTGTATGCCCACTAGTTGCACATGCGATTCATCTATTGTTTTGTTGGTTCAAATTTTTAAAATGAAAATTAATAAATAAATAATTTAATATTTGTCGCCTTGAATCACAAGAGTTGTGTCCAGATTGCAATTTGGTTATGGTACAAAAATGGATATGATTGGCATGGACATTGTGAATGTTGCTTCTAGTGCATGCTCAAATTTTGTGGTTGCTCCTCTTTCAATTTCATCTTTTGGTTTGATTGCATTACCATTAGTGACTCAATTGCAGCACCCTACCTTTTATTCATTGAATTATGGTTAGCTTGATGTGCCCCTAAACCACGTGCATATTGTCCACAATTTGTTGCAAGAATCCAAGTTGCAAGGAAAACATTATGTGGGATCTGCTAGCACATCACAAGTTGACCTTCCAATTCTTAACAAGCTTCTTGATATGCCTAATGTCTATACAAGTCATGCTACACAAATGAGTCCAAGTCCTAATCATGAATCTCCTTCCCAACTTTATGTTCCCACATCATCAACAACCATGGTTAGGATGAGAAGCTATAGGCTAAATGGTGTAGAGCTAGGTGTTCAACAATATGACAAATATGAAATGGGTATATTGGGAAAGATTGTGAAAAATTTAACAAGAGATCTCTTAGAATTAGAAATCATGAATTCAACAATGTGCATGTTGTTCCATGTGTGTGGCATTGTGGTGTCCATGTTTTGGAATGTTCACAGTGAAGTACATATGTTGATCGTTTAATTATTTGGTATGGGGTAGGTACTCATATATACCAAGTACAATTGCGTCTAAAGATGACCACTTAGAAAGAGAAAAACTTAAGCCTACATCATGGAAATGGTTCATTGTGAAAGAACCGCCAAGAATTGAAATTGGATTGGAATATGAAAGTTTTGATAAGTTGTCTGCTATGAAGAAAATGACATGTTTGCAACTAACATGTGGAATTTTCTTTGAGCCAATTGGCTAGATTTAAATGGAAAGGGAGCAACATGTTTGGTTGATAGCATGAAGAGATTCACTCAGCCATATCGTTGTTCTAAATTTTTTGGTCTCATGACATATTGGTGAGGTTATGTAAGTAAACCAACATTTATGCATCAATGTGTCCAGTAATTAGAACATAGACATGTGTTTGTGTGACGACATGAGAATATTCCTAGGTCTTTGTACCATGAAGGGTTTGAAGAAGTTATCTTCGTACCATTTGCATTGCTCCAAAAAAAATTTGTGGGGACAGCACATGAAATTATACAGATTATGACAAGAAATATATACTAAGCAATAATTAAGTGCTTACATTTGGTTGTCATTGATAAAACTCAACCTAGCTATAGTTCAATAGCCCAAATAGAAGGGCTAGCGAATGAGCACAACTCTTTATATGTGGAATATTGGAACCTGGAGTAAAAATCCAACCGTTGATGAGATGATGGCGAGGTACATGGGTGAGAGATCTCCAATAAGGATGTATTTGAAAAATAAACCTTGCCATTATGGGCTCAAGTGTTGGGCATTAGCCAATGCTAAAAATCTTAGTTTGGAAAAAAATGAAAATTAGAGCTTTATTGTAGAAAGGAGGAGTCCATCAATGCAAAAGGAGAAAACACTACACAAAATATGATATTTAGTGTTTGATACACTAAATATGAACGCATACACTAAATATCAATAACCCTACGAAAGTAAGTAACATTAAATGTAAACTGGAACACTAAATATCAATTATGGTAAAATATGTAAGTTACATGTTTGAATTTAGTGTTAGTAAGGATATGAAAAAAAAAGGATATAATAAGGGAGGTGGCTGTAGGGAAGGTAGCAACACATTTATGTCTAACACTAATTGTCAAAGAGTTGAAAATTAGTGTTGAGCATGGTAGGGTGGTAACAACACTAAATATAATCAAACACTAAATATCATATTTTGTGTAGTTGGCTACAAATTTGAAATGCATCTATTGGAGGGCTAGAAGATAAAGGTCACATGGTGACATGTGACAAAGTTTCTAATTCATCCAAATTGTTTAGAATTTGAGGTTGAAAGGGTCAAGCACAATGATGTTAGGTAGAGAGTGTTTGCTTTAGGAGAACATGTAGTACTTGGTTGCAAATTGTCGAGGAGGAGACTTATAGGCCTTTCCCGAAATGCCAGCCTCTGAGACAGCCATGTCACTTTCTAGGGTTAGGGTTTCGTTATCCTCCGTTTGACTTCTCACACATGTTCTACGTCCTAATAGTAATAAATTACATCACTCAACACTCTCAAGATCTCCTAGGAGCTTCATTTTTCTCTTTCTCACTATTCAACTCATTGGATTCATTTGCATGTTTAACGCTCATCTCAAAATATCAAAGAATAAAATTTCAACCCTAATATCATTCTCAAACATCAAGTGTAAATCCAATCACTATTCGTTATTTCAATACATCAACTTCACCATCCAACACAAAATTGTACAAATAAAAAATATTTTATCGTCATACCTTGTAACAATAAAACTAGTCCAATACTATTTTTTCATTCTTCTCTTACTTTTTCCATCTCTTCTCTCTCTAAACAAAGTTTCTAGAGTCTTTAACCAAAGTAAACAATTCTCCCTTCAACTCCTTCAACAACATTCAAGTAATACTAACAACTGGGTCAATTTTTTCTCTTTTGGAACCCACACTATGGATTTCCTTTGGGTGGCTACATAAATTATTCCATGTCAGCACTTCTAGATTGGTTTAACTTATCTTCATTCAAACTTAATCGTCGCCGAGTAATAATGCAGACCTTCTACATGTTTACTCTTATGTCTTACTTTAGAGATAAATTCTTTAACTCAATGGAAAATAAAATAAAACAGAAACATTTCAACTAATTGTATATAGTGTCACTTACTATTTGGAGTTACACATTGCTATATATATTTTTATTATTGATGTAATTCTTTACCTCGTAAAGATGTTAATGTTCTATAATGTCCAAACAACCAATTCTCCTTTGTTGGCTAGAAAAAAAAAAGATATACAGTAAATAGTTCTGGATTTGCTTCATTATAAATAGTAAGCGACACCAAATACAATATTTAGTGTAGAAAATATTGTAAATAGTGTTGTAGTAAAAAGAGGACCAATTCAAGAGGTCTGACTTCCAGCCCTATCCATCGAACCTGAGCTCCGAGCCAAAGGAGGAACAATCCAAATCCATTGACCTTTTAGGGCTCAAACTTCAGAGGAATGCACACCTCATCGGATGTTGTAAGGATTTTGCTGCAGCAATGGCAGTATAGTTTGTCACGAGATTGTTCCATTCACTTGCACAGTTTTGGAATGCGAGTTAGGCCAGTGGCTGTCTATCTACCATTTTTTCTTCGGTTGTTAAGGCTCCCTTGCACACAGGAGTGGGTTTTATCCGGAAGGGTTTAAGGGTGCAGGAAGACCCGAACGCAACTCCAAAATTGGGTCTTGAACTTTGGGAATACCAGTAAGTAGACTGTGCTGCATTTGTGTTCAAATCTCATCTTCTGCTGAAACTCAAGAAACAGGATTTGAGTATTGATGTGTGGCGAATAATGGATCAGAGAGAGAAGTCGATTTGGGTCGAGCAGAGGGTTGTAGGGGGGGCGAGATTAAGGTGTTGTTGTGATTATGATTCGAGACAAGGCATCATACCTATCCACATTGTAATTCCGTCCTTTGTATTTTTAAATTCTGGTGTGTGCAACCATTATTCGAGACAATGTCCCAAGACCGGCATTCTATTCTTTTGATAGCCTTGTATTTTTGGTGTGAGGTTTGATTTTCCTTGGAAGATCACATACCTTACGAGCTAATTCGAAACTGAAAATCCATCGCCTAGTTGCAGAATTTTTTCTTCTGGTAGGGTCGTGCAGATTACTTCTTCGAAAGAGGTAACAAGCGATTTCTTGAGCTACTGCTGAGAACACCCTTTGCATAATCATTTCTCAACTTCCATCTCTTCCGAAATGTCTCGTGAATTGTGGAATTTGGCAAGACCGCCATTCAGTTCTGTTGATGGCCTTTGTAATCATGGTGTGGGGTTTGGTTTCCTTGGAAGATCACCCACCATATGAGACAATTCGAACGCGCAAATCTTTCGCCTAGTTGCGGATTGTCTTCTTTTGGCAGAGTTGTGTAGATTATTTCTTTGAAGGAGGTGACCTAAAAATTGATACTCTGCTCTGTCATTTGAAGCAATTTCTTGAGCTACTGCTGAGAACAGCCTGTGGATGATCAGTTTAGGGCATTTCATCTCTTCTGAAATGTCTCGTGAATTCTTGCAGCAAGGGCAGTAGCTATGGCGCTGGCGGGAGCGACACGGTCTCTCTCCCCCACAATTATCAAAGTCTCTTCTTCACTTTTGTTGGCTGCACCTACCAGGGTTTGTGCTGTAAGTCAAGCTAGGGTTTGCTCTCGACCATCACATGCTTTCCACTCTCTCTCACTTTTAATTTCCTCCAATTCTGTGTATCCTCATCAACATCAAGTGGCACGGAGCTCATCTGGAAGCCGGAACAGATTCACCACTTTAGTGTCTCCTTCGCCATCCTCGGTGTCTGTAGATCCACCCGCAGAGAATAGTTCCTCCTCTTCTTCTGCGGAAGTAGTAGATGTCGGAGCAGATCTGGACTTATTGGACATTCGAGTAGGAAAGATTCTGAAGGCCTGGAAACACCCTGAAGCTGATTCTTTGTACGTAGAGGAAGTGGACGTCGGAGAGCCCGAGGGACCTCGCACAATCTGCAGCGGTCTCGTCAAATATGTGCCGCAGGAAGCACTCGAGGTATCATATTTTTCCATGCCTCACCTATTTGGCTCATTATTGGTCTCTCCTTACTTACTGCAATTTCTTGCAAAGTTCCCAGCATTATCGATGAAGAGGAATGCATCTAGTAGAACTTTTTGATGAAAGAGAATGGTTGAGACTCTTGAGTTCCTTGATCCTCTGATGTGTTCCTTCCAGGATTCTCTGTCCTCAATAGAGTTATCCGTAAAGTGTTTCAAATTGGGGTGAAACTTTTTTGCAAACCCTGGTTCATCTTTGAGAGAATTTTCTATTAAGAGCTTGTTAGCTCATCGGTGTTGGAGCCTATTTTGAAAATTGGGTGAAACTCCTTGGACCTCCTCTTGCTATCCAAAAAGGCTAGCTTGGCCCACCCATCCTAGTATGACAAAGTAGAAAGCTGGTTCTTAATAGCCCAACATCATTTTGAGCCTGCAAATTTAAGCCTCAGGAAAACTTGTCTGATACACAGATACACTCTCAAACTCGCCATTTAGCCAACTCACCCCTGGAGTTTGATCCTTAGACTTTACGGATACCATTACTGTAGGCTCAATTTTGTTTTACATTCCTAGAAAGGAATAGAGTGTTTCTGGAATGTCAAAAATTGTTGTATGGGAAGTTCTTAGAGGCAGCTTGCCTGGTGGTTGACATTTTGCAATTGAAACTAATCTGATGAAATGCAGGGAAGGACAGTGGTGGTGCTTGCAAACTTGAAGCCCCGGAACATGAGAGGAGTGAAGTCAAATGGGATGCTTCTGTGTGCATCAGATGCAGCTCATGAAAATGTGGAGCTTTTGACTCCACCAGAGGGAGCAGTTCCAGGCGACCGCATATGGTTTGGAGGTGAGGAGGCTCAGGCCGACCAAAAAGCAGCAGGCACTCCAAACCAGGTATAGTCACTTCTGTACAGTATTTCATTTTCTTTCAAAGGGGGCTGCCATGAATTGTGAAAAGAGAAGTAATTAAGATGAGGTCTTGCTCCAGTGCTCTCAGTAAGTCTGCAATCTATGCATAGGAATTTTGAGAGAGCTGGTGGCTATGGCAGGTCCAAAAGAAGAAAATTTGGGAAGGTATTCAACCACTGCTAAAAACTACAAGTGACTGTACAGCTGTGTTCCAAGAAAGGACAATGCGAGTGTCTGCAGGGGTGGTCACTTGTGCATCTTTGCAGGGTGGCAATATATCATAGAATAGTTTATGTCAGGCACAAAGAATAGTACAACTTTCTCTATTTTAATAGTGATATTTATTTGATTGGCAGCCAGGATTTCTGTTAACAACACCCTATCATGACTTCACTATGCAATTGCTTCAAGTCCCTGTCAATGGTTCGGAGCCATTTCATATGCCCCCAGCATATTACAGAAGAACAAAGCACAGTGAATGCAGAACTTACTACAACTGAATTTAAGGAATAATTTGGATTCATGCATGTGACACATGTCAGCAAAGAACTTCATCTCAGTACATACACAAGATTAATCTACTGCAGCATAGATTAAGAAGTGGAGATGATGTAACTTCAAAAATCAACAGATTCATATTCAACAAAGATAACGAGATGTGCTTAAAGAAAAAGTCTACCTTGAAATTGTTTTTTACAGTTTGATGGCACAGAATTGTACAATTTCTGAATGACTTAAATGCATGTCACCAGCTAAAATATATAATCTAGTCTCACGTTCACTCTAGTTTTCGTTACCTCTTATGGGAATGTGTATACCTTGGCACTTGTTGCATTGGTTACACTTCAACGAATGAGTGCAATAAGAGCTAATTATGGTACCCCAACGAGGTCTTGATAACCAATGATGTAGCTGATTGACCACTGATGCTGTTGCCAGTCTGCAAGAAGGCCCCCAGAGAGCTGCAAGATGCACAACCAAGGAAGAGAGGAGATAAGAGAGAAGGGGTGAGGGTAAGTGGTTAGCAAATATTAAAATTTAGCAATAAACCAATTGCAATAAACCCTGTTATGGAATAATAAGGGATTGTAACCATGGCATTGAATCTATCTCAATATCTTATTAATAACCTACGAACAGTTGTAAGTACAATGCTTCCAATATGATGATTGTGCCCTTTCTGAGCAACTCTCAACATTTGGTTGACTCTATTCTTTGGCTTACTGGCCAAGCGAACATAGTTGCATTCATAAAAATCTGGAATTTCCTTCGACTGAAATCTTCCATCTACTAAGTATAAAAGAAAGACTCTATTACTCTACTCACCCACCAGCCACTTGAGACTGCAGAAGGTGTATGAACCTAAATTGATCGGCATAACCCAGTACATTTTGGATCAATAATTGAAGGGGAGGGTATGCCTAAAAGAATATATTTTTTGGATATAAAATGTGATTCTAACGATCATTTTGGAAACCAAAAATGACACACAGTTTTAGTTTCACCATGACTATATACAGAGGGTGTGCTAGGTTGTGGAGGACCCTACTAAGGAAAGCAGGTGCAAGAAGAAAGCAATGAAGCAACCCAACATGGCGCCAGCAGCCACCTGCAGCACCAAAAACGGATGTGCACCAAAAGCAGTCAATTTATGATCTTGCAAAATATAATACCTTGTCTTCTATATCTCATGGTTACTTTAAGCTGTAAGCAGCCTCAAACAGTCTTTGAAAAGCATGTCCTAAAGACAATTTGGTGGGTAATATGTACACCTATGTTTAGGCCCATAAGAGTTATTGAAAGAATGAACAGAGGTTCTCCCACAATCGTGTGTCTCTCTTTAAATGGCCGGCACGGTATGGTATCCTTTCCCAATTGGACTGTAGACATATGTGATATAATTTGACATATGGAATTTGGAAAGTTCTCAGGACACTACTTTTGTACACAATGTCACTACCAATTATGCACTAGCTTAATAGTGGTGGAATACCTTCATTAGATTAATACAGAGGAAGTCTCTCAGAGTGAAAAAAATCAAAGCTTGAACCCCAAAAACCATGATCTTGGTTGGACAAACATAAGTTTGATTGACCATAGGATTCTCACATGAGCTTTTACACATTATTAATATTCACAGTTTGCGTTTGCATATCCCTTTGTGATTCTTACAAGTGGACATTACTTGTTGAGCAAGACAGTAATGATACCTGTGGAGGGGTGTGTCCAAGAAACTCTTTCAGTGGTCGTGAATCTGATAGAGGATGCTCTGGTGGTAGCTCAAACACAATCTGGTTGAGAACCTGCAAATTTACATCACATTTGTATGAATGAAAATGTTAAACCTACTTGGAAATACCAGTTTGCCCTAATTAGCCTAATTTGCGATGGGTATGCCATACATTGTAGATACTCTACTTAAACTAATTACCCAGATTAATCAAATGGGCTTGTATATCCTGTTTGCAAAAGCGATTCAAGGTACTTTCTCACAAAAAGATGACACTCCCCATCCCATCCATATCATATTGAGATACACCACATCAAAGTGTGCTCAAGGGTCATTGAAGACTGGTTTCTGCTCCTAACAAACAGCACAAATACGTGAACAAATCTCAAGAACAAACCTCAGCCTGCCGACCTGCTTGCAAACGTACACCTGAAGCATCGTACATGACCTGTAACCACCCATTACATCATCACCTTAGAAAATATTTTTGCATTTTGTATCAGTGACTCTTGTCAACCCAGCAGTAAAAGTTCTCCCATGAACACTGTGTAAGTAGAAAAGAGAGCACAATAAAATAAAATCAAGATTTATTATTTACATTCAAATTTGGTGTGCTTCCAAATAAGTAAAAGTTGAGAATGCGTACAACACTAGCCAGGACAAAGGAAATAGCAAAAAGACTTCCATCAAGTCCTTCACGAAGGCCAACAGCACAGGCAAGCCCCATCACAGTAGCAGAGTGAGAGGAAGGCATGCCACCGGACCCATACAACCGCTTCACATCCCACCTATTCTCCTTATACCTGATCACATATCCCAGAATATGAATCAAGTAAGCCCGGGAAACAGTGCACTCCCATCACAAAAAATTTCAAGGCTTGTTCAAATTGAGCCTTTGAAATTAAAACGGCCAAGATATGAGATATGAAATCCTCATGTATGTGCATGCAGTCATCCTTTTGGAACGTGCTCCAGACAATTTAGGTATTATAATCACAGCTAATTAACATCCTTGTAGTGAAATTACAACTATTCAATGGCGGACACAAGTGGCTGACTGATGTAGGTTGCAATCTCCATACGACGTTCGATTGGAACCAGTGACGCTGTGCTATCCATGTGCAAAACTCAAGCCCCCTTTACACTAGAGCTCCAGTGGAGAGCTTAAACTTGTAAATATCCAGAGTTTGATACTTAGAATTCACAAGCTCTCAGTAGTTCAAGCAAGTGTAGAGTGGCCATGCTCGCTCAGTGTGAGATAGCAAGAAGAGAAACGATATAAAACAAAGATTAATTCATAACATGCTAAAGAGAGCTTGTCAAAGTGACCAAGAGCTTGCTGTAGGTCTTTCCACATAGGATCCATCAAGGCGTCACCCAACCTTGTGAACCCAGTAAAACATTCAAGCTCTCAAGCTCAAGACTTTAAGTGGATGTGAGTAAACAAGCATGTGTAAGAGGCTCCCTGCCAATGAGGAGGGGGTCTAGAAGCCTAAACAGACTCTTCATCTGTGCTATTGCCCTCTAATTAAACATCCAAAATTGGTAATAGTCTGGTAATGAATGTTCACTATGTCTAAAAAGTTAAAACAGATGCACTGCACTCTTTATTGCTCATGCTAAGGTAGGGGTACTAAAACCAACACCCTGAAATCTTGAAGAATAAATACATATATTGATTCTGATAATATCCACCACCTTAACACCAGGCTCCCATACCGCTTTCTGGTAGTCTACCAATTAAACGTTGAACCCCTCATAACTATTGCATACGGAAGTCAAAGAAGGCATACTTTGGTGCGGTGGAATCCCCTTTAAATACTCAGCGCATACTCACGTCTGAAGTGACGGTTTTAGCACCCTCTACCTTACAATGCACAAACCGCACATTTGAAATAAACCTACCTAAACATCTACAATTCCGAAGAAAATTGTGAACAAGCGTAACACGGAGAATTTTCGTGGACACGTCAAAAAACGATGCTCCTTGCGATTCATACTAAACCGCAGAATGCGTGAACAAGGAGAAGTTAAGGGCAGGCAGGCAGCCAGGGATGGGATAGATGGTACCAGGTAGTCAAGACTTTGAGCGATTGCGCGACCATGAAGGAAATGAAAGCCGCGACAAGAGGGATGTTAGTGAATCCCGCATACTGCTGCTGTGCGCTTGCCAAACTCGCTACCGCCGCCGTCTCTTCCACGCCCCCTGCCGTCAACAGCCTCATTGCTCCACTCTCCCCGCTCCAAACCTCCAAACCCTAATCCTACCCTGCTCTTTCTTCTCACCAAACCCTCCTTACGCTTCCTCGGCACAAATGCCTCCCCTGCGCGACCACCTGTCACCCGGTACCATGTCACACACCACCAAACAGACTCCCGAAACAAAGGACCACCGCCAAGTCTGCTCCTCCAGCTCGATCCTCCGCCCTCCAACTCGCCGAATCTCGTTCTGCCCAACAGAAACAGATTTCTGCAAGAGTTAAGGTGCAGAATGATCGCATGCGGATTTTAAACAAACAGGCACAACATGGCATCGCAACTTACCCCGTTTCGCTCTGTAATGCGCTATTCTGTGTGAGCCAAAAGCTGGTGTGAGAGCATGCGCACGTCTCGTTGAGGAGTTGCGTGAATGTGTTGTGTTGGCGATGGCGATGGCGTTGGCGAGACAAGAGAGGCGAGGATTGATGAGTGCTTGGCCTTGGCTTTCCTTTCCCTAATTCCCTCCATTTCGCTTTTGGTACGAGATCATCGGTTGCCGGCTCCATAGTTTAGGCCCTCTCTCTGTGTTCTGATTGGACAACTTGGAAATGGCATCTTTCAAGGGCTATTACCACCTTCCGGCTATTTCCATCTACACGTATTAAGGTATGTTGGTAGTTTTCATGTGTGTTCTCCACCTTCTACCAAATAGACTTTACACAAGGACACTTGTGTTGCATTAACAAATCTACTTCGATAGGAATCGCATTGAAAATTGGACCTCCCGTGATTTAGTTATGTTTATTGGGAGTGAATGTGTGTTGATTCCTTACGTTGTATGCACAGTCCTTCCAATTGTGGTCAACACTAAGGGCTTGTTCACGTGGAGTCTCAACTCCCAACTCCCACTCATCTTAGCAAGTCCCAACTTTTGAGCCTCAAGAAACCATAAAAATATGGTTAATTATCAATAAAGTTGGATCTTGATTATTTTATGCAAAAATATTTACGAGAGTTGTGTTGAGAGTTGGGTCCTAGCTTTTTACTCAACCCAATTCTCAACATAAGTCCTAAGCCTCACCTCCCAAAAATGTTGCCATGTAGGCATCCATGTCATACTTGGGACTTGGGACCCTGTGTGAAGTGGTAAGTCCCAACTTCCAAGATCTCAACGGCTGAGATTGCATGGATTGAACTCAAGTGACTTGGGACTTAGGACTTGGGATGGCCTTGAGTATGGAGTAGTTATGTGTGTAATGTTATCACCTAACCACAAACCAATCAAAGACAAGTGAACAATTAAGAAAAGTAACGATATAACACCCACATGTACCTTACCTACTTATTACTTAGCAAGTGCAAGGGCAAATATGATCAAGTAAATGGAGTAATTTGACCACACTAAGATATGCATGCCTTACTCATTTAATTTCTTAAATCATACACCCATATTTGAGTGGTGTGTCATTAGGTGTGGATCTAAGAACAAGCATTAAAAAGGCATGTGTTGGAAAGAGATAGGACTACATGCTGAAAATTTGTTAAGTATTCTAGATTCAGTAGCCACATAATTGGGGGACTTTTATGATCATTTAACGAGCTCAAGAATCTTCATTTCAAAAATGAATATAGATATACATATGAGCTCCAAAAACTATGAGGAAAATGGCTATATTAACAATTTAGATTTGTCAATAATCTTGCATTTGATTGTGTATTTTATATCCTACAAACCATGGGTGTGGAACTAAAAATGTCCATTAAAATGTTGCTATGTAAGAGCAAGGCAACCCAAACCTTGATCCCAACCCTAATAGCCCAATTATGGATGATAATATAGGTTGAGGAAGACCCAATTGCCAACCTCAACCCCAACGCCAATCTAACCCCAATTTTGGATGGCAATAAAGGTTGAGGTGGTAGATATTAAGGTTTGAGCCCAATGGTATCCTTGATTAAGGGCCCTCGCAGGGTTGAAGTTCACAAGATGCCTCAGAGAGAGTGTCTTATTGGGCGTAAAGTGCCATCATTGGTCATTTTGCTCAATGCAGTAAAATGAGGCACATTTTGTGTTGAAATGTCCCTTATATGACCTTATTAGAGATGAGTTTTCATCATTGTTTAAGAATGTAGTTCTAGGGATCCTCAAGTCTTCTTTTTAATTAGACCACCAAGTCGACATTAACCTCTATCTCACGGAGGCTACTACACTCCACCACTCTAAAAAGATTAGCCGATTTGAAACTATTATAATGATGCATTTTTAGCCCCGTTAACCTTTTTGGTTTCTTATACTTTGAAATCAAATTTCTTTCATAACAATGTGGAAACGGCCTGGAATTGTCACCTCCTACTTATCCTCGGTTCATTCAACAAATATTCCTCCATTGGGAGGAAGTGCCAAGTTTGCAAGTGATCTTGGAGACATGATGTGGATAGTTGTCCATACCAAATAAGGAAGATGACAATTGCAAGTGCTTTTACTATGTAATTTAGCAGGTCTCTTCATGGGCAACATGCTATGTCTCAAGATTCATCAGCAATGTGTCACTTCTATTCATATTTGCACCAGATTATCCTATTCCAAAACTCAAATCATGATAGAAATGACTTTTTAAAAGATGTTAGAGACTTGAAAGCTTCATTCAAGCTCTGTTCAGGGAAGCCTCGTAATTTGATAGATTTTAAGTTTTGTGACACACTGTACATAACCCAATACATAATTCCTACATGCAGAAGAGATTTTGACATCACCAGTGGCTAAAGGAAGCTCAAGTGGATCCATCACAATTCAGCTTACAAATTGATGCAGTAAATAATTCACTCAAATTGTAACCTTCTTTATTTAGATACATCATCATGATGGGGGCTCCCTAAATACCCCCAACGAGCGTTGCAGCTGTCGGGCTCGGAGGCCAGGTTCGGTGGGGTTCATTTTTATGGCCCTCCCCGTTTTGGCCCCTTGGGGAATTTTTTTGGTTTTTTTTTGCTAAATTTGGGTCCTGCGGCCCCAAATTACTCTAGGAAGCCCCCTATGAGATTAAGTAAGCCCCCACCCAATTAAAAAAATAGGGGGCAAGTTTTACCCCAACCCTGCCACCCCCTCCCGAACCTAGCCTCCGAGCCACGCTCGATGGGGGTTTTTAGGCAGATCCATCATGATGGGGTATCTTACACTTGAATTTCCACTAATGTAGGCACCGGTAAGTTATCTTTAGGGGCAGTTTACACCATAGACCATGAACTCGTCCCACGGAAGATGCCTTATTCCGCGGTACGAGTTCATGGTCTACATTTCATGGTCCGAGTTCTTAAAAAAGTGATTTACAAAGCCGTTGGGCCCCTCACTAGGTGTAAACCGAATGTGGACAAAGAGGAATGACCATGCGGCAAGAAGTGGATGTGCTGATTTTTTTAATATAAGCCCAAAAAAGGCAGTTTTGGGAAAAAATGAAGTTTGACCATTTTGTTGACTTCAATTTGCCTTCACTTGCCTACACATGCCTTCTCTTATCTTGTCACTTAGTTTTTTCTTCTTTTCGCCTCTCAGGGGGGGCGGTGTGTTAAAAAGTTAAGGATATAGGTGCGAACAACCACTATTTTATAGGGGGGTATTACTTTCAATTCTCTTCTTTTTTTCACATGCTATCATTATGTAATTTTCTCCTTTGGGTTGATAGAAAAATGGCTTGCATTACTTATAATTCCAAATTACCTATTATTCCATACCCTATAGTACTTTAAAGATGTCCAGTGCCATTTTTGATACCCTATATTACTCTTAAGTCCATTTATAACTTTTTGCCCCCATGTTTTTAAAATACCCTATCATTTGTTTGCACGTATATTGCTACTCCAACCAATGACTACCCCCCCCCCCCGAGTTTCGATTTAAAGTTTGATCATTCTCTTGTCATCTCTTGGGCTTCAACTGTCTTCACTTCTTGTTAAATGTGTCAAAGATGTGGCTTGCAAATCTTCTCACAACAATTTTTACAAAAAAAAATGAGCGATTCAATTTGTACATGTGACATGTAATTTGCATGTGACATGTACCTTGTGTTGTCACTACACTAAATAGGATATTCAGTGTTTGATTATATCTAATGTTGTTACCACCCAACCTTGCCCAACACTAAATTTCAATTCTTTGATAATTAATGTTAGAAGATTTCCCATTGCGTTTCTTTTGACCACCCTGATCTACAGTCACTAAACGACTACGTATTTTTCTTTTAAGTTTTGCAACTATAGTTTTTAAACATTTTGGGCCGGGGATTCGTGGCACTCAAGTAAAGTCATCCAGTAACGAAAATCGGATGACTCCATCAAGAAGCTTGGATGGAGCTTACTTTGGTGAAACACCTCCGAGTTGGCATGTAAGACCTATCTTTTCATTTATAGCTATTGTGAACTAGTAGCTATTTTGTAAATATCAATTAGTTGGCAAAGGGCAATGATGTGGCCTTGTATGCTCTAAGCCTATTTTCTAACTTCCCATGAATTGTTTCCAAGGCCATGATGTGAATTTGAATTCCACATGGTTATTTTGATAAATATTACAAGATATCAATGTGTGCAACATATAATTATGACGTGTTGTCATAGACATTTTTTGTTTGTTCATAATTCATTTATTCAGCACAGGTTTGATTGCTCAAACATTTCTAATATGTCATAATAATATATATCACCTCATGGTAGATTGGTGAACTCAAAAATCAATTCCATAATAATATTATAATAATATTATGAAATTTATTTGAAAATAATTAATATACACCATGTGATTTTTAAAATTATACAATATGTGATGAGGATAAAATATTACAATAATTCAGATAGGCTATAATCAGAAACTTATGATTTTCTGAGTATACCCCATCCATAACATTGTCCCACAAGTCTAATGCCAAATAACACACCATTTATTTATACCTCATATTATATTTTCTAAAAATATATAATTTATTTATATATAATATTTTGGTTATATGTTTTATATTCTATCTTTATTGTTTCATTTTGGTCATCTTATGAACACTTGTACTAATCTATCATTAGAATGACAAAGATAATTTTAAATGGTTAGTGACAAAATTATAACCCCAATGTTAATGAGGATTTTGTAATGTTTTTGACCTCCAAGTTAATTATGTGCTTGATTGATGGTTTCACTTCCGGAATGAAGTCCCAATCAATTGCTTATTAGCTAATTGGAAATGCACATATATATATTGGATTTTAGACCTTGAAGGTGAAGTGCATTCAATATGGGATTTGTAGTCAAGCAACCTTCAAGAATGCAAGGGCAATGTTTTTTTTCGAAATTAGGCGGGATGGGCAACAATTTTCGGTCGGGTTGAGAAATTTCTTTACAGGGTTGCCCCAAACCGGATCTGACACCCCCAAAAGTTTGTTAGGGGGTATTTAACGTCCACCCATATTGATTTCTTTAAAATAACCGGACTAGTAATGATAGATTGGCAACGCATGATGCACCCACTTGCTTCTATATGAGGCATTTTTTCCTATGTCTAACACTCTTCATATTATTGCCTTAAGTATTAGATTAGATTGGGATTATTTAGAACTACTAAAACTTGGTATTTTTAAAACCCTTCAGACAGGGAGCCGAAGACGTAAGGTAGTGTCTAAAGTGGTTCATCTCATCCACAAAGATGAATGAACTTACACTAATGAAAATACATGAGTGCCATGAATCCCTGGCCAACATTTTGGGGTGTGTAATATACCGTTGGAAAGGTATTTTCAAGACCTTTCCAACGGTATATTACACGTCCCCAAATTCCAAACATTGCAGCTGGTAGACCAAAAAAACAAATATGCACTTGAATTCTTGAGTTCTAGATGTCCTGCATTGTTTGATGAAACACGTGTAAGCCGGTTTAAGGGGTAGGGCAAGGTAGTGTTGGTATGTCTCATGGGCTATAATATAATTAAGGCACATAAAAGGTAGATTCATTAAAACATTCTTGAAATGGCATTTCTCTGACATGGGCCCTTGCCTTTTCGTACCAGATCACCTCTCTTGCCTCTCTCACCGCAAAACTCGTTGGACCATGTCAGTGCATTTATTAGGCCTTAAAATTTATATTTTGGGGACCTCAACCTTCATGGTCCCTCTGCCATTTTTTCCTTAGTGTAAACTGAAGTTGTCCCGGGACAACTTCAAGAGCCAATCAGCTGCCTTGTAGAGCCCTGGTCCAACTTCATGGTCCATAGTGTAAACCGCCCCTTAGTTCAGTTTTTAGGTACTCAAGACCACGTCTAGCCCTTGGTGCAAGCAGCTGCTAGTTGCTAAATCTTGACGTCTTCGCAACTAAGCTACCGTAGCACCATAGCTGGTTCGTGCAAAAATAATTCCCAAATAAAAAACCGAAGAATTATGAGTCCAATCAAACGAATAGCTGAAAAAATATATTAGAAAAAAAAGAATAATGAAAATTTTGGACTCTTCTAAGCTCCAACCACGTCAACGCGCTATAATAGGCTGCATGATTACGCGTTAATGGCTCGGCGCCCTGCTCACGAGCTTCACGAGGTTGCTCAAGTCACGGGACAAGAACGCCGAGCACTGCCCGACTCTACCCATAAAATGCCTTGCCTTCATCTTGCCTAGTAAGTGTAGAGGAAGGGCTCATGAGGGCAAGGAAACCCAAAGGCTTATGCACAGGGAGCAACTCTACCAACCTATACCTAGCCTTTATTTTTGTGCTTTTATATTTGCAAATCATGTTGTCCTCATTTGTTAGGGGATTAGGGCATGAACTAATTCCCGAGGTTTTGACTTGCCACCTTCCCATTTGCTTGAATGATCTTTTGATGTAATTGCTAGTTGATGTTCAAGTAGAGAGATTTGTGGTCCATCTACATGGTCAACATTGATGATGAAAGCAAGAAATTGAAAGAAAGACAACCTCCAAAACTAGATGATGCAAGCCTTGAAGACTGTGCGTTGCCTCTTGAGGGAATTCAAGTACTTCTGTGCTCATGGAGATTTAAGTTCTCCTTGGCTACTTAAACCATGATGTGGTTGCTTGAATCGTGTTCTAGTATAGCACTACTATATTCAATGTGTTGTTTGCCACGGTTTTTCTCCAATTTGTTTCCTATTCTGCTCGTCACGGCCTTGTCGCGCGCAAACAGTGTCCTGCTGGTGTCACACACAAAGGTAGGGAACCTTTGCTTCCTACAGGTTTCGTGTCGCGCTTCTACGGAACTCCTTCTTGAAGAATACATCGTATCATGTCATAAGTTAGTATGTACAAGGGAGGGAATTGATGCAGCGACGATAATGATGATATCGCATTTTATGGCTACAGGAGGTTCTTGATTTTCTGTAGGCGCTTGGAACAGAAAATGTGAAGGATGTCCATCGCAGCTTAGCAGAAGTGTTTATCGGAATTCCGTACATTCTGTGAACTGTCAAACTCCGAAGTTTCTGACCATTTACAATCTTGTGTAGTAGACACCGTGTTTGCTCAGATAACTTCATTGATACCTCAAACTGTTCTGTATGAACTCGAAGGACTTGTGTTCCTACTAATGTGAACTTTGACGAGGTCCTGATTATGCTCATTTCAGTAGGCATTTTGTTTGGTAGCTGAGAAAGCACGATCAGCTGCAGATAGTCTTAGAGAAGTAAGTTGTGCTCTATCAGTAAGCAAAGAAAAAAATTTACGATACACATATGAGGATTTGGAGAGGATGCTGGGAGAATTTTTTGAAGGTAAAACCCGCATAGACCAGAGAAGGTGAGCTGTGTTAAAAATGAACATCATACGTAGACAATGATGACAATGTTACGTAGACAATGGTGGTTAGTTAAATGACTTGTGCAACATTCAATTTCATACGTAAATTCCGAACACATATTTATGCAAATGATAAACTATGAAATAATACACTTACACAATCAAAATTGTCACTTCTTTCTAGTTAGATTTCTAATAGTACTCATACTGCTGGAAGAAATAGACTTTGGCAATTCAACAACCTTTGTCAAGCTCTTTTCCATAACAGTGTCTAAAGACACTTCAACGTCTATCTCCTCATTGCACTTTGTGTTGTATGTCTGAACTTCATTTTCAACTGTCTTGAATAATGGTGTTTTTATGTTATCCAACATAGCTTGCTTCTGAAATTCTTTGTCAAAAGCACGTAGGAGTCAAGTCTGCTCCCAACCCTTAAGGACCATAGCAATCCGACTTGAGACATTTGCCCATGCAACATAGAGCCACTCACATATGTGAGGCTTTAGTTTGCTCATTTTGAAGTCCATGTGAACATTCTCACATGCCTTCAGTTGCTTTGCTATAGCCTTCATAGTATACTTGTTAAATGCTTGTCGAAATGCATGTTTGAACGGTCGTTGAATAATAACATCTGCAGGCTGATAGATACTTGTGCAATTTGCTGGAATATAAAGAATGTGAATTTTGGGGTGATGATTCTTCATCCACTTCCGAAATTCCTTGCTAATGTGAATACTCCAACAATCAATGAGCCAAATCATTTTTTGTATTGTTGGAAGGTTCAATAGTTCCACTTATGAATCCTTATACAGTACCAATATCTTCTCCACGAACTCTTTGCATGTGTCCAAAGTAGACCAATGGTTATGGCTGAAAATCAAATTCCATCCTGCATGTTCACAATCATACCTCCCCCCTTCTAACTTCGGTAAACTTTTGCTAGTTAACCCTTGGAAAATTGCATGAAAAGGGAGGCATTTTCCACTAGCGGCAGAAGATACTGCCACAGTAATTTGTCATATTGTCCGTGTATTTTAATATGCTTAGCACCCTTCGTTTCCCATGTTCTACGACCACCTGTAGGAACAAGATGTATCCCAGTTTGGTCAGTATTCACAACTAATTCCGAATGAATGTTGTGAACACTTATCAAATATGCACATCTTTGAGCCATAGCCTTCCCTTGGTCCTCATAATCTTTTGGTAGTTTTCCTGCTGCACTAGTTGCTGCTCGGTAATTCCAATTCAATTCACTCTTCACAAAATTCTTAGTCCAAGCATACGAAACACTAAACGAGGTCTTGTGTATGCCTTCTAAGAGTTCTGGAGCTTTCTCTTGGATTATGGCCTTTATAAGTGGTTGAATGCAAACTGCATATAAAGGTTGGCCTGCCTTTCTTTGATTCCTAAGAATGGTACAAATCTCATCCTTCAAAATTGGATTAGATTCCAAGATTGGGCAGCGTTGTGTAGTTTTGGCAAAATATGTACCAAAATCGACACAACGTTTATAGGTCTCCTTCAAATCTCCATTCGGATGAAACCATTCCCGCATAGAGCTCTTAGATAAATTGTCATAGACACAAGAAATATCTTCTGGTTTTCTATAAGCTGACCTAAGAAAATTCCATGCCTCTGTGATATTACGATGTTGTTTTACATCCTTGTAAATAGGAGGCCAGAGAGTAGGGGTAAACCAATTGGTGTATGAACCTCTGACCTTCTTTGGCTTCATAATTGGCTTCATCCTCTCAACCTTTGGCTTTAGTAGCATTGCTTGTCTCTCTTTCCTTGGTCTCCCTACTGGCCGCTTGAATGTCTCCTTTTTGGGCTTTGATTGCTCCACTTGCAATCTCTCACTCAAAGCGGCAAACTCTCTTTCTATATCCATCTCCCTTTCTTCCTTGCTAATAGAGATAAAAGAAAAATCAACCCGTCGTTGTTTTGGTGCCATTTCTAACACTCTTCTCGCACATATCAAAGTGCAAATACATACAAAAGACCTAACACATACATTGTGCAAAGACAGACAAGAGCCACACTTAGTAAGGTTAAGGTAGATACTTAGGTTTAAGGCCAAGAAGCCGCCACGAATGAATGAAAAAAAACAACAACCTACTTGCACGACCGTTGGACCTTAACAGAAAAACGAATTAATTGTTTTCAAATCATAGGATGGACGAAATTTCATAAATTATATTTTTCATTGATAAACCTTATTTTTCAAAAAATAAATAAATATTCGTTTTGAGGTGGACGAACCAGCTATGGTGCTACGGTATGTACGTGTGAGTATCAATGCTGATGCTAAAGTAGTTTGTATATGCTATGTTGTTCCCATGTAGTTTAGCCAGCTGCCACCATAGCTATTAGCCACCAATTTGAACTTAGTAACCCTTAATATCCATTTGGGTGTCCTCTCCTCTAGGCCCTTCAATCATGAAGATTCACAACTTCAACAACAAAAGGGACATGTTAGCAAGGATTATACTATGGGACTATGGAGAAGTCATCCTCCAAAACATTACTTAGCCATATACGGATGAGTTCAATATCTGACACTTGACACAATCTCCACCGTCTTATTATCATAGGAAGAAATTGACACCGTATGAATAATGAACATTGCCAATATGAATATTATGAAGAATGTTTCTAGTGACTAGTGCTGGGATGAACAATGCTCCCACTAACTAGTGTCGAAATATAACTCCACCCAAATTTCCAACTGTCAGCATGTATGTATGAACAGTCACTGCAGATTACCACTTTGTTCATGGAACCCATATTGTCCATTTACTTTATTTGAAAGTCCAATGAACTGACCAAAATGGATGAGTAATGTTATGTCCTTCCTAATTCCAGATGATCACCTCAAGCTCTAGGAAGGTGGCCTACGATGGGCACCATTCGACTTGGTAATTGCTCGTGGTCGGGCACCCATACACATGGTTGTCGTCATCCGTGGAGTAAGAGTACGCATCAGGACACGCACTTGCGAAAGCCTTTGTTCCGAGAGTGGGTGAAGTTCCAGAGCCATCAGTGTCGTAGCAACCTTCTCCTGGAGGCCCGGTGAGGGTGTTGGGTGCTTGGCAAAAGCTAGTGATGTCGCTGATCGAGCATTTGATGGAAGTGCACGTGGTTCCAGACGGTGTTCCAACAATGGTAGAGGGCACGCTGATCTGCATGCCGAGGTTGTATGCATTCTGCGAAGGTTGACATTTCACATGTCGTGAGAGATTGATCAGAATAGTAGGAAATGAAAACAAAACCGATCATCAAGCATAGATAGGTAGGTAGGTAGGTAGGTAGATAGAGATTGGCTCTTGGAGGAGCAAGCATGAATGAAGAGTCTTTTGCATGTGGGGCCGTCTCCTACAAAATACTAATATGTGGATGTGATCATAATCCATGTTTGTGTACCACGAGGCTGATGCCATAATAATCCTCGCCATCGGAATTTATCATGAACTCGGCTAGATTGGCTTGAAGCTTGGCATTATTCCCAATCGTTGTATTTGTCCCACTGCTGGCTGGGAATGCCCAAATGATACCGCCTGTCCATGTGGTGCCCACATCAAGGGAGTAAGAACCGCCATTGGCGCCCAACACGTAGCAAGCTATGGTTCCATTGTTGCTAGTTTGACACGTTGTTAGGTTCTGTGTGCACATGTTGAGGAGGTTGATAATCGTATCCCCTGCACATGATAACATGAGTTGCACTATCCATTTTCAGTCGAACTAAGTTTTGGATGCAAGGAGGAGCCATGCCATAGGTTGTAGTTGACACCTAACCCCCCGAATTGTGGTAACAACAAGGTAGGCATTTGATGTCTACTATATCCGATCAGATGGCATATGACACATGTGACATATTATCAAATGTAATGGTCGGATCAAATTTTTTTGTTAATGTGTTTGTTCTTGGTTGCATATGAAGAGATATATTATCAATTGTAATTGATGACCATGTCACAACTCTCCATTAATGTAACAAGTTGTTAGAGTCTGTGTACTTTGTGCCACATCACGGGTCATGATACATTTCATCAACAGAGAGGTATAAATCATCAGACTGACCCACAATGGCACAAGTGAAATGGCAGCACTTTGGCCTTATCACGCATTAACTTATCTGTTCCCATATTCATTACAACTCACATACAGCATCATAATTGAAAAGAAGATTGCATCTAATTCTTATAAAACTCATGTAGTCTAGAGCTAAAGCAATGATCAAACATTTTACGTGAACACAGTACATTGAAATAGACGTGAACCAACAACGGAAATTTAAGTTGCATCAGCCCTCTGCAAGAATTTGTTAAGAGTACATGAAATTTTGGATCATCAGTTACTCATCAAGAAAGAATGTCATTCTAGCCCCTTCTAGCATACTCAGGAGTCAAAATCAATGTCAGACTTTAAGGCAATGGTTACAGTATACATGATTGTCAAATTAAGATCACCTAGCCTGCTGGGAGGTCTACAACTTCTTCACGTAAAATGAAGCTTGAAGCAACTGATATTATTCTTCAATTGAATGGTGTATCAAACATGATGGAGCTTAGCCAACAGACCTTGAACAGAGCTGATCATCACCACTGACACCAGAACAGCCTGCAAGAACAGCCCTGAGACAATATTACTTTGTGAATGCGCCATAGCCATCTCAAAGGTTCTGAGAGAGTAAAATTCACTCAGAACCACCTTGTTCAAATCTTGTCCAAATCCATTGGAGTCCTATGATGGATTGGAGCAGTATGGTGGGAAAATCGATCTGATGTGCTATAGAACTCTTCAGAGGTGATTGTGAAGAACATCGAGTCGGAAGGGCCCAATTTATACTGAATAAAGAGTGGCTAAAGAGCACACGCACATGTGTACATATATATCTTGATCAAACGTGCACAAAAAGGTTCTGTAGGACTTTGATTTTTATTTTTGTATCAAACAGTGAGTAACTAACGTACTTCTAGAAGCCAGCCACCTTGCATATATTTTCTGTACTTCTTCTTGACTGGAACGTCACTGTAGCATTTTGACTTCTCAGCCTCCTCATAATTGAAATGCAAGTTAGATTGGTGGCAATGTGCACTTCTACAATAAGGACTAGGTAACCTTTAAGGCTGGGAGGATTAAGGGGTTACATGACATAATCATTTTGGCGCCCTCGTTGTTGGGTCCTCTGATCGTGGAGATCGACGGCCTAGATTGAAGGCATGGGAAGGAAAGCGTTGAGCTATGTGGAATGTACATGCTTTCCCAACTTTATAATGTCACCTCATGCACCAAATGGTCATAAACTAAATAACTGGTGAAAGTAGAGTGGATGATGAGCCACGTGAGCTACCAATCATTCACCTATTCGAGTTGATTATTGTTCATAACTGATCAATTCTAAATAAACTCGGAATTATGGATGATATCAGCTCCTGGATGGAAAATTGTGGCAGGTTCTTAAAATCATGTTGTTTTTTTTGTGAGCAATTGGTTATGGATATGAAACGGTTTTGAAACACCCATGTTGTAACAGTTTTAACAAATGAGACTCTATAACATATTTGTAAGATGACCTTGTTACATTGGCTTTGTAGCTCATTGTTTTTTTATAATGATTTTGTTACACTACAAACATACACTACAAATTGCTATGATTTTGTGACAATTTTGTACTCCTATCTTCATTTTAATCATGAATTTTAGCTTCTTTGGATTTAGAATATGATAGGTCACATATGATATTTACTCACCTTGTATGTATGTAATATATATATATATATATATATATGTTTGTGACGTGTTGATTTGACAACATCCGGTGACAAGGATCCACACACTTGTAATGATTGGTTTTCTTGTTTTCTGTTTCAACTCACATATGCCTACATGACTTGTTATCTTGCCTTTCATCAAAGTCCAAGTCACAAGACACTACTAGAAAAGGGGGTCCATTTGCACATAACAAGGACAGTAAAATCAACACTTTTCTGCAACCAAGACACATGTCATGAAGGTTGCAACCCCTGTGGACACCGTGTGATCCTGGTACAATCCTATTATCTAACACATATGATTTTTAATGATATATATATATATATATCAAATATTTTAATATATATATAGAGATAATTCAGAGGTAATTTAATTTAATTTTATATGTATATATATATATATCATTAAAAATCATGTATGGATGGTTGGTAGGTTTGCACCTTCTAACCCCTCCCAGGTAAACCCTCAACCTATGCCTCACATACAAGAATAGGCTACCTATCACTCACCTAGGTGGCAAGGCCAAGGGTGGCGGCCACCAAGGGGTTCAAACCTTGCACCTAGTGACACCCACACATGTGCCTTAACCACTAGGTCATGACATCACACATGATATATATGTTAAGGCAGCCTATAGCTAGCCTGACGACCTATAGCCGAATATAGATGACGGTAGCTGCCTTCCGGAAGGTGGCTACACTATTCCCGCGGTAGTGGGTCCGGGGTTAGTTAAACATAGTATTGTAGGCTACTAAGTGGCGGCTAAGCCCCATTAATGTACTTAGTCTTGAACATATATATACGACCACGTGGCTCTTGTTAGTCACTTGCACCATTACGCTCACCGGCTATTGCCTAGTCTTAACACGTTATCAGTCACGATTGCTTGAGAGCTCTTAGTTCAAATTTTTTTTCCTCTCTTTTCCCGCTCAAGACTACGCTTCAGCCCTATATAAACTGCCGCTCACTATCTAGTTCTCTCTCTCCGCTCCGCTACATCATGCGGAAGCGCTGCTCCCACATTAGTCCATCTGATCTCCACTTTAGAAGAAATCAGAACACAAGCATTAGAGGATTGAGTTACTGATTAGACTTGCTGCAGGCAGATAGTTCTTATTTGTTTTGCTGCTGCAGATAGTCCTAATTCTCTGCTGCCATAGATATAGTGTGATGCAGATAAACTTTTTGCTACTACAAATGCATTCTGCTGCCGTAAATAGAAATCTAACACCTGCTGTAGAAATCTATATCTCTTTCCGTTACTACAAAGCTCACCTTTGCTAATACAGATAAGTTATTTTATTGCTGCAGACAACTTTCTGTAGCCTATGACTTTTCTTTTCTTTTCTTTTTGCTGCAGATCCTAACTTTACCGAACACTGTAGACATTATTGTTTGCTTACTTCTGAAACCAGACTTTGCTCGATACAGATATAGTTTTTAATCTGTTGCAGATAGAATACTTCTTTACTGCGGACATATCAACTTTGTTGTCCGCAACTACAGAATCCACGGCCGCGGACACAGCTCCTCACCACTGCAGATACAGTCTCTTGCTGCAGACTGTCTAATGCTGCACCCTACTGCTGTCTGAAGCATCAGTCAAACCCAGCTTTCGTTGTAACCAGCTGCTGCTGCCGACTGTAACCAACTTCTACTGCCAAATGAAACCAACTACTACTGCAGCCTAGACATCTGATAAGCCTACTTACTCATTCTCATTCACTTATCAGTGTTTTGACTCTGAACTACAAGTAATTAGTAGAAACCTCCGTTTTACTAAAACCGAAGTATATTTCTATACTTCGAAAGATACATTTTGTTGGAACAGATCATAATAGGCTAAGATCAAAAAGTATCATCACTCTAGTATATAATCTACAACAAGCTACCTTGTTATTACTAGATTCCTAGATGACCTGAAATGGCATCATCTTCGAATCCGAGAGTGACATTAGCTACCATAAGCCGACCTCCAGCAAATATCGGTGCAAACATGAAAACCAAATTTACTCCCCTTGCTGCCGATGGGTCAAACTATCTAGAATGGGAAAATGATGCTAGGGTAGCTCTAGGAGCCGAAGAGACAACTATCTATCTTGATAAAACTACAGCCGAGGGTCAACCAAATTCTCTCAAATGTCAAGTATTGATTCTTCTTCGAAGGCACATACACCCATCCCTGAGACAACAATACATTAAGGTAGATCACCCCGCTGACTTGTGGACTCAGCTACGTGACAGGTTCCATCACGAACAGACCATCTTTCTACCTGAGGCTAGAAATGACTGGATTAACCTCAGGGCCCTTGATTTTCCCGATTTGCTCTCCTTCAACGGAGAACTCCACCGAATCTCAACTTAGCCTCTACGGCGAGCCAGTAACCGAGGCTCAACTGATCGATAAGACTCTCTCCACCTTTCCACCTGCATCTGCAATTCTTGCCCAGCAATACCGAAACATGAAATTTGAGAAACATAGCACACTGATGTCTCACCTCCTTCTCGCAGAGAAACATCAGGCCATGTTGCTTAAAAATGCAGAATCCAGGCCTGCACGTGAGATCCACGCCATGATAGCTGCAGGACCATCAAAAGGAGTGCCGGCTGTACACCTCTCGGAGGCACCGCGCCGATCACCAAGGGGTTTCCAACGCCGACCTCCACCTAGGTCATTCAAATTCAAGCCTAGGGATCAAAAACCGAGGTATGTTCCACCAAAACATAAAGCCTCAAAGCAATCCACATCCTCATGTCATAAATGTGGCCGCCCATGTCATTATGCTAGGGATTGCCGAGCATCGGCTTACGTAATTGAGATGTATAAGGAGCTACAGAAATTACGTAGCCAAAATAGAGAATCTCACGCAGTCCAAATTCCATCCATCCTTGATATGGATATAGAGAATTACATGACTGTCACAACTCCAATGACTCAAGGTATGGAGGCTGCCCTCTTGGACAGCGCCTCTACACATACTATATTGAGGAGTTTAACGTTTTTCTCATTCCCGGCTAGTAACATAGGTTGGCGGACTAGCCACGTTACAACAATAGCGGGACATAAAAACATAACCTTCAAAGAAGGTACAGCAACTGTTTTGTTGCCCGGGGACCACCCGATAACATGCCAGGACGCTATGTATGCTCCCGATGCCCCCCGGAGCCTGATCAGCTACCGGGACTTAAGGGCAAATGGTATCCACGTCTCTACCACGATAGAGAACGATGAAGAGGCGCTGGCACTCAGGCAGGGACAGAGGACCCTCGCCACCGCATTAGCGGGAGTCGACGGCCTGTTTGAGATCGCTATCAAAGCGATTAGCCCGCCCCTAGGGTTGAGGAAGAAGTTAGCTTGGTTGCACGGGAGAGAGGTCCCGGTGCGAGAACCCGCAACTTAGCCCGGAAAATTGGCCTATATCTCACGGCGGCTGCCCTCTCAGATATATGGCATAAAAGGCTTGGGCACCCTGGCACTACTATATTTCGGAGGATGATTCCCCTTCTGGCGGGACATAACCTTACATCCGCGGATGCTGCCAAGATAGCCCCTTGTGAGGCGTGCATTCAAGGCAAGATGATCAAGAGGCCGTCCCATTGGCAACTCCCCACCGAATTGCCGCCACCGCTCCACCGACTTCAAGGTGATATCTGTGGACCCATCAACCCACCTTCAAGTTCATTTCGGTATTTCCTAGTGCTCATAGATGCATCCGGGACCCACCTAGAGGTAGCTCTCCTAACCACTAGGAACCTTGTATTTTCCAGAATTCTTGCAATTCTGATACGCTATAAAAACCATTTTCCCGAACACCCCGTCAAGTTCCTTCGGATGGACAATGCATTAGAATTTCGTTCGCATGCATTTGAGGATTATTGTACCGCATTAGGAATCAGCCTTACCTATGTTGTACCTTATGAACATTCGCAAAATGGTCTTGCGGAAGCTTTCATAAAGAAAGTTCAACTAGTAACTAGGCCTTTGCTCATCCATGCCAAACTCCCAAATTCATTCTGGGGCCATGTGGTTCTTCATGCTGCAACCCTCCTAAGGTTGAGACCAACCTTACTCAACCAACAAACCCCATTTGAGCTCATCGCCGGCCGGCCACCCAACATTACCCATTTACGTGTCTTTGGTTGCCAGGTTTGGGTACCTGTACCTGAACCACAGCAGAAAACCATAGGGATTCACCGATCCGAGGCAATTTACTTCGGATACGACTCACCCAGCATCATTAGATACATGGATCTCAAGAATGGGGCCATCCTCAAAGCCAGGCTAGTAAACTGTAAGTTCATTGAACACATATTTCCCACCCCACTGGTTGACCGAACGGTCAAACACGTTCCGTTAAACTTTCAGGCCCCGGAAACCTTGACTCTAAACCCGGATCCTCGAACATCACTAGCCGACACCGAAGTCACAAAACTTCTAAACTTGAAGGATCTAGCAGAACAGATTCCCGATGGTTTCTATTCCGGTCCTAGAGTACTTCGGAACCCACTACCCGGGACAGGTAACACTATATACCTAACAAGAGGTTGGCACCACTCAACTCCAAGCCAACTAAGGTTCAACGCATCACATTCAACACTGAAGTTGCACCGGACCCACTCACGTTGGCCGAGGCCAAAGCATCACCAGAATGGCCCGATTGGAGCAAAGCTCTAGAGACCGAATACGCATCCCTCAGGAAGCACCAGGTATTCGGCGAGGTATCCACTGAACTCACAAAACCTCCAGTGGGCCACAAACTAATTTTCTCTAGAAAATTTGATGCCAACGGTAAGTTGCTTCGATTCAAGGTCCGCCTTGTTGCTCAAGGCTTCTCGCAACGGCCGAGAGAGGACTTCGACCAAACTTACGCCCCCGTCTTGGATATCACATCATTCAGGTACCTGTTGGCATTCGCAGTCCATTTTCGCCTTGAAATCTTTTTGATGGATGTTGTAACGGCATACCTATATGACAACCTAGATATGCTCTTGTATATCTCACCCCCTCCAGAGTTTTTACCAAAGCTGCCTACCCCTTCACCCGGGAGATTTCTAGGCTTACGCATATGTAAGGCACTATACGGCTTAAAGCAAGCCGGCAGAATGTGGTACCACCTACTCCGTGATTTTCTGATTTCACATGGGTTTTTGCATGATCCACCTCTACCATGCATCTTTACATTAACCCAAAATTTACAATATCTAATTGTGGCCGTCTATGTGGATGATCTAAATCTAATTGGATCACCCGCATTATATAAGTACACCGAAACCTTACTCACGGCCCAATTTGACATAAAGTTGCTCGGAAAGACTTCGTTTTGCCTTGGTTTACAGATTCAACACTTTCCAAATAGCGTCCTCCTACACCAACAGTCGTACACCCGCAAGCTGCTCAAATTTTTCAACATGGACCAAGCTCACACGTTGGCCGCACCGATGATCGGGAGGAGCCGTAGTGATGACGACTCGTACCAACCTTGCTCGGAGGAGGCGGAGATAGTGGACAGGTCTAAGTACCTCACAGCGGTTGGAGCTTTCACATACCTAACCACGCACACGCGGCCGGACATCGCTTTCGCAACGAACATAGTCGCGAGGTACAGCCAAAAGCCGACCACCCGCCACTGGAACGGCGTTAAGCACCTACTCCGATACTTGAGAGGTACGGAGGACCTCGGATTGTACTACAGAAATGACACAAATGGCGAGATCACAGGATATGCTGACTCCGGATTCAAAACAGATGAGGTAACAGACAAGTCTCAGACCGGTTACATATTCATCAAGAACGGAGCGCCGATATCATGGAAATCGGCCAAGCAAACTGTGACTGCCACATCCACGAATCATGCCGAACTCTTAGCATTTCACGAAGCATCAAGAGAGGCGGTGTGGCTAAGGACAATGCAAGAGATCTTAGCAAAACAATGCAAGATGAACCAAAAGTTTAAACCAACGGTCATATTCGAGGATAACGCAGCATGTGTCGCCCAAATGAACACGGGGTTCATTAAGGCTGATCGGGTGAAGCACATCAGCCCACATATATTCGGATTTGCTCAAGACCTTATAGAAACAGGCCAGATTGAGATAAAGAAGATAGAATCCGAAAACAATATAGCCGATATGCTTACAAAGGCCTTACCGGCTTACAAGCATAAGAAGCTAGTGTTAGAGGCAGGAATGAAAACCTTACACGAACTCACTTCGAACTAGATTACACTCTTTTCTTTATTGCTGGTTTTCCCCTTTGGGCCTTTGGGTTTTACAGTAGTAAAGTTTTTAATGAGATAATCGCTATAGTTCGAGGAGGAGTGTTAAGGCAGCCTATAGCTAGCCTGACGACCTATAGCCGAATATAGATGACGGTAGCCGCCTTCCGGAAGGTGGCTACACTATTCCCGGGGTAGTGGGTCCGGGGTTAGTTAAACATAGTATTGTAGGCTACTAAGTGGCGGCTAAGCCCCATTAATGTACTTAGTCTTGAACATATATATACGACCACGTGGCTCTTGTTAGTCACTTGCACCATTACGCTCACCGGCTATTGCCTAGTCTTAACAATATATGGAGTGCTTCAAACCTTTCTAGACTAAGGCCACTCTTTTCTCTCTACTACCTATTATTTATTGTATATAATTTACTGCCTTCCTTTGACTATTTAATGTCTGATATTTATTGTCTGATATTTATTTTCTAATATTTACTTTTTGATATTTACTATTTACTATTTATTGTTTATTTCCCACTATTTGTTGTATTCTGCCCATTAATTATTATTTACTATCTATTATTTACTTTTTACTCTCTATAATGTATTGTTTATAGATTATTATTTACTATTTACGGTCTTCTATTATTATTTACTTTTATAGTATATCATTTACTATTTACCATCTATTATTATTATTTAATATCATTATTTATTTATAATATTTAATATTTACTTTAAAAACTATTTTACTATTTATGGTATGTTATTATTAATTTAATTTTTATAATATATTATATGCTATTTATTACAAAATATATAGAGTTTATTATTTACGATCTATTATTACAATGCTTTAATGTTGGATGAATGAAAGATACACTTGTATGTGGTAATTGCCTCTCTCCTACCTTAATAATCAATGAAGAAAGTGACTCACATCTAGGTCCAGATCTACCTAGAAGATCTATAAAACTAAATAAAAATAGAACATTCCTTCACGGACCTTTTGCATGACATGAAAGTGACATAACTCCCACACATGCAAGCAATATGTCAAAACTCAAGCACGGAGCTCAAAACTCCAACATGAAAAAATTTCGTGTCATAGCTAGGCCACATGTCAAAGGGGACCACTTTCCTTGGAGTGAGAGTGAGGAAGGGAGACGTGTCACTTGACACGCGTCTCTTTTATGACATACTACTGAAGGAATTTAATGACACCCTGTGACACATCTTACCCAAAACGTACCTTAAAAGAGTGTTTGTCCTTCAAGACCAAATCACTGTTTTCTCACGAGCACTTTCTTGCATAACATTGTTCATCACCCAACAAAGGTTCCATGCATGGGGCCTTAACATTTGCAAGCTTGATGTCTGAATATAACACCCATGTTCGTTGGTTAATAGTTGCTCAACACGAGTCGGCTTGAAGTGCGCTAAGTGAATGTGACCAAAGTAGTATTGGAGCATGCCCATTAATCATGTGAGTGAGGGCCACTTCACACACAAGAATGAACACCCGTGACCATTGCATTGTGAGATCTCTCATTGGTCGAAAAGTCATAGATCATCCAAGCTCACTTCCCACCAGAAATTGAAGGCTTGATTGTCCAAACAAATTATCATGGATGAAAATTTTACAGGGATTCCTACATGGTAGAATATAAAGAATGTTTCGTGGTCTGCTGGAATTTGCAGCAGGCCCACCTCCAAGAGGTAGGCCTGATGCAAATTCCGGTAGACCATGTGAGTTTCTGCAAAAACATGGTATTCATGTTTCTCATGGTACGGCCTTTGGTTGAGAGAGTCAAGGGCCCTTAGAATTACATGGTCACGGCTCTTGGCTCGTATGTGAAGTGACCCTAATGTACGTTACATTAATTTGCATCCAATGAAGTTCTACACCATCTCAAGTTGACCTAAACCGATCGAATTGTTTAGTAGTACTCATCTAAGTTATTAGCAACCCTTTAATGGTCTTTGAAATGGTTGAAGCCCTTAGTTTCAAGTTTTCTTTGTTACTTGATTACCTATTTGACTCAAAAGGAACAAGGTTGATGACATGATAATGTGTGGAATTTCCATTGAATTATGAAACTCATATATTTAATAGTACGTTCAATTCAAGGATTAGGTGAATGTTTGAGATGTTGGAATTCTATTTCAAAGAAAAACTCTTCTCAAATATTTTGGATGTAGTGTATGATTCAATCTTTACATCTCCCCCTCTTGTCATTAAATTCCCATTAAACGCCAAATAATGTTTGTAATTCATAAATGATCGTACATCATTAAAACCCCCAAGCATTTTAGAAGTTGACTTAACACAATTTCAAAGTGGATTGGAAATTTGTTTATAATCTAGAACAATATGACATGTTGTTTACAAATTAATCTCGGATTACCATAGGATAATGTTTGAAATGATTTTGGCATATGTCATATCAACATTGATCAAGACCTTGCCCAATTGAACATGCGAATTAGCTTATGGCACTCAAAGTGTTGAATTAGACAACACTCTACGGTGCTTGATTCTTGTTATCTTGCCTCTAGTGAAGTTGAACACATATGTATCTTGAATTTCATATGTCTTTCGAGGGGCTTGTGAGAGGCACAATACTCATATTAGTTAGTTTACCATGCTATTTCATCATGAATGGTTCATCTTCTCAAGAGTATCTCAAATGTAATGTGGTTGATCATGGAGGAGCAGTGATTTTTATGTCAAGTTCCAAGAGAGGAGGATTGTCTACAAACATTGGAGTGGTGAAGCCACATGTGGATGATTATACAACATTTCATCCAAATAATCACACATTCATCCAAAAGGTGGCAATTTCATCCAAATTTTAGAATTTTAGAGAAATTTTTGGCTTCATTAAAAAAAAGGAATAACCACAAAATATTGTATATTGTAATTTTAGAGCCATAAATCACCAGCACACGGCTAGATTAAAAAACATAGACAAAGAGCAAGCATTGCCAAGAACGCCAAGAACCCTAAACCCTCTCACCTTTCGTGGTGACCAATGTTTTAACTTACGCCATGAACAACAATGGAGCAATATATGCGAAGACATGTTATTTGCACATTTGTGGATTATTGTGGACGAAAAGATTGTAAATTTTGGTGGTCATTGTTGTTGACTTATTGAAGTTTGGAGAGCATAACATTATTCAATTGAGTGACGAGGTTAGGTGGGGCCGGGATAATGTCATGTAAGGTGCTAGAATTATACCTTATGAATGTTTGGAAGCATCATGTGAAATTCGCAGAACTTAATAAGTGGATTCAACTTGAAAAACGAGTGAGATTCACGTAAGATATGGTCACTTAATATCAATAGAATGGAACGGCTGACAACAACTGAATAATGTTACAAGAGTGGATTCACCTTGTTGCCAATTTCTAATGTTCAGAAGCTAATTCGATCATGTTGTTGGAATGCTCCAAAAATTGTAACTAACTAAAACGTCTTAATCAAAGATTGACACATGTCATAACATGTTGGTTCATTGGACTAGGCACTTACAAATCTCTATCTATGGAAAGTTGGTAATCAAAAAATATAAACCTAAACATGAATGTATTGTTTCATAACATTCCAAGGCGATTAGATTACCTACCCCTTTCCATATCGAATATGAAATAATGAATTGTCACTCCGCATAATGTGTGGATTCAATATTATCATTGTTCACAACATTATGTAATCATCTCTTGTTTGTTTGCTACATTTTTCATACCATTGTTTTCTAAAGTGTTTCAAAAAAGACAAAAAGAAAAAACCTATGTTTGAGATCCAATCACATGAATTGGATAAGACCTTCAAACATTATGGCATTTTGAGTGTTGACATCCTTTCGACCAACATGCTCTTAGTCTTCACTTGGCCTCATTGGGTTTAGGTGTATCCATGGCACAACATTTTGTGTGTTGCCCACTCCAATAAACCACCAATTGCCATGCATGGTCATCAACTCCTTGTGGGAATTGAATGGCATCCTAAGGTTCCCTCCAACACAAGGCTTGTTAGCAAGCTTCATTTAGGGGCACTTTAGCATTTTAATGTATATTGGATGACATTCAATTCTACAAATAGCTCATGACCACAAGTGGAAAATGGTGGTTTGTTGGAGTGGGCAACACCAAAAGGTATGCCATGAATAAACATTCATTAAAATCACTAAGTTCACCCTTGATTCAAAACAACACACACACACACACACACACACATATAGTTGACACTAAATTGTTGAAAAACACTAGCCACTCCGAGTGTTAACAATGAGTACACTTTAATTCTAGAACATACAACAAAGTAGATCATCCTATGAGTTTATAATGCTTCCAGGACCATGCCAAAAGTGAGAATAAATTTCAAAATTACACTACCAGAGATGTTTACACGGGTAGGTCACTCTAAGGCATTTTTGTGCACCACGTGCGGCTGGGTTTTTTTTTGTTTTGGGGCTATTTACCTTCAAGGGCTGAATTAAAGCCTCCCTATAATTACTTAAATTTAAAAAATGGCCCATTTGTTTGCACCCTTCCATTACTTATATTGTCCAAGTCACTGCAATTTTTTGTACTCTATATTCTTTTTAAGTAATAAAAGCTAATCTACTTCCTAACGCATTGACGAGTGTTAAAGGAAACCATGGAAACAAAGAAGGGTACAAACAGTAATATCATTGCAAACAAAGTTATGAAGAAAACACATAGGAGACCATAGCAAACATACTAAACATACCTTCTAGGATCCTTATCTTCAGCCCCTATATTAATTTTACAAAAAAATAATGGCCCACATTTTCTGTCCATCTAACTTACTTATAATGGGATTGTCTACATTTAATGGCCCCTTCATTATTTGGAATTCCTCTATAATTTTTATTTCAAATGATTTTAATCCTCTTTATATTATACCGCACATCGTTTTTAAAATGCACTAAGTGACCTACCCGTGGATGTTTATGAGTATTCATTAATCTATGCTCTAATAATTTAAAAACAAATCATGTATTTATCAAACATTTTATCACATATAGCTAAAATATGTGCACTTACATGATCCTTTGTTATTTTAACTGCAAGTATAATATTTACCTCTTGTAAATAATACAAACCTTCTTTTTACCGCACATGTTTTAATAAGTTTTGGCAAGGAACCCCCTTGTTAATTGAATGAGGTCTAATTGGAGGTATTGAGTAATATGTATGGTTCTTTTTGTCTTTTTTTACTTTGGTGATGTGATGCTTTATATTCCGGAGCACAATGTAACATGAGAGGGTTATGGGTTACACAATGAGCCAATTAATTGGGAATTACCTGGGGGTTATTCATAGTTGTTTAAAATAAGCACTATATGAGAAACATGTTTATTAGAATTATGTTTCAAGATCAGCAAGAAGAAGTGAGGAAGATGAAGCTTAACCTCTCACCAAGCTCAAAATTTGTGAAGATCAACACACAACAAGGAAAAATGAAACAATGCAGCATCTCACTCTTGCATCCGAAGCTCATCCCTAACCTCCTACGAAACTCCAAACTTGCAAAGATTAATAGAACGCAAGAGAAATGAAGGAATGCATCAGCCTTCACATAACGGAGATAAAACTCACTTTATGGTGTTCGGGAACTCCATTAGGAACTTAGGGAACTCTTAAGGAGCTTTCAAAATCTCACACAAATGTCCTAATACAACCGGCTAAATTTCATTTCATTGCAAGGTTGGTTATCAAAAGGGGTTTGGAGTTGACGGCTAATACCCTTGGTTCTATTTTTCACAAGGAAGAGATAGGAGTTTGACCCCCCCCCAGGTGTTGACATTCCTAACATTACCAAGCCCAATGATATTTACTCAGTTCCAAGAATCAAGGCCTGACAGTCGGTCGTCAAAGCTGTCCGGAGTAGCAGCGAACCAGGGTTGCATAGGGCCTACATGTTAGGGAAACTGGTCCCATCCCTTCTTGAGTTGGAGTGCCAGATTGCACCCCTCCTCGCCACCCCGGCTGCCACGTGTGAGGCCAAACCCCCCACCCTTAAGCGTCCGTAGTCCGAGTAGTGGGTTTGGGCTCACATTCCTCCGCGGTATTGGATTTGGACTTGGATGAGTCCATAGTGCAAGGTTCACCCTTCAAGTGGTCTTGGATTTAACTAGCTCCTTCATAAACCCAGCTCCTTCATAAACCCAGCTTCTTAGCTTCTAACTAAACAAACCCAGCTCCTTCATAAACCCAGCTCCTTCATGAACCCAGCTCCTTAGCTTCTAACTAAACAAACCCAGCTCCTTCATAAACCCAGCTCTTTACTTTCTAACTAAACAAACCCAGCTCCTTCATAAACCCACAACTTTGTAGTTGTAATTCCCAACTACCTCACTAATTATTCAAGCCCTTAACTAATCTTCCTACCTAATTTCCCTAATTCTACTAACAACCCCTTTCTAATCACACAATTCTTCTCTAATCCTAAAATCCTAAAATCCTAGAGAGGAGAGGGGGAGAGAGAATTTCCTAACTTCACTAAGACTAACTAATCCACACAAGTATATTTTTGCACTCATCACAACATCAAGTGCTCAACTCTTAAACATGGAACTTGCAACCACGTGTATTCAAAACATGAACTTAAAGTACCACAAATTGGAATCATGAATTAACTTTAAAATCCTTCACGTCAACACTAATTCTACCAAGAGGTCAAGCCCTCTTCAAGGCTAACAAGCCTTGGCTCTCAAACTAAAAACTAAGCACACACATGTGCTCCAATATGGCTTCCCACACCCACACTTATAACTCGTGGGGTGCCTTGGAGCACAAAGGAAAGAGAGGATGAGTGAGGGAAGAATGAGGGATTATATAGTAAGCTTGAGGGGGTGAGCACCCTCAAGGCTCACGATAAGCCCTTGAGATTTCCTCCTACTTAGTAGGCGCCAATCCTATCTTCTAAGCCTTCCTCCCTCAAATGATCAACAAGGATCCTAATTCGAACATTTAACTAGCCTTGGCTTTCTACCTACCACACTTTACCAAACTTGGGATGCTTCAACCCAAACTTAGCCTCCTTCGCTTTCCGCCGCCATAACTTTCTCCCCTTACTTTCCCAAATCGTCGCTCACCACTTAATTCAAACCACGATGCTTAACTCGTGATTTGATTGGTGCTTTGAGAATTTGCTTATCCTCCACCTTGCATTCTTCCTTGGGCCTTCCCCATTAAGTGGCCATGATGAGGTGGTCCACTTGTGCGCTCCATGTGATCCTCCATTCATCCCAATTCGAATGCACTTGCCTCTTGAGTCACTTTGGTTGTCTCCATCCATTTGTACTAGCCTACTCACTAACTACTCAATCCAAGTTCTCCTTACCTATCCTCATTCACTCAAATCCTTCCGAAGGTAAAAACACAATAACAACTCACATCCTAGCCTCTTACAACATGGTACTTCTAAGACTAACATTTCACTCTTTTTATATTTTTGTGAAGTAACATGCTACTTCAAAGTGCATCAACTAACGTTTCAAGGGTCTAAGACTAAATGTGGGCACCCTTTTGGGCTCACATAATTGGCGACCATCGGGGGATGAATCCAAACATCTCTTGCTCCAAGGGTAAGTTGCCTAGTCAAGCTCGGTACTCCTTACATCTACTTCCCGATGTACGGGTAGGAAAGAGCTCACCATTCAACGTTTCCAATTGAATTGAATTATTAGGAAAGACCTCATAGACAAGGTAAGGTCCTAACCATACCGCATTGAATTTCGCCGGAAATTCAAGCTTTCGTGCGTCTTGAATCATGACCATCATTCCCGGTGTTAGGGCCCTTCTCTTATGTCGTTTGTCGAAAGTAATCTTTCTCCTTCTTTGGGTTGCCTCAATATGTTGAGCCGCCATTCTCCTCCCTTCGTCAAGTGCTTCCAAATCGGTTAGTCGATTTCGTAAGGATTGACTTTCGGTAAGTCTCGTACTCACGGCCACCCTAAGTGACTCGACTTCATATTCGATTGGTAGTGTCGCTTCAAGACCATAGACTAAGGAAAATGGTGTAGCACGCGTAGTTACCTTATAGGTTGTACGGTATGCCCAAAGTGCCGCCGTTAGTTTCGTATCCCAATCCCGCTTCGAGTCTATAACCGTCTTGCGTAGTATACTCACCAAAATTCCGTTAACCCTTTCCGTTTGTCCATTGGTTTGTGGGTGGTAGGGAGTAGTCTTCCGGTGATCAATTTTAAATTTCTCTGTCATCTCTCGAATCAAGTCATTCAAAAAGTGAGTACCCCTATCGCTTACTAGGATCTTCGGCACCCGGAACCGCGAAATTATGTTTTCGTACATAAATGTTGCCGCGTGTTCCGCCGTGTCGGTCTTCACCGCTTTGGCTTCCGCCCACTTGGTGAGGTACTCGGTTGCCACCACAATATATTTCATTCCTTTTGAAGATTGGGGATGGACCTCACCCACATAGTCGATGCCCCATTTTTCGAAAGGAATTAAGGGTAATGATACATGTAAAGGCATCTCCATTCTAAGGTCGTTTCGGGCATACCGTTGGCAAGCGTCGCATTTCCTTACATAGTCATGGGCGTCCTTAAATAGTGTAGGCCAAAAGTAGCCCGCTCTAAGTATTTTTTGCCCGGTGAGTTGACCCGAGAAGTGACCGCCGCAAGCGCTATCGTGGCAAGCGATTAAAATCGCTTCAACCTCCGTTTTTGACACGCATCGTCGTAAAATACCATCGGACCCCCTTCTAAACAACCTATGGCCCACTACAACAAATTGCCTACTATTTACCCTCACCTTCCTTCTCTCTTCTTTTGTCCACTCTTTGGGCAACTTGTGGGTTGTTAGAAATTCCACTATGCCCGCATACCACTCCGGTGTAGAAGTGACCACAAAGAGGCTATCATCTACTAACATATCATTTACCGGATTTTTTCCTATCTCCTCCGACAACCTAGACAAGTGGTCCGCTTGTAAATGCATACGACCCGGTTTATATTCCACCGTGTAGTCGAATTCTTCTAATAACAAAACCCACCTAGCTAACCTACCACTTAACTCCGCCTTGTTAATTAGATACTTGATAGCCATGTGGTCAACAAAAAATACAACCGGGTTGCACATGAGGTAATGCCTAAACTTTTTAACGGAAAACACCATGGCTAGGCACTCCTTCTCCGTTGTAGAGTAGTTTCTTTCGGCGGGGGTCAATTGCTTACTCGCATAAGCTATAGGTTGATCCTTCTCTTTTTCTCCCGTTGCTTGACAAAGCGCACTCCCTATTGCCACATTACTAGCATCACAATAGACGTGAAAAGGTTTACCCCAATTGGGTGGTATCAACACCGGATAGGTGCTCAACCTATCCCGCACTTCCTCAAAGGCTTTTTGACAAGCATCCGTCCACTCGAATTTGACATCCTTTTTGAGCAAATGGGTAATGGGCACCGCTATCTTTGAAAAATTAGGAATAAGTTCCCGGTACCATCCCACATGTCCTAACAACTTAGAGATCCCCTTGGAATTGGTTGGAGTTGCCAAGTCGCTTATGGCCGCAATCTTATCCGGATCGGGTTCTCTACCTTTCTCACTAACAACATAACCCAACAACACTCCCTTATTCACTCCCAAAAATGTCTTATCCGGGTTCAATGCTAACCTCATCTTCCTACACCTAACCAATGCCTCCCTAACACAATGTAGGTGATCATCCACATTACTTTGTGTGCTAAAATCGTCCACAAAGACGGTCATGGATTTGAACAACAAGTCGGTGAAGATATACATTACTAATCGTTGGAAAGTAGCCGGGGCATTACATAACCCAAATGGCATCACTACCCACACAAAAGTACCCCAAGGTGTAGTAAAAGCCGTTTTATGGATATCTTGGAGGGCTATGGAAATTTGATTATAACCCGCATACCCATCTATAAAGGTATATCGCGAATGACCTCCAACCTCCTCAAGCAACAAGGTGATAAAAGGTAAGGGGAAGTGATCCTTTTGTGTGCACGAATTCAATTTCCTATAGTCGACACAAACCCTTAATTTCCCATTTTTTTTCTTTACTAAGACCATAGGAGAAACCCAATCCGTGATTTCCACCGGCTTGATAAACCCGGCCTTCAATAACCTTTCCAATTCCGCTTTCACCAACAATTGCAATTGAGGATTCATCCTCCTCTCCTTTTGTCTAATTGGCCGCGCCCCCGGAATTAAAGGAATCCGGTGCTCTACCATTTCCCTAGGAATTCCCTTAAGCTCATCGTAGGACCATGCAAAAGTATCACTAAACTCATCCACCAAATTGCTATACTCCCTAACCTCTTTCTCCCCCAATTTGGAGCCCATCTTCATTTGTCGGGTTTTTCCATTCTTTAATTTCACATCCACGTACCGCCAATCCGCTTCCGACACATGTGCTTGTTCCTCTTTGTTCCGATACCAATCGGAAGGCACATTGGGGTAATCTTTCACATCTTGACCTACAACTATCCCCGTAGACGTGGTCTTGAAATGTAAAGGCTCCTCCAATTTCGATGACTCAATAATCACATCCTCCTCTTGAGTCCCATCTACATGAATTAAACTAACCTCACCCTCTTCCACGTCATCTACCCAAGGTGTTAACCCACCGCTAACCCACTCTTCCTCGGTGAGCACCTCACATGGCTCCAACAATGAGCCCTCTCCTAAACTAACACTAGGAAATTCACTCCCTAAGCCTACTTGGTGAAATGTAACCATTACATCAACCTCGGACTCGGGGTACTCCCTTAGCCATTGGGCATAATCCCCATTATCCCCATAATTGTAAAAATTAGGACCTAGACTTCCCGAGCCCGAATCCATAACAACCCTTTGACCTTCGGGATGGACGACTCCCACCAATGCCTTGCCAATCTCATTCTCGTTTAAGTCATCAATTTCCTTCTCCAATGGCAAATACATCTCCTTCTTCATCCATCCTTCTAATGAACCAATGGACACTATGACCCTATTACCCTCCGGACCATAAGTGATGGATGGTTTAGGTCCACCCCAATTGACCATAGCATTCGCCATCCGCAACCAAGGCCTACCTAGCAAAATGGGGAAGGTGTCCTTGTTGGAGTGCATTTTAATGACATGGAAGGTGACCAAGTACTCCTCACCTCCCGTAGTCATTCTACAATCCTTGATCATCCCCAAAGGCGTAGTCGAACTTTGATTTGCCATATTTATGACCAAAGGTGAAGGCCCCGTGAGTCCAAGTCCCAATTTTTTCATAGTATCCTCCGGTAGTATATTTAGACTACTCCCTCCGTCGACTAGCACATTAGGAACCACCTTATCTACTATAACAACTTCTATTTCTATAGCTTTCACGTCTCTTCCACCTTGTGATTGGATCCTAGCGGCTATTTTAGCTTTCACCTTCCTCATCCTCTTGTGTACCGGCATTCCCTCCTTTAATGTTTTCCTTGCCGTGGGTGAAATTTCCAATAGTTGGCCGAAAGTAATATCCGCCTTGAGTGTACTAAGGTCCGCCCACAAGTCGTACCCGGTAGATCTTTCCACCTTAGAATTACCCACTACGTCGAATTCGTCTACGGGAACCCCCGGTCCTTCCCATTCACCCACATCGCTATTATCCAAGTCATGTACCGCATTAGTCCTCTCCCTATCTTGTAAAATTATATTTTCCCTCTCCACATCCTTAGTAGCTCTTCTAGCTACCCTATCCAACTCGGAGAGATTAATCTCTTCATCCGAAGAGTAATTTCCTTGCTCTCCTATTCCTACCTCCAACGGGGCATCCCCTCTCCTAGCCCTAGTAGTTACCGCTAGTGCAGGTGCTTCTTCAACCACACCCTTACCCTTCACTAACTCATATGTAATAGCATTGGTGTGAGGAGGCCATTGACTTTGCTCCTCTCCAATTCTCGTTGGGAGAGGAAGCATGTCATCACATGTGGCCTCCAACACTCCATCCATGAACCTAACATCTTGGGAGTTAGATGGTCCCGGATCCGTTGGAGGCGCTTGTCTCCCGTTACTACCATTAGGTGGAACTCCTTGTCTATTTTGTATTGGAATGTAACCGGTTGTAGTTTGCAAGCCCGCCGGTGGATGAAAAGTTTGCCTAGCATTACTATGGTCATAGTATAAGTTAGGTGGCCTAAGTTCATTGGCCGGTACTCCTTGTGGCCTAGCACCTCGCATATTATCCCTTGCTTGTTGTTGTGGATTAGCCACCGGGTAAGGGACATTAATTATTTTGTCCGGTTGGCGACACGTATCCGAGGGATGACTTCCTCCACAATTGCTACAATTAAACTCTTGACCTTCGGACCAACATTGTCCTTGAGCGTGCCACCTTCCACAAAAGGGATGAAATTCCTTCTTCTCTAAATTTTGGCCACCTTGCCCTCTAGGTTGTGGTCCTCTATTGCTTCCATTTCCATAGTGAGGTGGCGCTTGACCTCGTTGATTTTGTTGAGGTGGGTTACCGTTTCCTCTTTGGTCACGGTTTTGTCCACTTCTACAAAATTGACGCGTGTGGCCCGGTTGGCCACATTGGACACACCATAATCCGGAAGAATGCCTACCCGACTCAACCGGGGGTGGAGGCCCCGGTTGTTGACTCCGGATCATTAATGACATTTGATCCGTGAGGCTTTGCATTTGTTTTATCATAGCCTCTTGGAATCCTAGTTGGCTAGCACCTAGTCTTCTCTCAACCTCCTCCAAGTGTGGATCCGTTCTAGGGGCCGGTAGTGCCAAAAGAGGTGCCGGTTCCCTAACCGCTAAAGGTCGGGGACCGGTGTCCACAATGGCATATGGAATTTGGTTCTCATACTTAGCGGGTTCTACCGCTACCACCCTAGGGCGTATGGGGATGAATTGTGGGATCAATTCATCCTCCCTTCTCCATAGCCTTTCGTGATCTTTATCCAAGTTTTCAATATCTCTAGCCGCACGCTTGGCATCCGCCAAGGTCAAGGGATTCCTTTCTAGAACACCCCTAATAGTTCCGGACTTAAAAAACCCTTGAATGAAAAATTGCTTTAGCGTGTCGTCGTTGAGCATGGTACCCACAAATCTAGTGCACACTAAATCAAACCTCCTAATGTAAGCCGAAATTTCTTCCTCCCTTCCTTGCTTCAATGACGACAATGCCCTTAATGCGGTACTTTGACCCACTTCCGGCCTAAATTCGTTAAGAAACTCCCTTTGTAATTGTTCCCATCCCCTAAAATGTCCCTCGGCATGATCCCGATATCATTCATAGGCTTCCCCCTCTAGAGTGGTAGGAAACCACACTAACCAATAACCCGGGTCGGTTATGAGGAAGCTAGCCAACCGTTCGATATACCGTTCCATGTGCCGAGAAGGGTCCTCATCCTTGGTCCCATAAAATTTAGGGAGATGAGATGGCATATCCATCGCCGCTAAATTTTGTGGAACCACAATTGGTAGGCCTCTTGGCCTAACCAATGGGTCTATTGGAGGTATAGGAGGTATGGGCGGAATTGGGGGTATGGGTGGTGGATCCATCCCCCGTTCCTCGGCCATGGTGACCGGTGAACTATTCAACAATCCCCTATCAACTTCTACCGGGAATTCTTCTCTAAGTGTGTAATTTTCCGAAGAAGTTTCACCACTCAATTTGGAGGGAGTGATCTCCTCTTCAAGTTGAGCTCCAAGTTCTAAGGTGTCTAGAATTGACCTAGTCCTAGGTTCGACGTTCAAACAACTCTCTATTCTAACATTATCTTGTTCTAATCTATCACTGATTTTAGAGGACCGCCTCTTTCGAGTAGATTTCTCCAGTCCTACTATCAAAATTGGTTTTTGTGAGCGAGTCCTACCTTGCATTCCATAAGAATCGATCGACCCTCACTTGACCACACATAATCCTAGCAATTCCCCTCTTAATATTTTCACTTGTCTTGGTGTGGTTATAATTTTTTTAGGAGGTGAGGAAAAGAACCTGCAAGCCCACTTAGGTGAAAGAATCCCAATAGGGGATAGGCATGTTCATGTTAATTTTTTGGTTAAGTCGAAGCATCACCTCCGCACCTTCCCGCAAATTAACACTTACCACAATACCGATTGTGAAGGGGTGACCTTCCGAGTAGATTATGTTAAAAGTCGAGGCTTCACCCTTCAACTTCTCACACCATCCACAATTCGGGAATTACCCTCTACAACGGATAACAACAATCACGAGTACAAAAGGCATTCCTTAATTAGTTAATGAGTTCACTTTGAAGAAATAAACATACCTTGAGCAATCGCATCCCCCTGTGAGTTAGCACTCCCCTCAATCGTGACTCAATGTAACAACACCATAAACTTTGTGAAATATTAATTTAATCTAGAGCATGAAATGACAACTCCCAAAACTTTGAGACTCACCCCGAGGTGAGTGTCAAAGTTCAATGTCCTAAGGTGAATTTACCCTCTAATGTTTTAATGAGCTACTCGGTTATAGGTTCCTTTTAAGTTCTTAGCAAATCCCCAAAAAGGTTGAGGACGTACCTTCGCCGCGCTCCTTCCTTAAAAATGAATTTGCGTAATTGACAATGCAATTCATTCCAAGGAATAGTTGAAATACAATGAATTCAAATGTAACCCAAAGAGAGAATACTTACCGAGTTTCGGGTGCTCCTTCCCTTCTCTCAAGTTTGTGTCTCCAATTTTTCCTAGTTGCCTCCAAGTCTCCTAGTCGCCTCCAAGTCTTGTAACTACCTTCCGCTTCGCTCCCGGCGGACGCACCAATTATGTGAGGCCAAACCCCCCACCCTTAAGCGTCCGTAGTCCGAGTAGTGGGTTTGGGCTCACATTCCTCCGCGGTATTGGATTTGGACTTGGATGAGTCCATAGTGCAAGGTTCACCCTTCAAGTGGTCTTGGATTTAACTTTGGTCTTTGCTTCCTTTGTCTTGCCATCGCGAGAGTGCTCCACATTCTCCATTAATTTGTGCACGTGGTTTATTTTTAAAGAGAGGATGCAAGTGTTAAAAAAAACACTATTCTCTATAGTCAATCTCAAATACATTTACTTGTGAAAGCCACCATAACACTAACTAGCATAATGTAACTAACTACTTGTCTATGAGCTAATTAGGTAGGCTATCTACTAAGCTCCTTCATGAACCCATCTCTTTACTTTCTAATTACATAAACCTAGCTCCTTCATAAACCCAGCTCCTTCATGAACCCAGCTCCTTAGCTTCTAACTAAACAAACCCAGCTCCTTCATAAACCCAGCTCTTTACTTTCTAACTAAACAAACCCAGCTCCTTCATAAACCCAGCTCTTTACTTTCTAACTAAACAAACCCAGCTCCTTCATAAACCCACAACTTTGTAGTTGTAATTCCCAACTACCTCACTAATTATTCAAGCCCTTAACTAATCTTCCTACCTAATTTCCCTAATTCTACTAACAACCCCTTTCTAATCACACAATTCTTCTCTAATCCTAAAATCCTAAAATCCTAGAGAGGAGAGGGGGAGAGAGAATTTCCTAACTTCACTAAGACTAACTAATCCACACAAGTATATTTTTGCACTCATCACAACATCAAGTGCTCAACTCTTAAACATGGAACTTGCAACCACGTGTATTCAAAACATGAACTTAAAGTACCACAAATTGGAATCATGAATTAACTTTAAAATCCTTCACGTCAACACTAATTCTACCAAGAGGTCAAGCCCTCTTCAAGGCTAACAAGCCTTGGCTCTCAAACTAAAAACTAAGCACACACATGTGCTCCAATATGGCTTCCCACACCCACACTTATAACTCGTGGGGTGCCTTGGAGCACAAAGGAAAGAGAGGATGAGTGAGGGAAGAATGAGGGATTATATAGTAAGCTTGAGGGGGTGAGCACCCTCAAGGCTCACGATAAGCCCTTGAGATTTCCTCCTACTTAGTAGGCGCCAATCCTATCTTCTAAGCCTTCCTCCCTCAAATGATCAACAAGGATCCTAATTCGAACATTTAACTAGCCTTGGCTTTCTACCTACCACACTTTACCAAACTTGGGATGCTTCAACCCAAACTTAGCCTCCTTCGCTTTCCGCCGCCATAACTTTCTCCCCTTACTTTCCCAAATCGTCGCTCACCACTTAATTCAAACCACGATGCTTAACTCGTGATTTGATTGGTGCTTTGAGAATTTGCTTATCCTCCACCTTGCATTCTTCCTTGGGCCTTCCCCATTAAGTGGCCATGATGAGGTGGTCCACTTGTGCGCTCCATGTGATCCTCCATTCATCCCAATTCGAATGCACTTGCCTCTTGAGTCACTTTGGTTGTCTCCATCCATTTGTACTAGCCTACTCACTAACTACTCAATCCAAGTTCTCCTTACCTATCCTCATTCACTCAAATCCTTCCGAAGGTAAAAACACAATAACAACTCACATCCTAGCCTCTTACAACATGGTACTTCTAAGACTAACATTTCACTCTTTTTATATTTTTGTGAAGTAACATGCTACTTCAAAGTGCATCAACTAACGTTTCAAGGGTCTAAGACTAAATGTGGGCACCCTTTTGGGCTCACAGTGGACCATGACCCACATCCATCGATGGGTGGTAACCTAATTGCCCTTGGGGGATTGCGTTCTCCGTACTCTTTTAAAACCTCCATTCAACTACCCCTCATGATTGTTTGTACCATGCTCATTCACTAAACACTCTAGATTTATGCCGCAATGCAATGTGTTGCATCAAGTTATGCGATTGCAATAATGATGAAGTGAAGGGTTTATGGAGATCGCAGTGTGGAACGCTTCTTTTGAAACACAGTGGGCACAATCAAGGTCAGTGACATCACTTCTCATTGTTTTTTTCAAACCTTCAATCAACCATTGTTTTTGATTGATCTTAACCTACTCATTTGCTGCACAGTCTGAACTTGTGGCGCACTAGAGTGTCTTCCAAGAAGTGATAGAAATGCAACTATGATGCGTTGAAGCATGACATGCAACATCTTGTCATGACAATTGCCATGTACTAAATGTACTTGCTTGTCGAGTTTTGTAATCATGCAGTCATGTTACACATCACATAATTGCATTCCTTAACGTGTGATTGGCGCATAAAATTAATTGAGGTCCTCCTGATTGTGTAGGTTTATTTCTTAAGTACCACAAGAAGTAGGGAGGGTTGCCATTTTGCCGCAGTACGTTGAGTGCCACATGAGCGCAACGTCTACAGACGGTGGTTACAACGGACATACGCCATCCAAGGAGTGTTTGGTCATGTAACATGTCACACCTTCCTATGTATTCCTTGCATTTTTTTCCTGCACTTAATTACTTATTTTAAATCATGCACCCATATTTGAGCGGTGTGTCATCAAATGTGGATTTGAGAACAAGCATTAAAATGGCATATGTTTGGAAAAAAGATAGGACTACATGCTAAAAAATTGTTAAAACATTCTAAATTCAATAGCCCAAAATAATTGGGGGACCTTTATGATCATTTAATGAGCTCAAGAATCTTGATATTGAAAATGAATGGAGATATACATATGAGCTCCAAAAACTATGAGGAAATGGCTACGACAACAATTTAGAATTGTCAATAGTTTGTATTAATTGTGTATTTCATATCCTACAAATTGTGGGTGTGGAACTAAAAGTGCCCATTTGAAATTTTGTGTGTAAGAGCAACCCAACCCTAATAGCCCCATTATGGATGATAATATAGGTTGAGGAGGCCCAATTGCCAACCTCAACCTCAACCCCAACACCAATTTTGGATGGCAATACAGATTGAGGTGGTAGATATTAAGGTTTGAGCCCCATGGTATCCTTGATTAAGGGCCTTTGCGGGGGCAAAGTTCATGGGCTGCCTCAAAGAGAGTGTCTTATTGGGCGGAAAGTGTCATCATTGGGCGTTATAACTATCCCTATCTCTAGAGATACTATGTTATGTTATTTTGCTCAATGCAGTTGAAAATGAGGCACATTTCGTGTAGGAATGTCCCCTATATAATCTTATTAGAGATAAGTTTTCATTAATGTTTACGAACGTAGTTCCAAGGAGCCTCAAGTCTTTCTTTTAATTAGACCACCAAGTTGACATTAACCTCTATCTCACGAAGGCTACTACACTTCACCACTCTAAAAATATTAGCCGGTTTGAAACCATCATGATATACTTATAGTCCCATTAGCTTTTTTCACTTCTAGATTTTAAAATCAATTGTATTTCATAACAATATGGAAACGGCCTGGAATTGTCACCTCCTACTGATCATCAATTCATTTAACAAATACTCCTCCATCATGAAGAAGTGCCAAGTTTGCAAGTGATCTTGGAGACATGATGTGGATAGTTGTCTATACCAAATAAGGAAAATGGCAATTGCAAGTGCTTTTACTATGTAATTTAGCAGGTCTCTTCATGGGCAACATGATATATCTCAAGATTCATCAGCAATGTGTCACTTCTATTCATATTTGCACCAGATTATCCTATTCCAAACCTCAAATCGTGATAGAAATGACCTCTTAAAATATGTTGGAGACTTGAAAGCTTCATTCAAGCTCTGTTCAGGGAAGCCTCGTAATTTGATAGATTTTAAGTTTTGTGACACACTGTACATAACCCAATACATAATTCCTAGATGCAGAAGAAATTTTGACATCACCAGTGGCTAAAGGAAGCTCAAGTGGATCCATCACAATTCAGCTTACAAATTGATGCAGTAAATAATTCACTCAGATTGTAACCTTCGTTATTTAGATACACCATCATGATGGGGTTTCCTTCACTTGAATTTCCACAAATGTAGGCACCGATAAGTTATCTTTAGTTCAGTTTTTAGGTACTCAACACCACATCTAGCCCTTGGTGCAAGCAGCTGCTAGTTGCTAAATCGTGACGTCTTGGCAACTAAGCTATGTACGTGTGAGTATCAATGCTGATGCTAAAGTAGTTTGTATATGCTATGTTGTTCCCATGTAGTTTAGCCAGCTGTCACAATAGCTATTATCCATCAATATGAACTTAGTAACCCTTGATATCCATTTGGGTGTCCTCTCCTCTAGGCCCTTCAATCATGAAGATTGATAATTTCAACAACGGAAGGGACATGTTAACAAGGATTATACTATGGGACTATGGGGAAGTCATCCTCCAAAACATTACTTAGCCATATATGGATGAGTTCAATTTTTCAACATTTGACAGAGCTGTCACTCTCTTATTTTCATGGGAAGAAATTGACATTGGTATAAATAATGAACAATGCTTCTTATGAATAGTGCCTGAATGTAACTCCACCCAAATCTCCAATTGTCAACATGTGTGTATGAACATGCATTGTATACTACCACTTTATTCACGGGACCAACATTATCATTATACTTTATTTCAAGATCCAGTGAACTAACCAAAATGGCTTAGTAATGTAATGTCCTTCCTAATTCCGGACGACCACTTCAACCTCTACGAAGGTGCCCTACGATGGGCACCATTCAACTTGGTAATTGCTCGTTGTCGGGCACACATACACATGGTTGGCGTCATCCGTGGAGTACGTGTATACCTGGGGACACACATTTGCGAATAACTCCGTCCCAGGAGTGGGCGCAGTTCCGGGGCCATCAGTGTTGTAGCAACCTTCTCCTGGAGGCCCGGTGAAGGTGTTGGGTGATTGGCAGACGCTATTGATGTCACTGATGGAGCAGGTGATGGAAGTGCACGTGAGTCCAGATGGTGTGCCAGCGGGAGAGGGTAGGCTGATCTGCATGGCGAGGTTGTATGCATTCTGCAAAGGTTGACATTTCACATCTTGTGAGAGATTCATCATAATAGTAGGAAATGGAAACAAAATCGATCATCAAGCACAGATTGATTGATTGATTGATTGATTGATTGATTGATAGAGAAGAGCCTTTCGCATGCAGGGCCGCTTTCTACAAACTGATGATATGTAGATGTGTTCCTTTCGGGCAGGAGAGAGAGTAAGAGAAAGTGGGCATCTTGTTCAAAGAAATTAAGAGGCGATTGAAAGCGATTGATCGTTATCCATGTTTGTGTACCACAAGGCTGATGTCATAATAATCCTCTCCACCGGCATTTATGGTGAACTCAGCTAGATTGGCTTGAGGCTTGGCGTTATTTCCAGTCGTTGTATCTGTTCCACTGTTAGCTGGGAATGCCCAAATGACACCGCTTGTCCACGTGGTGCCCACATCAAGGGAGTAAGAACCGCCATTGGCGCCCAACACGTAGCAAGCAATGGTTCCGTTGCTGCTAGTTTGGCATGCTGTTAAGTCCTCCGTGCACGAGTTGAGGAGGTTGATAGTCGTATCCCCTACACATGACGAATGATAACATGAGTTGGACGATTCATTTTTAGTCAAACTAGTTTGTGCATGCGAGGAGGAGTTAGTCATGTCATAGGTTGTAGTTGACACCTAACCCACCCGCAAAACAATTTTGCACGGAAGAAGAATAGCAACAAGGTAGGCATTTGATGTCTACTACATCCTATCAGATGGCATATGACACATGTGACCCATTATCGAATGTAATGGTTAGGTCAAAAAAAAATATTGATGTGTTTGTTCTTGGTTGGATATGAAGAGATACATTATCAATTGTAATTGATGACTATGTCATGACTCTCCATAAATTTAGTGATCCATCAACAACATCGTTACAAGATAAATAAATAAATCAATGCAACAAGTTGTTAGAGTCTGTGTACTTTGTGCCACATCATGGGTCATGACTCATGATACACTTCATCAGCAGACTGGTATAAATCATCAGACTGACCCACAATGGCACAAGTGAAATGGCAGCAATTTGGCCTTATCATGCACTAACTTATCTGTTCGCAACTCACATACGTACAGAATCATTCTTGGAGAGAAGATTGCATCTAAATCTTATGAAACTCATGTAGTCTAGAGCTAATTTAAGCAATGAACACACATTTACATGAACACAAGTACATTGGATCAGACGTGAACCAATAACAGAAATCTAAGTTGCATGGGGCCCTCTGCAAGAATTTGTTAAGAGTACATGAGATTTTGGATCATCTGTTACTCATCAAGAAAGAATGTAATTTTAGCCCCTTCTAGCATACTCAGGAGTCAGAATCAATGTCAGACTTCAAGGCAATGCATGGTTCCAGTATACATGATTGTCAAGTTAAGATCACCTAGCCTGCTGGGAGGTTTACAACTTCTTCACACAAACTGAACCTTGCAGCAACTGATATTATTCTTCAATTGAGTCATGTATCAAATATGATGGAGCTTAGGGAACAGACCTTGAACAGAGCTGATCATCACCACTGACATCAGAACAGCCTGCAAGAACAGCCATGCAACACAATTACTTCCTGAATATGCCATTGCCAGCCCGAAGGGTCTGAGAGAGTAATTTTCACTCAGAACTGCAATGTTCAAATATTGTCGAAATCCGTTGGAGTCCTATGATGGATTCGAGCAGTATGGTGGGAAAATCGATCTGATGTGCTATAGAACTCTTCAGAGGTGATTGTGAAGAACATCGAGTAGGAAGGGCCCAATTTATACTAAATATTGAGTGGCACAGGTGTACATATCTTGATCAACTGTGCACGAAAAGGCCAGCCGCCTTGCACATATTTTCTTTACTTCTTCTTGAATGGAACGTCAATGTAACATTTTGACTTCTCAACCTCCTCATAATAGAAATGCAAGTTAGATTGGTGGCAATGTGCACTTCTACAATAAGGACTAGGTAACCTTTAAGGCTAGGAGGATTAAGGGGTTACATGACATAATCATTTTGGCGCCCTCCCCATTGGGTCCTCCAATCGTGGAGATCGACGGCCTAGATTGAAGGCATGAGAAGGAAAGGGTTGAGCTATGTGGAATGCACATGCTTTCCTAATCTTATATTGTTATCTCATGCACCAAATGGTTATAAACTAAAAAATTGGTGAAAGTAGAGTGGATGTTGAGCCACATGAGCTACCAGTCATTCACCTACTCGAGTTAATTATTGTTCATAACTAATTCACTCTATATAGACTGGGAATTATGGAAGATATCGGTCTCTTGGATGAAAAATTGTAGCAGGTTCTTAAAAATCTTGTTGTTTTTTGATGAGCGATTGGTTATGAATAAATTGGAACGGTTTTGGAACACCCACGTTGTAACAATATTAGCAAATCAAATTCTATAATAAATTTGCAACATGACCTTGTTACGTTGACTTTGTAGCTTGTTATTGTTTTATAATGGTTTTGTTACACTACAAACATACACTACAAATTGTTATGATTTTGTGACAATTTTGTATCCCTATCCTCATTTCAATCATGAATTCTAGCTTCTTTGGATTTAGAATATGATAAATCATGTATGATATTTATTCACCTTTTATATATATATATATATATGACGTGTTGATTTTACAACATTCGGTGACAAGGATCCACGCACTTGTAATGATTCGTTTTCTTGTTTTACGTCTGCCTACATGACTTTTTATCTTGCCTTTCATCAAAGTCCAAGTCACAAGAGTGAGTAAGGGATACGTGCCACTTGAAATGTGTCTCCCACGGGGAGGTCACTTCATTGTCAAGTTGACACCACGTGCGGACAAAGTTTGCTACCCCTATATTACATGCCATATATAATTTTAAAATTTATGATATTTTTTCTACATATACATAACCATTGATAGTATCTTTTGTATACTTTTTTGAAATTTTTAGTCATATTTATTTATTTAGTAAATTTTTTAGTTCAATTATGTGTCATTCTAGTTAGAAATGGTATGTTTTATGAAAAAAACAAATCATCAAATTTAGTTACCACTTTTGACTATGTCATAGGTACTATGTATATCTACTCATGAAAAAAATTTGATAAAATTTTGACCCATTTTGGTGGTGCAACTTACCAAAAGAAGATTTTTTTGGTCGCACGTGGTGTTCAACTTGACAATGGAGTGATCTACCCGTGGTGTCTCCTTACATGTGTCTCTTTACATGTGTCTCCTTTACGGGAATTAGAGGCAATGAAATGGCGGACGCACTAGCCAACGAAGGAACACTCAAAGACAAACCGGAAAACACGCCACACATACACATAGCACACGCTACCCCCTACTGGCTAGCAACCTCCCCCACGGCTACACATGATGGAGCCATCCGCAACCTCCACACATTCATAATGAAAGATCACGAAAATCGAGAAACCTCACTAGCCAAACAAAAATTCCCATACGTAGCCAAATGGCTCTCGAATGAAGAAATCAATCAAAAACTCTCCAACCATTTTTGGAAACATGATAAAATACCCGACACACAAATTACCCAAACTCTAAAATTTAGATATGCCCAATACATGGGTAACCATAGGAAAAATATATTTTGGCCCCTTAAATACCAAAACCCCAACTGCACACTATGTTGCACCAATGATAGAGACACATGGCCACACCTATTATCCACATGCGAACACCCATACCTAAAAGGCCTACGAATCGCAAGACACAATAAAGCAACCCACCTCATTGCCCAAACCCTACAAGCCAATAAAAACACCAGGTTCTTCACCCTGACCAATGTGGGCAACTTGCCCAACCAACCCCAAGACCAAACAATTCCCGACTGGCTCCTCCAATGTATATGCACGCAAGCACCATGTCATTGTCAAGCCAAATTAAGACTAGACATAATGTGCATTATCGGAGCTCCCAACCAAACGCAAACCCCAATACTACCTTCCCCAAACCACACCGTACAATTCATTGAATTCACCTACTGCCACGATAGATTCCCCGAACAAGCCCGCACACACAAACACAACAAATATGACCCGCTAATTACCACACTAAGAGCTAACGGTTGGAATACCAACCCCCTCATTACTATCACCGCAGGAGTAAGAGGTGCTATTCACGAAAACTCCATCGAACAATTAACCAACCTGAAAATCCCCAAATCCCACATCAAAACCCTCATGAAAAACATACACCAAAATGCCATTAAATACCTCACTTATTTGGTCTTAAATAAAAGGAAACTTGACAACAAACAAAACCCTATCCCACCACCATAAGGTGGAAACTACCTTACATTACACCAGAGCCCACCTCCCACAGGAGGCATAACACCCAATATTGCATCTCGGATTCCCAAGATCAATATAGGGCTAACGGGCTCACATTCACGCCGGTATGCATAATACGGGCGTTATCTTTTCTTTTCTTTTCTTGTCTCCTTTACGACATACTGCTTTAGGAATTTAAATGTACCTTAAAAGAGTGTTCGTCTCCTTTGAGGCCAAATCTTTGTTTTCTCACGAGCACTTTCTTGCATAACAATGTTCCGCGGGGCCTTAACATTTGCAAGCTTGATGTCTGAATATAACACCCATGCTCGTTGGTTAATAGTTGCTCAACACGAGTCGGCTTGAAGTGCGCTAAGTGAATGTGACCAAAATAGTATTGGAACATGCCCATTAATCATGTGAGTGAGGGCCACTTCACACACAAGAATGAACACCCGTGACCATTGCATTGTGAGATCTCTCATTGGTCGAAAAGGCAGAGATCATCCAAGCTCACTTCCCACCAGAAATTGAAGGCTTGATTGTCCAAACAAATTATCATGCATGAAAAATTTACAAGGATTCCTACATGGTAGAATATAAACAATGTTTCGTGGTCTGCTGGAATTTGCAGCAGGCCCACCTCCAAGAGGTAGGCCTAATGCAAATTCCGGTAGACCATGTGAGTTTCTGCAAAAACATGGTATTCATGTTTCTCATGGTACGGCCTTTGGTTGAGAGAGTCAAGGGCCCTTAGAATTACATGGTCACGGCTCTTGGCTCGTATGTGAAGTGACCCTAATGTACGTTACATTAATTTGCATCCAATGAAGTTCTACACCATCTCAAGTTGACCTAAACCGATCGAATTGTTTAGTAGTACTCATCTAAGTTATTAGCAACCCTTTAATGGTCTTTGAAATGGTTGAAGCCCTTAGTTTCAAGTTTTCTTTGTTACTTGATTACCTATTTGACTCAAAAGGAACAAGGTTGATGACATGATAATGTGTGGAATTTCCATTGAATTATGAAACTCATATATTTAGTACGTTCAATTCAAGGATTAGGTGAATTTTTGAGATGTTGGAATTCTATTTCAAAGGAAAACTCTTCTCAAATATTTTGGATGTAGTGTATGATTCAATCTTTACATCTCTCCCTCTTGTCATTAAATTCCCATTAAACTCCAAATAATGTTTGTAATTCATAAATGATCGTACATCATTAAAACCCCCAAGCATTTTAGAAGTTGACTTAACACAATTTCAAAGTGGATTGGAAATTTGTTTATAATCTAGAACACTATGACATGTTGTTTACAAATTAATCTCGGATTACCATAGGATAATGTTTGAAATGATTTTGGCATATGTCATATCAACATTGATCAAGACCTTGCCCAATTGAACATGCGAATTAGCTTATGGCACTCAAAGTGTTGAATTAGACAACACTCTACGGTGCTTGATTCTTGTTATCTTGCCTCTAGTGAAGTTGAACACATATGTATCTTGAATTTCATATGTCTTTCGAGGGGCTTGTGAGAGGCACAATACTCATATTAGTTAGTTTACCATGCTATTTCATCATGAATGGTTCATCTTCTCAAGAGTATCTCAAATGTAATGTGGTTGATCATGGAGGAGCAGTGATTTTTATGTCAAGTTCCAAGAGAGGAGGATTGTCTACAAACATTGGAGTGGTGAAGCCACATGTGGATGATTATACAACACTTCATCCAAATAATCACACATTCATCCAAAAGGTGGCAATTTCATCCAAATTTTAGAATTTTAGAGAATTTTTTGGCTTCATTAAAAAAAATGGAATAACAAAAAATCTTTCATATTCTATCTTTAGAGCCATAAATCACCAACACATGGCTAGATTAAAAAACATAGACAAAGAACAAACGTTTCCAAGAACGCCAAGAACCCTAAACCCTTTCACCTTTCGTGGTGAGCAATGTTTTAACTTACGCCATGAACAACAATGGAGCAATATATGCGGAGACATGTTATTTGCACATTTGTGGACTATTGTGGACAAAAATATTGTAAATTTTGGTGGTCATTGTTGTTGACTTATTGAAGTTTGGAGAGCATAACATTATTCAATTGAGTGACGAGGTTAGGTGGGGCCGGGATAATGTCATGTAAGGTGCTAGAATTATACCTTATGAATGTTTGGAAGCATCATGTGAAATTCGCAGAACTTAATAAGTGGATTCAACTTGAAAAACGAGTGAGATTCACGTAAGATATGGTCACTTAATATCAATAGAATGGAACGGCTGACAACAACTGAATAATGTTACAAGAGTGGATTCACCTTGTTGCCAATTTCTAATGTTCAGAAGCTAATTCGACCATGTTGTTGGAATGCTCCAAAATTGTAACTAACTAAAACGTCTTAATCAAAGATTGACATAGGTCATAACATGTTGGTTCGTTCGGCTAGGCACTTACAAATCTTCATCTGTGGAAAGTTGGTAATGAAAAATTATAAACCTAAACATGTACTTGCTTGTCGAGTTTTGTAATCATGCAGTCATGTCACAGATCACATAATTGCATTCCTTAACGTGTGATTGGCGCATAAAATTGATTAAGGTCCTCATGATTGTGTAGGTTTATTTCTCAAGTACCACAAGAAGTAGGGAGGGGTGCTATTTTGCCACAGTACGTTGAGCGCCACATGATCGCAACGTCTACAGACGGTGGTTACAACGGACATATGCCATCCAAGGAGCGTTTGGTCATGTAACATGTCACACCTTCCTATGTTTTCTATGCATTTTTTTCCTGCATCCTCTACTTCTTCTGCACTTAATTACTTCTTTTAAATCATACACCCATATTTGAGCAGTGTGTCATCAAGTGTGGATTTGAGAACAAGCATCAAAAAGGCACATGTCGGAAAAAAGATAGGACTACATGCTAAAAATTTGTTAAAACATTCTAGATTCAATAGACCAAAATAATTGGGGGATCTCTATGATTATTTAATGAGCTCAAGAATCTTCATTTCAAAAATGAATAGAGATATACATATGAGCTCCAAAAACTATGAGGAAAATGGCCATATTAACAATTTAGATTTGTCAATAATCTTGCATTTGATTGTGTATTTCATATCCTACAAACCATGGGTGTGGAACTAAAAGTGTCCATTTAAATGTTGCTATGTAAGAGCAAGGCAACCCAAACCTTGATCCCAACCCTAATAGCCCAATTATGGATGATAGTATAGGTTGAGGAAGACCCAATTGCCAACCTCAACCCCAACGCCAATCTAACCCCAATTTTGGATGGCAATAAAGGTTGAGGTGGTATATATAAAGGTTTGAGCCCCATGGTATCCTTGATTAAGGGACTTTGTGGGGGCAAAGTTCATGGGATGCCTCAAAGAGAGTGTCTTATTGGGCGTTATAACTATCCCTATCTCTAGAGATACTATGTTATGTTATTTTGCTCAATGCTGTTGAAAACAAGGCACATTTTGTGTCGGAATGTCCCCTATATAATCTTATTAGAGATAAGTTTTCAGTATTGTATATGAAAGTAGTTCTAGGGAGCCTCAAGTCTTTCTTTTAATTAGACCACCAAGTTGACATTAACCTCTATCTCACGAAGGCTACTACACTTCACCACTCTAAAAAATTAGCCGGTTTGAAACCATCATGATATACTTACAATCCCATTAGCTTTTTTGACTTCTTAGACTTTAAAATCAATTTTATTTCATAACAATATGGAAACGGCCTAGAATTGTCACCTTCTACTAATCCTCAATTCATCTAACAAATGCTCCTCCATCACGAGGAAGTGCCAAGTTTGCAAGTGATCTTGGAGACATGATGTGTATAGTTGTCTATACCAAATAAGGAAAATGACAATTGCAAGTGCTTTTACTATGTAATTTAGCAGGTCTCTTCGTGGGCAACATGATATATCTCAAGATTCCTCAGCAATGTGTCACTTCTATTCATATTTGCACCAGATTATCCTATTCCCAAACTCAAATCGTGATAGAAATGACCTCTCAAAATGTGTTGGAGACTTGAAAGCTTCATTCAAGCTCTGTTCAGGGAAGCCTCGTAATTTGATAGATTTTAAGTTTTCTGACACACTGTACATAACCCAGTACATAATTCCTATATGCAGAAGAAATTTTGACTTCACGAGTGGCTAAAGGAAGCTCAAGTGGATCCATCACAATTCAGCTTACAAATTGATGCAGTAAATAATTCACTCAAATTGTAACCTTCTTTATTTAGATACACCATCATGATGGGGTTTCCTTCATTTGAATTTCCACAAATGTAGGCACCAGTAAGTTATCTTTAGTTCAGTTTTTAGGTACTCAACACCACATCTAGCCCTTGGTGCAAGCAGCTGCTAGTTGCTAAATGATGACGTTTTCGCAACTAAGCAGCTATGTACGTGTGAGTATCAATGCTGATGCTAAAGTAGTTTGTATATGCTATGTTGTTCCCATGTAGTTTAGTCAGCTGCCATCATAGCTATTAGCCACCAATATGAACTTAGTAACCCTTAATAACCATTTGGGTGTCCTCTCCTCTAGGCCCTTCAATCATGAAGATTGACAACTTCAACAACGGAAGGGACATGTTAACAAGGATTATACTATGGGACTATGGAGAAATCATCCTCCAAAACATTACTTAGCCATATATGGATGAGTTCAATTTTTCCACATTTGACAAGGCCTCCATTGTCTTATTTTCATGGGAAGAAATTAACATTGGTATAAATAATGAACAGTAGTAATATATATATTATGATGAATAATGTTTCTAGTGACTAGTGCCAGCATGAACATTATTGCCTATTAATAGTGTCGAAATATAACTCCAGCCGAGTTTTCGATTGTCAGCTTGTGTGTATGAACATGCATTGTATACTACCACTTTATTCATGGGACCAACATTATCATTATACTTTATTTCAAGATCCAGTGAACTAACCAAAATGGCTTAGTAATGTTATGTCCTTCCTAATTCTGGATGACCACCTCAAGCTCTACGAAGGTGGCCTACGATGGGCACCATTCAACTTGGTAATTGCTCGTTGTCGGGCACACATACACATGGTTGGCGTCATCCGTGGAGTACGTGTATACCTGGGGACACACATTTGCGAATAACTCCGTCCCAGGAGTGGGCGCAGTTCCGGGGCCATCAGTGTTGTAGCAACCTTCTCCTGGAGGCCCGGTGAAGGTGTTGGGTGATTGGCAGACGCTATTGATGTCACTGATGGAGCAGGTGATGGAAGTGCACGTGAGTCCAGATGGTGTGCCAGCGGGAGAGGGTAGGCTGATCTGCATGGCGAGGTTGTATGCATTCTGCAAAGGTTGACATTTCACACCTCGTGAGAGATTCATCATAATAGTAGGAAATGGAAACAGAACCAATCATCAAGCACAGATAGATTGATAGATAGAGAGATAGATAGATAAGAGCCTTTCGCATGCATGGCCACTTTCTACAAAATGATGATATGTAGATGTGTTCCTTTTGAGCATGAGAGAGAGCAAGAGAAAGTGGGCATTTTGTTCAAAGAAATTAAGAGGCGATTGAAAGCGATTGATCTTTGTCTATGTTTGTGTACCACAAGGCTGATGTCATAATAATCCTCGCCACCGGCATTTATGGTGAACTCAGCTAGATCGGCTTGAGGCTTGGCCTTATTCCCAGTCATTGTATCTGTTCCACTACTGGCTGGGAATGCCCAAATGACACCGCCTGTCCACGTGGTGCCCACATCAAGGGAGTAAGAACCGCCATTGGCTCCCAACACGTAGCAAGCAATGGTTCCGCTGCTGCTAGTTTGGCATGCTGTTAAGTCCTCCGTGCACGAGTTGAGGAGGTTGATAGTTGTATCCCCTACACATGACAAATGATAACATGAGTTGGACGATTCATTTTTAGTCAAACTAGTTTCTGCATGCGAGAAGGAGTCATGCCATAGGTTGTAGTTGACACCTAACCCACCGAATTGCGGTAGCAACAAGGTAGGCATTTGATGTCTACTACATCCTATCAGATGGCATATGACACATGTGACCCGTTATCGAATGTAATGGTCAGGTCAAAAAAAGTTTTATTGATGTGTTTGTTCTTGGTTGGATATGAAGAGATACATTATCAATTGTAATTGATGACTATGTCATGACTCTCCATAAATTTAGTGATCCATCAACAACATCGTTACAAGATAAATAAATAAATCAATGCAACAAGTTGTTAGAGTCTGTGTACTTTGTGCCACATCATGGGTCATGACTCATGATACACTTCATCAGCAGACTGGTATAAATCATCAGACTGACCCACAATGGCACAAGTGAAATGGCAGCAATTTGGCCTTATCATGCACTAACTTATCTGTTCGCAACTCGCATACGTACAGAATCATTCTTGGAGAGAAGATTGCATCTAAATCTTATGAAACTCATGTAGTCTAGAGCTAAAGCAATGAACACACATTTACATGAACACAAGTACATTGGATCAGACGTGAACCAATAACAGAAATCTAAGTTGCATGTGGCCCTCTGCAAGAATTTGCTAAGAGTACATGAGATTTTGGATCATCTGTTACTCATCAAGAAAGAATGTAATTTTAGCCCCTTCTAGCATACGCAGGAGTCAGAATCAATGTCAGACTTCAAGGCAATGCATGGTTACAGTATACATGATTGTCAAGTTAAGATCACCTAGCCTTCTGGGAGGTCTACAACTTCTTCACACAAACTGAACCTTGAAGCAACTGATATTATTCTTCAATTGAGTCATGTATCAAATATGATGGAGCTTAGGGAACCGACCTTGAACAGAGCTGATCATCACCACTGACACCAGAACAGCCTGGAAGAATAGCCATGCAACACAATTGCTTCCTGAATATGCCATTGCCATCCCGAAGGGTCTGAGTAATTTTCACTCAGAACCGCAATGTTCAAATATTGTCGAAATCCGTTGCAGTCCTATGATGGATTTGATCGAGCAGTATGGTGGGAAAAGCGATCTGATGTGCTATATATAGAACTCTTCAGAGGTGATTGTGAAGAACATCGAGTAGGAAGGGCCCAATTTATACTAAATATCGAGTGGCTAAACGCACAGGTGCACATATCACGATCAACCGTGCACGAAAAGGCCAGCCACCTTGCTCATAATTTCTGCACTTCTTCTTGACCGGCACGGCAATGTAACATTTGACTTCTCAATCTCCTCATAATTGAAAAGTAAATTAGGTCGGTGCCAATGTCAACTACTTCAATGAGGACTAGGTAACCTCCTCATAATTGAAAGTTAGATTGGTGGAAATGTGCACTTCTACAATAAGGACTAGGGAACCTTTCAAGCTGGGAGGATTAAGGGGTCACATGACATAATCATTTTGGCGCCCTCGTCGTTGGGTCCTCCGATCGTGGAGATCGACGGCCTAGATTGAAGCCATGGGAAGGAAAGCGTTGAGCTATGTGGAATGCACATGCTTTCCCAACCCTATAATGTCATCTCATGCACCAAATGGTCATAAACTAAATAACTAGTGAAAGTAGAGTGGATGATGAGCTACTTGAGCTGCCAATCATTCACCTATTCGAGTTGATTATTGTCCATAACTAATTAATTCTAAATAAACTCGGAATTATGGATGATATCGGTATCCTAGATGGAAAATTGTGGCAGGTTCTTAAAATCATGTTGTTTTTTTTATGAGCAATTGGTTATGGATAAAGTGGAACGGTTTTGAAACACCCATGTTGTAACAGTAATAACAAATGAGACTATAACAGATTTGCAAGATGACCTTGTTACATTGGCTTTGTAGCTCATTGATCTTTTTATAATGGTTTTGTTACACTACAAACATACACTACAAATTGTTATGATTTTGTGACAATTTTGTACTCCTATCTTCATTTTAATCATGAATTCTAGCTTCTTTGGATTTAGAATATGATAGGTCACATATGATATTTACTCACCTTGTATGTATGTATATATATTTGTGACGTGTTGATTTGACAACATCCGGTGACAAGGATCCACGCACTAGTAATGATCGGTTTTCTTGTTTTCTGTTTCAACTCACGTCTGCCTACATGACATGTTATCTTGCCTTTCATCAAAGTTCAATTCACCAAAGTGAGGAAGGGAGACGTGTTACTTGACACGTGTCTCTTTTATGACATACTACTGAAGGAATTTAATGACACCATGTGATACATCTTACCCCAAAACGTACCTTAAAAGAGTATCTGTCCTTCAAGGCCAAATCTTTGTTTTCTCACGAGCACTTTCTTGCATAACATTGTTCATCACCCAACAAAGGTTCCATGCATGGGGCCTTAACATTTGCAAGCTTGATGTCTGAATATAACACCCATGTTCGTTGGTTAATAGTTGCTCAACACGAGTCGGCTTGAAGTGCGCTAAGTGAATGTGACCAAAGTAGTATTGGAGCATGCCCATTAATCATGTGAGTGAGGGCCACTTCACACACAAGAATGAACACCCGTGACCATTGCATTGTGAGATCTCTCATTGGTCGAAAAGGCAGAGATCATCCAAGCTCACTTCCCACCAAAAACTGAAGGTTTGATTGCCCAAACAAATTATCATGGATGAAAAATCTACATGGATTCCTACATGGTAGAATATAAACAATGTTTCGTGGTCTGCCGGAATTTGCAGCAGGCCCACCTCCAAGAGGTAGGCCTAATGCAAATTCTGGTAGACCATGTGAGTTTCTACAAAAACATGGTATTCATGTTTCTCATGGTACGGCCTTTGGTTGAGAGAGTCAAGGGCCCTTAGAATTACATGGTCACGGCTCTTGGCTCGTATGTGAAGTGACCCTAATGTGCGTTACATTAATTTGGATCCAATGAAGTTCTACACCATCTCGAGTTGACCTAAACCGATCGAATTGTTTAGTAGTACACATCTAAGTTATTAGCAACCCTTTAATGGTCTTTGAAATGGTTGAAGCCCTTAGTTTCAAGTTTTCTTTGTTACTTGATTACCTATTTGACTCAAAAGGAACAAGGTTGATGACATGATTATGTGTGGAATTTCCATTGAATTATGAAACTCATATATTTAGTACGTTCGATTCAAGGATTAGGTGAATTTTTGAGATGTTGGAATTCTATTTCAAAGGAAAACTCTTCTCAAATATTTTGGATGTAGTCTATGATTCAATCTTTACATCTCTCCCTCTTGTAATTCAACTCCCATTAAACTCCAAATACGGTTTGTAATTCATAAATGATCATACATCATTGAAACCCCCAAGCATTTTAGAAGTTGACTTAACACAATTTCAAAGTGGATTGGAAATTTGTTTATAGTCTAGAACACTATGACATGTTGTTTACAAATTAATCTTGGATTACCATAGGATAATGTTTGAAATGATTTTGGCATATGTCATATCAACATTGATCAAGACCTTGCCCAATCAACATTATGTAATCATCTCTTGTTTGTTTGCTACATTTTTCATACCATTGTTTTCTAAAGTGTTTCAAAAAAGACAAAAAGAAAAAACCTATGTTTGAGATCCAATCACTAGAATTGGATAAGACCTTACAACATTATGGCATTTTGAGTGTTGACATCCTTTTGACCAACATGCACTTAATCTTCACTTGGCCTCATTGGGTTTAGGTGTATCCAGGGCACACCTTTTTGTGTGTTGCCCACTCCAATAAACCACCAATTGCCATGCATGGTCATCTGCTCCTTGTGGGAATTGAATGGCATCCTAAGGTTCCCTCCAACACAAGGCTTGTTAGCAAGCTCCATTTAGGGGCACTTTAGCATTTTAATGTATATTGGATGACATTCAATTCTACAAATAGCTCATGACCACAAGTGGAAAATGATGGTTTGTTGGAGTGGGCAACACCAAAAGGTATGCCATGAATAAACATTCATAAAAATCACTAAATTCACCCTTGTTTCAAACAACACACACACATATAGTTGACACTAAATTGTTGAAAAACACTAGCCACTCTTAGTGTTAACAATGAGGGTACTTTAATTCTAGAACATACAACAATGTAGATCATCCTATGAGTTTATAATGCTTCCAGGACCATGCCAAAAGTGAGTATAAATTTCAAAATTACACTACCAGAGATGTTTATGAGTATTCATTAATCTATAATCTAATAATTTAAAAACAAATCATGTATTTATCAAACAATTTATCACATATAGCTAAAATATGTGCACTTACATGTTCCTTTGTTATTTTAACTACAAGTGTAATATTTACCTCTTGTAAATAATACAAACCTTCTTTTTACCTCACACGTTTTAATAAGTTTTGGCAAGGAACCCCCTTGTTAATTGAATGAGTTCTAATTGGAGGTATTGAGTAATATGTATGGTTCTTTTGTCTTTTTGCACTTTGGTGATGTGATGCTTTATATTCCGGAGCACAATGTAACATGAGAGGGTTATAGGGTACACAATGAGCCAATTAATTGGGAATTACCTGGGGGTTATAATGTTGGTTTACCTCCAAATGCACCAGACCTATGTGCATTCAAGATATATCCACAAAACTTATGCAAATTGCATTCATTAGATGCAGCAATTGCAAACTCTTTTAGGGTTGGACACGTCACTTTTAATTGAATGATCCTTAGCTTTGCTGCCCAATGATGTAAGCGCTCAATTTTTAGTTTTTTTGACATTGAACTACTATGTGTGATCAATTCGGGTAAGGACAAATAACCGATTCGTATTCCGTCCTTAGTACTTCGTGATCCTCGTTTTTGAATAGATTTATCTTCCCTTACCACCCTTAACCTAAAGTCTGTCTCAAAAGGAATATTTGCACACATATTGCAAGTTAGCATACCAACTTTGACCAGGCTTTGTATCGAACAACAAACCCTCTACTTCAAAAGATTTTCCAACGTAGACTACAAATGGACCCCTAAAACCCCAACACATTAAACTTTTGCATTCAAATCGATCCATAGAATGTGATATATTTACCTCAGGGCTGTCTACAACATGGCCAAAGAATGCATGTAATTGCCTTTGACTTGATTGGGAGCTCTCTCCTAGAGACTTTGTTGGTCTCCCTCTCTTGCCGGACCTCAAGGCACCCTTTCCCAATGTGGAAACCTCCAACATTTTCTTAGTATGTCTACTCCCTCCAACGTGATTCCTCAAGATGGCTTCCAAGTTTTTTTTTGGTGGGCATAAGCTGAATATATCATTGCAAGTAACACACTTTGATTTCCACCAAAAGCTCTTCAGCTCAGTAGTTTGGACATCTCCTCCAATCATTTCAAAAGTTTGTTTGGTTGGATCAATGCTATCGTTAACACCATTCAATATGTCTATAGCTTCGGTCACCAACTGCTTATGATCTTCTGAGGTAAGGATGACAGTTCTCTTTCCTTTTGCAATTGATTGTGGATGATTGCACCAATCTAAATCCTTCCTCAAACACCAACTTCTGATGTGTTGAGTACTCATGATGTGACTTTTTTTGAAATTGGAAAAAAGATTTGAAATTCTCTCCTTTGTATGTTGTCCATCAATCCCTCCAAAATCCTTCTTGCACTCCCGACAATAGAGAACCACAATAGATTTGCCATGACAATTGTAAGATTTGAGATCCCATTTGTGATCCTCCAAAGAAATATCCTTCAATGTTTTGCGCAATTTTCCCTCTCCCTCCACGTACATTGCCATGATCTCAACTGACACAATTTGTGACTGCAATAAACATTCTTCGTTTGAACCACTAACCCTAGAACAAGAAGGTGGATTTGCAAGGATTTCCACATTTCCACCTGCTTCGACAGTGGGAGGATGTTGCACCATGTCTTCAACTTCATTACTTTGAATCGTATCCATGAACTGGTAATCACCTCCAAGACATTGTCGTTTACATGCCAAATCTTCAACCTCCTCTGTGAGCCCAAAATGGTGCCCACATGTGGTGATTAACTCTTCGAAACCATTTTTAGTTAGACTTTGATGTGTTATGATTATTCACAAAATATAAAAAGAGTGAAGATTGGTGTGGATTTAAGTTAGACATTAGAAAGTGTTGTGTGGTTGTTTTGGTGTTTTAGCTCAATGAGGAAAAGCCTTGACTAGGTGAGCATGGAGGAAGGTGAGGCAAGGTGAGCTCCGCGGGGTAAATGCCCACATTAGGATCCACCTTGTTGGTTTAAGAAGGAAAAGCTTTGTGGATGGGAGGAGTCCCTACTTAGAAGGGGAAGGTTAAGAGGTTGTGATTGGAGGTGCTAATCCTCTCACCCTATCCTCACCTCTCTCTCCCTCTCTCCCTCTTCGCTACTTAAGGTGTTTTTCTCTCATTTTCCTCTCTCTCATTGTCTCTCAAGGGGGTGAGCTCTTAGAGCTTGAGACAAGGTGTGTGAAGTAAGTAGCTCTTAGAGTAGTTGTGTGTTAGATTAGTTTAGTTCATTAGCAGTGTAGGTTAGCTCATGGGGAAAGTTACAGCATGAGCGTAGAGCGGTGAGCGTCATGTTTCGTGAATTTCTCCGCTCGCTTTTCAAAAATTTATTGAAACATAAGGATCCTATTACCATTGAATTTGGTCTGGACAAAATTGTAAATGTATATTTTTAGGGAAAAGAGTACCCCAAATCCGTGGAAAGGGGTCCTACTGCAAATTTTTGTTATTATATATATAGTGAAATTAGGGCTGACGTCATCATTTAAATGAAAGGGTGATTTAAATGAGGACCGTTCAAGGTTGAAATGAAATTGTGTTTTAATTAATTCACAAATTTGTTTTAGTGTTTAAGGCTAAGGGCGTAAATAGGGATGGCTTCATCATTTAGATGCGGGCATCCTCGAAACAATAATTTAAATGGCGAAGTTTATACAATCCAACAAGTGAATATTCTTTAGGTTGATTGGCCTCAAATTTTGATGTCAAATTAATAAGAAACAATAGTACTCAAAGTTACATACTATTCTAGGGTTTTCACGGTGGACGAGTGATAAATACGTTCGTATGCAATAATTCCCTCCCCCACCTAGATATAAAGCTTATATGATGTGTGGGGAATGGAAACAATTACTATGTCAAGGGCTTTTACTACTTCATATAAGAAATTATATGACAAAGGAAGAACATTGAGCTCCAACCATTCCAAGCATCACTTTAGAGACGCATGTGCCCTTTAACATAACCAAACGCCCCACGGGTGTTTGGAGGCAAGAAAACATATATTTTTTGTGTTATAATGCTATTCATAGTTTAAAAAACGCCTAGTCATCTCTATCACTTTCCATTCCCTGCCTGGCCTCTACATCTAAATATTCCAACACACGCCTATCAACAGGACGAGCGCGAGTAATAGGTGGAGATGGTGCGACCGCGAACTGATGGGCAAGCCCACCAGCATACGAAGGTAGTTCGAACGCCCGTGGAGGGCTTCGAAACATGTCCGGGTTGAGGACACGGATAGGGCTCTCCCGTGGAACTCTGCACACAAAGCAACATACTAGAATGCATAAGCTAAAGCAAGAAAAGAAATGAAAAAAAAACCAATGAAAGAGGTGCTAAGTTAGAAATCAGACTTACGCACACTTTCTGTGACGCCTCAGGAGCTTTTGCCGAGGTTCAGTAGAAGAGGGGTCCGGATGTGCGACAACGGGTTCGGCCGGAGGTATAGAGTCCCGCATAGGCAGCAGGACGGCCTCGAAGATCTCCGAGTCTCGCTCGAGCGCCACAATGTGGCGCTCAGCCATACGACACGCAGTGATGGATGCACCTAAATGAAAAGAAATTGAGTGAGGTAGAGAAAAAAATTAAAAATGCAAAAGCAAGAAATGAAACTCAAAGACAAAGTATAGGAGGGCAAAGAGAAACATGTGCCACATTGCCAATCCATGACAATGTCGTGCTTCCTCGTGAGCGTCTGGATAACAATGCTTAAGAATTCCATGCTCTTCTCTCGAGCCCCTCTCCATGGCACCTTGCCATCCTTCATGAGCTGGCTCTCCTCATCCGTGAAATTGTGGAGAAGGGAATCCTTCTCCAATGAGAAGCCCAACTTCGAATAGTCCTCCGCCTCGTAAACGGAGAGAGTGGAGCCGAGGGGCACAAGAACCTTGATGAAGAAGCGTTTTGTCTACAAAGAAAATTGCATAGTTAGTGACAAAAAGAAAAATGTACAACTTGAAGTAAATGAAGAGGAGGAGAAGAAATACTTACAAACATCTTGGGATCTTGTGCAGACGTAAGGTGAAGATCATTCACGCCCCACCAGTCCCTGGCGATAGTAAAGTGACATTCCAAGGCCCAATCGCGAATGTCGTCGTGCATCTTGGGGGCATCGGGGTGCATGATGACGAGGACACCGTTGTCATGGAGGTTGTCCTCTGCAAAAGTAAAGACATCATCAAAGAAACTCGGACCCCGGCGGTTCCACGCTGGAATGTCGGATGGCGAAGTCGAGATGGCGGGCACCGGGAGATTGTCCGGTACATCGACAAGGAGAAAGTCGATACCGGTATGGGACTTGGGATTCCTGTTAAGGCGAGTCCGACCGACACCAACCTGTAGAGCAAAGAAGAAGGTTGAGAAGAGAAGAGGAATGCTTCACAAGATAGAAATGAATGCAAGAATGAAAAAAGAAGTGGACTCCTACCTTGACAAGGAATTCTTCGATGCGAAGGTAGGCCGCTTGGTGGGAGTTGGTCTTCGTGTAGTGGTCCATGAGCATTCCGATGTCTACATTCTCAATGAGACTGTAGGTAGAAGCAGTCTCAGAGGATGTAGCACTCGTTGCTGCTGCGAATGCCTTCCTCTTGCGAGTCAAAGAGGGGGCAGTGGCTGTGCTGTGAGAAGGAGCGGGGGCATGCAAGGCAAGAGGGAGGGATGGGCTACCTACAAAGGTGGCAGCAGGTGCAGCGGAAGCTTCGGCGGCGGCCTTCGTAGCAGAACGAGTAGACACAGTGGCTTGGGAAGCTTGAGTACCCGAGACCGCCTTCACCTTCTTGCTTTTGATTTCCTTAACAACCTTCAATGCCTTCGTACCTTTCACCGACTCCTCGGGGACCACGGGCTCGTGAAAGACAACATCAGCGGGTGCCTCAGCATTCAAAGAGGTGAACAAATGAACCTCCGAGGGAGGAACGAACCCCTTCGAACAGTCCAAATACCACCCTGCATGCTTGAGGTGAGCAAATGGGTAAACATCGTGCTCGTCAGTGTACATGAAATTCGGGGAGGAGTCCAGAACCCACTCCTCGACATAGACCGGTAGAAAGGAGGCAGAAAGAGCTTCTTTCGGAATAAGCTCGTGATAGATGTACCTAAAGCAAAAGACATGGGAAAAAATGAGAGAAGTTCAAGTGTTGCAAAGAAAATGAAGGACAAGTGGAGAGGATGAAGTGATACCTATAAAGGACACGGTGAATGATCTTGATACCATCTTCAATCTCAGTGAGGTTCATGCCCTTGAGGAACTTCGTGTTTGACTTCTCCTCAAAGTAATGCGGGAAGGCGTGGTCCCATAGAAGGATCCTCCATCCATCCACGAACTTTGGTGGACGTAACACACCCCCTTGCACATCCCAATTGATGGCGCGACCAAGGCTAGCCTCTAAGGACTTGAACTCCAAATCAACCCTGTCCTCCAACTGTAGTCATAGAATGAAAAACAAGAAATGAGGATAGACAACCGTAGAGAAAACAATCAATCCAAAGGAGGGGAGAGATTCACCTGAGCCCAGAAAGAGGCCTTATGAAGCCAGGATTCGAGGACCCTCTCCTTAAGGGGCACAATGGAAGGGAATTTGTTGCCGGTTCGGACAGTCATGGTGGAATTCCACCAACGGAGCCATTTCGCCTTGAAATGACACGGGACATGAGTGTTGGCCACCTTAGAAAGCTTCTCGATGGTCATGTCCGGGACCGTGTTCACCGAGAAGTGCCGATTGATCTAGATGAGGAAATTGGAGGTGAGTTAGCAAAATCGAGAAGAAATCATGAAGGACAAATCGAAGGAGAAGAGAAGATGAAGAGGAGCACCTCATCAAAGAAGGCATCGGTATTCTCGGAGTTGGCAACGGCCACATACTTCTCGAAGCTCTTGGAGCGAATGGACTTTCTGGCCTTCTCCTCAGCAAGTGTCATGGCCCTCCAAACACCGAGAGCGGTCCTCTGATCGGCCGGAGTCTCATCCTTGTAAGCTCTAGCTGCAGCGTCGGAGGCGGCGGAGATCTCTCTCTGGTTGCAAGCAAAGGTAAGCCAACGAAGAAGATGAAAATTGAAAGGAGAGAAATCAAAGTGTGGGGAAGTGATTACCTTGTAGAGAAAGGAGACGAAGACGTCGATGGTCAAGGGGTACCAAGTGTTGTGCTTCCTCTTGGCATTGATACAAGCCAAGTAGTCCTCCTTGGAAATGAGGTCCTTGAAGTCCTCCAACTCCAAGGTCCCAAAGTAGCGGATGCGGTGAAGCTTGGAGGGGAGGCTGGACTTGACGTGGTCGTTCTCGATAGACCTACAAAAAATTGAAGAAGACAAGATGAGAAGACACTCACAAACAAAGAATGAAGTAGCAAAGAATAGAGAGAGACATACCAATTCACGTCGTTCATGACATTCATGAGAACGCCACTATGCTTCCGCGAATCCAAGGCAATACAATAGGGAGAGATATGCCACGCCTCTTCCGTAGGATGGAACCTGTTCACGTGGCGCCACCAAGCGGTCAACCGGTGGTTCCCCTCCCACACGTAGAACATCTTGCCCACAAAGTGGACAAGATCGGGGTCGGCGGCCATCCGTGCATCGAATCTTTCACTCTCAAGCTTCTATAACGGACTCCAGGTGGACGAGATGTCCTCCGTGACCTCCAAGATGTCGTCCTTGTTGTTGTAGATGGAAACATAGAGAACACGGTCACCATCTCGGTACCCCGTAACAAATTCGTTCTCCAACCTCTGGACATCCAACTCGTTGATGGGCCGAACAAGTGGCAAATCCCGCAAGCGGCAGAGGGGGATGCAAAGTCGAGACTTCTCAAGAGGCCGAATGCGGAGGCGATTGATGACTGCCGTCGAATCTTGTTTCTGCTTCGCTCGAAGATTGACCTCACTTTCCTCGGGGTTAGCCGACTCGGGAGGTTCCTCGGGAAGTCTAGAGGGAGTCTACAAACATCCGATTCAATTTAGTACACACGAGAATAACTCAACCACCGACTCTAAAGGAGGGTAGGTGCAAGAACGGAAGACATAAGTGTCTAAATCAACTACCTCCTGCACGTTGGTGTTCACCCGGTCAACTTGCTCGAGTTGTTCTGGAACAACCTCCTCAATATCCTCCAGCTCTTCGACGTTGTTCAAGTCCACAGCATCCTCCGCTTGCTCCTCCTCCACAGAGGGCTCCAAAACCACAAGATCATCGGAGAGATCCATTCCCTCCAACTCCTACATAGAGAGAAACAAATGGCATTAACAAAATGAAAGACTAATGAGATGAAGCAGCAAAGAAATTGTGAAAATTTGACCATATCTCTTAATCCCACGGATCCGTGGGATTGGAGCAAATTGTCCACGAAGCCGCAACCGAGGTGCCTGACGAGTGAAAATCTGCTAGGTGGGGGGCGTCCTCCCTCACCAACTAAACTTCAATTGGTCACCCCTTACCTCCATTTCTCAGCTGACTTTATCACAAGTGGTGTGTAAAACACCTTTTCGTTATTGATTTTCACTTTCTCAAGAGCATTTACAAATGCTTTGCTCATACATAGAGTTTTCTTTTTGCATCCCCACCTTTAATACTACTGTGACAGCAGTCCCTTCTATAGGTAGCCAAGCATGATCATGTGCATCTCTAAAGTAACATTCTACTGGAATTAAGCTTCATGCAGCTGCAGCCTTGCACCACTTATCCTAATTACTAGAATAACACTAGGCAATTTCCCTGTGGCCCTCACAAGGAGCGCCTGAGACGAAGGAATTTCTTCTCCTTGACGTGCCCAGCAACAGTCATCTCCTCACCTTCTTCCAGCAAGCTCTGTAGTCATTCAAGCAGCAGCCGGATTAGTCCAAGACATCACCAATTTGAGCCAATTCACAAGATTGAACCACGAGGAACCTAATCCAACAACCGCTCCACCGCATATCAGAAACCTGTGCATTCCCCTATCGATCAACTTCGCGAGGACGGTCTTTCAGATCACAGAATCGAGAGAAAGAAGCAATGTAGATAAAGGCATGTACTCACAGAAAGCCTAAGGTTATTAACAAAGTCATATACCTGCCCAACACTGGTAAATACCTCTCAAAGTCTAGCCTACTTTCAAGTGAATTTCCAGCAAGCGTCTGCAAGTGTACATAATGTGGGAAATCAAGTGATATGCAAATTGCATCCAACAGTATTAGAGATGTTGTGAGATGAAGGAAGAAAATAAAATCAAGTCTGGCACCCATATGAGGTCCATTTATTTTCCTGTGCAAAGTTCAAGTGACAGCCATTTCTTACACGTTCCTCCAAAATTCATTGGATCTACACCATTAATACCTTGAATGGACAACCCTCACCAAGCTTGAACGATTTTTTTGCAAAGATTAGATTACAACCATTTTCTGATACAGATTAAACTCCGATGATGAAATCCATTCCCAATGTAATTGATTATTTCCCACAGACCAGCACACACTTCTAAATTTATTTGTCCACTGATTTCACATTGATTAAAACGCATCAAACTACAACATGAATTCATCTTGACCAAACAAAGGGTGGTTATTTAATTAAGAGTTGCAAGATCTAAATGGTTGATGTAGAACTGGAAAGGTATTAAACCCTGGAGGCTATGTATCAACAGTCACTCAACATGAAACTCAGAGTCACTTGCATTTTGAGATGACCTCTGTGTGCATTATTTACAAACAACCATGGAAGTTATATTCCACTTTGTGGACGATCGCAGAAATTTTACTCTTAAAAAATTGAAGTCCACACAAGACGTTGTACAAGGCTCATCGTGGACACTACAAGCATATGAGACTTTGACAACTCATCTTGAGTTCCACAGTTCCACAGCATTAATGTGAATGTTAATAAAATGAAAAGGTCATCTTCTTTCGTTAGAACAAAGAGAAGGAATACCGCATACGAGCGTACCTATCATTCATCCAAATAAAAAGTACTTGACCCCCTACAGGTTCGTTGCTGATTCATCTCCATGACCTCGAGTAGACTAATTCTCAGTATATCTCAAGATGCAAGTGGCCAGCATTCAATGTTGAGCCAATGCCGTGCTTCAATACATGCGCTTCAGGGTCTAGTAATGTTTAATTTCATTGCGAACTAAACACTTAGCTCACGGCTCATTCAACATTTATTTGAACTCTTAATGAAATCCTGTAGATCTTGCAACTATCAACCCTCTGTTTGGTAGGCATTTGATCAATTTGAAATCATTGTTAACAAATGGAGAATCTGTAGAGAGAGTTCGATGTATCGCTAGGATGTGGGTCTTGTCATTTCGAATGATCTGATATCTATGTTACATGACGTGGATCGGCCTTAAAGGAAGACATTTCATCCCTAAAGATTGCCTCTACTAGTATGTGAGCGCGGGACAAAACTTTCACTGAGCATGCACCTGATCCACCCAATGAGTGGTGAGCTGATGTGAAGGCGTAGATAGAATTGGTCGCCAGCCTGCTCTCACCTCCCGTGACTGCACCCTCTTCCCGGCTTCGTAAACCGGCAGGGCTTAGCCCTCAGAGTTTCTTAGCCAGCTTGAGGGGGAGAGAGAGAGAAATGAGAGAGAAGCCCCAACTCTCCCCGGACCCCCCTCAAGGCCTCCTATTTTTCCGCTGCCCGCCTCTCACCCTCGGGCAGCTCCAAAGATTCCCCTTCCTTACCGTCGGAGGACTTTACTAAATATGTTGATTAGTGTCGGAAACACTAATAGACAACGAAAATGCTAAATGTCAATTGTCTTCATAGTGTTAGAACATCAAATGTCAACTCTAACACTATTTGTACCAATTAGTAACTTTGAATATTTACATAAGCGCATTTAGTGTTAGATGATTTTTTTGTAGATATTCAAATGAAGAATTGGAGGTAGGATATGTGAGCGTCATATAAAATGTAATATGCTAGGAATTTGATATTACAAAAATTTAAACTTAATGGAACCCAACTCAGATAATGCAAAATAAAGACAAAGGAAATTCTAACACTAATTATAATTTCAAGTGACATTTAGTGTTTTGGGTAACTATTGGCTCTAACACTAATCTTCATCCAACACTAATCAACCTATTTAGTGTAGTTCCAAACAGACTAGATTATTTTAAAGAAAATGGTGCATAGATTCTCGTAATTTATAAAGTTTACTGACTTATCATGAAAAATGTCACTTTTTGGGAAAATGAAAACCCGTAGGATTGAAGACTATAGCCTTCTCTGTGAGATTTTATGCATATTCATCAATCCCACGGATCCGTGGGATTGTAAGACGTGGGCCCCGTTGCCCATAAATGTAGACATTCTCCTATCCCACGGATCCGTGTGATTAATGTTTGTCTTGTTGCATGACAATGTGCATACTATTCAATCTCACGGATCCGTGAGATTGATGAATGTTAGCTCCGATGTAAAAATGTATGCACAAGCATTAATCCCACGGATCCGTGGGATTGATGCATGTCGGCATCGTTGCTCAACTGCGTAAACACTTGCCAATCCCATGGATCCGTGGAATTGGTGAATATCGGCATCGTTGCTCAACTACGTAAACACTTGCCAATCCCAAGGATCCGTGGGATTGATGAATGTTAGCTCCGATGTAAAAATGTATGCATATGCATAAATCCCACGGATCCGTGGGATTGGTGAATGTCGGCATCGTTACTCAACAGCGTAAACACTTGCCAATCCCAAGGATCCGTGGGATTGATGCATGTCGGCATCGTTGCTCAACAGCGTAAACACTTGCCAATTCCACGGATCCGTGGGATTGGTGAATGTTAGCTCCGATGTAAAAATTTATGAACATGCATCAATCCCACGGATCCGTGGGATTGGTGAATGTTAGCTCCGATGTAAAAATTTATGAACATGCATCAATCCCACGGATCCGTGGGATTGGTGAATGTTAGCTCCGATGTAAAAATTTATAAACATGCATCAATCCCACGGATCCGTGGGATTGGTGAATCTCGGCATCGTTGCTCAACAGCGTAAACACTTGCCAATCCCAAGGATCCGTGGGATTGATGTATGTCGGCATCGTTGCTCAACAACGTAAACACTTACCAATCCCACGGATCCGTGGGGTTGGTGAATGTTAGGTCCGATGTAAAAATGTATGCATATGCATCAATCCCACGGATCCGTGGGATTGGTGAATGTCGGCATCGTTGCTCAACAGCGTAAACACTTGCCAATCCCACGGATCCGTGAGATTGGTGAATGTTAACTCCGATGTAAAAATGTATGCACATGCATCAATTCCACGGATCCGTGGGATTGGTGAATGTTAGCTCCGATGTAAAAATGTATGCACATGCATCAATCCCACGGATCCGTGAGATTGATGAATGTCGGTATCGTTGCTTGATGTGGTAGGCAAAATTTAATCTGATGAATCGGGAGTAAATTATTGTTCCCAACAAGAAATACATTCTCCAATCCCACCGATCTGTGGGATTGGTGAATTTCTCACCTCTATCAAAAGCCGGGGAATTTAGCTGAATGCAGTTTCATGTTCAGTCAGCAATGAGAAGTCTAGATGCAAATGGAATGATTGCTTTACTTGTGAATCATCGAGTGTCTCCGATCGAGTCTTTTTGGGTTGCTCCCTCGAGGCCTCTTTGTTTGGCACTCTTGTTTCCATCAGATGTCCCGCGCCTCCCCGCATAGCCGGTGTAATACAGTTTGCGCGCTTCTCTTCTCCCTCTAAAGTTGTCACTTCGTGATCTGGAAATTCTATATCATCCGTGTCCCTATAGATATGTCCTCTATCAGGGCTATCTTCTCGCTAATGAATCACAAACATATCTCGCGTTAGTTCAAACTATTGCAATGATTAGGGTTTCAACAGAAGCTTAAGCCTCCAAGGAAAACACTTACATCGTCCGCGGGAGGATCACTTGTCTGCTGAGGTGAATCCATCTTACTAGCATCACTCTGTCGCGCACCTCTCCATGAGGAGTGCCCGAAACACCATGGGCACAAGGGGGACCCCGGAGTGACACCCGGGACTTGTGGCGCCGTTGGTGAGAGGGCCCAAGTGATCCTAGTGTGGGTGAGGGCCCCGGGCGTTGGTAATGCCTCCCACCCACGAAGATTAGGAGGCACAAGGGTAAGGCCATGAGTTATGCGTAGCTCATGGCGTGGTGATTCTAGAAAGCTCAAGAACACCTCAATCGGAGGTGTGAGCTAGGAGTTATGGCCATTTGAGTGGGGCGCTGTCCCGGGACAGCGCCCTGGTACAGCAGTGCCTGGGAGTGATTCCCGGGACTGCCAAGCTTCAAACAGGCATAACTTCCTCAAGACTTGCTCAAATGGAGCAAGTGAGGAGTCCATTGGCATCTACGTGAAGCGTAGATGAACATGGAGTGGTTGGTTGTTATGATCAGACATCATACAAGGAAGTTATGATGGTCTGAAGCTGCTGGGGGGGTTCTAGGCCCAGCAGCTAAAGGAAAATGTCCACTTGGCCCCAACTCTTGGTAGAGAGACAAGAGGTTGGTTGACGGTGGGGTAGGGGCCCCGCGTGAAGTCCTAGAGGCTTATATGGGTGAGGTGGTGTGGCCTCACCCACCCGAGGCCGAACGGCACGGCCTCCATGGGCTTTGGCCCATTGTGAGGCCATAGTTGCCTAGAATGGTTCGGGTTGTTGTAGTGTTGCTCCGGCAATGCGATGATCAACATAAGATGGGACTTCCATGGATGGAAGTCCACATCGAAGAAATGGGTTACCGATTGAAGGGGTGAGTCCCGAAAGCAAAGTAGGAGGGTTGGTTCCCCTCCTTTGAATTATATGGTCCGGGGTAAGAGGAGCTAACCATTAGCATGGCGGTATGCGAAGGGTTAGCGACTCGTAACCTTTGATAGAAAGGAAAATTGGCAAGATTGCTAAGGGGGCTAGCAAGGGTTGCGACACACTCGCTCTGCTACTCGATTCTTTCTCTTGTTCGCTCTCGTCCATCGCTGTTGCAACTGAGGTCCCGTGAATCTTGCCCGCGTCCTCAGCTTATGCTATCGACTCTAGGTGTAACGACCGTATTTTACATCTCCCTCTCCAAGTTCCTCCCTGATCCTCTTCCGCTTCGTCGCTCAAGTTCGATGGAGTTCCACGACCCTCAATGCTCGGGGTGTCCTTCTTCTTCAGATCCCTCGCAGCGCGCCTCTTCTGCTTCGAGTTGCTGAAGTTCGTCTTGCCCCTCCTCTTCCTAGGCTTCCGTGACGGCTCCGCTGAAGAGACTGCTGTAGGCCATGTTTCCTTCATGTGTGCGTCTCGATGCCCCATCAATGCCCGAACTTCTCTGCTCCTACACAAACTCTCATGCACACTAGCTACTCTCACAAGATGCTCCTCCCGGAACTAATCGTACGTTCATGTCTCCCAAGCTAGTCCTCCGTATCCCTTTCCTTTGTATTTAATTTCTATCAAGCTATGTCATCGAATTATATTCCCACGTTTAATAAAACGCGGTATCCGAGATTAGATCACTGACAACACTGACATCAGTTACTAATCTATTTCGAATTTGTCGATATATTTACGCATCTCTCCTGACAATGACAGCCTCCACAAATTTTCAAATTTATTATTTTTCCATAAAAGGTACATACACCTTTAGGGTTTAACTTCATCATTTCGGCATAGCATATATTAGGTTATCAAGAATGAGTTATTTTTTAGTGCGTAGGAAAATTAGTCTATACTGACATGTATCATATTTGGTGGTAAAAAAATAATGACTATTACTGGAGTACATTCTAATCCTACATAAAACAGGTTGTCTAGAATTGACATGAATAAATATTGACTATTGATTGATCTAATATGTTGTCATATATTTGGGTATTGGTGTCTACCCAAGGTGTATATAATACCCAATTATTGGTTCCCTTTCCTTCATGTCATCTCATCATATTCTTCTCCAATGGGTACTGTCTCACGTCTCCCAAGCCTTGCTCCATTAGGTGCTTCTAGTTCATGTCAACTTCACACCACATTGTCCATTGATGGTTCTACAGACGTCAACAACATGAAGATTGCCAACCCACCTGACTGCTCAGTTATTCCGGCGGTCGTCGTTCACACTCCTAAACCACAAACTCCATCTTTGCGGGCAGTTGATGCAACACTGATACAGAACAAGTCTACTTTCAAGATTCATGCCTATTCTAGAGCAGGGGTTATTAAACCTAGCACTTACTCTAGATCCATATTAAGGAGTGCCAAAGGTCAGAAACTCGATTGCGCAGGATGCACTGCAGTTCGTAGTTTAGGGATTGACCATTGTCATAAACATGACGGTGAGAAATATGGCAAAGGGCCCCATATGGAAAATGCCCCATTTTCGTCTGGCACTCTATGATTCTTAATATTTCCCATAATTAACCAAACATTTTCTGACTACATCCTGTACATGTCTGGGATGTCCAACGATTTCATCAACCTCTCATGTATATATCCCATTATGTTTTTTCAATCCCCCTTTTGCAATTGCATTCACATAGCTTTGTCAAATTGTTTCTCAATGTCTTCCGCTGCTGTCCAAGCTCCATTCTTCGATGCCATCAAACTTGTTTCTCCTGGATCTCTTATCCCTACATGCATACCTACTGGCCTTGATGGAACCGCTGATTTCACTCCCCAGTGGCTATCCATTCGTTATGGTTTCGATGCTGATAGCTTGTGGTTAGAGACAGATGTTGTCGATCCAGAAACTCGAAATGTCATTTATTCCTTATACGTCTAGCCCGTAACGTTAGAGAATAATGCTCGCGTTTGGAAACTCAAGCCCGGAAGGTATCACGTCTTTGGCTTGTCGGAGTCCATGAACACTTCTACAGTCCTACTCACTCCTCGCAGTTCCTCCACACTGTGCACTGAAGCCCCCTTACTGTCTCGTGTCAAGATCGAACCAGGTCTCCGCATTAGCATCGATTTGTCCGATTCTTCTGATGATGAGGGGAGGCCTTCCCATCCATCAATCCGGTCGAGTACTAAGCGTCCATCTCCCTCCTCTTCTCAAGATTCACGTAGGACTACTCCTTTCCTTATACCTTCGCAAACTACTAAACTGATAAACATTCTTCCCTCCCTTCGTTCGCTGGGTAGTATGCCTGGAAGCAAGTCAGTCCTTAAAAAACTGAACTATGATTCCATCCGTATTGAGTACGTAGATTTCTTGCCACCGTCGTTCAATGGGGATGTAATCTTCATTCTTCCTCCCACCCTTCCATCTGCCGTCCAGAAGAATGCTAAATGTATGGAAGGTATGGACAAACGTTACGATGGCCATATGTGGACAAAGACTATGACTACTAACATCAGTAACACGTTGGGGCTGTCATTCCGGTCGTCTAACTGTGTAGGTCATCTTCAATGCCACAATCCCAAATGTGGGTTTCTCCAGCGGTCTGAACGCGCATCTGGATTGAACAAGGTCGAGTTCGAAGGTTCTTCCAAAGATGCCTTCCCTGTTGCAGACGCTCCACCTCCAACTTCAACAATAGTCTGTAAGATCTGTAAAGAACCTCCTTTTTGTGTAGCCTCTTGTGATGCAAAAATCTTCTATGTTTTTGGAGATGATACGCAAGAGCGTGCTTGCGTCCATGTAGGCAACCATAAACATCCTGTCAAGGTAGGAGACTATAGGGGCACGCGGAAGATAATAGACGATTTGATCGAACAACATGTTGAGCGCAACCCGCAAGCTACCATTTCCAAAATAGTCTTGGAAACTAGCAAGGATGTTTTAGGTAACGTCTTGCTCCGCGAAGAAGACGACCCTCCCACCTTACTTTCTCTGGAACAGCTAGAGCCTATCTTCCAATGCTGCAAGGAGCTCAACTCCCCTAACTTAAAAAACCGTGTCTACAGTTTCAAGTATCTACGCAGATATGGCGTTCTTGATGGCATCACTAAGCTCAGAGGGCTTAGCAACTGGGCCTACGTGCAACGAAACATGTTTCCAGGCCAAGGTGACGACTCCGACAAGGTCTTCATATTCAAGATGTCCGAGGTGGGACCTGGCAGCGGTGTTGACCTTGTCCGCTGAATGCAACCTAGCGGCGATTTAGAGCACTCATGGATGATGTTTGACCACGTCAAACGAGTTGCCAACTGGACCACCATGGCCTGCCACGTGTACGACTCCTCTTACCAACATGTACTCACCATTGCTTGTTGTGATTTCCAGTCTGAGGACAAAGATGCTCAACTCGTGTTCTGGAAGAACCTTAACCACGTCATGGGTAGGCATGGAATACACAAGCCACAGTCCAAAGGTTTCATGGCAGATAGTGCTCAAGCTAATTGGAACGATGTGCGTATCATATACTGTTGCGCACCTCTCCATGAGGAGTGCCCGAAACACCATGGGCACAAGGGGGACCCCGGAGTGACACCCGGGACTTGTGGCGCCGTTGGTGAGAGGGCCCAAGTGATCCTAGTGTGGGTGAGGGCCCCGGGCGTTGGGAACGCCTCCCACCCACGAAGATTAGGAGGCACAAGGGTAAGGCCATGAGTTATGCGTAGCTCATGGTGTGGTGATTCTAGAAAGCTCAAGAACACCTCAATCGGAGGTGTGAGCTAGGAGTTATGGCCATTTGAGTGGGGCGCTGTCCCGGGACAGCGCCCTGGTACAGCAGTGCCTGGGAGTGATTCCTGGGACTGCCAAGCTTCAAACAGGCATAACTTCCTCAAGACTTGCTCAAATGGAGCAAGTGAGGAGTCCATCGGCATCTACGTGAAGCGTAGATGAACATGGAGTGATTGGTTGTTATGATCAGACATCATACAAGGAAGTTATGATGGTCTGAAGCTGCTAGGGGGTTCTAGGCCCAGCAGCTAAAGGAAAATGTCCACTTGGCCCCAACTCTTGGTAGAGAGACAAGAGGTTGGTTGACGGTGGGGTAGGGGCCCCGCGTGAAGTCCTAGAGGCTTATATGGGTGAGGTGGTGTGGCCTCACCCACCCGAGGCCGAACGGCACGGCCTCCATTGGCATTGGCCTAATGTGAGGCCATAGTTGCCTAGTATGGTTCGGGTTGTTGTAGTGTTGCTCCGGCAACGCGATGATCAACATAAGATTGGACTTCCATGGATGGAAGTCCACATCTAAGGATTCGTTACCGATTAAAGGGGTTGGTTACCGATTGAAGGGGTGAGTCCCGAAAGCAAAGTAGGAGGGTTGGTTTCCCTCCTATGAACTACAAGGTCCGGGGTGAGAGGAGCTAACCATTAGCATGGCGGTATGCGAAGGGTTAGCGCTCGTAACCTTTGCTAGGAAATGAAAATTGGCAAGATGGTCAAGGGGGGCTAGCAAGGGTTGTGACATATACGGATCCGGAGACCCAAAGATACCCATGGAAGGCCGCGAGCGAACGTGTTATTTCCATTGGGCGCAATCCCTACAAAAACACACCAAACAATACATCGTGCACGAATTACAAGATTAACACAAGAAATTGTGTATGCAGTACAAAGATGCACAGTCTGTGGCAGAGGCTGAAACACGTTATTTGGCAATCAAAGCCTGGTGGACATCTTCGGGTGCCACCTCTGACGCAGGCCTCCACATTTGAACCATTAGCTTGCGTTTTGGCATTTCCGATACAGGCAGTGGGGTGGTTTCATGGAACTGGTAAGTATACACTCTTTCATTCAAATTATTCAATTCTTTAAGTTTGCATTTTTTTCTCTGCGTCTAATGTAGTATCTAAACAATATTAAATCTTTTGCTTTTAAATGGCATGGCCCACCATGACTCCTCCTTGCTCACTTGAGTTTCCGAACATTTCTTAACCAATTGCCTTCGTACAGGAGAAGAAACTTTCTCCGGATAAACTAGCTGAAATGCCCTCTTGCAACCTTGCTGAGACCGTTCACAACAAATGGTTGCAAGCGTCCGGCAATAGGGGTGGCGATCTCTACGTAGCAGCCGTCGACGATTACGTTAGAGCATTCCTGCAAGTGGTGGGGTACTATCAATACCTCAAAGGTAGAGCGGTAGGCTCTGGACCTCGAGAGAAGAACTTCGACTTCGGACAGCCCAACGCCGAGCTCACTGTGGTACTTTTGGGCCACCCCCTTTCGAGGGAGCCTAAAAGTATCACACAAGCCCTTCGGTGAAGGTGGCCTGCATTTGCAGGCGCCTAAGCCGAACCCGGATGATAGGTGTATAACGTGAGTAGTTAGATTTTTAAGGGAGATTAAATATGCGTCGTAGTACCTCCGGAGGTTAGGCCTTAGTTTTTTACTAGTGTGGCTTTAAACTCCACTAACCAATTTCATATCTAGTTCTAACCTTAACCTACAACCTATTCTACGCGCAGACGCACCAGCCTTGAAACCAAGGCAATCCTAATTTGTGAATTGGGATGGTTCTGATACACCCAACCGGGTGTGACTCATACCACCCTAACTCAACGAACGGAATAACGACAATTTGATGGACCATTCAATTCTTCCTATTTCTTTATTTAGTTCTATTTAGTTTTCTAAGCGGGGGAACTTGGCCTAAGTCCCACCCTTCACACAAATTCCTTCTTAATTACTTACTTTTGTTTGCACGTCCTAACTTACTACATTAACATATTAGGCATCACCCCTTACCTCGGGTCTCTTGCCAACAAGGGTTTACGATTTATTTTGTATGTTTTGATTGTTAAATGTGTTTACACTGGATAGACCACGAAATGCAACTCAATGGGACCAGGGTGACGGGCGACCTGTAGGTTCAACCTGTTGCGCAATCTTCATAAATTGGGGCCATTACTCCCAATCTATGGGGCCAACAACATAATAGTGGATTCGCGGGTCATTAACCCCACCTTTCCACCAACAACATTCAGAGTGGTCGTGTCGGTGATTAATCCGACTTACCACACACGAAACTTGCTAATAAATGAAGCTACTACCACAAAACATACCAAGGGCCCCGAAAACAATGGAATTGGGTACTCCCTTGGCGGTCAAGTGGTCAAGCCACTTGACCTTACGAGATAGGTGAGTGGGTTTAGAGATGCGTACCTTAGCCGTGCTCCCTCTAATCCTAAATGGAAGGCTTAAGGTTAGTTAATTTACCTCAATTTTCCTCGGTTGATTTGGGCTTGATGTAGGCCAAGCCGCTACCTCCTTCCTTGCTCCACTTTCCGAGCGTCGAGCTTGCCTCCTTCTTTGTAACTAGTTTGGTAGTAAGCGTACCTTAGTTAACAATTAAAATATAAAGTGTTATTCTGCCCTGTAATTTAATCCTAAGCATAATATTTATACTTAGTGCACCAAATTATCTTTCCAATGATCTAAAAATCACTCTAATCGGATAAGAAATGCAAAAGTTATGAGGGTTGGAAGTGTGAGGTCGATTCAACCGACCCTTCCAACCCACCTATCTACCTTCTAACTTCAAAAATTCATAGCACATTCCTTACTACTTGGATCTAGGCTTTCCTTATACCATTGGAAAGCTATGAACAAGCTCTAACTAGAAAAATTATGACATCAGCAGGTTAAGCTAATAGAAATTCAGCGGACTCCTTGTAACACAGCAGTCAATCAAGAAGGCTTAAACTATGTATCTCGCCTTCAACAATTCATATCTAATTCAAATCTTAGTCAAATCAAACGTTCTATATGACCCTGGAGAGATATTAAAAATATGTATTTGATAAAAATATGTGATTAGAAAGGTAAGCCGAAGTGAACCCAGCAGGTCCTCTGTAATGCAGCAGTCAACCAAAAGTTCTCAAATTATGTGTCCCATCTTGCACAATTCATATCTAATTCAAATCATGCTCAAATCAAATGTTCTAAGCCATTTTGGAAAGCTACACAAAAGTTCTACTTGGGAAACATATAATTTCTTGGAATTAAAATTCCTATTGGGCTCGCAGGTCTGATCCAGCAGCCGCTACCCACAAGACCACCCAGTTTTTCTACTCCATCTTTGAAAATCCATAACTAATTGTCATCTCAACCAAATCACAAATGGGAAACGGCTATGGATAGCTATATGAAATCTCTCTAAGAGAAAAATAATAAGTATCTTGTTCTAGCTTTTGAACTAAGCCTTCAGGGCATTGGCAGATGAGGTCTATAATGCCTCTACTCAAAATTCTACCATCCAACCTACCTCTACAAAAGAAGGAATAATTTTGTTGGTGTGTTAATAAACACACAACCTAACTAGGAGAGAGAGAGTAGAGGAGGTTCTCAAGCCTTTCTTTTAGACCATTGAGAATACATGCTAAAGGATTTTTTCCTAACTACATTGAAGCAGGGCTTCGCCCAAAAACTAGAGAAAGAGAGAGAGCTACAAGGTGGAAGGAGGGGTTTTTTAAACCCTCTCACAAAAGGGTTGGACCCCTCCTCCACCGGATCCATTTTTTCAAACCCTTTCCCGAAATTTTGGCTCGGGGGTTTTCCCGGTTGAGGTTGCCACCCTCTCGCCGAGGTGGCTCCGACAAAAAACCTTTAGAAATCTTTCTAATTTTTCCGCCATCGAGTTGGCAAGGGGGCAAGTGGGCAAGTATCCCCCTTGCTCTCTTTCTTTTTTTGTCTTCAAAATTCTTCACGCCGATTTTATCTTCTTACGTAAAACACCTCCAATAGTCTTGTGTGCCTCACACTAACTAATAAACTAACACTTGCTTAGCTAGCATCTACTAACATTTGCTTAATAACTAGCATCTACTAATATTTGCTTAATAACTAGCATCTACTAATATTTGCTTAGCTAGTTATTTTTACTAGCTAGCACATTTTTTCTACTTTGCTATCTTCTAGCACTACTTAGTTTCATTTTGACCTTCCTTCTTCTAGGCTAAATGCTAAATGAACTAATTTTTCCTAAATTCCCTATCAATTCTAACTTTTAATGCTAACATTCTAACTAAAAGTGATCCCGCAGAGTGGTGGACCACTCAAAGGGTTCACACTCACCGAACCGGGGATCCGACTACCCCAAACGCAGCCGTCTTGAACATGCCCGGAGCCGAAGATTTCTGTACTCGAGACGCACACCTCGAATGTCGCGCACCTCTCCATGAGGAGTGCCCAAAACACCATGGGCACAAGGTGTCGCAACCCTTGCTAGGTCCCTTAATAATCTTGCCCATTTTCAATTCTAGCAAACGTTACGAGTCGCTAACCCTTCGCATTCCGCCATGCTAATGGATAGCTCCTCTTACCCTGGACCAATAGTTCATAGGAGGGAACCAACCCTCCTACTTTGCTTTCGGGACTCACCCCTTAGTCGGTAACCCATTTCCCCAATGTGGACTTCCATCCATGGAAGTCCAATCCTATGTTGATCATCGCGTTGCCGGAGCAACACTACAACAACCCGAACCATACTAGGCAACTATGTCCTCACAATGGGCCAATGCCCATGGAGGCCGTGCCGTTCGGCCTCGGGTGGGTGAGGCCACACCACCTCACCCATATAAGCCTCTAGGACTCTACACGGAGCCCCTACCCCACCGCCAACCAACCTCTTGTCTCTCTACCAAGAGTTGGGGCCAAGTGGACATTTTCCCTTAGCTGCTGGGCCTAGAACCCCCTAGCAGCTTCAGACCATCATAACTTCCTTGTATGATGTCTGATCATAACAACCAACCACTCCATCTTCATCTACGCTTTACGTAGATGCCGATGGACTCCTCACTTGCCCCATTCGCACAAGTACTGAGGACGTTATGCCTGTTTGAACCTTGGCAGTCCCGGGAATCACTCCCAGGCACTGCTGTACCAGGGCGCTGTCCCGGGACAGCGCCCCACTCAAATGGCCATAACTCCTAGCTCACACCTCCGATTGAGGTGTTCTTGAGCTTTCTAGAATCACCACGCCATGAGCTACGCATAGCTCATGGCCTTACCCTTGTGCCTCCTAGTCTTCGTGGGTGGGAGGCGTTCCCAACGCCCGGGGCCCTCACCCACACTAGGATCACTTGGGCCCTCTCACCAACGGCGCCACAAGTCCCGGGTGTCACTCCGGGGTCCCCCTTGTGCCCATGGTGTTTCGGGCACTCCTCATGGAGAGGTGCGCGACACAAGGGGGACCCCGGAGTAACACCCGGGACTTGTGGCGCCGTTGGTGAGAGGGCCCAAGTGATCCTAGTGTGGGTGAGGGCCCCGGGCGTTGGGAACGCCTCCCACCCACGGAGACTAGGAGGCACAAGGGTAAGGCCATGAGCTATGCGTAGCTCATGGCGTGGTGATTCTAGAAAGCTCAAGAACACCTCAATCGGAGGTGTGAGCTAGGAATTATGGCCATTTGAGTGGGGCGCTGTCCCGGGACAGCGCCCTGGTTCAGCAGTGCCTGGGAGTGATTCCCGGGACTGCCAAGGTTCAAACAGGCATAACGTCCTCATAACTTGCCCAAATGGGGCAAGTGAGGAGTCCATCGGCATCTACGTGAAGCGTAGATGAAGATGGAGTGGTTGGTTGCTAGCATCGGACATCATACAAGGAAGTTATGATGGTCTGAAACTGCTAGAGGCTTCTTAGCCTAGCGGCTAAGGGAGAATGTCCACTTGGCCCCAACTCTTGGTGGAGAGACAAGAGGTTGGTTGACGGTGGGGTAGGGGCCCCGTGTAAGGTCCTAGAGGCTTATTTGGGTGAGGTGGTGTGGCCTCACCCACCCGAGGCCGAACGGCACGGCCTCCATGGGCATTGGCCCATTGTGAGGCCATAGTTGCCTAGTATGGTTCGGGTTGTTGTAGTGTTGCTCCGGCAACGCGATGATCAACATAGGATTGGACTTCCATGGATGGAAGTCCACATTGGGGAAATGGGTTACCGACTAAGGGGTGAGTCCCGAAAGCAAAGTAGGAGGGTTGGTTCCCTCCTATGAACTATTGGTCCGGGGTAAGAGGAGCTATCCATTAGCATGGCGGAATGCGAAGGGTTAGCGACTCGTAACCTTTGCTAGAATTGAAAATTGGCAAGATTATTAAGGGACCTAGCAAGGGTTGCGACACTTGGTATCAGAGCAGGGTTCCAATATTTTGAGCTAGCACTTTGAGGGAGACATGGCTATCAAACCTGAGGGTTATTATGGTGAGCGCGGGTTTTCCAAAAGATTGTAAGGCTCAAATTGTCGCGCACCTCTCCATGAGGAGTGCCCGAAACACCATGGGCACAAGGGGGACCCCGGAGTGACACCCGGGACTTGTGGCGCCGTTGGTGAGAGGGCCCAAGTGATCCTAGTGTGGGTGAGGGCCCCGGGCGTTGGGAACGCCTCCCACCCACAAAGACTAGGAGGCATGAGGGTGAGGCCATGAGCTATGCGTAGCTCATGGCGTGGTGATTCTAGAATGCTCAAGATCACCTCAATCGGAGGTGTGAGCTAGGAGTTATGGCCATTTGAGTGGGGTGCTGTCCCGGGACAGCGCCCTGGTACAGCAGTGCCTGGGAGTGATTCCTGGGACTGCCAAGGTTCAAACAGGCATAACTTCCTCAAGACTTGCCCGAATGGGGCAAGCGAGGAGTCCATCGGCATCTACGTGAAGCGTAGATGAGGATGGAGTGGTTGGTTGTTATGATCAGACATCATACAAGGAAGTTATGATGGTCTGAAGCTGCTGGGGGGGTTCTAGGCCCAGCAGCTAAGGGAAAATGTCCACTTGGCCCCAACTCTTGGTAGAGAGACAAGAGGTTGGTTGGCGGTGGGGTAGGGCCTCTGTGTAGAGTCCTAGAGGCTTATATGGGTGAGGTGGTGTGGCCTCACCCACCCGAGGCCGAACGGCAAGGCCTCCATGGGCTTTGGCCTATTGTGAGGCCATAGTTGCCTAGTATGCTTCGGGTTGTTGTAGTGTTGCTCCGGCAATGCGATGATCAACATAGGATTGGACTTCCATGGATGGAAGTCCACATTGGGGAAATGGGTTACTGATTAAGGGGTGAGTCCCGAAAGCAAAGTAGGAGGGTTGGTTCCCTCTTATGAATTATTGGTCCGGGGTAAGAGGAGCTATCCATTAGCATGGCGGAATGCGAAGGGTTAGCGCTCGTAACCTTTGCTAGAATTGAAAATTGGCAAGATGGTCAAGGGGGGGCTAGCAAGGGTTGCGACACAAATTGGAACAAAGATCATGTGTAAATGGAATTTGGCCATACCATTAGTTCTAATGACAATGGTGGGCATGATGGTGGATTTAGTAAGGAAAATGGTGGAGTCCTTTGAAAGGGCTCCCACACACCTCAAAAAAACATTTGGGGCCTAGAATACCGAATGCACCCAAAACCTTGGAGGGCATTAATGTTGGATTGAAATTCCAATTCGAAATGCTTGGAAGGTATTGATGTTGGAATGAATTTGGTGGAAATGAGGCGTCCGGGCCTCTTAAGGCGTATATGCGCGCATTTCACACCCAAATGAATAGTACATCTTTGATGAACGAGCTTTCTAAGAAATGCATCGTTTTAGGTGGGTTTCAAAAGCGGGTGGTGAATACCAAGTTCAAATTTCCAAAGTTTATTGAGGTTGTGGCGGGGATCATCAAAATTGCCATGAGCATCAAGGCCGATGACCCCATTAAGCAATTTGGCGGTGCGTTACAACAATGGACGTTGAGGGGAGATAGGTTCCCCGCCAAATAATACTTGTGCCGCGAACCGAATGTAAGACGATGGCATTGTGGCCAAGGCTAGTAGCCTTAAGCCGAGGCCAAGTCTTTTGTACCTTGAGGCTCAAATGAATGGGAGACTTGTCTCATGGGTTGATAAAGAGGCTACCACTTCTTCTTGAGCCCAAAATTCATAAGGGAGTTGGGGCTTGCCGATTGGTAGAGCGGGCAAGCCCACCAAGGTGCGGTTTGGAAAGGGCGATCCGCATGAGACAAAGGAGGCCGCGATGCATGTAACCTTTCAATGTGGGACATTGGATTTTTATCAAAATTTCACACCAAGTGAAATAGATAAAATGCATGTCATTGTGAAGGCCGCCTTCTTTGAAACTCACATAATAGATGTGAGGTGCAAGCCGGTGTGCTTGCAGTGCATTATGATGTGTCATAATGGCAAAGAATTGAAGTTCAAATTGACAAGAATTCCTATGGTAGGAGGACCCGAGTCGAATTTGGTCTTAATAGACCAAATGAAAAATAGAAAACATAATGGTCGTGGTTCAATTGGAGCAACTCCAAGGAACGTATGGGGAGGCTAGGAAAGATGGGCCTCCCCCAAACAACATTGGTGTGATGTTGATGAAATACAAGGATGTATTCACCAATGTGTTGCCCAAAAAAAATTACCGCCAAGAAGTGAAAAATAATTTTGCTCAACGAGAGATTGAGCTCTTGAGGTATGTGGTGATAAATGAAGTTGGTGGACGAACATGAAGAATGTCAAGGCAATCCAAAAGGAGAATTGGCCCTTGATTCAAAAGGGCTTAGGTCATTTGTTGGCCTAGCCAATTAGTACCACAACTTCATTCGAGAGTTTTCTAAGGTTGCTAGGACCTTATTCAACTTATTGAGGAAAATGGCTATCCCAAGAGTGGGATGAGCCTTGTCACCAAGCCTTTGGGGGGCTCAAAAACAAGTTCTCTTCGCCGCCTGTGCTCAAGTTCGCGGAGTTTGACAAACCTTTTGAGGTGCATACGGGGGCGAGTGACTTTACCATTGGCGGATGTTGAGGCAAGATGGATGGCCATGGCATATGAGAGCATGAAGCTCGATGGTTGTCCCACCTTGTGCGACTTGTGGAAGAAATGGCTATCCCAAGAGTGGGATGATGTTTGTCACGAGTCTTTCGGGAGCTTAACACCAAGTTCTCTTCGCCGCCCGTGCTCAAGTTCGCGGAGCTTGACAAACCTTTCGAGGTGCATACGGGGGTGAGTGCCTTTGCCAATGGTGGATTATGTGTAAGATGGATGGCCATTGCATATGGGAGCATAAAGCTCGATGGTTGTCAAAGAAGACAACCAACTCAAGACAAAGAACTTCTTTGCCGTAGTGCATTGCTTGAAGATGTGGCGACATTATATGGGGTTGCACAAAGCAAAGGTCTACATGGACAATGTGTCCTAAAAGTATTTTAACATACAAGCGTAAGTGAACGCCAAGTCATTGCGGAGGCATGATAGTTTGGCGCTTATGAAGGTGGATTTGATCCACAAACCGGACCGTGGAAATGTGGTGCCGGATGCGCGAAGTAGACCGGAACAATTCCAAGCAATGAGAACCATCCAAACCTTGTGGCTAATGTGTGCCGGAAAAGGAAACTTGTGATGCAAGATACGGGAGGGGTAAATTAACTACCCCAAAGCACAAAAGCTTTTAGGTGAGCTTCGCAAGAGCAAGGTGCTCAAAGAGGTTAAGTTGGTGGACGGATTGTTCAAGTGCAAACAAAGTCGGGTGTATGTGCCACAAGGCAAGTTGAGGCTATCGGTTTTGAAGGAGGAATATGATAGTCCTATTGCCGGCCATAGAGGAGAAAGAAAAAGCCGCCATAGAATGGTGTCAAAGAGGTACCATTGGTGGTGCATAAAGGAAGATATAGCCCACTTTGTGAAGGCTTGAATCAAAGTGCCAAGTGAACCGAGCCTCTTACCAAAAGCAAGGCGGTTTCTTGCAACCGTTGCCTATCCCCGTCGCAACCCTTGCTAGCCCCCCCTTGATCATCTTGCCAATTTTCAATTCTAGCAAAGGTTACGAGTCGCTAACCCTTCGCATACCGCCATGCTAATGGTTAGCTCCTCTAACCCCGGACCATTAGTTCATAGGAGGGGAACCAACCCTCCTACTTTGCTTTCGGGACTCACCCCTTTAATCGGTAACCAAACCTTAGATGTGGACTTCCATCCATGGAAGTCCAATCTTATGTTGATCATCGCGTTGCCGGAGCAACACTACAACAACCCGAAGCATACTAGGCAACTATGGCCTCACAATGGGCCAAAGCCCATGGAGGCCGTGCCGTTCGGCCTCGGGTGGGTGAGGCCACACCACCTCACCCATATAAGCCTCTAGGACTTCACGCGGGGCCCCTACCCCACCGTCAACCAACCTCTTGTCTCTCTACCAAGAGTTGGGGCCAAGTGGACATTTTCCTTTAGCTGCTGGGCCTAGAACCCCCTAGCAGCTTCAGACCATCATAACTTCCTTGTATGATGTCTGATCATAACAACCAACCACTCCATCTTCATCTACGCTTTACGTAGATGCCGATGGACTCCTCACTTGCCCCATTCGGACAAGTACTGAGGACGTTATGCCTGTTTGAACCTTGGCAGTCCCGGGAATCACTCCCAGGCACTGCTGTACCAGGGCGCTGTCCCGGGACAGCGCCCCACTCAAATGGCCATAACTCCTAGCTCACACCTCCGATTGAGGTGTTCTTGAGCTTTCTAGAATCACCACGCCATGAGCTACGCATAGCTCATGGCCTTACCCTTGTGCCTCCTAGTCTTCGTGGGTGGGAGGCGTTCCCAACGCCCGGGGCCCTCACCCACACTAGGATCACTTGGGCCCTCTCACCAACGGCGCCACAAGTCCCGGGTGTCACTCCGGGGTCCCCCTTGTGCCCATGGTGTTTCGGGCACTCCTCATGGAGAGGTGCGCGACAATCCCGTTGGCGCCATGGCATGGTATGTGCATGGACTTGATCACAAGTTTGCCGGAGTCACATGGGTATGATGCCATCTTGTTGATGGTAGAGTGGTTTGCCAAGTTGGCACACATGGTGCCGATTGTGGGAACCGCCACCGCATTGGAGACCGCATAGCCTTTTCTCAAAGGATGGTTGAGGCACCACGGGTTGCCAAGAGTGATTGTGTGGGATCAAGATCCAAAGTTCACAAGTGCATTTTCAATGCATTTCTCTAAGGAGGTTGTATTGAAACTAAGGTTTAGCACGGCCGTGTATTTCCAAATGGATGGGAAAGCGGAGCGTGTGAATGGAGACTTGAAGCAATACTTGAGGAACTTGGTGGGGGCGGACCAAGGAGATTGGGCGGACTATGTGGGTCGAGCGGAGTGTAATTGCAATGTAGCCACGCCTTGGCTACCAAGGGGTGGTCTTTGGTGGTGGCTTATGGAGTGGATGCGCTCCAACCTATTAACCTAGCTCTCGAGGGGGCACATTCAACACTAGAGTTTAACCAAGATGGTGAGGACTTAGCCAAGGATGGTAAACAAGTCTTGGAGATGACCAAGTTGTTGGTGGAGAAAGCCCGAAGGTGCTACGGAGTGCAAATCAATGCCGGAAGACGCGAAGTGGAGTATGAGGTGGGCCAAAAGGCGTTGTTGAATGTGAACAACTTCACTTAGCCGGAAGGCCTCGCTCCAAAAGTTCATGTCCAAAATTGGAGCTTCGTTTTCCACTGTGGAACAAGTGTTCAAGGACATGTATAAGTTGGAATTACCGCCGGACATCAAAGTGCATCCGACATTTCATGTCTCATTACGAAAGTCATTTTAGGACGACACCTTGTGGCCCGATCACAAGCAAGTGATTAGGCCACGTCCCGACCTTGTGGAGGTCATTTGGAACATGAGGTAAGAGGGCATCCTCAAGTGTAGGAAGCCCAAGTGAAAATGAAAGAAAATGTACAAAGGAATACTTGGTGAAATGGTGAGGATACCATGAGAAAGAAGCCGTTTGGGTAGCGGCAAGAGACATGATGAACGCCAAGGAATTGGTAAAGCACTTTGAAGAAACTAAGGCTAGACATTCCAATAAAATGAAGCGTAGGCATTGATGAGGACATCAATCTCCTTTAGTGGGGGAGAGACGCTAGTAGCACACTTAGCTTCGAGGCTAATTGCTCCACAACATGAACTTGTTCTTTGGCTTGAGGGAATAAAGTCCAAACTTTAGTGGTGCAAAGAGAAAAGTATGAGATGAGGTCCTAGTCTTGTACTTGTGCTTGGTTAGTGGAAGAGGGGGAATAGATATGCCAAACTAGGTTGGGTAAGCCGAGTAATTGGGGCCATGGCTAGGAGGGGCCTTGGATAAAACCAAGAAACTTCTTAGTTGTGGGTTTGTCCGGGCGGGGACAAGGTGATGGCGCGTGCTCATAAAAGTGCTACCCGCGAGCTAACGAGAGTTGGCGCATGGGAGTCATGAACCCATGTCTCGAAAGAGCAAAGTGGGAACCGAGTCGGGCGGGACTTGGCATCACCCCCGTGCGATCTGTCGCGCACCTCTCCATAAGGAGTGCCCGAAACACCATGGGCACAAGGGGGACCCCGGAGTGACACTCGGGACTTGTGGCGCCATTGGTGAGAGGGCCCAAGTGATCCTAGTGTGGGTGAGGGCCCCGGGCGTTGGGAACGCCTCCCACCCACGAAGACTAGGAGGCACAAGGGTAAGGCCATGAGCTATGCGTAGCTCATGGCGTAGTGATTCTAGAATGCTCAAGAACACCTCAATCGGAGGTGTGAGCTAGGAGTTATGGCCATTTGAGTGGGGCGCTGTCCCAGGACAGCGCCCTGGTACAGCAGTGCCTGGGAGTGATTCCCGGGACTGCCAAGGTTCAAACAGGCATAACTTCCTCACCACTTGCCCGAATGGGGGAAGTGAGGAGTCCATCGGCATCTACGTGAAGCGTAGATGAAGATGGAGTGGTTGGTTGCTGGAATCAGACATCATACAAGGAAGTTATGATGGTCTGAAGCTGCTGGGGGCTTCTAGGCCCAGCGGCTAAGGGAAAATGTCCACTTGGCCCCAACTCTTGGTAGAGAGACAAGAGGTTGGTTGACGGTGGGGTAGGGGCCCCGCGTAGAGTCCTAGAGGCTTATATGGGTGAGGTGGTGTGGCCTCACCCACCCGAGGCCGAACGGCACGGCCTCCATGGGCTTTGGCCCATTGTGAGGCCATAGTTGCCTAGTATGCTTCGGGTTGTTGTAGTGTTGCTCCGGCAACGCGATGATCAACATAAGATTGGACTTCCATGGATGGAAGTCCACATCTAAGGAGTGGTTAGCGATTGAAGGGGTGAGTCCCGAAATCAAAGTAGGAGGGTTGGTTCCCCTCCTATGAACTAATGGTCCGGGGTTAGAGGAGCTAACCATTAGCATGGCGGTATGCGAAGGGTTAGCGACTCGTAACCTTTGCTAGAATTGAAAATTGGCAAGATGGTCAAGGGGGGGCTAGCAAGGGTTGCGACACTTGGTATCAGAGCAGGGTTCCAATATTGGAGCTAGCACTTTGAGGGAGACATGGCTATCAAACGTGAGGGTTATTATGGTTAGCCCAGGGTTTCCAAAAGGTTGTGAGGCTCAAATTGGAACAAAGATCATGTGTAAATGGAATTTGACCATACCATTGGTTCTAATGACAATGGTGGGCATGATGGTGGATTCGGTAAGGAAATTGGTGGAGTCCTTTGAAAGGGCTCCCGCACACCTCAAAAAAGCATTTGGGGCCTAGAATACCAAATGCACCCAAAACCTTGGAGGGCATTAATGTTGGATTGAAATTCCAATTTGAAATGCTTGGAAGGTATTGATGATAGAATGAATTTGGTGCTAATGAGGCACCCAGGGCCTCTTAAGGCCTATGTGCGCTATTCAAACGCACAAATGAAGGATACACCTAAAACAGACGAACTTTCTAAGAAATGCGTCCTTTTAAGTGGGGTTTTAAAAGCGGGTGGTGGATGCCTTGTTTAAGTCCCCAAGGCTTCTTGAGAACATGGTGGGGACCATCAAGTTTGCAAGAGCATTGAAGCCGATGGTCCCAAAGAGAAGTTTGGCGGCGCATCACCACAAGTGGCTTTAGCAAAAGTAGGTCCCAAAGAAATGAGTGCAAATTGTTTGGTCCATTTTACTTAGGCAAAACATGTTGGTGCCGCGGACGGAATGTTGAAAGGTGGCTTTATGCTTCCAAAGCAGATCATACTTGTGCCGCGGACGGAATGTTGGGAGGTGGGTTTGTCCTACCAAGGCAATTCATGTTTGTGCCGCGGACGGAGTGTGGGAAGGTGGCTTTGTGCTACCAAGGCAAAACATGTTTGTTTTGCGGACAAACTATTAGAAATTGGTTTTGTGGCACCAAACCAATTTGTCCCGCGCACGAAATGTTTGAAGTTGGCTTTGCAGACCAAGCCAAGCCAAGTTACGTAGGACCAAATGTAAGACGATGGCATTGTGGTGTGAGCCCAAAAGGGTGCCCACATTTAGTCTTAGACCCTTGAAACGTTAGTTGATGCACTTTGAAGTAGCATGTTACTTCACAAAAATATAAAAAGAGTGAAATGTTAGTCTTAGAAGTACCATGTTGTAAGAGGCTAGGATGTGAGTTGTTATTGTGTTTTTACCTTCGGAAGGATTTGAGTGAATGAGGATAGGTAAGGAGAACTTGGATTGAGTAGTTAGTGAGTAGGCTAGTACAAATGGATGGAGACAACCAAAGTGACTCAAGAGGCAAGTGCATTCGAATTGGGATGAATGGAGGATCACATGGAGCGCACAAGTGGACCACCTCATCATGGCCACTTAATGGGGAAGGCCCAAGGAAGAATGCAAGGTGGAGGATAAGCAAATTCTCAAAGCACCAATCAAATCACGAGTTAAGCATCGTGGTTTGAATTAAGTGGTGAGCGACGATTTGGGAAAGTAAGGGGAGAAAGTTATGGCGGCGGAAAGCGAAGGAGGCTAAGTTTGGGTTGAAGCATCCCAAGTTTGGTAAAGTGTGGTAGGTAGAAAGCCAAGGCTAGTTAAATGTTCGAATTAGGATCCTTGTTGATCATTTGAGGGAGGAAGGTTTAGAAGATAGGATTGGCGCCTACTAAGTAGGAGGAAATCTCAAGGGCTTATCGTGAGCCTTGAGGGTGCTCACCCCCTCAAGCTTACTATATAATCCCTCATTCTTCCCTCACTCATCCTCTCTTTCCTTTGTGCTCCAAGGCACCCCACGAGTTATAAGTGTGGGTGTGGGAAGCCATATTGGAGCACATGTGTGTGCTTAGTTTTTAGTTTGAGAGCCAAGGCTTGTTAGCCTTGAAGAGGGCTTGACCTCTTGGTAGAATTAGTGTTGACGTGAAGGATTTTAAAGTTAATTCATGATTCCAATTTGTGGTACTTTAAGTTCATGTTTTGAATACACGTGGTTGCAAGTTCCATGTTTAAGAGTTGAGCACTTGATGTTGTGATGAGTGCAAAAATATACTTGTGTGGATTAGTTAGTCTTAGTGAAGTTAGGAAATTCTCTCTCCCCCTCTCCTCTCTAGGATTTTAGGATTTTAGGATTAGAGAAGAATTGTGTGATTAGAAAGGGGTTGTTAGTAGAATTAGGGAAATTAGGTAGGAAGATTAGTTAAGGGCTTGAATAATTAGTGAGGTAGTTGGGAATTACAACTACAAAGTTGTGGGTTTATGAAGGAGCTGGGTTTGTTTAGTTAGAAAGTAAAGAGCTGGGTTTATGAAGGACCTGGGTTTGTTTAGTTAGAAGCTAAGGAGCTGGGTTCATGAAGGAGCTGAGTTTGTTTAGTTAGAAGCTAAGGAGCTGGGTTCATGAAGGAGCTGGGTTTATGAAGGAGCTGGGTTTGTTTAGTTAGAAGCTAAGAAGCTGGGTTTATGAAGGAGCTGGGTTTATGTAATTAGAAAGTAAAGAGATGGGTTCATGAAGGAGCTTAGTAGATAGCCTACCTAATTAGCTCATAGACAAGTAGTTAGTTACATTATGCTAGTTAGTGTTATGGTGGCTTTCACAAGTAAATGTATTTGAGATTGACTATAGAGAATAGTGTTTTTTTTAACACTTGCATCCTCTCTTTAAAAATAAACCACGTGCACAAATTAATGGAGAATGTGGAGCACTCTCGCGATGGCAAGACAAAGGAAGCAAAGACCAAAGTTAAATCCAAGACCACTTGAAGGGTGAACCTTGCACTATGGACTCATCCAAGTCCAAATCCAATACCGCGGAGGAATGTGAGCCCAAACCCACTACTCGGACTACGGACGCTTAAGGGTGGGGGGTTTGGCCTCACATAATTGGTGCGTCTGCCGGGAGCGAAGCGGAAGGTAGTTACAAGACTTGGAGGCGACTAGGAGACTTGGAGGCAACTAGGAAAAATTGGAGACACAAACTTGAGAGAAGGGAAGGAGCACCCGAAACTCGGTAAGTATTCTCTCTTTGGGTTACATTTGAATTCATTGTATTTCAACTATTCCTTGGAATGAATTGCATTGTCAATTACGCAAATTCATTTTTAAGGAAGGAGCGCGGCGAAGGTACGTCCTCAACCTTTTTGGGGATTTGCTAAGAACTTAAAAGGAACCTATAACCGAGTAGCTCATTAAAACATTAGAGGGTAAATTCACCTTAGGACATTGAACTTTGACACTCACCTCGGGGTGAGTCTCAAAGTTTTGGGAGTTGTCATTTCATGCTCTAGATTAAATTAATATTTCACAAAGTTTATGGTGTTGTTACATTGAGTCACGATTGAGGGGAGTGCTAACTCACAGGGGGATGCGATTGCTCAAGGTATGTTTATTTCTTCAAAATGAACTCATTAACTAATTAAGGAATGCCTTTTGTACTCGTGATTGTTGTTATCCGTTGTAGAGGGTAATTCCCGAATTGTGGATGGTGTGAGAAGTTGAAGGGTGAAGCCTCGACTTTTAACATAATCTACTCGGAAGGTCACCCCTTCACAATCGGTATTGTGGTAAGTGTTAATTTGCGGGAAGGTGCGGAGGTGATGCTCCGACTTAACCAAAAAATTAACATGAACATGCCTATCCCCTATTGGGATTCTTTCACCTAAGTGGGCTTGCAGGTTCTTTTCCTCACCTCCTAAAAAAATTATAACCACACCAAGACAAGTGAAAATATTAAGAGGGGAATTGCTAGGATTATGTGTGGTCAAGTGAGGGTCGATCGATTCTTATGGAATGCAAGGTAGGACTCGCTCACAAAAACCAATTTTGATAGTAGGACTGGAGAAATCTACTCGAAAGAGGCGGTCCTCTAAAATCAGTGATAGATTAGAACAAGATAATGTTAGAATAGAGAGTTGTTTGAACGTCGAACCTAGGACTAGGTCAATTCTAGACACCTTAGAACTTGGAGCTCAACTTGAAGAGGAGATCACTCCCTCCAAATTGAGTGGTGAAACTTCTTCGGAAAATTACACACTTAGAGAAGAATTCCCGGTAGAAGTTGATAGGGGATTGTTGAATAGTTCACCGGTCACCATGGCCGAGGAACGGGGGATGGATCCACCACCCATACCCCCAATTCCGCCCATACCTCCTATACCTCCAATAGACCCATTGGTTAGGCCAAGAGGCCTACCAATTGTGGTTCCACAAAATTTAGCGGCGATGGATATGCCATCTCATCTCCCTAAATTTTATGGGACCAAGGATGAGGACCCTTCTCGGCACATGGAACGGTATATCGAACGGTTGGCTAGCTTCCTCATAACCGACCCGGGTTATTGGTTAGTGTGGTTTCCTACCACTCTAGAGGGGGAAGCCTATGAATGATATCGGGATCATGCCGAGGGACATTTTAGGGGATGGGAACAATTACAAAGGGAGTTTCTTAACGAATTTAGGCCGGAAGTGGGTCAAAGTACCGCATTAAGGGCATTGTCGTCATTGAAGCAAGGAAGGGAGGAAGAAATTTCGGCTTACATTAGGAGGTTTGATTTAGTGTGCACTAGATTTGTGGGTACCATGCTCAACGACGACACGCTAAAGCAATTTTTCATTCAAGGGTTTTTTAAGTCCGGAACTATTAGGGGTGTTCTAGAAAGGAATCCCTTGACCTTGGCGGATGCCAAGCGTGCGGCTAGAGATATTGAAAACTTGGATAAAGATCACGAAAGGCTATGGAGAAGGGAGGATGAATTGATCCCACAATTCATCCCCATACGCCCTAGGGTGGTAGCGGTAGAACCCGCTAAGTATGAGAACCAAATTCCATATGCCATTGTGGACACCGGTCCCCGACCTTTAGCGGTTAGGGAACCGGCACCTCTTTTGGCACTACCGGCCCCTAGAACGGATCCACACTTGGAGGAGGTTGAGAGAAGACTAGGTGCTAGCCAACTAGGATTCCAAGAGGCTATGATAAAACAAATGCAAAGCCTCACGGATCAAATGTCATTAATGATCCGGAGTCAACAACCGAGGCCTCCACCCCCGGTTGAGTCGGGTAGGCATTCTTCCGGATTATGGTGTGTCCAATGTGGCCAACCGGGCCACACGCGTCAATTTTGTAGAAGTGGACAAAACCGTGACCAAAGAGGAAACGGTAACCCACCTCAACAAAATCAACGAGGTCAAGCGCCACCTCACTATGGAAATGGAAGCAATAGAGGACCACAACCTAGAGGGCAAGGTGGCCAAAATTTAGAGAAGAAGGAATTTCATCCCTTTTGTGGAAGGTGGCACGCTCAAGGACAATGTTGGTCCGAAGGTCAAGAGTTTAATTGTAGCAATTGTGGAGGAAGTCATCCCTCGGATACGTGTCGCCAACCGGACAAAATAATTAATGTCCCTTACCCGGTGGCTAATCCACAACAACAAGCAAGGGATAATATGCGAGGTGCTAGGCCACAAGGAGTACCGGCCAATGAACTTAGGCCACCTAACTTATACTATGACCATAGTAATGCTAGGCAAACTTTTCATCCACCGGCGGGCTTGCAAACTACAACCGGTTACATTCCAATACAAAATAGACAAGGAGTTCCACCTAATGGTAGTAACGGGAGACAAGCGCCTCCAACGGATCCGGGACCATCTAACTCCCAAGATGTTAGGTTCATGGATGGAGTGTTGGAGGCCACATGTGATGACATGCTTCCTCTCCCAACGAGAATTGGAGAGGAGCAAAGTCAATGGCCTCCTCACACCAATGCTATTACATATGAGTTAGTGAAGGGTAAGGGTGTGGTTGAAGAAGCACCTGCACTAGCGGTAACTACTAGGGCTAGGAGAGGGGATGCCCCGTTGGAGGTAGGAATAGGAGAGCAAGGAAATTACTCTTCGGATGAAGAGATTAATCTCTCCGAGTTGGATAGGGTAGCTAGAAGAGCTACTAAGGATGTGGAGAGGGAAAATATAATTTTACAAGATAGGGAGAGGACTAATGCGGTACATGACTTGGATAATAGCGATGTGGGTGAATGGGAAGGACCGGGGGTTCCCGTAGACGAATTCGACGTAGTGGGTAATTCTAAGGTGGAAAGATCTACCGGGTACGACTTGTGGGCGGACCTTAGTACACTCAAGGCGGATATTACTTTCGGCCAACTATTGGAAATTTCACCCACGGCAAGGAAAACATTAAAGGAGGGAATGCCGGTACACAAGAGGATGAGGAAGGTGAAAGCTAAAATAGCCGCTAGGATCCAATCACAAGGTGGAAGAGACGTGAAAGCTATAGAAATAGAAGTTGTTATAGTAGATAAGGTGGTTCCTAATGTGCTAGTCGACGGAGGGAGTAGTCTAAATATACTACCGGAGGATACTATGAAAAAATTGGGACTTGGACTCACGGGGCCTTCACCTTTGGTCATAAATATGGCAAATCAAAGTTCGACTACGCCTTTGGGGATGATCAAGGATTGTAGAATGACTACGGGAGGTGAGGAGTACTTGGTCACCTTCCATGTCATTAAAATGCACTCCAACAAGGACACCTTCCCCATTTTGCTAGGTAGGCCTTGGTTGCGGATGGCGAATGCTATGGTCAATTGGGGTGGACCTAAACCATCCATCACTTATGGTCCGGAGGGTAATAGGGTCATAGTGTCCATTGGTTCATTAGAAGGATGGATGAAGAAGGAGATGTATTTGCCATTGGAGAAGGAAATTGATGACTTAAACGAGAATGAGATTGGCAAGGCATTGGTGGGAGTCGTCCATCCCGAAGGTCAAAGGGTTGTTATGGATTCGGGCTCGGGAAGTCTAGGTCCTAATTTTTACAATTATGGGGATAATGGGGATTATGCCCAATGGCTAAGGGAGTACCCCGAGTCCGAGGTTGATGTAATGGTTACATTTCACCAAGTAGGCTTAGGGAGTGAATTTCCTAGTGTTAGTTTAGGAGAGGGCTCATTGTTGGAGCCATGTGAGGTGCTCACCGAGGAAGAGTGGGTTAGCGGTGGGTTAACACCTTGGGTAGATGACGTGGAAGAGGGTGAGGTTAGTTTAATTCATGTAGATGGGACTCAAGAGGAGGATGTGATTATTGAGTCATCGAAATTGGAGGAGCCTTTACATTTCAAGACCACGTCTACGGGGATAGTTGTAGGTCAAGATGTGAAAGATTACCCCAATGTGCCTTCCGATTGGTATCGGAACAAAGAGGAACAAGCACATGTGTCGGAAGCGGATTGGCGGTACGTGGATGTGAAATTAAAGAATGGAAAAACCCGACAAATGAAGATGGGCTCCAAATTGGGGGAGAAAGAGGTTAGGGAGTATAGCAATTTGGTGGATGAGTTTAGTGATACTTTTGCATGGTCCTACGATGAGCTTAAGGGAATTCCTAGGGAAATGGTAGAGCACCGGATTCCTTTAATTCCGGGGGCGCGGCCAATTAGACAAAAGGAGAGGAGAATGAATCCTCAATTGCAATTGTTGGTGAAAGCGGAATTGGAAAGGTTATTGAAGGCCGGGTTTATCAAGCCGGTGGAAATCACGGATTGGGTTTCTCCTATGGTCTTAGTAAAGAAAAAAAATGGGAAATTAAGGGTTTGTGTCGACTATAGGAAATTGAATTCGTGCACACAAAAGGATCACTTCCCCTTACCTTTTATCACCTTGTTGCTTGAGGAGGTTGGGGCCAAGTAGACATTTTCCTTTAGCCGCTGGGTCTAGAAGCCTCCCTGCAGCTTCAGACGTTCATAACTTCCACGTGCGGTCTCTGAATCTAACAACCAACCACTCTATCGTCATCTACATTTCACGTAGATCCCTATGGACACCTCACTTGCCCTATTCGGGCAAGTATTGAGGAAGTTATGCCTGTTTAAACCTTTGCAGTCCCGGGAGCCACTCCCAGGCCCCTGCTGTTCCAGGGCGCTGTCCCGGGACAGCATCCCACTCAAAGTGCCATATCTCCTAGCTCACACCTCAGATTGAGGTGTTCTTTAGCATTCTAGAATCGGGACGCCATAAGCTACTCATAGCTTATGGCTTTACCCTCATGACTCCTAGTCTTTGTGGGTGGGAGGCGTTCTAAACGCCCGGGGCCCTCACCCACCTTAGGATCACTTGGTCCCTCTCACCAATGGCGTCACAAGTCCCGGGTGTCACTCCGGGGTCCCCCTTGTGCCCATGGTGTTGCGGGCACTCCTCATGGAGAGGTGCGCGACACTCACCCCCACCAAATGGAGTCGATGCCCTCATCGACTATACTTATAGTCGGGCACACCAATTCTCAAGTTGCCATCCTCTCTTGGTGTGGCATTGTGTTTTCTTTAGGGCGCTACCCCCACAATGCATCTTCAAATTTGGCAAAGTCTCAAAGGTGTCGATCCTAGGTGGTCCGTTTAGGAAAACCCCGGACATCTTGTCCAAGGACCTAAACTACACTAGACTCACCTACTTTGAGACTTACTTGGGTGACCCTTCCTTTGGGGCCACCCAAGTTAGGCTCCACTAGCCTAACTCTATCATTTTGACACAACTAGGTTGGACCTCAATGCTTCTACTAAGTTGCCTCGGTTGCCACTCCGAGATGGCTTTCCTTTGTTAAGCCACGTCTCGATCGCACGGGGGTGATGCCAAGTCCCGCCCGACTTGGCTCCCACTTTGCTCTTTCGAGACATGGGTTCATGACGCCCATGCGCCAACTCGCATTGGCTCGTGGGTTGCACTTTTATAAGCACGCGCCATCACCTTGCCCCCGCCCGGACAAGACCATGGCTAAGAGGTTTTTGGTTTTATCCAAGACCCCTCTAAGCCATGGTCCCCATTACTCGGCCTACCCAACCTAGTTTAGCATATATATTCCTCCCTCTTCCACTAACCAAGCACAAGTACAAGACTAGGACCTCATCTTATACTTTTCTCTTTGCACCACTAAAGTTGAACTTTATTGCCTTAAGCGAAAATGAACAAGTACATAATGTGGAGGACATTGCCTCCAAGTTAAGGGTGCTACTAACATCTCTCCCCCACTAAAGGAGATTGATGTCCTCATCAATGCCTACGTTTCCTTTTGTTGGACCCTCTAGCCCTAGTTTCTTCAAAGCGCTTCACTATCTCCTTGGCATTCACCATGTCCCTTGCCGCTACCCAAGTGGCTTCTTTCTCATGAAACCCCCGCCACTTCACCAAATACTCCTTTCCTTTTCGCTTGTGGTTCCTACACTTGAGGATGCCTTCTACCTCGTACTCCAAATGATCTCCTACAAGGTCGGGAGGTGGCCTAATCACTTGCTTACGATTAGGCCATAAGGTGTCTTCCTTGAACGGCTTTAATAGTGAGACATGGAATGTCGGATGCACTTTGATCTCGGGCGGCAACTCCAACTTATAAACATCTTTGAAAACTCGTTCAACAATCGGAAACGGACCCGCAAATTTTGACATGAACTTTGGAGTGAGGCCTTCGGGCATTGTGAAGTTTTTCACATTCAACAATACCTTTTGGCCCACCTCATACTCCACTTCGCGTCTTCCGGCATTGACTTGTTTTTCATAGCGTTTTTGGGCTTTCTCCAACAACAACTTGGTCTTCTCCAAAACTTGTTCACGCTTTTTGGCTAAGTCCTCACCATCTTGGTCAACAAGGCAAGCAACGGCAACTCTAGCAACCATCATTGTCCCCCTTGCTGATGCAATGCCGCACAAAACACGCACACTCACAACCGGTGAAAAGGTTGTGGAGAAAGTTCTTCCCACAGGCACAAAATGGAAAGACATATTGTTGGACGTTAATGCAGTTGGCGAGAAGATTGGGTTGGAGCCAATTTCATTGTCAAAATTAAGTGCAATCAAGAAACAAAACTTTAGCGAATACATTACAAAAAGACGAGGGGACAAATTTGCCAGGTGCTCTAATTGCGAGAAGTTGAAGCGCCTCCGGGATGCACACACGATGGGTACCGAGTCATATGCAGCGCATCAATTGAACTATTTCAAGCACGTAAACATGCAAGAGGCACACCGTAATGATTACTACACAAATAGAGCTTTGTCCATCTCCAGGCCCTTGGAGGTTCTTACGGTCATCCATGACAAAATGGACCATGCCAAAACAGCCTCCCTGTTGCAACCCTTGCTAGGTCCCTTAATAATCTTGCCAATTTTCAATTCTAGCAAAGGTTACGAGTCGCTAACCCTTCGCATTCCGCCATGCTAATGGATAGCTCCTCTTACCCCGGACCAATAGTTCATAGGAGGGAACCAACCCTCCTACTTTGCTTTCGGGACTCACCCCTTAATCGGTAACCCATTTCCCCAATGTGGACTTCCATCCATGGAAGTCCAATCCCATGTTGATCATCGCGTTGCCGGAGCAACACTACAACAACCCGAAGCATACTAGGCAACTATGGCCTCACAATAGGCCAAAGCCCATGGAGGCCTTGCCGTTCGGCCTCGGGTGGGTGAGGCCACACCACCTCACCCATATAGCCTCTAGGACTTCACGCGGGGCCCCTACCCCACCGTCAACCAACCTCTTGTCTCTCTACCAAGAGTTGGGGCCAAGTGGACATTTTCCTTTAGCTGCTGGGCCTAGAACTCCCTAGCAGCTTCAGACCATCATAACTTCCTTGTATGATGTCTGATCATAACAACCAACCACTCCATCTTCATCTACGCTTCACGTAGATGCCGCTGGACTCCTCACTTGCCCCATTCGGACAAGTATTGAGGACGTTATGCCTGTTTGAACCTTGGCAGTCCCGGGAATCACTCCCAGGCACTGCTGTACCAGGGCGCTGTCCCGGGACAGCGCCCCACTCAAATGGCCATAACTCCTAGCTCACACCTCCGATTGAGGTGTTCTTGAGCTTTCTAGAATCACCACGCCATGAGCTACGCATAGCTCATGGCCTTACCCTTGTGCCTCCTAGTCTTCGTGGGTGGGAGGCGTTCCCAACGCCCGGGGCCCTCACCCACACTAGGATCACTTGGGCCCTCTCACCAACGGCGCCACAAGTCCCGGGTGTCACTCCGGGGTCCCCCTTGTGCCCATGGTGTTTCGGGCACTCCTCATGGAGAGGTGCGCGACACTCACCCCCACCAAACGGAGTCGATGCCCTCATCGACTATACTCGTAGTCGGCACACCAATTCTCAAGTTGCCATCCTCTATGGTGCGGCATTGTGTTTACCTTAGGGCGCGACCCCCACAATGCATCTTCAAATTTGGCATGGTCCCAAAGGTGTCGTTCCTAGGTGGTCCGTTAGCAACCTTGGATCTCTCATCCAAGGACCTAACCTATACTAGACCCACCTACTTTGGGACTCACTTGGGTTGCCCCTCCTTTGGGGCCTCCCCCGTTAGGCTCCACTAGCCTAACGTGACACATCTAGGCGAGACCTCAACGCTTCCACTAAGTTGTCTCGGTTGCAACTCCGAGATGGCTTTCCTTTGTTAAGCCACGCCTCGATCGCACGGGGGTGATGCCAAGTCCCGCCCGACTCGGTTCCCACTTTGCTCTTTCGAGACATGGGTTCATGACTCCCATGCGCCAACTCTCGTTAGCTCGTGGGTAGCACTTTTATGAGCACGCGCCATCACCTTGTCCCCGCCCGGACAAGCCCACAATTAAGAAGTTTCTTGGTTTTATCCAAGGCCCCTCCAAGCCATGGCCCCAATTACTCGGCTTACCCAACCTAGTTTGGCATGTCTATTCCCCCTCTTCCATTAACCAAGCACAAGTACAAGACTAGGACCTCATCTCATACTTTTCTCTTTGCACCACTAAAGTTTGGACTTTATTCCCTCAAGCCAAAGAACAAGTGCATGTTGTGGAGCAATTAACCTCGAAGCTATGTTTGCTACTAGAGTCTCTCCCCCACTAAAGGAGATTGATGTCCTCATCAATGCCTACGCTTCTTTCTATTGGAATGTCTAGCCTTAGTTTCTTCAAAGTGCTTCACCAATTCATTGGTGTTGACCATGTCTCTTGCCGCCACCCAAGCGGTTTCTTTCTCATGGTATCCTCACCATTTCACCAAGTATTCCTTTGTACTTTTTCTTTCATTTTCACTTGGGCTTCCTACACTTGAGGATGCCCTCCTACCTCATGTTCCAAATGACGTCCACAAGGTCGGGAGGTGGCCTAATCACTTGCTTGTGTTCGGGCCACAAGGTGTCGTGCTAAAATGACTTTCGTAATGAGACATGAAATGTCGGATGCACTTTGATCTCCGGCGGTAATTCCAACTTATATATGTCCTTGAACACTTGTTCCACAATGGAAAACGAAGCTCCAATTTTGGACATGAACTTTGGAGTGAGGCCTTCCGGCTAAGTGAAGTTGTTCACATTCAACAACGCCTTTTGGCCCACCTCATTCTCCACTTCGCGTCTTCCAGCATTGATTTGCACTCCGTAGCACCTTCGGGCTTTCTCCACCAACAACTTGGTCATCTCCAAGACTTGTTCACGCTTCTTGGCCAAGTCCTCACCATCTTGGTTGAACTCTAGTGTTGAATGTGCCCCCTCGAGAGCTAGGTTAATAGGTTGGAGCGCATCCACTCCATAAGCCACCACGAAAGACCACCCCTTGGTAGCCAAGTGCGTGGCTACATTGCAATTACACTCCGCTCGACCCACATAGTCCGCCCAATCTCCTTGGTCCGCCCCCACCAAGTTCCTCAAGTATTGCTTCAAGACTCCATTCACACGCTCCGATTTCCCATTCATTTGGGAATGCAAGGCCGTGCTAAACCTTAGTTTCATTCCGACCTCCTTAGAGAAATGCATTGAAAATGCACTTGTGAACTTTGGATCTTGATCCCACACAATCACTCTTGGCAACCCGTGGTGCCTCAACCATCCTTTGAGAAAAGGCTATGCGGTCTCCAACGCGGTGGCGGTTCCCACAATCGGCACCATGTGTGCCCACTTGGCAAACCGCTCTACCATCAACAAGATGGCATCATACCCATGTGACTCCGGCAAATTTGTGATCAAGTCCATGCACCTACCATGCCATGGCGCCAACGGGATAGGCAACGGTTGCAAGAAGCCACCTTGCTTTTGGTAAGAGGCTCGGTTCACTTGGCACTTTGATTCAAGCCTTCACAAAGTGGGCTATATCTTCCTTTATGCACCGCCAATGGTACCTCTTTGACACCATTCTATGGCGGCTTTTTCTTTCTCCTCTATGGCCGGCAATAGGACTATCATATTCCTCCTTCAAAACCGATAGCCTGAACTTGCCTTGTGGCACATACATCCGACTTTGTTTGCACTTGAACAATCCGTCCACCAACTTAACCTCTTTGAGTACCTTGCTCTTGCGAAGCTTACCTAAAAGCATTTGTGCTTCGGGGTAGTTAATTTACCCCTCCCGTATCTTGCATCACAAGTTTCCTTCACCGGCACACATTAGCCACAAGGTTTGGATGGTTCTCATTGCTTGGAACTCTTCCGGTCTACTTCGCGCATCCGGCACCACATTTCCACGGTCCGGTTTGTGGATCAAATCCACCTTCATAAGCGCCAAACTATCATGCCACCGCAATGACTTGGCGTTCACTTACGCTTGTATGTCAAAATACTTTTAGGACACATTGTCCATGTAGACCTTTGCTTTGTGCGACCCCATATAATGTCACCACATCTTCAAGCAATGCACTACGGCAAAGAAGTTCTTTGTCATGAGTTGGTTGTCTTCTTTGACAACCATCGAGCTTTATGCTCCCATATGCAATGGCCATCCATCTTACACATAATCCACCATTGGCAAAGGCATTCACCCCCGTATGCACCTCGAAAGGTTTGTCAAGCTCCGCGAACTTAAGCACGGGCGGCGAAGAGAACTTGGTGTTAAGCTCCCCAAAGACTCGTGACAAACATCATCCCACTCTTGGGATAGCCATTTCTTCCACAAGTCGCACAAGGTGGGACAACCATCGAGCTTCATGCTCTCATATGCCATGGCCATCCATCTTGCCTCAACATCCGCCAATGGTAAAGTCACTCGCCCCCGTATGCACCTCAAAAGGTATGTCAAACTCCGCGAACTTGAGCACGGGCGGCGAAGAGAATTTGCTCTTAAGCTTCTCAAAGACTTGGTGGCACGGCTCATCCCACTCTTGGGATAGCCATTTCTTTCACAAGTCGCACAAGGTTTGACAACCATTAAGCTTAATGCTCCCATATGCAATGGGCATCCATCTTGGATCAACATCCGCCAATGGTAAAGTTACTCGCCCCCGTATGCACCTCAAAAGGTTTGTCAAATTTCGCAAACTTGAGCACGGGCGGCGAAGAGAACTTGTTTTTGAGCCCCCCAAAGGCTTGGTGACAAGGCTCATCCCACTCTTGGGATAGCCATTTTCCTCAATAAGTTGAATAAGGTCCTAGGAACCTTAGAAAACTCTCGAATGAAGTTGTGGTACTAATTGGCTAGGCCAACAAATGACCTAAGCCCTTTTGAATGAAGGGCCAATTCTCCTTTTGGATTGCCTTGACATTCTTCATGTTCGTCCACCAACTTCCTTTGTCACCACATACCTCAAGAACTCAATCTCTCGTTGAGCAAAGTTATTTTTCACTCCTTGGCGGCAATTTTTTTGGGCAACACATTGGTGAATACATCCTTGTATCTCACCAACATCACACCAATGCTGTTTGGGGGAGGCCCATCTTTCCTAGCCTCCCCATACCTTCCTTGGAGTTGCTCCAATTGAACCACGACCATTATGTTTACCATATTTCATTTGGTCCATTAAGATCAAATTCAACTTGGGTCCTCCTACCATAGGAGTCCTTGTTAATTTGAACCTCAATTCTTTGCCATTATGACACATCATAATGCACGGCAAGCACACCGGCTTGCACCTCACATCTATCATGTGAGTTTCAAAGAAGGCGGCCTTCACAATGACATGCATTTCATCTATTTCACATGGTGTGAAATTTTGACAAAATTTCAATGTCCCACATTGAAAGGTTACATGCATCGCGGCCTCCTTTGTCTCATGCGGTTCGCCCTTTCCAAACCGCACCTTGGTGGGCTTCACCACTCTACCAATCGGCAAACCCCAACTCCCTTGTGAGCTTTGGGGTCATGAAAGAATGCCTTAACTCTTTGTCAACCCATGAGACAAGCCTCCCATTCATTTGAGCCTCAAGGTACAAAAGACTTGGCCTCGGCTTAAGGCTACTAGCCTTGGCCACAAAGCCATCGTCCAACATTTGGTCTTCGGCAACTTGGCTTGGCTTGGTCCGCAAAGCCAACTTTAAACATTTCGTCCGCGGGACAAATTGATTTGGTGCCACAAAACCAATTTCTAATAATTTGTCCGCAAAACAAACATGTTTTGCCTTGGTAGCACCAACCCACCTTCCCACACTCCGTCCGCGGCACGAACATGAATTGCCTTGGTAGGACAAACCCACCTCCCAACATTCCGTCCGCGGCACAAGTATGATTTGCTTTGGAAGCATAAAGCCACCTTTCAACATTCCGTCCGCGGCACCAACATGTTTTGCCTAGGTAAAATGGACCAAACAATTTGCACTCATTTCTTTGGGACCTACTTTGGCTAAAGCCACTTGTGGTGATGCGCCGCCAAACTTTTCTTCGGGACCATCGGATTCAATGATCTTGCAAACTTTCTGATCCCCACCATGTCCTCAAGAAGCCTTGGGGACTTAAACAAGGCATCCACCACCCGCTTTTAAAACCCCACCTAAAAGGATGCATTTCTTAGAAAGCTCGTCCGTTTTAGGTGTATCCTTCATTTGTGCGTTTGAATAGCGCACATAGGCCTTAAGAGGCCCCGGGTGCCTCATTAGCACCAAATTCATTCCAACATCAATACCTTCCAAGCATTTCGAATTGGAATTTCAATCCAACATTAATGCCCTCCAAGGTTTTGGGTGCTTTTGGTATTCTAGGCCCCAAATGTTTTTTGAGGTTTGCGGGAGCCCTTTTCAAAGCACTCCTCCATTTTCCTTACCAAATCCACCCTCATGCCCACCATTGTCATTTGAACCAATGGTATGGTCAAAATCCACTTGCACATGATCCTTGTTCCAATTTGAGCCTCACAACCTTTTGGAAACCCCGGGCTCACCATCATAACCCGCATTTTTGATACCCATGTTTTCCTCAAAGTGCGAGCTCAAAACTTGGAACCCTGCTCTGATACCTAGTGTTGCAACCCTTGCTAGGTCCCTTAATAATCTTGCCAATTTTCAATTCTAGCAAAGGTTACGAGTCGCTAACCCTTCGCATTCCGCCATGCTAATGGATAGCTCCTCTTACCCCGGACCAATAGTTCATAGGAGGGAACCAACCCTCCTACTTTGCTTTCGGGACTCACCCCTTAATCGGTAACCCATTTCCCCAATGTGGACTTCCATCCATGGAAGTCCAATCCTATGTTGATCATCGCGTTGCCGGAGCAACACTACAACAACCCGAAGCATACTAGGCAACTATGGCCTCACAATAGGCCAAAGCCCATGGAGGCCTTGCCGTTCGGCCTCGGGTGGGTGAGGCCACACCACCTCACCCATATAGCCTCTAGGACTTCACGCGGGGCCCCTACCCCACCGTCAACCAACCTCTTGTCTCTCTACCAAGAGTTGGGGCCAAGTGGACATTTTCCTTTAGCTGCTGGGCCTAGAACTCCCTAGCAGCTTCAGACCATCATAACTTCCTTGTATGATGTCTGATCATAACAACCAACCACTCCATCTTCATCTACGCTTCACGTAGATGCCGCTGGACTCCTCACTTGCCCCATTCGGACAAGTATTGAGGACGTTATGCCTGTTTGAACCTTGGCAGTCCCGGGAATCACTCCCAGGCACTGCTGTACCAGGGCGCTGTCCCGGGACAGCGCCCCACTCAAATGGCCATAACTCCTAGCTCACACCTCCGATTGAGGTGTTCTTGAGCTTTCTAGAATCACCACGCCATGAGCTACGCATAGCTCATGGCCTTACCCTTGTGCCTCCTAGTCTTCGTGGGTGGGAGGCGTTCCCAACGCCCGGGGCCCTCACCCACACTAGGATCACTTGGGCCCTCTCACCAACGGCGCCACAAGTCCCGGGTGTCACTCCGGGGTCCCCCTTGTGCCCATGGTGTTTCGGGCACTCCTCATGGAGAGGTGCGCGACACTCCCCATGTTTTGCAAATCGAATCAAGGCCACGGATGGGTTTTTTAAATTGCCTGTATCGGTTACAGGTGAACTTCGAAACAATGTCATGACATACCCTAAATGTTGTGGTTTTTTATTCCGTGATGTACTGGAGAACATGGATTCCTTCATAATGGTTTATTCATACATAGATGCTAATCACGTTGGGTTGGCATTGCAGGAATGATTGCACATGGACACGGTGATGTCAAGTTTGCTCATTATGCTCTTGATTTGTATCCAGCGGATTCAAACCACACGATAGGATCATTTGCAAGGCTTTTACGTGATTTAGAGAAACCACCAGCCTATTCTTCAGGATTGTTATTTGAGAACACGGGTTCAACACCTTTATATGAAGCGGTGTTGGATGGAAAAGATGTATGCTTGCATTCGTTGCCCGAGCCACCCAATGAACCCGTGATTGCCAAGAAGTTGCCTCCAACTTTGCGTGTCCAATTGGACAATTGTGCCAAGGACAATAAAAGCAGATATGTATTTGCATATTGGTCGTTGTTGGTTGCGAAAGGCATTTTCAAGGAGGTTTTTGTGTCCTTCCTATTGGTAGGCCACACGCACGATGATATTGATGCATCTTTTGGGCGGTGGAGCATGAAGTTGCGGGAGAAGGATTTTCCTACAATCCCATTATTGATGAAGTCGTACATGGATTTGGAGAACGTTCCCGTCATCCCCCATATGATTGAGGAGGTGCCAGACTTCAAGGCATTTATAGAACCTTATATTCGAAGTGGAGCTCACCGATTGATCGGGCATACGAAGGCACAACAATTCCGGTTCTACATGCGTGACGATGGTGTCCCGGCCATGCAATACAAGTTGTTGTGCACGACACAAGACTGGAGCCCGCCGGAGGGTCTTCTTGTGTGGCGCGTGGATGCGGATGGGAAGACCATGTTACCGGATGGGGAGCCTAGCCCTTGTAAGCCAATAGCCATGAAGAATTTGGAGGATATTTTGAAAGGTATATCAGGCTTCATACAATATTGGGAGAGTTTGAAGATAGCGGATGTTGGCGGATCATGTTGGCATCGTTATGGGAGTTGGATACATTATTGGACACGTGTTCGTGCCGCCTTGGTAGACCTCCACCAAGATAGCCCTCATACTTTGAGGCATGGATTTTGGCCACAAACACGAGTCGATGTACAAGCTTCAGAGGCTAGTCTTTTGGGAAATGGAGAGGTTCGAGAGGAGTTTGATGTGGACGACCATTACGTGGGGCCTGCTAGTAGTCGTCCGCCACCATCTTTCCGCATTGCAGTGGATTGTCATGAAGGATATATGCTCATTTTGCGTCCTGGAGACGAGACATATGTGAAGCCAGTGTGGGTGGCAAGAGCTTTGTCCAAACCCAATTTTGTAACTTCCAGCCCTCATTTTCGACAAATACAAGTGGAGTACTACCGACCGACGGCAAGGAATGAAGATGTGATTCGGCATTATACAGGCTGGGATACAAACCCTAACTTTCGGTGGAAGGTGGATTCTGAGCACGGTCCATCTTGGGTAGATACAGATTCCATATTCATAGCATGGAAACCACGGAAAAATCATAGTGGATCAGTGTCCATCCCTCAAAAGTACATAATTTTTGCAAAAGACAACCTTGCTCGGATCGCAGAAGAAGCAACCCACGTTGAATGAGAAGTTGGTAGGATTGTGTTAGCATGATTATAGTGTAAACAGTAATTCTACGAACATATATTACTCATATGTGTGCTCTTCAAAATTGGGGCAGAGTTTGGGTAGAACTTACGAATACTATATTGTTTTGGAGTTGGATGAATATCCATTTACTATATTTCAATACAAATGTGAAGTTCATTTTTTTATTAAGTTTGGGACTAAATTTTCCATTGAAAAAATATGCATTTATTACATGCACTTTGTATGTTGCAATGTCTATATTCTATGGAGCATGCTAATAATAGAAATCATTATATATATATTTTTGGGTGAAACTTGTTTGGAGTGCTCTACCCAATGTGTTTTTGTTGGTGAAGTTGGTGTTGAGTGCTCTACCATATGTGCTTATGTCTGCACATCGTAGGTGTGGGATATTAGAACATTTAATATATTTGAGATTGTTGACAATATAGTTTCAGGCATCTTCATGTTGTTTGATCCATATATTAATTTGAGACTAGAGAAAGTCTCAATTTAACGAATATAGTGTTCTATGGGTTTTGTATGTCCTGTAGGTGGAGAGAAGGGCTCGAAATCATAGGGATCTGAAAGAATAGGTGAAAGGGGAAAATCATCTGTTGGAATAGGATCAGCAGATAACAGAGGATTATCAGACACAGAGTCAGTGGAATCATCATCTAGAGTCGGTGTAGATGTGAAAGAAGTGGATACTCCCACTGGTTCAATAGAAGGAGGGATAATTTGTGGTACAAGATCTGGGCTTGGATCTAAGAAAAAAGATGCTGGAATGGATACAGACTCAGTCTGCGCAGATTGGAAGCTAGATGAAGAATAACCTGTTGTTTCGTCAAAAATGACGTCTGAACTCTCAGTAATACGATTAGTAACATGATTCCAAAATCTCCAGCCTTTGCTAGTGTCACTGTAACCGACAAAGATCGTCATTATAGTCCCTTTTGCTTGGAACTTAGTCAATAAAAATATAAGCAAGTGTCCCAAACGTACGATAATGGGATACACTAGGCTAGGTCTTGAACCATAACTCATAAGGTGTAGTGAAACCGACTTGATGATTGATGGTGCGGTTAAGGAGATACACCGCAGTATGGACAGATTCTGCCCAGAGGTTGAGAGGAAGATTGTGCAAGTGTAACATACTTCGAGCAGCTTCGCAAACAGTTTTGTTATCACGTTCAATGTAACCATTCTGCTGTGGAGTATAGGGAGTGTTGTTTTCACGGATAATTCCTTCACGCTCCAAAAGTAAGTCAAACTCTGTATTGCAGAACTCTTTGCCACGATCTGTTCTCAGGATCTTCACATGTGTATCTGTAGTCCTTTCAATGTATCGTAAGATTTTGAGAAAGAAACGTAGAGCATCACTTTTAGCTTTTAGAAAAGCTATAAAGCGGTAGGAGGTACAGTCATCCTTAATAAGAATGTAGTATGAAGCACCACCCAATGAGAGTTGTGAAATTTTACCACATAGATCGGCATGGAGGATTTCACCTGGTACAGTGGAGCGGTCCTTAGAAGAATGGGAAGGATAAGTCGCCTTATGTTGTTTCCCCATAGCACAACCTTTGCACACATTAGGAAGTTGTGCATGAGATGATAGAGTAAAATCTTGTAAACTCTTGTGAAGACTCATGTTCTTGAGAGTCTGAATGTTTACATGGCCCATTCTGTTATGCCAAAGTGTGATATCAACATTGTTGTTGGTTGTAACTGCAAGAGCATTTGATGATGATAACATTTGGTTTGATGAGAGCGTTGCTAGGGCATGAGCGTAGAGCGCAGAGTGTACATTTTATGAATTTTGAGCGGAGAGGAATTATTTTTAGTAAATTTTGGTCCAAAAATAGAAAAATTATTTTTGGGAAACGTATATTCATCAGAATATTCGAATATTATAGTCTTATGACCGTGGAATTCAGTACCCATAACCGTGGAAAATGGGCTTGACATGGAATAAATTTATCTGTGACCGAGTTTTGGAGGAAATAGAAGACTTCATTGAATAAAACTAAAAGGACACATGTTCACGGAACAACACAAGTGAAGGACAAGTACAAGTGATTCATAAATTTAACATAGCGAACAAATAATATATATTTATATATACGTATTCACTAAATTGTGAAAATACATAGAGTGACGTGTGTCATACACGTTTATGAAAAAGAACATATATATGAGACTAATAAATAAATCTGCTGAATTTAAACTGTAGCATGGGCTAAGATCCCCCTTTCAAGAATTGTTTTCACCTCCTTGAAACTGAGGGTAGGCGCATGCATGAAGAGGTCATGGTCGGCCTCTAGTTTGCAGACTTGTACGTAGAGATAGTAAAGATGCTTACAAGGTCGGAATGGACACCCGCGTCTACCCAGCTTAGCCATTGTCTCTTTGAACGCCGGGCAATTGCAGTCTGGGTAGGCACTGATTGAGAGATGGTAAACTGACTCCGTGGGAGCTAGTTTAGATTGCAAAGTTACAACGCATCCAAAACCGGGTTGAGGTATCATTACTACCTTCAGAATACTTGCCTTCATTGTTCTAGCGGAATCAATGTTCTGCATGTGCTTCGAACTGGCACAAGTGATTGAGCGGCGCATGTTCTTTGACTTTCGTGTTTTTGGATAAACGTCCGCATTATCTGGCATTGGAACCTGTGACAGATCCGGTGGCGGTGCTACACTGTTGAACGTGCGGCTCATAGGAACGCTTTGCTTTTGGGGAAGTTGAAATCCCGCATTCTCCAACGCCTCAATCTCGGAACGTGTGAGATTGGTCCCTATCTTCACAGGCCAAACCGACGGGATGGGAGGTCGTTCCTCGTAATCCGAAAATGGCTCTATCCATCGTCGACGATGCCCCTTCACACACTTCTCAATATCGTCAGCACAGAAAAAAAACTGCTCCACCACCTTCTGGTTACCTTTTTGAGGGTGGGTCCAAAGGCCAGTGTATGTGGGAGCTGGGGTGCTCTTCCCGTTTTGGACGATATGGGATGTACACTTCTTTCGAGTGACAGCCATCTGCGCCCAACAAGCCTTCGCAGAAACCTTATTAAGTCGGGCAATGTGCCATAGCTTCTCATTCACACGAGACTCCTCCACGGCCGTCACCCGTCCAATATCTATGCCAGTTGAGGCAGGGGGCTGTGTTGGGCGTTCCACTTCCACTTGAACTTCCTCCTGGATGGTACTCAGATTTTGAGCACGAGCACGTGTCACCCTCCGACCCACTCGAGGACGTGAAAAATTAACAGTGTCTGGCCTATGAGTTTCTTCTTCATCGCCAAGGGGAAGATCCGGCTTCCGTTTCCTTGACCCAAAAACCTCAGCTCCTTCAATGTCGCAACCCTTGCTAGGTCCCTTAATAATCTTGCCAATTTTCAATTCTAGCAAAGGTTATGTCGCAACCCTTGCTAGCCCCCCCTTGACCATCTTGCCAATTTTCAATTCTAGCAAAGGTTACGAGTCGCTAACCCTTCGCATACCGCCATGCTAATGGTTAGCTCCTCCTACCCCGGACCTTATAGTTCATAGGAGGGAACCAACCCTCCTACTTTGCTTTCGGGACTCACCCCTTAATCGGTAACCCATTCCTAGATGTGGACTTCCATCCATGGAAGTCCAATCCCATGTTGATCATCGCGTTGCCGGAGCAACACTACAACAACCCGAACCATACTAGGCAACTATGGCCTCACAATGGGCCAATGCCCATGGAGGCCTTGCCGTTCGGCCTCGGGTGGGTGAGGCCACACCACCTCACCCATATAAGCCTCTAGGACTTCACGCGGGGCCCCTACCCCACCATCAACCAACCTCTTGTCTCTCTACCAAGAGTTGGGGCCAAGTGGATATTTTCCTTTAGCTGCTGGGCCTAGAACCCCCAGCAGCTTCAGACCATCATAACTTCCTTGTATGATGTCTGATCATAACAACCAACCACTCCATCTTCATCTACGTTTCATGTAGATGCCGATGGACTCCTCACTTGCCCCATTCGGGCAAGTTATGAGGACGTTATGCCTCTTTGAACCTTGGCAGTCCCGGGAGTCACTCCCAGGCACTGCTGCACCAGGGCGCTGTCCCGGGACAGCGCCCCACTCAAATGGCCATAACTCCTAGCTCACACCTCCGATTGAGGTGTTCTTGAGCATTCTAGAATCACCACGCTATGAGCTACGCATAACTCATGGCCTTACCCTCATGCTTCCTAGTCTCAGCGGGTGGGAGGCGTTCCCAACGCCCCGGGCCCTCACCCACACTAGGATCACTTGGGCCCTCTCACCAACGGCGCCACAAGTCCCGGGTGTCACTCCGGGGTCCCCCTTGTGCCCATGGTGTTTCGGGCACTCCTTATGGAGAGGTGCGCGACACTCACCCCCACCAAACGGAGTCGATGCCCTCATCGACTATACTCTTAGTCGGCACACCAATTCTCAAGTTGCCATCCTCTATGGTGCGGCATTGTGTTTACCTTAGGGCGCGACCCCCACAATGCATCTTCAAATTTGGCATAGTCCCAAAGGTGTCGTTCCTAGGTGGTCCGTTAGCGACCTTGGATCTCTCATCCAAGGACCTAACCTATACTAGACCCACCTACTTTGGGACTCACTTGGGTTGCCCCTCCTTTGGGGCCTCCCCCGTTAGGCTCCACTAGCCTAACGTGACACATCTAGGCGAGACCTCGACGCTTCCACTAAGTTGTCTCGGTTGCAACTCCGAGATGGCTTTCCATTGTTAAGCCACGCCTCGATCGCACGGGGGTGATGCCAAGTCCCGCCCGACTCGGTTCCCACTTTGCTCTTTCGAGACATGGGTTCATGACTCCCATGCGCCAACTCTCGTTAGCTCGCGGGTAGCACTTTTATGAGCACGCGCCATCACCTTGTCCCCGCCCGGACAAACCCACAATTAAGAAGTTTCTTGGTTTTATCCAAGGCCCCTCCAAGCCATGGCCCCCAATTACTCGGCTTACCCAACCTAGTTTGGCATGTCTATTCCCCCTCTTCCATTAACCAAGCACAAGTACAAGACTAGGACCTCATCTCATACTTTTCTCTTTGCACCACTAAAGTTTGGACTTTATTCCCTCAAGCCAAAGAACAAGTTCATGTTGTGGAGTAATTAGCCTCGAAGCTAAGTGTGCTACTAGCGTCTCTCCCCCACTAAAGGAGATTGATGTCCTCATCAATGCCTACGCTTCATTTTATTGGAATCCTTAGCCTTAGTTTCTTCAAAGTGCTTCACCAATTCATTGGTGTTCACCATGTCTCTTGCCGCCACCCAAGCGGTTTCTTTCTCATGGTATCCTCACCATTTCACCAAGTATTCCTTTGTACATTTTCTTTCATTTTCACTTGGGCTTCCTACACTTGAGGATGCCCTCCTACCTCATGTTCCAAATGACCTCCACAAGGTCGGGAGGTGGCCTAATCACTTGCTTGTGATCGGGCCACAAGGTGTCGTCCTAAAATGACTTTCGTAATGAGACATGAAATGTCGGATGCAGTTTGATCTCGGGCGGTAATTAATTCCAACTTATACATGTCCTTTAACACTTGTTCCGCAATGGAAAACGAAGCTCCAATTTTGGACATGAACTTTTGGAGTAAGGCCTTTGGGCAAGGTGAAGTTGTCCACATTCAACAACACCTTATTGGCCCACCTCATACTCCACTTCGCGTCTTCCGGCATTGATTTGCACTCCGTAGCACCTTCGGGCTTTCTCCACCAACAACTTGGTCATCTCCAAGACTTGTTTACCATCCTTGGCCAAGTCCTCACCATCTTGGTTGAACTCTAGTGTTGAATGTGCCCCCTCGAGAGCTAGATTAATAGGTTGCAGCGCATCCACTCCATAAGCCACCACCAAAGACCACCCCTTGGTAGCCAAGTGCGTGGCTACATTGCAATTACACTCCGCTCGACCCACATAGTCCGCCCAATCTCCTTGGTCCGCCCCCACCAAGTTCCTCAAGTATTGTCGCAACCCTTGCTAGCCCCCCTTGACAATCTTGCCAATTTTCAATTCTAGCAAAGGTTACGAGCGCTAACCATTCGCATTCCGCCATGCTAATGATTAGCTCCTCCTACCCCGGACCTTATAGTTCATAGGAGGGAACCAACCCTCCTACTTTGCTTTCGGGACTCACCCCTTAATCGGTAACCCATTCCTACATGTGGACTTCCATCCATGGAAGTCCAATCCCATGTTGATCATCGCATTGCCGAAGCAACACTACAACAACCCGAACCATACTAGGCAACTATGGCCTCACAATGGGCCAATGCCCATGGAGGCCTTGCCGTTCGGCCTCGGGTGGGTGAGGCCACACCACCTCACCCATATAAGCCTCTAGGACTTCACGCGGGGCCCCTACCCCACCGTCTACCAACCTCTTGTCTCTCTACCAAGAGTTGGGGCCAAGTGGACATTTTCCTTTAGCCGCTGGGCCTAGAAGCCCCCACAGCTTCAGACCATCATAACTTCCTTGTATGATGTCTGATGCTAACACTTGACCACTTCATCTTCATCTACGCTTCACGTAGATGCCGATGGACTCCTCACTTGCCCCATTCGGGCAAGTCTTGAGGAAGTTATGCCTGTTTGAACCTTGGCAGTCCCGGGAATCACTCCCAGGCACTGCTGTACCAGGGCGCTGTCCCGGGACAGCGCCCCACTCAAAGGGCCATAACTCCTAGCTCACACCTCCGATTGAGGTGTTCTTGAGCATTCTAGAATCTACACGCCATGAGCTACGCATAGCTTATGGCCTTACCCTTGTGCCTCCTAGTCTCCGTGGGTGGGAGGCGTTCCCAACGCCCGGGGCCCTCACCCACACTAGGATCACTTGGGCCCTCTCACCAATGGCGCCACAAGTCCCGGGTGTCACTCCGGGGTCCCCCTTGTGCCCATGGTGTTTCGGGCACTCCTCATGGAGAGGTGCGCGACAAGTATTGCTTCAAGACTCCATTCACACGCTCCGTTTTCCCATCCATTTGGGGATGCAAGGCCGTGCTAAACCTTAGTTTCATTCCGACCTCCTTAGAGAAATGCATTGAAAATGCACTTGTGAACTTTGAATCTTGATCCCACACAATCACTCTTGGCAACCCGTGGTGCCTCAACCATCCTTTGAGAAAAGGCTATGCGGTCTCCAACGCGGTGGCGGTTCCCACAATCGGCACCATGTGTGCCAACTTGGCAAACCGCTCTACCATCAACAAGATGGCATCATACCCATGTGACTCCGGCAAACTTGTGATCAAGTCCATGCACATACTATGCCATGACGCCGACGGGATAGGCAACGGTTGCAAGAAACTGCCTTGCTTTTGGTAAGAGGCTCGGTTCACTTGGCACTTTGATTCAAGCCTTCACAAAGTAGGCTATATCTTCCTTTATGCACCGCCAATGGTACCTCCATGATACCATTCTATGGCGATTTTTTGTTTCTCCTCTAAGGCCGGCAATAGGACTATCAAATTCCTCCTTCAAAACCGATAGCCTCTACTTGCCTTGTGGCACATACACCCAACTTTGCTTGCACTTGAACAATCCGTCCACCAACTTAACCTCTTTGAGCACCTTGCTCTTGCGAAGCTCACCTAAAAGCTTTTGTGCTTTGGGGTAGTTAATTTACCCCTCCCGTATCTTGCATCACAAGTTTGCTTCGCCGGCACACATTAGCCACAAGGTTTGGATGGTTCTCATTGCTTGGAATTGTTCCGGTCTACTTCGCGCATCCGGCACCACATTTCCACGGTCCGGTTTGTGGATCAAATCCACCTTCATAAGCGCCAAACTATCATGTCACCGCAATGACTTGGCGCGCACTTACGCTTGAATGTCAAAATTCTTTTAGGACACATTGTCCATGTAGACCTTTGCTTTGTGCAACCCCAAATAGTATTGCCACATCTTCAAGTAATGCACTACGGCAAAGAAGTTGTTTGGCATGAGTTGGTTGTCTTCTTTGACAACCATCGAGCTTCATGCTCCCATATGCAATGGCCATCCAATTACACATAATCCACCATTGGCAAAGTCGCTCACCCCCGTATGCACCTCAAAAGGTTTGTCAAGCTCCGCGAACTTGAGCACGGGCGTCTAAGAACACTTGCTCTCAAGCTCCCCAAAGACTTGGTGGCAAGGCTCATCCCACTCTTGGGATAGTCATTTCTTCCACAAGTCGGATAAGGTCGGATAACCATCAAGCTTAACGCTCTCATATGCAATGGCCATCCATCCTACGTTAACCATCCGCCAATGCCAAAGTCACTCGCCCCCGTATGCACCTCAAAAGGTTTGTCAAATTTCGCAAACTTGAGCACGGGCGGCGAAGAGAACTTTCTCTTAAGTTCCCCAAAGGCTTTGTGGCAAGGCTCATCCCACTCTTGGGATAACCATTTCTTGCACAAGCCGGACAAGGTTCGACAACCATGGAGCTTAATGCTCCCACAAGCAATGGTCATCCATCTTGGATCAACATCCACCAATGGTAAAATCCTTCGCCTCCATGTGCACCTCAAAATGCTTATGAAAACCCGGAAACTTAACCACGTCTTGTGAAGAGAACTTGCTTTTGAGCTCCCCAAAGGCTTGGCGACAAGGCTCATCCCACTCTTGGGATAGCCATTTCCCTCAATAAGTTGAATAAGGTCCTAGCAACCTTAAAAAATTCTCGAATGAAGTGGTGGTAGTAGTTGGCTAGGCCAACAAATGACCTAAGCCCTTTTTGAATCAAGGGCCAATTCTCCTTTTGGATTGCCTTGACATTCTTCATGTTCGTCCACCAACTTCCTTTGTCACCACATACCTCAAGAACTCGATCTCTCGTTGAGCAAAGCTATTTTTCACTCCTTGGCGGTAATTTTTTTTTTTTGGACAACACATTGGTGAATACATCCTTGTATCTCACCAACATCACACCAATGTTGTTTGGGGGAGGCCCATCTTTCCTAGCCTCCCCATACGTTCCTTGGAGTTGCTCCAATTGAACCACGACCATTATGTTTTCTATTTTTCATTTGGTCTATTAAGACCAAATTCGACTCGGGTCCTCCTACCATAGGAATTCTTGTCAATTTGAACTTCAATTCTTTGCCATTATGACACATCATAATGCACTGCAAGCACACCGGCTTGCACCTCACATCTCTCATGTGAGTTTCAAAGAATGCGGCCTTCACAATGACATGCATTTCATCTATTTCACATGGTGTGAAATTTTGATAAAAATCCAATGTCCCACATTGAAAGGTTACATGCATCGCGAACTCCTTCGTCTCATGCGGTTCGCCCTTTCCAAACCGCACCTTGGTGGGTTTGCTCGCTTTATCAATTGGCAAGCTCCAACTCCCTTGTGAGCTTTGGGCTCATGAAAGAATCCGTTGCCTCTTTGTCAACTCATGAGACATATCTCCCATTCATTTGAGCCTCAAGGTACAAAAGACTTGGTCTCGGCTTAAGGCTACTAGCCTTGGCCACATGTGAGGCCAAACCCCCCACCCTTAAGCGTCCGTAGTCCGAGTAGTGGGTTTGGGCTCACATTCCTCCGCGGTATTGGATTTGGACTTGGATGAGTCCATAGTGCAAGGTTCACCCTTCAAGTGGTCTTGGATTTAACTAGCTCCTTCATAAACCCAGCTCCTTCATAAACCCAGCTTCTTAGCTTTTAACTAAACAAACCCAGCTCCTTCATAAACCCAGCTCCTTCATGAACCCAGCTCCTTAGTTTCTAACTAAACAAACCCAGGTCCTTCATAAACCCAGCTCTTTACTTTCTAACTAAACAAACCCAGCTCTTTACTTTCTAACTAAACAAACCCAGCTCCTTCATAAACCCACAACTTTGTAGTTGTAATTCCCAACTACCTCACTAATTATTCAAGCCCTTAACTAATCTTCCTACCTAATTTCCCTAATTCTACTAACAACCCCTTTCTAATCACACAATTCTTCTCTAATCCTAAAATCCTAAAATCCTAGAGAGGAGAGGGGGAGAGAGAATTTCCTAACTTCACTAAGACTAACTAATCCACACAAGTATATTTTTGCACTCATCACAACATCAAGTGCTCAACTCTTAAACATGGAACTTGCAACCACGTGTATTCAAAACATGAACTTAAAGTACCACAAATTGGAATCATGAATTAACTTTAAAATCCTTCACGTCAACACTAATTCTACCAAGAGGTCAAGCCCTCTTCAAGGCTAACAAGCCTTGGCTCTCAAACTAAAAACTAAGCACACACATGTGCTCCAATATGGCTTCCCACACCCACACTTATAACTCGTGGGGTGCCTTGGAGCACAAAGGAAAGAGAGGATGAGTGAGGGAAGAATGAGGGATTATATAGTAAGCTTGAGGGGGTGAGCACCCTCAAGGCTCACGATAAGCCCTTGAGATTTCCTCCTACTTAGTAGGCGCCAATCCTATCTTCTAAACCTTCCTCCCTCAAATGATCAACAAGGATCCTAATTCGAACATTTAACTAGCCTTGGCTTTCTACCTACCACACTTTACCAAACTTGGGATGCTTCAACCCAAACTTAGCCTCCTTCGCTTTCCGCCGCCATAACTTTCTCCCCTTACTTTCCCAAATCGTCGCTCACCACTTAATTCAAACCACGATGCTTAACTCGTGATTTGATTGGTGCTTTGAGAATTTGCTTATCCTCCACCTTGCATTCTTCCTTGGGCCTTCCCCATTAAGTGGCCATGATGAGGTGGTCCACTTGTGCGCTCCATGTGATCCTCCATTCATCCCAATTCGAATGCACTTGCCTCTTGAGTCACTTTGGTTGTCTCCATCCATTTGTACTAGCCTACTCACTAACTACTCAATCCAAGTTCTCCTTACCTATCCTCATTCACTCAAATCCTTCCGAAGGTAAAAACACAATAACAACTCACATCCTAGCCTCTTACAACATGGTACTTCTAAGACTAACATTTCACTCTTTTTATATTTTTGTGAAGTAACATGCTACTTCAAAGTGCATCAACTAACGTTTCAAGGGTCTAAGACTAAATGTGGGCACCCTTTTGGGCTCACATAATTGGCGACCATCGGGGGATGAATCCAAACATCTCTTGCTCCAAGGGTAAGTTGCCTAGTCAAGCTCGGTACTCCTTACATCTACTTCCCGATGTACGGGTAGGAAAGAGCTCACCATTCAACGTTTCCAATTGAATTGAATTATTAGGAAAGACCTCATAGACAAGGTAAGGTCCTAACCATACCGCATTGAATTTCGCCGGAAATTCAAGCTTTCGTGCGTCTTGAATCATGACCATCATTCCCGGTGTTAGGGCCCTTCTCTTATGTCGTTTGTCGAAAGTAATCTTTCTCCTTCTTTGGATTGCCTCAATATGTTGAGCCGCCATTCTCCTCCCTTCGTCAAGTGCTTCCAAATCGGTTAGTCGATTTCGTAAGGATTGACTTTCGGTAAGTCTCGTACTCACGGCCACCCTAAGTGACTCGACTTCATATTCGATTGGTAGTGTCGCTTCAAGACCATAGACTAAGGAAAATGGTGTAGCACGCGTAGTTACCTTATAGGTTGTACGGTATGCCCAAAGTGCCGCCGTTAGTTTCGTATCCCAATCCCGCTTCGAGTCTATAACCGTCTTGCATAGTATACTCACCAAAATTCCGTTAACCCTTTCCGTTTGTCCATTGGTTTGTGGGTGGTAGGGAGTAGTCTTCCGGTGATCAATTTTAAATTTCTCTGTCATCTCTCGAATCAAGTCATTCAAAAAGTGAGTACCCCTATCGCTTACTAGGATCTTCGGCACCCGGAACCGCGAAATTATGTTTTCGTACATAAATGTTGCCGCGTGTTCCGCCGTGTCGGTCTTCACCGCTTTGGCTTCCGCCCACTTGGTGAGGTACTCGGTTGCCACCACAATATATTTCATTCCTTTTGAAGATTGGGGATGGACCTCACCCACATAGTCGATGCCCCATTTTTCGAAAGGAATTAAGGGTAATGATACATGTAAAGGCATCTCCATTCTAAGGTCGTTTCGGGCATACCGTTGGCAAGCGTCGCATTTCCTTACATAGTCATGGGCGTCCTTAAATAGTGTAGGCCAAAAGTAGCCCGCTCTAAGTATTTTTTGCCCGGTGAGTTGACCCGAGAAGTGACCGCCGCAAGCGCTATCGTGGCAAGCGATTAAAATCGCTTCAACCTCCGTTTTTGACACGCATCGTCGTAAAATACCATCGGACCCCCTTCTAAACAACCTATGGCCCACTACAACAAATTGCCTACTATTTACCCTCACCTTCCTTCTCTCTTCTTTTGTCCACTCTTTGGGCAACTTGTGGGTTGTTAGAAATTCCACTATGCCCGCATACCACTCCGGTGTAGAAGTGACCACAAAGAGGCTATCATCTACTAACATATCATTTACCGGATTTTTTCCTATCTCCTCCGACAACCTAGACAAGTGGTCCGCTTGTAAATGCATACGACCCGGTTTATATTCCACCGTGTAGTCGAATTCTTCTAATAACAAAACCCACCTAGCTAACCTACCACTTAACTCCGCCTTGTTAATTAGATACTTGATAGCCATGTGGTCAACAAAAAATACAACCGGGTTGCACATGAGGTAATGCCTAAACTTTTTAACGGAAAACACCATGGCTAGGCACTCCCTCTCCGTTGTAGAGTAGTTTCTTTCGGCGGGGGTCAATTGCTTACTCGCATAAGCTATAGGTTGATCCTTCTCTTTTTCTCCCGTTGCTTGACAAAGCGCACTCCCTATTGCCACATTACTAGCATCACAATAGACGTGAAAAGGTTTACCCCAATTGGGTGGTATCAACACCGGATAGGTGCTCAACCTATCCCGCACTTCCTCAAAGGCTTTTTGACAAGCATCCGTCCACTCGAATTTGACATCCTTTTTGAGCAAATGGGTAATGGGCACCGCTATCTTTGAAAAATTAGGAATAAGTTCCCGGTACCATCCCACATGTCCTAACAACTTAGAGATCCCCTTGGAATTGGTTGGAGTTGCCAAGTCGCTTATGGCCGCAATCTTATCCGGATCGGGTTCTCTACCTTTCTCACTAACAACATAACCCAACAACACTCCCTTATTCACTCCCAAAAATGTCTTATCCGGGTTCAATGCTAACCTCATCTTCCTACACCTAACCAATGCCTCCCTAACACAATGTAGGTGATCATCCACATTACTTTGTGTGCTAAAATCGTCCACAAAGACGGTCATGGATTTGAACAACAAGTCGGTGAAGATATACATTACTAATCGTTGGAAAGTAGCCGGGGCATTACATAACCCAAATGGTGGAATGAACTTGGTGCAAATGAGGCACACGGGGTCCCTTAAGGCCTATGTACGCGATTTTAACGCCCAAATGAATGCTACACCTAAGATGGATGAATTTGCCAAGAGATGCATTTTCTTAGGTGGCTTACAAAAGTGGGTGGTAGACGCCTTGTTCAAGTTTCCAAAGCTTCCCGAGGACGTGGCGGGGATCATTAAGATCGCGGAGAGAATTGAAGCCGACGGCCCCGAAAGAAAGTCAAGCGGCCCCGCACAACAAAGCGGCTCGAGTCGAAATATGTCTCGAGGCAAAGAGCGCAAGAAATTTGGGCCATCCAACCATTTCAAAGGACAACCCGACGGGACAAATTCCACCAAGGGTGGCTACCAAGGAGGAAAACCACCCAATGTAGGAATTAAAGGAGGCGACATGAAGGACAAGCGGTGCCACAAATGTGGCAAACTTGGTCATTTTCAAGCGGCGTGCCCCGACAACAAGGTGAGTGTCAAGACAAATCGTGGTTGTACCGCCGACCAAATGCTAGAAGGTGGCTTTGTGGCCAAGGCTAGTAGCCTTAAGCCAAGGCCAAGTCTTTTGTTCCTTAAAGCCGAAATCAATGGTCGGAATGTCTCATGCTTGGTTGATACAGGGGCAACGCACTCCTTCATGAGCCCGAAACTTGCGAAGGAATTGGGCTTGCCAACGGGTAGAGCGGGCAAGCCCATTAACGTGCGGTTCGCAAAGGGCGAGCCGCATGAGACGAAGGAGGTAGCGTTGAACGTGAACTTAAAGTGTGGGACGTTGGAGTTTAAGGAGAATTTCACACTTTGTGAAATGGATGAGGTGGACCTCATTTTGGGGGACACCTTCTTCGAGACTCACACGGTGGATGTGAGGCGCAAGCCGGTGCGGCTTGTAGTTTGTCGTAATGGCAAGGAAATGACTTTAAAGTTGACGAGGACTCCTATGGCGGGAGGAGGCAAGTTGAATTTGGTCTCGATAGACCGAATGTCCAAAGTACAAATGGTTGTGGTGGTCCGAGTGGAGCAACACCAAAGAACTCACGAGGAGGCTAAAACCGATGGGCCTCCTCCAAAGCACATTCGCGATGTATTAGGGAGGTACAAGGATGTACTCACCGACAAGTTGCCCCAAGAGTTACCGCCAACGAGAGAAGTCGATCACAAGATCGAGGTGATCCCGGGGTCCGAGCCACCGTCCAAGGCACCTTATCGATTGAACCAAAAAGAGTTGCTAGAATTGAAGAAGCAACTCAATGACTTGCTATCAAGAGGTTACATTAGGCCGAGTAAATCACCATATGGGGCCCCGGTGCTCTTTGTGGATAAAAAAAATGGCAAGCTACGCATGTGCATCGATTATAGGGCCTTGAATAAGGTGACTATCAAAAACAACTACCCGCTACCTCGGATTGATGATCTTTTCGACCGATTGGCGGGAGCTAAGTATTTTAGTCGTATTGACTTAAAATCCGGGTATTATCAAATTCGAATCGCGAATGAAGATGTTGAAAAGACGGCGTGCCGCACAAGGTATGGGTCTTACGAGTTTTTGGTGATGCCTTTCGGGTTGTGTAATGCGCCCTCGACATTCACAACCCTTATGAATACCATCTTTCGAGAGGAAACCGACGATTTCGTAATAATCTATATCGACGACATCTTGGTGTATTCCAAGACGGCGGAGGAGCATGCACGGCACCTTGAGGTGGTGCTTCGAAAACTAAGGGACAACAAGTTGTATGCTAACGGGGAGAAGAGCGATTTTGCTCAAAATGAAATTGAGTTCTTAGGCCATGTGGTGACCAAGGATGGAATTAAGCCGGACATGAAAAAGGTAAAGGCGATTCAAGAATGGAAGCGGCCATCGACTCAAAAAGGGCTTAGGTCGTTCCTTGGCCTAGCCAATTACTACCGCCGCTTCATTCGAGATTTTTCTAAGGTTGCTAGGCCTTTGTCCGACTTGTTGAAGAAAGGGGTATCCCAAGAATGGGACGAACCTTGTCACCAAGCTTTTTGGGAGCTCAAGAGCAAATTGTCTTCGCCGCCCGTACTAAAGTTCCCGGAGTTTGACAAGCCTTTTAAGGTGCATACGGATGCGAGCGATTTTGCAATTGGCGGAGTGTTGATGCAAGATGGACGGCCCATTGCTTATGAGAGCAAGAAACTCGATGGTTGTCAAAGACGATGGCCAACTCATGAAAAGGAGCTCTTCGCCGTAGTACATTGCTTGAAGACGTGGCAACATTATTTGGGGTTGCACAAGACCAAGGTGTACACGGACAACGTGTCGTTGAAGTATTTCGAGACACAAACGCAAGTGAGCGCCAAGCAATTGCGGTGGCACGATACCTTGGCGCTTATGAACGTGGAGTTGATCCACAAACCGGGCCGTGATAATGTGGTGCCGGACGCGTTAAGTAGACGTGAAGAGTTCCAAGAAATGGGCACAAGTCAAAGCTTGTGGCTAATGTACAAAGGTGAATGTGACTTGCATCGTAAGTTAAGGGAGGGGTACGTCAACGATCCCGAAGCACAAGTGTTTCTAGGCGAGCTTCGCAAAGGCAAGGCGCTTAAGGAGATCAAGTTGGTGGACGGATTGCTCAAGTATAAGCAAAGTCGGGTGTATGTGCCACAAGGCAAGTTGAGGCTATTGGTTTTGGAGGAGGAACATGATAGTCCCATCGCCGGCCATAGAGGAGAAAAAGCCACCATAGCGGCGGTGTCAAGGAGGTATTATTGGCCGTGCATGAAAGAAGAAATCGCCCACTTTGTGAAGACTTGTGTCAAATGCCAATTAAACCGAGCCTCTTATCAAAAGCAAGCCGGCTTATTGCAACCGTTGCCTATCCCGCCGGGGCCATGGCATAGTGTGTCCATGGACTTCATCACGAGTTTGCCGGAGTCACGAGGCTACGATGCCATCTTGGTGATGGTGGACCGGTTTAGTAAGTTGGCGCATATGGTGCCAACCGTGGGAACGGCAACCGCTTTGGAGACCGCAAAGCTCTTTCTCAATGCATGGTGGAGGCATCACGGGTTGCCGAGAGTGATTGTATCCGATCGAGATCCGAAGTTCACAAGCGCATTTTGGAGGCATTTCTTTAGGAAGGTTGGAACAAAACTAACCTTTAGCACGGCCTTCCATCCCCAAACGGATGGCCAAACCGAGCGTGTAAATGGAGTCTTGAACCAATACTTGAGGAACTTTGTGAGTGCGGACCAACGAGATTGGGCGGACTATGTGGGTTTAGCGGAGTTTAGTTATAATGCGGCCACGCACTCGGCGACCAAGCAATCGCCATTCAAGGTGGCTTATGGAGTGGATCCGCTCCAACCCGCCGACCTAGCTCTCGAGGGGGCACATTCAACACTAGAGTTCAACCAAGATGGTGAGGACTTAGCCAAAAAGCGTGAACAAGTTTTGGAGAAGACCAAGTTGTTGTTGGAGAAAGCCCAAAAACGCTATGAAAAACAAGTCAATGCCGGAAGACGCGAAGTGGAGTATGAGGTGGGCCAAAAGGTATTGTTGAATGTGAAAAACTTCACAATGCCCGAAGGCCTCACTCCAAAGTTCATGTCAAAATTTGCGGGTCCGTTTCCGATTGTTGAACGAGTTTTCAAAGATGTTTATAAGTTGGAGTTGCCGCCCGAGATCAAAGTGCATCCGACATTCCATGTCTCACTATTAAAGCCGTTCAAGGAAGACACCTTATGGCCTAATCGTAAGCAAGTGATTAGGCCACCTCCCGACCTTGTAGGAGATCATTTGGAGTACGAGGTAGAAGGCATCCTCAAGTGTAGGAACCACAAGCGAAAAGGAAAGGAGTATTTGGTGAAGTGGCGGGGGTTTCATGAGAAAGAAGCCACTTGGGTAGCGGCAAGGGACATGGTGAATGCCAAGGAGATAGTGAAGCGCTTTGAAGAAACTAGGGCTAGAGGGTCCAACAAAAGGAAACGTAGGCATTGATGAGGACATCAATCTCCTTTAGTGGGGGAGAGATGTTAGTAGCACCCTTAACTTGGAGGCAATGTCCTCCACATTATGTACTTGTTCATTTTCGCTTAAGGCAATAAAGTTCAACTTTAGTGGTGCAAAGAGAAAAGTATAAGATGAGGTCCTAGTCTTGTACTTGTGCTTGGTTAGTGGAAGAGGGAGGAATATATATGCTAAACTAGGTTGGGTAGGCCGAGTAATGGGGACCATGGCTTAGAGGGGTCTTGGATAAAACCAAAAACCTCTTAGCCATGGTCTTGTCCGGGCGGGGGCAAGGTGATGGCGCGTGCTTATAAAAGTGCAACCCACGAGCCAATGCGAGTTGGCGCATGGGCGTCATGAACCCATGTCTCGAAAGAGCAAAGTGGGAGCCAAGTCGGGCGGGACTTGGCATCACCCCCGTGCGATCGAGACGTGGCTTAACAAAGGAAAGCCATCTCGGAGTGGCAACCGAGGCAACTTAGTAGAAGCATTGAGGTCCAACCTAGTTGTGTCAAAATGATAGAGTTAGGCTAGTGGAGCCTAACTTGGGTGGCCCCAAAGGAAGGGTCACCCAAGTAAGTCTCAAAGTAGGTGAGTCTAGTGTAGTTTAGGTCCTTGGACAAGATGTCCGGGGTTTTCCTAAACGGACCACCTAGGATCGACACCTTTGAGACTTTGCCAAATTTGAAGATGCATTGTGGGGGTAGCGCCCTAAAGAAAACACAATGCCACACCAAGAGAGGATGGCAACTTGAGAATTGGTGTGCCCGACTATAAGTATAGTCGATGAGGGCATCGACTCCATTTGGTGGGGGTGAGTGTCGCGCACCTCTCCATGAGGAGTGCCCGCAACACCATGGGCACAAGGGGGACCCCGGAGTGACACCCGGGACTTGTGACGCCATTGGTGAGAGGGACCAAGTGATCCTAAGGTGGGTGAGGGCCCCGGGCGTTTAGAACGCCTCCCACCCACAAAGACTAGGAGTCATGAGGGTAAAGCCATAAGCTATGAGTAGCTTATGGCGTCCCGATTCTAGAATGCTAAAGAACACCTCAATCTGAGGTGTGAGCTAGGAGATATGGCACTTTGAGTGGGATGCTGTCCCGGGACAGCGCCCTGGAACAGCAGGGGCCTGGGAGTGGCTCCCGGGACTGCAAAGGTTTAAACAGGCATAACTTCCTCAATACTTGCCCGAATAGGGCAAGTGAGGTGTCCATAGGGATCTACGTGAAATGTAGATGACGATAGAGTGGTTGGTTGTTAGATTCAGAGACCGCACGTGGAAGTTATGAACGTCTGAAGCTGCAGGGAGGCTTCTAGACCCAGCGGCTAAAGGAAAATGTCTACTTGGCCCCAACTCTTGGTAGAGAGACAAAAGGGATGTTGACGGTGGGGGAGGGGCCCCGCCAAAAGTCCTAGAGGCTTATATGGGTGAGGCGGCTTTGCCGACCGACCCCCCCCGGAGCATACTTGGCAATGTGCTCCGGGTGGTTGTAGTGTTGTCCTAGCAACACTATGACCAAGTAGGGAGTGGACTTCCATGGATGGAAGTCCACCTTAGCGATGGGTTACCTACTAAGGGGAAAGAGTCCCGAATGCATGTGTAGGAGGGTTTGGTGACCAAATATGGGATTGAAGGTCCGTGGTTTTGGGAGCTAACCATGCATGTGCGTGGGATGTGCAGGTTAGCGCTCGGGACACTTGCTAGAGTTGGAAAGCGATTGAGCTAAGTGGAGAAAAACTAGCAAGGGTCGCGACACACTCGCCCCCGTATGCACCTCAAAAGGTTTGTCAAATTTCGCAAACTTGAGCACGGGCGGCGAAGAGAACTTTCTCTTAAGTTCCCCAAAGGCTTTGTGGCAAGGCTCATCCCACTCTTGGGATAACCATTTCTTGCACAAGCCGGACAAGGTTCGACAACCATGGAGCTTAATGCTCCCACAAGCAATGGTCATCCATCTTGGATCAACATCCACCAATGGTAAAATCCTTCGCCTCCATGTGCACCTCAAAATGCTTATGAAAACCCGGAAACTTAACCACGTCTTGTGAAGAGAACTTGCTTTTGAGCTCCCCAAAGGCTTGGCGACAAGGCTCATCCCACTCTTGGGATAGCCATTTCCCTCAATAAGTTGAATAAGGTCCTAGCAACCTTAAAAAATTCTCGAATGAAGTGGTGGTAGTAGTTGGCTAGGCCAACAAATGACCTAAGCCCTTTTTGAATCAAGGGCCAATTCTCCTTTTGGATTGCCTTGACATTCTTCATGTTCGTCCACCAACTTCCTTTGTCACCACATACCTCAAGAACTCGATCTCTCGTTGAGCAAAGCTATTTTTCACTCCTTGGCGGTAATTTTTTTTTTTTGGACAACACATTGGTGAATACATCCTTGTATCTCACCAACATCACACCAATGTTGTTTGGGGGAGGCCCATCTTTCCTAGCCTCCCCATACGTTCCTTGGAGTTGCTCCAATTGAACCACGACCATTATGTTTTCTATTTTTCATTTGGTCTATTAAGACCAAATTCGACTCGGGTCCTCCTACCATAGGAATTCTTGTCAATTTGAACTTCAATTCTTTGCCATTATGACACATCATAATGCACTGCAAGCACACCGGCTTGCACCTCACATCTCTCATGTGAGTTTCAAAGAATGCGGCCTTCACAATGACATGCATTTCATCTATTTCACATGGTGTGAAATTTTGATAAAAATCCAATGTCCCACATTGAAAGGTTACATGCATCGCGAACTCCTTCGTCTCATGCGGTTCGCCCTTTCCAAACCGCACCTTGGTGGGTTTGCTCGCTTTATCAATTGGCAAGCTCCAACTCCCTTGTGAGCTTTGGGCTCATGAAAGAATCCGTTGCCTCTTTGTCAACTCATGAGACATATCTCCCATTCATTTGAGCCTCAAGGTACAAAAGACTTGGTCTCGGCTTAAGGCTACTAGCCTTGGCCACATGTGAGGCCAAACCCCCCACCCTTAAGCGTCCGTAGTCCGAGTAGTGGGTTTGGGCTCACATTCCTCCGCGGTATTGGATTTGGACTTGGATGAGTCCATAGTGCAAGGTTCACCCTTCAAGTGGTCTTGGATTTAACTAGCTCCTTCATAAACCCAGCTCCTTCATAAACCCAGCTTCTTAGCTTTTAACTAAACAAACCCAGCTCCTTCATAAACCCAGCTCCTTCATGAACCCAGCTCCTTAGTTTCTAACTAAACAAACCCAGGTCCTTCATAAACCCAGCTCTTTACTTTCTAACTAAACAAACCCAGCTCTTTACTTTCTAACTAAACAAACCCAGCTCCTTCATAAACCCACAACTTTGTAGTTGTAATTCCCAACTACCTCACTAATTATTCAAGCCCTTAACTAATCTTCCTACCTAATTTCCCTAATTCTACTAACAACCCCTTTCTAATCACACAATTCTTCTCTAATCCTAAAATCCTAAAATCCTAGAGAGGAGAGGGGGAGAGAGAATTTCCTAACTTCACTAAGACTAACTAATCCACACAAGTATATTTTTGCACTCATCACAACATCAAGTGCTCAACTCTTAAACATGGAACTTGCAACCACGTGTATTCAAAACATGAACTTAAAGTACCACAAATTGGAATCATGAATTAACTTTAAAATCCTTCACGTCAACACTAATTCTACCAAGAGGTCAAGCCCTCTTCAAGGCTAACAAGCCTTGGCTCTCAAACTAAAAACTAAGCACACACATGTGCTCCAATATGGCTTCCCACACCCACACTTATAACTCGTGGGGTGCCTTGGAGCACAAAGGAAAGAGAGGATGAGTGAGGGAAGAATGAGGGATTATATAGTAAGCTTGAGGGGGTGAGCACCCTCAAGGCTCACGATAAGCCCTTGAGATTTCCTCCTACTTAGTAGGCGCCAATCCTATCTTCTAAACCTTCCTCCCTCAAATGATCAACAAGGATCCTAATTCGAACATTTAACTAGCCTTGGCTTTCTACCTACCACACTTTACCAAACTTGGGATGCTTCAACCCAAACTTAGCCTCCTTCGCTTTCCGCCGCCATAACTTTCTCCCCTTACTTTCCCAAATCGTCGCTCACCACTTAATTCAAACCACGATGCTTAACTCGTGATTTGATTGGTGCTTTGAGAATTTGCTTATCCTCCACCTTGCATTCTTCCTTGGGCCTTCCCCATTAAGTGGCCATGATGAGGTGGTCCACTTGTGCGCTCCATGTGATCCTCCATTCATCCCAATTCGAATGCACTTGCCTCTTGAGTCACTTTGGTTGTCTCCATCCATTTGTACTAGCCTACTCACTAACTACTCAATCCAAGTTCTCCTTACCTATCCTCATTCACTCAAATCCTTCCGAAGGTAAAAACACAATAACAACTCACATCCTAGCCTCTTACAACATGGTACTTCTAAGACTAACATTTCACTCTTTTTATATTTTTGTGAAGTAACATGCTACTTCAAAGTGCATCAACTAACGTTTCAAGGGTCTAAGACTAAATGTGGGCACCCTTTTGGGCTCACATAATTGGCGACCATCGGGGGATGAATCCAAACATCTCTTGCTCCAAGGGTAAGTTGCCTAGTCAAGCTCGGTACTCCTTACATCTACTTCCCGATGTACGGGTAGGAAAGAGCTCACCATTCAACGTTTCCAATTGAATTGAATTATTAGGAAAGACCTCATAGACAAGGTAAGGTCCTAACCATACCGCATTGAATTTCGCCGGAAATTCAAGCTTTCGTGCGTCTTGAATCATGACCATCATTCCCGGTGTTAGGGCCCTTCTCTTATGTCGTTTGTCGAAAGTAATCTTTCTCCTTCTTTGGATTGCCTCAATATGTTGAGCCGCCATTCTCCTCCCTTCGTCAAGTGCTTCCAAATCGGTTAGTCGATTTCGTAAGGATTGACTTTCGGTAAGTCTCGTACTCACGGCCACCCTAAGTGACTCGACTTCATATTCGATTGGTAGTGTCGCTTCAAGACCATAGACTAAGGAAAATGGTGTAGCACGCGTAGTTACCTTATAGGTTGTACGGTATGCCCAAAGTGCCGCCGTTAGTTTCGTATCCCAATCCCGCTTCGAGTCTATAACCGTCTTGCATAGTATACTCACCAAAATTCCGTTAACCCTTTCCGTTTGTCCATTGGTTTGTGGGTGGTAGGGAGTAGTCTTCCGGTGATCAATTTTAAATTTCTCTGTCATCTCTCGAATCAAGTCATTCAAAAAGTGAGTACCCCTATCGCTTACTAGGATCTTCGGCACCCGGAACCGCGAAATTATGTTTTCGTACATAAATGTTGCCGCGTGTTCCGCCGTGTCGGTCTTCACCGCTTTGGCTTCCGCCCACTTGGTGAGGTACTCGGTTGCCACCACAATATATTTCATTCCTTTTGAAGATTGGGGATGGACCTCACCCACATAGTCGATGCCCCATTTTTCGAAAGGAATTAAGGGTAATGATACATGTAAAGGCATCTCCATTCTAAGGTCGTTTCGGGCATACCGTTGGCAAGCGTCGCATTTCCTTACATAGTCATGGGCGTCCTTAAATAGTGTAGGCCAAAAGTAGCCCGCTCTAAGTATTTTTTGCCCGGTGAGTTGACCCGAGAAGTGACCGCCGCAAGCGCTATCGTGGCAAGCGATTAAAATCGCTTCAACCTCCGTTTTTGACACGCATCGTCGTAAAATACCATCGGACCCCCTTCTAAACAACCTATGGCCCACTACAACAAATTGCCTACTATTTACCCTCACCTTCCTTCTCTCTTCTTTTGTCCACTCTTTGGGCAACTTGTGGGTTGTTAGAAATTCCACTATGCCCGCATACCACTCCGGTGTAGAAGTGACCACAAAGAGGCTATCATCTACTAACATATCATTTACCGGATTTTTTCCTATCTCCTCCGACAACCTAGACAAGTGGTCCGCTTGTAAATGCATACGACCCGGTTTATATTCCACCGTGTAGTCGAATTCTTCTAATAACAAAACCCACCTAGCTAACCTACCACTTAACTCCGCCTTGTTAATTAGATACTTGATAGCCATGTGGTCAACAAAAAATACAACCGGGTTGCACATGAGGTAATGCCTAAACTTTTTAACGGAAAACACCATGGCTAGGCACTCCCTCTCCGTTGTAGAGTAGTTTCTTTCGGCGGGGGTCAATTGCTTACTCGCATAAGCTATAGGTTGATCCTTCTCTTTTTCTCCCGTTGCTTGACAAAGCGCACTCCCTATTGCCACATTACTAGCATCACAATAGACGTGAAAAGGTTTACCCCAATTGGGTGGTATCAACACCGGATAGGTGCTCAACCTATCCCGCACTTCCTCAAAGGCTTTTTGACAAGCATCCGTCCACTCGAATTTGACATCCTTTTTGAGCAAATGGGTAATGGGCACCGCTATCTTTGAAAAATTAGGAATAAGTTCCCGGTACCATCCCACATGTCCTAACAACTTAGAGATCCCCTTGGAATTGGTTGGAGTTGCCAAGTCGCTTATGGCCGCAATCTTATCCGGATCGGGTTCTCTACCTTTCTCACTAACAACATAACCCAACAACACTCCCTTATTCACTCCCAAAAATGTCTTATCCGGGTTCAATGCTAACCTCATCTTCCTACACCTAACCAATGCCTCCCTAACACAATGTAGGTGATCATCCACATTACTTTGTGTGCTAAAATCGTCCACAAAGACGGTCATGGATTTGAACAACAAGTCGGTGAAGATATACATTACTAATCGTTGGAAAGTAGCCGGGGCATTACATAACCCAAATGGCATCACTACCCACACAAAAGTACCCCAAGGTGTAGTAAAAGCCGTTTTATGGATATCTTGGAGGGCTATGGAAATTTGATTATAACCCGCATACCCATCTATAAAGGTATATCGCGAATGACCTCCAACCTCCTCAAGCAACAAGGTGATAAAAGGTAAGGGGAAGTGATCCTTTTGTGTGCACGAATTCAATTTCCTATAGTCGACACAAACCCTTAATTTCCCATTTTTTTTCTTTACTAAGACCATAGGAGAAACCCAATCCGTGATTTCCACCGGCTTGATAAACCCGGCCTTCAATAACCTTTCCAATTCCGCTTTCACCAACAATTGCAATTGAGGATTCATTCTCCTCTCCTTTTGTCTAATTGGCCGCGCCCCCGGAATTAAAGGAATCCGGTGCTCTACCATTTCCCTAGGAATTCCCTTAAGCTCATCGTAGGACCATGCAAAAGTATCACTAAACTCATCCACCAAATTGCTATACTCCCTAACCTCTTTCTCCCCCAATTTGGAGCCCATCTTCATTTGTCGGGTTTTTCCATTCTTTAATTTCACATCCACGTACCGCCAATCCGCTTCCGACACATGTGCTTGTTCCTCTTTGTTCCGATACCAATCGGAAGGCACATTGGGGTAATCTTTCACATCTTGACCTACAACTATCCCCGTAGACGTGGTCTTGAAATGTAAAGGCTCCTCCAATTTCGATGACTCAATAATCACATCCTCCTCTTGAGTCCCATCTACATGAATTAAACTAACCTCACCCTCTTCCACGTCATCTACCCAAGGTGTTAACCCACCGCTAACCCACTCTTCCTCGGTGAGCACCTCACATGGCTCCAACAATGAGCCCTCTCCTAAACTAACACTAGGAAATTCACTCCCTAAGCCTACTTGGTGAAATGTAACCATTACATCAACCTCGGACTCGGGGTACTCCCTTAGCCATTGGGCATAATCCCCATTATCCCCATAATTGTAAAAATTAGGACCTAGACTTCCCGAGCCCGAATCCATAACAACCCTTTGACCTTCGGGATGGACGACTCCCACCAATGCCTTGCCAATCTCATTCTCGTTTAAGTCATCAATTTCCTTCTCCAATGGCAAATACATCTCCTTCTTCATCCATCCTTCTAATGAACCAATGGACACTATGACCCTATTACCCTCCGGACCATAAGTGATGGATGGTTTAGGTCCACCCCAATTGACCATAGCATTCGCCATCCGCAACCAAGGCCTACCTAGCAAAATGGGGAAGGTGTCCTTGTTGGAGTGCATTTTAATGACATGGAAGGTGACCAAGTACTCCTCACCTCCCGTAGTCATTCTACAATCCTTGATCATCCCCAAAGGCGTAGTCGAACTTTGATTTGCCATATTTATGACCAAAGGTGAAGGCCCCGTGAGTCCAAGTCCCAATTTTTTCATAGTATCCTCCGGTAGTATATTTAGACTACTCCCTCCGTCGACTAGCACATTAGGAACCACCTTATCTACTATAACAACTTCTATTTCTATAGCTTTCACGTCTCTTCCACCTTGTGATTGGATCCTAGCGGCTATTTTAGCTTTCACCTTCCTCATCCTCTTGTGTACCGGCATTCCCTCCTTTAATGTTTTCCTTGCCGTGGGTGAAATTTCCAATAGTTGGCCGAAAGTAATATCCGCCTTGAGTGTACTAAGGTCCGCCCACAAGTCGTACCCGGTAGATCTTTCCACCTTAGAATTACCCACTACGTCGAATTCGTCTACGGGAACCCCCGGTCCTTCCCATTCACCCACATCGCTATTATCCAAGTCATGTACCGCATTAGTCCTCTCCCTATCTTGTAAAATTATATTTTCCCTCTCCACATCCTTAGTAGCTCTTCTAGCTACCCTATCCAACTCGGAGAGATTAATCTCTTCATCCGAAGAGTAATTTCCTTGCTCTCCTATTCCTACCTCCAACGGGGCATCCCCTCTCCTAGCCCTAGTAGTTACCGCTAGTGCAGGTGCTTCTTCAACCACACCCTTACCCTTCACTAACTCATATGTAATAGCATTGGTGTGAGGAGGCCATTGACTTTGCTCCTCTCCAATTCTCGTTGGGAGAGGAAGCATGTCATCACATGTGGCCTCCAACACTCCATCCATGAACCTAACATCTTGGGAGTTAGATGGTCCCGGATCCGTTGGAGGCGCTTGTCTCCCGTTACTACCATTAGGTGGAACTCCTTGTCTATTTTGTATTGGAATGTAACCGGTTGTAGTTTGCAAGCCCGCCGGTGGATGAAAAGTTTGCCTAGCATTACTATGGTCATAGTATAAGTTAGGTGGCCTAAGTTCATTGGCCGGTACTCCTTGTGGCCTAGCACCTCGCATATTATCCCTTGCTTGTTGTTGTGGATTAGCCACCGGGTAAGGGACATTAATTATTTTGTCCGGTTGGCGACACGTATCCGAGGGATGACTTCCTCCACAATTGCTACAATTAAACTCTTGACCTTCGGACCAACATTGTCCTTGAGCGTGCCACCTTCCACAAAAGGGATGAAATTCCTTCTTCTCTAAATTTTGGCCACCTTGCCCTCTAGGTTGTGGTCCTCTATTGCTTCCATTTCCATAGTGAGGTGGCGCTTGACCTCGTTGATTTTGTTGAGGTGGGTTACCGTTTCCTCTTTGGTCACGGTTTTGTCCACTTCTACAAAATTGACGCGTGTGGCCCGGTTGGCCACATTGGACACACCATAATCCGGAAGAATGCCTACCCGACTCAACCGGGGGTGGAGGCCCCGGTTGTTGACTCCGGATCATTAATGACATTTGATCCGTGAGGCTTTGCATTTGTTTTATCATAGCCTCTTGGAATCCTAGTTGGCTAGCACCTAGTCTTCTCTCAACCTCCTCCAAGTGTGGATCCGTTCTAGGGGCCGGTAGTGCCAAAAGAGGTGCCGGTTCCCTAACCGCTAAAGGTCGGGGACCGGTGTCCACAATGGCATATGGAATTTGGTTCTCATACTTAGCGGGTTCTACCGCTACCACCCTAGGGCGTATGGGGATGAATTGTGGGATCAATTCATCCTCCCTTCTCCATAGCCTTTCGTGATCTTTATCCAAGTTTTCAATATCTCTAGCCGCACGCTTGGCATCCGCCAAGGTCAAGGGATTCCTTTCTAGAACACCCCTAATAGTTCCGGACTTAAAAAACCCTTGAATGAAAAATTGCTTTAGCGTGTCGTCGTTGAGCATGGTACCCACAAATCTAGTGCACACTAAATCAAACCTCCTAATGTAAGCCGAAATTTCTTCCTCCCTTCCTTGCTTCAATGACGACAATGCCCTTAATGCGGTACTTTGACCCACTTCCGGCCTAAATTCGTTAAGAAACTCCCTTTGTAATTGTTCCCATCCCCTAAAATGTCCCTCGGCATGATCCCGATATCATTCATAGGCTTCCCCCTCTAGAGTGGTAGGAAACCACACTAACCAATAACCCGGGTCGGTTATGAGGAAGCTAGCCAACCGTTCGATATACCGTTCCATGTGCCGAGAAGGGTCCTCATCCTTGGTCCCATAAAATTTAGGGAGATGAGATGGCATATCCATCGCCGCTAAATTTTGTGGAACCACAATTGGTAGGCCTCTTGGCCTAACCAATGGGTCTATTGGAGGTATAGGAGGTATGGGCGGAATTGGGGGTATGGGTGGTGGATCCATCCCCCGTTCCTCGGCCATGGTGACCGGTGAACTATTCAACAATCCCCTATCAACTTCTACCGGGAATTCTTCTCTAAGTGTGTAATTTTCCGAAGAAGTTTCACCACTCAATTTGGAGGGAGTGATCTCCTCTTCAAGTTGAGCTCCAAGTTCTAAGGTGTCTAGAATTGACCTAGTCCTAGGTTCGACGTTCAAACAACTCTCTATTCTAACATTATCTTGTTCTAATCTATCACTGATTTTAGAGGACCGCCTCTTTCGAGTAGATTTCTCCAGTCCTACTATCAAAATTGGTTTTTGTGAGCGAGTCCTACCTTGCATTCCATAAGAATCGATCGACCCTCACTTGACCACACATAATCCTAGCAATTCCCCTCTTAATATTTTCACTTGTCTTGGTGTGGTTATAATTTTTTTAGGAGGTGAGGAAAAGAACCTGCAAGCCCACTTAGGTGAAAGAATCCCAATAGGGGATAGGCATGTTCATGTTAATTTTTTGGTTAAGTCGAAGCATCACCTCCGCACCTTCCCGCAAATTAACACTTACCACAATACCGATTGTGAAGGGGTGACCTTCCGAGTAGATTATGTTAAAAGTCGAGGCTTCACCCTTCAACTTCTCACACCATCCACAATTCGGGAATTACCCTCTACAACGGATAACAACAATCACGAGTACAAAAGGCATTCCTTAATTAGTTAATGAGTTCACTTTGAAGAAATAAACATACCTTGAGCAATCGCATCCCCCTGTGAGTTAGCACTCCCCTCAATCGTGACTCAATGTAACAACACCATAAACTTTGTGAAATATTAATTTAATCTAGAGCATGAAATGACAACTCCCAAAACTTTGAGACTCACCCCGAGGTGAGTGTCAAAGTTCAATGTCCTAAGGTGAATTTACCCTCTAATGTTTTAATGAGCTACTCGGTTATAGGTTCCTTTTAAGTTCTTAGCAAATCCCCAAAAAGGTTGAGGACGTACCTTCGCCGCGCTCCTTCCTTAAAAATGAATTTGCGTAATTGACAATGCAATTCATTCCAAGGAATAGTTGAAATACAATGAATTCAAATGTAACCCAAAGAGAGAATACTTACCGAGTTTCGGGTGCTCCTTCCCTTCTCTCAAGTTTGTGTCTCCAATTTTTCCTAGTTGCCTCCAAGTCTCCTAGTCGCCTCCAAGTCTTGTAACTACCTTCCGCTTCGCTCCCGGCGGACGCACCAATTATGTGAGGCCAAACCCCCCACCCTTAAGCGTCCGTAGTCCGAGTAGTGGGTTTGGGCTCACATTCCTCCGCGGTATTGGATTTGGACTTGGATGAGTCCATAGTGCAAGGTTCACCCTTCAAGTGGTCTTGGATTTAACTTTGGTCTTTGCTTCCTTTGTCTTGCCATCGCGAGAGTGCTCCACATTCTCCATTAATTTGTGCACGTGGTTTATTTTTAAAGAGAGGATGCAAGTGTTAAAAAAAACACTATTCTCTATAGTCAATCTCAAATACATTTACTTGTGAAAGCCACCATAACACTAACTAGCATAATGTAACTAACTACTTGTCTATGAGCTAATTAGGTAGGCTATCTACTAAGCTCCTTCATGAACCCATCTCTTTACTTTCTAATTACATAAACCCAGCTCCTTCATAAACCCAGCTTCTTAGCTTCTAACTAAACAAACCCAGCTCCTTCATAAACCCAGCTCCTTCATGAACCCAGCTCCTTAGCTTCTAACTAAACAAACTCAGCTCCTTCATGAACCCAGCTCCTTAGCTTCTAACTAAACAAACCCAGGTCCTTCATAAACCCAGCTCTTTACTTTCTAACTAAACAAACCCAGCTCCTTCATAAACCCACAACTTTGTAGTTGTAATTCCCAACTACCTCACTAATTATTCAAGCCCTTAACTAATCTTCCTACCTAATTTCCCTAATTCTACTAACAACCCCTTTCTAATCACACAATTCTTCTCTAATCCTAAAATCCTAAAATCCTAGAGAGGAGAGGGGGAGAGAGAATTTCCTAACTTCACTAAGACTAACTAATCCACACAAGTATATTTTTGCACTCATCACAACATCAAGTGCTCAACTCTTAAACATGGAACTTGCAACCACGTGTATTCAAAACATGAACTTAAAGTACCACAAATTGGAATCATGAATTAACTTTAAAATCCTTCACGTCAACACTAATTCTACCAAGAGGTCAAGCCCTCTTCAAGGCTAACAAGCCTTGGCTCTCAAACTAAAAACTAAGCACACACATGTGCTCCAATATGGCTTCCCACACCCACACTTATAACTCGTGGGGTGCCTTGGAGCACAAAGGAAAGAGAGGATGAGTGAGGGAAGAATGAGGGATTATATAGTAAGCTTGAGGGGGTGAGCACCCTCAAGGCTCACGATAAGCCCTTGAGATTTCCTCCTACTTAGTAGGCGCCAATCCTATCTTCTAAACCTTCCTCCCTCAAATGATCAACAAGGATCCTAATTCGAACATTTAACTAGCCTTGGCTTTCTACCTACCACACTTTACCAAACTTGGGATGCTTCAACCCAAACTTAGCCTCCTTCGCTTTCCGCCGCCATAACTTTCTCCCCTTACTTTCCCAAATCGTCGCTCACCACTTAATTCAAACCACGATGCTTAACTCGTGATTTGATTGGTGCTTTGAGAATTTGCTTATCCTCCACCTTGCATTCTTCCTTGGGCCTTCCCCATTAAGTGGCCATGATGAGGTGGTCCACTTGTGCGCTCCATGTGATCCTCCATTCATCCCAATTCGAATGCACTTGCCTCTTGAGTCACTTTGGTTGTCTCCATCCATTTGTACTAGCCTACTCACTAACTACTCAATCCAAGTTCTCCTTACCTATCCTCATTCACTCAAATCCTTCCGAAGGTAAAAACACAATAACAACTCACATCCTAGCCTCTTACAACATGGTACTTCTAAGACTAACATTTCACTCTTTTTATATTTTTGTGAAGTAACATGCTACTTCAAAGTGCATCAACTAACGTTTCAAGGGTCTAAGACTAAATGTGGGCACCCTTTTGGGCTCACATATCCTCACCATTTCACCAAGTACTCCTTTGTACATTTTCTTTCATTTTCACTTGGGCTTCCTACACTTGAGGATGCCCTCTTACCTGATGTTCCAAATGACCTCCACAAGGTTGGGACGTGGCCTAATCACTTGCTTGTGATCGGGCCACAAGGTGTCGTCCTAAAATGACTTTCGTAATGAGACATGAAATGTCGGATGCACTTTGATCTCCGGCGGTAATTCCAACTTATACATGTCCTTGAACACTTGTTCCACAATGGAAAACGAAGCTCCAATTTTGGACATGAACTTTTGGAGTAAGGCCTTTGGGCAAGGTGAAGTTGTCCACATTCAACAACACCTTATTGGCCCACCTCATACTCCACTTTGCGTCTTCCGGCATTGATTTGCACTCCGTAGCACCTTCGGGCTTTCTCCACCAACAACTTGGTCATCTCCAAGACTTGTTTACCATCCTTGGCCAAGTCCTCACCATCTTGGTTGAACTCTAGTGTTGAATGTGCCCCCTCGAGAGATAGGTTAATAGGTTGGAGCGCATCCACTCCATAAGCCACCACGAAAGACCACCCCTTGGTAGCCAAGTGCGTGGCTACATTGCAATTACACTCCGCTCGACCCACATAGTCCGCCCAATCTCCTTGGTCCGCCCCCACCAAGTTCCTCAAGTATTGCTTCAAGACTCCATTCACATGCTCCGCTTTCCCATTCATTTGGGAATGCAAGGCCGTGCTAAACCTTAGTTTTATTCCGACCTCCTTAGAGAAATGCATTGAAAATGCACTTGTGAACTTTGGATCTTGATCCCACACAATCACTTGTGGCAACCCGTGATGCCTCAACCATCCTTTGAGAAAAGGCTATGCGGTCTCCAACGCGGTGGCGGTTCCCACAATCGCCACCATGTGTGCCAACTTGGCAAACCGCTCTACCATCAACAAGATGGCATCATACCCATGTGACTCGGGCAAACTTGTGATCAAGTCCATGCACATACTATGCCATGGCGCCGACGGGATAGGCAACGGTTGCAAGAAACCGCCTTGCTTTTGGTAAGAGGCTCAGTTCACTTGGCACTTTGATTCAAGCCTTCACAAAGTGGGCTATATCTTCCTTTATGCACCGCCAATGGTACCTCCATGATACCATTCTATGGCGATTTTTTCCTTTCTCCTCTAAGGCCGGCAATAGGACTATCAAATTCCTCCTTCAAAACCGATAGCCTCTACTTGCCTTGTGGCACATACACCCAACTTTGCTTGCACTTGAACAATCCGTCCACCAACTTAACCTCTTTGAGCACCTTGCTCTTGCGAAGCTCACCTAAAAGCTTTTGTGCTTTGGGGTAGTTAATTTATCCCTCCCGTATCTTGCATCACAAGTTTCCTTTGCCGGCACACATTAGCCACAAGGTTTGGATGGTTCTCATTGCTTGGAACTCTTCCCGTCTACTTAGCGCATCCGGCACCACATTTCCACGGTCCGGTTTGTGGACCAAATCCACCTTCGTAAGCGCCAAACTATCATGCCACCGCAATGAGTTGGCGCTCACTTGCGCTTGTATATGTTAAAATACTTTTAGGACACATTGTCCATGTAGACCTTTGCTTTGTGCGACCCCAAATAATGTCGCCACATCTTCAAGCAATGCACTACGGCAAAGAAATTCTTTGTCATGAGTTGGTTGTCTTCTTTGACAACCATCGAGCCTCAAGCCCCCATATGCAAAGGCCATCCATCTTACATTAACAATCCATCATTGGCAAAGTTACTCACCCCCGTAAGCACCTCAAAAGGTTTGTCAAACTCCACGAACTTGAGCACGGGCGGCGAAGAGAACTTGCTCTTAAGCCCCCCAAAGACTTGGTGACAAGGCTAGTCCCACTCTTGGGATAGCCATTTCTTTCACAAGTCGGACAACCATCGAGCTTCATGCTCCCATATGCAATGGCCATTTTTTTTTTACATCAACATCCGCCAAATAAAGTCCCTCGCCCCCGTATGCACCTCAAAAGGTATGTCAAACTCCGCGAACTTGAGCACGGGCGGCGAAAAGAACTTCGTCTTAAGCTCCCCAATGGCTTGGTGGCACGACTCATCCCACTCTTGGGATAGCCATTTCTTGTACAAGCCGGACAAGGTTCGACAACCATGAAGCTTAATGCTCTCATAAGCAATGGTCATCCATCTTGGATCAACATCTGCCAATGATAAAGTCCTTCGTCTCCATGTGCACCTCAAAATGCTTATGAAAACCCGGAAACTTAACCACATCTTGTGAAGGGAACTTGCTCTTGAGCTTCCCAAAGGCTTGGTGACAAGGCTCATCCCACTCTTGGGATAGCCATTTTTTCAACAAATTGCCTAAGGTCCTAGCAACCTTAGAAAAACCTCGAATGAAGTGGTGGTAGTAGTTGGCTAGGCCAACAAATGACCTAAGCCATTTTCTTGAGTCAAGGACCAATTCTCCTTTTGGATGGCCTTGATATTCTTCATGTTTGTCACCAACTTCCTTTGTCACCACATACCTCTAGAACTCAATATCTTGTTGAGCAAAGTTATTTTCATTTCTTGGCGGTAACTTTTGGGCAACACATTGGTGAATACATCATTGTATCTCTCCAACATCCCACCAAAGTGGTTTAGGGGAGGCCCATCTTTCCTAGCCTCCCCATAAGTTCTATCGAGTTGCTCCAATTGAACCACGACTATTATGTTGGCCATTTTTCATTTGGTCCATGAAGACCAAATTCAACTTGGGTCCTCCTACCATAGGAGTCCTTATCAATTTGAACTTCATCTCTTTGTCATTATGACACATCATAATGCACCGCAAGCACACTGGCTTGCACCTCACATCTTTCATGTGAGTTTCAAAGAAGGTGACCTTTCCAATGACATGCACCTCATTTATTTCACATAGAGTGAAATGTTGACAAAAATCTAATGTCCCACATCAAAAGGTTACATGCATCGCCGCCTCCTTTGCTTCATGCGGTTCGCCCTTTGCAAACCGTACTTTGGTGGGCTTGCCGGCTCTACCCGTCCGCGAACCCCAACCCCCTTGTGAGCTTTCGGCTCATGAAAGAGTCCGTTGCCTCTTTGACAACTCATGAGACATATCTCCCATTCATTTGAGCCTCAAGGTATACATGACTTGGCCTTGGCTTAAGGCTACTAGCCTTGGCCACAAAGCCACCATCTAATTCTCCGTCCACCGCAACAATATGTTTTGGCTCGGTCCGCAAAGCCAACTTTTAACATTTCGTCCATGGGACGAATTGGTTTAGTGCCACAAAAGCAATTTCCAATAATTTGTCCACAAAACAAACATGTTTTCCCTTGATAGCACAAAGCCACCTTCCCACACTCCGTATGCGGCACGAACATGAATTGCCTTGGTAGGACAAACCCACCTTCCAACATTCCGTCCGCGGCATGAGTATGATTTGCCTTGGAAGCATAAAGCCACCTTTCAACATTCCGTTAGCGGCACCAACATATTTTGCCTAAGTAAAATGAACCAAACAATTTGCACTCATTTCTTTGGGACCAACTTTGGCTAAAGCCACTTGTGGTGATGCGCCGCCAAACTTTTCTTCGGGACCATCGGATTCAATGATCTTGCAAACTTGATGATCCCCACCATGTCCTCAAGAAGCCTTGGGGACTTAAACAAGGCATCCACCACCCGCTTTTAAAACCCCACCTAAAACGATGCATTTCTTAGAAAGCTCGTCCGTTTTAGGTGTATCCTTCATTTGTGCGTTTGAATAGCGCACATAGGCCTTAAGAGGCCATGGGTGCCTCATTAGCACCAAGTTCATTTTAACATCCGAACCTTCGAAGCATCTCGAATTGAATTTCAATCCAACATTAATACCCTCCAAGGTTTTGGGTGCATTCGGTATTCTAGGCCCCAAATGTTTTTTTGGGGTTTGCGGGAGCCCTTTTCAAAGCACTCCTCCATTTTCCTTACCAAATCCACCCTCATGCCCACCATTGTCATTAGAACCAATGGTATGGTCAAATTCCACTTGCACATGATCCTTGTTCCAATTTGAGCCTCACAACCTTTTGGAAACCCCGGGCTCACCATCATAACCCGCATTTTTGATACCCATGTTTCCCTCAAAGTGCAAGTTCAAAACTTGGAACCCTGCTCTGATACCAAGTGTCGCAACCCTTGCTAGGTCCCTTAATAATCTTGCCAATTTTCAATTCTAGCAAAGGTTACGAGTCGCTAACCCTTCGCATTCCGCCATGCTAATGGATAGCTCCTCTTACCCCGGACCAATAGTTCATAGGAGGGAACCAACCCTCCTACTTTGCTTTCGGGACTCACCCCTTAATCGGTAACCCATTTCCCCAATGTGGACTTCCATCCATGGAAGTCCAATCCTATGTTGATCATCGCGTTGCCGGATCAACACTACAACAACCCGAAGCATACTAGGCAACCATGGCCTCACAATAGGCCAAAGCCCATGGAGGCCTTGCCGTTCGGCCTCGGGTGGGTGAGGCCACACCACCTCACCCATATAAGCCTCTAGGACTCTACCCGGGGCCCCTACCCCACCGTCAACCAACCTCTTGTCTCTCTACCAAGAGTTGGGGCCAAGTGGACATTTTCCTTTAGCTGCTGGGCCTAGAACCCCCCAGCAGCTTCAGACCATCATAACTTCCTTGTATGATGTCTGATCATAACAACCAACCACTCCATCTTCATCTACGCTTCACGTAGATGCCGATGGACTCCTCACTTGCCCCATTCGGGCAAGTGTTGAGGAAGTTATGCCTGTTTGATCCTTGGCAGTCCCGGGAATCGCTCCCAGGCACTGCTGTAACAGGGCGCTGTCCCGGGACAGCGCCCCACTCAAATGGCCATAACTCCTAGCTCACACCTCCGATTGAGGTGTTCTTGAGCTTTCTAGAATCACCATGCCATGAGCTACGCATAACTCATGGCCTTACCCTTGTGCCTCCTAGTCTTCGTGGGTGGGAGGCGTTCCCAACGCCCGGGGCCCTCACCCACACTAGGATCACTTGGGCCCTCTCACCAACGGCGCCACAAGTCCCGGGTGTCACTCCGGGGTCCCCCTTGTGCCCATGGTGTTTCGGGCACTCCTCATGGAGAGGTGCGCGACAACAATGGTGGGCACTAAGGTGGATTCGGTAAGGAAAATGGAGGAGTGCTTTGAAAAGGGCTCCCACAAACCTCAAAAAGTATTTGGGGCCTAGAATACCGAATGCACCTAAAACCTTGGAGGGTATTAATTTTGGATTGAAATTCCAATTTGAAATGCTTAAAAGGTGGTGATGTTGGAATTGGTGCAAATGAAGCACCCGGGGCCTCCTAAGGCCTATGTGCGCTATTCAAACGCACAAGTGAAGGATACACCTAAAATGGACGAGCTTTGTGAGACATGCATCGTTTTAGGTGGGAATTCAAAAGCGGGTGGTGAATTCCATGTCCGAGTCCCCAAAGCTTCTTGAGGATGTATCGGGGATCTTTAAGATTTGAAGAACATTGAAGTCGATGGTCCTAAAAAGAAGTTCGACGGCGCACCACCATGAAGTGGGTTTAGCCGAAAGAGGCCCCAAGGAAATGAGCGCAAGTAGTTTGGCCCATTATACCAAGGCAAATCATGCTAGCTCGTGCCGTGGACGAAATGTGAGAAGGTGGTTCGGTGGTACCAAGCTAGATCATATTTGTGCCACGGACGGAGTGTTAAAAGTTGGCCTTGCGGACCAAGCCAAACTCATGGTGTTGCCGAGGACCAAATGTTAGACGATGGCTTTGTGGCCAAGGCTAGTAGCCTTAAGCCAAGGCCAACTATTTTATATCTTGAGGCTCAAATGAATGGGACAAACGTCTAATGGGTTGACAAAGAGGCAAGCCATGCCTTCTTGAGCCCAAAACTCATAAGGGAGTTGGGGCTTGCCGATTGGTAGAGCGGGCAAGCCCACCAAGGTGCGGTTTGGAAAGGGCAAACCGCATGAGACAAAAGAGGCCGCGATGCATGTAACCTTTCAATGTGGGACATTGGATTTTTGTCAAAATTTCACACCATGTGAAATAGATGAAATGCATGTCATTGTGAAGGCCGCCTTCTTTGAAACTCACATGATAGATGTGAGGTGCAAGCCGGTGTACTTGCGGTGCATTATGATGTGTCATAATGGCAAAGAATTGAAGTTCAAATTGACAAGGACTCCTATGGTAGGAGGATCTAAGTTGAATTTGGTCTTAATGGACCAAATGAAAAATAGAAAGCATAATGGTCGTGGTTCAATTGGAGCAACTCCAAGGAACGTATGGGGAGGCTAGGAAAGATGGGCCTCCCCCAAACAACATTGGTGTGATGTTGGTGAGATACAAGGATGTATTCACCAATGTGTTGCCCAAAAAAAACATTACCGCCAAGGAGTGAAAAATAACTTTGCTCAACGAGAGATTGAGTTCTTGAGGTGTGTGGTGATAAAGGAAGTTGGTGGACGAACATGAAGAATGTCAAGGCAATCCAAAAGGAGAATTGGCCCTTGATTCAAAAAGGGCTTAGGTCATTTGTTGGCCTAGCCAATTAGTACCACCACTTCATTCGAGAGTTTTCTAAGGTTGCTAGGACCTTATTCAACTTATTGAGGAAATGGCTATCCCAAGAGTGGGATGAGCCTTGTCACCAAGCCTTTGGGGAGCTCAAAAACAAGTTCTTTCCGCCGCCCGTGCTTAAGTTCGCAGACTTTGACAAATCTTTTGAGGTGCATACGGGGGCGAGTGACTTTATCATTGGCGGATGTTGAGGCAAAATAGATGACCATTGCATATAAGAGCATGAAGCTCGATGGTTGTCCAACCTGGTCCAACTTATGCAAGAAATGGCTATCCCAAAAGTGGGATGAGCCTTGCCACCAAGTCTTTAAGGAGCTTAAGACCAAGTTCTCTTCGCCGCCCGTGCTCAAGTTTGCAAAATTTGACAAACCTTTTGAGGTGCATACGGGGGCGAGTAACTTTACCATTGGCGGATGTTGATCCAAGATGGATGCCCATTGCATATGTTAGCATTAGGCTTAAAGGTTGTCAAACCTTGTGCGACTTGTGAAAGAAATGGCTATCTCAGTGGGATGAGCCTTGCCCCAAAGTCTTTGGGGAGCTTAATACAAAGTTGTCTTTGCCACCCGTGTTCAAGTTCGCGGAGCTTGACAAACCTTTTGAGGTGCATACGGGGGAGGCGAGTGACTTTGCCATTGGCGGATGGTTAACGTAAGATGGATGGCCATTGCATATGAGAGCGTTAAGCTTGATGGTTATCCGACCTTATCCGACTTGTGGAAGAAATGGCTATCCCAAAAGTGGGATGAGCCTTGCCACCAAGTCTTTGGGGAGCTTGAGAGCAAGTGTTCTTAGACGCCCGTGCTCAAGTTCGCGGAGCTTGACAAACCTTTTGAGGTACATACGGGGGTGAGTGACTTTGCCAATGGTGGATTATGTGTAAATGGATGGCCATTGCACATGGGAGCATGAAGCTCGATGGTTGTCAAAGAAGACAACCAACTCATGACAAAGAACTTCTTTGCCGTAGTGCATTGCTTGAAAATGTGGCGACACTATTTGAGGTCGCACAAAGCAAAGGTCTACATGGACAATGGTCCTAACAGAATTTTGACATTCAAGTGCAAGTGAACGCCAAGTCATTGCGGTGGCATGATAGTTTGGCGCTTATGAAGGTGGATTTGATCCACAAACCGGACCGTGGAAATGTGGTGCCGGATGCACGAAGTAGACCAGAAGAGTTCCAAGCAATGAGAACCATCCAAACCTTGTGGCTAATGTGTGCCGGCAAAGGAAACTTGTGATGCAAGATACGGGAGGGGTAAATTAACTACCCCAAAGCACAAAAACTTTTAGGTGAGCTTCGCAAGAGCAAGGTGCTCAAAGAGGTTAAGTTGGTGAACGGATTGTTCAAGTGCAAGCAAAGTTGGGTGTATGTGCCACAAGGCAAGTTGAGGCTATCGGTTTTGAAGGAAGAATATGATAGTCCTATTGCCGGCCATAGAGGAGAAACAAAACGCTGCCATAGAATGGTGTCAAAGAGGTACCGTTGGCGGTGCATAAAGGAGGATATAGCCCACTTTGTGAAGGCGTGAATAAAGTGCCAAGTGAACCGAGCCTCTTACCAAAAGCAAGGCGGTTTCTTGCAATTGTTGCCTATCCCGTCGGCGCCATGGCATAGTATGTGCATGGACTTGATCACAAGTTTGCCGGAGTCACATGGGTATGATGCCATCTTGTTGATGGTAGAGTGGTTTGCCAAGTTGGCACACATGGTGCCGATTGTGGGAACCGCCACCGCGTTGGAGACCGCATAGCCTTTTCTCAAAGGATGGTTGAGGCACCACGGGTTGCCAAGAGTGATTGTGTGGGATCAAGATCCAAAGTTCACAAGTGCATTTTCAATGCATTTCTCTAAGGAGGTCAGAATGAAACTAAGGTTTAGCACGGCCTTGCATTCCCAAATGAATGGGAAAGCGGAGCATGTGAATGGAGTCTTGAAGCAATACTTGAGGAACTTGGTGGGGGCGGACCAAGGAGATTGGGCGGACTATGTGGGTCGAGAGGAGTGTAATTGCAATGTAGCCACGCACTTGGCTACCAAGGGGTGGTCTTTCGTGGTGGCTTAAGGAGTGGATGCGCTCCAACCTATTAACCTAGCTCTCGAGGGGGCACATTCAACACTAGAGTTCAACCAAGATGGTGAGGACTTGGCCAAGGATGGTAAACAAGTCTTGGAGATGACCAAGTTGTTGGTGGAGAAAGCCCGAAGGTGCTACGGAGTGCAAATCAATGCCGGAAGACGCGAAGTGGAGTATGAGATGGGCCAATAAGGTGTTGTTGAATGTGGACAACTTCACCTTGCCCAAAGGCCTTACTCCAAAAGTTCATGTCCAAAATTGGAACTCCGTTTTCCATTGTGGAACAAGTGTTCAAGGACATGTATAAGTTGGAATTACCGCCCGAGATCAAAGTGCATCCGACATTTCATGTCTCATTACGAAAGTCATTTTAGGACGACACCTTGTGGCCCGATCACAAGCAAGTGATTAGGCCACCTCCCGACCTTGTGGAGGTCATTTGGAACATGAGGTAGGAGGGCATCCTCAAGTGTAGGAAGCCCAAGTGAAAATGAAAGAAAATGTACAAAGGAGTACTTGGTGAAATGGTGGGGATACCATGAGAAAGAAACCGCTTGGGTGGCGGCAAGAGACATGGTGAACACCAATGAATTGGTGAAGCACTTTGGAGAAACTAAGGCTAAGGATTCCAATAAAATGAAGCGTAGGCATTGATGAGGACATCAATCTCTTTTAGTGGGGGAGAGACGCTAGTAGCATACTTAGCTTCGAGGTTAATTACTCCACAACATGAACTTGTTCTTTGGCTTGAGGGAATAAAGTCCAAACTTTAGTGGTGCAAAGAGAAAAGTATGAGATGAGGTCCTAGTCTTGTACTTGTGCTTGGTTAATGGAAGAGGGGGAATAGATATGCCAAACTAGGTTGGGTAAGCCGAGTAATTGGGGGCCATGGCTTGGAGGGGCCTTGGATAAAACCAAGAAACTTCTTAGTTGTGGGCTTGTCCGGGCGGGGACAAGGTGATGGCGCGTGCTCATAAAAGTGCTACCCGCGAGCTAACGAGAGTTGGCGCATGGGAGTCATGAACCCATGTCTCGAAAGAGCAAAGTGGGAACCGAGTCGGGCGGGACTTGGCATCACCCCCGTGCGATCGAGGCGTGGCTTAACAATGGAAAGCCATCTCGGAGTTGCAACCGAGACAACTTAGTGGAAGCGTTGAGGTCTCGCCTAGATGTGTCACGTTAGGCTAGTGGAGCCTAACGGGGGAGGCCCCAAAGGAGGGGCAACCCAAGTGAGTCCCAAAGTAGGTGGGTCTAGTATAGGTTAGGTCCTTGGATGAGAGATCCAAAGTCGCTAACGGACCACCTAGGAACGACACCTTTGGGACTATGCCAAATTTGAAGATGCATTGTGGGGGTCGCGCCCTAAGGTAAACACAATGCTGCACCATAGAGGATGGCAACTTGAGAATTGGTGTGCCGACTATGAGTATAGTCGATGAGGGCATCGACTCCGTTTGGTGGGGGTGAGTGTCGCGCACCTCCCCATGAGGAGTGCCCGAAACACCATGGGCACAAGGGGGACCCCGGAGTGACACCCGGGACTTGTGGCGCCGTTGGTGAGAGGGCCCAAGTGATCCTAGTGTGGGTGAGGGCCCCGGGCGTTGGGAACGCCTCCCACCCACGGAGACTAGGAGGCACAAGGGTAAGGCCATGAGCTATGCGTAGCTCATGGCGTGGTGATTCTAGAATGCTCAAGAACACCTCAATCGGAGGTGTGAGCTAGGAGTTATGGCCATTTGAGTGGGGCGCTGTCCCGGGACAGCGCCCTGGTACAGCAGTGCCTGGGAGTGAATCCCGGGACTGCCAAGGTTCAAACAGGCATAACTTCCTCACCACTTGCCCGAATGGGGCAAGTGAGGAGTCCATAGGCATCTACGTGAAGCGTAGATGAAGATGGAGTGGTCAAGTGTTAGCATTCAACATCACACAAGGAAGTTATGATGGTCTGAAGCTGCTGGGGGCTTCTAGGCCCAGCGGCTAAGGGAAAATGTCCACTTGGCCCCAACTCTTGGTAGAGAGACAAGAGGTTGGTTGACGGTGGGGTAGGGGCCCCGCGTAGAGTCCTAGAGGCTTATATGGGTGAGGTGGTGTGGCCTCACCCACCCGAGGCCGAACGGCACGGCCTCCATGGGCTTTGGCCCATTGCGAGGCCATAGTTGCCTAGAATGGTTCGGGTTGTTGTAGTGTTGCTCCGGCAATGCGATGATCAACATAAGATGGGACTTCCATGGATGGAAGTCCACATCGAAGAAATGGGTTACCGATTAAGGGGTGAGTCCCGAAAGCAAAGTAGGAGGGTTGGTTCCCCTCCTTTGAATTATATGGTCCGGGGTAAGAGGAGCTAACCATTAGCATGGCGGTATGTGAAGGGTTAGCGCTCGTAACCTTTGCTAGAAAAGAAAATTGGCAAGATTGCTAAGGGGGCTAGCAAGGGTTGCGACACTATGGGGGTGGGTTTGGGTCGAGCGACCCAAACATTCCGCAAATTCCGCCTTAAATTGCGGTAATCTTCCATATTCAGCTACGTGGATACTAATTGGAAGAATTCAGGCCGTGCATGGCTGTTGTAATTAGCTACTTATCAACGGATGCATACACGAACCTTGCACTCCACCACTACTTGAGAGAGCTTGCAACCATTTCAGAATGGAGAGATGAGAAAAAAAAGCAAAGTTTGGGGGGTTTGGTACTTTATACTACCCGCCTCCGCCTTGGCCTTCCTCTTTGGATCCCTTTCCCGCCCGAACGTAAACCCTAAACCTAAGTTCAAACCTTCTGACAGAATTTCCCGCTTCTTGTTGGTAATAGAGCATCCATATTTAGCTTGCCTTTTCGTGGCGCCAACCATCAAATGACCTTGGACAACTAACCTCCTAATTCCGCTATTAAATAACTACACAAAATATGATGTGTGGATTTGATTATATGTAGTGTTGTTACCACCAGTGTCCGAAAAGTTTTTGAAGTTATTGAGGTTAATTGCCTACCTCTTTAAAAGGGCATAGGCTATTTCCCTCATGGCATAGGTTGCATCCTACAATATCAAATTTTTGTAAGTTGAAAACCTTTTGAGTTTTTAAGTTACCTGCCAATTGCCTTTAAAACTAATTTTTAGTAGGTTAAAATCCTTCATATCTTTTAATGTTGTAGGCTTTAAATTCAAAATTTGAGTACTAAGTGGTATCCTTGGCAGGAATTGAACCTGGCTAAGCCCTTCACCACGTTTGAAGGCCAAGGATTAACCAACTCCTTTTTAAAGAGTTGATTATAAGTTATGAAAGGTTGCTAAAATTCAAATGAGTTTAAGGGTGAAAGTCCTCACCATCTTCTGATTCAACCTCTATGCGGTGATGGGGCTTGGGCTGTGGTATTTGTAAAGATCGACGGGGAGGGAGTCAGGGCTATTATTGATATCCGCCTATGTGCCACTCAAGAGCCCCGAGTATTAGCCTAAAGATATGTACTTAGGCCAACTAATTTCCCAATTTGAAGAAGGATGAATGGCTAAAATCCGCTCTTTTAAAAACTTTGTAGGCAAAATTTCCTACATGTTTTTTACCACATAGGTTGATATCCTATGTTTTAAAATTGTCCATAGGCTCTTTGTCCTACACTTTCAAAATTTTATAGGCTAAGTCACAAATTTTGTAGGCTGCATTTACACTAGCCTTAGGCTCTTGGCGGACTATGGTTACCACCCTTACATGCTCAACATTAATTTTCAATCCTATGACAGTTAGTGTTAGAAGTAAATGTGTTGCTACCTTCTACTCTCACGTATATTTCTTCTTTTCACATCCTTACTAACACTAAATTCAAACATGTCAATGCCACATATTATATTTAATGTTTATTACTTTCATATGGTTATTGATATATTGTGTATTCACTTGTATTTAGTGTATCAAACACTAAATATCATACTTATTGTAGTTGTGTTTTGTACCTATAGTTTTTATTGATTTGGCTTGCCAAAAAAAATGTAGTCAACTTTATTTGTTTTAACAAATGTTTGATGAAAAATCTAAACATATATAGTTGTATCTATTCAATGCAAGTTGAGCAGAACATGTCCTTAAATACATGTTGGTGTGTTCTAGTGTCACTACACTAAATAAGATATTTAGAGATTTATACACTAAATATGAACGCATCTACGACGTAACATAACATACATAACAAACATAACATGAAATGTAACCAACGTTCATGTTCATGAATTAGACTATTGTGATATCTATATACATTTGTTTTTAGAACCACAAGCGACTTGGCCCCCTCATTTGACCTATGCGCCATTCATTTATGGCTTCGAGTGCAACAAGACACATTTATATACCCTAAACCCTAAACCCTAAACCCTACACCCTACACCCTACACCCTACACCCTCGTAGTTGTTCAGGGTTGCTTCCCACGGGTAGGTCACTTAGTGCATTTTAAAAACGACGTGCGGCATAATATAGAGAGGATTGAAATCATTTGAAATAAAAATTATAAAGGAATTCCAAATAATGAAGGGGCCATTAAATGTAGACAATCCCATTATAAGTAAGTTAGATGGACATAAAATGTGGGCCATTATTTTTTTGTAAAATTAATATAGGGGCTGAAGATAAGGTTCCTAGAAGGTATGTTTAGTATAATGTTTGCTATGGTCTCCTATGTGTTTTCTTCATAACTCTGTTTGCAATGATATTATTGTTTGCACCCTTCTTTGTTTCCATGGTTTCCCTTAACACTCGTCAATGCGTTAGGAAGTAGATTAGCTTTTATTACTTAAAAGGAATATAGAGTACAAAAAATTGCAGTGACTTGGACAATATAAGTAATGGAAGGGTGCAAACAAATGGGCCATTTTTGAAATTCAAGTAATTATAGGGAGGCTTTAATTCAACCCTTGAAGGTAAATAGCCCCAAAACAAAAAACCCTGAGCCGCACGTGGTGCACAAAAATGCCTTAGAGTGACCTACCCGTGTGGCTTCCATATAGAACACCATCTACTGTAATTTGTGCCTCATTTCCTAATAAGATATGTTGTTTAATATATGTGGAGGGATCATCCAACAACAAAGTGATTGCTTAAATGGCTTCATATAATGTTGAACTCCACATATTAGTATTTGATAGCTTCATATTTGTATACATGGTGCTTCTCTCATTTACTATCACTATATTCAATATTTGTAGACTTTATCTTGTCTCAACTAAATATATGAACAACAACAACATTGTCTAATATTTGGGTCGTCCTACCTAAACCATCTTCATATGAGTTCTTAATTGGGTTCTTTAGCAAAAACACCCGCTTCAATATATTTGTATCTCATAAATATGTAAACTTGTAAATAAGTATGTTAATGTTCCATCATGCTATAAATCAAACAACATCTTTGTTGCTTTTCGCAAACAACAATGATATTAAGTTGTCAACACTTAATATTGCATAATTCCATATTATAATGAATGACATTACATAAACTTGTATAATTAGATTTAGTTCAATGGTATGTGTTAACGGATCCATCGTAGGCTATAGCATTGTCCTTTACCAACAACCTTCATAGATAATTACAATATATAACTCGAAACCATTCATTGTGTAAATGGTTACCATAGTTATATTATTCCATTATGTAATTGCCTACGAGGATTGCAATATAATTATTAAATACTCCTCTTAGTCTAGTATCTATCATTCTCGATTCATGCATATGTGTAGATTACTAAAATTACAAAACCAATACAGTTTCATTATTTGATATTAGCAAATCCATCGGGGGACCATTAAATTAAAAACCTTAGGCTATAAAGGTTTTTTAGTATCCTCAAGGATGGTATGGGATAGGTGGCTAAAGGATACCCACCTGCGAGGCCTATCGACCGTCGATGGGCCTGGGGCTCTCCAATGGCTCAGATTGTGTATTCGTTTGGGCCATGGAGCGCCCCGTGACACGTGGCGGCCATGAGCCGAACCGACACGAAAGGCGCCGGCCCGAATGGGTCCCGCCCTTGAGTGACCTTCCCCCTTTCACTCTCCCCTCCGCACTTTCTCCTTCTCTCTCCTCCGCTCCAAGCTCCTCCTCCTTTGTACGTTCGTCATACTTTCTGGAGGCGCCGCCGCTCTTGAAAGCGCCGCCTCCTCCCTTGCATTCTCTCTCTCCTTGTCGAACTCGCATTCCCTCTCTCCTTCCCTCTTCATCATTATCTCATTCTCTCTTTCACTCCTCCTCTTCTTTTGATCTATTTTGTTGTTCATTGAGTGCGCATTGAGCGAGTTCTGAGTGTAGTATGAGTTTTAGGGTTTGTTTTTGTATTAAAGTCTATACATTTTAGCCATTTCAGAACGTCTTTGTTGTTTTGGAGTGTGAGTGTTGTTTCAAAGTGGTTGTGTCAGTTCCTCCTGGTCTTAGAAACATTCATGTGTGAGTGTAGAGTGATTTCGGAATTAGAATGATTGTTCGAAAATCAGGGTGCATGTGTGGCCTTCAGATAGCTTCTTTGTTCATGTTTGTAAACACTTGTTACATTCAGAGTGAATGTTTGTGAGGGATTGTTTAATTCTGAGTGAATGTTTGTGAAAGCTTCTTCAATTCAGAGTGAATGTTTGTGAGGCGTTCTTAGTTTTCTGATATCCAATCCTTTCTAGAATCAGCTTCCAAGACTAGCTTGTTAGAACTGCTTCCAACAGCAGCTTGTTGTGTAGTTTGCAAAGCAAGGTGATTTCTTCAACTTCTTTATGTGTGTCAATTTCTTTAGAGTTTCGCAGCATCTACAATGCATAAGCATTGTATATGCTGCGTAAACACATTATAAAGGTCTCTGGAATCAAAAGTGTTTCGAGAGACGACCCAAACTTCAGTTTGAAACCCTAAAACACTAAACTCTGCAGCTGGTTTGGGTAGAGCGACCCAAACTCTCCAGCTGGTTTGGATCGTTCGACCCAAACTCTGAAGATGGTTTGGGTCGTTCGACCCAAACTCTAAAGATGGTTTGGGTCGTTCGACCCAAACTAGCAGATGCTTTGGGTCGTGGGCGCCAATCCATCTGCAGAGTTTGGGTCGCTCGACCCAAACCATAAGCATTGTTTGGGTCTAGGGTTTAGCCAAACTCCGCATCAAATGTTCATTTATAATTAATTTAATCATCATCTTGGGTGAATATCTAACCCTATCGACCTAATCCATCTGCAGAGTTTGGGTCGAGCGACCCAAACTAGCACCTGCTTTGGGTCGCTCGACCCAATCCATCTGCAGAGTTTGGGTCGTTCGACCCAAACAGCGCATGAAATGGTAATTCATAATTTAGGTAATCATCATCTTGGGTATGATCTAAGGCCATAGCTGATCATTCCATACCGCTACAAAGTTTGGGTCGAACGACCCAAACTCTGCGTAAATTTTTACTGCTTACGAACAATACTTACACTTATAAACAACAATTCAAACACCCAAGCAATAATGAAATGACCCACAACTAGAACAGTAGCTCGTGATGATTGTTGTATCCATGAACTTAAAGATTGGTTTTCGTAGCCAAATAATATATTATTCATTAGCCATTGTAGGCACAGGTTTGGGTCGTTCGACCCAAACCTGTGAAAAGTAACCCCATATATAAATGTTACTAAACCCAGACATAAGCCTATATGATTTGAAAGAGTTTGGGTCGCCCGACCGAAACTAACATATGTATTTCTATTTGCAGATGCCCCCCAAGAAAAGACCTGGAGAACGATGGTTCAAGCCGGCACCAGACGCGATCTGGCAGGAGCACGAAACTCCTAAAAACCAATCCTACGTAGCAAAAGAAGACCTTGTAATTGCATGGTCATTTCTTGTAGTAAAGGCAGCTCAATTCAAAATCCTCCTTGTTTTGAAGGTTGGCACGGAGGAGCAACACACATGGGATGCTTTGACGGGATGGGAGGTGGCATCAGTTCATGCTCTAGGAGAGCACGTTGACGTCATCCTGGAAAACTCTTCTCTGGAAAATGTGCACATGTTCATGCATGAGCAAGCCGAGCCATTCGATCCGGTATACGTGAAGGAATCCTGCGCTGAGCCAGACATTGTTAAACCGGATACAATCTTCATAGATGCGATCATTTCAAACACGAAGGTTGCAACCAGGTTCACTAAACTTAAGCAGGCAATCAACGCAATAAACAAGACCCAGCAAAGCAAGTCAAAATCTCAACAAGCTGTGAGGCGCAAGGCGACTGCTGAAGAGGGCGCAGGGTCGTCAAGACCTCAAACAGTGAGGAAGCCCTGACCGGTTCCAGCTTACTCGAGGAGAACAACACCTACGGCAACTCCTGCTGATAGTGAAACACCGACGCCATCACAAAGCCGGCAGACGACACCATCTAAGAGGCCGAGAGAGTCAGTATCTGCCATGACAGATGAGCCTGTTTCACCGGAGCTACGTATGCCCAAGCCCGGGGAAGGAGTGGAGCCATCGGAGATCCAGAAAATACTCAACAATTTCGACACCAAGTGTTTACATTGTTTTTTCATGGGCAGAGAATTCAAGTTTGATGTCAACATCGCACAATGCCACCTAGCGCCACCAGAGAAGTGCGTTCGGGCAAAGGAAGATGCGTATGTTGATTGGTTAATCGCCCAGATGGTGAGCGACCAGTTTAAACATGATAGGCAGACTATTGTTGTCATGCCTCAGGGACACAAAAGAATGCCTACACCGGATATGTGGCCTTCTATAGAGAAAGGCGATTTTTGGCTGATTGACGGTCAGCACAGTGTTGAAGCTTCAAAGAAACTTCAACTGATGACGGAGTGGAATGATCCCAATGGTCTAAAGGAAAAATTGAAGGTATGGAAGGCATTGGTCGTGTGGTCGGACGACGAAACCTGGCTGAGCGATATCTCCCGTTATTTCAACATGAATAACAAGAAGCGGGCATATCAAGCTTCTTGGATTAGGAACATCATGGCATCGCGGGATGTGTGGGAGTTCTACGGCCGGCCTCCCAAGGAAAGGGAGAATGCAAAAGACAAGAATCCAAAGTGGGAGGTGAGCATTGTTTCTCAAACAGAGTTTGGGTCGATCGACCCAAACTTTGTGTTTCTTCATACAGTTTGGGTCGCTCGACCCAAACTTTGCGTTTCTTCATACAGTTTGGATCGCTCGACCCAAACTTTGTGTTTCTTCATACAGTTTGGATCGCTCGACCCAAACTTTGTGTTTCTTCATACAATTTGGGTCGCTCGACCCAAACCTTGTGTTTTAGTTTGTGTTTGTCTACGCAGTTTGTTGTTCATCATTTTTTTTCTTTGTTTGGAAACAACATATTGAGAATTAACACGCATTCTATGCTCTTGTGCAGCTTTTCAAATACCAAATGATAAACAAGTTCTCCTCAATTGACAATTCAAGTCACAAGCAAAAGAAGTACAATGAGCTAAGAGGAGAGATCTACTTGATTACATCATCCGACATGGTTTGGCAAAAGTGGAAGACAATGTTTGAGAAACACGAGACAGGGGATCTCAAGGATCGTGACACATGCAACCTCTTCAACTCGTCCTCTCGATTCAAGGCGATGAAGCCTCTCATGAGAGAATTCTTTAGAAGTCTGCAGGGTCTTTCGGAGGCGGAAATGGGGAAGGCGGCAACGCACATCTTGTACAACAACTCGACCCCTAAGAGATTTTGGGTGTACCCCAAAATAGTCTTCACCAAGCCGAAATCCTTTGTTCCTTCATGCTACACAGTGAAGGAATGGGCGGAGAATAGGAAGAAGAAAACAACGATCGTCCAGGAGCTGCAGAAGCTAATCCCGGAAAAGAACATTTTTGTCGATGACGAGGTGAACGAGGTGAACTGGAGAGCGTTCAAGGCTGAATACAACTTCACCAGTGCATCCATGGCAGCTCTGATCAGGGAGGCAGGAGAAAACTTCCTAAAGTCAAAACTGGTGAAGGGTGGGAAGAACCTGGCTCTTCCATAACACTCGACGCGTGCCTTCTCGAACTTTATAAAGGAGAAGAAGATTGTAAGTTTTGAGGGGGATGCGCGTTTCAACCTTGTCGCTTTTGACCCTATTAAAATCCAGGGATGGCCCGGCCTTGATTCCAGGAAAGAAATACGAGTAAGAGCAACGGACCGGTTCCCCTTTGGCATAATAGACTTCCGGAGCATTCCTGGGAGTACGTTTGAGGGCACAATGGGTACACCCTTCTACGAGCCCTTCATGTCGAAGTTCGTGGAGTATGCAAGCCCTAAGCTTAGGGAGGTCGATATGTGGCTGTGGATAGTAGAGGATAGGAGAGCAGAGCAGGTGTATGAAATTGTGAGGAAATTGCAGCCTGAGTATGCGGTGTCTAAGTCTCACTACATTGCTGCACCGGCGGAGGGGGTGTACACGACACTAAAGGACAAGAAAACCAAAGTCATGAATTTGTTGTGCTTGTACTTTGTGTTCAAAGCAACCTTGCTGAAGGTGGAGAACCACCCCATAACCCGGATGCAGAAACTATTCCAAGTTCCAGAAGGCCTGGGTGCAAGTAAGTCCCTCTACGACGAGGCAAAATATGCCATATACCATTCGGACGAGTTGCGGATGGAATTCTATCTCCGAATAATGAGGGCCTTGACGAGAAGAGGGGACTGTATATTCAACGTCTTCGGCGGCACCAAGCCCATCTTCGCTGGCATGGTAAGCTCCTTACCATAATTGTTTTCATAGTTTGGGTCGAGCGACCCAAACTAACACTGATGCTAGTTTGGGTCGCTCGACCCAAACTATAACTTTTGCAATTGATATTAGGTCTTGTATGTACTTCCCTTTTTCGGTGGAATCACATGTTATGCCATATAATAACATCTGGTGGGATTTTTGCAGATGCTGGGGCTGAACGTGTACAGCTATGTAGACCTTAATGACATCCAATTCTACAAGGCCCAAAAATCATTGGCAAAGAAGATGGATATACTAGAATGGATCCCTGGGAGCTACGCCGAGGAGACTGTTGAAGGGGGTGAGAGCCCGCTGGATAAGGCGAGGCGTGTCAACCCTGAAGAATTGGCCATAAGGGTTCCAGTTGCTGTACCAGAGCCTCTGGTCCAAGTGCATCCAGGCACATCCTCTCGGCGACCGCGTGACGAGGAGGGGGAGGAGGAGGAGGAGGATGAGGAGGTGGAAGAGGAGGAAGAAGAGGCTAAAGTGGAGGGCGAGGTCGAAGAAGGGGGAACAGGCTTCACTCAGGAATCTGAAGCCCCTCAACGAAAGAAGGCAATGCGGGTAGCAACTCCACAAAGTAAGTTGGTGCCCGTCCTAACGGTTGATGATGCCCGCGACATGTACTCCAGGGATGCGACTGCCGCGTTCAGGGAGAGGAGGAAACTAAAAGGCAAGAAACTCTATGGCGACTATGCCATCGAGGAGACAATTGCCATTAGCAGCGAAGACGAGGACGACATGGAGCTCGCGAAACGGCTCAGGTCGGACCCTCCCTCTCCAGGTGCCTTCGCAGGGATGGTGAAGGTGAAGCCGGAAGTCCTCACCGTGCAAGAAGCCAACGAGAAGATGTTAAGGGACGAAGAACAACGCGTCCGCTTGCAAAAGGCCGCTGCTGAAGAACCCTCAGTGCGGAACGAAGTGGCAGAGCTAAGGGCTCTCTTATTGGAGCAAGAGCGACTGCGGGCATTGGCGCAACCTCCAACTAGCGTGGACTTGATCACGCAAGTGATTCAAGGCATGTGGACGCAGGGTTTGGTGGTGGCTCCCCCGGGCTCATTTCCACACTTGGCCCCCGGCTTCCCTCCCCAGAACATTCCTCCGCAGCCCGTGCCGCAATCCTCCTTCAGCTTTCAGCACATGGTTCCCCCCCACGTCCGTCCGTATCCGCCGGTTCAACAAGCGGATGACCCCAATATATGGCGCCTTCCCGGGTCTTCTAGACCTGTGACCCCCCCACCACTTCGGCCGCCCCTGGTGATCCCCCCGCCCCATCAGCAGGACGACCCCCACATGTTTGGGTCGTCCGACCCAAACCCGCCCTGTCGCAACCCTTGCTAGCCCCCCTTGACAATCTTGCCAATTTTCAATTCTAGCAAAGGTTACGAGCGCTAACCATTTGCATTCCGCCATGCTAATGGTTAGCTCCTCCTACCCCGGACCTTATAGTTCATAGGAGGGAACCAACCCTCCTACTTTGCTTTCGGGACTCACCCCTTAATCGGTAACTCATTTCTTGGATGTGGACTTCCATCCATGGAAGTCCAATCCTATGTTGATCATCGCGTTGCCGGAGCAACACTACAACAACCCGAACCATACTAGGCAACTATGGCCTCACAATGGGCCAATGCCCATGGAGGCCGTGCCGTTCGGCCTCGGGTGGGTGAGGCCACACCACCTCACCCATATAAGCCTCTAGGACTTCACGCGGGGCCCCTACCCCACCGTCAACCAACCTCTTGTCTCTCTACCAAGAGTTGGGGCCAAGTGGACATTTTCCTTTAGCTGCTGGGCCTAGAACCCCCTAGCAGCTTCAGACCATCATAACTTCCTTGTATGATGTCTGATCATAACAACCAACCACTCCATCTTCATCTACGCTTTACGTAGATGCCGATGGACTCCTCACTTGCCCCATTCGGACAAGTACTGAGGACGTTATGCCTGTTTGAACCTTGGCAGTCCCGGGAATCACTCCCAGGCACTGCTGTAGCAGGGCGCTGTCCCGGGACAGCGCCCCACTCAAATGGCCATAACTCCTAGCTCACACCTCCGATTGAGGTGTTCTTGAGCTTTCTAGAATCACCACGCCATGAGCTACGCATAGCTCATGGCCTTACCCTTGTGCCTCCTAGTCTTCGTGGGTGGGAGGCGTTCCCAACGCCCCGGGCCCTCACCCACACTAGGATCACTTGGGCCCTCTCACCAACGGCGCCACAAGTCCCGGGTGTCACTCCGGGGTCCCCCTTGTGCCCATGGTGTTTCGGGCACTCCTCATGGAGAGGTGCGCGACACTCACCCCCACCAAACGGAGTCGATGCCCTCATCGACTATACTCGTAGTCGGCACACCAATTCTCAAGTTGCCATCCTCTATGGTGCAGCATTGTGTTTACCTTAGGGCGCGACCCCCACAATGCATCTTCAAATTTGGCATAGTCCCAAAGGTGTCGTTCCTAGGTGGTCCGTTAGCGACCTTGGATCTCTCATCCAAGGACCTAACCTACACTAGACCCACCTACTTTGGGACTCACTTGGGTTGCCCCTCCTTTGGGGCCTCCCCCGTTAGGCTCCACTAGCCTAACGTGACACATCTAGGCGAGACCTCAACGCTTCCACTAAGTTGTCTCGGTTGCAACTCCGAGATGGCTTTCCATTGTTAAGCCACGCCTCGATCGCACGGGGGTGATGCCAAGTCCCGCCCGACTCGGTTCCCACTTTGCTCTTTCGAGACATGGGTTCATGACTCCCATGCGCCAACTCTCGTTAGCTCGCGGGTAGCACTTTTATGAGCACGCGCCATCACCTTGCCCCCGCCCGGACAAGCCCACAACTAAGAAGTTTCTTGGTTTTATCCAAGGCCCCTCCAAGCCATTGTCGCAACCCTTGCTAGGTCCCTTAATAATCTTGCCAATTTTCAATTCTAGCAAAGGTTACGAGTCGCTAACCCTTCGCATTCCGCCATGCTAATGGATAGCTCCTCTTACCCCGGACCAATAGTTCATAGGAGGGAACCAACCCTCCTACTTTGCTTTCGGGACTCACCCCTTAATCGGTAACCCATTTCCCCAATGTGGACTTCCATCCATGGAAGTCCAATCCTATGTTGATCATCGCGTTGCCGGAGCAACACTACAACAACCCGAAGCATACTAGGCAACTATGGCCTCACAATGGGCCAAAGCCCATGGAGGCCGTGCCGTTCGGCCTCGGGTGGGTGAGGCCACACCACCTCACCCATATAAGCCTCTAGGACTCTACGCGGGGCCCCTACCCCACCGTCAACCAACCTCTTGTCTCTCTACCAAGAGTTGGGGCCAAGTGGACATTTTCCCTTAGCCGCTGGGCCTAGAAGCCCCCAGCGGCTTCAGACCATCATAACTTCCTTTTATGATGTCTGATTCCAGAAACCAACCACTCCATCTTCATCTACGCTTCACGTAGATGCCGATGGACTCCTCACTTGCCCCATTCGGGCAAGTGGTGAGGAAGTTATGCCTGTTTGAACCTTGGCAGTCCCGGGAATCACTCCCAGGCACTGCTGTAGCAGGGCGCTGTCCCGGGACAGCGCCCCACTCAAATGGCCATAACTCCTAGCTCACACCTCCGATTGAGGTGTTCTTGAGCATTCTAGAATCACTACGCCATGAGCTACGCATAGCTCATGGCCTTACCCTTGTGCCTCCTAGTCTTCGTGGATGGGAGGCGTTCCCAACGCCCGGGGACCTCATCCACACTAGGATCACTTGGGCCCTCTCACCAACGGCGCCACAAGTCCCGGGTGTCACTCCGGGGTCCCCCTTGTGCCCATGGTGTTTCGGCCACTCCTCATGGAGAGGTGCGCGACACTCACCCCCACCAAACGGAGTCGATGCCCTCATCGACTATACTCGTAGTCGGCACACCAATTCTCAAGTTGCCATCCTCTATGGTGCCGCATTGTGTTTACCTTAGGGCGCGACCCCCACAATACTTCTTGAAATTTGGCATAGTCCCAAAGGTGTCGTTCCTAGGTGGTCCGTTAGCGACCTTGGATCTTTCATCCAAGGACCTAACCTATACTAGACCAACCTACTTTGGGACTCACTTGGGTTGCCCCTCCTTTGGGGCCTCCCCCGTTAGGCTCCACTAGCCTAACGTGACACATCTAGGCGAGACCTCAACGCTTCCACTAAGTTGTCTCGGTTGCAACTCCGAGATGGCTTTCCATTGTTAAGCCACGCCTCGATCGCACGGGGGTGATGCCAAGTCCCGCCCGACTCGGTTCCCACTTTGCTCTTTCGAGACATGGGTTCATGACTCCCATGCGCCAACTCTCGTTAGCTCGCGGGTGGCACTTTTATGAGCACGCGCCATCACCTTGTCCCCGCCCGGACAAGCCCACAACTAAGAAGTTTCTTGGTTTTATCCAAGGCCCCTCCAAGCCATGGCCCCCAATTACTCGGCTTACCCAACCTAGTTTGGCATGTCTATTCCCCCTCTTCCACTAACCAAGCACAAGTACAAGACTAGGACCTCATCTCATACTTTTCTCTTTGCACCACTAAAGTTTGGACTTTATTCCCTCAAGCCAAAGAACAAGTTCATGTTGTGGAGTAATTAACCTCGAAGCTAAGTGTGCTACTAGCGTCTCTCCCCCACTAAAGGAGATTGATGTCCTCATCAATGCCTATGCTTCATTTTATTGGAATCCTTAGCCTTAGTTTCTTCAAAGTGCTTCACCAATTCATTGGTGTTGACCATGTCTCTTGCCGCCACCCAAGCGGTTTGTTTCTCATGGTATCCTCACCATTTCACCAAGTACTCCTTTGTACATTTTCTTTCATTTTCACTTGGGCTTCCTACACTTGAGGATGCCCTCCTACCTCATGTTCCAAATGACCTCCACAAGGTCGGGACGTGGCCTAACCACTTGCTTGTGTTCGGCCACAAGGTGTCGTCCTAAAATGACTTTCGTAATGAGACATGAAATGTCGGATGCACTTTGATCTCCGGCGGTAATTCCAACTTATACATGTCCTTGAACACTTGTTCCACAATGGAAAACGAAGCTCCAATTTTGGACATGAACTTTTGGAATGAGGCCTTTTGGGGAAATGAAGTTGTTCACATTCAACAACACCTTTTGGCCCACCTCATTCTCCACTTTGCGTCTTCCGGCATTGACTTGCACCTCGTAGCACCTTCGGGCTTTCTCCACCAACAACTTGGTCATCTCCAAGACTTGTTTACCATCCTTGGCCAAGTCCTCACCATCTTGGTTGAACTCTAGTGTTGAATGTGCCCCCTCGAGAGCTAGGTTAATAGGTTGGAGCGCATCCACTCCATAAGCCACCACGAAAGACCACCCCTTGGTAGCCAAGTGCGTGGCTACATTGCAATTACACTCCGCTCGACCCACATAGTCCACCCAATCTCTTTGGTCCGCCCCCACCAAGTTCCTCAAGTATTGCTTCAAGACTCCATTCACACGCTCCGCTTTCCCATCCATTTGGGAATGCAAGGCCGTGCTAAACCTTAGTTTCATTCCGACCTCCTTAGAGAAATGCATTGAAAATGCACTTGTGAACTTTGGATCTTGATCCCACACAATCACTTTTGGCAACCCGTGGTGCCTCAACCATCCTTTGAGAAAAGGCTATGCGGTCTCCAACGCGGTGGCGGTTCCCACAATCGGCACCATGTGTGCCAACTTGGCAAACCGCCCTACCATCAACAAGATGGCATCATACCCATGTGACTCCGGCAAACTTGTAATCAAGTCCATACACATACTATGCCATGGCTCCAACGGGATAGGCAACGGTTGCAAGAAGCCGCCTTGCTTTTGGTAAGAGGTTCGGTTCACTTGGCACTTTAATTCAAGCCTTCACAAAGTGGGTTATATCCTCCTTTATGCACCGCCAATGGTACCTCTTTGACACCATTCTATGGCGGTTTTTTCTTTCTCCTCTATGGCCGGCAATAGGACAATCACATTCTTCCTTCTAAATGGATAGCCTCAACTTGCCTTGTGGCACATACACCCGACTTTGCTTGCACTTGAACAATCCGTCCACCAACTTAACCTCTTAGAGCACCTTGCTCTTGCGAAGCTTACCTAAAAGCATTTGTGCTTCGGGGTAGTTAATTTACCCCTCCCGTATCTTGCATCACAAGTTTCCCTCACCGGCACACATTAGCCACAAGGTTTGGATGGTTCTCATTGCTTGGAACTCTTCCCATCTACTTAGCGCATCCGGCACCACATTTCCACGGTCCGGTTTGTGGACCAAATCCACCTTCATAAGCGCCAAACTATATATCATGCCACCGCAATGACTTGGCGCTCACTTGCGCTTGTATGTCAAAATACTTTTAGGACACATTGTCCATGTAGACCTTTGCTTTGTGCGACCTCAAATAATGTCGCCACATCTTCAAGCAATGCACTACGGCAAAGAAATTCTTTGTCATGAGTTGGTTGTCCTCTTTGACAACCATCGAGCCTCAAGCCCCCATATGCAATGCCCATCCATCTTACATTAACAATCCACCATTGGCAAAGTTACTCGCCCCCGTATGCACCTCAAAAGGTTTGTCAAACTCCACGAAGTTGAGCACGGGCGGCAAAGAGAACTTGCTCTTAAGCCCCCTAAAGACTTGGTGACAAGGCTAGTCCCACTCTTGGGATAGCCATTTCTTTGACAAGTCGGACAAGGTCGGCCAACCATCGAGCTTCATGCTCCCATATGCAATGGCCATTTTTTTTTTACATCAACATCCGCCAATGGTAAAGTCACTCGCCCCCGTATGCACCTCAAAAGGTTTGGCAAACTCCGCAAGCTTGAGCACGGGCGGCAAAGACAACTTGCTCTTAAGCTCCCCAATGGCTTGGTGGCACGGCTCATCCCACTCTTGGGATAGCCATTTCTTGCACAAGCCGGATAAGGTTCGACAACCATGGAGCTTAATGCTCTCATAAGCAATGGTCATTTATCTTGGATCAACATCCGCCAATGGTAAAGTCCTTCGCCTCCATGTGCACCTCAAAATACTTATGAAAACCCGGAAACTTAACCACATCTTGTGAAGGGAACTTGCTCTTGAACTTCCCAAAGGCTTGGTGACCAGGCTCATCCCACTTTTGGGATAGCTATTTCCTCAATAAGTTGAGTAAGGTCTTAGCAACCTTAAAACAAATCTAGAATGAAGTGGTGGTAGTAGTTGGCTAGGACAACCAATGACCTAAGCTTTTTTTGAGTCCAGGGCCAATTCTCCTCTTGGATTGCCTTGACATTCTTCATGTTTGTCCACCAACTTCCTTAGTCACCACATGCCTCAAGAACTCAATTTCTTGTTGAGCAAAGTTATTTTTCACTCCTTCGCGGTAACTTTTGGGCAACACATTGGCGAATACATCATTGTATCTCACCAACATCCCACCAAAGTGGTTTAGGGGAGGCCCATCTTTCCTAGCCTCCCCATAAGTTCTATCGAGTTGCTCCAATTGAACGACGACCATTATGTTGGCCATTTTTCATTTGGTCCATTAAGACCAAATTCAACTTGGGTCCTCCTACCATAGGAGTCCTTATCAATTTGAACTTCATCTCTTTGCCATTATGACACATCATAATGCACCGCAAGCACACCGGCTTGCACCTCACATCTCTCATGTGAGTTTCAAAGAAGGCGGCCTTCACAATGACATGCATTTCATCTATTTCACATGGTGTGAGATTTTGACAAAATTCCAATGTCCCACATTGAAAGGTTACATGCATCGCGGCCTCCTTTGTCTCATGCGGTTCGCCCTTTCCAAACCGCACCTTGGTGGGGTTCACCACTCTACCAATCGGCAAACCCCAACTCCCTTGTGAGCTTTGGGGTCATGAAAGAATGCCTTAACTCTTTGTCAACCCATGAGACAAGCCTCCCATTCATTTGAGCCTCAAGGTACAAAATACTTGGCCTCGGCTTAAGGCTACTAGCCTTGGCCACAAAGCCATCGTCCAACATTTGGTCCTCGGCAACTTGGCTTGGCTTGGTCCGCAAAGCCAACTTTAAACATTTCGTCCGCGGGACAAATTGGTTTGGTGCCACAAAACCAATTTCTAATAATTTGTCCGCAAAACAAACATGTTTTGCCTTGGTAGCACAAAGCCACCTTCCCACACTCCGTCCGCGGCACGAACATGAATTGCCTTGGTAGGACAAACCCACCTCCCAACATTCCGTCCGCGGCACAAGTATGATTTGCTTTGGAAACATAAAGCCACCTTTCAACATTCCGTCCGCAGCACCAACATGTTTTGCCTAAGTAAAATGGACCAAACAATTTGCACTCATTTCTTTGGGACCTACTTTGGCTAAAGCCACTTGTGGTGATGCGCCGCCGAACTTCTCTTTGGGACCATTGGCTTCAATGCTCTTGCAAACTTGATGGTCCCCACCGTGTCCTCAAGAAGCCTTGGGGACTTAAACAAGGCATCCACCACCCGCTTTTAAAACCCCACCTAAAAGGATGCATTTCTCAGAAAGCTCGTCCGTTTTAGGTGTATCCTTCATTTGTGCGTTTGAATAGCGCACATAGGCCTTAAGAGGCCCCGGGTGCCTCATTAGCACCAAATTCATTCCAACATCAATACCTTCCAAGCATTTCGAATTGGAATTTCAATCCAACATTAATGCCCTCCAAGGTTTTGGGTGCTTTCGGTATTCTAGGCCCCAAATGTTTTTTGAGGTTTGCGGGAGCCCTTTTCAAAGCACTCCTCCATTTTCCTTACCAAATCCACCCTCATGCCCACCATTGTCATTTGAACCAATGGTATGGTCAAATTCCACTTGCACATGATCCTTGTTCCAATTCGAGCCTCACAACCTTTTGGAAACCCCGGGCTCACCATCATAACCCGCATTTTTTATACCCATGTTTCCCTCAAAGTGCGAGCTCAAAACTTGGAACCCTGCTCTGATACCAAGTGTCGCAACCCTTGCTAGCCCCCCTTGACAATCTTGCCAATTTTCAATTCTAGCAAAGGTTACGAGCGCTAACCATTTGCATTCCGCCATGCTAATGGTTAGCTCCTCCTACCCCGGACCTTATAGTTCATAGGAGGGAACCAACCCTCCTACTTTGCTTTCGGGACTCACCCCTTAATCGGTAACTCATTTCTTGGATGTGGACTTCCATCCATGGAAGTCCAATCCTATGTTGATCATCGCGTTGCCGGAGCAACACTACAACAACCCGAACCATACTAGGCAACTATGGCCTCACAATGGGCCAATGCCCATGGAGGCCGTGCCGTTCGGCCTCGGGTGGGTGAGGCCACACCACCTCACCCATATAAGCCTCTAGGACTCTACGCGGGGCCCCTACCCCACCGTCAACCAACCTCTTGTCTCTCTACCAAGAGTTGGGGCCAAGTGGACATTTTCCTTTAGCTGCTGGGCCTAGAACCCCCTAGCAGCTTCAGACCATCATAACTTCCTTGTATGATGTCTGATCATAACAACCAACCACTCCATCTTCATCTACGCTTTACGTAGATGCCGATGGACTCCTCACTTGCCCCATTCGGACAAGTACTGAGGACGTTATGCCTGTTTGAACCTTGGCAGTCCCGGGAATCACTCCCAGGCACTGCTGTAGCAGGGCGCTGTCCCGGGACAGCGCCCCACTCAAATGGCCATAACTCCTAGCTCACACCTCCGATTGAGGTGTTCTTGAGCTTTCTAGAATCACCACGCCATGAGCTACGCATAGCTCATGGCCTTACCCTTGTGCCTCCTAGTCTTCGTGGGTGGGAGGCGTTCCCAACGCCCGGGGCCCTCACCCACACTAGGATCACTTGGGCCCTCTCACCAACGGCGCCACAAGTCCCGGGTGTCACTCCGGGGTCCCCCTTGTGCCCATGGTGTTTCGGGCACTCCTCATGGAGAGGTGCGCGACACGCCCCCCCTTACAGTGCAACAAGGCCAATCTCATGATGCACGAGAGTTTGGGTCGGCCGACCCAAACCCCGTGACCGCTCAGTCTTCAATGGACCAGCATGGGTCTGAAAGAGACACACCCATGCCTGATGTTGAAGGTCCTCGAGGGCCTGGTGATACTTCTACTCCTATCCCAATCGATGAACCTATGCATGATGCACATGCGGAGGTTGGGTTAGGAGAAGGTCCTGACACTGAGCGCTTGCAGGAGAGGGGTGCTGACATCGTCGGAGAAGGTGGTGGCGAGAGAGAACGACAAGCGGAGGCGGTGGAGGCTTCCATGGCGTCCAGGCATGACCAGGGAGAGGTAATACACTGAGACCTCCTCAGTTTGGGTCGCTCGACCCAAACTCCTGGTCTATTGTCTTGTTGCCGTGGTCGTGTCCCCCCTAGCTAGGAGGAACTGCCCCCACCCCGTCCATCCGCTCTCGCATCCCTTCAGCCCCCCCCCCTCGCGACGATCACTAACGTCGCCCGCCCACGATTTTACTCGAACTTGGAGGCGTGCACACAATTTTGTAGATGTTGAATTAGGATAGTTTGAACGGATCGTTCAACGCGGCTTCGCACCCCTAGGCATTTTGTACATAGAGCATTGCAAACAATAAAATTATTATTTTGTGCCCTTATGTTTGTTTTCGTGTTCAAATGTATATTTTTTCCTCTTGCCCCCTCTTGCATTTGTATGGCCGCCTATGCATAGTGGTTCTTGTATTTTTCACAGAAAATATTGTATTCACTTTAAGTGGACATAGCATGACATAGTCTTCCCCCGCCTTATGTCGCTCGTCTCCACAGGGATCGGAGCATAGCGTCGCTGCTCCCCGCCGGGCCTCTCCAAGAAGCGAGGAAGGTAGCGCGATGGTCCCCCCCATTTTACCCGTTCCACCTTTGCCGCCTAAGACCCGGTTCCTGGTGTTAGACCTCAACGGGGTCCTCGTCCAATGCGTTCATTGCCCGAGGACCCCCACGGTGGCCTTTTGCAAGCCCGAGGACGCGAATTACGACGGGCCGCCCACGTTCATAAAGAGCAAGCTAGTTCACCTCCGCCCGTGGCTTCGGACCTTCCTCCAGATCGCCCAACAACGATGGTGGGTGGTCGTGTGGAGCTCCATGAAGGCCGAGAACACCAATGCAGTCGTGGAGTTCATCTTCAAGGGCATCGAGCCCCCCTGCATGGTCCTAGCATAGGAAGCCTGTAGAATATTGTACACACCGGACGGCAAAGTCGTCAAAAAACCAAACAACCCCGCTTCCCCCCAATACCTCAAGGTCTTGAAGCCCATTTTTTGGGACCAGCGTCCGTCATTGATAGGTGTCCTGTCGCGCACCTCTCCATGAGGAGTGCCCGAAACACCATGGGCACAAGGGGGACCCCGGAGTGACACCCGGGACTTGTGGCGCCGTTGGTGAGAGGGCCCAAGTGATCCTAGTGTGGGTGAGGGCCCCGGGCGTTGGGAACGCCTCCCACCCACGAAGACTAGGAGGCACAAGGGTAAGGCCATGAGCTATGCGTAGCTCATGGCGTGGTGATTCTAGAATGCTCAAGAACACCTCAATCGGAGGTGTGAGCTAGGAGTTATGGCCATTTGAGTGGGGCGCTGTCCCGGGACAGCGCCCTGGTACAGCAGTGCCTGGGAGGGATTCCCGGGACTGCCAAGGTTCAAACAGGCATAACTTCCCCAAGACTTGCTCGAATGGTGCAAGTGAGGAGTCCATCGGCATCTACGTGAAGCGTAGATGAGGATGGAGTGGTTGGTTGGTATGATCAGACATCATACAAGAAAGTTATGATGGTCTGAAGCTGCTGGGGGGTTCTAGGCCCAGCAGCTAAAGGAAATTGTCCACTTGGCCCCAACTCTTGGTAGGGAGACAAGAGGTTGGTTGACGGTGGGGTAGGGGCCCCGCGTAGAGTCCTAGAGGCTTATATGGGTGAGGTGGTGTGGCCTCACCCACCCGAGGCCGAACGGCAAGGCCTCCATGGGCTTTGGCCTATTGTGAGGCCATAGTTGCCTAGTATGCTTCGGGTTGTTGTAGTGTTGCTCCGGCAACGCGATGATCAACATAGGATTGGACTTCCATGGATGGAAGTCCACATTGGGGAAATGGGTTACCGATTAAGGGGTGAGTCCCGAAAGCAAAGTAGGAGGGTTGGTTCCCTCCTATGAACTATTGGTCCGGGGTAAGAGGAGCTATCCATTAGCATGGCGGAATGCGAATGGTTAGCGCTCGTAACCTTTGCTAGAAACGAAAATTGGCAAGATTGTTAAGGGACCTAGCAAGGGTTGCGACATGTCCCCTACGACGTCCGTCCCACCCGGGAGAACACGCTCATGGTGGACGACAGCGCCGCAAAGAACATGTTGAACCCGACGGCCAACTTAATAGTTTGCCCTACGTGGACGGTCGAGAAGGTCCGGGACCGATTTTTGTTAGACCTTAGTAAATACCTCCAGGCGCTCAGGGGAAGCGGACTACCTGTAAACAATTTTATTAGGAATAATCCGATAGGTGAGAGATACTTGGATCCACGAGACCATTTGTACAGAGAGTTGTTCTCTCACGCGAAATTTAACAAGCTCATTTGAGGCAGCACGTGTGTGTGTGTGTGTGTGTGTGTGTATGTGTATGCGCCCGCCCACTTTGTGTAATATATGCTTCATATGTATCTTGATTTTCACGCGCTCTAGCAAACCCTCTTCCTTTGGGTTTTGTTTCGTTTCCTTTTTTGCGCCAGCGTTTGGAGCCCTCGATTGACATCGTCAGCGAGTCAGACTTGGGGAGCTTCTTCTACGAGACCGTTTACGACGCCGCGTCAACCATTGACTACTCCAAGGAGCCTATTGACGCCGGCGTCGTCGATAGCCCCCCACCCAAGCAAATCTTACGGCGATCTCCGTCCTCGTCGCCGCTCAAGGGCATAAATCGCAAATGCGTCCGGACATCCCCCTCTCGGCCCGGCGGAAGTATTACACCTCAACGGCGGCTGCGGATGGACGCACGGCCAACGAAGAGTGGAACCCTTCCTATTCCTTTGCGGGACGCCTTGCCCCTCCTTGCCAACTCCGACGGGAACGCCCCCGGTGACAAGGTGAACCCCCCCCCCCCTCTCTAAAACATGGTTAACCGCGCATTACAATCATTTTGCACTTAAAAAATGATCGTGTGACACGTTTGGGTCTTCCTCCCTAAACTAACACATGTGGTCTTGCATTGACGCGTTGCAGGTTGCTCCCACCCGTAAACCTATGCGGTCTAGTGCGTCCATCGAGTTCGAGCGTATGTACGCCATGACCAGAAATGCGAGACAATCCACTTCATCGTATTCGAATTCTTCGACGTATATTTCGGGCGGCCGACGGACTCCAAAATGTGTTATGGATGGCGGTCACCCCAAGAATGGCTATAGTCGCGGGGCGGAGATTTTCAGGAATGTTGAAGCAATGCGAGCAAAAGAAGCCGCAGCAAAAGAAAAAGAGGCAAAAGAAAAAGAGGCAAAAGAAAAAAAAAGAAAAGAAAAAGAGGCAATCTCCGAGGCTAGATAGGCCATAGTAGGCGTAGGGTTTTGGGCCATAGGCAACATCATTTTGGGTCGCACTATCCAATGTATGTGTGGTGTTAGGATGCTATGCATTTTACATGCCATACTTTGTATGTTTTTTTTGCAATAATATAAGTGTCACATGATTTCCCCTTCAATATGGTCCAAGGTTTGGATTGCCCTAACTAAACCATCACAAATATGAGTTTGGAATATTTTGTATGTTATATTATATTGGTTCACATAGTTCCCCTTCAATATGGTCTAAGGGTTTGGAGTGCCCTACCTAAAACATATTCATACAAGATCTCATATTTTGTGTGCGATAATATGAATGTTTTAAGATTTCCCCTTCAATTTGGCCTAAGGTTTGGATTGCTCATCCTAAACAATCCCAAATATGAGTTATTAATGGGGTTCTTGTTCTAAATACCCGACACAAAGTGTTCGCATCTTACAACTTTCTCCAATATGTGTTCCATTTATCCTTGTTCTTATTTATGTGAATGTCTCAAAATGCCCAAAAAGTCTCAATTTAACGAATATAGTGTTATAGGATCTAAAGGCAATACATGACCTACCTCGAGTGACATTGCTGAACCCCTTAACCCTAAGTATCGAACACTTACTGATATATATTCTGCTTCTTCTGCTTCTCATCCTACTACCGTAGATCCTCCACCCTCGTTCGCCAACCTTGTTCAAACAGCCGATACTTATCACGAACCTGCCACATACAAACATGCTACTATGTCACCACAAGCAGCATTATGGAAGGCAGCAATGGAAAGAGAATACAATTCTCTTATGGAAAACAAAACATGGATCCTTGTCCCACCACCTCCTGGCCGGAACATTATTCATTGCAAATGGGTTTACAAGATCAAGTATACATCCATTGGAGCCATTGACAAATACAAAGCCAGATTGGTTGCAAAAGGGTATAGTCAGATTCATGGCATTGACTATGAAGAAACTTTTAGCCCAGTCATTAAGCATTAACCATGTTTTATTTGCTATCACTGCTGTTTTACGCATGCATATGCGCCAGTTCGACATCGGGACTGCCTACCTCAACAGCACTCTAACTACCCGGATATACATGCATCAACCCGAAGGATTTGTCAATACCAAGATACCATTGCACGTTTGTCTCCTACTCAAAAGCTTGTATGGACTCAAACAATCGGGAAGGCTATGGAATCATACCTTTGATCACTTTCTTAAACTATACAATCTTCTTACCAGTGACGCCGATACTTGCGTATACTACCGACCCACCTCCAACAACTTTGTCGACCTTATTGTTGGCATCTTTGTGGACGACGGCATAGTTTGTGCTTCAAATCCTGCCGATCTTGATGCTATCATTCAACACCTTGCTACAATGTTTAAGGTTACTCACGGTCCCATGGATTATTATGTCAGCTTCCAGGTACATCAAGATTTATCTACAGATACAATTTTCATCAATCAGTCTCGGTATATCTTTGATATTCTTCATCGCTTCCAACTCGACCAAGCAAATCACGTGTCCACACCAGCAGATACTCATCTTCCTTTACAAGCGACTATGGGATCAGATGACTTACCTCTTCCCTCCACTATTCCATATCGCGAAGCTGTTGGATGTTTAATGTATGCGATGGTTTTGACACGACCCGACATTGCCTTCGCAGTCAGCCGCGTTGCCAAATACACAAGTTCTCCCCGGCAATCACATTGGATTGCAGTTAAGCGAATTTTTCGGTACCTCTTTGCTACTATTCATATGGGTATTTCCTACTATGGTTCTTCAACAGATCTTACCCTCCGAGGTTTTTGTGATGCAGACTATGTTGGCGATCATGATGACAGGAAATCCCAAACTGGTTACATCTTTCTCCTGGCCAATGTCGCCATTGCTTGGTGCAGCAAGCGTCAAGGATGCACCGCAGATTCCACCACTGAAGCAGAGTTTGTCGCCATGGCTAAATCCGTGAAAGAAGCCATATGGCTCCGCCGCCTCCTTCATAGTCTCGGTTTCCCTTCCTCGCTCCCAACACCCATCTTTTCTGACAACCAAGGAGCTATTCAATTAGTCAAGACCCCAAAATATCACAAACGAACTAAGCATATTGAAACCAAGTACTATCTTATCCGAGAAAAGTATACACAACAACAGGTGGACGTTTCTTACATCAACACCAAGCAACAGTTGGCTGATCTTCTTACAAAGGCACTTCCCCGTGAGTCATTCCAGCATCTCCGTGCACTCCAGGGCCTCGTTGTTCCTCCGTCTCGAACGAGTGGGAGGTTGTGTGCAGACGTTCTCACAGAGAAACAACCAAGTCAGACGAAGGATGACTCCAAAAAGGCAAGTATCACAAAAGAGAAGGCACATTAGATTTCTTTCAACAATCAAGATGAGATTGATAAACACTATAGATAATCAACAAAGCAGTGCTATTTCTGATACAAATTGTAAGTCAAAACATATGTATATCACATATTATACGGAGCATTATAGAATAGAGTCCAGCAAAAGGTTGATGAAATAGTGAGTCTCATCAAGAACCAAATGAAGTCTAACATATCAAAACACATAAACGTTTTAGCAAGGAGTCCAGATGTGGATAATGTGTAGAAGTGTTACAATAGAGTGAGAAGTACACAAGCAGTTGTGAAGAAGAAATGGAGACTAGGAAAAGACAAGAAAGAGTATTTCCACAAGATGGAGAAGAGAAGCTCTGTGACACGACCAGCAAAAGACAAGAGCTTGAGAGCGCACAAGTGCGAGGAGCGCCGATTGAGTAAAGACAAGGAGACATCGTGCAGGAGAATGCAGAGCTAAGATGTAACAATGAGGATATATCTCAACGTCTTAACAACGATGTGTCAGAGAAAGAGAAGGGACTATGAAAACAAGGAAGCTCCTGCGACTAGACTATTGTCACGCTGATAAGACAAGGAACAGACTCCACTATCTGCAATCTTACTAAGCTACATTTTAGACTCATGATAGATAGTAGACATCATCATTAGACAAAGATAGAGTTAACAAGTAATAATTACCACAGGTATGGGTAGATACAGATTTGATTCTAGATGTTAGATGATTGAAAAGCAATTAGGGTTAATAGTGACCTAATCTAGAGTTAGGGTTAGGTGTAGACTAAGGAGAGTACCTAAGTTTAGGTTTAGGGTAGGAAGCCTATTGGAACCAAATGAACGAGTGGGAGTAATGGATGTATTCGTACGTTCATCCAGTTCCAACGACTTCTATGAGGCTACTTATGGAACCTTCGGTGAAGAAGAACATTCTAGAAATGGACGAAGGAGAGTTCAGGTTTATAAGGTGATGAACAGGAAGTAGATCTATCTTGGTTATTCATGTAGTATATCGATAGAGCGTAGATATGGCAATACATGTAGACAACACATCATACATCAGGCGTAGGAATAGAAGAAGAATTCTATAAGATGTATTAAAGCGATATAGCAATAAATTTTTCCATTCAAATCATAGTTAGTCTCTACACAGATACGTGCGTAATAAGCACATTTTGCATTAAAGCCCAACAGGCGTCTCACCAATTGAGGTCGACAGAGTACCGGCCCTGGTTTCGCCTCCCTGAAGATTTTAAGAAGACACTCCCTCAAGGCCCTTCCTGCCTCTATAAGAAGGCAAAGGTCTTCGGCTCCTCTCTTCTTTGGTTTTGCAATCTGCAGCTTTTTGGGTTCCTTAGTAGCCAGCCCCTAGCTTTCGTCCTTGAGCTTCCTTCTTGCGCCGGCTGTGCTTGTACTCCAGGTTGGTCATGCGGTCCTGCACTTCAGCTTCATGCTTGCCGATCGCTTATGCGCTCTTTTTCCTCTAGAGTTGTGAGCTAACTAGTTCCTTTGATTTAGAAGTGATTGTTCGAAGTCTGTTTGCACAGCTGGGTTCCACAAATGTAAAACGGTGTTGCATTTCCGGAATATGATCCTGCTGCTTTTTTATTTTTGTTTCTGCTCTTGCGTGATTCTCTTTCATGTTGTGGTCTAAACCGTTACGAGTGCAAAGAATGGAGGAAAAAACAAAAGCAGTCACTTCAGTCTGTGGTTCAGTCTTTGTACTAATCTGATTCTTGTCGTGCGAGTTTTCGCGATCAACCTACAGTAACAACCATATCTCCTTGTATGTTCGGCGTTTGCTTTATCTGCCACTAATGCAGCTTGCATTGTTGTGGACCATCTGTAATCTCTACTTTGAGGTTTTATGTAAAGGGAATTTACCAGAATAAAAAAGAAAATTGTGTCATGACTATAGGGTTCTGAGTTCTCCCTGCTCTGCTTGAAATGACACTGAACCTTTGGTTTCTGCGGGCTGCGGTCGTGAGCCATTCGAAGAACAAACACCTCACCTCGCAATTTCAATTCCGAAATATCTGGTCTTTTCTCTTTCCTGTGGTTGCTCTTGTTTGTGCAGCAGGGATAGATTCACTGCTCGGAAGAAACCGATATCTTACAGTCACGGGATTCTCAGCTCGGTGTTACCTCGAGCTCCCAAGTTGCAGAGAAGGGTGGCTGGGTAGCAGTGCATCGCAAGATGGGCGCGTTCCAAACCTGTCACGCCACTGACATCAGTGTCGCACAGGGCTAAATCTCTGGCGACAAAATTCCACGCTTCAAAGTGCAGATCACCAACGCGTGCACGGACCACCTGTGCACCATTTCCAACATTGTGGTGAACTGCGGGCGCTTCTCTTCGGCCAACTTCGTGATCCCCAAGCTGTTTCGGCGCCTGAATGTGAACGCAGGCACATGCCTCGCCAACGATGGACGCTCCATCCAGCCCGGCCAAGTCATCACATTCACTGACGATGAGTTTTTCCGCCAGTCCATGAGCCTCAAATCTGCCACCGTCTCGTGCTTCGGGTGATGATCAGCTGGTCATCGAAGATGCACAGCCTCTCGCTTAATTTTTCATTTGCTGCGAGCTACATGAGCAAGTGAGTTTTGTGAAATTGATCTAAGTCATCAGGAATGTTCAATTAACATGCTGTATGTCATAAACGATGAGGGTTTGTAAATTACATTTCCGGGATGAGTGAGTTGATGCAACCCGTTGGGTTGCGCATGTATAAGACTCACTCATATCAATAAATGTGCGAACAATCTCCCTAGGGTCAACTTCTTTGCTGGTTGAAGCCTGAGACATCATTTTCTTCAACTCGTGTATGTGATCTTGTTCTTTACTCTTTAGTATTTATTGCGTATCAGTGCCTTGTCTTAATGTCTCAGTTGTGACCTGCTGTCGAAATCTGAAATCAAACCAACCTCATTCCTTCCGGCCCGTCAGAGACGTTAATACAGAGTTCTCATTTAACACTTAACAATGATGGGTTACAAAGGAAATGATATTGTTTGAATTTTGCTAGTGATGATTTCTATGCATGTAATTAGCTTGTGCAAACGTTCGCTTAATCATTTCTTGGGTAGGAGTGACCAAACCATCTGTTTTAAGTAAAGCGTCGCCTTCTGTTTTTGACCTGGTAAATTTGTTGGCTTGCTCATAATAGGCAAAGTCGAATTGAGTAAGCTCTATAAGAGTTCAAACTTTGGTGTATAATTGTTGGTTGAACCCTATTGTTACGATTAGTAAGCAGAGTTAGGTTTAGCATTGTTAGAACGTAGAAGCTGGAATCTTCTAGAAGCTTCATAGGTAGGTTACTAGTTAGTTGTTGTTTACGTTGTGTTGTTACCATTTCACTTAGTATTGCTATCAACTTCTTAGGTAGTTTGATTCATTGTTGCTGAGGCTAGGTGTGAGACATGTAAGTTGCATTGTAATAAAGGCAGTAAACAGGAATTGATACACTTTATGTGTGAGCTATGGAAGCTTGTTTGGTTCTATTGATGCAATAAACCCCTTCACAGCAAGCTGTTGCCGATGTATGATATGCCCTAAACTGCTAGACATATATACAAGATCTAGTTGATATGATTATTGAAAATTTTGGTTTCATCTGTACAGCTGGAATAAGGAATCTCATTGTCGTCGATCTCCACCAAGTCACATTGGAGGTTTCCTTCCCCAAAAAAACTAAAATTCCATGATACATGAAATATCTTTTGTATATTCAATAAAAGTTTGAGCTTCATAACTGGGTGGGAAAAGCCAAAAGTATTATATCAGTGACGTTGCAACTTTCCTTGAATAGTAAATTTTGCAGCAAAGGACATTTTAAGGGTTCTAATCACTTCAAAATCCATTAAAAAAAATTTAAGATAAATTTTATTTTATTGTCTTTTTCAGGAACGTTCCAAATTTTATCAGTTCAAAGTTCAAGAACTGGGACCTAAAGCATATGGGACCACCCATATTTTTCATGGGCTGTGTTGAACGGGTGAACTCATGCATATGTTGTCTCCTCTTTTCTTGAGAGAAAGAAAAGCGTACTTCTTTGCAGAAATACGAGCTCATCAGGTAACCTTGTGTTTATGTTCCGCACTCATCATGTACTGTGGTCGTGTGGACACAAATTTGTTGTATGTCTACAGCACTTTTATATGTGAGCAAATACGTTATGGATTATGAAAGAGAGTTCATGCAACTTGTGAAAAAAGGACCAGCTAGCTTGTTGTAAGAATTAAGATATACATGATGTCTCAGTTGTGCTTGCAAGCTTCACCACCAAAGAGAGCATTTCCGAAATTAAATTCGTCTTCTAGGAATTAGACGCTTCGCTACGTTGTCACTGGTAGATCATATGACCTGCAGGATATTACCATTTAGTATTGTTTCAATAAATTGGTTCGTGCGGCCATTGCACAAGTTAGTGAGTAGAATTACAACATCCAGTGGGTGTTGTATTAATTCTGTCCAGAAAATAAACTATTTTTGATGCTCAACTATGATTAAGTGCAACTGAAAACTAAGTTGGAATTCAGTTCCATACACAATACACAATGATCTTATAGACCACTATATTCAACTCAATACAAGCAAAATACGAAAATTTATCACAGGTAAGAGAGATGCGAGCCAAAATAGTTTAGACAATTAGTTTATCAGTTTGAGACGTTTTGATGTGATATGACACGTTATGAATCATACGTATTATAAGTTTCTCATTTTCTTATAATATGATATCATAAGCCCAAAAATCCAGTATATTGTGAAATATCCTTTCGTCCCCCTTAGATAATATGGGAGTCGCCACCCCAGGGTGCGTTCCAAAGCTGCCATGCCACCAACATCAGTGCCACACAGGGCAAGATCTCCGTCGACAAGATTCTGCGGTTCGAAGTGCAGATCATCAACACGTCCACGGACCACCGTGCACCATTTTCAAATATTGTGGTGAACTGCGGGCAATTCTCTTCAGCCAACGGGATGTGAACGCAGGCACATGCCTCGCCAACGATGGGCGCTCCATCCAGGCCAGTCAAAGCATCACTTTCACTTACGACGAGATCTTCCGTCAACCCATGAGGCCGCCACCGTCACGTGCTTTGCATGGGCGCTGGTCAGCTGATCATCAAAGATGCACAACCTCGCATAATGTTATTTATCTTCAATCCTACTCAGTGAACTTGTTCCCAGTTCGCATATGAGCTTGCAGATATGATCAATGTGAAGCGTCCTCAATCACGCCGACCCCGATCCTGGAGGCTACCGTCGTCCCTCTCTCTGCAGTCTCTATCGTGAAGGAACTGCATGCATGAGCAAGTGAGCCTTGTACATCTCATGTAAGTCATAGGGAATATTTAGTTGACACACTGGATTTCATGATCGATGAAGGGCTCTGAAGAACATTTCAGGGATGAGTCTAAGTACATACCACCCAAGTTGTGCATGCAGATTCACTCGTAATAGATGAACGTAGAACCCATCTTCCTTGGTGGCTGAGACAGAGAATTGTCTTCAACTCGTGTATGATCAGATCATGTTCTTCTTTTCTATGTATCTATAGATAGATAGATGAGCTGCATGTCCTGCGGTGACCGAATGTCACAAAGGAAATGCAACTTCATTCCTTCCGGCCCATCAGACATAGTACACAGTTGCTCGTCTAACATTTTTAAATCTGGTGGGTCACAAGGAACAATATTTCATTGCTAGTAATTGAACTAATGATGGACTTCTTGCAAGGTAGCACATGTTTCTAATTAGGTTGATAATATTCACTGAGTTTCATCAATCAAGATGTGGAATCTTTTTTCACATATATTGAGCACATCTTTAAATAGCTGTGACTTGTAGACAATACAATATTATTCCATCTGGAACATTTTCGTGCTAGGTCGGACCAACTAACTCTACGTTGATGAACCAGATCCAGGACTGATGTCTGTGCTCCACGATGTTCCTTTTAATTAGGGCGAGCTGGTGCATGTTTTTGTAGACTTGTAGGCCCACTGAAACCTTGAGCTGTCGAGCTGTTATTGTGACTTGCAATCCAGTTTCTGGACGATTGGCAGTCAATAGAGAGAGAAACCTTGATGGCTTGATCATGCATTATGATATCTAATTTGTTAATGGTATTGTCCATCACAGTTTGTTCTATGTTGGGAAGTGTGTCTGTCTTCTTTACTTCTTATTCTTCTTTTCGTTACTTTTTCTGACTTTTTTTGCACCACTTAGAAATGATCGGGGATAATCATGAGGCAGGTGGTACAAATTTCTTGTAAATTCCTTTGAAGGGGGTTTGAGCTGGACTTGAGCTGGAGGTGTGATTTTACTTAGTATATTTGTGTAACCCACGTGGATTTTCTCCCTTTCTACTGCAATCAAACATTGAATTTACAATTATGAACGTTTGGGTTATTCTTGGTCAATTCCATAGGTGCCGATTCTATCATCCTACTGCCCCCTCCCCACCTGACTTTAGCTAAGCCTAAAAGTTGGTTCTACAAATACGGCCTTCACACCATCGACATTATCTAGTGCCAAGTCTAGTTGGCAAATGATGTGGCATGGTTTAAGAGTGGAGGTTTTAAGCCTCAAGCACCGACCCTCCCATCGGTACCTAGCTATACATAAGGCAAGAATATAAGACCCTAAAAAGTGTCGCCTCCCACCCTTGTGATTGGTTGCTCTAAGTCTTAGCTATGAGGGCACGAGGAGCTCCATTAACAAAAATTGATGGTAAGATAGATGAGTAGTAAGGGATTTGGGGACAAGACAAAAACTATCCAACATCCATTGCTTGATAGATAAAACAACTGAACATGTGTGAAAATTACCTAACTATAACTTACTTGAAAATCTCCGGAACATGTTCTTATAGGTGCATTGAGATAGCCAGATGCCTCCGCTATAACCGAGGGATCTTTACCCGGATTTTAAGAAAAACTTTGATTATTTGATAAAGTCAGGTGGGGAGGAGGCATAAGACCCACTTGAAATGTATCGCTCCATAATCGTCTACTAAGAGTGTCATCAAAACTTTGGTTCACAGAAGAAATTTACTCTTCAGAACATAGCCTAGCAAGCACCACACACATTCATATTTACTCTGTTCTGTACAAAACTCCCTTTTTAGCATCAGAAATCGTAAGAGTGCTTGTCGGTGACACCATGATTCGGGCATGATTCAGTGTACAGGATTGCCATTCAGCAATGTACCAGTCAGGTTAGTCAGAAAGTACTACACAATTCCAGAAAAGTCGGGTATCCAGTCTTGAGGCAAACAACTTACATGATCAAAGTTTGGAGATGCTATAACAATTTTAAGATGCTCATCAGTTTTGGAAACACTTAATGGGATTCTAAGAAGCTTCAGAATTGTAAAACATAAAATCAAGCAAATCTAACAAAAGTTAAAATGAAGTCATACAAAACTCGTTTGACCCCGAGCTAAGATCAAAGATGGGACAGCGAGTGAGTTTATTGAAGATTCATGGGAACATGCTCAGCATGTCCTAGCTTCTCTCGCATCAATAAAGCTATCTATAAATTCACCATTATAGGGTCTAACCTATGTTCGGGGAAAACCAATGGCTAGTTCATTATCAGCCGATGGATTTCCCCTCATGGCCGGTCCAAATTTCTAACCATCGGATGGCAATCCGACTATAATTTTAATCCTCCGGCAATTAGCCGATGGACTAGAAAATGTCCCGGAAATGTAGCCGATTCTTCTTGTGAGTTATTGGATTTCAGCCGGAAGCATCCAGAGCGCTATTTGTCTGGGACATATGATGATGCACTTGAGGAAGTACCCTAACCCTTAAACTTTTTGAATTATGCAACCTTTCCATGACCAAATCCAATTGCTTCTATGAAGAATTGGGGGACCCTTGGCCAAGTTCAAGCGGTGAAGGCATTGCTAGGTTCAATTCCTGCCAAGGGTATTAACTCTTCAAATTAAAAATTTTGAACATGCCTTTCTTTTCACTTATTCAAGATTTTGTACTAAGAAATGATTTCTAATAACTTTTCATACATTTTTTAAACAATTAGTGACGATATGAATTCCATTTAATCGGATAGTGGCCAATGAAAATATGAAAATATAGGCAATTGGCCGATTGATTTTACAAAAGACCGGCTCTTGCCGATGTAAATTGGAAAAAATCCGACCCTTCGTAGCAACTACCGGCAATTAGCCACTAAGGCTTCAAAAACTCCCCAAACTCTGGGTCTAACCCTGCAAAGAAATTTTGGGTTTGGTGATGTGCTATTCCCGGACATGTCAGAAACCATGTGTCAAGGTACCATTATTAAACCTGGCAGCAAACTCTCTCCTTGTCTATTATGGGTCCCAACCTGGTATAAATAAACTTAGGTGACAGACAATAGATTTGGAATTTCATTCTAAGGTAGTTGAGCCTAAAAGCAACACTTTAAGAAACTTTTTCTTATTTCAGGCACGTTGAATAGCTTTGAAATTTTCAAAAGAAGTTCTATAGAAATGAAAACCTACAAAGAGTCTGCAAAAAAAATTCAAAAATAAATAAATACACATCCAACTTACAGATCTTTGCAAACTTAAGAAATGAGCCTTTAACTCTCCACTAAGGGGAGGGGGTGTCCATTGATATTGCATTGCTAGGCAAGAATCACCGCAAAATCAGCCTTATTATAGGTGAGAATCTTTTATTAAATGAAGGTGTTGTCCCCCTTTTGTGGATCACTTCTTACACCACCTGGTTGAGTGGATAAATCCCCAATTAGGCATTATAATAGGCCAAAGTTGGTGCCTTTCTTAAAGCGTTCTTGCATCTTACTTACTCCATTGTCACAATAATGAATGACCAAAGTGGTGTCATTTTGCACTTAATATTAATCGCTTGAACAATGACTTACTCAATGACATCATTGCACTCACTTGTTGACGGCTTAAGGATAAAAAATAAATGAAGGTGTTACTTAAGGCACTACTACCTTATTGGCATGATATAATGTTCAATTTGATGCATTGTTCAAGGAATGAAATTGAGCACAATTTTTGAAACTTCATCAACATTGACATCCACATTGAGTGTATTACTTGAAGGGACCCCTCATTTACAAGGAAAAAAAATAATGTGTGTTTTTCTTTTTTTCAAGTGGTATGCAATATTTGTTCATCAATCTCTACCCATGAACACATAGCCATGGGAGACACAATGGTTGGCTTGTTGCCTATTTGTGATAGGTGGACTATGTTTCCTAATTTACATTATACTTCGAATGACATGATTCCTAAGCGTGCACCTCTATACATAAGATATTGTCATCATTGACTTAAGCTATACCAATTCCCTTCAAACAACTCTAAGTTGTCCTAAAGGCACCTTTCTTCACAACAAATGTCAAACAACTCACTAGTAGACCATTGATGACCAAGCACTGCTAGGATGCATTGATTAGCGCAAGTACGTAGCTCAATCCTTACTAAAGGCCTGAAGGGTAAAACTTCTAAAAACTTGTGTTATAATCACGGGGAGGTGACTATCGGAATTTTAGAAACCACGTGAGATAAAAAAATAGGGTCAATTTAATTCGTTGAGGGTAAAATTTATAAATTCGTTAGATCTACCATAGCTTTGGAAATATGTCCCCCACATGATTATATGTAAAATAAGGTGGTGAATAATTCCTTCATTTTAGTAATCGGTAGAAAAAAAAATAGGATTATAGATATTGGATCCCCCCAAATGTGTGTAGTAGAATCAATAGAATAATTATGGGTTTGACTACTTGGATGAAGAATTGTGTAAATTCTGTCCAAATTTGAATGAAAAGCGTTAGTATGGAGGAAGGAATTTTTTTTGGATTTTTTTGGGGAAAGGAATGTTGTGACTTCTCAACAGCCCTTGGGTTTGCTTAAGGTTTGGAAGCATAGTGGTGTGAAGGCGGTGAAGCGTTTGCAATGGGTAGGAGGTCTTGCGTTGGTGAAGGAGTGAAGCGTGGCACAAAGGCGGTAGGTAAGACACATTTTTGGGAGCTTTCTTCTTTGCTCCATAGCTTTCACAGCATTCACACATGTGTTTCACAAGCGCCAAAGATTCGGCTTGCTCTTCTTGCAGTAAGAGTCAATTTCAAACTCCAACTTCTTGATTTTTTTTGATTGTTGTGTGGTAAGATTCAACTTCGTATTACCTGGTTGTCATTCATCCTCCTGTACAATTTGGAGCCAAAGCGCCGGAGTTTCTGCTCCTCAGCTTCAAGAAACAGATAGTTTTTGGTTGTGCAGACAAAACGTTGGGAGAAAATGGCCGAGACTTATGCGGAACCTGAGGAGCTTCTCGACTACGAAGAGGAGGAGGCCGCTCCCGATACCGTTGCGGCTAAGACGAACGGGGAGACCGTGAAGAAGTAAGAGCCGCATATTTATCTGAAACTGATAATTTGAAATGTGGGCCAAAGAACTTCCGGTGAAGTTTCTTGCCACATGGAAGATTGAAAGAAGGAAAGACTGTATAAGTTGAGTTACAAGGCCCTCTTTTTGCACTGAGGCTTCTTATGAACTTTTGAGAAAGTAGGTTTAGGGGGTTGCGTCCTCAAGAAAAAATCATCTCAACTTCTTAGTCTCCTCAAGAAGTGTTTGTTTGTTTGGTTGTTGTAGTTGTAGTTGTTGTTGTGGTGTCAAGATTGGTTATTGTTGAGAGGAGAAGGTTTTTTTGAGGTTTAGTGAGGTTTGTGGAGAGTTTTTAAAGTGAGAGGAATGAGCACTCCGGATGAAGAACCGGTATTTGATGCTGGCCAAATTGTGAGCGATCTAAGGCGATGTGCTCGGAGTGGAAGAACTCGGAGCTTGGAGTGGAGGTTATCACAATTGGAGGCAGATCGGAAGCTTGTGTGTGAAAATGAGGATGAAATTTACTCCGCTCTCATTTCCGATCTCACTAATGTCACCAATCTCACTAATACGCACCTCTGGTCCTCAGCTTTACAGAAGGAAACACTTTTTTTCCTTATGAAATTTCACTTAGGAGTTTGTCTTGATTTCACCTCTGAATTGAATCTCTCGTTGTTGAATTTTTCTTTTGTTGTTTCTTTTTTCGTGAAGCTTATAGGCTCAGTTCTTCCTTTCATCCTAGAAATGACCCTTCAACAATGTTTTGACCCACAATTTCTCCATTCTACACTTTCCTTGTCTTTTAATGCCAGATGTTTTCATCCTGCTTGCATAAATATGGTTTTCCCTAATGTTTTCATGATTATTTCCCTGATTGAACTTGACCAAGAAGGTGATAATGTGCAGGCAGACGACATGCATATTTTGGGGAGACTGCCGGTTCTGGATTCATTATCCTTAAACCTCAAGAATCAAGGTGAATGCTGAGCATAGTCAAGTGGCAAGTTCTCATTACTTGGCATCTCATTGTTGCTTATCTTCGGACACAAAGCCTTCTTCCATCTACCAAGTTTCAATTGAAGAGGCGTGTCCCCAATGGAACCATTCTTGTGTTATACAGATCTTCCTACTATCATTCTGATTTTTTTTGCAACTGATTGTGACCTTGCAAGATGGACGGAACTTTGAAGGTAAAGTGGTGAGCTTCGACTCTTTGTCAGACCTAGCTGTGATTAAAGTGAATTCACCAAGGCCACTACCGGTACACTAAATAGGTAGATTAGTGCTGGAAACACTAATAGTCGACGAAAACGCTAAATGTCAATTGTCTTCATAGTGTTAGAACACTAAATGTCAACTCTAGCACTATTTGTACCAATTAGTAACTTTGAATATTTACAAAAGCGCATTTAGTGTTAGATGACATTTTTTGTAGATCTTCAAATGAAGAATTGGAGGTAGAATATGTGAGCCTCATAGAAAATGTAATATGCTAGGAATTTGATATTACAAAATTTAAACTTAATGGAACTCAACTTTGACAATGCAAAATAAAGACAAAGGAAATTGTAACACTAATTGTACTTTCAAGTGACATTTAGTGTTTTGGGTAACTATTGGCTCTAACACTAATCTTCATCTAACACTAATCTACCTATTTAGGGTAGTGAGGCTTGGAACAAGCAGAGATCTCATGCCTGGAGAATGGGTGGTTGCTTTGGGTAGTCCTCTTCACCTACAGAATCCGGTCACAGCTGGCATTATCAGGTGAAATATACCTCTCTTTGCTCTTATCTGAAGGGTCAAAATCATACAACTACTCATAAGCTTTTCAGGGTTGACAGTGCAAGAGATTCTTTTGTTTCCAAGTACTAGTTTCAGTATATTTTGAGGCTCAATTTCATTTGTACTTTTTTCAAGTGACATGAAGATGCAAACTTTTGAACACCAGGCCAGGATTATGGAAGGTGTCTGATGTATGTGACTGCAAGTGCATTGCAAGGACACTTGTAGAGCCAAGGTTGCTTCTTATGTACATCTAGGTATCGTGACTGATTGTTAAATTTTATATATTTGATCAGCTGTGTGGATCGAAAAAGCTCAGAAATAGGACTTGAAGGAGTTGGAACAGGCTACATTCAGATTGATGCAGCTATCAACCAGGTATCAAAGAAATTGCATATCCTCAGTGTGCAAAGGGATCGTGGAACTTCTTCTAAGTGAAAACGTTATTTCATTCTCTTTGGAATTCATACTTGAAATTTGATGAGATTAGCCACAACTCCAAGTACTTTTTTCTTAGTCAATTGGGCAAGATATTTCTGGAGGGTTGTATAAGTCATCATACATTTTAATATAGCATTCTTGGGTGTGCTTATAATTAAGGGAACTCAGGGGGACCTTTGGTGAACCTAGATGGTGAGGTCATTGGCATCAATACCATGAAAGCCTTGGCAGCTGATGGTGTCAGTTTTGCAATTTCAATTGATTCAGCAATGAAGATCGTGGAACAGCTGAAGAAGCGCAGGTAAGGTGAATCACATTTTAGAAGAATGATGGTCATAAAGTCTATGAATCTCCTGCATATTTACATCAATTTCGAAAGATTATACTCGGAGAAGGTTGCCAATGTAGGTGGAAGATGTTGTCTTTGATGTTGTCTGTAATTTTCTTTACAGCTTATGTTGAAGCATCTTATGGTGAGAAGTACACTAAACAACTAATTTAGCATGACATTGAAACTGGTGTGCCATGCTAATTTAAGTGGTAATATCGACTTGTCAAGTAGCACCAACTGTCATGTGACACCCTCTCTAGTTGTCACCAGTGATTTCAGGACAAATAGTGTGGGTCAATGATGAATAGTGTGAACCATACTAAATTAGATGTTTAGTGTAGCTTTTGCCAGACTATGTGATTTTTATAATTCCTTCCTTGATAGTATTGATATTAGGCATTGAGTGCAATGCACTCGTGGAGCCAGTGGAGATGTGCGAAATCAGTGGAATTTTTTATTAGTCTACAAGTAATCTATTCTTGGTGCTCAAATTCGGAGTTGAAATTTTTGTTGCCCACTTACTGTAAACACTCTTTTGTGCAGGCACGTGGTGCGGCCTTGGCTTGGAATGAAAATGTGGGAGCTCACAGAGCCCAGAATCTTGCAACTGAAAGAAAGAAGGCCAGGGTTTCCGGATGTTACTTCAGGAGTTCTTGTCGCTCAGGTGGGTCATGTTGATCGCATCTGCTATTTTTTTGTTTATCTTGGGATCACCAAGCTCTACTAGTTATACACAGAACTTGCTTTTTAGTGTGAACACTATATTCGTTAAATTGAGACTTTCTCTAGTCTCAAATTAATATATGGATCACACAACATTCCGTGTTCCGAAACTATATTGAGAACAATCTCAAATATATTATATGTTCTAATATCCCAAATCTATTTTGTGTGGACTCAACACCAACTTCATCAACAAAAACACTTTGGGTAGAGCACTCCAAACTAGTTTCACCCAATCAACATATAAAATGATTTCTATTATTAGCATGGTCAATAAAATATGCACCTTGCAACATACAAAGTGCATGCAATAAATGCGTATTTCTTCAATGGAAAATTTAGTCCCAAACTTAATAAAAAAACAATCTTCACAATTGTATTGAAATATAGTAAATGGATATTCATCCAACCCCAAACAATATAGCATTCGCAAGTTCTACCCAAACTTTGCCCCAAGTTTGAGGAGCACACATATGAGTAATATATATTCGTCGAATTATTGTTTACACTATAATCATGCTAACACAATCCTACCAACTTCTCATTCAACGTGGGTTGCTTCTTCTGCGATCCGAGCAAGGTTGTCTTTTGCAAAAGTTATGTACTTTTGAGGAATGGACACCGATCAACTATGATTTTTCCGTGGTTTCCATGCTATGAATATGGAATCTGTATCTACCCAAGATGGACCATGCTCAGAATCCACCTTCCACCGAAAGTGTTGGTTTGTATCCCAGCCTGTATAATGCCAAACAACATCTTCATTCCGTGCTGTCGGTTGGTAGTACCCTACTTGTATCTGTCGAAAATGAGGGCTAGAAGTCACAAAATTTGGTTTGGACAAAGCTCTTGCCACCCACACTAGCTTTGCATATGTCTCATCTCCCGGGCGCAAAATGAGCATATAACCTTCATGACAATCCACTGCAATGCGGAAAGATGGTGGCGGACGACTACTAGCAGGCCCCACATAATGGTCGTCCACATCAAACTCCTCTCGCACCTCTCCATTTCCCAAAAGACTAGCCTCCGAAGCTTGTACATTGACACGTGTTTGTGGCCAAAACCCATGCCTTAAAGTAAGGGGTGTATCTTGATGAAGGTTTGCCAAAGCGTCACGTACACGTGTCCAATATTGTATCCAACTTCCGTAACGAAGCCAACACGATCCACCAACATCCGCTACCCTCAAACTCTCCCAATATTGTATGAAGCCTGATATGCTTTTACCAATGTCCTCCAAATTCTTCATGGGTATTGGTTTGCAAGGCTTAGGCTCTCCGTCCGGCAACATCGTCCTTCCCTCCCCATCAACACGCCATACAAGGAGACCCTCCGGCGGGCTCCAGTCTTGTGACGTGCACAACAACTTGTATTGCATGGCGGGGACACCATCGTCACGCACGTAGAACCGAAATTGTTGTGCCTTCGTATGTCCGATCAATCGGTGAGCTCCGCTTCGAATATACGGTTCTATAAATGCCTTGAAGTCTGGAACCTCCTCGATCATATGGGGATGACGGGAATGTTCTCCAAATCCATGTACGACTTCATCAACAATGGGATTGTTGGAAAATCCTCCTCGCGCAACTTCATGCTCCACCGCCCAAAAGATGCATCAATATCATCGTGCGTGTGGCCTACTAATAGAAAAGACACAAAAACCTCCTTGAAAATGCCTTTCGCAACCAACAACGACCAATATGCAAAAACATATCTACTTTTATTGTCCTTCGCACAATTGTCCAATTGGACACGCAGAGTTGGGGGCAAATTCTTGGCAATCACATCTTCACTTGGTGGCTCCGGCAACAAGTGCACGCACACATCTCTTCCATCCAAGACCGCTTCAGATAGAGGTGTTGATCCCGAGTTTTCAAATAACAATCTTGATGAATAGGACGGCGGTTTCTCCAAATCACGTAAAAGCTTCGCAAATGACCCTATCGTGTGGTTTGAATCCGCCGGATACAAATCAAGAGCATAATGAGCATACTTGACATCACCATGTCCATGTGCAATCATTCCTGCAATGCGAACCTGTAGTTAGTTTTTTCATCCAGGGTTCCAGCTCAAAAAACACCCAGGGAAGACTAAATGAGTGTCAGATGTATCTTTAGTTTGTCACGATAAGGTCGATCGATAGATCAAAAGGGTGAGGGAATGAGTTTGACATTTAATTATCACAATTAATCCATTCTCATGTGACTTGACTTGTCACACACTTATCATAAATAAATTTATTCATTACTCAAACAATGACACATTTCTATACTTGTAAAAATTAGGACTTAGGGAATTTTGATAAAAGTCTAGTTACAAGTGACAGAAACCACGAACCGGGAACGAAGAGAGAAACGTCTGAAGCGGACCGGGCCAGAACAGTAACAGTCTAGTGTCAAGTCACAAGTAAACGTCTAGTATCCAGTTCCAAGTAAGCGTCTGGTCACAAGTATCCAGAGAAACGTGTAGTAACCCAGAGAGAAACGTCTAGTAACAGTGCCCAGTAACTAGTAACCAGTAGCGAGTAACAGTCTTAGTGTCATAGAGAATCGTCTAGTCACATTAGCGTAAGAGAAGGGATGGGCTTTATACTTACCTTTCCTGGCTACCCCAATCGATATGGGTTAAATGGCACGACGCTCCTCCTAACTCCACAGCTTCGCCTTCATTGCGCAACTGCTACCTCTCCGTCGACCGCAAAGAGATCTCCTCAACAGATTCCGCTCCTGTATCTCAATGCACAAGATTCACCAATTCAACAGGAACCCCTCGAATGTTTACGTACTGACTGAAATGCCCCTCGAATGTGAATCGAAGGCTTCACCAATTCCTTTGCTCGAAGAATGGTGTATCAAGTCAAAAGGCTTCCTGTCAGTGTGAGCAGAACCTATGAAGGAATATCGATGTTTGAATTCCACTTTCACTTACTGTCACAGACTATTTTCACTTTCCTCTTGTTGTTAGACTTCAATCTAATTTCACCAAATAAGCCACTTTAACACCATGATGGGGAAACGAGTTGCTGTTCGAAATTTATACGATCAACCCCAAAATTATTGTTCTGGGCTTCTTGAGGCATGAGAGCTTCATTCTTCCAGTTCTAAGGAATAAGATACTGAGGTCGTACTCCTCCTATCATTCAAATCTTCACTTTAATTCTACTCCGAAGATTATTTGACTTCAGAGTTAATTCATCTGGAACACAATAAAGAATTCACATCTTTAAGCGCTACCAGACCAGGGTATGTTAATTATTAATCCCTCAAGCGGAGGGGATAACTGCTGAGTGATTCTGATAAAGAGTATTTCGGGAAACGTTCGAGCCTGATGACTTGCTTCGAACTAAATTATAATCCCCATCTCAGGTGCTCGGTTACATTGTTACACCCTTATCCACATCATACTCATCCTCATATTCCTTCTTTCTCCGGATATTCACTTCCAGAAATCCCAACTCAAGCGGGAATGTGACAGTTTACTGCATTGTAGTATGTCATTTATCAGGAATAGATGCACAATGAGTCTCTCGGCTTCACACCAGGCTCACTTAGTCTCTAGGTGACTTCTTTCGAGAGTTGCCACCTTAAAACACTATCAAAGATATTTTGATTCTATTCTGTCTTCACAACAAGAATGAGTTCTTTAATTGTTTAGATAGGAGTAACACATCCCCTATCAAATTCTTCACCCGACAGATTTCTCCCTTCCCGCATTCATTACCACACATAACAAGAGTTAGGAATTGTGAAATCAGCTTGCTATGTGTCCAAGTATGGTTCACAAAACAATTGTAGTTACCACACACTTCTCTTGCACAAGAGTCTCACACTCAGGGAAGAGGATTAATGAGAAACCATATTACTCTTTCTCACCCATAAGGTAATGCACTGCTCAAATTTCAAGTCTACAATATTCTCAGACATGGGAGTTGAAGTGTGTGGAGAATAAAAGTATCTGAGTTTTAATCAGATGGGTATCCTGATAAAATCCTCGGGCTTCACACCCGGACACTTATAAACACCGAGGAATTACTCCTCTGTAGTTGAAACCTTAAGATATTGTCCAAGAAATTTCTGTACGAGTCTGACTTCAACACATACATGAAATTCACACTTCTCCCATTCAAGAGTTTCACACTCCTGAATCGAATTCTACATGAGCAACAAGGTAATCAATTTCCACTTGCACAAACAACGTGTACAAAATATATATATCGCTGAATTTACAATCTGATATATTCAAAGAGTATGATTTACAATGGAGTTTAAGGGTTTCACACCCAGTGATTGGGAGAGACTACAAAATCACTCTCTTCACGAGAGGAAGGTCTAACACAAAAAAATCTCTCTCCCTTCTCTCCTCTTCCTCCTCCTTCTTATCTTCCTGTCCCGAAAGGTGGTGACTGACTTTAGCTAAGATATCAGGGGCTTCTTTTAATTGTCACATGTGAATTTCATGACTCCTGATATCTTCTATACTACGGGCAGCTAAGTAATATTCTACCATACCTGCCTGTTTCCATTCCTGAGTGACTAATCACCTAGTTTATCACTGTTCTGTGAGTCTTGAGTATAATTTGTCACTCACCTACCCTTCAAAGTCAAAAATCACCTATCCTATCCAAAAAATGATATCACAGAACCCAATGGCTTAGTATTCAACTATAACACAAAAAAATTCACATGGTGTACATCTATCGCCCCAAGCACAAACTTAAGAGCACAAAATTGTGTTTAGGTAATGTATTGTAATAGTTTTCAAAATCACCTGTAACCGATACAGGAAGCTTAAAAAGGCCGTCCGTGACTTTGATTCGATTTGCAAAACATGGTGAGGCTGTTTTGGCATGGTCCATTTTGTCATGGATGATTGTAAGGACCTCCAAAGGCCTAGAGATGGACAATGCTCTATTTGTGTAGTAATCATTACGGTGTGCCTCTTGCATGTTCACATGCTTGAAATAGTTCATTTGATGTGTTGCATAGGACTCTGTCCCCATCGTGTGTGCATCTCGAAGGCGTTTCAACTTCTTGCATTTGGAACAACGGGCAAATTTGTCACCACGTCTTTTTGTAATGTATTCGCTAAAGTTTGATTTTTTTATTGCACTCAATTTCGACAATGAAATTGGGTCCAACCCGGCCTTTTCGCCAACTGCGTTACGTCCAACAATATGTCTTTCCATTTCGTGCCTGTAGGAAGAACCTTCTCCACAACCTTTTCGCCGGTTGCGAATGTGCGTGTTTTGTGCGGCATTGCATCGGCAAGGGGGACAATGATGGTTGCCAGAGTGGTTGTTGCTTGTCTCGTTGCTTCCCTTGGTTTCTTTAAGCCCGTATTCCCATGGTGACGAGACCGGCGTCCTTCCTTGGCATACGCGGCTTGTCTATAAAATTCCGCTTTCGACACACCGTGAATGGTGTACCATGCCGTACAACACACGTCTATGCTCTCAAGGGTGATGACCTTGTGATCCGCTCCATTCACATGTATCGCCCTATGGACATCAAGTTTTTTAGTGGATCTTAGACGGAAATCTCCAAGCCACATTTCCTCAAGGATGGCCTTCAATTTATCCCTTGGGAACAATTGGCAACAACGATGTACACAACAATCCTTTGTGGCACAACTTCTCTAATAGACTCCTCACAGAGCAACCTTTGACGTTTACACTCATTTGCAGACGGAGTAGGACGTGTCAATGTATCGTACTTCCGTAGGCCTTTGCGTGGCCGAATGTTTGCTTGGAGCTCCTGTTGGATTTGGATGTGTCGTCGCTCATGGTCATGCAAGCTAACCCCCTCAATTATCACATTCCTCAACGGCCACCTTTTCAACGAGAACCTATGAGTTGGATTGACTTCGGAATGTACGAGTGATTCCAATATAACAACTCCAACGTCCTCGGTACCAAGGGGGTTTTCATCAATACAATCTTGTGGATATGTGTTACGACAAATACCCTCCCCCACAGCAACTCCACTGTCATTAACAAGTACCACATCCAAATTCACCCATGAAGCTCGTGAAAGCCCTGCACATTCCACTGTGGGGCAAAAAGGTGCGGATGGCGAAGAACCCCCCAAAGGACCTTCATCTGCACTGTCATCAAAACTATCCTCCCCGACAATGTCTAGCTCATCCCCAGACGGAGATGAAGTGGTGCCCATGTAATCAGAGAAGGAATCACATCTTCCCCCAACTCCCTCCATTGCGCCTACACATGTGCACATGAAATCTCAAATAAAATGGACAAAATGTAAGGATACAAAAAAATCAATTGATGGAGAAGGCAAGACACAATGATCATTTGGGACAACGCGGCCCGACACATGTGGAACACATCTACTATGAGATCTCCCAATATTGTGCATCAGTCCAAAAATGCTCCACAACATAGTTTGGGAGCGGGTTTGGGTCGACCGACTCAAACCTTGTACCATGATGCGTCCAAGTCCATTTACAATTCGTTCACGGAATGGGGTTTGGGTTTGGGTCGACCGACCCAAACTTTATAGGGTTAACCCACCCACACTGGAGTACAGGTTTAAGTCGGTCGACCCAAACCTTGTCAATGTCATATTAAAACCTCTCACAGTTGGGCAGGGGTTTGAGTCGACCGACCCAAACTTGATCACCGTAAATCCACCCACAGGGGGTAGTGGTTTGGGTCGGTCGACCTAAACCTTAAAACATGATGCGTTTAGGCTAGTACTGAGTCCGTCTAACCCTTCTGAGCATATGAATTAAGGGTCATTAACAATTCGTTCGCGATGTGGAAAAATATTTGGGTCGACCGACCCAAACCTTCTCAATGTCATATAAAAACCTTCCAATGTGGGGTAGGGGTTTGGGTCGACCGACCCAAACCTCCTCAGGGTCACACCATATCCACCAACATTGGTGTCGCGACCCTTGCTAGTTTTTCTCCACTTAGCTCAATCGCTTTCCAACTCTAGCAAGTGTCCCGAGCGCTAACCTGCACATCCCACGCACATGCATGGTTAGCTCCCAAAACCGCGGACCTTCAATCCCATATTTGGTCACCAAACCCTCCTACACATGCATTCGGGACTCTTTCCCCTTAGTAGGTAACCCATCGCTAAGGTGGACTTCCATCCATGGAAGTCCACTCCCTACTTGGTCATAGTGTTGCTAGGACAACACTACAACCACCCGGAGCACATTGCCAAGTATGCTCCGGGGGGGTCGGTTGGCAAAGCCGCCTCACCCATATAAGCCTCTAGGACTTTTGGCGGGGCCCCTCCCCCACCGTCAACATCCCTTTTGTCTCTCTACCAAGAGTTGGGGCCAAGTAGACATTTTCCCTTAGCCGCCGGGTCTAGAAGCCTCCCTGCAGCTTCAGACCTTCATAACTTCCACGTGCGGTCTCTGAATCTAACAACCAACCACTCTATCGTCATCTACATTTCACGTAGATCCCTATGGACACCTCACTTGCCCTATTCGGGCAAGTATTGAGGAAGTTATGCCTGTTTAAACCTTTGAAGTCCCGGGAGCCACTCCCAGGCCCCTGCTGTTCCAGGGCGCTGTCCCGGGACAGCATCCCACTCAAAGTGCCATATCTCCTAGCTCACACCTCAGATTGAGGTGTTCTTTAGCATTCTAGAATCGGGACGCCATAAGCTACTCATAGCTTATGGCTTTACCCTCATGACTCCTAGTCTTTGTGGGTGGGAGGCGTTCTAAACGCCCGGGGCCCTCACCCACATTAGGATCACTTGGTCCCTCTCACCAATGGCGTCACAAGTCCCGGGTGTCACTCCGGGGTCCCCCTTGTGCCCATGGTGTTGCGGGCACTCCTCATGGAGAGGTGCGCGACAATTGGGGTGTGGGTTTGGGTCGACCGACCCAAACCTCCTTAGGGTCATACCCTACCCTCGAACAATGGGGTATGGGTTTGGGTCGACCGACCCAAACCTCCTCAGGGTCATACCCTACCCTCGAAGAATGGGGTGTGGGTTTGGGTCGACCGACCCAAACTTCCTCAGGGTCATACCCTACCCTCGAACAATGGGGTGTGGGTTTGGGTCGACCGACCCAAACCTCCTTAGGGTCATACCCTACCCTCGAACAATGGGGTGTGGGTTTGGGTCGACCGACCCAAACCTCCTCATCGTCGTACTCAATTCGCCCACAATTGGGTGTGGGCGAGGGTCGACGGACCCTAAATCACCGCAAAATCCGGCGTTTAATGCGGCGGAAATCGCGAGGTGGGTTGGCTTTTTGCTCATTGCAAAGTTCACAGTGGGGTTGCATGCTGTGGATAGCTGCTCATGAACGACAACATGCACAAACCTTGAAGTACAGCTCCGACTGAGAGTTCTCCCTACGAATTCAGGAGTGTGAGAACAGAAAAAAAGACTGACTTTTGAGGGGTGCGCCCCTTTATACTATCCACCTCCGCTTCCCTGACTTCCTCATTGGATGCCTTCACCGCCTAGTTTCCCGCCTACTTCTCTAGGTTATTTCAAACCTCCTGACAGAATCCCCCAGTTTTTGTTAATTAAAGAAAATGCGCATCTAACCTCAGCCGTCATCTGGGTTATCCCAGCCGTCATCTAAGTTAGCGTCTGACTGTATTGACGGTGCGTATTGAAAGTAATGTGGATATTTAATCCGTTTTTCATTGTTTTGTGTGGTTATGACATGCACCATGCACATATGTTAGGAAGGGTGGCGGCCACATTAATTTTTTTAAGTGTCATGAGGAGAGAATGTTTGTGATAAGTGATTTAGAACAAAAACTTCTACAATGTCACCCTAATGCATCATATACATATTAAATGATGATATTGATCTACTTTAACTCAAACATTACGGTATGGCATTAACCAATATGTAGACAAAAGAAGTCTATTAAACATTGTGTAACGCCTTATGGTAAGAGTCACTAAATACAATAGTTAAAGTGGTTATGAAGATCCTCGCAAGGGGAATTATTAATTTTGAAATTAAATTATGTCATGACAAAGTTCATTTATTGTTCCAAATCTGAATTTGCAACAATGCAAGTGACAAGAGCTTTTATATATAATATGTTGTCATCCCTAAACCCTAAACCCTAAACCCTAAACCCTACAATATTGTCCTATTCTCTCGCATGCAACTGTGGCAATGACGAATGTATGTGGACGTCGATAAGGGGATACTAACTACCAATGTCGCTTTTGAGTTCAATATTTCCATGCTAATTGAATCCATCCTCAAGTTCACTTCAAGTTTACTAATGTGTGTGCACAAAACATCCAAAGTTGAACCCTAAACCCTTATAACGTCCACAACATGAAATACGTATTGACTAAACCCTACACCAATTAGTATATCATGTTTAGACGTTCCAAATAACATATTCACATGATCAAGATTGTGTTCACTATAACCTTCCTATTAGACTCTTCTTCATATACAAACAACATTTGACAATGTTATATCTTTCTCCATTATCTAATATACGTGGAGGGAACAATGAACAACAACACGATAAAGTTAGACCCCTAAATCCTAATAACATCCACAACATGAAATGTTATTTGAATAAACACAAGACCAATTAGTATATCACGTTTACACGTCCCAAATAACAACTTAACATACTCAACATCGTCTTTACTATAACCTTCCTATAAGACTCTTCTCACCAGTAAGTCAATGTTGTACGTTAATATTGGATAGATTAATATGTTATAACCCTGACTCCTAAACCCTAAACCCTAAACCCCAAATCTTGTAGTTGTTCAGTGCTACCTCCATATACAAACAACATCAAGTTTATCTTGCGCCATTATCTAATATACTTGGAGCGAACCTTCAATAACAACATGATTGCTTGAAGGGCTTCATATGATGTTGTGGTTCTCCGAATTTGCTTTTATATCACATTCCAAGTACATATATCACGATCCATGGTTTATTGGCGACTATGTGATTCATCAAAGTGAATATCTAGGGGATACCTTATAAAACTTGAGCATGTTAGCATTTTGAAATAAAGATCATGCAATTCCAAACCCTCACAATATGCACTTGGGGAAGGTATTCATTTAGGCTCCACATTCAAATATCCTCAATTTCCGATTTCATGTTGGGGGGTGGGGATGGGAAAAGCTATTTAGTGAGCGGTGAGCGGTAAGTTTTCTAGAACATTGAAATTTTGTCAGGCGAAACATGCCCTATGACCGTGGTGTAGAGCCAACTTTTGAAATATTTACCAAATTTATTGACAAAAAGATCCTATATCCGTGGTGGAGGGAAAATTTCTGAATGGCAGGGCATGATAATAATGAAGCAAAACATCGCTTACTATGGGATACTCATTAAGTAGACATACATATGGGATACTCAATGAATTCATAAACATTTGTCCATTTTGTAGATTCTTAAGAGCATATAATATTATAGTTAATATTGCGAAATACTATTCATCAAGGATTTAAAGAATCTATATTATTAGAAGAAAATGTGATTTCAGATTTACTGAATTGTAGCTCAGCCACACAATAATGATGCGACTCTTGTGGTCATATAGTATATGCACGGTACATTACAATCGTGGGAAAGATTTATATCATAAAACAATATGTTTAAAGGGTCGAACTTTTTTAGCTGAGAATTAATGTGATATAAAAGTCCAACTCAATATTTAATAAGATAAAGTCATTTGCCATGTCATAGGATTCAATTATACATACTCCTTGTTAACTAGTTACGATGATATCTTCAACTTAATTATACTTTTCACAAATAAAATTATAATTCAGCGGTTATGGATAGAATTGTAACGTGTTAACATAAATTATCTATATATACTAAATGTATGATAGAATGCGAATAAACAAATAAATTGCTCTAGAAAAGGAAAAACTCATAAATGGGAGCATATGCGGCATTGAAAAATGAATGGTAGTCAATACAATGATATTGAGTAAAATCATTTAACACAGTATGTAAAAGTTTCGTCGTACTGATTAGAGGTACTGGACCACACTGTCAAGTGAACCAATGAACCAATAAACGAAACCAATTAGTAGAGGATGCCGTGACCGCTGAATAACTCAGCTCCCATCCGAGGAGTCGTCACGATCAGACTCTAGAGCTTCAATATCACAGAACTCTATACAACTACCTGGATAAGATTTAGGAATAACAGTACGATAAGATCCACTAGCTAGTTCAATTGCAGTGTCATTTGCGTAGGAAGGGAGATCCCAAGTCTTTGGAGGACTTGGATAAAACGTAGGGTCATAGAAGAAAGGGCGGTGACTAGGATATCTCATTGGTCTATATCTGCAAATTCCAAAAGTACCATGTTTAGGTCTCGATATTAGATACAATGACGCTCAAAAGTAAAACAAATGTATGAGAAAATGTTCAACAAACTCACTTACTGAATCGAGACTTTTTCACAATTCTCGGGACCACAAGTACATCGCCCTCCGGGTCCTCACTAGTTGCCGTTGCTCCAGAAGTGACCTCAGGAGCAACACTCAAACGAATCAAGGGTTTAAGCAAGGCATGGAAAATGGCCTCATCAGCCTCTAATGCCGCGATGTGACGCTCAACGTTGCGGGACGCATGGATGGAAGATCCTAAAAAAAAAAAAATGACAAGAAAATTAGTGTGATTTCTCTGGAATTAAAAACAAATAGTAAAAGATGTGATATGGAAGATTGAATTAACATACCCGTAGCAGCAGTGCAGTCTAAAACAACATCCCCAGGAGAGGTAGAACTCTGAATTAACATCTGCATTAAAAGAATAGACTTCTCTCTTGGACCTCGCCACGGCGTGGGTCCATTCATGAGATGATCCTCACGAGAGACGAGGTTCTGTAGAATATCATCTCTTGATACATCTACCCCGTGTCGGTCAAGAGCGGGGACAGGCTGAAATGAGAATTTGGAAGCAGGCTTGCCAGGCATGGTCCTCACCACCAATGTAATCCCGAAACGCATAGTCTGCCATGGTTCCAAAATAATCAGTTCAATATACATAACACAACAGTTTAGAACTCCACATCAGCCAATGAGATTCTTCGACATAGGGACTGAGTTATACAGCAGCCATTGCAAGCAACACTTGTCAACTGAGAACAATGAACCAAACTTTTGAGAAAATCATTATGTAGCATTCGTGGCAAACAATGTTTTAAAATTGTGATAAAATAAATAGTAAATTAAATTAGAGAATTAACTTACAGTAACACTCTGATTAATCGGGGACGTGAGATGAAGGCGGTTCATACCCCACCACTCCTTCCGAACTTGAAAACCGAAACACTCACAATATCCAAGAATCATGGCTTTTGTAGTCATTCGAAAAGGGTGAAATAAAATGATGGCCCCGTCATCATGCAAATGGTTATCTGCAAAATCAAAGATTGGCTGAAGCCACTCGCCAGTTTCTTGATTCCAGGCAGGAATCGACGTTGGTGGGTTGGAGATCCCTAGAACGGGCAAGCCCTCCGGGATATCAGCAAGTATCAAGTCCAAACAGGGCTGGACACCGGTAGTCCCCTTATAAAATCGAACTTTGCTTTTGGAATGCTGCTCAGTATACAAAAACACCCAGAAATTAGTACATTTACAGCTACTGGTCCATTTTTTTGGCAATCAAGAACGAGTCCCACTACCCAAGGAAGACTTGTATCACAAATTGTCTCATCCAATTAGTATTTGTAAATTATGAAGATTCTGTGTTTAGTTTTTATTTCTGAATTAGACTATCTCGGGATCAAGAGAGTCTTGTGGGTTATTGAAATTCTATGAGCTGGAATTTGAACCGATATCCCAGCTCTGATGTGAGCTGAGATACCTCAGCTGATATAATAGATGAGGTTTATCTGATAGGTTTAGTTTAGGGGTTTGTCTGATATATTATCTCTTGCAGGTTAGTTCCATTGTGAGTAACTAGTTCAGAGTTTAGTTTTTATATCTGAATTAGACTGTCTCGGAACCGAGACAGTCATGTGGGTTATTGAAATTCCAAGGGATGGAATTTGAACTGATATCCCACCTCTGATGTGAGCTGAGATACCTCAGCTGATATAACAGCTGAGGTTTATCTGATAGGTTTAGTTTAGGGGTTTGACTGATATATTAGCTCTTGTAGGTTAATTTCCACTTTGAGTTACTAGGTCAGAGTTTAGTTTTTATTTTTGAATTAGACTGTCTCGAGACCGAGACAGTCTTGTGGGTTATTGAAATTCCAAGAGCTGGAATTTGAACTGATATCCCACCTCTGATGTGATAACAGTTGAAAAAATGCCGGATGAATACACCACCCTTTCTCTCAAATTTTTTGTTACTCTTGCGTGCTACGTAAAAGCTTGTAATCAGTCATGTACCAAATGTTTCCTTTATGGCCATGTCCCTCCGAATATGGCTATGAATATGTATAATTGTTCTCACTTTGTACACTATGAAAATAAAAAACGTTAATGTTGGAAAAACAGGTAAAATAAAAATACCTTAATCATGAAGTTTTTTAAGTCCTTGTAATAAGAGGTGTAGTCATCTGAGCTACCGCCAAGGACTTCCGTCATGGAGGCATTGAGAATGAGCTCATCAATGTGGTTTTCGTTCTCCTCTCCCAAATTAAAAACAGGACTCAACTGGTCGTATGAGGAATCCCGTTTTGTACCTCGGGAAAAAGTAGGAGCTTGAGATCCTGAATCATTAGTCGGGCTTGGAGAAACAAGACTTTTACCTTCTGGCTCATAATGGGTGTGCATCTTCTTTTTCCCCCTCATGTTAGTCTTCTCCAATGACTTCTGTAGTTTTTCCATCTCTTTCTGTGCCGCTTTCTCCTCTGCTTCCTTTACTCTAAGTGCATTTTTCCTATCCTCTTCAAGACGTCGCGAGAGGGCCTTTGCCCTCTCATGCTCGTCTTCTATGCCCTGTAAGTCAACCATCTCAACACCAGATTCTCCAACTGCCTCCCTTTGACTTCCTAAGTTCAGTTTCAAAGGAAGGAGTGAAACTAGGAGCACAGTCGAGGTACCAACCACCTACTGTGAGATGTGAGGTTGACCACGTACGCTGTTGATTTGCTGAGAACATGCACGTTGCGTTAGACCTGTCAAGCCATGCAGAGAGAAATATGGGGAGATCTTCTTTTGTTATTGCTCCTTTTGCAAGGAGCTCGTACTTGAAATACCTGCGGGTAAGAAACAACTCATCAATATATACCTTGCAATCGAATTAGTTGTCATGTGAAAAACCAAAACACTATGCCAAATAAAAGAAGTCTACTAGATAAAGGACTCACCGAAAGAGTACTCTTCGCACAACCAAGTCACTCCCGTTAAAACCCACAAATTCGAGAGTTTTGTTAAAAACATCCTGCCCTCTGAAGAAGGTGGGAAACGCATTGTCCCATAATTTCATTCTACAATCCTCGATGTATGCAGCCAAGGTCAAGGGCTCGCTGGGTATGTCAAAGTTGATGGCCAGTCTGTCTTGGTGCAAAGTGTCTTCAAAGATAATGGAAGCCTGATCGGATATCTGTAGAAACAAAGTGAGGAAGGGCGAGAACAAGAATGAGAACAAAGGCCGAGAGAAAGACAAAGGGAAAGGCCGAATTAATGTAAGTGCTCAAATCATGTCAAACATAACTAAAGGGTACATAGGGGATTATGTACTCACTCCGGCCCAATAACATGCCTTGGCTAAGAATGCTTGCAATTTCTCCTCGTTGGTGGGCTTGGTTGGCAGTTTGCGGGCCTCACGTGTTGATGCAGAGGAATTGAAATATTCCAACCATTTGATTTTAGAAGCGGGTGATGCTTTTGCAGTAGCGATCAACTGCAATTTCTCTAAGTTGAGCTCGGGTGCAATTGAGTTAATAGTATAGTGACGCACAATCTGTGAACCAAAGAGCAATATATTGGAATCATGAAGTTCATTGAATTAGTTAAAGAATGAAAAATGGGCCTTAAAGTAGTGGACATACCTCCCAAAGCCATCCATCTGTCAACTCTGGGTTTGCCACACAAACTAGTTTGGACATTTTCTTATGAAGTGCCTCGGCTCTCTTTGAGGCAGCGACCTTCATGGCGGTAGCTTTTTCAGCAGGACCCACCTCTCCATCCGTTTGCTCAACAAGTTGACGAACACCCTCATCTGCAGCAAGTCCCAGTTCGTGCTGCAGAGTTTAACCTTAGTTAGTTTGTCATCAAACAACAGCGACAAATAAGGTATTCTGAAAGTACATAAAGACCTTGTTACCTGAGCCGAGAAGCTTAGTCTTGAACCAAAGGTAAAAACTTAAGTTTCCCACTTTGCTTCATGTGAGCAATTACCCAATAGGGGTTGTGAAGATAGTTATAGTGTACCGGTACCGAGAGTCACTTACAACTGTATTGGAACTGTCTACAAACTATAATGGGACTACATTGGAAGTCAACGATGAGGGAATTAAATGATCGTCGTAGAGGTATGAATTGACAATTCATGCAATAAAATTTAAGGAAAAAATGGAGGGAATAAGTCATTCAAAGTGAGTACTACAAAGATCATACCTGGAAGATGAAGTGCGTAAATACATGCAGATTTAATGAATACCACGTCTTCTTTGCATTTTGAGATTTCTTGCACCTTTTAATGTCAGCTGGAGTCAATATGTCTTGGTATTGTTCGAGCGGCATAAGTCCATACTTCTGCACCCTAAATAGAGTATGAACTGTGTTGGTCTTGACGTGAGAGTCTTCCGTATGTCTACAAATAACAATCATGGATTAAAGATAAGCACAACATAATATATGTACATTACATATATGAAAACCTTCCATAATGGACTTAAAAAACTTACTTGTTGATATTATGCATCACTTGCATAACAACACCAATTTTTTCCTTCGTGTCAAGGAGGATGCTATCCACCAAACAATGCCAGGCCTCTTCTGTTTTGTGAAGTCTCTGAATATGATTCAACCAAGCCTGCCGCCTATGGTTCCCGTCACAAACAAAGAACATCAAATCCTTAAAACTGGCTAACTCCAGAACGGACAAAAGAAAGGAGTTGAATTCTTCATTTTTGGCACTCCAAATGGGACCCCACGAAGCCTTATCAGCTTCAGTCACCTCATGTGTTCTGCCTTCTTCATCTGTTATTGTGATATAAAATACCGAGGCACCCTCTCTATACCCAAGCACAAACTCTTGCTCCAATTTAGCAAGATCACTTGGGAGAGTTGGCCTCACCATAGGCATGGCCAACATTTTGCATAAGGGAATATGGAACCTTGTGGAACTCAGGGGTTGAACTCTCAGTCGAGAAATCGTGGCAACAGAATTAAGTTTTTGTCGGGTCCTGATATCATCTTCATCCCCTTCATATGCATCTCTATCTCCAAGCCCCTCTTCTTCCTCATCCTCACCCTCTTCAGAATAGTCTATAGAGAATAGAGAAAGAGCAGGAGCATCCTCCATTGCGTTGTTCTCTACCTGCAAAATACATGTACTCGTTAGTTGAGTAGACAGCAGGTTCGCTAATCAATTGCCACCAAATAGCTCATTTGATATCAGAGCTAGAATATCAGTTCAAATTCAAGCTCAAAGAAATTATATAACCCTCAAGACTGTCTCGGTCCCTAGAAAGTCCAATTTAGAAATAAAAACTAAACTCTGACCTAGTAACTCGCACTGATTAATACCCTGCAATAGCTAAAATGTAAGATTAACCCCTTAAATACCCCCATCAAATAAACCTCAGCTGTTATATCAGCAAAGCAATTTTAGTTCAGATCAGAGTGGGATATCAGTTCAAATTCAAGATCTTGGAAGTTGTATAACCCTCAAGATTGTCTCGGTCCCGAGACAGTCTAATTCACAAAAAAAAACTAAACTATGACCTAGTAAATCAAAGTAGAAACTACCCTGGTAGAGCTCATATATAAGATTAACCCCTTAACAAACCCATCAAATAAACCTTAGCTCTTATATGAGCCCAGTATCCTCAGTTCAGATCAGAGTGGGATATCAGTTCAAATTCAAGCTCAAAGAATTTGTATAACCCTCAAGACTGTCTCGGTCCCGAGACAGTCTAATTCACAAATAAAAACTAAACTCTGACCTAGTAAATCAAAGTAGAAACTACCCTGGTAGAGCTCATATATCATATTAACCCCTTAACAAACCCATCAAATAAACCTAAGTTGTTATATGAGCCCAGTATTCTCAGTTCAAATCAGAGTGGGAGATCAGTTCAAATTCAAGCTCTTGGAATCTGTATAACCCCGAAGACTGTCTCGGTCCCGAGACAGTGTAATTCACAAATAAAAGCCAAAGTCTGACCTAGTAATTCAAAGTGGAAACTACCCTGGCAGAGCTCATATATCAGATTAACCCCTTATCCAAACCCATGAAATAAACCTCAGCTGTTATATGAGCCCAGTATTCTCAGTTCAGATCAGAGTGGGATATCAGTTGAAATTCAAGCTCTTGGAATTTGTATAACCTTCAAGACTGTCTCCGTCCCGAGACAGTCTAATTCACAAATAGAAACTAAACTTTGACCTAGTAATTCAAAGCGGAAACTACCCTGGCAGAGCTCATGTATCATATTAACCTCTTAACAAAACCCATAAAATAAACCTCAGCTGTTATATAAGCCCAGTATTCTCAGTTCAGATCAGAGTGGGATATCAGTTCAAATTCAACCTCTTGGAATCTGTATAACCCTCAAGACTGTCTCGGTCCCGAGACAGTCTAATTTACAAATAGAAACTAAACTTTGACTTAGTAATTCAAAGTGGAAAATACCCTGGTAGAGCTCATATATCACATTAACCCATTATCCAAACCCATGAAATAAACCTCACCTGTTATATAAGCCCATGTTTCTCATTTCAGATCAGAGTGGGATATCATTTCAAATTCATGCTCAAAGTATTTGTATAACCCTGAAGACTGTCTCGGTCCCGAGACAGTGTAATTCACAAATAAAAGCCAAAGTCTGACCTAGTAATTCAAAGTGGAAACTACCCTGTCAGAGCTCATATATCAGATGAACCCCTTATCCAAACCCATGAAATAAACCTCAGCTGTTATATGAGCCCAGTATTCTCAGTTCAGATCAGAGTGGGATATCAGTTCAAATCCAACCTCTTGGAATCTGTATAACCCTCAAGACTATCTCGGTCCCGAGACAGTCTAATTCACAAATAGAAACTAAACTTTGACTTAGTAATTCAAAGTGGAAAATACCCTGGTAGACCTCATATATCAGATTAACCCATTATCCAAACCCATGAAATAAACGAGGAATGCTATTCTGTGAGCGGTGAGCAGTGAGCGGTGAGCGATAACTTCCACAGTTTTTAGAAATTTTGTATTGAAAATAAAGCCTTATAATCAGGACTAGAGCAAGAATTTGAGAACTTTTGAGCTCTATGACCGCGGTTTTCACTTAAAACTTGAAAGTTTTAGAACACAATTTTTATTAAAGGGGCCTATATCCGTGACAATTCCTGGGAGCTCAAGATACTTTGTATGATCAAGAAGGTCGCCATTACTTCAACCACTGCTACATAGAGGGCTCGACACTGCTTCTAAATCAAAGTAGCGTAGAACTCGAGGGTCAACATGATTCTTAGGAGTGAAGAAGGATGTCGAATTCCCAGAGCTACCATGGGCATACGCCAAGGCCATGGCTTCAGCATATACAGGTAAGCCACGAGGACTTGGGGGCGGCGATGGAAAGTACCAAGTTGAAGGTGGAGTTCGTAGCGGTCTCCCTGAATTTGTCAAACTGCCATGTTCAGAGGAAGATTTAGATATGAACAAAGGATGGATTACAAGTAAGAGATAAATAGAAAAAAATATCAACCAACGAAGGCGTGGACTTACTCACATATATCGTGCAAAGGGGCATCTGGAATGGCCTCGTCATCATCACTCAGGTCGCCCGCAGTAGAGAAAGTCGAAGCATTTGGAGGTGGAACTGCCAGGGATTTAAGGACTTCAGAAAAGAGCATAGAGTCGCTTTCTAAAGCCAGAATGTGGCGATTACATGCACGGGCTGCGCGAATAGTAGCTCCTGGAGAAATGGAAGAAATTAGGACATGAAACATGGTATGAAAATTAAAAGTAAAAATGGAAGGAGAAGTGGGTATGAGGTACCTGTGGAAGCGGTTAGGTCGGCGACAATACCATCGGGAGGAGATAATCCATGCACAAAGAGCTTCATGAGAACATCCGATTTCTCCTTTGGGCCTCGCCATGGCGAACCATCGCTTTTACGAATCAGTGGGTCTCGGATGTGACAGGATTGAAGAGGACATCATCACATGCTAAGTCCACCTGAGGGACTGAAGGGTCTGGTTTGATCGTGAGGATCTTTGGCTGCCTAGCCTCAGAAGTAAGGACAGATCTGACTATAAGAATAGCCTTGAACTTCAAAGTCTGCAAAGGCACATCAAATAATCAGCTAAGTCTTAAGAAGAAAAATCGGAATAGAAGAAAAAACTTAGTTTAAATAGTAGGAAAGAGAGAAGGACAAGAAACAAACATTTTTGGCTGGCACGAGGGGATTGGCAAGGTGCAAATAATTGATGATGGTCCACTCGTCAAGAACCTTCATCTTGTAATTCTTGAAAAATGATGAAATCTCCTTGCGAACCATGGGACTGTCGGGGTAGAAAAGAATGAAGGCTCCATCGTCATGCAAGTATGAATATGCAAATCCCATGGTCACTTTAAGAAAAGTATCGGAGTACTCATTCCAAGGTGGGATCTTAGACGGGGGATTAGAAACTCCAGGAACTCTCTGCCCGTCAGGGTACTCAGCAATAAGCAAGTCCACTGCAGGTTTCTCAATGAGTTTGCCATCAAAGTAGAAGTGGCGTCCAGTGCCAACCTAAACCGGAGAGGAATGTAAGTCCTGGGAGTTCCAGGCTAGAACTTGACATTGAGAAAATGCCACAAAAATCCAACTACCAAACCTACAACATGACATTGAAAAAATGCCACAAAAATCCAACTACCAACCTACAACATGACATTGAAAAAATGCCACAAAAATCCAACTACCAACCTACAACATGACATTGAAAAAATGAAAGCAATGTTATAGTGAATTGGAAAATTAGGGGAAGACCTTGTTCAGAAAGTAAACAATGTCTTCGTAGTTGGTGCTGAATTTTCCAGTGATTGTCTTCTCTTCCACAATACGAACAAAAGAATCATTCACAAGAAGTTGCTGAGAAGTATATGCGGTTGATAATGCAACAACCTTCACCTTCATGGGATGACGCTTAGGGGGAGACAAGAACGTGGTGGCAGTACTGGACTCCGGGACATCAACTTTCTGGCGCTTCGTAATTGGCTCTGCTAGAAGTACTGAAGGACTCGGTGGTGATGCAGGAAGTCTAGATGCACTTGAAGCAAGTGCAACATCTGGTGCAGAGAAGAGGGGCGGCGTCCCAACCGGGGAAGTGGCCCTCTGAACTTGATCAGAAACGGGAGCCTTCTTCTGCCTCGGTTGCCTCTTGGATTTTGAGGCCAGCCGTTGACTGGCAAGCACCTCAAGCGGAGTGTCGACGGTATCCGAGGGAGTCCCAGTTCGAAAGGAAGGTGGTTGGATGGAGTCTCGAAGAACGATGTCAAACGAAGGGGCCTTCGAAGCTGGGCAGTCAAGATACCACCCACATCGCTCCTAGTGCACAGAATCCCATGATTTCATGATCCCCTCAGTGAGCATGAAATCCTCATTATCTCTCTCCAAGAAATTAACAAAGAAGGGAGGGGATCTAGAGATAGCCTTGGAGGGGAAGAGGACATATTTGAAGTACCGGTACAGGACACGGTGTAATGCTGGCTTGAACAAGTACTGCTTGTCGATAGTGTTGTTCTTGTTCACTCCTTTCTCCACTGCGAATTCGCGGAAGAATGCCGTGTCCCATAATGATATGCGAATCTGCTCAATATAATAAAAAAATGTTGGAATTGGATCCCGGCCATCAGGTTGATAGTTGATGGTGGCCTTTTGATCACGCAGGATACCATCGAGAAGCTTTTGTGCTTCCACTGCCAACTGCATAGCACGACAGAGGAGTTATGAACAAAGAAGATAACAAATTTGCAATGGCCTAGCAATGAAAGTTCAAAAGTAAAAAAACAATTTTTGAGAACTCAACAAAGAGGGCAAGTGGAGAATCACATACTTGAGCCCACCATGTTGCCTTATTCAACCAAGTGTAAAAGGCGTCATCGTTGAAACCTTGCTTGGGGAATTTCAGTTGCACCCGAAGACTTGGAGGCTGATTCCAGCGCTCAAGCCAAAGTACCTTCATGGAAGGATCCATGGCAGACACAGCCAACATCCACAACTTCTCTAACTTCATCTCAACACCGTCATCACGACACTCATAATGAGTCTTCACTTCGGCAAGAAAAGCAGGAGTGTTCTGAGGATCAGCAATTGGTAAGATCTTCTTCAACTCACTTTTAAAATGCACCTTGGCACGTGTAACCGCCTTGCCAACGATGTCATCAACGCGTTGAGATGTCCAGTCCTCAGGGTTTGGATATCGATCATAAAATTTCCGCTCTGCAGATGCAGTAACCACTCCAATTTCTTGCTGAGACATTTGAAAAGCAAGGAATTAGTATATTAGCAATGCGAAAATATAGAGGAAGTTAAAAGTGGGAATGAAACCATAGGAAGAGTATGAAAACAATTGAACCTGGTAGAGTATGGAGGTGAGCGATGCAGTTGTAAGGGTGAACCAAGTCTTGGTTTTAGGATTCTTCTGTTTTGTCTCCGCAGCTTGAACATCATCTTGAGACACCAAAGACTTGAAGAACTCCAATGGTTGTTTGGCAAGACTCTGAGTGCGGTAGAGCCGATGCACAAGGTTTGCAACCACATGTGATTTCATTTCTCCTGGGTGGCAGAAAATCAAGATTAAATGAGAGATGAAGTACCATGACAAAAATGAGATGAAATCAAGAGAGCATGTGATTGCAATGAGAACATACCAGTTGACCTCGTGTAAGGCAGTGAGCATGGATACAACATCCCCATTCACAACGAGAATAATACTCTCGACCGTATAATGCCAAGAAATATCATCCAGGTGGTCATTGTTGATAATTGGCATCCAAGCTTGGATGCGGTGGTTGCCATCCCAAACATGGAACATCTTCCCACAAAAGATTTGGAGAGCTGGATCGGCGGTTAGCATGGCCTCAAATTCGTTGTTCACTGTCACCCAATGCTGACTCCAAGTGGAAATGATCTCTGCGGAAACGTCTGAAGTTTTGCCTTCATTGTCCTCTAGGGCAACATAGAAAACACCATTACCTTCCATGTAACCGTTCTTCTGGAAATGCCAAGCCAACTTAAGGACATCATTCTTAAGGAAGGGACGGACCACGGGAAGACAAACCATTCGACATAGAGGAATGAAGATCTTGGACTTGTTCTTCGGTTGAAATCTAAGTCCCTCAATCTTGGATTTGGTGCTGGGAATCTCATTAGAGACCATGGTATGGAGCTTCGAGCGAGCATCTATTGGATTGTCTGGAAATGAATTCAAATTCATTAGATATTGCATGAGATATTGCATGAGACTTCTGCCTCAAGAGAATGCGACATGTATATCAACAGTCCAGAAAGCAATACGTGAATACAGAGCCAAAATCGTGAGTGAATGTTTATTTTGAAAATCCCACTAATGAGTTAATAGTAAACTGCAAATTGAACAGATAACAGCCAGGTTTGGACTCGTGACCGACGCAGAACGTACCACCGGCAGACTCACCCGAAGAAGCTGAGGAAGCGCACAATGCCATATCAGTCAATAAAAGTCATAATAAAATTGTGTGCAAACAAAATGAACTCGATTTCTAAAATATCAGAAGAAGAGAGGCATTTGACTACATGGTGAATGACCCCTAACAATGTACGCACCTCATAATCGACAAGGTTCATTCACGAAATTGGAATGCAATACCAAACATCATGAAATTGGAATGAATAAATAAACCCCACAAAGCAATGTGGAATGCACCTTCTCCACCATCTCCACCATCTCCTGGACTCACAACACTCGCTTGAACTGAAACAAGTTCAACACAATGCCACCTTCAGCTCATGTCAGAAGCACCCACATTTGAATGAGGTACCTCAAGTGATGGTTGACATTAATGACAATGAGCTGGAAAGAGCAAGGCCAAGACACTTATTGGAAAACACTGCAGATTATAACCAAGGCACAAACACAGCTGGATGTTTGTCTCAAGAAGGGAGGCATTTGACAGATGCTCGGATTTTTATAGACCTGAGTCATGATGTTGGTTTAGTAGGCCTTCAGGTTGTGAGCCCGTTTGCCCGAGGCATGCCGGGTCGTGATGTGACATACTGCCGAACTGCACCTCCCGAACTGCACATGCCGAACTCACTTGTTAGATCCAATGAATGGGGAGAAGTGACCGCCAGTTACAGATGAACCAGTTACGTTCGAGAAATAACTGGTTGCAGTTTGAAGCCTTCAGGAAAATTACCAATCAATTTAGAGGAATCTGTAGAGCATACCTCAAATTAATATAGGGAAACCGAAAGATCACAACATGTAAAGCGGTTGGACTTTGGAAACACTAGATTTCTCACTAATTATGCCCACTAGCATTTCCCTTCATATGTAGTTTATGAGTTCTTTGTCCAGAAGTAGAAACTGAAAAATGTCTACCTTCCGGATAAGATGTTACACATGGTGGTTCCAAAATCAATATGAAAAGATTCAAATATCTGATTTGCTTGGGCTGCACTCAGGCACAAGTGAGATATTCTGATTGCAGTACTAGGTCATTGATCACTATTATAGCACATACAGATTCAAGTAAGATGATAAGTAGGAGGTTATGCTTTTACATTAGAACCTGATTTTTTGCATGGTTTACTTGTGAAGCCACCTTTGATTGTGCCAGTCAACATCAACGGCCAGACATTACGTGTCATCATGAGGAGGTCGTCTGAAGCAGATTCTACTAGAACTGTTGGCTGGCTCCTGGAGGAGATTCTTCATCTCTACTCTTGTGACAACTCAGCAGGAAATTTACCGATCATTTTAGAGGAATCTATAGAATCTACCTCAACTGAATGAAAGCAGCAAAACCGGTTGGATTTAGAATCACTAAATCATGTCAACATGCAACCGGTCTGTCAACATGCAACCGACATCGAAGGATCAAAAAGCAACGTCGCTATGAACGCTTGGCTGCCACAAGCCAGTTATCCCTGTGGTAACTTTTCTAACACCTCTAGCTTCAAATTCCGAAAGACTAAAGGATCGATAGGCCATGCATTCACAGTTTGTATTCGTAATCAAAATCAAAATCAAATGAGCTTTTACCCTTCTGTTCCACACGAGATTTCTGTTCTCGTTGAAGGGCCTCGGCCGGCACCGGCTGGGGTGCCACTGCGCATCAGTAGGGTAAAACTAACCTGTCTCACGACGGTCTAAACCCAACTCACGTTCCCTATTGGTGGGTGAACAATCCAACACTTGGTGGATTCTGCTTCACAATGATAGGAAGAGCCGACATCGAAGGATCAAAAAGCAACGTCGCTATGAACGCTTGGCTGCCACAAGCCAGTTATCCCTGTGGTAACTTTTCTAACACCTCTAGCTTCAAATTCCGAAAGACTAAAGGATCGATAGGCCATGCATTCACAGTTTGTATTCGTAATCAAAATCAAAATCAAGTGAGCTTTTACCCTTCTGTTCCACACGAGATTTCTATTCTCGTTGAGCTCATCTTAGGACACCTGCGTTATCTTTTAACAGATGTGCCGCCCCAGCCAAACCCACCTGAGAATGTCTTTAACCTGGATCGGCCAAACTCCCCACCTGACAATGAAAACCCTCGGCGCCCCAGCCAAACTCCCCACCTCAGAATGTCTTCCACCTGGATCGGCCAGAGAGAGGGAGAGCGAGAGGGAGAGGTAGAGAGAGGGAGAGAGGACACTGAAAACCCTCAGCCGGCACCGGCTGGGGTGCCTCGGCCAGAGAGAGGGAGAGAGCGAGAGAGAAAGAGAGAGAGGGAGAGCGAGAGGGAGAGGTAGAGAGAGGGAGAGAGGAAACTGAAAACCCTCGGTCGGCACCGGCTGGGGTGCCTAGGCCAGAGAGAGGAAGAGAGGGAGAGGGAGAGGGAGAGAGAGATAGAGAGAAAGAGGGAGAGAGACAATGTTTGGGGAGATTTTTAGGCATAACCGGTTGAGATCCTAGTGTTTGCAAGTCCAGCCGGTTATATGTTGACATCATCCGGTTAAATTGGGGTATATTCTATAAATTCCTCTAAAATGATCGGTAATCTTGAACTTCAACCGGTTATTTCTCAAACTCAACCGGTTATTTGTAACTAACTGCCGGTTCTCCCTGATCATTGGAGAGAGATAGAGAGAAAGAGGTAGAGAGAGGGAGAGAGGGAGAGAGGGAGAGAGGGAGAGAGGCTGAGGGAGAGTTGGGAGGGTCTGTAAAGGGTCGGCCGGCACCGGCTGGGGTGCCTCGGCCAACAGCTCCCTCAGCCACCGAACTGCACCTGCCACCGAACAAAGCTCCCTCAGCTGCCGGTTTAGGCTGAGGTTTAGGGTTTGGGTTTAGACTATACTATAAGCGATAATTTATCGCGGACGGGGAGGGCAGCCGGCACCGGCGGGGTATCTCAGTCACCTGGACGTGCGGGGGTATCTCTGTCGCCTGAAAATGAAAAACTAAATTTCGGTTCCTGCAACTACAAATTTTTTGCCACCAAGAGGGCAGCCGGCACCGGCGGGGTGTCTAGAGCGCCTCCGCGCTGAAAGTAAAAAACTGAAACCCTTGTTTGGTTGCTGCACCGACCCAAGAGGAAAAGCACTGCACCTCTGCGCTGCACCTTTGCGCTGCGACTCAACGTGTGAAAGCGCGCGCTTGACCATCGCATTCCAATATTGAGAGGCAAGAGGTAGAGTTTCATTAGGGTTTCATCAGGTTTCAATGCTCACCTGCGATGTCGCCCTCGAGGTTGCGCACCTCCGTCGTCGACGACTCTCCAAGCTGTCTCGATGAACTACCTCTTTGATTGCCCGCGGTGACCTCCCTGGTGTCCATGGCTGTCGGCACAGGATTCATCTGCCACAGCTTGCGACCTTCTCAAAAGCTTGACCTTTGCTGTTCTAGGGTTTCCGCTTGCCTAACCCTCTCAATAGCACCTGCCCGCCCTTCTATCCTCCACAATGCCCGCCCTACTTGCCTCTTCAAAACCCTCCAACTCTTCCGTTCCGCTTGCCCCAACTCTTGTTCTAAAATTTTAAGTTTCGAGACTTACCGAGTCCTCCTCTCTGTCGTCCCCGTCATCGCTCCTTGGGGCATCATGAGCTTCACTGTCGGAGCTTCCCCCTTCTTGCGTTTCTGGTATGCCTTCTAGTTGGTTTTCTTGTCCTTCATCATTGTAGCTGAGCACCTTCGCAATATCGGTAATGTCACACCTCTCCTCGCTTGAACGCCTCGTCCGCACCATTTTGTTGTGCTTCAAAGACTTTGCACTTGTAAATAGGAGACCACGCTTGCGTCTCTTTCTTGAACTCACTCCCAACATTCTGATCTCGCTCACTACAAATTACTTCAGATTGCTCTTATATGATTTAAAGTTCTACATTTTCGAGCCTTAGAAGACTCTTCTTAAACCCTAAACCCATTTATTACATTTCAAAATATACATTTTGTACCTGGGAAGATTTTAACGACTACCGAAATCCATCCATTCTCTGAATTATTCCAGCGGCTTTTAACCATATATAGATGAACATGTGGATCATCCATGCTGGACCTAGATACCATGCGTCTGACGTCTACCATTAAACTCGGCTGGCTGCGTTGTATTATAGAGCCTGCGCCGTCAAAGCCCACGTCTTATTCCAATCAATTTCTAATTCCGAAGCCCACGTCTTATTCCACTCAATGTCTGACATGTCAAGTTGCTCATTTCAAGCTGCGGGCAATTAATGCATATCGTTGTTGAGAGTTTCATATTAATGCATATCCATTTTTTAAGTGCGATTCCTTACCACGTTTCACAGTAATTATAATTATTTAGGCTGATGTATACCACCACATGATTAGACAAAGTTTGGTAGCCTGGATTCAGGGTATCCCTAAACCGGTGTTTTGGCGCTTATAAATTTCAGAACTCTCGCTTCAGATCGTCTCTTGAATTCCCTCTTTGATCCAATCTCTTCTTCTTCCTCTGTTGTTTACGGTTCAATGGCCTTCATTCGTGTTGATTCGCATTCTGTGCCTGTTACGTTTCCTTTGGGTGCGAATGGTTATGCCATCGTTAGCTCAACTACGCTTAGTCTGAGGTTCCAATTTCGTGAAGATGCACTGTATGTCGAGGAGGAGGTTTTTGACAATGACTCTGGAATCCTCTTGTACACAATTGGTTAGTTGCATAGTACAAACGATGCCGGTATGTTTTGGTCGCTTAAACCCGGAAAGTATCGAGCATACGGACTTCCTGATTCTGTTATGCCTGCTTCCACTAAAATACTCACTCCTCGACAGTCGTCCACTGTTAGCATTGATCCCTTCGTTCCTATACAAGTCAAAGTAGAACCTGATCATCATACCATCCATAACCTCAGTGACGATTCCGATAGTGAGGATGTGGTACTTTTGGGCCACCCCCTTTCGAGGGAGCCTAAAAGTATCACACAAGCCCTTCGGTGAAGGTGGCCTGCATTTGCAGGCGCCCAAGCCGAACCCGGATGATAGGTGTATAACGTGAGTAGTTAGATTTTTAAGGGAGATTAAATATGCGTCGTAGTACCTCCGGAGGTTAGGCCTTAGTTTTTTACTAGTGTGGCTTTAAATTCCACTAACCAATTTCATATCTAGTTCTAACCTTAACCTACAACCTATTCTACGCGCAGACGCACCAGCCTTGAAACCAAGGCAATCCTAATTTGTGAATTGGGATGGTTCTGATACACCCAACCGGGTGTGACTCATACCACCCTAACTCAACGAACGGAATAACGACAATTTGATGGACCATTCAATTCTTCCTATTTCTTTATTTAGTTCTATTTAGTTTTCTAAGCTGGGGAACTTGGCCTAAGTCCCACCCTTCACACAAATTCCTTCTTAATTACTTACTTTTGTTTGCACGTCCTAACTTACTACATTAACATATTAGGCATCACCCCTTACCTCGGGTCTCTTGCCAACAAGGATTTACGATTTATTTTGTATGTTTTGATTGTTAAATGTGTTTACACTGGATAGACCACGAAATGCAACTCAATGGGACCAGGGTGACGGGCGACCTGTAGGTTCAACCTGTTGCGCAATCTTCATAAATTGGGGCCATTACTCCCAATCTATGGGGCCAACAACATAATAGTGGATTCGCGGGTCATTAACCCCACCTTTCCACCAACAACATTCAGAGTGGTCGTGTCGGTGATTAATCCGACTTACCACACACGAAACTTGCTAATAAATGAAGCTACTACCACAAAACATACCAAGGGCCCCAAAAACAATGGAATTGGGTACTCCCTTGGCGGTCAAGTGGTCAAGCCACTTGACCTTACGAGATAGGTGAGTGGGTTTAGAGATGCGTACCTTAGCCGTGCTCCCTCCAATCCTAAATGGAAGGCTTAAGGTTAGTTAATTTACCTCAATTTTCCTCGGTTGATTTGGGCTTGATGTAGGCCGAGCCGCTACCTCCTTCCTTGCTCCACTTTCCGAGCGTCGACCTTGCCTCCTTCTTTGTAACTAGTTTGGTAGTAAGCGTACCTTAGTTAACAATTAAAATATAAAGTGTTATTTTGCCCTGTAATTTAATCCTAAGCATAATATTTATACTTAGTGCACCAAATTATCTTTCCAATGATCTAAAAATCACTCTAATCGGATAAGAAATGCAAAAGTTATGAGGGTTGGAAGTGTGAGGTCGATTCAACCGACCCTTCCAACCCACCTATCTATCTTCTAACTTCAAAAATTCATAGCACATTCCTTACTACTTGGATCTAGGCTTTCCTTATACCATTGGAAAGCTATGAACAAGCTCTAACTAGAAAAATTATGACATCAGCAGGTTAAGCTAATAGAAATTCAGCGGACTCCTTGTAACACAGCAGTCAATCAAGAAGGCTTAAACTATGTATCTCGCCTTCAACAATTCATATCTAATTCAAATCTTAGTCAAATCAAACGTTCTATATGACCCTGGAGAGATATTAAAAAGATATATTTGATAAAAATATGTGATTAGAAAGGTAAGCCGAAGTGAACCCAGCAGGTCCTCTGTAATGCAGCAGTCAACCAAAAGTTCTCAAACTATGTGTCCCATCTTGCACAATTCATATCTAATTCAAATCATGCTCAAATCAAATGTTCTAAGCCATTTTGGAAAGCTACACAAAAGTTCTACTTGGGAAAAATATAATTTCTTGGAATTAAAATTCCTATTGGGCTCGCAGGTCTGATCCAGCAGCCGCTACCCACAAGACCACCCAGTTTTTCTACTCCATCTTTGAAAATCCATAACTAATTGTCATCTCAACCAAATCACAAATGGGAAACGGCTATGGATAGCTATATGAAATCTCTCTAAGAGAAAAATGATAAGTATCTTGTTCTAGCTTTTGAACTAAGCCTTCAGGGCATTGGCAGATTAGGTCTATAATGCCTCTACTCAAAATTCTACCATCCAACCTACCTCTACAAAAGAAGGAATAATTTTGTTGGTGTGTTAATAAACACACAACCTAACTAGGAGAGAGAGAGTAGAGGAGGTTCTCAAGCCTTTCTTTTAGACCATTGAGAATACATGCTAAAGGATTTTTTCCTAACTACATTGAAGCAGGGCTTCGCCCAAAAACTAGAGAAAGAGAGAGAGCTACAAGGTGGAAGGAGGGGTTTTTAAACCCTCTCACAAAAGGGTTGGACCCCTCCTCCACCGGATCCATTTTTTCAAACCCTTTCCCGAAATTTTGGCTCGGGGGTTTTCCCGGTTGAGGTTGCCACCCTCTCGCCGAGGTGGCTCCGACAAAACACCTTTAGAAATCTTTCTAATTTTTCCGCCATCGAGTTGGCAAGGGGGCAAGTGGGCAAGTATCCCCCTTGCTCTCTTTCTTTTTTTGTCTTCAAAATTCTTCACGCCGATTTTATCTTCTTACCTAAACCACCTCTAATAGTCTTGTGTGCCTCACACTAACTAATAAACTAACACTTGCTTAGCTAGCATCTACTAACATTTGCTTAATAACTAGCATCTACTAATATTTGCTTAATAACTAGCATCTACTAATATTTGCTTAGCTAGTTGTTTTTACTAGCTAGCACATTTTTTCTACTTTGCTATCTTCTAGCACTACTTAGTTTCATTTTGACCTTCTTTCTTCTAGGCTAAATGCTAAATGAACTAATTTTTCCTAAATTCCCTATCAATTCTAACTTTTAATGCTAACATTCTAACTAAAAGTGATCCCGCAGAGTGGTGGACCACTCAAAGTGTTCACATATGTCGGCCATCAGGGGAGCTGCTCGTTCGAGCGCTACGAACACCAGCTCTTGCTCGCACGCCAATCCTGGGTACACGGTCACCTGCATGCACACCACCACTTACACATATATTTTTGTTTTGTTTTTTTTATTTCTTATTATTAGTTGCACTTTTATCCGTTTAAAGATGTGAAGAGGAGAGAAAAAAAAGATAGTACTATACTAAAGCCAAAAAACACTTCAAAGCCGCCACACTCCCCCACCGGACTGGGTTTGTGTCTATCTAGGACACCCCCTCCGCCTTGCGGGAGCAACTTGGAGCTATAGAAGAAAAAACTTTCAACCCGCTTCCTTCCTCTTCGGAGAGAGTTCGGACTACAAGAGCAATTCCCAGGCGCTGAAGAAAGAAGGTCCCCCTACTGGTTTCCTTCAAACAATGACCACGGAGGGCCGACCTCTAACCTAGCACCTATTGCAGGAATTGGAAACCCTCCGCCTTTGCCTTGGGTCTAAAGGTATCACATCGTATTTAATTCGCTAGTTGCACCTGTCACACATTATACAACTTACACCGACCCCCGTTAGTTCGCGTAGGGAAATATGTGCCATCAAGTGTAGCCAATTGAACCGAATTATTGTCATACACATTCGTGACCCAAAAGGGGCCCAACCATAAGGCGTCAAACTTACCTGGGAACTCCAGTTTCCTCGCATCTTGGAGCATCACCAACGTCCCGGGTTGCAAAGTTCTTACCTTGTGTCGGTTGTCGAAGACGGCCTTGCGCCTCCGTTGCATTGCCTCGAGATGTTGCACACTAGCTCGTCGTCGCTCGCTAAGACTCTCTAACATTAGCAACCTATCTGATAGTGACTCGGCTACCGTAAGTCGTGAATCAACTGCAATTCGCAAAGAGGGGATCTCCAACTCGATTGGGAGCACTGCTTCAATCCCGTATACAAGGGCAAACGGCATTTGGTTGGTTGGACCTTTATACCAATCGTTTGGCACCGAAGGATATGACGCGAAATCATGGCCTACCTGAATTCCGGTGGAGGTGTTCCTGAAGTGTAATGATGGCATGATATCTTCCTCGAGTAAGAGATCCTCTAGCGTCATTGGTTGGGTGCCGTCTATCTCGAGGGCGTAGACTGATTCGATGGATAGATCATCTGCTAACAAAGTGAATCCCGGATAACCCAGCGATGTGTCCCAGGTGGCGGAAATAGTGTACACCTGGGTGTGGGTACTTGTTTCTTCGGGGTTGAGTTCCATCCACGCCGTAAACTCGCCCGTGTCCTCCCAGCCATAGAGGCCGGGACCCATGTCCTTCACTGGACCTAAATGGGTCTTAGTGCCCAATGTTTGGTTGGCTAAGTCTACCGAAACTATGTTGGGTTCTGGCTTCGATTTGGGTAGGTCAGATTCCGTGAATTCTGTCGAAGGCTTACGGAGTGCAATTCTTGTCGTTGTTCTGTTGTGAGGGGGCCCGAATGTTATTTGGGAGGTACCCGTAGACCACTCGGTTGTGGCATTTGCTCTCCGAAGCCAGTCTCTACCTAAAAGTATCGGATAACTTTTGGATGTTACAGGGAGCCTCAAAACTTGAAACGTGATCGTATAGACTTCTCCCCCGACTTTCATCAAGCAATCATTTACTTGTCCAAGGGGGGTGACTTGTCTTTGGTCCGCGACATTGATAACAAAGGGTGAAGGGCCAGTGAGCTCGAGGCCAAGTTTTTCCAACGTTGAGAGTGGCATAATATTGATCCCACTACCCCCATCAACCAGGGTGTGCGGGATTATTTTGTCCATAATCTCAACCTCCACCTCGATTGGTCCTTCGTCCCCTAAGGGGGTTCTTCGGACCTCAACTGCCATCGTTGGGATTTTAGCCTTCCTAACCTGGGTGGCTCCTTCCTTGAATTCCTTTCTTAAGGCGGGAGCTACTTGAATTAGTTGTGCCAAAGAAATGTTGGCTCGTAGGCTACAAAGGTCTGACCAAAGGTCGTAGTCCTCGGCCGGGTTAAAGGCGCGACTAGGCCGGGGTTTCGGTGGGAAGTTAGCGGGCAGGCCATTGCCCCATGTGTCTCGTCTATCCACAAATCGGAAGAGGTCTTCCTCTTCCTCCAGTAATGGTTCCTCTACCGGTTCGTCATCAGGGTTAGGCTCTAGGGAAGTTGTGGGAACCTTAGCCTTAAGGGCTGCGTTCTGCAAGAACTCTGGAAGTTCTGCGAATTTTGGTGACTTTTCAGACTCATTCGACTTCTCGGAACCTTCACCCATCACGGTTTGTGCCCTCTTCTGAGCCCTAGTGACCACTGCCACGTCTATTTTCTGCTTTAGTTTTTTAGGGGGAACCAGGATAGCCCGTAAAGAAGAATCGGCTAGCTCGTGAGAGATGAAGTTGCTATGACTATCATTTGGGATAGGAAGGAATGGAGCTGAACAACTTGTGCTCGCCCTATTGTTATCAATGAACCTCGCGTCTTGGGTTTGTGCATGACCAAGGTTAAGGGGACCTTGGGATGTTGGAGGCCCATTCATGTTTTGCGCCCATTGTTGGTTAGTATCCTGTCCACTCCCCATAAGATGTTGAGGAGGGTTGTCGGTATACTGACCGTTAAGACCATAAGCCTGACCTTGGTTCATTTGGTACCCATAGAATGGGTTGCCTTCATTAGGGGAGTTATTGAAGGTATTACCTTGTTGTGCAACTTGGGGTCCATTGTTGAACCTATTTGGTTGGTTCCGGCCCATCTGAGGGACATACTGTTGGCTTACCATTCCTACCAAGTTCGAGTCGGCTTGCCTACCACCGGCTGGGGGGTTTTGAGGGTACAAATTTTGTGGACCTTGATAGTTGTTCCCCCTATTACCTTGGTTTTGGTGGTTGGGTGGACCGTAGTTTTGTTGGCCATTGCTTTGTGGGTTACCTTGGTGATAATTAACCGACATTCCTCCTTGGTTCTGTTGATTCCTATCATAGAAGAATGCCGGAAGTTGTTGATTCAGCTGAGAGTAATGGGAGGGTCGCTCCGCGAGAATCCTACGACAATTATCGACCGGGTGATTACCCCCACAATGGTTGCAGACCACCCCCGTCTCGATCCAACACTTACCTGGCCCCAAAATGTGAACCTTGCCGCAAGTGGGACAAACTCCTTTACCGTTGTTCCGGGCTTGAGTCTGGGAGTGGCCTTGTTGTGGACGGGGGGGTGGGGCTACTAGGTTACCTGTGAACCTAGGCTCCGTGCAAAATTGATTACTGTGGCCAGGTTTGTTGCAATTACGACACCAAATGTTGGTGCCATAATTACCTGCCTCCGAGGCCGGCGGAACTGGTTGTGCTAAGGGCCTAGACGTGATTGCCATTGTTAGCTGCTCTGTGAGGGTCTTGAGCGACTGCATGACATCGCTCCTCAACTCGTCGTTGGCCTTCTTAACTCTAAGTTCTAGCTCCTCGATCGTAGTGTGGCTCGGAGGGCTAGGGAGTGCTAAGAGCTCAGGGGGTGGCCTCGTAGCCAAAGGAACCGGGGCCGCTCGGTGGACTGCGTATGCATCCGGTCGGGATGGCTCCAGCTGAGGAGGCTTACTCTGCTCGGGAGGAATGTAGGTTGTGGGTAGGAAGGCTGGCACAGGTGCAATAGTGCAATTCCACATCCGCTCATTTTGTTTGTCTACACCTTCGATCCTCCTAGCCTCGGCTTTAGCTTCTTCCAAATCCTGAGGGTTGGAGTTAAGAATTTCTCGGATTGTACCTTGTTTGTTGAACCCTTGTATGAAGTAGAATTTAATCGTGTCATTTGTGAGAAGGGTTCCTACATAACGAGTTACCACCGTCTCGAACCGTCGGATGTATGACGTAATACCCTCGGATGGGCCTTGCCGCATGTTCGTTAACACCACGAGTGCGCTTTGTTGGCCCATTTCCGGTCTAAATTGTCTAAGGAATGCCGTCTGCAATGCCCGCCAGTCCCTAAATGTCCCCTCATCGTGGGATCGGTACCACTCATACGCTATACCCTCTAGCGTAGTAGAAAACCAAACGAGTTTGTACGTGTCTTCGGCTATCACGTTGGCCAACATTACCTCAATATATCGTTCAATGTGGGTTGAAGGATCCTCATGAGGGAGGCCACCGAACTTCGGAAAATAACTCGGCATTGCCCTTGGCGCTAATGCTTGTGCCATTACAATGGGAGGCCCCCTAGGAGCCATCATTGCATCCAAAGCATTCGCCATGAGTTGGGGTCGTACCACCCTAACCGGACTTTGTGGGGTGGGGGATTTCTCCCTCTCGCGCTCGGACTCTAGACCTAGACCTTGATTTTTATTTTCCTTAGTCTTTTCGGGTTTTGGTGGTTCGTTCTTCGACCTCTTACCTGGTGTTGCCTCCGATGCAGATGCAGTTGTTGTTGTTGGGATGTCGTACGATCGTCCCCTAGTACTAACCATAGCACATGTGGCCCATGACGTATGACTAACTTCTATTGGACTAAACTCTTCTTCTCTTAGTCTAAACGTATAAGTACTCAAAGAAATATCATTCGAGCATGGCAGGGGCATCCACCCTCCCGGCAGACGCACCAATTATGTGGTACTTTTGGGCCACCCCCTTTCGAGGGAGCCTAAAAGTATCACACAAGCCCTTCGGTGAAGGTGGCCTGCATTTGCAGGCGCCCAAGCCGAACCCGGATGATAGGTGTATAACGTGAGTAGTTAGATTTTTAAGGGAGATTAAATATGCGTCGTAGTACCTCCGGAGGTTAGGCCTTAGTTTTTTACTAGTGTGGCTTTAAATTCCACTAACCAATTTCATATCTAGTTCTAACCTTAACCTACAACCTATTCTACGCGCAGACGCACCAGCCTTGAAACCAAGGCAATCCTAATTTGTGAATTGGGATGGTTCTGATACACCCAACCGGGTGTGACTCATACCACCCTAACTCAACGAACGGAATAACGACAATTTGATGGACCATTCAATTCTTCCTATTTCTTTATTTAGTTCTATTTAGTTTTCTAAGCTGGGGAACTTGGCCTAAGTCCCACCCTTCACACAAATTCCTTCTTAATTACTTACTTTTGTTTGCACGTCCTAACTTACTACATTAACATATTAGGCATCACCCCTTACCTCGGGTCTCTTGCCAACAAGGATTTACGATTTATTTTGTATGTTTTGATTGTTAAATGTGTTTACACTGGATAGACCACGAAATGCAACTCAATGGGACCAGGGTGACGGGCGACCTGTAGGTTCAACCTGTTGCGCAATCTTCATAAATTGGGGCCATTACTCCCAATCTATGGGGCCAACAACATAATAGTGGATTCGCGGGTCATTAACCCCACCTTTCCACCAACAACATTCAGAGTGGTCGTGTCGGTGATTAATCCGACTTACCACACACGAAACTTGCTAATAAATGAAGCTACTACCACAAAACATACCAAGGGCCCCAAAAACAATGGAATTGGGTACTCCCTTGGCGGTCAAGTGGTCAAGCCACTTGACCTTACGAGATAGGTGAGTGGGTTTAGAGATGCGTACCTTAGCCGTGCTCCCTCCAATCCTAAATGGAAGGCTTAAGGTTAGTTAATTTACCTCAATTTTCCTCGGTTGATTTGGGCTTGATGTAGGCCGAGCCGCTACCTCCTTCCTTGCTCCACTTTCCGAGCGTCGACCTTGCCTCCTTCTTTGTAACTAGTTTGGTAGTAAGCGTACCTTAGTTAACAATTAAAATATAAAGTGTTATTTTGCCCTGTAATTTAATCCTAAGCATAATATTTATACTTAGTGCACCAAATTATCTTTCCAATGATCTAAAAATCACTCTAATCGGATAAGAAATGCAAAAGTTATGAGGGTTGGAAGTGTGAGGTCGATTCAACCGACCCTTCCAACCCACCTATCTATCTTCTAACTTCAAAAATTCATAGCACATTCCTTACTACTTGGATCTAGGCTTTCCTTATACCATTGGAAAGCTATGAACAAGCTCTAACTAGAAAAATTATGACATCAGCAGGTTAAGCTAATAGAAATTCAGCGGACTCCTTGTAACACAGCAGTCAATCAAGAAGGCTTAAACTATGTATCTCGCCTTCAACAATTCATATCTAATTCAAATCTTAGTCAAATCAAACGTTCTATATGACCCTGGAGAGATATTAAAAAGATATATTTGATAAAAATATGTGATTAGAAAGGTAAGCCGAAGTGAACCCAGCAGGTCCTCTGTAATGCAGCAGTCAACCAAAAGTTCTCAAACTATGTGTCCCATCTTGCACAATTCATATCTAATTCAAATCATGCTCAAATCAAATGTTCTAAGCCATTTTGGAAAGCTACACAAAAGTTCTACTTGGGAAAAATATAATTTCTTGGAATTAAAATTCCTATTGGGCTCGCAGGTCTGATCCAGCAGCCGCTACCCACAAGACCACCCAGTTTTTCTACTCCATCTTTGAAAATCCATAACTAATTGTCATCTCAACCAAATCACAAATGGGAAACGGCTATGGATAGCTATATGAAATCTCTCTAAGAGAAAAATGATAAGTATCTTGTTCTAGCTTTTGAACTAAGCCTTCAGGGCATTGGCAGATTAGGTCTATAATGCCTCTACTCAAAATTCTACCATCCAACCTACCTCTACAAAAGAAGGAATAATTTTGTTGGTGTGTTAATAAACACACAACCTAACTAGGAGAGAGAGAGTAGAGGAGGTTCTCAAGCCTTTCTTTTAGACCATTGAGAATACATGCTAAAGGATTTTTTCCTAACTACATTGAAGCAGGGCTTCGCCCAAAAACTAGAGAAAGAGAGAGAGCTACAAGGTGGAAGGAGGGGTTTTTAAACCCTCTCACAAAAGGGTTGGACCCCTCCTCCACCGGATCCATTTTTTCAAACCCTTTCCCGAAATTTTGGCTCGGGGGTTTTCCCGGTTGAGGTTGCCACCCTCTCGCCGAGGTGGCTCCGACAAAACACCTTTAGAAATCTTTCTAATTTTTCCGCCATCGAGTTGGCAAGGGGGCAAGTGGGCAAGTATCCCCCTTGCTCTCTTTCTTTTTTTGTCTTCAAAATTCTTCACGCCGATTTTATCTTCTTACCTAAACCACCTCTAATAGTCTTGTGTGCCTCACACTAACTAATAAACTAACACTTGCTTAGCTAGCATCTACTAACATTTGCTTAATAACTAGCATCTACTAATATTTGCTTAATAACTAGCATCTACTAATATTTGCTTAGCTAGTTGTTTTTACTAGCTAGCACATTTTTTCTACTTTGCTATCTTCTAGCACTACTTAGTTTCATTTTGACCTTCCTTCTTCTAGGCTAAATGCTAAATGAACTAATTTTTCCTAAATTCCCTATCAATTCTAACTTTTAATGCTAACATTCTAACTAAAAGTGATCCCGCAGAGTGGTGGACCACTCAAAGGGTTCACAGCCGTCGATGCCGCCTCTGCCGTGGATTACTCCAAAGACTCGGGGTTCGAAGACGGAGTTGTCGATAGCCCTCCTCCAAAGGTTGCAAAGCTCAATTACGCTCTACCCCCATCCCCATCTCCCCTCCGCAATGAGAAGCACGTTCGAAACCCACGGTCGACCAGGCGTCTTTGCATGGATGAACCCCACATTGATGTCCCGGCCTTTACGAACGTCCCGGTTGTGCTTGTGTCTACTCCCCTCGATGTCCCTGAAGATCAAACCGCCGCCCCGAAGGCCAAGGTGCCCCACTATTGGCATTCTCAAGTTTTTCGTTCATGATGTCCGCATATTAATTTAGTGCATTTCAAATTCTTGGGTTTTTCGGACTTACATCCGTAACTTATACTAACCCACGTCGTTATATATATTTATGGTCATTGTTTCAGACCCCAATATACATGGATGTGGGACGTGCATCCTCCACTCCGTCATTGGATAGGCGAACACTGAAGACTGCGACTTGCGAGTCTGATCGTTGTTTGGCCCTACGAAAGAGTGCAAGACGTTCGGTTTCCCAAACACGTTCGTATTCCACTTATTCGGTAGGGGGTCGGCCAATATGGGAAAATGGCATATATTCGAGGGCCGGGAATGGGAATAAACAAGGTTACAGTCGCGGAGCCGAGATATTTAGAGCCATGGACGCCATGAAAGCAAAAGAAAAAGAAACGGCCGCAAAGGCTAATAATAGTATTTCAAAAACAAAAGAGTGACGCCTATTCATGGTCCAAATGTATAGGCTATATTAAAATACATATAGATGTGGATTTGTGTTTCTAGGGCTTTGGCCTAATAGTGGATATTCCACTTGCATTTTGTATTTTGACCCTCTTCAATGAATATGATATCCATTTCCTATATGCAAATGTTGTAATTGTCCCATTTCCCTATTTTTATATGTGTAATTACATGCATTTGAGTTTCATATTTGTTTCCATATTGGGAACATAGCATATTTGTAGTGTATTCATTCCTATAAATGTGAAAGCCACGTCCTTAAATAGTCTCAAAATTAACAAAAAGTCTCCAAATAACGAATATAGTGTTAAATGAGAATTTGAAATCAAGGCAAACATGGCAAAATATAGAAAGCAAACTTACGCACAAAGGAATCCGAATGCCCTCTTGGTCATCTTTTGAGGAGGATCAAAGATAGATGTAGACGGTGCGGTAACTGAGCGAGATATACGCGCAGGCTGGGGATCGCGCATGGGGAGTACGAGTGAATTGAAAATGACGGGGTCATTCTCAAGGGCCACAATATGCCGCTCAAGGGAGCGACATGCTGTAATCGAACCACCTAAAGCAACGAGAGGTAAAATGTTAGTATGGAAACTAGTCAAGGAAAAATAATGGAAAATTCAAAGTAAGGATGAAGTTGAAAAACAAGGCGTACCTACACCACACTGCCAGTCCATAATAACATCATTCTTGTCGGTGAGAGTAGTGAGAAGGATGGAAAAAAAATTAGGATGCTTCTCATGGGCACCTCGCCAAGGTACCCTATTACTGCGCATCGCCTGGCTCTTCTCATCGGTGAAGGTATTCAACCATCCATCTCGTTGGAGGTTGTAACCATACTCTTGTATGGCCTCCTCCCGCACTCTAAGAACGGAGTTAACACGAACAAGAACTTTGATGCTGAACTTCCGAGTCTGCAACAATGAAAATGAAATTGAATTGAAATGAAATGGAATTGAAATTGAATTGAAATTGAAATGATAAGCAATACGGAAGGGGAAGAGAGGGATACTTGCTTACCACTCCAGAGGGAACAACGGGAGATTGGAGGTCCAAATCATTCATTCCAAACCAATCTTCCGCGACGTAGAAGTCATAAGTGTGTGCCCAATCGAAAATACTCCTAGAAACACTGGCACTCGCACAATGGGCAAGAACAAGGACACCATGATCATAGAGGTTAGATTTCGCAAATGCAAAAATACACTCATAGTATGATTCATGGAGCTTGTTCCAAGCAGAAACATCGGTGGAGATGTTCGGCACCGGCAAATTCTCGGGAATGTCGGCGAAAAGCAAATCGAGGCCCTTGTGAGTTGTAGTCGAGGTGTTCACACGGGAACGACCTGCCTCAACCTGCAATTGAAACTTCATGAGAAAACAAGAAGGAAAGAAATAAGCAAAACAAAGGAAAAAAAATTTGAGAATTGACGAAGGCAAGTATACAAACCTTGGCAATGAACTCTTGGATGCGGGTATATGCGGGGAGGGGACCTCCGGCAACCTCGGAATCCAGCATTAGTTGAACCATGTCCACATTTTCGATGAGGGAAAGCGTATTAGGGGCATCCGAAGAGGTGGCACTGGTATCCAAGAGAGCGGCCTTCCTCTTGCGAGACAAAGAGAGGAGAGAAGTGCCACTGTGAGATGGAGTGGCAAGAGATTGTGGATGAAATGCAGATGGAGTAACAGAGGGGGCAAGAGAGGGAGCAACGGAGGGAGCGATAGATGGACTGTGTGGGAGGATGGGTGGCTCAACCGGGGTCTTAGAAGCAGACCGAGTGAGAACTTGGGAAGATGCTTGAGTGGCGGTCTTCTTTGCTCTGCCTTTTCTCCTTGGTGCCTTAGGAGGAGAAGGGGGAAGCTCAACGATGTCAGACTCCTCTAAAGTAACAATGTTATCATCCGGAGCACTACCCACAAGGCTAGCAAACAAAATCTTCTCTTCCCCGGGGACAAATCCTGCAGCACAGTCCAAGGTTCATCCACCACCCTGCAAGTGCAATTCGGAGAACTTGTTTGTTTGCGCGGTCGTGTACACGCAGAGGCTAGAAAAAATATTCACCCAGTCCGAGAGGTAGTCCGGCAAGAAAGATGAGGCCAATGCATTCTTCACAACCAATTCTCTCATGATATACCTACATGACAAAACAAGAATGTAAGAAAACCAAGAAAACGAGCAAGAAATGAAATTAAGGAGAGGTGCAAAGTGGAGGATAGATGTATTACCGATAGGCCACACGCTTGATAGCGAGAGCCCCCTCCTTGAACTCCAAGAGATTATCACCTTTGGCAAACTTAAGGCGATGTCAGACTTATCGCCGAGGTAAGGCTTGAAGGCCTTGTCCCAAAGGACAATCCGCCAATGATCAACGTACTCACGAGGGCGCAAGATAGTTTATGATGCGTCCCAATCAATGTCGACGGAGAGGCTCTCCTCTAAGGTCTCAATTTCAACCGCGACTTCCTTCTCCAACTGCAGAGAGGGAGATGATTAGATATGAGATAAATGGAATAGAGGAAAATCAAAATGAAGAAGGCCGATGAATGGATTTACCTGAGCCCAGAAGGACGCCTTGTATAGCCAGTCGTCCAAAGCCCTCTCCTTCATAGGCTTGTCGACGGGGAACTTGTTATCTAATCTTTCACGAAGGGGGGCGTTCCACCAGTGAAGCCACTTAGCTTTGAACGAAGCTTCGACCGGGCATGTGACAATTTTTTGCAATTTTTCAATTGTCATGTCCGTCGAAGAGAACTCATTAAAATGGCGGTCAATCTGTGCACAAAATAAAAATGGTTTGAGTTCAAAAGAATAATAGAATTGAAGAGGGATTTGGATGAATTGCGTTCAAGAGTGATTTGAGTTCAAAAGAGTACCTCATGAAAGAAATCCTCTCCATTGTCAGGGTGTGCAACGGATATGTACTTCTCAAAAGAACGGGCCCGAATACTTTTGATTGTCCTCTCCTGGGCCTTGGTCATAACATTCCAAATCTCAGTGGCCGACCTCTCCGCAACGGGTGTGGTCTCACGGTAATGCCTCACTGCAAGGTCTGCTTGAGCCGAAATGTCTCTCTGCAAGAAATGACCTTGTGAGTTCATATAATCGGCATGGAACTTATCTATGTTGGAAGCTCTAAATGATTGAATGCACAAAACCATACCTTGTAAAGAAACTTAACGAACACATCCGCGGTCAAGATGTACCAAGTTGGGCGACTCTCCTTTATCTTCTCGCATGCTTTATAGTCAGATGGCGATATGAGATCCTTGAAAGTGGACAACTCTAACCTTCCAAAAGTGAGGATTCGAAGGAGCTTGGCCGGAATGTTTGCCTTGACATAATCATGCTCGGTTGACCTGAGAGAAAATATGTGAGGAACGTGAGGTGAAAAGAATGGAAAAAAATTGAAACAAAAATGAAAAATAAATGAAAAAAATAAATGAGCTTACTAATTAATGTCGCTCATGGCATTGAGGAATACACCGGTGTATCCTCTAGGGTCAACAACAATGCAATCCACCGAGATATGCCAACTCTTGTCATCGGCATGGTGGTTATTGATGTGTCTCCACCAAGCGGTGAGACGATGATTGCCTTTCCAGACGAAGAACATCTTCCCGGCGAAATGTGCAAGATCCGGATGCTTCTTGAGCTTGGCGTCAAATTCTGCGGAGGCCTCTTGCCAGAGAGGGCTCCAAGAGGCCATAATGCCAGGGGGAATGGGGAGGTCCACGGGAACATCGTTGAAAGCAGACACGTAAAGAACCCGATCACCCTCTCGGTATCCCATTACAAATTCACATTTCAAGCGTTGCACCTCAACCTCACTGATAGGACGGACGAGAGGGAGGGCTCTCAAGCAGCACAAAGGAATGGATAAGCGGGACTTACAGGTTGGCTTAATCCGGAGGCGTTGGATAACACCAATGGAGTCCTCCTTTTGTGATTTCCGAAGCTCAAGCTCACACACCACGGGATCCGTGTCGGCAACTGCTTGAACGGCATCTTTGCTCATTGCGAGAGCCTAACAAAAACACAAATAATAAAACCATGCTTAGAAAGCTAGAACTCAAAAAACTTGCTCAACAAATTACTCAACAACTATCCAACTCACCTCTACTTGTAATGGGCCCTGCGAATTGAGACTCTCAACCTGCACAGCTTCAACTTCAACCGCGGGGGCCGCAAGAACAACATCCTCTCCAGATTGGGGTTGCGATTGCGCAACCTGTGAAGAGTCCATATCCTAAGAACATGGAGAAAATGAGAATTTCACAAAGAAAAGTCAATAACTTCGTAACTATAAAGAAACAAATCCTCACAAAAACAATACAAGGCCGAGAGCAAACTACAAATGGAAATGGCCGAATGCTAAGTCAAGTGGTAAACTCTAGCACTAACCTACCTACGAATGAGAGGCCTCGGATCCGAGGCCTCTTTTCCTACCTCCTCCTTATGCACTACCCAAACGAAAAAGGCCGAGAGAAATCTTATGTGAACATAGCAGTTTGACTTTTAAAGCCCATACATTGTCTCCAAAATGAGGCCTCGGATCCGAGGCCTCTTCACAAACCTCTTACTCATGTAGTACCCAAAACAAGAAGGCCGAGAGCAATCTTACACGAACATAACATTTTGATTTTTCTAGCATAAAATTGACACAAACATGAGGCCTCGGATCCGAGGCCTCTTCCCAAAACACATACTTATTTACTACCCAAAACAAGAAGGCCGAGAGCATTCGAAAATGAACATAAGATTTTCATTTTTCAAGCACATACCTTGACACAAAAATGAGGCCTCGGATCCGAGGCCTCTTCCGAATGCCCCTCCTTATGAAATACATACTACAAAAAATGGCCGAGAGAATTAAAAAATGAACATAACATTTTCATTTTTCAAGCACACAACCTAACTAAAAAATGAGGCCTCGGATCCGAGGCCTCTTCCAAATGCCCCTCCTTGATGATTTTAAAACCTAACCAATTTACTTGTTACATGGCTCATGGGTGTTCACCTGTGAGGTTCACATTTGATGATGTTCCAGGGGAGGTCACTCCATTGCCAAGTTGCATCACCAAAATGGGTCAACATTTTCTCAATTTTTTTTAAAAGGTAGATATACATGATATCTATTACGGAATAAAATATCATGACCAAATTTGATGACCATATTTTTCTAGAAAACATACCATTTCTACCTAGAATGACGCAGAATTCAACTAAAACAATTACTAGGAAAAATGAAGATGACAAAAAATTTCAAAAAAATAACCAAAAGATATAATCAATGGTTATGAATATAGAGAAAAAAATCATAATTTTTAAAAATATTTGACATGGAGACATCTCCCCGTGATGATGCTAAATCCTACCCAAGTTACCTGTTACATGGCCCACGGGTGTTCACCCGTGGGGCACACATTTGATCATGTTAAAACCTAACTTTTCATGCACATACCTTGACACAAAAATGAGGCCTCGGATCCGAGGCCTCTTCCAAATGCCCCTCCTTATGAAATACATACTACAGAAAATGGCCGAGAGAATTCAAAAATGAACATAACATTTTCATTTTTCAAGTACACAACCTAACTCAAAAATGAGGCCTCGGATCCGAGGCCTCTTCCAAATGCCCCTCCTTGATGATTTTAAAACCTAACCAATTTACTTGTTACATGGCTCACGGGTGTTCAGGGTTTAGGGTTTAGGCCCCAAACAAGAGGCCTCGGATCCGAGGCCTCTTCACAAACCTCTTACTCATGTAGTACCCAAAACAAGAAGGCCGAGAGCAATCTTACACGAACATAACATTTTGATTTTTCTAGCATAAAATTGACACAAACATGAGGCCTCGGATCCGAGGCCTCTTCCCAAAACACATACTTATTTACTACCCAAAACAAGAAGGCCGAGAGCATTCGAAAATGAACATAAGATTTTCATTTTTCAAGCACATACCTTGACACAAAAATGAGGCCTCGGATCCGAGGCCTCTTCACAAAGTACCTACTTATGCACTACCCAAAAAAAGAGGGCCAAGAGCATTCCAAAATGAACATAAATTTTTAATTTTTCATGCACATACCTTGATACAAAAATGAGGCCTTGGATCCGAGGCCTCTTCCGAATGCCCCTCCTTATGAAATACATACTACAGAAAATGGCCGAGAGAATTAAAAAATGAACCTAACATTTTGATTTTTCAAGCACAAACCTTGACACAAAAAAAAGGCCTCGGATCCGAGGCCTCTTCCCAAAGCTCCTACTTATGCACTTAACAAAATACAATCCCCCCCCCCCCGCAGCTTCAGACCTCCATATCTTCCACGTGTTGTCTCCGAATCTAACAATCAACCACTCTATCGGCATCTACATTTCACGTAGATGACGTAGATCGTCATCTACATTTCACGTAGATGACGTAGATCGTCATCTACGTGAAATGTAGATGCCGATGGACACCTCACTTGCCCCATTTGGGCAAAAATCAAGGAAGTTATGCCTGTTTAAACATTCGCAGTCCCGGGAGCCACTCCCAGGGGACTGCTGATCGAGGGCACTAAAAGGAGGCCTCGGATCCGAGGCCTCATTTTCAAACTAGTGTACATACTCAAAAACAAGCAAAGTGCCTCATTCATACAAGCTATACGTTGAATCAAAAAACCTCAAGTGGCCTCGGCTGAGAGGCCTCGGATCCGAGGGCTCACACACAAAGTAATTTACGTACTCCAAACCAACCATAGTGCCTCATCCGTACACTAGTTTTGGAACACATAAAAGACGCCTCGGATCCGAGGCCTCTTCTCCTAGCTCCTACATATGCACTTAACAAAACACATTTCCCCCCCCCGGCAGCTTCAGACCTCCATATCTTCCACGTGTTGTCTCCGAATCTAACAATCAACCACTCTATCGTCATTTACGTGAAATGTAGATGCCGATGGACACCTCACTTGCTCCATTTGGGCAAAATTCAAGGAAGTTATGCCTGTTTAAACATTCGCAGTCCCGGGAGCCACTCTCTGGGGACTGCTGATCGAGGGCACTAAAAGGAGGCCTCGGATCCGAGGCCTCATTTTCAAACTAGTTTACATACTCAAAAACAAGCAAAGTGCCTCATTCATACAAGCTATACGTTGATTAAAAAAACCTCAAGTGGCCTCGGCCGAGAGGCCTCGGATCCGAGGCCTTACACACAAACTAGTTTACATACTCAAAACCAACCAAAGTGCCTCTTCCGTACACTTGTTTTGGAACACATAAAAGAGGCCTCGGATCCAAGGCCTCATTCACAAACTAGTTTACATACTCAAAACAAACCAAAGTGCCTCATCCGTACACATGTTTTGGAACACATAAAAGACGCCTCGGATCCGAGGCCTCATTCACAAACTAGTTTACATACTCAAAACAAACCAAAGTGCCTCTTCCGTACACTTGTTTTGGAACACATAAAAGAGGCCTCGGATCCGAGGCCTCATTCACAAACTAGTTTACATACTCAAAACAAACCAAAGTGCCTCATCCGTACACATGTTTTGGAACACATAAAAGAGGCCTCGGATCCGAGGCCTTATTCACAAACTAGTTTACATACTCAAAACCAACCAAAGTGCCTCTTCCGTACATTTGTTTTGGAACACATAAAAGAGGCCTCGGATCCGAGGCCTCATTCACAAACTAGTTTACATCCTCAAAAACAAGCAAAGTGCCTCATTCATACAAGTTATACTTTGAATCAAAAAACCTCAAGTGGCCTCGGCCGAGAGGCCTCGGATCCGAGGCCTCACACACAAACTAGTTTACATACTCAGAACCAACCAAAATGCCTCATAAAGACATGCCTAACCAAGTTACTTGTTACATGGCCCACGGGCGTTCACCCGTGGGGCACAAGGCAGAGAGCAAGGAATCAAAAATGGAAGAAAGTTGACATTCCATTAGTTTGAGAAATCAAGAACCTCAACTCTCTCAAAACCCTACCTCTCACATACTCAAACTTACACAAATATGAGGCCTCGGATCCGAGGCCTCTTCCCCTAGCTCCTTCTTATGCACTACACAAAACAAGACAAGGCCGAGAGCAATTGATGTGCACATAACATTTTGATTTTTCAAGCACAAACCTACCCACAAATAAGAGGCCTCGGATCCGAGGCCTCTTCCTATGGCTCCCACTTATGCACTACACAATAGAAGAAATGGCCGAGAGCAAGGAATCAAGAAAGCAAGAAAGTCGACATTCCATTAGTTTGAGAAATCAAGAACCTCGCCTCTCTCAAAACCCTACCTTTCACATATTCAAACTTACACAAATATGAGGCCTCGGATCCGAGGCCTCTTCCCCTAGCTCGTTCTTGTGCACTACACAAAACGAGCCAAGGCCGAGAGCAATTGATGTGCACATAACATTTTGATTTTTCAAGCACAAACCTACCCACAAATAAGAGGCCTCGGATCCGAGGCCTCTTCCTATGGCTCCCACTTATGCACTACACAATAGAAGAAATGGCCGAGAGCAAGGCATCAAGAAAGCAAGAAAGTTGACATTCCATTAGTTTGAGAAATCAAGAACCTCACCTCTCTCAAAACCCTACCTCTCACATATTCAAACTTACACAAATATGAGGCCTCGGATCCGAGGCCTCTTCCCCTAGCTCCTTCTTATGCACTACACAAAACAAGACAAGGCCGAGAGCAATTGATGTGCACATAACATTTTGATTTTTCAAGCACAAACCTACCCACAAATAAAAGGCCTCGGATCCGAGGCCTCTTCCTATGGCTCCCACTTATGCACTACACAATAGAAGAAACGGCCGAGAGCAAGAAATCAAGAAAGCAAGAAAGTTGACATTCCATTAGTTTGAGAAATCAAGAACCTCGCCTCTCTCAAAACCCTACCTTTCACATACTCAAACTTACACAAATAAGCGGCCTCGGATCCGAGGCCTCTTCCCCTAGCTCGTTCTTGTGCACTACACAAAACGAGCCAAGGCCGAGAGCAATTGATGTGCACATAACATTTTGATTTTTCAAGCACAAACCTACCCACAAATAAGAGGCCTCGGATCCGAGGCCTCTTCCTATGGCTCCCACTTATGCACTACACAATAGAAGAAATGGCCGAGAGCAAGGCATCAAGAAAGCAAGAAAGTTGACATTCCATTAGTTTGAGAAATCAAGAACCTCACCTCTCTCAAAACCCTACCTCTCACATATTCAAACTTACACAAATATGAGGCCTCGGATCCGAGGCCTCTTCCCCTAGCTCCTTCTTATGCACTACACAAAACAAGACAAGGCCGAGAGCAATTGATGTGCACATAACATTTTGATTTTTCAAGCACAAACCTACCCACAAATAAAAGGCCTCGGATCCGAGGCCTCTTCCTATGGCTCCCACTTATGCACTACACAATAGAAGAAATGGCCGAGAGCAAGGAATCAAGAAAGCAAGAAAGTCGACATTCCATTAGTTTGAGAAATCAAGAACCTCGCCTCTCTCAAAACCCTACCTTTCACATATTCAAACTTACACAAATATGAGGCCTCGGATCCGAGGCCTCTTCCCCTAGCTCGTTCTTGTGCACTACACAAAACGAGCCAAGGCCGAGAGCAATTGATGTGCACATAACATTTTGATTTTTCAAGCACAAACCTACCCACAAATAAGAGGCCTCGGATCCGAGGCCTCTTCCTATGGCTCCCACTTATGCACTACACAATAGAAGAAACGGCCGAGAGCAAGAAATCAAGAAAGCAAGAAAGTTGACATTCCATTAGTTTGAGAAATCAAGAACCTCGCCTCTCTCAAAACCCTACCTTTCACATACTCAAACTTACACAAATAAGCGGCCTCGGATCCGAGGCCTCTTCCCCTAGCTCGTTCTTGTGCACTACACAAAACGAGCCAAGGCCGAGAGCAATTGATGTGCACATAACATTTTGATTTTTCAAGCACAAACCTACCCACAAATAAGAGGCCTCGGATCCGAGGCCTCTTCCTATGGCTCCCACTTATGCACTACACAATAGAAGAAATGGCCGAGAGCAAGGCATCAAGAAAGCAAGAAAGTTGACATTCCATTAGTTTGAGAAATCAAGAACCTCACCTCTCTCAAAACCCTACCTCTCACATATTCAAACTTACACAAATATGAGGCCTCGGATCCGAGGCCTCTTCCCCTAGCTCGTTCTTGTGCACTACACAAAACGAGCCAAGGCCGAGAGCAATTGATGTGCACATAACATTTTGATTTTTCAAGCACAAACCTACCCACAAATAAGAGGCCTCGGATCCGAGGCCTCTTCCTATGGCTCCCACTTATGCACTACACAATAGAAGAAATGGCCGAGAGCAAGGCATCAAGAAAGCAAGAAAGTTGACATTCCATTAGTTTGAGAAATCAAGAACCTCACCTCTCTCAAAACCCTACCTCTCACATATTCAAACTTACACAAATATGAGGCCTCGGATCCGAGGCCTCTTCCCCTAGCTCCTTCTTATGCACTACACAAAACAAGACAAGGCCGAGAGCAATTGATGTGCACATAACATTTTGATTTTTCAAGCACAAACCTACCCACAAATAAAAGGCCTCGGATCCGAGGCCTCTTCCTATGGCTCCCACTTATGCACTACACAATAGAAGAAATGGCCGAGAGCAAGGCATCAAGAAAGCAAGAAAGTTGACATTCCATTAGGTTGAGAAATCAAGAACCTCGCCTCTCTCAAAACCCTACCTTTCACATATTCAAACTTACACAAATATGAGGCCTAGGATCCGAGGCCTCTTGCCCTAGCTCGTTCTTGTGCACTTCACAAAACGAGCCAAGGCCAAGAGCAATTGATGTGGACATAACATTTTGATTTTTCAAGCACAAACCTACCCACAAATAAGAGGCCTCGGATCCGAGGCCTCTTCCTATGGCTCCCACTTATACACTACACAATAGAAGAAATGGCCGAGAGCAAGGAATCAAGAAAGCAAGAAAGTCGACATTCCATTAGTTTGAGAAATCAAGAACCTCGCCTCTCTCAAAACCCTACCTGTCACATATTCAAACTTACACAAATATGAGGCCTCGGATCCGAGGCCTCTTCCCCCAGCTCATTCTTGTGCACTACACAAAATGAGACAAGGCCGAGAGCAACATGATGTGCACATAACCTTTTGATTTTTCAAGCACAAACATACCTTTCCTGACATGTTCCTAAACCCAAATCAGGACAAGGTCGAAAGCAAGTCAAGCTGATATTCCAAATACTATGAGAAATCAAGGTGATTGAAATTAAGCAAAAACGTTGGCGAACATACCTTGGCCGAGATCCCGACACCTTACCAGAATTTGGAGTATGCCCTCCACTGAAGCCCCTATATTGGCGCCACTATCTTCCGAGGTCCCGTCCTCTGTCGGCGTTATTGGAGTGCTTCTCGAATCTCCGAGGTTTACTTGCGCCATTCCTCTCCCGCGGCCACGCCCTCGCCTTGATGTTTGTTGTGTTCCGCCCGCCTTGCTTCGCTGAAATCTTGAAGCAGGGGTCATAACATCCACACTTAGGGTTTCTGCGCATGGGTCTCCTCCTTCAGCTCTTTCGCGGCCTCCCAACAAATTTGATTTCAGATCTTCCTTTGCCGCTTTCCTCTTGGACGCCTTCATTTTTTCTCTTGCTTGAATCGTTGGTTGTCCCGACATCGGTTCTCGCTCTTGTAACGCCTTCTCAATTTGTTGTGCTACCTCCTTGTTGTCTTCTTCGTAGATATTTCCACTATCTCCACTCCCCCCTTCTTCCTATATTTAAGATAAAACAATGTTTATAACAATGATGACAAACCATAATATCTAAAAGAAAAGTTGTTTCACAGTTGAATATGTTCTACCATTTTTATTATGTGCTCAAACAACTGAATATATGGAGAACCCGAAGAATACGTACGACACTTGTAGAGTTTGTCTCTTTGCGTGAGTCCTCTTGGATGTTGTCGTTTTCCAACTCCTCCACTTCTGCCATTGGTTGCGTTTTACTTCCGTCCGCCTCTTCTACAATCGGTGATAAATGAAAAGGCCGAATCCCACAGTCTAGCCTCCACGAAGGTTTCCGCAGGTCCTTTATGCTTTGGCTCAAATCCTCGGGCGTCCCACGGCCCTCGATTGGCGCTTTCCTTGCCTGTGACTTTTGTGTCCTCACTGTCTTTCTCTTCTTATCAGTGTAATGTGTAGACGATCGCCTCCTCTTCTTTTTCTTAGATGGTTCCGTTGTCGGAGGTTGTGAATTGCCTATTTCCTTCATGTGTTCAACCCTCCCGCAATTCAGACCTATTCGCTCTATTTCCTTTCCACAACCTCACCACAGCAAACTCACACATTGGAAAGAAAGTGAGCAATCGCATTCTTCTCAGTATATAATTGCAATACCTCCCGATGGGAGGCGCGCTTTACTATCTGACAACCATCTTTGTAATTAGGGGTATCTTTTTTTAGGATGCCTGACAGTTTTGTCTCCTTCCTGATATTCATGCGTATTTGTTTATAACTTCATCGTCATCACCATTCTCCTTCTCTATGCATCTTTGCATCTTTGTTCCTTCACGTTTGCTTTCTCTGCCTTCATGGCTTCCACCTCAATTCTTCCTCCCGTCTCTGAGATGGCCGAACTTCGTTCACATGGCATCAGGGTCCCTATTATATTCCCCATTGGTGCACAAGGTATTGTTGTTGTCTCGGAGCTTCATCTTAGCATTAGGTTCTCTTTGAAAGCTAGTACAATATGGGTAGAGCGTGAGATCTACCATCCTGATACTGGATTGCTCGTTCATACCTTCCATGAGACCTCCAAGGTAACTGACAATGGCAATGTAGTGTGGGAGCTTGGCGCGGGAAAGTATAGGGTTTGTGGCTGGCCAGATTCTCAGATGGGAGTGTCAACAGAAATCCTTCCTCCTCTTCGATCATCCACTGTTGCCTTTAGCACACCCCCGGTAATAAGCGTCAAGACCGAGCCTGGTGTAGACAACGTTATAGACTTGTCTGATTCTTCGAGTGAAGATGTACCAGTGCATAAGGCTGTTGTCCATGATTCCCCTCATTTGTTTCCCTTTGCATCCTACGTAACGCCTTCTCCATCTAGCTCTGTCCCTTCAACTACTTCGGTCCCTACGTCTAAACCTCCTCAAACTATTGTTCAATGTCTTCGTCGTCTTGGCTCTATGCCCGGTAGTAAGAACGTCCTCAAGAAAATAGATTACGATAAAATCAAAATCCAAGAAGTTAATCACCTTCCCCCTCGTTTCGATGGCACCCAGTTATTTGTCCTCCCTGCAGCAGAAGTCTCTTCATCTCAAACCAGGGCCAAGTCGTTGGACGGCATGGACAAGCAATATGATGGCCATGTTTGGACTAATTAAGACTCAAACCACCAACATTACAAACGACGTTGGCCTTGCATTTCGTTCCTCTACCTGTGTTGGCCATCTCCAATGCCAAAACCCGAGTTGTGATTACCTTCAACGCGCCCATCGTACCTCTAAGGTCAATGACACAGAATTTGAAGGTTTCACTAAAGATCCTTTCCCTCTCTCTAGCATTGTGCCATCCGGATCTACTCTTGTTTGCAGGATTTGTAAAGAGCCTCCCAAATGCATTGCACTATGCGAGGCCAAAATCTTCTACGTCCATGGGAAGGAGTCATCCCAAAGAGCCTGCATTCATCTCGGTTCTCATCAACATCCAGTGAAGGTTGGAGACTGCAGAGACAGTCGGAAGCGTATCAATGCACTTCTTGAGGAGCACGTTGAACGTACGCCTCAAGCCACCCACAGCAAGATCGTCCTTGAAGCTAGCAAGGACATTGTTGGTGAGTTTCTCCTTTCTGGCGATAATGACACACACCGTCTCTTCTCTTTAAAATAGCTTGAACCTGTTTTTGAGAGTTGTAGAGAGTTGAATTCCCCAAACCTTTGCTCTAAGGTTACCTCTTTCAAATATTTGTGGAGGTTTGGTGTTATGGATGGCATCGCGAAGCTCCGAGGCGTTAGCAATTGGGCCTACGTCCAACGGAACCAATTCCCAGGACAAGGTGACGATACAGACAAGGTGTTCGTCTTTAAGATGTCGGAGGTTGGTCCTGGAAGTGGAGTGGATTTGGTTCGTCGGATGCAACCGGGTGGGGACCTGGAGAACGTGTGGATGATGTCCGATCACGTGAAGCGGGTCAAAGGGTGGACCACCATGGCCGCTCATGTGTACGATGGGACTTATCAACGGGTCATGACCATTTCATGTTGTGATTTCCAATCCGAGGATAAGGATGCCCAAGTTCTCTTCTGGCAGAACCTCAACCACGTCATGGCCCGACACGGTATCCCACATCCAAACTTTATAGGCTTCATGGCGGACAGTGCCCAAGCCAATTGGAACGCTGTTCGCATTGTGTATGGTTCAGGGGATCCCAAAGTTCCAATGGAAGGTCGTGAGCGCACTTGTTTTTTCCATTGGAAACAATCGCTCGAAAAACATACGAAATCGTATATAAAGCATGAGTTACAAGACCAACATAGACATCTTTGCCTTCAATATCGAAATGCGTCATCTATGGAAGAGGCTGAGACTAGGTACCTAGCTATCAAGGCTTGGTGGGCGTCATCGAATTGTACAAGTGAGGACGGTCTCAAGCATCTTCAGCTCTGGCTTGCTTTTTGGCACTTCCGCTACCTTCAATGGGGTGGTTTCATGGAACTGGTACATCTCCTTTATAATTCATTATTGGTTTTTCTTGGATTCGATTTCCTCTCTCTGTACATTTATATTAATACTTGATTTCTCCAATCAGGAAAAGGTTTTAACCCAAGACCAATTGGCCGAGATGCCGTCGTGCAATCTTGCGGAGTCCGTCCACAACAAGTGGCTTCAAGCCTCCGGCAACAAGGGTGGAGATCTATACGTGGCTACGGTTGACGACTACATTCGCGCCTTCTTACAAGTTGTTGCATACTACCAGTTCCTTAAAGGTGGAATTGGCGAAGATGGTCCAAGCAAAGAAGAACTAAAGCTCAGGGGTGCTCAACGTCGAGCTCAGCGTACTGGCGACCCCACAGTGTTGCAGAAGGTCTTGCTTGACATGTCCGGTGGGGAAGAATTTTGCACTCGCGATCCACACCTTGAGGGCGCCGAGGTGTTTGGATCACAGAAGCGAAGACCAGACACTCCAATTGGTGATGATGGCGAGACCCACCGCCCCGATACCGTGAACTTCTCTCGCCCTCCCCCCGGTAAGCGTGTCACTCGATCTCAACCAGAAACACTACCCACTATCATTGAGGAGTCCTCCCCCTCTGTACAAGAGGTTCAAGTGCCTTCACCTGCAGGACTTGGTTTCCAGCGTGTCACTGCCGTGCAAGAAACCAAAGTAGATGTCTCTCTTTGGCATATTGCCCGCATACCCTATACATCTGGGAAGTCTTGTTGGGCTAATCATGCGGGCACGAAGAAGAAGTGCACCGCAAGAATCGTCACTAATAATAAGAGCGTCCCTGCGCCGACCTACACCGGTATGTGGCATCATTACAAACTCCAATCTATGAAGCGCACGGACTTTGTTTTTTGCCCAGACGACATTGAGCGTTGCGTGAAGGGCCCTCGTCGGAAATGGGTCATGCAGTTCTCTGCTGATGACCAGAAGCCTCCTATTCCCCCAATCTGGCCCGTGAAGATTGGTACCAACCTCACCCGCTCGGAGATCTTCGCCCTTGAGAACGCAGGTTTTCAACTCCCACCAAAGGAGCGCATCACACCGACTCAACTCTTCACCAACTCTGCTCCCCCGCTGGATATGTCTGGAATCCGTGTTCCAGAAAACCCCGACATGATCCCTCCGACAAGATTGTCCAAGCTTGTTCGGCGATCCAGCAGCGCACCTTCGGCAAAGCAGAGGCAGATGGTGGCCTCTGCTGAAGCTATGCATGGTACCGTTATGAAGTTAACTATGATCCCTCAACCGGGATTTGGTTGCATTATCACACTGCAGTCCAAATCAGAACCCCAACCACCGATCTACTAAGTGATAGTCAGTTCTCTTCCAGAGTGCAACTGCGCATACTTCTTGGATATGATTTCCAAGTTCAGCCGCAAATGAAATTCTTATCTGAATTGTAAGCATTTGTATTACATTTTCATCAAGGTTTCTAATTTGGATGCGGAAGTGAATTTGTTCATTTACGCCCCGACATTTAGCTTCAACGAAGTCAAACTCATCCTCGAAGGGGGTCTTTTGACAAAGTCTATTTCTTAGGATTTATCTCAGCCTAGCAGTACTTTGGGCTATGATATATGTATTCATTTCTGGACCTCTTATGAAGCAATAATTGATTGATATAATAAAGGTATAATCTCAATGATTATTTTTATTTGCTTCAAAATTTTGTATTACAATGCTTCCTATGTCTATCAACTTTATTTCCGTTTTGCATACTTCTTAGATGATTGCGAGGGAGGTGGACCCGGTCGAAGCAAATCCATATAAGAAATTGTCTTATCTCTCTTTCGATCTTTCAGCGGAAGATGATGCGGCGTCATTCCTCTCATCCGTTCGCGAAATGAAAGAGACTTCGAAGATTCCCCTTCCACCTTCACCTCCTCCTCCGTTTCGTTCGATTTGTCTTCATCCAAATCAGCATCCTTCTCCGGCACATCTTCCTGCATTTTTTCTTTTTTCTCATATTGTTTTTGCTCCTCCCGCACCCTCCACCTCCATGTTTGTGTAGACTGCGAAAATGGAGTCAGCTCGTAGTCATCACTACTTCGATTTCTAGCAGCATACTCAAATTCCGGCGATGGATTAAAAGGAATATGAGGATCTCCTAAACTTCTAACTTCCTTCTCCCATCTTAATCCAGCAAGCATGTCTCTCTCATCTCCCATTCTGTGCAACTGTATATACAATGATGTTGGGTATGAGTCCAATTTATAATCTATTCGGCCACAAACGATAATTGCTAAAGTCCAAGCTATAGAATAGACTCACATATAAGACAAAGAGAAAAGTGATGAATAAAAACCAAGCAAGTTTATTATTTTGATTCCTTTGTATTTTGATTGGCTCATTCTTCAATTATACCAATTTCAAAAAATCCATTTTCATTGATTTTTTCTTGTAGTCATCCTTGGTTTTAATAATTCAACCACCTCACAGTTTCCAAACTTAATGAGACCATTTCAAATTCAGGGTTTTTATTTTATTTTATGACCTATATATCCCACGGAAATAGGTCCAATTTTTTATTATTATTTTCAGATTCTGGAATATTCTTGATATATTCTTGGTTATTTTGAAATATCCTAATTTTAGTCTGACAAGTTTACTATTTTTATTTCCTCTACGCTCACATACAAGTGTCGTCCGGCTTCGGCATACGCAACTCAGGAGAGACTGGCTCGTCAGTCATCACAGATGACTCTCTGGCCCTCTTGGACGGAGTTGTTTGCCGGCTCCCTGAGGGCGTAGGAGGAGCGCTATCCGCCGGTGTCTTAGATGGAGTGGTTCGTCTTGAGTCAGCCAGTACTGGTCGCGGCTTCCTCACCGATTGGGGCCTTGACGACCTTGCACCTTCCTCAGCTGGTGCTTTCCGCCTCACTAGTTGCTGAGATTTGGACTTGGTCTGCAGGGTCTTGTTCAGCACGCCGATCGCATGTTTCAGTTTTGTAAACCGGCTCGACACCTTTGTGTTCGATATACTTCCGTCGATGAATATTGACTCCGGTTTGATGACGTCTGGATCCACACACGTCTCCTTTGCATATATAGCGTCAAAGGGTTCGGAGAACTGGTGCATGAACATATGGGTGTTCTGCACAGCGGTGTTCTCGAGGACGACATCCATGTAGTCTCCAAGAGCTTGAACCGATGCCACCTCCCACCCCGTAAGAGTGGCCCATGTATGCTTCTCTACGGTCCCAACTTTCACAACAAATATCATTTTATAGAGTGATGCTTTCACCACTTGAATAGACCAGGCTATGACAAGCCCGTCCTTAGGGACATAGGAGTCATCTTGTGGTGTTTCGTGTTCTTGCCATAACATGTCTGGCGCAAGCATGAACCACCTTTCTCGAGGTCTTTTCTTTGGGACCATCTGCACGACAAGAAGAAAGAATGTTAGTTTCGGTCGTTCGACCCAAACTTCTCCAGATTGAACAAATGCACATTTTTCGTGGATTGTATATTGTGATATAATAGTCATTTGTAAGGTAATATGGTACTTTGTTATTTGTAGGTGGATCTGCACTTTATATCGTCTTTATCATCATTGATGTCCTGATACGTTTATAAAAATGAGGTTAAGTTTGGGTCGTCGCTCGACCCAAACAAGATGCTAGGTTTGGGTCGCTCGACCCAAACATGAGGTTGTGTTTGGGTCGACCGACCCAAACAAGATGCTAGGTTTGGGTCGCTCGACCCAAACCTGAGGCTGAGTTTGGGTCGACCGACCCAAACATGAGGTTGTGTTTGGGTCGTCTCCCAAAACTGTTTATTTTAATATTGTTTTTTAAACTTGGCATGTAGCATATACAATGCTTATGCATTGTGTATGCTACAACACTGTCAATTAAGAAACACATATTGGAACCCCTTAAAAAACAATACCTTTGCTGACAGTTGCTGTTGTAGTCGTTGCAGATGGTTGCTTTTGAACAAGTGCTCTTCTTCGACTAAGACAGAATCAGTGAATTCCTATTCGTAGACACGCTAAAACTCACAAACAACTACCAGAGATTTCAAACCTTTGTTGAATCTCTCAATAAATCCACAATCTCTCACACAACTTCTGAGTCTCTTCAGAATCACTCAAACAACAATTGTAACTCTCAAACAACAATTGAATCTCTCATAATAACAACTGAGTCTCTTAAAACAACAACTGAATCTCTCAAAACAATAATTAAATCTCTGAAATCACTTTTGTATCACTTTTGTATCTCTTATCGAACTTCCTAATGTGACAAGCACTCACAAGCACTCACAAGCACTCATCCGCACTTCTAACTCTCGCAAGCACTGCCTAAAGCTCACACAGAATGTTGGAAAACCCTTCAACAATCTGGAAAACACTTCAACAATGATACAATGAGCAACACTACCTAACTTCTAAGATTGCAGAAGTGCAATCTGCCGCTACAGCAAGAGAAGGGAGGGAAGGAGAAGAAAAGTAGGGTGGGGAAGGAATGTAAAGAAACGTGCCACCCTGAATCGCCACGGCGCTTCGCGAAAGCGGCGCTTCAGGAGAGGCGGCGCTTCCACAAGAGGCGCGGAGCGAAAGGTTGGCGAGGAGAGAGAGAGAAAGGAGGAGAATGCTTGGCGGCTGGGGTTTTGTTGGCCTCGGGAATTGGCCCCCAACCGCACGAATAGGGTGCCAACGTGATTAGGGCAGCAACGGGAATAGGGTTACGGGGAACCCTAACTCCCATCCCTCTAAGGAGTAAACCCTTAGCGGGTAGTACAATTTTCAATAGACTTTGGAGTAGCCTAAGGTATACATCAAATGAGGTATTCTAAAAAATTAAACCATTTATACAACTAATGCATCTTTACAACGCAACTATATGCTAACACTAATACTTAACCCCTACTTACATGACACCATTAACTAAATTTTCCAAACAAGTTGAAGTCATTGGTTTCTTGTTTGTTTGAGCACGTTAGAAAAAAAATACAATTACGTGACATTTAACGATGTAATCATTGACATTTAGACTTTACCATTGATGCCAACAACTCACACAGTATGCAATGAATAAAAAAGACAATCCCCACCCGGACGAAGCTATTTTGCGAGTGGTGAGCGGTAACTTCCGAGATATTTTGATTAAAATGTTATTTTAATCAGTAAGTTTACGGTATTTTTGGACTAAATATATTTTTGGTAATTTTTTTTCTAAACTTAGTGAACAGTGGGACCTATGACCGTGGACAATGAAGGGCTCTGATACAGGAAAAAATGTTATTGTATCAGTGAAAAAATATGGATTAGGGTGTTAAATTGAACATTTGGAACTAATATCAGTAATAAATATGGATTTAGGTCAAGTCAAACACGTACTGTTTCAGTATAATGAGAATTAGTGGTACTCCAAAAGGGTCACGCAACTTTGGAAAAGAGAAATACATGTGGTGCGTCAAATGTCTTGTAGTGGCCCTTGTAGTCTCACTACATCATGATTATAAAAAATCTTGCATACATATGTTTCTTTAAAGAAACAGAAAATTCTAAGAGTCAAGGTACTTCAATAAACCGGCCTCCAAAACTCGCTTCACTTCGTTGAAGCTAAAACTTGCTGCATGAATGAACGTGTCTGAATTTGAGTCCAAACCACACACTACTGTAAACAAATAGTACAAATGCTTACAGTTGGCCCATTGACCCCTTTTTCCAATTGCTTTAGTCGCCATCTCCTTGAAGTTAGGACAAGTGCATGCTGGCAGCTGCGAAATCGTCAAGTAGTATTGCTGAACCTTTGGGGGCGTGCCGGAATCCAACGAGACGATGCATCCTAAGGCAGGGGCTGGAAGCATGCACAATTTGTGCACTTTGGCTTTCAGTGATAGGGCTGAGGCACAATTATTGGCGTGTTTTGTTGACGGGGCCTTCTTGTTGCGCCTAATCAACTTCCCTGAACGCCAGGTGGGAAACTCATCGGGATATGCAGGTGTCGTGTAGCTTGCCAAGTCCAAAGGTAACGGATGGTCCTGAAAAATTCTGGAAGGTGTCATTTCCTTCCGCTGGGGCAGTCTAAAGCCTGCGTTTTCTAAAGAGAGGATCTCTTTGCAGGTTAAGTTGGTCCCCAACTTAACCGGCCATACCTCCGGAACGTTCGGTACTGAGACCACCCATCTCCTTTTTGTCCCCTTAACGCATCTCTCAATGTCGTCATTGCAGAAAAAGAAGTCTTGAGGGTCCAATCTCTTCTTCCGAAAGTTATCCATGAGGCCTGAGTATGTAGGTGCAGAGGTGTTTTTCCCGTCTTGTACAATCCGAGCGACGCACTTCTTCTTGGTGATTGCTTGTAGAGCAAAGCAAGCCTTCGCAGATGTCTTAGGCAGCCGTGCGATGTGCCACTGGGCAGGGTTGCATAATGTCTCCTCAATCGCGGTGACGTGGTACCGATCCACCTGCTGCGGAGCATCGTGGGTTGAAAGTTGCGGTTGCTCTTCATCTGCAGTTGTGGGAGAATCTGGAGTTGTGGGAGAATCTGGAATTGTCACAGGAGGTGGAGAAACGTCAAGTCGGGCAGATCTGGTTTGGACGCGAGGTCGGGATATACTGATTTTGTCTGGCCTGTGAGATTCACGTTCGTCACCGAAAGTAGTGTCTGGTTTACGCTTCAGAGAAACAAATACCTCTTCCCCTTCGAGGTGGGGAATCCTGGTGCACCACTCGTCACCGCCAGGCATCTTCAAGATGGCCTCATGCAGCGGTTTCGATATTCCTGTTTTTGCGGCAGGCCTTTGAGCACGCCTCAGCTTCAATTCCTCCTTCGACGGTCCAGTTCCAGGGTTGTCTCCCTTCAAGAACTGGGAATATGCTGAGCACTGCATGAAAGCACGCATGAAATCATCGACTGTTGCCACATAAAGGTCGCTGCCTCGATCGCCGGATTGTTGTTTCCACTTGTTATGGATAGATTCAGCAAGGTTACATGATGGCATTTCCGCTAGTTCAGCTTCACTTAGATCCTGCAATGCCCATAGAGTCCAAATTAGAACAATGGCGAATCAGTGTAGTTGAACTATAAAGAATGAACTATACAGGAAAGGGTTTGGGAAATATGGACTTACCAACTCCGTAAATCCACCCCATTGGCGGTAACGGAAATGCCAGAAGGCCAGCCAGAGCTCCAGTCGAGGTAGAGCTTGTTCAGTTGCTGCACCGGATGACATCCACCATGCCCGAATTGCCAGAAACTTTGTTTCGGCCTCCGCCATCGATTTCGCATTCTTGTATTGCTGGCATAGTATTCGATGTTGATATTGCAGGTCTTGACGGATATCGGCCTTGGTATGTTTCTCCAAGGACTGCGTCCAATGGAAAAGACAAGTCCTCTCTCTGTCCACCATCTTCTCAGACGCATCTCCACTTCCGTATATGATTCGAACAGCATTCCAGTTCGCTTGGACACTGTCGGCCATGAAACCTTTAAAATTGACTTTGTCCACTCCATGTTGAGCCATGAGAGCGTTCAGGTTCTTCCATACGACTGACTGGGCTGCAACATCTTCAGACTGCATGTCGCATACTGCGATGGTCATGACACGGCAATATGTGGAATCGTACACATGGCAAGCCATTGTCGTCCACGACCTGACCCGTTTGACATGGTCAAACATTATCCAGGAGTTCTCCAGATCACCACCGGATTGCATTCGTTTGACCAGGTCGACTCCGCTGCCCGGTCCAACTTCAGACATCTTGAAGACAAAGACCTTGTCCATGTCTGCTCCTTGCCCTGGAAACTTATTCTGCTGCACGAACCTCCAATTGCTAGCACCGCGTAACTTGGTAATACTGTCCATGACTCCAAAGCGACGCATAGTCCTGAACGTGGTGACTGCGTTACGAATGTTGGGCGAGGTGAGGTGCTTACACCGATCAAAAATAACTTGCAGCTCGTCCAGCTCCAAGATCTTCTGTGGTTCACCTTCTTTAGCAAGGAGGAGTGGGCCTAGTACTTCCTTTGCAGTTTCAAGCACAATAGCAGATCGAGTGGCTGATGGGGTGCGTTGGACTTGCTCCCCAATCAAGCTGTCTGTCAAATCGATGAAATCCCAATGATCATCTGACTTGACGGGATGGTCGTGAGATCCCAAATGCACACAAGCCCTCGTCATGTGAGGTGTCGCAGTAACATAGTAAATCTTGGCAGGGCAGACAGCAACACAAGTGGGAGGGACGTTACACGATTTGCAAACAACGGTTGAACCAGTGGGAGGCTTGGACCCCACATCAAACATTTTCTCAGATAATCCTTCCCACTCTATTTCATTCACTTTGGAAGTCCTGTGGTCTCGCTGAACATACTCACAAGCATGATTGTCGCAACGGAGGTGGCCCAAACAAGAAGATGTACGAAATAAAAGCTTGAGATCATTCTGAATATTGGATGTAATCGTGTGAGACCAAGCATGGCCATCGTACCTTCTATCCATTCCATGAAGCTACTTGGCCTTGGTATTCTGGCCATGGTCACCTAAAGGTGGAAATTCGAAGATAACGTCCCCATCGTAACGAGGGGGAAGGTAATCAAACTGCTGGAGTCTAATTGCATCAAAGTTAATTCGAGACAACACACTTTTGGACCGCTTACGAGCTCCAAGGCGCATCAATGAATGAATGATACTTACAACAGGACTTGACACAACCTTGGACTGACCAGGATTACGAGACGGACTAACAGGAGGAGTTGTTTCCTTGCGAACTACTTGTGGAGACAGCGAAGCTTGGACTTTACTCTCTGATCTTAGAACTTCAACATCGCCGTCGGAATCATCACTCAACTCATAAATTGTTTTTAGACCGGGCTCAATTTTGACCCTAGACAACACCGGTCTCTCAATGCTAACAGTGGACGACTCCTTAGGTGTTAGAAGTTCAGTGGAACACTCTAACATAGACTCTGAGACTCCATATACACGATATTTTCCAGGCTTCAGCAACCAGAACGAACCGACGTCATTCTCTCCTCTAGTCTGACGAACTGCATGTGAAACTAGACCGGTTTGATCATCAAAAACTTCTTCTTCGACAAAGATAGTGACATCACGATACTGAAACCTCAAACTTAATGTTGTACAAGTGACTATAGCATGACCGTCTTCACCTAATGGAAAGAGGACCGGAACATAATGATGTTCAGCACGAAGCAGGGCCATAGTATACCACAGAAAGTTGAACAAAACAAGTACTCTGAACATTGAAATGGCATGAATATATAACAAGTAAAAAATTACAGTGCAAACTGCCAATTTATGTCACAGTAAGCGGAATGTCAGAAGTTAATAGAGAGACATGGAGAGTAAGCTGAAAGACGGCTGAAAAACCAATTTTAGCTGTAGGTCCGAGATATGAAAGAAACCGATATCTATTTTAAACATAGTAGTCCAATATAAATAAAGCTATAGATGTGGTCGTATCATATACACTCAGAAGTTGTTATGTTTAACTGTTTTCAAATAGTAGAATCCAAAAACATGAAAACATTCTAAACATGATAGTAGCTATGGAATAAAGAATTCCAAACATTAGAATGCTACATTGTGATTAACGACGAAGACGCTTATGGGGTCCTTTGCCATTATTGTCACCATCATTGTTATGAAAATGGTCCAACCCTAAACTATGAACTGCAGTGCATCCTGCTAAACCAAGTTTCTGTCCTTTGGGACGTGGGGCACTCCTTAATAGAGATCTAGAGTACGTGCCCGATTTAATAACCCCTACTCTAGAATAGGCATGAGTCTGTAAAGTAGACTTGTCCTTTATCAGCGTTGCATCATTCGCCTGCAAAGATGGAGGCCGTGTATGTGGAGTGTGAACCACGACCGCCGGCGTAACTGAGCAACCAGGTGGGTTGGCAATGTTCATGCTCTTGACGTTTGCAAAACCATCGATGGACAATGTGGTGTGAATTTGAGATGAACTAGGAGAACCTAAAGCAGCAAGGCTTGGAAGACTTGAGTCAGTACCCATTGGAGAAGAATATGATGGGATGACATGAAGGAATGGGTACAAGTAATCGGGCATTATATACACCTAGGATAGACACCAATGCGAGAATAGTTGAGACATTGTTAGATCAATTAAAAGTCAAAATTTATTTATGTAAATTCTGGACAACCTGTTTCATATAGGATTAGAATGTACTACAATAATAGTCATTACTTTATCACCACCAAATATCTGACATGGCAGGATACGATTATGTAGATTAGGTGTTAGTACCGCCTTTTGTAGTGTATTATTGCAGTGTGGAATAACCGAGGAATAATTTAAGAAACTGCAGATTAATTATCTAAATGCAAGAAAATTTTAACATAATGATGGCGCATAGATGTTACTTATGACAGACTTGACAATGATATATAAGATGTGTTTGCTTCAGTATTGTTAGAGATGATCACTAGGTCGAGAGCGAGAGCAGATCGAGAAGTTAGGAGGACTATAGAAAAACAGAGGCGTATTGAGAGAAGGCAAAGGTTAGAATCAAGAGAGAGCTTTTGGACACCGTACAATTTGCGGACAACAATGGGTAGACGAGGGGTTAATTTTGATAGGGGCACAAGCAGAGGTTCCAAAGGGGAAAAAACGTTTGATGTTTCAGCGGTAGCTCCAATCGTTTTATTTCCTGTATCGGAGGAAGACAACCCAGTTGACAAAGGGGGCACTGAGGTGTTGTTTATCTGCAATCCTAATGATATTCTTTTATGTGCAATCATAATGTTAATAACTATCACGCATAGTTAGAACAGTTGAGACACATTAACTTGCATCGGCTCCATTATGTTGTATTTTATCTTTGGTGTGGGATTGTGAATTGGGTTTGAGTTGGGCATCTGGAATAGGGAGTGACGCAGACACAACTCGAACGTGGGGCAGCCTCCAGTGCCTCAACATCAGATGAGAGTGAGGAGCAGGTTTGTAAAGATGGTTTCCAATTGGTAATTTTTAGGGGTTTGGGTTTAGGGTAAGGTTTCATTCCTATGCTAGCACAGTCTTAGGCCAACTTCATAGCTAATGAGCACAGGACATATACACTTAACAGAACCTAGGAGAAATCGATCGCGGCACTGATATGGGAGATCTTCGCGAAGCCAGCATGGAAAATGAAGAGCAGCACTTCGGGGAAATAGTTGGTTGTCCAACCCATAAATAAATGAATGTGATTTATTTGATTAGTCTTCGAAGAGCCAAGGCTGTGAACTAAAATATTCTGGATTCTAGGTATCGGCCCCGAGAGAGACTTTCCAAGGCTCACTTGGCGATACCCATCGGTGTCGCGCCTCACATTTCAGGTGAGGGTGAGGGTTGAGGGTGAGGGTGATTTATGGAGGGGTGCTTGTATAAGGGTCTTAGAGATTGCGCAGCAAGGAACGGCATTTCACAATCTGGGGATCGAGACAAAGGACCGGTATTGTCACTTCTAATGTATATTTGTCTTGTTTCAATTGAGATTTCAGGGATGTTTGATGTAGGGTTTACGGTTTAGGTTGAGTATGCATTGGATTGCATCATGCACTATATTTGTATTAAGTGGGTTTTACTAAGTAGTTCAGAGTGTAGTTTTTATTTGTGAATTAGACTGTCTCGGGACCGAGACAGTCTTGAGGGTTATACAAATTCTTTGAGCTTGAATTTGAACTGATATCCCACTCTGATCTGAACTGTAATACCTGGGCTCATATAACAGCTGAGGTTTATTTGATGGGTTTTGTTAAGAGGTTAATATGATATATGAGCTCTACTAGGGTAGTTTCCACTTTGCATTACAAGGTCAGAGTTTAGTTTTTATTTGTGAATTACACTGTCTCGGCACCGAGACAGTCTTCGGGGTTATACAAATACTTTGAGCATGAATTTGAAATGATATCCCACTCTGATCTGAAATGAGAAACCTGGGCTCATATAACAGGTGAGGTTTATTTCATGGGTTTGGATAAGGGATTAATCTGATATATGAGCTATACCAGGGTAGTTTCCACTTTGCATAACTAGGTCAGAGTTTAGTTTTTATTTGTGAATTACACTGTCTCGGGACCAAGACAGTCTTCGGGGTTATACAAATTCCAAGAGGTTGAATTTGAACTGATATCCCACTCTGATCTGAACTGAGAATACAAGGCTCATATAACAGCTGAGGTTTATTTGATGGGTTTTGTTAAGAGGTTAATATGATATATGAGCTCTGCCAGGGTAGTTTCCACTTTGCATTACAAGGTCAGAGTTTAGTTTTTATTTGTGAATTACATTGTCTCGGGACCGAGACAGTCTTCGGGGTTATACAAATTCCAAGAGCTTGAATTTGAACTGATATCCCACTCTGATCTAAACTGGAAAAACCTGGGCTCATATAACAGGTGAGGTTTATTTCATGGGTTTGGATAAGGGATTAATCTGATATATGAGCTCTACCTGGTTAGTTTCCACTTTGAATTACTAAGTCAAAGTTTAGTTTCTATTTGTGAATCACACTGTCTCGGGACCGAGACAGTCTTGAGGGTTATACAAATTCCAAGAGGTTGAATTTGAACTGATATCCCACTCTGATCTGAACTGAGAATACTGGGCGCATATAACAGGTGAGGTTTATTTCATGGGTTTGGTTAAGAGGTTAATCTAATATATGAGCTCTACCAGGGTAGTTTCCACTTTCAATTACTACGTCAGAGTTTAGTTTTCATTTGTGAATTACACTGTCTCGGGACCGAGACAGTCTTCGGGGTTATACAAATTCCAAAAGCTTGAATTTGAACTGATTTCCCACTCTGATCTGAACTGAGAATATTGGGCTCATATAACAGCTGAGGTTTATTTCATGGGTTTGGATAAGGGGTTAATCTGATATATGAGCGCTGCCAGGGTAGTTTCCACTTTGAATTACTAGGTCAGACTTTGGCTTTTATTTGTGAATTACACTGTCTCGGGACCGAGACAGTCTTGAAGGTTATACAAATTTCAAGAGCTTGAATTCAAACTGATATCCCACTCTGATCTGAACAGAGAATACTGGGCTCATATAACAGCTGAGGTTTATTTCATGGGTTTGGATAAGGGGTTAATCTGATATATGAGCTCTGATAGGGTAGTTTCCACTTTGAATTACTAGGTCAGACTTTGGCTTTTATTTGTGAATTACACTGTCTCGGGACCGAGACAGTCTTCAGGGTTATACAAATACTTTGAGCATGAATTTGAAATGATATCCCACTCTGATCTGAAATGAGAAACCTGGGCTCATATAACAGGTGAGGTTTATTTCATGGGTTTGGATAAGGGATTAATCTGATATATGAGCTATACCAGGGTAGTTTCCACTTTGCATAACTAGGTCAGAGTTTAGTTTTTATTTGTGAATTACACTGTCTCGGGACCAAGACAGTCTTCGGGGTTATACAAATTCCAAGAGGTTGAATTTGAACTGATATCCCACTCTGATCTGAAATTAGAAATCTGGGCTTATATAACAGCTGAGGTTTATTTGATGGGTTTTGTTAAGAGGTTAATATGATACATGAGCTCTGCCAGGGTAGTTTCCACTTTGAATTACTACGTCAAAGTTTAGTTTCTATTTGTGAATTAGACTGTCTCGGGACCGAGACAGTCTTCGGGGTTATACAAATTCCAAGAGCTTGAATTTGAACTGATATCCCACTCTGATCTGAACTGAGAATATTGGGCTCATATAACAGCTGAGGTTTATTTCATGGGTTTGGATAAGGGGTTAATCTGATATATGAGCTCTGCCAGGGTAGTTTCCACTTTGAATTACTAGGTCAGACTTTGGCTTTTATTTGTGAATTACACTGTCTCGGGACCGAGACAGTCTTCGGGGTTATACAAATACTTTGAGCATGAATTTGAAATGATATCCCACTCTGATCTGAAATGAGAAACCTGGGCTTATATTACAGGTGAGGTTTATTTCAGAGCGACGCTATTTTGCGAGCAGTGAGCAGTGAGCGATAAGTTTTTCTTTTTTTAGTTAAAATAATAGTTTAATGTGCAGGGTATATTAAAAAAATCAATGTTTTGCAAATATATTTCCAATTATAGTAAATTTTAGAACCTATGCCCGTGGAAAATTCCTCCACAGTGATCGTTGCAAAGTTGTTTTTGGGATGTTTTTAGGGTTTAGGGAGTCGAAATCAATATTGACAAACATTGTGGAGTATTTCTATGCAGCAAAATTAAATTACATTGGCATCTTTTGAGATCCGCGAGATTGAAGATGAATTCAAGAAAAGTGGAGATATCAGACACCTAAGGTTTCTAGACTATCAGAAAGAAAATTAAATGAAGCTTCGAGGTCAACAAAAACGTTGATACATCAAATACCTCGAAGTGGCCCTTTTAATCTCACTAGTTCATGATTAAAATAGAGGTTGCATACATACATTTCTCTGAGAAGACAATGAACTCAACATCTTTACAAAAGATTTTGTGTAATGAAGGAAACAGTAATTGATGAGTGTTAAAACTAAACCATTCAAATTCAATACTGTAGCGCTTTTAAAGAGTGACGGTATAAAAATAATGCACTTGGTAGTGGCCCTTTCCGTCTCACTACCTCAATTTCATTGTGATTGAAATGAAATTACAAGAGTACTTCATCCAAAGCCTGAGAGGTTGTCTGGGTCAACAATCCACTCTGAAGGATTTGCTTGACCTCATTAAAGCTAAAACTAGCAGCATGAATAAAAGTATCAGAATCAGGATCAAGTCCACAAATTATCGTAAACACATAGTATAGGTGCTTACAATTGGCCCACTGACCGCGCTTTCCAAGTGCCTTGGTTGCCATTTCCTTGAAATTGTGACAAGTGCACGCCGGAAGCTGAGAAATAGTCAAGTGGTACTGGTGGATATTGGGAGGAGAACCAGAATCCAAGGTAACAATACAACCAAGAGCTGGGGCAGGGACCATGCTAATGTTGCGAATGCAAGCTTTTAACGTGAGAGCAGAGGCGCAATTGTTGGCGTGACGTGTGGAAGGGGCCTTACTCATGCGACGGATATTCTTCCCGGACCTGCGCTTGGGGAACTCATCCGGAGATGCCGGAGTAATATACGAAGTCAAGTCCACGTGGGAGAGGTTGTCTTGGAACAATCGTCTTGGAGAGATTTCTTGTCGTTGAGGAAGGCGAAATCCAGCAGTCTCCAATTGGAGGATCTCCTTGCGGGAAAGGTTTGTCCCCATCTTGACAGGCCAAGTCTCAGGGACTTCAGGCCTTGATATAACCCACTTCCTGCGAGTTCCTTTAACACACCTTTCAATATCATCGTTACAAAAGAAGAATTGCAAGAGTTCTTGCTTATTCTTTCGGTAATTGGTCATCATCCCGGTGTACGTTGGTGCAATGGTACTCTTCCCGTCTTGAACAATACGGGCCACACACTTCTTCTTTGTCATTGCTTGTATAGCAAAGCAAGCCTTTGCAGACGTCTTAGGAAGACGTGCGATGTGCCACTTACTTTCGTCACAAGCGGATTCTTGAACTACTGTAATATGCTGCAAAGGAGAAAGTGGGGTGACATCACTTACTCGAGTATTGCCGTTCGATTGCTGCGGCGCAATTGGAGTTGCAAACGTTTCAGGAGATTCTGAATCAGCGGTTGGTGAGGCCGTTTGAGAGTTTTTGATGGAAGACCGTGTTTGCACTCGGGGACGAGAGATGGAGATCTTGTCAGGTCGGTGAGAGTCAAGTTCCGAACCTGGAGGAAGGTCAGCCTTCCGTTTCAAGGATAGGAAGACTTCTTCACCTTCTAAGTGTGGCGTGCGGATGCAAAACTCTTGCGCTCCGGGCATTCTAGTCATTGCTTCGTGAAGGGACTTGGTGTTGCCGGTAATCTCCGAAGAACGTTGTGCGGCACGTAACTTCAGCTCTTCCTTGGACGGGCTAGTACCAGCACGATCTCCTTTTAAGTACTGGTAGTACGAGACACATTGCATAAATGCGCGCACGTAGTCATCAACTGTTGCAATGTATAGATCCTTACCATGGTGGCCGGATTGTTGGAGCCACTTATTGTGCACGGTCTCGGCCAAATTGCACGAAGGCATTTCAACCAACTCAACTTCGTTCAAGTCCTATGGAGAAGGAGTTTAGAAATAATCGATTAGGAAACATGTAGGAGACGATTGACGATTGCTTTATCAATGGATGGGTACACGTTCAATGAGCGAAGAACTTACCAATTGCATGAAGCCACCCCATTGGCGGTAGCGGAAATGCCAAAAAGCAAGCCAGAGGTCGAGTCGGGATATGGCATCCTCAGATGCGGCACCGGACGAAAGCCACCACGCGCGAATGGCAAGGTAGCGCATTTCAGCTTCAGAAATGGTCTTGGCGTTCTTGTATTGCTTGCAAAGCAATCGGTGCTGATCTTGAAGGTCGAGTCTAATGTAGGCCTTTGTGTGCTTCTCGAGGGACTGAGTCCAGTGAAAGAGGCACGTTCTCTCCTTGTTTTCCATGGGCATAGATGCATCTCCGTTTCCGTAGACAATACGGATAGCATTCCAATTGGCTTGAGCGCTATCTGCCATAAACCCTTTGAAGTTTGGTTGAGAAACGTTGTGGCGAGCCATAACATCGTTGAGGTTTTTCCAAACCACAATTTGAGCAGCGGTATCCTCGGACTGCATGTCGCAGACGGCAATGGTCATTACTCGACAAAAGGTGGCATCATAAACATGGCACGCCATTGTAGTCCAACTTTGCACACGCTTAACATGGTCAAACATGAGCCAGGCGTTTTCGAGGTCTCCACCAGCTTGCATCCGTTTCACGAGGTCGACTCCACTACCCGGTCCTACCTCAGACATTTTGAACACAAAGACCTTGTCAGTTTCCGCTCCTTGGCCTGGAAACTTGTTCTCCTGGACATAAGGCCAGTTGCTTGACCCACGAAGTTTGGTGATGCTATCCATAACCCCAAATCTACGGATGTATTTGAAACCCGATACAGTATTACGGATGCTAGGCGAAGTAAGGTGCTTACAACGATCAAACAAAGGCAGGAGGTCATCTACAGAGAGGGGTTTTGGTTGTGAACCCTCAGGCGCTAGGAGCATGTCTCCAACTAAGTCTTTGCTAGCTTCCAAAACTAAAGCAGAGTTGGTAGCTGTAGGAGTGCTTTGAATTTGTTCACTCAGGAAGCTGGTAGTATGCTCAATGGAGTCGCGATAATCACCAGTTTTGACCGGATGGGCATGGATTCCGAAGTGAATACAAGCCCGAGACATAGATTCTGATCCAACTACATAATAAATCCTAGCCGGACACAAGGCAACACAACTCGGCGAAACCTTACAAATGGAACAGACGATGGTTGAATCCTTGGGAGGCACGGTACCACACTCAAAGGGCAAAGATGAGTTGCCCTCCCACTCCGTTTCATTAATAGGTGTGGTGCGGTGTACTCGAGTAAGGAACTCACAGTCAACATTATCGCACCGCAAATGACCTAAACAAGAAGAGGTTCGAAAAGTGAGACCAAAATCGTTAGAGATGTTGGACGTGATAGTTCGGGTCCAGGCGTGGCCATCGAAACGTTTGTCCATACCACGAAGTTGTTTCGCTACAGTCTGCCTAGCGTGACACCCGAGTGGCGTAAATTCAAAAATGATATCTCCGTCAAATGTAGGCGGGAGGTACTCAACCCTCTCTATTGTAATTGTCGCGCACCTCTCCATAAGGAGTGCCCGAAACACCATGGGCACAAGGGGGACCCCGGAGTGACACCCGGGACTTGTGGCGCCATTGGTGAGAGGGCCCAAGTGATCCTAGTGTGGGTGAGGGCCCCGGGCGTTGGGAACGCCTCCCACCCACTGAGACTAGGAAGCATGAGGGTAAGGCCATGAGCTATGCGTAGCTCATAGCGTGGTGATTCTAGAATGCTCAAGAACACCTCAATCGGAGGTGTGAGCTAGGAGTTATGGCCATTTGAGTGGGGCGCTGTCCCGGGACAGCGCCCTGGTGCAGCAGTGCCTGGGAGTGACTCCCGGGACTGCCAAGGTTCAAAGAGGCATAACGTCCTCATAACTTGCCCAAATGGGGCAAATGAGGAGTCCATCAGCATCTACGTGAAACGTAGATGAAGATGGAGTGGTTGGTTGTTATGATCAGACATCATACAAGGAAGTTATGATGGTCTGAAGCTGCTGGGGGGTTCTAGGCCCAGCAGCTAAAGGAAAATGTCCACTTGGCCCCAACTCTTGGTAGAGAGACAAGAGGTTGGTTGACGGTGGGGTAGGGGCCCCGCGTGAAGTCCTAGAGGCTTATATGGGTGAGGTGGTGTGGCCTCACCCACCCGAGGCCGAACGGCACGGCCTCCATGGGCATTGGTCCAATGTGAGGCCATAGTTGCCTAGTATGGTTCGGGTTGTTGTAGTGTTGCTCCGGCAACGCGATGATCAACATAGGATTGGACTTCCATGGATGGAAGTCCACATTGGGGAAATGGGTTACCGATTAAGGGGTGAGTCCCGAAAGCAAAGTAGGAGGGTTGGTTCCCTCCTATGAACTACCGTACGTTAAGGGCAGCTTCGGCACAAAATAATTCTAAAAATAGACGCCGAAAATTTTGGAAAATTATTGACATTTTTTGCCGAATATAAAATTAATTAATTTTCAAAATTGCCGAAAAGTAAGAAATTTTAACTTCTCACTAGAATTTTACTTACACTGGAAGCATATATGAATTCTAAAGGAGAGAAGGTGCTCCTTTTGTAATCAAGCTCACTTACATTAGTCCACAAAGAATATGGGTTAAGAAGTAGCAAGACTCTAAGTGAGGCTTTTCAAATGTGTTGTACACAATTTTTTGGAGTCCAATTGAGCATAGAAGATGAAGTTTTATAGAATTTTGTCCAACTAACAAAAGTTGAGAAATCAAGTAATCTTCCACCTCCAACAAGTTTTGTGTCAAAATAAGTCTTTATGCGAAAGATATGGACAAAACATTGCAGCCGTGTAAAGATCAAAAAATTAAAATGCGTTCATAACAGTTTTTCGGAGCTCATTTGTGCATAGAAGATCAACTTTTTTGGAATTTTGTTGCTCTAAGAAAAGTTTAGAAATCAAGTAATCTTTCACCTCCAACAAATTTTATGTCATTTGAAGACTCTATGCAAAAGTTATGCGTGTTATAAAAATGAAGTCTAACTAGGTGCTTCACCTCAAACTTTACATATCCCATATGCATTGTTGAACACAACTCCACTCTACTTGTATAAAGCACAGAGCATTCTCAACTCTTCACAAAATCGTGAAAGATTTATATCTTTTGTAAAACTCTTCACACAAATTGTGAAATCGTGAATGAACATCCTTGTTTACTGTTAGATAATAACTTCTTGGATGTATGCCGAAATTGCATTATTAAACTATTTAAAATGCCGAAATTTTTAGTAATTTTTTTTTTGCCGCCGAACACTGTTTTTTTACTTTTAATAATTATTCGGCAAGAGAGCGCCGAAGCTGCTCTTAACGTACGGTATTGGTCCGGGGTAAGAGGAGCTATCTATTAGCATGGCGGAATGCGAAGGGTTAGCGCTCGTAACCTTTGCTAGAAACGAAAATTGGCAAGATTATTAAGGGACCTAGCAAGGGTTGCGACAGTAATGGTATCATAATCGATTTTGGAAAGAACGTTTTTTGACCTCTTTCTGGATGCAAGTTGTTTCAGTGAATCTATGACACTATTAGACTTGCTAGTAGAGTTGCCAGTAGAATTGCTAGTAGGTTGTGAATCGGGGGCTTTGGGTAGATATTTTGTGCTACATTTCTCAAACATGTGGCTGACATCGACATTTGGAAGAGGGCAAGAGTCTCTCAATTCATAGATAGTACGGAGTCCAGGCTCAATCTTCACTTTTCTAAGAGATGGTGTCTGAACGGATGACATGGACGACTCTCTTGAAGTAAGTAACTCGGTAGATGCATCCATGAGAGAAATAGAGATTCCGTAGGCCCGAAGTGAGGCTTCAAGAACCAAACCTTCCCGTCATCATTCCTGAAAGAGAGTTGTCCAATACTTTGACTAGCTTGAGGGGATTTGAATTCAAAAATTTCTTCCTCGATGTGGACAGACTCCTTTTTGAACAGAAATTGGAGAGCAAGACTTCGCTCACTGACGGTGGCATAACCAGCAGGACCAACTGGAAAAGTGACTGGCACAGGATGATCATCAGCACGAATGAATGCTAAAGCGGAGGGCTGCACAGGGGTACTCGTCTCAAACAAATTTGAGTCTGAAACAAGGACGTCATATGTGAACCCTTTGAGTGGTCCACCACTCTGCGGGATCACTTTTAGTTAGAATGTTAGCATTAAAAGTTAGAATTGATAGGGAATTTAGGAAAAATTAGTTCATTTAGCATTTAGCCTAGAAGAAAGAAGGTCAAAATGAAACTAAGTAGTGCTAGAAGATAGCAAAGTAGAAAAAATATGCTAGCTAGTAAAAACAACTAGCTAAGCAAATATTAGTAGATGCTAGTTATTAAGCAAATATTAGTAGATGCTAGTTATTAAGCAAATGTTAGTAGATGCTAGCTAAGCAAGTGTTAGTTTATTAGTTAGTGTGAGGCACACAAGACTATTGGAGGTGTTTTACGTAAGAAGATAAAATCGGCGTGAAGAATTTTGAAGACAAAAAAAGAAAGAGAGCAAGGGGGATACTTGCCCACTTGCCCCCTTGCCAACTCGATGGCGGAAAAATTAGAAAGATTTCTAAAGGTTTTTTGTCGGAGCCACCTCGGCGAGAGGGTGGCAACCTCAACCGGGAAAACCCCTGAGCCAAAATTTCGGGAAAGGGTTTGAAAAAATGGATCCGGTGGAGGAGGGGTCCAACCCTTTTGTGAGAGGGTTTAAAAACCCCTCCTTCCACCTTGTAGCTCTCTCTCTTTCTCTAGTTTTTGGGCGAAGCCCTGCTTCAATGTAGTTAGGAAAAAATCCTTTAGCATGTATTCTCAATGGTCTAAAAGAAAGGCTTGAGAACCTCCTCTACTCTCTCTCTCCTAGTTAGGTTGTGTGTTTATTAACACACCAACAAAATTATTCCTTCTTTTGTAGAGGTAGGTTGGATGGTAGAATTTTGAGTAGAGGCATTATAGACCTCATCTGCCAATGCCCTGAAGGCTTAGTTCAAAAGCTAGAACAAGATACTTATCATTTTTCTCTTAGAGAGATTTCATATAGCTATCCATAGCCGTTTCCCATTTGTGATTTGGTTGAGATGACAATTAGTTATGGATTTTCAAAGATGGAGTAGAAAAACTGGGTGGTCTTGTGGGTAGCGGCTGCTGGATCAGACCTGCGAGCCCAATAGGAATTTTAATTCCAAGAAATTATATTTTTCCCAAGTAGAACTTTTGTGTAGCTTTCCAAAATGGCTTAGAACATTTGATTTGAGCATGATTTGAATTAGATATGAATTGTGCAAGATGGGACACATAGTTTGAGAACTTTTGGTTGACTGCTGCATTACAGAGGACCTGCTGGGTTCACTTCGGCTTACCTTTCTAATCACATATTTTTATCAAATACATCTTTTTAATATCTCTCCAGGGTCATATAGAACGTTTGATTTGACTAAGATTTGAATTAGATATGAATTGTTGAAGGCGAGATACATAGTTTAAGCCTTCTTGATTGACTGCTGTGTTACAAGGAGTCCGCTGAATTTCTATTAGCTTAACCTGCTGATGTCATAATTTTTCTAGTTAGAGCTTGTTCATAGCTTTCCAATGGTATAAGGAAAGCCTAGATCCAAGTAGTAAGGAATGTGCTATGAATTTTTGAAGTTAGAAGGTAGATAGGTGGGTTGGAAGGGTCGGTTGAATCGACCTCACACTTCCAACCCTCATAACTTTTGCATTTCTTATCCGATTAGAGTGATTTTTAGATCATTGGAAAGATAATTTGGTGCACTAAGTATAAATATTATGCTTAGGATTAAATTACAGGGCAAAATAACACTTTATATTTTAATTGTTAACTAAGGTACGCTTACTACCAAACTAGTTACAAAGAAGGAGGCAAGGTCGACGCTCGGAAAGTGGAGCAAGGAAGGAGGTAGCGGCTCGGCCTACATCAAGCCCAAATCAACCGAGGAAAATTGAGGTAAATTAACTAACCTTAAGCCTTCCATTTAGGATTGGAGGGAGCACGGCTAAGGTACGCATCTCTAAACCCACTCACCTATCTCGTAAGGTCAAGTGGCTTGACCACTTGACCGCCAAGGGAGTACCCAATTCCATTGTTTTTGGGGCCCTTGGTATGTTTTGTGGTAGTAGCTTCATTTATTAGCAAGTTTCGTGTGTGGTAAGTCGGATTAATCACCGACACGACCACTCTGAATGTTGTTGGTGGAAAGGTGGGGTTAATGACCCGCGAATCCACTATTATGTTGTTGGCCCCATAGATTGGGAGTAATGGCCCCAATTTATGAAGATTGCGCAACAGGTTGAACCTACAGGTCGCCCGTCACCCTGGTCCCATTGAGTTGCATTTCGTGGTCTATCCAGTGTAAACACATTTAACAATCAAAACATACAAAATAAATCGTAAATCCTTGTTGGCAAGAGACCCGAGGTAAGGGGTGATGCCTAATATGTTAATGTAGTGAGTTAGGACGTGCAAACAAAAGTAAGTAATTAAGAAGGAATTTGTGTGAAGGGTGGGACTTAGGCCAAGTTCCTCCGCTTAGAAAACTAAATAGAACTAAATAAAGAAATAGGAAGAATTGAATGGTCCATCAAATTGTCGTTATTCCGTTCGTTGAGTTGGGTGGTATGAGTCACACCCGGTTGGGTGTATCAGAACCATCCCAATTCACAAATTAGGATTGCCTTGGTTTCAAGGCTGGTGCGTCTGCGCGTAGAATAGGTTGTAGGTTAAGGTTAGAACTAGATATGAAATTGGTTAGTGAAGTTTAAAGCCACACTAGTAAAAAACTAAGGCCTAACCTCCGGAGGTACTACAACGCATATTTAATCTCCCTTAAAAATCTAACTACTCACGTTATACACCTATCATCCGGGTTCGGCTTGGGCGCCTGCAAATGCAGGCCACCTTCACCGAAGGGCTTGTGTGATACTTTTAGGCTCCCTCGAAAGGGAGTGGCCCAAAAGTACCACAACGGCCGAAAATTGAAATAATGAAGGCATTGAAACATCGGTCACACCAATGGAAGGGGAGCTGGGGCCCGGCTGAGATGTAGACATGCCATGTCCGAGACTTTGGGATGCTTGGTGAGGCAACTAAGGCACAAAACTACATTTACAAAATAAGGAGAGAAATGTTAGATATAAACATGGAGAGTCCAAGTACGGAGCCAAAAAATATCAAAGTTCTCATACCAATTTATTGAGTTCAGCAAAGCCGTACAACCTCCTAAATTCTGTATCTCTTGGGCCTAGAGGTCTATTGCCAATACGATTTGAGAGGACAAAATCCGGGACACTTCCGGAGTGATGGGCAAGCCTTCTAATGTAGGGTCCTAATTCTAACTCTAGGAAGTTGTCGTTTCTATCGCCCTCCCAAGGGTTCGGGAAAATGCAGTTGCCCGGGGGGTTGAGAACGCTCTTCACCGGGCTGTCGTCAATGAGGAGCGTGTTCTCCGGAGTGGGCCAATAACCTTGGGGGACCCCCTCCAACATTGGGACGCCCACCCAGAGGTTCTTCCTCAGCACCTTAAGGAATTGAGGTCCGCGGCCTCCTCCGACCTTGGGTACAATGTTGCCGCTACGGTCATAAAGGTCATCGCAGTGTTCTTGACCGAGAAGCAAGCACGGCATTGCGAGTTCTCGGAAAAGGAAACTGACGACGGCCTTCGTGTTGTCCATCAGCATGGAGCTCCAGATGATGACATGGGCCAAGCCGAGGACCTCACGAAGGAAGCACCTCAAGCCGGGCCGGACGCGCACAACCTTCTTGTTAATTAGTGTATCGAAGCGCCCGCCGTAATCCATGTCTTGTGGAGTACGGTAGGGACCCTTGGACGCACTATTGGAGATATGTGTGGATTGACAAAGCACGCCATTGAGGTCAAATATTATGAAGTTTTTCCTCATAATATGGCTTGGTCTTTCGGCGGGGTGGCGACATATCTCCGACGGACCCTGTGATGGCACATACTACCTAGGTGAATGGCACTACCCAGGAAAACCAAATGACAAGCATGCAAAAACGCAACAAAGAAATGCGAGGCAACAAGTATCCGAAGAACTATGCAATTCAAAAAATTGTATTAATGTGTTTGGTGATATACATTTCGCGAATAATTTACATTGTCACTAAAGGTCTCTCCTAAGATTAATTGAGCCTACACTAGCAAAATTGGATCCGCCGCCGCGGGCGAAGTCGAGATTCGAACTCGAAAATATGCACACGCCACGAAAGCTGGCTGACTGGGAACTTACGGACGCGCGTCCGTAAAGAGGGAGGCATGCTCAAAGGTTGATTACCTCTTCAGCGGTGAGTTCCTCGCCGGCAGTGCCTCCCTCACCAGGCCCAGTTGTGGGGCCAGGTTCCGGACGCGCGTCCGTAAATTCGCCATGCGTGTCTTCCACCACCAACAAATCGGCTCCACCTGCTTGCGACGCTTGCGTGCCGACGAAAGGTTGATCCTCATGCGAGGAGTCTTGGCCCCCCCGCATATGTACATCTTCATCGGCGAGGGGGGCGTCGCCCATGTTGACATCTTCATCGTCTCCTATGGCGGGAGGGGAGGGCTCTGGAGCGGCAGCAACCTGGGGAGGGGGCGGGACAACCAACGCGGGGGCCGTATAGGTGTGCTCCGGTATGTACACCGTGTGGCTGCTAGAAGGAGTGCGCACCAGAACGGGGGGCACGGACATGGCGGGCTCGGGCGCTGCATACACCACCTGGGGTCTTGCCTGCAAGCTTGCCATCATGCTCATGAATTGTTGGCTTTGAGCCAAGAATTGTTGATTTTGAGCCATGAGGTCGGCGTGCCTCCGAGCAGACTCCAACCTAGCTTGCTCCATCTCAGCTTGGATGGCGGCCATCTTCCTGGCGTGCTCTTCGTTGGCCTCCCGGAGCCGCATGTCAAGCTCTTCCTTCATCCTCTTCTCCATCTTCTCGTCCAGCTCGGAGACGGACATGGGCTCTCTCTTCACCTTGCCTGGCTCAGAAGGCAAGGCGGAGATGGAAGCGTACAGCCTCACCTCATCCTCGTCTTCATCTGAGAGTTCCAAGACGGCGCCTTCGGGGTATTCGTTGTAAGGCGTCTTGTTCCTCTGCCGCCGGCTTGCACGGTAGGAGTCGATATCGGGCCTCGATATCAACTCTAGCATATCTCTACCTTCCATGGGCGGGAGCGCCGCCTGCTCACTGGGCTCTCCCCCACCAGAGGACGCCGTGCATCCGGTTTCTGCAGCAAGGTCCGCATCCCTCTCCGCCATAAGCCTTGCAGCACGAGATGGCCCCGCAGTGGAAGGAAGCCCAACTCGAGAAGTGGGAGTCCCAAAGGGTGATAGACTAGGCGTATTATGAGGCACCCGAATTGGAGTGACGTTGGGCTGCGCCTCCTCTGCATCCATGTCGTCTTCACCCAGGAGATACGCCACGCGATACACTGGATGACGAGCAAGACCGCGCAAGTCTTCCTGCCTGGAGGGCTGTCCCCTTGGAGACATTGGATCATCGTCTCCATCGCTGCCCCACCCGCCTGCATGAGAAGGCTCTTCTCTAGAGGCAAGAGGAACAACAGGATGTGGGGTAATGATATCCAAGAAGTCATTGAGATCCATTTTCTCTGCAAGCTTCCTGTGATCTTTGCACTCATCCATGTCGCCAACCCCCACAAACGAGTTAACCTGCAACCCAAGCATCTGCACCAAATTAAAAAAGTTAGTGGATTGTTGGTATCAAGATTGAATTGACGAGGAAGATGGACATACAAACATGATGCAGTGTGCATTTTACGGACGTGCGTCCGTAAAATGCACACTGGGTTAGGTTTGATAACTTTACGGCCGCGCGGCCGTAAATATGCACTGCAGCGCGGCCGCAAAGTTGAAATGAACTAGGTGGTTAAACTTTACGGTCGCGCGGCCATAAAGTTGCATCAGGTGGAGGCATGAAAGTTTTTTTAAGTACTTACCAATGCCGCATAAACAAATTTGGTCCCCCCGAAGACGTTGTACACTGTCTCACTCATCACAGTCACAGCCTTCAATACTCCTATGTAAAAGTCCATTCGGAGCTCGGTTGCCGAGCAGATTGTGAACATCGCCTCGTCCATTAGCTCCTTGGGGTGTGGAGGCGGCAACTGGTAAATTTTCTTGAACACGCTCTTCGCCTTTACAGGCAAACGCCCACTTGGCGAAGACTTCCGTGTCAAGAAATAGAGACATATAGCGCCGACCTGCTTTACCCCCCTTGCTTCTTCGATGACGGCGATGCCTTCCGTCTTCGCGGGGACGTATGTGCTGTGGAAGATATTGTATTCGAGATCCATCGTCGAGTTGTATAGGTCGACGACCGCTGCGGATCTCTCTTGGTCCACAATCCACAGCCACACGTTTGGCTCCAGAAGTGCAGGGGACCGAAAGCTCTTGAAAGATTTCAGGAAGCTGTCGTAGAAAGGGGTCCCCGGAGGAGGTTGTTTCCAAGAATTTGGAAATGCACGGAAATCAAAGATAGCAAAAGGACAACCCCGGGGGTCATCTCTCACAGTGGCCCGCGAAGCATGGGTGTCCCACTTGCTGAACTTGAATTGTGATGTCACAGCGCAAAACCTCGCGACACCCTCGAATTTGGCATTCTTTTTTCTATCGAGGAAGTGTTTATATAAAGTTGTCTCCCTTTCGTCGATAGAACCTTTCTTCTCGTTCTTCCTTGAGCGCTGGGCCAAGAACGGAGATGCTGCTCTTATCAATGCCTTCATTGAGACGCCATTGATGTGGTATGCTATTTTCAATCCCCTCCAGTTGTCCCACACAATGTCACCATCTGCATCTGTAAGGTTGTAGGCGGGTACCAATTTGCCTATCTCCCTCATAGCCAATGTCTTCTTCTTCCTGTATTCGCACCATTCCTTAATATGGTACGTTGAAGGCTTCATAAACCTTGGTCGTTTGAGGAAGATTTTTGGATACGGCGCTGTCCTTCTCGGAGTCTCCTTAAGAAGGTGTTCTGCCGCCTTGTAAAGCTCGGCATCGAGCAACCCTTGGAGGGGACGGAAGAACTCTCTGAGGATTGGAGGCACCTTAATCTTCAGGTCCTCTTTGTACTTCTTCTCCGTCTCAAGGTTGATGAGTTCTCCGTTGCTGTGTGCATGGAAGACGCGCATCCAGATAGCCCAGGTCCTACCCGACGAAGTGATGAGCTTCAGTTCGCCCTTTAGATCTTGCACTGTCTTCATGCCGCTTTGCTTCATGTCAATGCTTGAGAACTTCGTCACAATCGCACTGCTGAATGCCTGCAAGTAGAGAAACAAATGAGTTGTTGAAATGAGATCAAAAAATGGAATGAGAACCGTCTAGTTTACGGACGCGCGTCCGTAAACTTGGAGCACACAAAGAATAAAGGGAAAGTTTACAGAAAGAGTGAAGGAGAATTTACGGACGCGCGTCTGTAAATTCATTTGGGAATATTACCTGCCATTTGGGATTCTTGACGACTGCGTTGTCCCTCTCTTTTGGTGGACAGCCGTGCTCCTCCCACAAGGTCCTACCAGCCACGATGTTGGCTGCCCATGACGCCTCAAACGCTTTGATTTTGTTTGTCTGGTTGAGGAAGGCAGATATGGCGATGAGCTGATTGGAGTCCTCTGAATGCACGAGAAGTGCCTTCCAATATCGGATTGTGGGTTTCAGAGGGCTCTTCCAATTATCGTCTGCGAGGAGAGCTTTTGCCACTTCCACGCTATGCTGGCCGTCCACGATGTAGAATTCCCCTTGCTTAATAATTGGCCAATGTTCTGGTGTGACCTCCACGATTGGATCCTTTGGGGTCACACATATGGTCTGCCGGTCAGCTTTCGGGTTGTTCATGATGTTGTTCATCTGCCACCAGACCCCGCTCTCTTCTTGCACCCGAGTATTCATACTCTCGGTGCCCTGGTGGCATTTATAAACATCCACGTCAAATGTGAAATACCTGCCCATTGGCCAGCAGGCTTTCGTTTTTTCGTCGAACTCTTGTTGAATTTTTGTTGATAGATCAGAGTTCGGCCGTTCTCCTTTCTTCAGAAGTGGTGCGACAGTAAGGGTGGAGCAGACATCTGGACCTTCGGTAAGTCCAGATGACTCCATCTGTGAATGGGAGCGTTTACTGGATGGTCTGCTCCCTCTCGATGCTCCACTTTGGGACGGTTTTGGTCCTTCCGGGACTGTCTGTGGAACACGCGGTTGTCGTTCAGAAACGACTTTCTTCTTCCTTTTCCCCTTTCTGGACTCCAGGACTGCCCCATTCATTCTCGTGACATTGTTGAGGAGTCTTCCAAGCCGCTTACCCGTCCAAGGTGCATTGCATGCATAGTCTTGGAATTCAGTTGCAAGATTGAAGCAACCCGCATCCGGGCTGCCATTTTCGCATTCAGCCTTGTGGAATGGATGTCTGTGCTCATGAAGAAGAATTGTGACTCTGTCATCTTATTTTTCAAGATCTATGACGACATAGTCACCTTGGGCCACTGCACACTCTACTGACCAATTTTTAACTCTAACCCATTTATCTACGTCTATATCTTTGGTATTCATTTGATACCCAAATCTAAGTACGAATGTGTCATTCTCAAGTTTCTCTACGTAAACTGTCCAGTTGTCTACTGTGTCTTCGACTAGCTTGTAGTGATCGTTGTGGCTTATATCTTTGATGGCGGGTGGAAGTGGAGGCGGAAGAAACTCAAATGCCTGGTCAATTGCAGGTCTTTTTGTAGATGCCATCTGCAAATGCAAAAAACAATGCTTAGCATCATGATCAATGTCAAGTTTACGGACGCACGTCCGTAAACTTTCCACAGGTTGTTTTGAATTATAATGTCAGAATGAACTATCCGAAAAGATTTTGCATATGTCAATATGAAATTTCACATGTAGTTTATGGACGCGCATCCGTAAACTATCAACGGGTAGTTGGGGATGAGAATCTCAACTATGAACAAAGATAAGATTTAATAAGATAGTTCTAGTTTACGAACGCACGTCCTTAAACTAGTAGTTGGGTTTACGGGGTTAGCACTAATTTACGGACGTGCGTCCGGAAACTAGGAATGGGGTTTACTTGGATGTCACTAGTTTACGGACGCGCGTCCATAAACTAGGAATGGGGTTTACTCGGATGTCACTAGTTTACGGACGCGCGTCCGTAAACTACGAATTTGGTTTCCTCGGATGTCACTAGTTTACGGACGCGTGTCCGTAAACTAGGAGTGGGGTTTACTTGGATGTCACTAGTTTACGGACGCGCGCCCGTAAATTAGGAAAATATACTGTCCATTAGTAATAATATTGTTTTTTAAATATATCCAGAACTTACGGACGCGCATCCGTAAGTTCTGGATATATGTTGCATGCTTCACCCACCTGGTGCGTCAAAGTTTACGGACGCGCGTCCGTAAACTTCAAGCCCTACATTGGTTAATCTGGTCCTTGTTGAGAGGGTTCCGGATTTTCAGGAAGGTGGTTTTGTATATGATGCAAAATACAAGCAAACCAGCAAAGAACAAAAAAAACCAAGCAATCAAACAATCAAACCAGCAAGTAAAAAAACAAGAAATAAACTAAAACACAATCAAACAAGCAATCTATGTACTTATGCAAGAGGCCAGCAAGTAAACAAACAACCACGCCAGCAAGCAAAGCAAAGCCAAGCAGCAAGCACAAGCAAATCAAACAACTGTAAGCAAGCAAGCACACAAGCAAAAGAGAGAAAAAACAATCACAAGCGAGCACATAAACAAAAGATTAAAAAACAATCACAAGTAAGCACAAGCAAGCACAACCAGCTAGCAAGCACAAACAATGACACAAGCAGCAGGCAATCAAACAATTAAACAAGCAAGTCAAAGCAAGAAATTAACTAAAACACAATCAAACAAACAACCTATGTCATTATGCAAGAGGCCAACAATCAAACAAGCAACCAAGCTAGCACAACAAAACACAAGCAAGCACAACCAGCAAGCACAAGCAATGCAAAGCAAAGCAAAGCAAATCAGCAAAGCAAAGCAAAGCAAAGTAAAGCACAAGCCAAGAAAGCACAAGCAAAGCAAAAGCAAAGCAAAGCACAAGCACAAAGCAAAGCAAAGCAAACCAGCAAGCACAAGAACAAACACAAACACAAACAACAAACAACCTTGTGAGGTGACCAGGAGCGCCAACAGCAAGAGGAGCAACGCCACCAGCAAGAGGAGCGCGGAGAGGAGAGGAACGCCAACAGCAAGAGGAGAGGAGCGCGGAGAGAAGCGCCAACAACAAGAGGAACGCGGGGAGGAGAGGGTTTAGGGTGACAACAACAAACCCTAGAGAAGCAAGAGAGGAGCGTGAGAAGAATGTGAGGAAGGAGAGCGAGAGAGGGGAGGCGGAGAAATGAGAGGGTGAAAATGGGCAAATAAAACCCTAAAACCCTTAAGTACTCAAGAGGAGCCCCCCATCGCCACGTGGCTGAACCCTATAGGTTCATATTGGAGAGGTATGTGGCACACCTCTCCCTCTTTAGTAAGACACGTTTGGAAATCACAAAAAATGTCGTATTATCGACATGTTGTCTTCTCGTTAATATGACAAACGCTGTAAAATTGTCGTACTATTGAGCGAATAAAAAAACAAAAGAAATATGAGCTTCAAAACACACACAACGGATGTAAGAAATTATTATATATATTGTATGAAATAATAACGTATAACTTCAAACAAATACAAGCGTTCTCAATAATTATTGAAATAAGAGTCCAGTGATCTGAGTCTAGTGTTGCCTACCTAAGTGAAACAAGTTGTCTAATAAAAAATTAGACAACAATGATGCATAACGTTGACGCTTTAATATTGTACGTGAAAAAACATCATCCAAATGAACCAAATGCAAATTAACATTAAAATCAAAGCCTTCTGCATTATTGATTCCCAAAACGGCATCCACCAACTCAACAACCATTATACACACTTCTTGCTCAATATCATATGCATATAAGTATTAGTTGACATGTCACCATCATCCAGTCGCAACATCCAATTACACTAAATATCACTAAGCCTATGAAAGTAAGGTACTTTTAACTGTGAACTCAAACACTAAATTTCAACTATTAATGGTAATAAGTGGAAGTGACATATAATGTGTACCATTAATTATATGATTAAAATTTAACAATGACAAAAGGAGAAGGGACATGGTAGTAACATAGCATGTAAGATACAAATTGTAAAAACATAGCACCAGTGACAATTGGGTTCTGCACCTTGTACTCGAATATAGTCTTTGTTTAAAATAATCTCTTGAAACCCTTATTTTCATTAAATAGTGGCAGGCTCTTGGTCTGAAACCTAAATATCACCCTTATTTCATTTTTTCCATGTCGACATAAATATTTATATATTTCACATTTTCATTCGTAGGTTTATTTGGGAATTGTTGTTCTGCCAACCGACTATGGTGCTAACCCAACTCACACCATATTACTTCATAACTCCACATGATAGATTGTTTGATATTAGTCCTTCAATGTAGCATCATATTTATGAAAAAGCCCAACTAACATAAGGTGAAGATGCATGACCTGGAGTCATATTAGTCACCTTTCATTTATTAATACCCTAACCAAACCCATTCTACAATACAAATCCTAATGTTTATTAAGTTCACAATGATAAGCCTAGGGAAGTTTTCGGTATTGAAACTATAGGACAATATGAGGTTGAGTAACTCAAGTGTAACATTTTTTTGTGGAGTTGTTACAATATGAAGGTAAGTGGACTTTAAATGACTAGTACACTAACTATCGCTTATTATTACGAATTACGATATGCTACAACTATTTATTGTATGATAGTATATCATTGTCCACAATTAAATTACATCAATAAAAAAAATTTAAAGATTAAGCATTTTGTAAATACAAACATCGACATATGCCACTCTTTGGACTCCTCTATCAAGAGTCTTTGAAAATATTTGTATTTGTTTGGAGTTATTAGCTCTTATTTCATATCATCTATATTGCCTATTAAACTTGTTGTATATATATCTTTGCGCTCATTTTTATTATGATAATTTCGTATTCCCTCAATAATATGACAACTTTACGCCACTTGTCATATGAATGAGAAGACGACACCTAGATAACATGACATTTTTGTGTTTCTCACACTTGTCATACTAAAGAGGGTGAACAATAATGACATTCATGTTCGGTTTGGATGAATTTGCATGTTAATCTCTTTAATTCTTGGAGGACATAACTCTCGTCCGTCACTTGAGGTCATCCTAAGCCGGTATCAATAACACAACCTCGAAGTGCGAGGCTTGGAAGAAATTTCACCATATTTTGAGAAGAACGACATAATACTATGGGTTGAGGGTTTAGGGTTTAAGGGGTTTAGCATGAATGCAAGTCTAGAACCTAGGGTGAGCATTCAACTACCCTACTTCTTGTAATCATGAGGCCAAATTGCTTGCCTCTCATTTGAGAGTTTTAATGATAAAATGAGGTAGTGGGGATGTCAATCCAACTACACTCTTTGGAATCTTGTGTCAAGAGTTCTTGAAAATGTTTGTATTTGTTTGGAGTTATAAGCTCTTATTCATACCATCTAATAGGGTTGAAGTCATATGCCTATGATATTATCTTGCACAATATTACGAATTAATTCAATCCCTTTGAACATAGGTCTAGTAAGCTTGTATTAAAAGTGCACGCAAGGGTATGTATTGAATTTACATCCCTCTTGTACATTAAACAACCATCGGGATTCATTGAATCCTTCCACGAGCTTGTATATCACCTACATCAAGTAGTAGCAAACTGTTTTTTATTCTAGAATTTTGTTTCCATGGTGACATGGATTGATGTGTTAAGTACTCCATTAAAGAATACCAATTAATATATAAGATCTTCAAAACCTTTCATCAAAAGTATATGTTAAAAGCAAATGGCTAAAGCCGGCTTGGAACATAAATATTATAATGATCTTCAATGTTTTGAAGCCTTAATTGTTTCCATATTTGTATCCCTTCATTTCATTTTAAACTTGGGGTCACATCAAAGGATAACAAGTCCCGGCTAAATCTTCTACTTGCATGTAAGGGGTACATTTCACCCAAAAAAATAAGATTCAAAAAAATGAAAGTTAGGGTTACATAACCCAAGTTTTATGGCTCTCATTAAAGGATACCAAATGAAGATTTTGTACATGGCAATTAGAATTGTTATTGACAGTTTCATGAATATTTGTTCAATGTCATATACTTTTTCACCACTTACTCCATCTTGCAAAATAATTGGTGTTGTTCAATAACTAAGAATGCTTGCAACCAAACCCTAAACCCTAAACCCACCAAACCCTAAATCCTACCTAGGTCCATAGATGTTCTACTTTCATGGCCTCACGGAAATCAAAGTTTCTGTATGTATTAATAATTTTTTGTGTAGGTGGGGAAATTAAAAGGGTTGGATGGTAGGGTGGTGGCCGATTGTATTACAATATTAAATGCAAGATGAGAGGAGAGAACATGATATTCTAATATCATAAGATTGTATGCAAAACAATTAAATAGTTGCTAGATTATTTCCGAAGCACATATATTTTTATAGTCCATGGACTACAAATGTTGTTGTGGTGGTTGATTTTTTATACGATTCTATAATTTTTTGTCCACAAATTCTACAATGAACTCTTAATATTGGGTACTCCATTAATATAAACCCCCCCTCAACAATGTTTATTGCTCATATAATATTAACCAACTTGCTTTGTTGTACACCATAAATATATAGATGCCTTTTGCTTTGTCATTATGTGGAGTCATGGTCAAATGCATGTTGGCCGCCATGAATACACATTCCATTGCAAGGCTGGCATTCTCCATGTTGGAATATTAGATTTTTGTTTTTATGAAAGAGTTGGCAGCTAGTATCCTATGCTGAAGAAAGGATCCAAGGGAAGACGACGAGTACTTAAGGGAAATCCCCCCACTAAGGGACTCTTTTTGCATCTCAGATGTGGGTTGCGCTCTTGAGACCCTTGTAGTGTGGTGGATACTTGTTTCGCGCAGGTATAGATCCTATTGCAATGAACCTATTATACCCTAAACCCATATTCGATTTGCACTATCTGGATCTCTGAATGCGATGGATTCTATTTCTGACAGGTATTGTTCACGCTTCAAGTGTCCTATTATGACGCCGCAAATTACGGAACTTTACGGACGCGCGTCCGTAAACATTACATCTCTTGACTTATTTGCTTATTGAATATCTCATATCTTATTGAATCTCTCAGTGGCTCGTTGCATCATTGAGTATCTCAATCTATTTTCATTGGCTCATTGAGCATTTACAAGTAGGTTTACGGACGCGCGTCCGTAAACATGCATCCTTTTGGTGTCACATGGTGGTATGTCATCTACAATGTGGGCTGTGAATTATTATCTGTTTTGATAGTATGCATATTTGTTCTGATGAATATTTACGGACGCGCGTCCGTAAATCTTGAACCTTTTGCATCTGTTCTAGTAATGAGATAAAGGTAGATTTTCGGACGAGCGTCCGTAAACATACAAACCTCTTGCATCTGTTCTAGTAATGAGGTAAAGGTAGGTTTACGGACGCGCGTTCGTAAACATACAAACCTCTTACATCTGTTTAGTAATGGGGTAAAGGTATGTTTACGGACGCGCGTCCGTAAACAGACAAACCGTTGGTATACATTCAAATACATTACTGGTAAGGCCAGGAGGTAAAATTTAGTGTAAATGTAAATGGGGCTGGGACTTCTTGGTTCCTTGCAACCCTATTTGTTTTGGACACAATTATCATTTGACATAGGGATGTTTACGGACGGGCGTCCGTAAACATACATTGTTTAATTTGCCAAGACGTTTGCGCCTAACCCTGACATCTCTTATCAGATAATGATTTGCGGACGGGCGTCCGTAAACATACACTGCTTATATTTTATCTCATTCTTCATTTGGCTCTCTTGTAGTGGCCATGGATTCCGACGTCGGTGAAAGTGCGTCCGATTTCTCCTCGGAACCGTCAAGCTATGCTAGCGAGTTTGAAGATGTCGTGGAACAGGAAGCTACAAATGGTGTGGCCGATGCAGATGATGAAATCATACCACCATGTGAGGGTTATTCGCGGGAGCAGTGGGTTGATCTTGATGTTGTACTACTCAATGCATGTGCCGTTCCCGTGGCCAACGGTGTTTGTAGGAACTCGAATTCAACGGATTGTATTGATGCAAAACCCCTCGGGGAGGACGATGTTGGGGTGTGCATATTGAACTCCTTACTTCCATCGGAAGTGCCTCTTGGTTGGAGGTTCTCTCTCCGTCGATGGCCTTTGCGAAGTGTTCATCACGATGGTGTGAGCTTGTGGGATCAATCCCGCCGATTTGAGCAACTGCAACAGTCTTTGTTCGCCACAATGCGTCCCAGACAAGGTCGTCGTAAATATGATTCCGTTCGTGTGCCTCGTGAACCCACGCAGCGTCGTCGAGATCATACATTGGGAGACACATCTATTAGGTCCGTAGCCACAAAGGATTGTTGTGCGAAGAAGTGCTGCCAACTATTTCCCCGTGGCAAAATCAAATCTTTGAGGCAAGAGATGTGGCTTGCCGACTTTCGTATGCGGTCTGCCAAGAAACTTGAAGTACATCGCAACATGCACTTGGATGCCGGAGGTTGTAAGGTTGTGACCTTGGAAAATATAGAAGTTTGTTGCCGGGCATGGTACATTATTCATGCTGTTTCAAAGGCAGATTTTTATAGGTTCCGGAACTACTCGCTGCAAGGAAGGCGTTCTCGGTTTCATGGCAACTCAGGTACAAAGAAGCCCAGGGAGGCAACACTCCAAGCGGCTGCAACTCTGTCAACCATCATTATGCCATTAGCGGATGCGATGCCACACAAGACACGCACTTTGCCGTCGGGGGAAAAGGTTGTTCAGATGGTTTTACCCACAGGGACAAAATGGAAGAACATACTCGTGGATGTTAATGAAGTTGGTGAAAATGTTGGATGTGGGCCGATTTCGTTGTCAAAATTGAGTGTGATCAAGAATCAACAGTTCGCTGAATACATTACGAAGAGACCCGGGGATAAGTTTGCTAGGTGTTCTACTTGTGAAAAATATAAAGGCCTTCGAGACGCACATCCAATAGGGACCGAGTCGCACACCAGACATCAACAGAAATACATTGAGCATGTCAACAACCAGGAGGCACACCGTCAAGACTACTACAAGAATCGCGCCTTATCGATAATGAGGCCGAACGAGGTGTTGACAATCATTCATGACAAAATGGACCATGCGAAGACCGCTTGCCCTTGTTATGCGCGGAAAATAAAGGCCACAGATGGATATTTCAAGTTGCCAATATCTGTCACAGGTTCGTTGGTTTTCATTTTTTTGGCGTGCCCACATACTCATTTTTAAGAGTTACGGATGCGCATCCGTAACTCGTCTGTGCATGGTTGTTCCTTACTTGCGGCAATATCATATTTCCTTCATATATATGATATTGGAATGTACTTCTCATTTGTATGTCTTAATTCAGGTATGATTGCACATGGCCATGTGGACGTCAAGTATGCACATTATGGCTTGGATTTCTATCCAGGCGACGCCAATCATACCGTAGGGTCTTTTGCAAAACTTCTACGAGATTTTGAGAGTCCGCCAACATCATCCTCGCGTGCTCTTTTTGTTGGATGTGGAACAACTCTGATTTATGAGGCTGTGCTAGAGGGGAAGGAAGTTTGTCTATCTTCACTTCAAGAACCGCCTGAACAACCTGTTCTTGCTAAACCTTTGCCTCGAACTCTACACGTGCAACTTGATAATTGTGCCAAAGATAACAAATGTCGATACGTGTTTTGTTTCTGGTCATTGCTGGTAGCAAAGGGCATTTTCAAAGAAGTGTTTGTGTCTTTTTTAATGGTTGGCCATACGCACGATGACATCGACGCTTCATTTGGACGTTGGATTATGAAGTTGCACGAGGAGGATTTTCCGACAATTCCTCTTCTCATGAAATCATATATGGATTTGGACAATGTGCCAGTCATTCCACATTTGATTGAAGAAGTGCCCGATTTCAAACGGTTTATAAAACCATTCATTCTTAAGGGGTCTGACCGACTAGTGGGCCACACCAAGGCTCAACAATTCCGATTTTATATGCGTGACGATGGTCTGCCCGCCATGCAATTCAAAGTTTTGTGCACTTCCCCGAATTGGGGTCCGGAGGAAGGGATACTCATTTGGCGCAAAAACGAAGATGGCAAATGTGTGCTACCTGATGGTGAGCCGAAGCCTTGCACACCCAACCCCATGAGGAATGGGCCAGAAATCATCAAAGGTATATCTGGATTCATTGAGTATTGGAAAGAATTGTGCGAGGAAGACATCACAAGACGTGTTAGGGATACCCACGAACCATTGATTGCGTATTGGGATCGCATTCGCACGGCATTGATAGCACCCGATGTTGATACACATTCATGTTTGACACAAGGGTTTTGGCCACAAAATCGAGTGACAGTCGTGGAATCTGAGGCCATGTTGTTCAACAATGGGGACGTTCATGAAGAGTTCGATGCGGACGATCATTATGTTGGCCCTGCTCGCAATCGACCGGAGCCGTCGTTTCGTGTTGGGGTTGATTGCCACGAAGGTTATTTGCTGCTCGTACGTGCTGGGGATGAGGAGCATCCCAAGCCAATTTGGTTGGTGAAAGCATTGTCATCACCAAACTTTGTTTCAACTAGTCCAAATTTTCGCCAAATTGAGGTGGAATATTGCCGTCCAAGCACCAAAGATCAAAATGTGCTCCGGACATATTTAGGGTGGGACACCAAAAAAGGTTTCAAATGGACAATGGACTCATCATACGAACCGGTTTGGATAAACACAGATACCATACTTTGTGCTTGGAAACCACGCAAAGATTCGAAATCAGAGACAATGACCATCCCGCAAAAACATATAGATTTTGCCAAAGACAACTTGGCACGTATCGCAGCTGCGGAAAACGATCTTGAAAATGGAAATGAAGTTGAAGATGAAGATGAAGAGAGGGAATGATATTGACGTACGTCGGGACCAAAGTTAGTTGAAATGTGTATTTGTTTGTCATTAATATATGACATTGGGGTTGAATATTATATTAGACACATTTTATAGATTACAACTAGTATAATATCATTGCATGACTGTATTGATTTACGGATGTGGAATCACCCTTCCCATGCGCTATCAAATATTTTCTAGTATATGTTTATATTTACAGATGTGGAATCCAAACTATTTAATATTGCATATTATGTTAATTTGTAAATTCCAATTAACATTGTCAATTTATTTTAAGTATTGTTGCAGTTGGGATGTGCCATTCAATTCAACCACAATAGGCCAAGAGCTTTATGTTTCGGATGCGATTCCAAGAGTCAATACATATAAAATTAGATGGCTATTTATGGATTCATTACTTTTGTTCAACACAATCCCAAAAAAACAAATAATCGTGTAATTGTGTGATTTGATTCTCATCCCCATACTTACTATATTTAGTAATATATATAGTTCCATCGCATATGGATTTCTAAAACATTATGATGTAATTGTTCCCGATGTTCCCGATGTTCCCTACGTTCACAATATTCGCATCCGAAACTATGGGTCCAATTTATTTTGAGACTTTCCAAAGTCTTCAAATAACGAATATAGTGTTATCTTACAGAATTCTTCTTCTATTCCTACGCCTGATGTATGATATGTTGTCTACATGTATTGCCATATCTACGCTCTATCAATATACTACATGAACAACCAAGATAGATCTACTTCATGTTCATCGCCTTATAAACCTCAACTCTCCTTCGTCCATTTCTAGAATGTTCTTCTTCACCGAAGGTTTCAGAAGTAGCCTCACAGAAGTCGTTGGAACTGGATGAACGTACGAATACATCCATTAGGCTTCTTCGTTTAAGTTGCCCGGGCTCACGCCGAGAGCCAGATAAAATCTGCCTCTTCGGTTTATTTCATTGAATGTGACTCCCTCCCTCTAGTGCACGTGTTCCGTCGAGGGTGTTATTGGACCCGAATTTTGTGTCTGCAGTGAACTTTCTGTTGTTACAGATATCCTCGTCATTACAACCTGTTACTGCAGATATCCCCTTCATAATGAAGGTTATTACATTTGGTAACTTGCACCCCACATAAATTTGGGGTCAAAATTACCAAATGTTGGAGGCACATCACTAGATAAGGGTCTTCGCAAGCATGGAGACGAGGCCAAATTAAATTGTACACCACAGAGTCGCACAATCCAGGAAGAAGCACGTCACGACCACAATCTACGACGAAGTTGCCAGCACCAACCTTGACCAAGAATGCGAGAAGACCATTGGCCTCCAGCCAAAGGATAACACAATCACAACAAAGACGAAGAAGAGTAGCACATAGCCAAAGACATAAGATAGTAGCATCAACCTGCAAGACAGAAAAGAAGGTCAAATCTAAAGGCATTATGAGAGAAATAAAGGCATTAAAACTTGGCATGAAATTCTTTTTTTATATGTCATTAAAGTCCCTTTGATATTTCATCTTCAGCGTGGTCACCTAAACATCCCAAACAACATCCAGATGCTCATATGTTATGTACAGTTCACAATCTGTATTCGAAACCTTGAAGCTTGGTTATAAGGGTATGTAAGGGCCCTCAAAATAATCCCCGTAAATCATGGACAGGTTCCAAAAAACTGGTAGTAGAGACATGCTCATGCTTATGTCAATGCAAGCAAGCAAATAGTAATTACAAGGATGCATTCACCTGACCTCTCCTTTCACAGCAGAAACGTGACGCAATTCAACAGAGTCCTATCAATCCTCCTCTCTTGATCTTCTTCCAGAACTTCCAAGCTGCTACGCCCAATATCGCTAGCGAATTAAGTTCAACATCGTGAAGCTCAAACATTGCTAGTCGTGATGAATTAATCTGGTCCATCGACGTAAAATGCCCAGATGAAATCATGTTGCATTGTAGACTAGTCGCAGCTGTTTAAACATGTCATCAATGCCTCTGAAGAAAAGATTTTACAGTTTCGGTGATCAATCTCAAGAGGGACTCACAACATAATCACATGCACAGAAATGTGTGCAAATTTGCAAAAAGGCCCGAATTTGGTTTACCAACATACAGTAATTGGTTAAATTCCACCAAGCACAAAAATGCACACATGGAATCATGTTTGCATTGTAAACAAGTCCCGACTCCCAGCTGTTCTTTACATGCGCTCAATGTGAGAAGAAAAGATTAATCCCCATGTCGAGTGATGAATCTCAGGAATCTCAATGACTAATTTCAAGCTCACAACATGCACAGAAATATGTACTAATTTACAAGGACGCCAGCATTAAGGAGTGATTATTTATGTCTCAATATGGAACATTGCACTACTGGAAACTAAGTAGTGACGCCAGCATTAGCATAGTGACCAGAAATATCGTTCCTTGTCATCGTTGCCAAAAGTGTCAGATAAAAAACTGTGTATACTATGTCCGATGGGCCGGAAAAAATTGCCTGTGACATTCGACAGCACATAAATTGATAAACAAGGTACTGAAAAAACACGAACAATTCATACACGAGGTGATGAATTTTTCTGTATGTCAGCCACCACGGAAGATGGGCTCTACACACATTTATTGATATGAGTGGGTTTTACACATGCGCAACACAATGGGTTGCATCAACTCACTCATCCCTTAATTGTGCTTCAGAGCCCTAATTCATCGATCATGACATTCAGCATGACCGAAACATTCCTAATGACTTCGATCACATTCACAAGCACGACTCGCTCATGCAGTTCCTCCACGATCGAAAGGCAGATGATCTAGCCCAGATGCTGTGCATCGATGATGAACTTATCAGCGCCCGAAGCAGGAGACCTTAGCGGATTTGAGGCCCATGGGCTCGCGGAAGATCTCGTCGTAAGTGAACGTCATGCCTTGACCGGCCTCCATGGAGCGCCCATCGTTGGCGAGGCATGTGCCTGCGTTCACATCCAGCCGCCGGAACACATTGGGGTTCACGAAGTTGGCCGACGAAAAGCACCCGCAGTTCACCACAATGTTCGAAATGGTGCACAGATGGTCCATGCACGTATTGGTAATCTGCACTTCGAAGCGTGGAATTTTGTCGCCGGAGATCTGGCCCTGCGCGATACTGATGTCGCTCACCCGGCAGCCCTGGAACGCACCCAATCTGCGGTGCACTCACTAGTACCTAGAGCCCCAGTTAGCAACGCTTTTATACTTGGACGTTTTCGGCTTGCAAACTAGTTTACAGTTTTGCAACGGTTTTGCAACACTCATATATGATGTGTTTTGAATGTGACAAGACACTTGAATTTGGGTGTATATAAGGTTTAACAACTTCATATTCTATGATAAACCACATATGGCTCTCTATTTTGATAGAAAAAAAATTTACAATGTCCTTGAATTCCGATACTTGGCCACCCTTCACTACTTAAGACTATGTGAATCCCTTGTGGATACCACATTTTGGGGTTAGTATAGATGCTAACTTCATCAAATTTAAAGATATTAAAATGTTTTATATTGAATGATTTAATCTCATTGTATGCCCCTGAATATTAAATATTACAACGTATTACAGTAATGTAATGTAGACTCATGATAGATTAGACATATAGTACATGCATATTTTATTGTATAACTTGTAGTTTATAGATTGTAAACAATATTGGTGAAAACTTAGAAAACTAAATGAGTTTAGGGTTGTCTTTATGTAATGAGGATATACTTACTTGCCTTTTACTTTTAGCACTATGTTTGTTAATTTGGGACTTTTTTGTCATTTTGAGATAGTTCTAAAATTAAATACATGGATAAACAACACAAATATTGGTGTTCATATCAGGAACCCAATTAAGAACTCTTATCAAAATGGTTTAGGTGGGACAACCCCAACATTAGGCGATGTTGTTGGGGTCCATATATTAATTTGAGACAAGACAATGTCTTAAATTATCGAATATTCGTTGTCTTTGGTTAACTATTGTTGTACTTTATCTTTAGTATAAATATTTATCTTTTTTTACTCATTTTAGAATAACTCTATCTAGTATATTATAACCAAACTAAACTAGATTGATACCTCAAATTATAGAATGATATGTGTGCAGGAACGTATACTATTGGTTTCTATACATTGATATTTCAAATAAAACAAACAAACTTCGGGATTTGGTAAATTATCACTTTATGTATTGTATTTTTTGATTCTTTATTTATGAGGTATCTAGTCATGTTTTAATACACTGAACATGTAATACACGTCAATCAATTCTTTGATGGTCTTTAACAATCAATTTAATCATACCCATGTTTTAAAACCGGTATGTAGATTTATATTTACGACTTTCTCTCTTGTAAGTAGTGTTTCAACATGTACTCGTTGTCTTGGTTTGTAATTTGGTTAAAAAGTAAGTTATCAAAAACACGATTTTTATTAATTATTAATATTCTTTTTGCTAATTGGAAATCTAATTGAATTCCTTCCCCATAATTGTATCACACATGTGTTATCAATACCTATCCCTTCAAGAATGAAAATGTATACCTTATAGATAAATGTGCTTAAATAACAATACAATTTTCAACTAAAGACTTTAAAATTGTTTATATTCTTATAACATAAAAAATGAATCTCATAATGGAAAATTTTAAGCATTACTTATAAAATTGTTGATAATATTTTATTTTTTTTCCTCATTTTTTTAAAAATGCAGGTTAAACTCTTATGACGCCAAATGCAATGGAAAGGGGTGAAGGATCAGGAACATGTAAAAGACGCATGTGTTATTGTAAACGGTGCAGGGGACAACATTTTCGGCTGTGCCATGTTTGTGATAAACATGAAATGCGATACGGCCTTCATATTGAGGCATCTAGCTCCTCAGATTCGCGAGATGCTTCATCCTCATCTCCAACACATTCATCACAAGTACGAGAATTGTTCTGATATATTTGGTTTGTTAAAAATTTTAAATAAATAATAAATAATATCTAAACTATGATACTTAATAAATTAAATAGAATGTGTAATATATACTTATATATAATATAAAACATTAATATGTAAATGTATTTGTTTACATGATATTTGTTTCAGGGATTTTCACAAGGCTTTGCATATGAGCATACATTTGAAGACCATGTTGCCTTGCAATCACAAGAAGAAAATCTATCAATGTCTTTGGAAAATGAGGTGTTGGAGACTGAGTTTGTTCGATCTACTCCAACATCTGCACCGACTACTATGGAGTCTTTGTTGCAGCGCCCTCTGTACAAAGATTGTCAATTGTCAGCATTACAGTCTAATGTATTGCTGTTGAATTTGCAAACATTGCACCAATGGTCCAACGAGAGTATGGATGATTTATTCAGGTAATTATTGTATTTGTTTATTTATTTGTTATGATTGATATATATATATATATATATATATATATATACATATTTATGATATTATTTGTGGCCATCATTTGTGATAGGTTGTTGCATCAAAAAATTCTTCCATCTGACAACCATTGTCCCTCAACACATAGAGAGGCCATCAATGCACTGCATCATACCAAACTTCCTGTGCATGTTATTCATGCATGTAAAAAAGATTGCATTCTTTACTGGAAAGAATTTGCAAATTTGGAAGTGTGTCCGAAATGTGGCACCTCTCGATATCGTCGCAGTCAAAGCAAAACTCGTGTACCACACAAGGTATAATTTTAATATTTTGATTGGTATTTAGACTGCATTGTGATTCTCATAAACGTTATCATTGTTAAAGCATAATTTTTTTCTTTTTTTAAAAGTTATGAAAGGTATTTATTTTTATCAAAATAATATTTTTAATTTTAATATGTGCAATATCATATTCATAATAAACATAAACATCGTTTTTTTAGGATACTAATTAGGTGTATAAACATTGTATATGCAGGTATTACGATATATGCCTATTGCTCCAAGAATCAAACAAATGTTCTTGGTTTCATCTAAAGCAAAACTTTTGGATGCCCACGTTCAATGCCGAAGTAATGGTGAAATCCTAAATGGAATTTTTGATGGTGAGGCAATTAAACAATTTGAGTCTCTGCCGTATCATGATTTTGCAACTGAACCTCGAAATATGAAGTTCATGCTAGCTAGTGATGGTATTCAACCATTTTCTCAAAGATCCACAAACAATAGTGTTTGGCCTGTGACTTTGATAAATTGTAATCTTCCTCCACATTTGGCCATCAAGAGTGCATTCATGATCACTTGTTTGATTATTCCTGGTAAAAAACAAGTGAAAAATTTTGATGTATATTTGAGGCCATTGTTGGATGAATTCAAATTATTATGGTCGGAAGGTATCATGGTGAATGATGCTTCTAGACCAAATGAAGGTGAATTTCGATTGCGAGCTATGCTGTTCTCCACGTTGCACGATTATCCCGGACTTTCAGTTGTTTCAAGTATATGTTTTAGATTCAAGATTATGTTTATATATATATTATATGTTTATAGTGAGTATGATATTGGATTTTATACATTTGGATTTTTTTAATTTCAATAAATATTTAATACATTTATTTATTTAGACTTCATTTTAAATTTAGTTGACTCATTGACAATATAAGATATAATATTCACATACACATGTTTCAATATATGACAGGTTTAAAAACAAAAGGAAAGAGCGGATGTATCTTGTGTCGAGAGTTGGTGAAATGGAGGTACTCTAATCCTTTGAAAAAATATGTTTATGATGAATTTCGTCAGTTCTTGCCCATCGACCATCCTTTTCGTATGGAGCTTGCACATTATTTTAATGGTGTGCATGAAACGAGTCCTCCTCCACCTCGTGCAACTGCCAAAGACTGGTTGAATACTTGGAATGCTGCAAGAGGGCCCGAAATACCAACAACGTCTCGGGGCCGATCACTACCTCCAGGCATGAATCGATTGTCTGCTTTTCATGAGCTTCAATATTGGTCAGATTTACTTGTCCCTCATTGCCTTGATCCAATGCACATTTTCAAGAATGTGTCAAAATCTCTTCTTTCTCATCTTCTTGGAGAAAAAGACAATGTCGCTGCAAGATTTGATTTGCAGCTTTCCAATACAAAACAAGATTTATGGGTGCAAGATCAAGCTACTTCCATAGAGTCTTCTTTAGCGCCGTATAAGTTGGAAAATAAAGACCAAGTAAAAGAGTTTTTTCGTCGGGTCAAAAAAATTAAAACTCCCACTGGTTTTGGAGCGCATCTTGACAATGCATTCACAGAGAAAGACACCTATAAGGGATTGAAGTCACATGATTTCTACAATATTCTCCGATTCCACATACCTGTTGCTATTCAAGGTATGTTTGATTCAAATTTCTCGGAGACTATTTGTAGACTATCTAGACTTATTAGGTGGTTGTCCCAAAAATGCATTCACAAAGAAGAAATTGAGAGCATGAAACAAGAGTCATTCGTGGTTATGGCTTTGTTACAAATGCAAATGCCCACATCATTTTTTGATGGCCAAGTGCACCTTTTGGTTCATTTGGTTGAAGACCTATCTCTCTTGGGTCCCGTTCCATATCGGTGGATGTTTTTTGTTGAAAGATATATGAAAACTCTTAAAGGTTTTGTGCGTCAACGAGCAAAACCAGAAGGAAGTATGTCGGAGGAATATCTCTTACAAGAAGCCATGGGAATGCTCCACGACAAAATTGCTCAATTTGACGATTTTGCACCAAGAGTTTGGAAGGAAGAAGATGACGAACGTGTCACAGGCATGTGTTTTTATTAAAATATGATATATTTTTATTTATATATTTTATTCAAAAAAATCTGCATTTTATCATATTCAATGTATTCTTTTTTGATAAAATGTGTTTTGAAATAGGTGTAGTCCTTGAAGGGAAAGGACGCTCAAAAAAATTCTTGGGACATGAAGATATGATTCGCTGTCAATTAAATATATTTATTTTTCAAAGGTTATCATTGGTTCACGATTATTACTTGATTTATATGCATGAAGATGATATTGCTAAGGCAGCTTTGAACTCATGGAGAAACCTACCACGAAGAACTCGTGGTGCACGTCCTCAACAAATTCAACCATTAGATTTATGGATGAGGGCTTACATCCAAGGTGCTAAAGACAATGGAGATGACATTGCAGAAGAATTGTTTGATATATCTTTTGGAGTTCAAGAGGAATATATCAGCTATCAATCCATGTATGCCTATGGACGTCATTTTCGCAGGGAGGATGTTGATATCAATTGTTTGACCAACGATTGTACGATTGGTGCACGATTTGAGGTTGGAGATGGAGTTACCAAGGATTTTATTGGCATAATTGAAGACATCATGGAAGTGCACCTTGGAAGTATGAGACAAAATGTTTTGAAGATTCGATGGTTTGACAATAATACCAAACAAAATCCCAATTATTTTTATTCCATAGATACTTCTAAGGTTACCGATTGTAACCTTATTACTAGCCAACCGTTTATTTACGTGGATGATGTGGAGCAAATTTTCTTTGCTGATGTTGAATCAGACACAAATTGGAAATATGTCCTTCAAAGTCATGCTAGAAAGTATATGATATTTGATAATATGGATGTGCCAATATTGGATGATGGACGACATATTACTGGTTTGATTGCTGGTGAAAACACACCACATGAGAGTGTTGAAGAAGAAGATATCGATGAGGACAATGATGATGCTCAAGACACCTCCGATTCTTCAGATGGTGAAGCTGATTATGCAGACACAACAATACTTGCAACGGCAAATAATGAATTGGAATCCGAGTCTGATTCTGAACGTAGTAATCAAAGGATGAGGTACATATTATATTCATTTGCCTAATGTGTGATTTTTGGTTCATAGAATATATACTTAAAAATAAGAATAGCTATTTCTAAGCCATGTTGCCTTCTTCCCATTAATTATGTTTCTAACAAATTTATTTTGTCACTCATAAGTTAAATGTATGTGCAGACATTTAACAACTTTTTATTAAAAAGTTGCAGTGTCGCTAATGTGACCTAGCTCAATGTATGGGGACAACCGGTGTTTAGTGTAATGGCGGCCGGTTTATTTTGTGAAAAGTTCAAATGAATTGGGAAAGTGGAGGATGTGAAGCAGTGCTTGAAAAAATAAAACGGATTTAAACCTGCAACCATTTTCAGGAGGAGACTTTTTACCCGGTTGAATTACCCCAGATGGTTGGGTTTGGGTTAGGGCCTATAGGCCTTGCTCTGGCTCTCACGGCTCCTTTTGCACTCGGCCTGACCTAATTCCCAAAGACGCTTCTTGTCTGCACGCTCAAGGTAAGCATCACGCTTGAAGAGTTGGCGTCAGGGTTTCGCGAGGGTTTTGGGTTAATGAACACTTAACATCTTGTAGGTTCCTCTGGATGAGGTCTTGGGCGATTTGTAACTCTGGAGCACAAGGATACTGGTTCTGGACCTCAGTCTGTGTTTTTTAGAGAAATCCAGTGCGTTGGCGTTCACCCTGTGTCACATTGACTACTTTGTGTATCACTTGATTGGATTGACAATGAAGTCCCTGTGACTGGACAGGGATTACAGAGCGACCCGAGGACAGTTGTTCGATTCTTTAGAAGAGGGAGGCCTCCGTTCGTCAGCTGCATACGTCTCCAGTACTGAGATTGCTGAGCAGGAGTATGAGCGAGGCTTGGATGGGCTCCACGATCGCGTCAGTGCTCTCAAAAGGGTATGGAGTTCACATATTTGATCAAATTTTAGGGTTGTGGTTTTGTCTTGTACTTGATGATGTTGAGGAACATTACATATCATATTAGACAAAATCTACACAATTTATGACTATCAAGTTCGGTTTGGTGAATTTAAGCTCCTGTGTGTCATTTGCAGAGTGCTTGTTAATTCTTAAGAGTAGCCTGTTACCTATATACTAACCATAGCATATTGTCATACTTAGTATGAGCAGCTGCAAAATAAGAATTTTTGGGTAGGAATTGTGCTCAGAAGTGTGCTTGGATGTTAAACTGTAGTCAGAGTAAGAGTTTGTGTCATAGTTGGCTGGTTTAAGTTCTTCAAAGTAAGGTTTAAAGGTTTAAAGGTGATATGAACACCCACTGTCTCAAAATCTAGCGCTACAGACACAATTAGGTGTGTGAATTATTGTGAGGAAAATTATGGCTAGGTGGATGGATCCTTGATGAACGCCAAAAATCCGAGGTACGTGCTTTTACAGAGAGATTTGTGAGTTTTAAGTGTAAGAAGTATGCAACAGGATTAAACGCAGGTTCAGAGAATTTCATCGAAACTAATCGCTTTGGTCATGGGATATGAATGATGGCCAAGGCTCCGAAATGCCTAGAGTTTGTGCTTTGGAAACTCAAATTTGTTGTGCTTCATTCATAACTCTGTCAAGTCGAAAAACCCTAATTCCTTATAAAGCCTTAAGGAGCACTCATGGTCAAGGAAATTGGTGATGATTTCTCATACAGGTAGCTGATGAAGTGTTCAGGGGAAGCAGTTCTCGAGTGTTGAACTTCAAACAATTTGTGGTTGGGTTCTTCATGAACGCAAAGATTTGAGGTAAGAGACGCCGTGCACACCGATGAGCAGTGATTTACAGAGATTCTTTTGGGTAGAGACAAGAATCTCGAAGCAAGAATGAAGAGTCATACAAATTTAGTTAATTTATTTTTGTTAAGTCATGATGGGACATGCCCAAGGCTCTGTTCAATTAAAGTCCTAGAGTTTGTGCTTTGGAAACTCGAATTCTGGTTTTCAGTAGATAAAAACCCTAATCCTTGACAAGCCTAAAGGGACACTCATGCTCATGCTCAAGCAAATCGGTGATGATTTTCTCTTCTGAATGGGATTGCTGTTTGGGGCTCGAAAAGTTAAACATATTGAATTTTTTATGTATCTTTGTAATTTAGTGTTGTCATTGTTGGAAACAATTTGTTGGGATTGAGATGTTGCTGAACTCACAATCATGACCTATTTTCACAGTGAACTGGAACCTTAGTGATGGAAGTTTCACACAGGCTCTACTTCTAGAGACTTTGTGCTTTTGGAAAGTCAAATTCTGGGCTTCAGTCAAAAACCTCAAGTCCAAAACCCCTAATTCTTGAAATGCCTGAAGGAACACCACTCATGCTCAAGCAAATTGGTAAAACACTATATTCGTTAAATTGAGACTTTCTCTAGTCTCAAATTAATATATGGATCAAACAACATTCCGTGTTCCGAAACTATATTGAGAACGATCTCAAATATATTATATGTTCTAATATCCCAAATCTATTATGTGTGGACATAAGCACATGTGGTAGAGCACTCAACACCAACTTCATCTACAAAAACACTTTGGGTAGAGCACTCCAAACTAGTTTCACCCAAGAAACATATAAAATAATTTCTATTATTAGCATGGTCAATAAAATATAGACATTGCAACATACAAAGTGCATGCAATAAATGCATTTTTCTTCAATGGAAAATTTAGTCCCAAACTTAATAAAAAAAATGAACTTCACAACTGTATTGAAATATAGTAAATGGATATTCATCCAACCCCAAACAATATAGCATTCGCAAGTTCTACCCAAACTTTGCCCCAAGTTTGAGGAGCACATATATGAGTAATATATATTCGTCGAATTACAGTTTACACTATAATCATGCTAACACAATCCTACCAACTTCTCATTCAACGTGGGTTGCTTCTTCTGCGATCCGAGCAAGGTTGTCTTTTGCAAAAGTTATGTACTTTTGAGGGATGGACACTGATCCACTATGATTTTTCCGTGGTTTCCATGCTATGAATATGGAATCTGTATCTACCCAAGATGGACCATGCTCAGAATCCACCTTCCACCGAAAGTTAGGGTTTGTATCCCAGCCTGTATAATGCCGAACAACATCTTCATTCCGTGCTGTCGGTCGGTAGTACTCTACTTGTATTTGTCGAAAATGAGGGCTGGAAGTTACAAAATTTGGTTTGGACAAAGCTCTTGCCACCCACACTGGCTTTGCATATGTCTCATCTCCAGGGCGCAAAATGAGCATATAACCTTCATGACAATCCACTGCAATGCGGAAAGATGGTGGCGGACGACTACTAGCAGGCCCCACGTAATGGTCGTCCACATCAAACTCCTCTCGAACCTCTCCATTTCCCAAAAGACTAGCCTCCGAAGCTTGTACATTGACACGTGTTTGTGGCCAAAACCCATGCCTTAAAGTAAGGGGTGTATCTTCATGAAGGTTTGCCAAAGCGCCACGAACATGTGTCCAATATTATATCCAACTTCCGTAACGAAGCCAACACGATCCACCAACATCCGCTACCCTCAAACTCTCCCAATATTGTATGAAGCCTGATATGCCTTTACAAATGTCCTCCAAATTCTTCATGGGTATTGATTTGCAAGGCTTAGGCTCTCCGTCAGGCAACATCGTCCTTCCTTCTCCATCAACACGCCATACAAGGAGACCCTCCGGCGGGCTCCAGTCTTGTGATGTGCACAACAACTTGTATTGCATGGCGGGGACACCATCGTCACGCACGTAGAACCGAAATTGTTGTGCCTTCGTATGCCCGATCAATCGGTGAGCTCCGCTTCGAATATACGGTTCTATAAATGCCTTGAAGTCTGGAACCTCCTCGATCATATGGGGGATGACGGGAATGTTCTCCAAATCCATGTACGACTTCATCAACAATGGGATTGTTGGAAAATCCTCCTCGCGCAACTTCATGCTCCACCGCCCAAAGGACGCATCAATATCATCGTGCGTATGGCCTACCAATAGAAAGGACACAAAAACCTCCTTGAAAATGCCTTTCGCAACCAACAACGACCAATATGCAAAAACATATCTACTTTTATTGTCCTTCGCACAATTGTCCAATTGGACACGCAGAGTTGGGGGCAACTTCTTGGCAATCACATCTTCACTTGGTGGCTCCGGCAATGAGTGCACGCATACATCTCTTCCATCTAAGACCGCTTCATATAGAGGTGTTGATCCCGAGTTTTCAAATAACAATCTTGATGAATAGGACGGCGGTTTCTCCAAATCACGTAAAAGCTTTGCAAATGACCCTATCGTGTGGTTTGAATCCGCCGGATACAAATCAAGAGCATAATGAGCATATTTGACATCACCATGCCCATGTGCAATCATTCCTGCAAAGGCAACCCAATGGTTTAATATTCAACTATAACACCAAAAAATTCACATGGTGTACATGTATGGCCCCAAGTACAAACCTAAACGCACAAATTTGTGTTTAGGTAATGCAATGCAATTGTTATCAAAATCACCTGTAACCGAAACAGGAAGCTTAAAAAGGCCGTCCGTGGCTTTGATTCGATTTGCAAAACATGGTGAGGCTGTTTTGGCATGGTCCATCTTGTCATGGATGATTGTAAGGACTTCCAAAGGCCTGGAGATGGACAAAGCTCTATTTGTGTAGTAATCATTACGGTGTGCCTCTTGCATGTTCACATGCTTGAAATAGTTCATTTGATGTGCGGCATAGGACTCTGTCCCCATCGTGTGTGCATCTCGAAGGCGTTTCAACTTCTCGCATTTGGAACAACGGGCAAATTTGTCGCCTCGTCTTTTTGTGATGTATTCGCTAAAGTGAGATTTTTTTATAGCACTCAGTTTCGACAACGAAATTGGGTCCAACCCGGCCTTCTCGCCAACTGCGTTTACGTCCAACAATATGTCTTTCCATTTCGTGCCTGTAGGAAGAACCTTCTCCACAACCTTTTCACCGGTTGCGAGTGTGCGTGTTTTGTGCGGCATTGCATCGGCAAGGGGGACAATGATGGTTGCCAAAGTGGCTGTTGCTTGTCTCGTTGCTTCTCTTGGTTTCTTTAAGCCCATGTTCCCATGGTGACGGGCACGGCGGCCTTCATTGGCATACGCGGCTTGTCTATAAAATTCCGCTTTCGACACACCATGAATGGTGTACCATGCCGTACAACACACGTCTATGCTCTCAAGGGTGATGACCTTGCGACCCGCTCTGTTCACATGTATCGCCCTATGGACATCAAGTTTTTTGGTGGATCTTAGACGGAAATCTCCAAGCCACATTTCTTCACGGATGGCCTTCAATTTATCTCTTGGGAACAATTGGCAACAACGATGTACACAACAATCCTTCGTAGCAACTTCTCTAATAGACTCCTCACAGAGCAACCTTTGACGTTTACACTTATTTGCAGACGGAGTAGGACGTGTCAATGTTTCATACTTCCGAAGGCCTTTGCGTGGCCGAATGTTTGCTTGGAGCTCCTGTTGGATTTGGACGTGTCGTCGCTCATGGTCGCGCAAGCTAACCCCCTCAATTGTCACATTCCTCAACGGCCACCTTTGCAACGAGAACCTATGAGTTGGATTGACTTCCGAATGTACGAGTGATTCTAATATAACAACTCCAACGTCCTCGGTGCCAAGGGGGTGTTCATCAATGCAATCTTGTGGATGTGTGTTACGACAAATACCCTCCGCCACAGCAACTCCACTGTCATTAACAAGTACCACATCCAAATTCACCCATGAAGCTCGTGAAAGCCCCGCACATTCCACAATGGGGCAAAAAGGGTCAGATGGCGAAGGACTCCCCAAATGACCTTCATCTGCACTGTCATCAAAACTATCCTCCCCGACAATGTCTAGCTCATCCCCAGACAGAGATTGGGTGCTGCCCATGTCTTCAGAGAAGGAATCCCCTCTTCCACCAACTCCCTCCATTACGCCTACACACATGCACATGAAATCTCAACAAACATGGACACAACGTAAGGGTCCAAAAGAATCAAATATTGGAAAATGCAAAACATCACGATGAATGGGGACACTGAGGATCAAGACATTTGCAACACAAATGCAATGTGAGCTCCCAATACTATGCGCCAGTCCACAAAATGTTCCACAAAATATTTTGGGTGGGAGTTTGGGTCAGCCGACCTAAACCCTATGGCACCAGGGATTGAGGGCCATCCCCACCTTGCCCGTGGGATAGGGTCGGGTTCCGGTCGACCGACTCAAACCTTGTACAATGATGGGTTGAGGGCCATTTAGAATTCCATCACACTGTGGGGAAAACTTTGGGTCGACCGACCCAATCCTTGTCATGGTCAACTACAACCGCCGAAACTGGGGAAGGGGTTTGGGTCGACCGACCCAAACTTTCACAGGGTAAACCCACCCACACTCAGAAAGGGTTTGGGTCGGTCGACCCAAACTTTCACAGGGTAAGTCCACCCACACCGGGAAAGGGTTTGGGTCGGTCGACCCAAACTTTCACAGTGTAAATCCACCCACACTGGGATGAGGTTTGGGTCGCTCGACCCAAACATTACATATGATGGGATAAGGTTCCTACTATGTCCGTCCAAACCTTCTGAGTACCTTGGGTAAGGGCCATTAACAATTCGTTCACGATGTGCGAAAAAGTTTGGGTCGACCGACCCAAACCTTCTAAAAGGTTTTACGATAAACGCCCACAGTGGGGTAGGGGTTTGGGTCGACCGACCCAAACCTCACAAGGGTCAGAGTAGACCCCCCCCCAACACTAGTGAAGGGGTTTGGGTCGACCGACCCAAACCTCACAAGGGTCAGAGTAGCCCCCCCCCCAACACTAGTGAAGGGGTTTGGGTCGACCGACCCAAACCTCACAAGGGTCAGAGTAGACCCCCCCCAACACTAGTGAAGGGGTTTGGGTCGACCGACCCAAACATCACAAGGGTCAGAGTAGACCCCCCCCCAACACTAGTGAAGGGGTTTGGGTCGACCGACCCAAACCTCACAAGGGTCAGAGTAGACTCCCCCCAACACTAGTGAAGGGGTTTGGGTCGACCGACCCAAACCTCACAAGGGTCAGAGTAGGCCCCCCCCCAACACTAGTGAAGGGGTTTGGGTCGACCGACCCAAACCTCACAAGGGTCAGACTGGAACCCGCCAACACTAGTGTCGACCGACGTATAATACAACGTATAATGCGGCGTATAATGCGGCATATAATGCAGCGGATATTGAGAGGTGTGTGGAATTTCAGCTCATTGCAAAGTTCACTGCGGACTTGCATGCTGTGGATAGGTCTTCATGAACAGCAGCGTGAACGAACCTCGAAGTACAGCTCCGACTAAGAGTTCTCTCTACGAATTCAGGAGTGGGAGAAGAGCAAAAAGAAACCAACTTTTGGGGGGTGCGCCCCTTTATACTATCCACCTCCACTTGCCCGACTTCCTCATTGGATGCCTTTCCCGCCTTATTATTTCAAACCTCCTGACAGAATTCCCCGTTTTCTGTTTATTGTAGAAAATGCGCATCTTTCAATGCCCCTCTCATACCCCAGCCGTCATATGATTTAGTCTATGATATTTAATGTTTTTTTGGTTTTGTGTGTATATGACATACGACATTGGGAGGAAGGGTGGCGGCCACATTAATTTTTTCAAGTGTCACAACGGTATATTTTAACCAATATGTATACCCAACCACAACTCCATTCAATGCTTTCAAGTGCAAACCTATTTCGGTGGGGTTGGGGCCATTTGGAGGCTGCAATTATGAGAGAGTTTCCAAGGCTTGAGGCCATTGTCATGATGAATAAAATTATTTATTTGTCTCCCCTAAACCCTAAACCCTAGAACATTGCTCTATTATCTCGCATGGAAGTGTGGCAATGATAAACGTATGTAGCACTATATTCGTTAAATTCAGACTTTCTCTAGTCTCAAATTAATATATGGATCAAACAAAAACTTCTACAATGTCACCCTAATGCATCATATACATATTAAATGATGATATTGATCTACTTTAATTCAAACATTACGGTATGGCATTAACCAATATGTAGACAAAAGAAGTCTAAACATTGTGTAACGCCTTATGGTAAGAGTCACTAAATACAATAGTTAAAGTGGTTATGAAGATCCTCGCAAGGGGAATTATTAATTTTGAAATCAAATTATGTCATGACAAAGTTCATTTATTGTTCCAAATCTGAATTTGCAACAATGCAAGTGACAAGAGCTTTTATATATAATATGTTGTCATCCCTAAACCCTAAACCCTACAATATTGTCCTCTTCTCTCGCATGCAAGTGTGGCAATGACGAATGTATGTGGACGTCGATAAGGGGATACTAACTACCAATGTCGCTTTTTAGTTCAATATTTCCATGCTAATTGAATCCATCCTCAAGTTCACTTCAAGCTTACTAATGTGTGTGAACAAAACATCCAAAGTTGAACCCTAAACCCTTATAACATCCACAACATGAAATTATACGTATTGACTAAACCATACACCAATTAGTATATCATGTTTAGACGTTCCAAATAACATATTCACATGATCAAGATTGTGGTCACTATAACCTTCCTATTAGACTCTTCTTAATATATAAACAACATTTCTTATATCTTTCTCCATTATCTAATATACGTGGAGGGAACAATGAACAACAACACGATTGCTTGCATGGCTTCATTTGATGTTGTGCTTAACCGATTTACGTTTATATCACATTCCATATATTAAATACATCACGAACCATAGTTTATTGGCGACTATGTGATTCATCAAAGGGAGCAAAACATCCAAAGTTAGACCCCTAAGTCCTAATAACATCCACAACATGAAATGCTATTTGAATAAACACAAGACCAATTAGTATATCACGTTTAAACGTCCCAAATAACAACTTAACATACTCAACATCATCTTTACTATAACCTTCCTATAAGACTCTTCTCACCAGTAAGTCAATGTTGTACGTTAATATTGGATAGATTAATATGTTATAACCATGACTCCTAAACCCTAAAGTTACCCTAAACCCCAAATCTTGTAGTTGTTCAGTGCTACCTCCATATACAAACAACATCAAGTTTGTCTTGCGCCATTATCTAATATACTTGGAGCGAACCTTCAATAACAACATGATTGCTTGAAGGGCTTCATATGATGTTGTGGTTCTCCGATTTGCTTTTATATCACATTCCAAGTACATATATCACGATCCATGATTTATTGGCGACTATGTGATTCATCAAAGTGAATATCTAGGGGATACCCTATAAAACTTGAGCATGTTAGCATTTTGAAATAAAGATCATGCAATTCCAAACCCTCACAATATGCACTTGGGGAAGGTATTCATTTAGGCTCCACATTCAAATATCCTCAATTTCCGAATTTCATGTTGGGGGGTGGGGATTGTCTTTTTTATTCATTGCATATTGTGTGAGTTGTTGGCATCAATGGTAAAGTCTATTGTATTTGGCACGTAATTGTATTTTTTTTATAACGTGCTCAAACAAACGAGAAACCAATGACTTCAACTTGTTTGGAAAATTTAGTTAATGGTGTCATGTAAGTAGGAATTAAGTATTAGTGTTAGCATAAAGTTGCGTTGTAAAGATGTATTAGTTGTATAAATGGTTTAGTTTTTTAGAATACCTCATTTGATGTATACCTTAGGCTACTCCAAAGTCTATTCAAAATTGTACTACCCGCTAAGGGTTTACTCCTTAGAGGGATGGGAGTTAGGGTTCCCCGTAACCCTATTCCCGTTGCTGCCCTAATCACGTTGGCACCCTATTCGCGCGGTTGGGGGCCAATTCCCGAGGGTAACAAAACCCCAGCCGCCAAGCATTCTCCTCCTTTCTCTCTCTCTCTCCCGCCAACCTTTCGCTCCGCGCCTCTTGTGGAAGCGCCGCCTCTCCTGAAGCGCCGTGGCAATTCAGGGTGGCGCTTTTCTTTACATTCCTTCTCCACCCTTTTTTCTTCTCCTTCCCTCCCTTCTCTTGCTGTAGCGGGAGATTGCACTAGTGTTGCAATATATAGCATTGTTGAAGTGTTTTCCAGATTGTTGAAGGGTTTTCCAACATTCTGTGTGAGCTTTAGGCAGTGCTTGCGAGAGTTCGAAGTGCGGATGAGTGCATGTGAGTGCTTGTGAGTGCATGTGAGTGCTTGTGAGTGCATGTGAGGGCTTGTGAGTGCATATGAGTGCTTATGAGTGCATGTGAGTGCTTGTGAGTGGTTGTCAGATTAGGAAGTTCTATAAGAGATACAAAAGTGATACAAAAGTGCTTTCAGAGATTTAGTTATTGTTTTGAGAGATTCAGTTGTTGTTTTAACAGACTCAGTTGTTGTTTGAGAGTTACAATTGTTGTTTGAGTGATTCTGAAGAGACTCAGGAGTTGTGTGAGAGATTGTGGGTTTATTGAGAGATTCAAGAAAGGTTTGAAATCTTTGGTAGTTGTTTGTGAGTTTTAGCGTGTCTGCGAATAGGAATTCACTGATTCTGTCTTAGTCGAAGAAGAGCACTTGTTCAAAAGCAACCATCTGCAACGACTACAACAGAAACCCTCAACAAAGGTATTGTTTTTCAAGGGGTTCCAATATGTGTTTCTTAATTGACAGTGTTGTAGCATACACAATGCATAAGCATTGTATATGCTACATGCCAAGTTTAAAAAACTATATTAAAATAGAACAGTTTGGGGAGACGACCCAAACACAGCCTATAGTTTGGGTCGATCGACCCAAACAGCACGATGTGCTTTGGGTCCCTAAACCCTAAACACAGCCTATAGTTTGGGTCGATCGACCCAAAGCACATCCTGCTGTTTGGGTCGGTCGACCCAAACGCAACCTCTACAGTATAAACTTTTCAAGAAATCCTTGATGACAATATAAAACGCAAATCCACCCAAGATAACGAAATACCATATAAACATATAAATGAAGTTCTAAAATAACAAGACACAATCCAAAAATAAATGCGTTGATGCATTACATTTCCCTTCCATCACGTGACATCTAATCTATTGTGAAGAAGTTTGGGTCGAACGACCGAAACTAACATCCTTGCTTCTTTCTTTGCAGATGGCCCCAAAGAAAAGACCAGGAGAAAGGTGGTTCATGCTTGCGCCAGACGTGTTATGGCAGGAGCACGAAACACCTCAGGATGACTCATATGTCCCTAAGGACGGGCTTGTCCTCGCCTGGTCAATTCAAGTAGTAAAAACCTCCATTTACAAACTGATATTCGTTGTCAAAGTAGGGACCGTGGAAAAACATACCTGGGCGACTCTTACAGGATGGGAGGTGGCGTCGGTCCAGTCTTTTGGAGACTACGCAGACGTCATCCTTGAGAACAACGCTGTGCAGAATGCTCATATGTTTCTGTACTAGTTCGTCGAACCCTTTGACGCTACATATGCAAGGGAGTCATGTGTCGAACCTGATGTAATCAAACCCAAGACAATTTTCATCGATGCCAGTACATCGAACACAAAGGTCTCGAGCCGGTTTACGAAACTAAAGCATGCAATCAGCGTGCTCAACAAAGCCCTGCAGAGCAAAACGAAGTCTCAGCAAGCCGTCAGGCGGAAGGTACCCACTGAGGAAGGTGCAGGGTCGTCAAGGCCTCAATCAGTGAGGATGCCGCAACCAGTCCCGGCTAGCTCAAGACGAACCACTCCATCGGAGACACCGGCGGATAGCCAGACTCCTACGCCTTCTGGCAGCCGCCAAACAACTCCCTCCAAGAGGGCGAGAGAGTCATCTGTGATGACTGACGAGCCAGTCTCTCCAGAATTGCGCATGCCGAAGCCAGGGCAGGAAGTGGATGCAGGGGAGATCCAAAAAATCGTGAACAATTTCACGACCAAGTGCTCCCATTGCTTTTTCATGGGCAGGGATTTCAAATTCGACGTGAACATCAGTCAGTGTCATCTCGCGCCACCAGAAAAATGTGTCCGAGCAAAAGAAGACGCCTACGTCGATTGGATAATCGCGCAGATCGTTAGCGAACAATTCAAAGACGACAGGCAAACCATTGTAGTGATGCCCCAGGGACTGAAGAAAATGCCTACCCCTCAAATGTGGGCGACAATTCAGAAAGGCGATTTTTGGCTCATAGACGGCCAACACAGCGTTGAGGCTTCCAAGAAAATCCAACTGATGACTGAATGGGACGATCCCAACCATCAGAATGAGAAATTGAAGGTGTGGAAGGCACTGGTGGTGTGGTCTGACGATGAGACCCGACTGAGCGACATCTCCCGTTACTTTAACATGGGGAATAAGAAAAGGGCCTACCAAGCTTCCTGGATAAGGAATATCATGGCCTCGCGGGAGGTGTGGGAGTTCTATGGTAGGCCTCCCAAGGAGAGGGAGAATGCAAAGGACAAGAATCCCAAGTGGGAGGTGAGTATTGTTTGGGTCGATCGACCCAAACTCCTTTTGCAGCTTTATTTGTGTATTTTGGGTCGCTCGACCCAAACTCTTGTTGCAGTCATGTTTTTTAGTTTGGGTCGCTCGACCCAAACTCTTGTTGCAGTCATGTTTTTTTTAGTTTGGGTCGATCGACCCAAACTCTTGTTGCAGTCATGTTTTTTTAGTTTGGGTCGATCGACCCAAACTCTTGGTGCAGACACTGGTCATGATATGTTTTGGAAATCACATGTTCATATCTAACATGCATTCAAATGATTGTTTTGATCACATGCAGGACTTCAAATACCAAATGATAAATAAATTCTCCTCCATTGATAATGCTAGTCACAAACAGAAGAAATACAACGAGCTTAGAGGGGAGATTTATTTAATAACAGCATCCGACTCCGTTTGGATGAAGTGGAAGAGTGTATTTGAGAAGCATGAGACGGGTGAGCTCATCGACCCGGACACAGGAATTTTCTTCAACCAAACCACGCGCTTCAAACAAATGAAGCCTCTCGTGAGAGAGTTCTTTAGAACTCTTCAAGGCCTTTCCGAGACGGAGATGGAGAAGGCGGCGGCGCACATCCTGCATTTCACGCCCACGGCGAAAAGGTGCTGGGTGCACCCGAAGATTGTCTTCTTAAAGCCCAAATCCTTCGTCCCTTCATGCTACACCATGAAGGAATGGACTGAGAATAGGAAAAAAAAGACAACTATAGTGCAGGAGCTGCATAAATTGGTGCCGGAGAGGAATATTATCGTGGACGGCGAGGTTCATGAGGCTAACTGGAGAGCATTCAAAGCTGAATATAAGTTCACCAGTGCCTCCATGGCGGCTCTAATAAGGGAAGCGGGGGATGACTTCTTGCGGGCCAAGATGGTGAAGGGTGGGAAGAACCGGGCGCTTCCGGATCACACAGCGCGTGCGTTCTCGAACTTCATCAAATAGAAGAAGATTGTCCAGTTTGAAGGGGACGCTTACTTCAACCTTGTCACCTTCGAGCCTTTGAAAATTCAGGGCTGGCCAGGTCAAGACGCCAGAATGGCGATAAGGACGAAAGCAGGGGGGCGTTTCCCATTCGGAATGATAGATTTCAGGAACATTCCTGGAAGCTCATTTGAGGGTACGATGAGCACACTGTTTTACGACCCCTTCCTATCTAAGTTCGTCGATTATGCGAGTCCTAAGTTCAGGGAGGTTGATGTCTGGCTATGGATAGTCGAGGATAGGAGGGCGGAGCAAGTGTACGACCTTGTCCGGAAATTGCAGCCGGAGTATGCAGTCTCCAAGTCTCACTACATCGCCGCACCGGCGGAGGGGGCCTACACGTCGTTGAAGGACAAGAAGACCAAGGTCGTCAACGTCCTGTGTTTGTACTTCGTGTACAAAGCGGAGTTGTTGAAGGTGCCGAACCACCCTATATCCCGGATGGACAAGCTCTTCCAAGTTCCAGATGGGTTAGGTTCCAGCAAATGCCTATACGACGAGGCCAAATACGCAAACTATCCTGCAGATGAGCTGCGGATGGAATTCTACATGCGGATGCTGAGGACGCTGACTAGGAGAGGGGACTGTATCTTCAACGTGTTCGGGGGCTCGAAACCCCTCTATGCTGCCATGGTAAGTTACATTCTTTAGCTCTTGCGCAGTTTGGGTCGGTCGACCCAAACTAAATATTGTTTTTGGTCTTGTTTTTTGTCTTGCAAATTCTAATTTCTATATAACTTGGATTGTGTAGATGTTGGGGTTGAACATCTACTCGTACATAGAGGATAGCGATCTGCAATTTTACAGGACGCAGAAATCGCTGGCAAAGAAGATGGATATCCTCGATTGGATCCCGGGAAGCTACGTGGACGAGGTTGTTGAGGGGGGTGAGAACCCTCTTGATAGGGCGAGGCGGATCAACCCGGAAGAAATTGCGATAAGGGCAACAACCCAATTACCCGAACCTCTAGTCGGGTTGCATCCGGGCAATCCGTCCCGTACAGGAGGTGGAGAGGTGGAAGAGGAGGAGGAAGAAGAAGAACACGGAGAGGAGGAAAAGGAGGGGGATGTGGAGGAAGGGGCAACGGGATTCACGCAAGAATCTGAAGCCCCTCAGAGGAAGAAGGCTATGCGTGTGGCAACCCCGCAGAGTAAGATGATGCCCGTCCTTACGGTGGACGATGCGAGGGACATGTACTCCAGGGACGCGACTGCCACGTTCCGGGAGAGGAGGAAGTTAAAGGGAAAGAAGCTCTATGGCGATTACGCATTGGAGGAGACCATTGCCATTAGCAGCGAGGACGACGACGACATTGAGCTCGCCAAACGGCTCAGATCGGATCCCCCCTCCCCGACAGCGTTCGCAGGCATGGTTAGGGTGAAACCTGAAGTCCTCACTGTGGAGGAAGCCAACGAGAAGATGCGTAGAGACGAGGAGCAGCGCGTCCGCCTGCAGAGGGCTGCCGCGGAAGAACCCTCCGTGCGGAACGAGGTTGCAGAGCTGAGGGCTCTCCTCTTGGAACAAGAAAGACTAAGGGCGATGGCCCAACCTCCATCCAGCGCCGACTTGATATCGCAAGTCATACAAGGGATGTGGGCGCAAGGATTGGTGGTGGCTCCATCCAGCTCGTTTCCGCACTTGCCCCCCGGTTTCCCAGCGCAGAGCATCCCTCAGCACCCAGTGTCGCAAGGGTCATTCAGCTTCCAGCACATGATGCGGCCGCCCCATGTTCCGTACGCGCCGGTCCAACAAGTGGACGATCCCAACATCTGGCGCGTATCTGGAGCCTCCTCCCCGTTGGGCCCTCCACCACTACGACCCCCCATAGTGATGGCGCCCCCTCACCAGCCGGACGATCCCAGGATGTTTGGGTCGACCGACCCAAACCCACCCTCGACTGTAGTGCCCCAAGGCGCCTCCCCCGATGTAGGACAGTTTGGGTCGCCCGACCCAAACCCCGGAGCAGCTTAGTCCTCCCTTGACGAACTTGTGTCTCAAAGAGACACAACCATGTTAGATGTTGAAGGCCTCCAAGGGCCTGGTGATACCTCTAATCCTAACCAAATCGATGAACCCATGCATGATGCATATGCGGAGATTGGTTTAGGACAAGGGCCTGATGCTCAACCTTTGCAGGACAAGGTCCCTGACGTAGGCGGAGAAGGCGGTGGCGAGAGAGGTGGGGCACCAGGGACGGTGGAGGCATCCACATCGTCGAGACATGACCAGGGCGAGGTAACACACTGAGCCCTCCCAGTTTGGGTCGACCGACCCAAACCTCCTTGGTCATTGTCTTGTTGGCGTGGTCTTGTCCCCCCTAGCTATGAGGAACTACACCCCCCCGACGCACCCAACAACGTGCTCCCCCCGCGATCCCCTTCGTCTCACCTCACTCGACTACGCTCAACCTTGGCGGCGCGCAACCAATTTTGTAGATGTACAATTAGGATAGTGTGAATGCCCTCGTTCACCGCCCCCCCCCTCAAATTGTACATAGAGATTTGTAACAATAAAATTATTATTTTTGGCGCCCATATGTTAGCATCCGTGTCCCAATGTATGTTGTTCCCCTTGTATGTTTTTGTTGCCACCAATGGTCCAATTCTTCTTGTGTTTGCACAAAATTTCCGTTCTGCTTGAATTAAACATAGCATAACATAGTCCTCGCCGCCTTCTCTCGCTCGTCGCCGCAGGGATCGGAGCATAGCGTCGTGGCTCCCCACCGGTCCTCCCCGAGGAGCGTGGAGGACAGCGCGGTGGTCCCCCCGATTTTGCCCTCCCCGTCTCCGCCGCCCAAGACACGGTTCCTGGTGCTAGACCTCAACGGGGTCCTCGTCCAGTGCGTGCACTGTCCCAAGGTCCCCACGGTGCCTTTCTGCAAGCCCGAGGACGGGAACTACGATGGTCCCCCCGCGTACATCAAAAGCAAGCTAGTGTACCTCCGCCCGTGGCTTCGGCGCTTCCTGCAGGTCGCCCTATCCAAATGGTGGGTGATCGTGTGGAGCTCCATGAAGTCCGAGAACACCCAGGCCGTCGTGGAGTTCATCTTCAAGGGACTCCAACCCCCGTGCTTGGTCCTAGGACAGGATTCTTGTAAAACATTGTACACCCCCGAGGGCAGGGTTGTGAAAAAGCCCAACAACCCCGCCGTAAACCAATTTCTTAAGGTCTTGAAGCCAGTCGTATGGGACCAGCGTCCGACCATGGTCGGCTGTCCCTACGACGTTCGCCCCACCCGTGACAACACGTTGATGGTGGACGACAGCGCTTCCAAGAACATTTTGAACCCGACCTCGAACTTCATAGTTTGCCCCACGTGGACGGTCGAGAAGGTCCGAGACCGCTTTTTGTTAGACCTACTTAAGTACATTCAAACGCTCGTGGGGAGCGGACTACCCGTGCCCCGGTTCCTTAGTTGTAATCCGATAGGCGAAAGATACATGGATCCGAAGGACTATATGTACAGAGAGTTGTACGCTCACGCGAAATATAATAAACTCATTTGAGATACTACATGGTGTGCCATTGTGTGTGATATAGTATGCCTCAATTGTATATCGATTTTCTCATGCTCCCCCCCTGCCCCCCTCCCCTTGGGTTTTGTTTGTTTTAATTTTCCCATCAGCGTTTGGAGCCCTCGATTGACATCGTCAGCGAATCAAACTTGGGGAGCTTCTTCTACGAGACCGTCTACGATGCCGCGTCCACCATCGACTACTCCAAGGAGCCTATTGACGCCGGCGTCGTCGATAGCCCCCCACCCAAGCAAATCTTCCGGCCATCTCCGTCCCCGTCGCCGCTCAAGGGCATAAATCGCAAATGCGTCCGGACGTCCCCGTCTCGGCCCGGCGGCAGTAGTACACCTCAACGGCGGCTGCGGATGGACGCTCGGCCTACGAAGAGTGGCACCCTTCCTATTCCTTTGCGGGACGCATTGCCCCTCCTCGCCGACTCCGACGGGAACGCCCCCGGTGACAAGGTGAACCCCCCCCCCCCCAAACATGGTTAACCGCGCATTACAATCATCCGGCACTTAAAAAATGAACGTGTGACACGTTTGGGTCTTCCTCCCTAAACTAACACGTGTGTTCTTGCATTCACGCGTTGCAGGTTGCTCCCACCCGTAGACCTATGCGGGCTAGTGCGTCCGTCGAGTTGGAGCGTTTCTACTCCATGACCAGAAATGCAAGACAGTCCACTTCATCGTATTCGAATTCTTCGTCGTATAATTCGGGCGGCCGACGGAATCCAAAATGTGTTATTGATGGCGGTCACCCCAAGAATGGCTATAGTCGCGGGGCGGAGATTTTCAGGAATGTTGAAGCAATGCGAGCAAAAGAAGCCGCAGCAAAAGAAAAAGAGGCAAAAGAAAAAAAAGCAAAAGAAAATGAAGCAAAAGAAAAAGAGGTAGTCTCCGAGGCTAGATAGGCCATAGTAGGCGTAGGTCGCACTATCCAATGGATGTGTGGTGTTAGCATGCTATGCATTTTACATGCCATAATTTGTATGTTTTTTTTGCAATAATATAAGTGTCACATGATTTCCCCTTCAATATGGTCTAAGGTTTGGATTGCCCTACCTAAACCATCACAAATATGAGTTTGGAATATTTTGTATGTTATATTATATTGGTTCACATATTTCCCCTTCAATATGATCTATGGTTTGGATTGCGCTACCTAAACCATATTCATACAAGTTTTTGTGCGATAATATAAATGTTTTAAGATTTCCCCTTCAACTTGGCCTAAGGTTTGGATTGCCCACCCTAAACAATCCCAAATATGAGTTATTAATGGGGTTCTTGTTCTAAACACCCGCTTCAAAGTGTTCGCATCTTACAACTTTCTCCAATATGTGTTCCATTTATCCTTGTTCTTATTTATGTGATTATCTCAAAATGCCCAAAAAGTCTCAATTTAACGAATATAGTGTTGTAATAATTTTCTCTTATCAGTGGGATTGTTGTTTGGAGCTCGAAATTTGAACACATCAAAGTTTATGTATCCTTGCAATTCAGTGTTGTCATGGTTGGTAACAACTGATTGGGATTGACTTGTTGAACTCACAATCACGATCTATTGTCGTAGTGAATTGAAACCCTAGTCATGGGATTTTCACAAAGGCTCAAACTCTAGAGACTATCTGTAAGCATATGTAGGTCGATTTTTATTGAATTGTTAGAATTGATGCTATCCTACAGCATAGAACATCAGGATGATGTGTTTTACAGAGTCCCTCATATTCTCTTTTTGGTGCTTGGAATAACATAGGGGTTGTGTTTGGAAACTTCCAAGATTTCTGTGGCATAACAATCACTACTTTAGTACATCATTACTGTCTCAAAATCTAGCGCTACAGACACAAGTAGGTGTGTGAATGTCGTTGATTAACATTTGTGTTCCCTGTCTGTTACCATTCTCCTTTGGTAAGAAACTTGGAATGAGAAAGGCTAATATCTGCTCATATTTACAAACAATCCCTGATGAAGTAGATCAAATAGCATTTCAAGTCGAATGCCCCAGAGCCATGGAATTGTAATCTGTACTTGTTGGAAGGAGATTGAGGTCTTAAACCCCCCCCCCTTTTCAATAGTGAATGTGGAATTCTGAACAAGTTCCGTTGGTTTTATTGCAAAGTTGTTGGGGAAGGTCAAAAAAATAGCGATTGTTCCCTTCACCTTGAGGTTTTGTTAATCAGCGACAAATTCTTCAGGAAATGAGCAGGATGAGGTGGAGTCATAACCACTTGCAAGGCAACTATTAGTTCATATGGCTTGAGTATATGTCGGTACTCTTTGTTGGATGGAAAATGAAATCTATAAATTACTCTTTCTCAATACTGAATGTGTAAACGGGCCAATCCTCAAATTAGACGCCCCTGCTCATGCTTGGGAAACAGTGCAGGAGGTTATTTTGGAGAGGCACAATTGAAACTGTTCGTGCTCATGTGGATGTAGCGGCTTCACAGGTTAGGTTTTCACACCGTCTATCTTTCAATGCCTTCAAGCCTCATGTGCTCAAAGTCCTGGTTTTGTCTTGAAATCTAGAGGGTGATGGTGATACTGGATGCAAATTCGAAATGTTGACTGACTTCTCTGTACACCATTGCAGGAGGAATTCGATGCTATCTTCGTTAATGTGACCTTATCCGGTATTCAACAACATACCCTTGAGGTAAGGACGTAAGGCCCATGGTTTAGAGTGAAATAATTAATTGATACGCACTAGTTCAACAAATTTCGATTGTTTTTACATGGATTTATTTTGATGGTAAGAATATTATAGAAGCTTTCAGTGCTCTACGTCTCACTCACTTCACTTAACCTTGACCTATGAGTGTCCTATGTGACTAGATTTGATTGTAGAAATGACTTTCAGACATTAGGGACGGATTTTAGAGTACAGAGTAGACAGCATCTAGACCATGTCTTTAATTTTGTTGCTGATAATAGGCACAACGGTGCGGCTTAGGATAAAATAGACCCTTTTGGGTTACAGTTGTTTGTGATCAAAAAAGTGGACGTGTAGTGCTGAAGTTGTTGATGATTATGATTTGCAAGATCAACCAGGTTAGGAAATGTAGGTTGTTATTGCACAGTACCATTATTGCTTTATAATTCTGTTGTTTCTGACAAAAAATTCCAGGGTTAGTATACGATCTGAGTAGCTTGTAGATAGATGCAACCACAATTGTCATAACCTAGCTATAATATTTTGGGATGTTGTTTATTTTTATTGGATAGCATACCGTTTTCTGATTACTTCGTTTACAGTATGGCAGGTCATAAGAGAACACGCGGAAGTCAGGATATCAGTGGCAGGGGTGTACCACTATCTATTCCGGTAATAGGTACACCTATACGACCTCCGTTGAGTAATTTGAATCCCAACACACCAGTTCTAAGACAAACCTCAAATCATTTGCCCTCAGGGGTACCTACTCGGGTTAGCAGCGATGCTACTACCCGAGTAGATACTTCGGAACAGTCTGAAGAGGAAAATAATGATTATGTGCAGAGCGGGCCTAGCGCTCTGCCAAATACGATGTATACAGAGATGTCTCCTGAGTATTTCCGTAGTAGAGAGGACGAGACACTTAACAAAGGCATTTCACAACCAAGATCGAATTCGAAACCGTATAGAAGAAACAAACAAAACATAGATAGTTTTGGATTTCCGGCCGGCGAAAGCAGTAAAGCGTTTTGTTCACGAGTGAAGACTTTAGTACATCATTACTTGAGAGATGTACATGTCAAATGGATTATTATAAAAAAAAGTTCAGCTTGTTCTAACATTATGGGAAAAATGAGGAAGCAATTTCCTGGACAATGGAACGACGCTTGTGTATATGCTATGATAAGCAGCCTACTTCGTCAAAAAGTGTGCAAGTTGAGAAAGCTCGCCATCAGTGGAGGTAAGTTTTTGACATATCATTATGATATTTGCTCTTTTTATTTTTTTATTATTGCTTAAGCAATGTTTATATTCTAATGATATGGTTTTTTATATAGGTGAAAGGCCACCTAATTGTACCGCAGGAAGTTGGACTTTTTTTGTTCGAGAGGCTAGAGAACACGTTCGAAATCCATCTTGGAATCAACAGCAACGGAAAGCCTCTCAAACTCATCTAGGTTGTCGGTCCAAATTCGGAAGCGGCGGTGCAAGATCATTTGCTCAAAAATTTGTAAGTTTATGAAATCCTACAATTATTTTTTACAGTTTTTGAAAAATATGCTAATTATCATAACTAATTTGAATATCTTTGTTTCTTATCAGGAAGAGACGTTTGGGGTACAACCGACTACTGGGCAAATTAACAAAGCCAAATCGGTTGGCTTGAAGGAGTTTTTTAATACATTTGATATTAGTGAATTAGTGTATGAAGAAGCAGATGAAACTCTTGAAAATGTAAATTCCGATTCAGGAAGTTGGTAATGAGTATTTGTTTTGGGGGTTATCTTGCAAGAGTGCGATACATGGAGGATTCAGGCAGACTCAATGTTTTGAGCACTCAGTATGAATGATAATGATATCAAAATTTGAAGGTTTTGGTTTGCTGGTGCAAGTTTGTGTACAAGTTCTGTCATGTTGAAACTGCTGCAAGTCTTGTTCGTGTGGAATGGAGGTCTCGAGATATTATCACCCCCGAGAGAGGAAGGTATTGTGCCTGTGAGTGCTAGAATCAAGTTGCCAGCATTGAAGAACTTGCACACAGTAACTGGAAGACCATGGTATCTAAACAGCTACTACTGTCTCTCTAGATATGTTGTCTTTGATTAGCTTGGTCCGACGACAATGCATCCGGGAACACACATTCCATGGTGGTGGACCTATAAATGTTGGTTTAAAGGCTCTGAACGCTCTGCAGGGCTTAAGGGTTCTTTTTGACCTTGATTTTCTTTATTGTTTGATGTAGGCTACTCCAATGCAGGTGGGTATTGCAGCGCAGTCAAACCCTGTAATGCGGAGCAAGAGGTTGTTGCCAACAAGAGATGTCCGAATCAAACTGTTCAGCCTGCTTCTACTGCTACACCTGGTATTCCTCTGTTTCTGTACGACCTAACAACTTTTGAATTTGGCGATTTATCACTGAATCCAGACAACTAAATATCTGGTTTAGTGTGGCATTACAATTGGTGTGTTATTTTGATAGAGTGCTTTTCACGACTAGCACCAATTGTCATATGACACAGTTTCTACTTGCCACCTAATCATTGCAAGACAATTAATGTGGGTTGATGACGAGTAGTTTGGATTCCTATCTGAAGAAGCTAGTTAGTGCACTTTTCCATCTTTTTAGTCATGCTTAAATCTTCACGCCCAATTTTTTGTGAGAATTATCCTCTTTGTATCGAAAGATATGGGAAGCTAGAGAGGTCTTTTCTTCACGGGGGGGTAGAGTGTATCCTTTGTCACTGGTAGCTACATTATTCTATGTACAGGGATAACCAGGTCATGTCAATAAGAGTGATTCCGTAAAGCACTGAGCCATCGTTTAAGGCGAAGGCTGATGCAAAACTTAGCTGTGATGGCGTTTTGATCACTTTCATAATGTTGTGTTATTCTGCAGGAAAGGGTTTACCGACGGCCTTCATATTTGAGCTTGTCAATCCTAAACATCTAGATGAGGCTGAAAAACAGCTCCTTGAGGTACGGCCTCTGCATTCTTCTAAATGCATTTACTTTCTCTATAGGTCAACTTTGAATAATGGTTCTCATCCTTGATTCATTTCACGTTAATAATCTGTAGATGCGTATTTTCTACCAACTATAACTCAAAGCTGGATAATTTGCAACAACCACTTCTAGACTGTCACCAATGCAGTGCATCTCGCACCTATCTCATGTGATAGATGCAAGAGTGGGTAGTAATTTCATGCTTCTGATGTTTTTGGCAATGATTTGATGTGAGCATGTCTATGTGTGTGATGCAGTGTACAGTACAACTTTATCACTAGGAATTACCAGCAATGAGCTTTGCAGCCAATACTGGGAAAGAGTCTAACTTTGTTCAAAATTGTACTACCAGCGGGTGAGTATAAATTTGTAACTAGATTGATGATGCTTGTCCTCGATGTATTTGGGTGCACATGTTTGGTGCTATGGCTGTTTTTAATGTAGGACTGAATAGCCATGTGAACCATGGTGCAGGCAATATTGTACCTTGATGATGACAAAGTCGGGAGCCACTCCCACTGACAACCAGGTGTGTCAGCCGTGCTTTTGAATGGTTTGCCCTTTTTGCACACGGATATTTGTGAGATTTGCTCAAATTTCTGCACATCTTCATGATATTTAAACCACGTAAATCATTTTGATTACTGGCTTCTTGGACACGGGGAGCTGACTTAATATGATTTCTTCCAACTGCAGACAGTTGTGGGCGCCATCACGTATCAGATACTGCTCCCAGACACTCAATTTGCTGAAATTCCACTTGCTGCTGTTAATCGAGCTTGGCAGTGGAAGGCAACTTTACTTGATTCTTCATGTTGTCACAAACATGGGAGGTCGCGTTCAAAATTAGTTACCAATCAGTTTTCTTACACTAGTTTTACAAATTTAATCCAGTGTAACCTAGTGTAATTAGTGATGCAAAATTAGTTGTATGATCTCCTATGTGTATGATACTCCATGATTTAATTGTATACAAGGTTATCCAATTTACATGTATTACAAGAAAGGAAGTAAATAAATGTCATTTTTACCTATCAAGTATTTCACAATCTTTACCATGCATTTGCGGATTATATGATTTACATGCTAGAAAAAAGACACTTTATTTATGGCAGGCTTTTTGTTGGCACCTTCCTACAAAACAACACCAAAATCATATGATAAAAGTTTCAATACTAATGAAATAATCATGCACATGCATTTTTAATGTGATTGCATAATGATAGCATATTGTTACAAGAATGTTAATGAAGAGTGTGGATTGTAGACATATAATGTTGTCATTATGGATGTGATATTGTGGAAATATGAGAATGAAACATGTCCAATCGGTGAATAACCCGATACTAAACAAATCACAATTAGTATATAATGTGTTGAATTTCTGTCACAGGTATGAGTTTGATTTATTGAAATAATCATGCACATACATTTTTATATTGATTGCATAATGATAGCATATTGTTACAAGAATGTTGATGAGCAGTGTGGATTGTAGACATATAATGTTGTCATTATGGATGTGATATTGTGGAAATATGAGAATAACACATGTCCAATTAGTGAATAATCCGATACTAAAAAAATCACAATTAGTATATAATGTATTGAATTTCTGTCACAGGTATGAGTTTGATTTATAGACATAACGCACAAAATATGTGGACGATTTATGCTTACTTTGATGTAGATGTATGTTTTCAACATTCGTAGAGCGCTACAAATTCATTTCAAAAAAGTTGGTAATCCGTTGCAAAACCAATGTAAAAGAGGGTAAATTAAGATAATTCCTTTCTCCATTAGCAACGCTTTTTCAACAAAGGCACAACACATTTTCAACGCCACTTTTGCCAACGGTACATAAACAGACTAATATCATATTGGCAACATACTTATAACAGTTTTGCAACGCTTTGGAATACTTCACACAAACTTTGGGATTTCCAACACACAATAAACCGTTGCAAAAATGTTGCAAAAATGTTACAAGTGTGTTATAATGTATGCCCCTGGGCACTAGTGACTGTTGCCCAGCCTTTCCCTCCAGCCTGAGGAGCCAACGCTGTGAAGTCCATTTTCTGAAGGAAACTTTCCTCTGAGCAGTGAATCCATCCTTGTTGCAAAAGCAACAGGAGTCCAACAAAAGCATAAAGACGAGACGTCATGCTTGCCATTGTGGACATACGCGCCGATAAGCTTGCCGTTCTTCGTGTGGCTCAGCACCGCAACCTGCACAAACTCACAAAGAATCAGACAATCACGAACAGAGTCTACCTTTCCACCTTTTGGCAAACCCATGCAAGGTTTTGCATAGAAGACCTTAAAGTACATTATACAGCTGGTTCGCGAGAATGCCAGCCGGATGTCGTGCTGGAGAAAGCAAATGCCGAACAATATACAAGGAGATGAGATCTTGAGCCTGATCGGGCCCTCGCAGAGTCGCAGGATCAGAATCTTATGACTAGCTTGACAAAAGAAAGACTCAGGTGATTACTTTTCAGTTTTCTTCCATTCTTCTCTCTATTTACGACACTCCAGACGAGAACCTGAAAGGGAATTACGCAAGAGCTTACACAAAGGAAAAAGCATGGACATTTCGTGGAATTGCAGTACCAGTTTACTTTGTGACTTCCGACTTTCAGAACAGAATTCGAATCTAATCCCAAGACCCCCAATGCTTCCAGCAATCGCGAACCAAATACAGGAACTAGCTCATATGTCTACAACAAAGAGAGCGCAGAGGCGATCAGCAGAACACTAATTAGTGCAGCGGGACCGCATCACCAACCTGGAGAAACAGGATAGACCCTGCGAGAAGGAAGCTCAAGGAAGGAGGTAACGTCTGGCTCCTAAGTCTTTCCTGAAGAGACGCAGATCGCAAAACCAAAAGTGGAGATGAGTGCAAATCCTTTGCCTTCTTATACAGACTGCACCAGGGCCTCAAGGGGAGATTCTAGGGGGCTTTCTCCTGAATATCCTCGAGGTAGGCGAAAGCGGGTACTCTCCGTCGACCTCGATTGGCGAGAGGTTGGTTGGGCCTCTTCGTCGTAATTTGTTATCATTTATTCTTGCTATGGCTCGAGCGGAGAAATCTGCTTCGTTTGTAAAATCCATTGAATGTGGCACCCTCCCCATAGCGCACGTGTTGTGTTTGGGGTGAGATCAGAGCCGAGTTTTGGTCTGCTGTGAACTTTCTGTTCTTGCAGATGTCCCTGCTAATGCGTTGCCTTCACAATTAAGAAAATTATATTATTATATTATACCAACTGGGTGCGAGTGAGCGGATATAATGCATACGGCCATCACGAACTTGGAATTACATAATCGCATCCATTTCCAACTTTTCCAATTGCACCTAATCGTAGTGAGCATCAAGAGTGGCTTGAGTTGTGGGCAAGATTAATACAACACCCACTAAAGGTCTTTAATTCTGGACACCAACTTGTGCAATGCTCGCGTGCACTACGTCACTTTCTTGAAACGATACTCAGGTAATATCCTCCAGGTCACCACGGCTTCCAGTAATTGGATCTATTAAGAATAAAGTGTGAAAGTGTTTTCCTAATTTGTGTACAAAAGCAATCGAATTTCAGAAATGATTTGTTGCGGTCACAAAACTCGCAAGCACAGCGGAAACATCATGTGTATATATGTAGCATGTTTCTAAGTCCATACAGCCAGAGCATATGTAGCATTCCTTTTCCCTTGCTTTGCATGCATCCACCCTGCTTCAGAATCGCCAATGTATTTGCTCATACAATGGTGTACCAGTGTTGTTGACATACCAGTGTGTACACATATGTGTGCAGAACATAAACAAAAGATTACATGATGAGCTCATATTCTTACAAAGAAGTGCTTCTCTATTTCTTTCAGGAAACGAGGAGAGAAAGATCACCGAGACAAACAACACTTTTTTATCATTGCCAAAAGAATACAAGGCCATCAGTACCGGCAGGAATAGAGAGAGGGGCAGAGGGGCAGCTGTCTTGGTGCACCCGATGGAACCACACACCCGGCCAAGAAAGGCCAGCAAAGAAGTGTGATCGGTTCTAAGGACATTAATAACTATAGATGCGCAACTCCATGGGTTGCATCAACTCACTCATCCCTGATACGCACTTCACAACCCGTCATCGATCATGACATTCAGCATGACTTGATGTGAACGCAGCCACACGCCTCGCCAACGATGGGCGCTCCATCCAAGCCAGCTAGGGCATCTCGTTCACTTACGACGAGATTTTCCGCCAGTCCATGAGCCTCAAATCTGCGATAGTCTCCTGCTTCGGGCGCAGATCAGCTCATCACGATGCACAGCCTCTCGAGAACTTAGATCATTTGCAGTCCGTCGATCGTCAGGTATTACTGCACGAGAGAGTCAGGCTGCTCTCTGGAATTGATCTAATTAGTCATCAGGAATGTTGTTGGCATGCTGAATGTCATGATCGATGAAGGGCTCTGAAGTACTTTTAAGGGATGAGTGAGTTGATGCAACCGTGGGGTTGCGTATGCATCTGACTCATTCATAAAAAAATGTGCGTAGAATCGATCAGACTTCTTTGCTGGCTAAAAGATAGAATTTTCTTCAACTCATGTATGCGATATTGTTCTTCAGTATTTCTTGTGTATCAGTACCTTGGACCTATATGTCTGAGTTGTAACCTGCTGTCGAGTGTCACAAAAGCAAAGCAGCCTTATTCATTCCTACCCATAGTGAGAGCTAGCCTTCATCTAACACTTAACAACGAAGGGTTACAAGGAATGCTATTGTTCTAATTTTGCTAATAGCTAGTGATCTTCTTGCAAGTTAGTACATATTTCTGAACATGTCGTTCTGTTGTACAAAACTTGCTTAGTCAATTCTTAGGTGGAGTGACCACAACCGTCTGTTTTGAGTACATGATCATGATCTGTTTTGAGGGCATCTTCCGTTCTTGACCTCGTTCTTGGCTTGCTGATAAGCAAAGTCAAAACAAATATTCTCTATGAGAGTTACAATTTTGGTGTGGATTTGTGGTTGATGCCGATGTATGCCCTAAACTAACTACATATCCAAGATAAAGTTGTGAATTTTGAATTCTAGACTGCATCCATACAGTTGGACGAAGAATCTTGTTCTCGACCATCTCCACAAAATCGCTTTGGAAGCCTTTACCTGCCAAAATAAATAAAATCCATGAAATATTTATAGCATTTGATCTTTCATATGATTGACTAAAAGTTTGAACCTCATAATTTTGTGAGATAAGGCAGAAATATTCATGTCAAATGTTACCACTGTTACCTTGAATAATAGTTTTGTAACAGAAATTTTCAAGCTAGGGTTTCAACCAATTCAAGGTCCATGGGAAAGTAATGAATTAGTTAGTTTACGTTCATCCAGTCATTAGGAAAAATGAATTCTGTTAGCATTTAGTACATTCTAGAAGGATGTTTTCCGAAGTAGTGGTTCTTACAGATTAGCATTAAGTATGAGAAGCTCCTCTTGGGGGTGATTATCTTGTGTCTTGTAGATGTATCAGGAGTAAGAGCTAAGCTCTGATAGATACCAATGGCGCATTATACACAGATCAATATGTATACCAGGCCTACAGAGTAATAGCTTTTAGTATTCCGGAGGGTGTATAGTATAAGATAAGAAATAAAATTTTCTTTAACAAAGTAGAGTTATTTGCACAGATACTTGTGTAATTCCTTCTATTCGCATCAGGTTATGGGCCCACAGCGATTAAGATAAATTTGCAATTGTTTCTAAATTGTTTTACACGATGGATAAGCAGGACTCTGAATCCCTTAAGGTCTTCGATGGCGAAAAATTCGCAGTATGGAAATATCATATGGAGATCTGCTTCGAAGAAAAGGAAATTACGCCAATCGTGAATGGCACGATTCCGAGACCACCAGAAACTGCAATAGAGGCGGAGAAGATAGCACGGCAAAAGGCAAACACCCAATGTGAGGCCAAATCCACCACCCTTAAGCGTCCTAGTCCGGATGATGGCTTTGAGAATCACATTCAATTCCTAATACCATAATGTGGATTGTTGTATGGCTCTTATGTCCTAGGTCCTCATTTCATCTCAACTCAACTTGCTTTGTTATTGTGAGCATTGTTGCTCGTAGTGGAATTTGATTTCTCAAGGGTCCAACCCGCGGCCTTGGCCACACATGCCCTTAAAGAGATCCCTCTAGACTTCTTGATTTTTGCTTCCTTAATCTTGTCCTTGCTAGGATTCTCCACATTCTCCATTAATTATGCACGTGATTTATTCCAACCAAAGAATGCAAGTGTTTAAAAACACTTACCTCAATGGATAACCACCAACACATTCAAGAGTCACACACACTTCTACTCTCCTAATGAATCCAACTTCACCTAAGAACCAAGATGGCATGAAAGAATCTAATGTGTTCTAGCAATCCCGTAAGGGATTAGCCTAACTAACCCCCCCCCTAGTAACCTAACTTATTGAAGCTAATCAAACAGGCCTTGGCCCAGCAGAAATACAACCAGCACCTTGCTGCCGTGGCCTTGGGGCCAGCAGAAACACAACCAACACCATGCTGCCGTGGCCTTGGGCCAGCAGAAACACAACCAGCAGCTTGCTGCCGTGGCCTTGGGCCAGCAGAAACACAACCAGCAGCTTTCTGCCGTGGCCTTGGGCCAGCATAAACACAACCAGCACCTTGCTGCCGTGGCCTTGGGCCAGCAGAAATACAACCAGCACCTTGCTGCTGTGGCCTTGGCCAGCAAAAATACAACCAGCACCTTGCTGCCGTGGCCTTGGGCCAGCAGAAATACAACCAGCACCTTGCTGCCGTGGCCTTGGGCCAGCAGAAATTCAACCAACAACCTAAGCTAAGTCATGAACTAATCTAAGTATCTAAGTCATGAACTAATCTAAGTCATGAACTAATCTAACACCCTACTTTTACTAACTACCACCTAATCACTACATGCAATCTCAAGCTTTAATAGCTCACTCACTTGGGAGGCCTTGAGAGAGAAAGCTTAAATAATTAACTTCACTAAAACTAATAACCCACCCACGTGGCTCAAGCTCTTAAGAGCTTGCTCCCTTGAGAACGCTTGATGAAGAGAGAGGAAAATGAGAGAGAAAACACCTTAAGTAGCAAAGAGGGAAAGAGGGAGAGAGGAAGAGAGAGGTGAGGATAGGGTGAGAGGATTAGTACCTCCAATCACAATCCCTTAACCTTCACCTCCAAAATAGGGACTAATCCCCATCCACCAAGCTTCCTTCTTCCTAAACTAACAAGGTGGATCCAAAAGTGGGCATTTAACCCGTGGAGCTCACCTTGCTTCACCTTACTCCCTACTCACATTATCAAGGCATACTCTTATTGAAATCAACCTTGAAATAATCACACAACACCACCTAACGCCTAAAGTTAAATCCACACCACACTTCATTCTTTTTATGTTTTGTGAATAATCATAACACATCAAAGTCAAACTAAAATTGGTTTCGAAGAGTTAATCACCACATGTGGGCACCATTTTGGGCTCACACCCAAGCACGGCGAATGATAAGTTCTTCAGTCTCATTACCTGTTCTTGAAAACCGTGTAAATTGTTCTACTGCAGCATGCATGTGGACAACCCTTTGTGCATTCTACCAACAAAAGTCTAGGGAGAACATCTACATGGTTTAGAACAGTTTCTTTGAATACAAGATGAGTACAGGTGATTCCATCAACGCACATGTCAACAAAGTGATGAGCATGGGAAATCTCCTGAAAGATCTAGGACAACCAGTCCCTGAGGATATGCTCATAACTAAGATCATATGCAGCTTGCCTCCGAGTTACAACAGCATCATTGCCGCTTGGACGAACATTCCTACTCCAGAACAAATTGTTGCTAGCTTGAAGATACGGCTTCTACAGATGGAAAATCTGATGACATTGCAGAGCGGAGAAACAGCAGGTGACTCAGCTTTCTTCACCCGCTCCAGCAAAACGTCCTCGAAAAGCAAAAAACAGAGTCATGAGAAGAACAAGGACTACATCAAAGAATTGAAGAGTCGTACACGCTGTTACAATTGCAGAGAGTTTGATCATTGGACTGCTGAGTGTCCACACCCTCGTCAAGACAAAGTGAAATACTCAAACCAAAAGAAGCATCGACCTGATCGCCAATCAAAGATCACGAGAGGAAAACATAGTGAAGCATGTGTCGCTACGACAACAGACCATACCAACTCTAGTTCAAGCGATCCCTCTTCAGACTCGGATCATGATACATATGCATTTATGGCTGTAAGTAGAAAATCAAACGCACTGAGTGTCAACCTTGACAAGCAGGCTTGGTTTGCTAACTCTGGGGCTACATAACACATGACTGAACATAGAGAATGGTTTTCTAAATTCAAGCCGATTCCATCAGGCACCTGGTCAATTACAGTTGCAGACGATCGAAACCTCTGGGTTAGAGGTGTCGGTGATATAGAAATCATACGAACTGTTGACGGTGTACAGAATAACGGATTCCTCCAAAAGGTTTTGTTTATCCCTAATTTGCGCCGAAATCTGTTTTCAACAGGTCTCACCTCTAAAGCTAGACCATTGTTTCAAACCTTTGGTGAGAAGTGTGCACTATATAGAGATCTTGGAAAAGGACCAAAGGTCATGGAAGGAACTCAGACAGGTACCCTCTACAAGTTAGCTATTGAATCTGTCATTCCAACTCCTGCTCCTTCGGAAATACCTACAGAACACTTGGCATCTACGGCTCTTACAATAACTAGTTCTGGTGCTGATGATCTTGCTCTATGGCACAACAGGATGGGTCATGTAAATGTACATGTCATCAAACAAATGAGTGAGCACAACAGCCTTCAAGATTTTACTATTTCTCCTAACAATACTCTTTCTAGTGTTTGTAGAGGTTGTGCTCTAGGGAAACAACACAAAGCCACATATCCTTCAAATCCCCTGAAAGAACGTTCTCAAACACCAGGAGCACTTCTTCATGCTGATTTATGGGGGAAAATGTCTCATACATCCTTGGGAGGTGCAAACTACTATATCTTCATCAAGGATGATTGCACATCATACAAATTTGTAGGATTCCTCAAGGCAAAGAGTGATGCGCTAAGGTTTTTCATCAAAGTCATGCGTTCCGTAGAAAGGACTACAAGCGACCGTGTTAAAACTTTACGAACGGATCGGGGAAAAGAATTTTGCAACGCCGAATTTGAACTCCTTGAACAGGAAGGCATCACTCGCGAGACCAGTACTTCGTACACTCCGCAACAAAATGGCCACATCGAACGTGACAACCGCACGATATGTGAAGCTGCTCGAAGTATGCTACATCTCCACTGCGTCCCTTTGAAACTCTAAGCAGAGTCAATCCATAGTGTTGTTTATCTTCTCAACTGCACCATCAATCACCAGGTTGGCTTTATCACACCTTATGAACTATGGTTTAATACCAAACCTGGTGTCTCCCACTATCGCATATTCGGCACAGTTGCATATACATTTATCGATAAATCTTTGCGAACCAAATTCCAAACGAAAGGACAAATGGTCGTGTTGTTGGCTATAGCGAAACCAGTAAAGGCTGGCGGTTCTGGAATCCTTCCACAGATGTTGTGTCAGAAAGCTCTGACGTTATTTTTGACGAGGCTACAGGATATACACCATCTCTCTTCCCTTCACAACGAGTTGAGTACGTTGATATTCTTATTTCTCTGTTCTCTCCTCATGTGGATCCTCAACCTACTGATGTTGCGGTATCAACTATAAATACTAGTGATAATAGTCTTCCTGTCAATACAACATCCCCTACAGTTTCAGTGGGAGATTTTGAGCCAAATGATCCTCTTACACCTTTTACTCATGATAGAGCTAGATTAGACTCAACGCTCCCCAACGCAGCATCCTTATTCTCACCACTCACTGAATCTGTATCTGTATCTGAAGAAGATCCTCCTTCCTCTTCCTCATCTTCCACATGCTCTGATCCATAAGCTCTTAATGTTCCTTCTACTTCTCCTGACATTCTCTCCGAACCATTGCACCCTAAATTTCGCTCCATTACAGATCTCTATTCTAGAACCCGGAATTTCTGATACTGAAGAAGCTAATAATCGTTTCTCCTTTGCTAACATGATCCATACGGCAGAAACATACAGGGAACCTGCAACTTTTCAACAAGCTCAAATGTCACCCCAGGCCACTTATTGGAAAGAAGCCATGTAGAAAGAATATGACTCCTTAATGGATAATCATATCTGGACTTTAGTTCCACCGCCTCCTGGTCGGCAAATCATCAAGTGTAAATGGGTTTACAGGATCAAGCATACCTCTAAAGGCGCTATCGACAAGTACAAGGCTCGGTTGGTCGCTAAGGGTTACAGTCAAGTTCATGGCATGATTACACGGAAACAATTTGCCCAATCATCAAACACGACTCGATTCGTGTTATATTTGCCATTGTTGTTGTGCTTAAATTGCACATGCGCCAATTTGATATTGGCACGGCCATCTCAATAGTGACTTCACTACTCGCATTTACATGCGTCAACCTGAAGGTTTTGTTAATAAACAAACTCCTTCTCATGTTTGTTTGCTCCTTAAAAGCTTGTACGGCCTGAAACAATTTGGTCGCCTCTGGAACCATACATTCGACGCTTTTCTCAAACTTTATGACCTCGTTACTAGTGATGTGGATTTTGTAATCTTAACATACACAAGAAGATGGTGATGACACAAATATATTTCACAAGACAGATTACAATCACAATAAGCATTGTAATGCTCTTCTCAACTCTTACTTGTAGTGACTGTCAATGCTAATGTACCTTCTGGAATCTTCTAATATCATCTTTTCTCAGTTTATCAACTACCTACTAATGCGACAACTAGTTACTAACCCTAGTAACCTGAAACTAACTAAACAGCTAATAACTAACTAATCCAAAACTCCCACTCATTGACAAGTCACTACAAGTATTGAAATACAAATACTCCCACTTTAATACTAAGTAGTGAGTGTCAATAGTTCGCGCAAGTGCCGAAATTGATCCGGTGTAAGTGCTTTGGTGAGAATATCAACAATTTATTGTAGTGTAGGAATATAGTACTGAATTTTGATTGAACGAAGAATCACATGTTCTCACAAGAAATGAAACTTAACGTCCACGTGCTTAGTATGAGAATGAAATTCAGGGTTAACAGCAAGTCGCATGGCACTCTGGCTATCAGTGTAAATGACAATTGGTTTTGACTGCGGAATACCTATACTGGCCAAGAGACGCCTGAGCCATATCACCTCAATAGTTTCAGCATAACATGCAATGTACTCGCTATGAGTAGTACTGGTTGCAACACATGGTTGCTTCTTAGAAGCCCAAGAAATCGGACTACCATTGAAGAAAATAACATATCCAGAGCGTGATTTGCGATCTTCTACGGCAGCTGCGTAATCTGCATCAGCATATGCGGTGAGATGAAAAGAAGCATGCTGGCCACCAAGAGTAAGACGATATCCAGATGTACCATTCAAATACTTAAGTATGCGTCTCACAGCATTGCAGTTCGCAGTTGTGGGATAGTTCTTGAATTGAGCTGCATTGTTGACTGCATAGGCTATATCAGGCCTAGTCGTAAGTGCAGCAAATTGGAGACTCCCAATGATTTGAGCAAATGGAAAAATAGTCTCGAAAGTCTCATCAGTAGCATTGGAAGTTGAATGTAATTGAGCACCAGGATCTGCAGGAGTGGAAATAGCATGACAATCCTGAAACTTCGTTTTCTGTAACAAGGTGTCAATATAGAGTTTCTGGTCAATGTAGATGATACGATGAGACCTGTCTCCATGAATGTGAATCCCAACGTACAACTCAGGGTTCATGTTGACTTTCGTGATGAATACATCTTTCATAAAGTCCAATACAGAATTCATCTGAGCAGGGCTATTTGAAACCATGAGGCCATCGTCCACAAATAACATGATGAGCAATCTGATGCCTTGATGATCCGAGAAATAAACACAGCTATCTGCAGGAGATTGTGTAAGCTTGAAAGCTTTCAACAATCCATCAATTCTGTGATTCCATTCGCGGCTTGATTGTCGCAACCCATATAGGGCCTTCTTCAAGTAGCAGACCAAATGCTTCCGAAGAATATCCACATATCCAGGCACTTGGTGCATATAAAGCTCCGTATGAAGTAGGGTATTTAAAAATGATGTAGTAATGTCAAACTGGTGGGGTTCCATATCTGTAGTAGCTGCAAGAGTAAGAGCCAATCGAATGCTCTCGTACTTTACAGTAGGAGAAAAAGTTTCCTGGAAGTCCAGACCCAGTGTTTGATTGTAACCTTTCGCCACTAACCTAGCTTTAAATCGTTCGAGGCTACCATCAGGCTTGGTTTTGTATGCATATACCCATTTACACTTAATGGGTTGTCTACCTGGAGGAAGTAATCGTAATTCCCAAGTATCATTGGCTATCAATTTATCGAATTTTGCATCCATGGCAGCCTTCCATTCTTTAGCATGTACAGATTTCAAAGCCTCTTCATATGTTTCGGCACAGGGGGTAAAGTACCAGCCATGGCTGTGAAACTATAATGCCAATCCCCATATCTGTCAGGTGGATGAGTATGCCTTTTTAGGGAAGCTTCTGCGGAAGGTGAGGCTAGAGCAGAAGTATCAGAGGCAATCTGAGGACTGGAAGTGATAGATGTAGATGGAGAAGTATAATGCAGAGGAATATCAACAACGATATTTGTTTCTTGATTAGCAGAAATAGCAGGATGGTGCACAGAAAGAGAGGCACCAGAATCATAATGAGAATGAAAAGATAAAAGAGAGGAGTAATCAGGAGAAGGAGAAGTATCAAGTAAAACTGGAGGAACCTGAAGGAATGGAGGACCCAAAGCCACTGGAGGTTGTGTCGAAGGAGGGATGTTAGGAAGCAAAATTGGCGTTGAATTAGAAGAAATTGAGACCGAGTCTTGAAGTTTTGAATCTTCAGAAATGCACCTTCATCAAATTTCAAATCCTTTGTGGTAATGACCTGTTTCTGGAGGGGATCCCATACCCGATATCCTTTGCTCTCATCTAAATATCCAATGAAAATGCCTTTGCGGCTCTTTGGTTCCAATTTGTGCCGCAATTTATCAGGAACATGTACAAAAACAGGGCATCCAAATGGTCGTAAATGAGAGAGAGAGAGGGCTTCAATCCTGTGTAGGCCTCAAAAGGAGTGAGATCACCATGAACTCGAGAGCAGACACGATTAAGAGTGTAAACAATATACATCACAGCCTCGACCCAAAAAGTCATGGATAACTGTGAGTGATATAAACAGCTTCTTACAGCGTCCATTATTGTACGATTGTCTCTTTCGACAACAACTTTTTGTTCTGGTGAATAGCTGGTGGTAAGCTCTCTTCGAATGTTGTTCTGTACAAGATAATTGATGAAGGCTGTACTGCTAAATTCTCCCCCACGATCGGTTCGCAATGTTTGGATGGTCCTGCCTGTATCCCTAAGAATTGTCTTGAAGACTTGTTGGAAGCATGTAAGTGCCTCGGATTTCCGATTAATACAGAAGATGAACCTGTACCCTGTAGAATCATCCTTGAAAAGCAAGAAATAGAGGGAGCCATCGTTTGAAGGTTGACTGATAGGTCCGCAGATGTCTCCATGAATCAAATCGCCAGGAAATGTAGCGCGAGTCCGGAAATGGTTCACTGGAAAGGATTTTCTCTGCATTTTGCCAAGCTGACAAGCTGCACAGAGTTCTGTGACTTCCTTGGTAGTAAGATGTAATCCAGTCACAGCACCATTATGCACCATCTTCTTTATCATATTATAAGTGACCAAGACGATGATGCCACATCTGCAAAGATTGTTGGTCCTCTTTGAGCGAAATATTACCATAAGATACTGTATAGAGACCAGTAACATGAGGTAAAAGAATTGTGAAGTCAAGGATGTACATATCCTGGATGAGACGACCTGTCATGCGGATCTCATTATTCGTTGATAAAATGGCAGTGCATAGCTATTCCTACAAAGTGAATGGAATGTTTCATAACCATGAGAGTAGTTGAGAACAAATTGCATTGGAGACCAGGGACATAGAGCACATTCTCAAGAGGGACCACTTTTGTGCGGAAGTTGAAAGAGGACTTTGATAGTACCTGTGCCGGCTACATAACATTGATGACCGGCTACTGCATTGATCAGCCAAGAAGTATGAGCAGGAAGTGGTTGATAGGATGAAAACCACTGAAGATTATGCGACATATGATTATTTGCACCACTGTCTGCTATCTACAAGTTTTGTATGTCGGAAGATGATAAGAGTGGATTAGAGACCATGTAGGCACAACTAATAACATCAGGGTAATATGACGAATCAGAAGATAAATCATAATCATGAGGAAGAAGCTCATGAGGTGGAGGCTCATAAGATTCAGTGTTGACATCAAATTCTGACATATGTGATGTTAAGTGATAGATATCATCTGGAGAAGAAGAATGATGAGCAGGAATTGCTTCAGCAAGGTTGGCACGTGTCGATCTGAGAGGAGGAATCATGTCACGACCTCTATGGCGATCTGGACATTCTTGCCACCAGTGGCCAATTCTTCCACAACAATTGCACCGGGTACGAGCTTTGAGTGCTGCAAGCTCCATTGCCATGGGTGAATTTGAAAATGACGGGGAAGAAGACACATATGATGTTTGTCGATCACCATAGGATGTATGGGGAGCCAAAGTAGAAAATTGCGGTGCATAGTGTGAACCGGTTGGATGATAGCCGCGACCTGTGTTGGCAGAGATGTGCCGACAAACAGAACTCCCACGGCGACCATGACTCCCACTGTGTTTGGAGGAGATATAAGCGGCAAAAGGCACGCTGGAAGATGACTTGTTTGGGTAGTATGCTTTGGTATCAGGAGATGTTTCTTCAACTAGGCGTCGTTTGATCTTGGTTTCTTCCTTGAGTAAACAGAGTTGAAGATTCGCAAATGTATGTTCATCCAACGGAGTGCTATCCCAAGCAGTAATGAAATAATCAAAGCCTTCGGGTAAATTGGTGGTGAGCTTGGAGATGAGCGTGTCGTTATTGAAGATAGTGTCACCAATCTCGGTAAGCTCACTGAGAATCAAGTAGAGCTGTCCAATGTACTCCGAGATAGATTGTTGAGGCTGTAGCTTAGCATTGAAGAAACGCCGTTGAAGTTCATGGACATACTCACTGGACTTGTGTTCATAGATGGATAAGAGTGTATTCTAGATTTCGGTAGAAGTAGTACAATGTAGTAAAGGAGTCAAGATACAACGCTCAACCAAATTACAGAGGAGAGTGAATGCAAAATATTCACGAACCTGCCAGTTCTCTTTATCTGCGGCTTCGGCAAGGGTTTCAGTGTCATTGACAATGGTAAGGATCTACTTGTATTGAAGCAGGGACCTCATTTGCCACTTCCAAATGTGGAACTCATCGCCATTGAAGCGGGCGATACCACTGAATTCTTTGTCTAGCGACATAAGAAAAACATAAAATCAAGAAAATCAAGAAAATTAAGAACGGCAAAAAAAACAAAACATTAAGAACCTTGGAACACTTGTGTCAAACCTGTGGCTGGTTCTGCTCAACTCAGGTAACCCCTACTCTAATTGAAGAGTGCGAACAACCACCGAACCCTCTCCAATGGCCGTGTCAATACATTAGTCACAAAATAGGCCTAGTCACTGGCATTCCATTTCGGCAAGAGAACTATCAATTATACAGCAAAAAAATTCCACTGAGAATCCTCTCAACTAATGGATCCGTGGCTCCTTGCGTGAAGCACTTCGAACTTGGTCTGCAAGAAATGGAAAGCAACACCGAAGCAAAGCCAAACAACGAAACATCTAAGCAACGGACAATGCGTAAGAACGGCCCATAACCTTTTGTAATCTTAACATACACAAGAAGATGGTGATGACACAAATATATTTCACAAGACAGATTACAATCACAATAAGCATTGTAATGCTCTTCTCAACTCTTACTTGTAGTGACTGTCAATGCTAATGTACCTTCTGGAATCTTCTAGTATCATCTTTTCTCAGTTTATCAACTACCTACTAATGCGACAACTAGTTACTAACCTTAACCTAAAACTAACTAAACAGCTAATAACTAACTAATCCAAAAGTTCTTACAGATTAGCATTAAGTATGAGAAGCTCCTCTTGGGGGTGATTATCTTGTGTCTTGTAGATGTTAGTATCAGGAGTAAGAGCTAAGCTCTGATAGATACCAATGACGCATTATACACAGATCAATACGTATACCAGGCGTAGGAGTAATAGCATTCAGTATTCCGGAGGGTGTATAGTATAGGATAAGAAATAAAATTTTCTTTAACAAAGCAGAGTTATTTGCATGGATACTTGTGTAATTCCTTCTATTCGCATCAGAAAGGAAGTGTGAGCACTAGATAATTCATGCGGGTTGCTCAAGATGGTGTAGAACTTTGAATTTAGTTCAAAGTACAAGAACTACAAAAAAACCTTTGTTGTCCTTGCTTTCACGATTATGCAAACTGAGAACTAGAGCATATTTATGGAATAAATTTCTCATGGGTGGATTGTGTTGAACAGGTGAGCTCATACATGATGAGCCAGTATTCGCTGTCTCCTCCTTTTCTGAGGAAAAAAAAGTGCACTTCCTGGTAGGAATATGAGTTCATCAGGAAAACTTGTGTTCATGTTCTGCACTCTTGACAAATCTGTGGACACAAGTCTGTTGCATGTCCACAACACTGTGGATACACTGTAAGAACGTATAAGAAAGATACACAGGATTTCTCGGTTGTGCTTGCAACCTTCACCACCGAAAAGGGCATTTCTGAAATTGGATTCGTCTTCTAGGCAATAGACACTTTGCTTCGTTGTTGGTAGATCCAAATTTTGGAAGCCATGGTGACCTGGAGGATACTACCTGAGTAGTGTGTCTCAAGAAAGTAGTGCACGCGGGCATTATTGCACAAGTTCGTGTCCAGAATTATGGACATCCAATGGGTGTCGGAATAATCTTGTCCACAAAATAAGCCACTTTTGGTGTTCAACGATTAGGTGCAACTGGAAAAGTTGGAAAAATTACAAGTAGAAATACCCAAGCTACTATTCTTCTCTATGTGATTCTTAAGGTGCGAGTGCTCGTCATGGAGCTCACGATCACATTTCCTTGTATGTTCGGCATTTGTTCTTGTGAAGGAATTTTCCGTCCTTGTGGACCAGCTGCAAATTCTACTTTGAGGTTTTATGTGGAGGGATTTGCACCGGATTGAAAAAGTAGAACTTATGTGTTCATTCCTATATAAAGGATTCTTCCTGCAGTGCTTTGACATAATGCTCCTTTGGTTTGTGCAGGTTGCGCTCGTCGGCCATACGAAGAACGGCAGGCACCTTCCCTTTCACATTCACTTCCGAAATGGCAAGCATGACTCGCCCTTATGCTTTTCTTGGGTTGCTTTTGCTTTTGCAACAGGGATGCGTTCACTGCACGGACGGAGGTTTCCTTCAGGAAACCAATATCACAGAGCACTGGCCCCTGGGCTTCTCAGCGAGTCGGTAACTCGAGCTCCCATGTTGCAAGGAATGGCTGGGCAGCGATGCATCGCAAGATGGGTGCGTTTCAGAGCTGCCAGCCCACCAATATCAGTGTCGCGCAGGGCCAAATCTCCAACGACAAGATTCTACGCTTTGAAGTGCAGATCACCAACACGTGCACGGTCCACCTGTGCATCATTTTGAACATTGTGGTGAACTGCGGGCACTTCTCTTCGGCCAACTTCGTGAACCCCAAGGTGTTCCGACGGCTGGATGTGAATGCCGGCACATGCCTCACCAACGATGGGCGCTCCATCCACTTGGCCAGGGCTCCACGTTCATCTACGACGAGATCTTCCGCCAGCCCATGAGCCTCAAACCCGCCACCGTCTCGTGCTCCGGGCGCTGAGCAGCTGATCGTCGACGACGCACGGCCTATCGATCACTCAGATCATCTGCAGTCCATCGATCTTCAAGGAATTACTGTACAGCGACCCAGCCTTGTGGAATTGAGCTAAATCATCAGGAAATTTTAGTCATTCTGAATGCCATGATCGATGATAGGCTCATTCTATGTCGTCAGGTATGTTTAGGCTTAGTTGACAAGCTGAATGTCATGATCGGTGAAGGGCTCTGAGTCAGTTGATGCAACCAATTGAGTTGTGAATACATTAGACTTGCTCATATAAATAAATATACTACGTAGAACCCATCTTCCTTGGTGGTCGAAAGACATCTAATTGTCAGCAACTCATGATGTATAAGATCACGTATCTCTTTGTGTATGAAAATGTTAATGTTTTCTATCTGTTCTGTGACTCTGGTGTTGAAATGACCAGAGCAATCCAACCTCGTTCCTTCCAGCCCATCACATATACTACATAGTTCTCCATCCAACCCTATCAATAATGATGGGTTACAAGGAACGATATTGCTGGTAATTGTGCTACTGGTAGTCTCCTTGCAATTTAGTATGTGATTTGGTTGAGAATATTCACTGAGATTCCCGCGACTCATCACCTGATCTGAGGAATCTTTTCCTCACACAAATGGAGTGCATGTTCAAAAGAGCTAGAATTTTTCCTACAATGCAAGATCATTCCAGCTGTGCATTTTCGTGCTAGGTCGAATTAATTAACTGTACGTCAATGAACCAATTTCAGCATTTATGTTTGGGCTTCATGATGTTCCTGCAAGGACGGAGTGGTGCATGTTTAGTAACTTGAGCTGTCGAGCTGACTAGGCATTTCAACGAGATCAAAATCTTCATCATTAGCCGATGTCCTTCAGATGCAATGACACGTAGATAAGTAATGTGTTAGCAAAAGTCCAACCTATTCAAAGTAAGCGGGCCTCAGTCGGTCACTTATCTTCAACAAACACCTATATTTGAGTGGTTGATGGTTAGGTGCAGATTCAAAAACAGAGACCAAAATGATCTGTTTTATTTAAAAGAGATTGAATTACGTGCTCAGAATTTGTTAACCATTCTAAGTTAAATAGCGAACATGAGTGGGAGGACCTCTGTGGCCTTCTTGTGGCTCATTGTTGCCGGAGCTTGATGATTCATAACAATCCGAGATTACATTTAAAACTCTCTGGTATTAGGCCTGGCTGCTTCAAATACATTTGCAGATGCACAGAAATTTCAACCTCGAAAATCCGAGCAGTATACGGTAGCAAACAGCTAAAACTAACTAATAAGGTCCATCTACCTTAGTGTCAAGTCCTACTGGTTTGCAATCACCCCATGTGGCATGGTGGAGCTGGTGATTCTGAACACCCATCACCCTGAGCTCTCTTTCTGGATTTAGGATCTAGATACCTTTTCTTTTCTTTTTGGATCAAATGACGACAATATTTCCATTGATAGGATAAAAATACACCTCAAAAGACATCTCCTTGAGCCCAAGCCGGGCTTGGCAGAGATGGCTGGACTAGATACCTATCAACAGCTCAGTCAAATCATGACATTTTACAGATCAGTTCAAACATTCCATCTTATTATACTCGCAACAAGAATTGCTCATCTGGATATACTTGTCTGTCGTGCATTGATGTTTGAATCTCCTCAATGATAAGCTAACTCTATTGTTCAAGCGTGACAAAGGATGCTAAGCAAATCCACTCACAATATGGTCACTCAAAAAATCTAAAGAGGGTTTTCTCTGGCACTATGTCACTGCATTAATGCAAAGGTGACAGGAACTGGATGAGCCAAAGGAACCTAGTGGCTTTATGTCTAGGAACTGCTCTTCGATTGTTACAACATGTAACAATGATCACATGCAGTTTTCAGTGCAGAAGGAACCAATATCAATACAGACACATCCAAGAAATTTGATTAGGCAGATTCAGGGGGAGAAATCTCATTAACGACACAAGAAGCTACCAAGAGATTAGGGACATTCCGGGATTTTGAGAGCACGATGAACTGCAAGGATATGGCCGTGGAAGTTTCATTGCTTCACTGCTTGCGTGACTACAGTAACGAGGAAAGAAAACTTGTTCTTCAGAATGTTGGGCCAAACCAAGTACAAATTGGGAGTCGCTCACTGACTCTACTCTACATTGCAACATGGTTTTTTGGTACCTTGACCAGCACAAGCCTTTCGTATTGACTTAAAAAGCTTGATGTGTCAGAGCTCCAGACCATAATGCCTAATCAGACTGATCACACTTTCTATTCAACCTACCTTAAAGGCTAACATCATGTTACATTTGTACACAACTCTAGCTTCTCTTTCGGTGAGAAGATTCTACGCTCTGCAAGTTTCAACTCACACATTCGTTCGAGGGGAAGTGGCTGTATCTACTCTAGCCTTGGTCTCGATTGGTGGTTCATTAGGAAGCGGGTGTGCCAGTAAAGGATCATGCTGCTGGAATACCAAGACTGACCCTCGGACCTGGGGTGCCATGAGGGCATCTCCAATGGGACCAAGCTCTGCATACTCTGCATGCCGCTGAGAAAGCCTTTCCACAAATGGAGTTGGCCTCCTGGACCTGCCGACAAGGACAATATCATAGGTGCGAGTTGTACTCAATCCTAAAACGTCCTTGATAGGATCCGAAGAAGTGGACTCTTCGTAAGTAATCTTGTGCGAACTTCCCTCATTGTCAGCAGCAGTTTCCCCTCTTTGTACAAAACGCAATGCATCTTCATCCAACTTTCTTTGATGATCTTGGTCCAGCCCAAGCATTGCAAATTGATAAGAGTTATGACGTCCAGGACTTGGTGCACCTAACCTTCCAAGCTCGGATAGTTCAGTGCCCACTGAAGGAGGACGAGTGAACACATGGTCTTCGCCATTTTCACTGCTCTGGTTGAACCTGATTACATGAAGCTTAATGCCTGGATGCTCAGCCATTCGGCAACCGTATGCCAGAGCCTCGCGGTCATCAGGGCCACCAAAGAAATATACCACTGCATTGTGGTCTACACTGCTGGAAGCTACCTGCGTCGAACCTCCAACTCCGCGGTCTATGAGAATGGCAACAGAGCAAGGTGCATGTTGAAGAACCTTCTGGTTGACCAACCGAAACCCTGGAGTTGTGTCAAAGTGACCATCAAGTCTTGGCGATTTGTGAAAAGGAAGAATGATCATTGCAGATCGCTTATCAGCTGCAGTTGCACAAATATCCTCATGCATGTCCTCAAACCCAGAGATTGCAGTCATAGGTCTTACAGTGACCTGTTCAAAAGTACAGTGAGATATTTCAGTAAACTGGCACAAGTCCTGCGTAGTGGGAATAAGAAAGGAAAACGTCTGTCGAAACTTCAGACGAGGATAATTCCTGCCAAAGCTAACAGAAGAAAGAAAAACAAAACAAACAAAAAACAAAACAAAAAAAATTTCACGTCTCCAGGCAATACAATCGAAACAAGTCCTTTATCCAGTATTGAGAAATACCTGAATTTACCTGACATAAGCTAACATAATCTGAGCATGTAGTAGATAAGGCTAATGAAGAGACACGTACCTTGCTTAGCTGTCCGTATGTTTCAAAAGCAACACCAATTTGATCTTCTGCAGGTAGACGTTGATTAAAGAAGGGACGCCCATCTTTACGTGCCCGCTGAACAATCAAAATGGAAGATGTACGTTCTGAGAGCTCCATTAAATGCAATATGTACAGACGAAGGGCACGCTTCCGCATACCCCTGGTCGCTTCTGTGAGGTTGATCATTGCTGGAACATTCTTCATCCCATGCACACATGATAATATCCTCAGGTCATCCTTGGGGTCCTCCATATCCAATTTCCTTCGAGTGTAAGGAACTTGATTCCTGGCTGGCTTGTACAATGCCATAACCAATGGCGTTGTGATGAATGTTGTGAAAAGAGCCATTAAAACCATGATGGCAAATGTCTCATCATTCAAAACCTGACCAAAAAGAAGAGAACCATCAGAGTTGGCATTCACATTAAACAAATCTTCGCTCAAAGAGCAATCATCATTGGTGGAAAAATAAATAATTCCTGACCACATTTTTACCCTCCAAAAAAGCGACTGACAATCTTTTCAAGTGAATACAGAAGAAATGGAAAACAACTCACCCCTCGATCCTTGCCGATGTTGAGGACGATGAGTTCCACCAACCCCTTGGTGTTCATGAGGACACCCAACGTAATTGCCTTCCGGGTGCCGACTTTGGATGCCTTTGCAGCCAAGAAAGTTCCAGTAATTTTCCCAGCACAGGCAACTGTGATGACAAGCACCAAGAGACCTCCTGATCTTGCACCATGAATGGTGCCAATATTGGTCTTCAATCCACTTGATGCAAAATAGAGGGGCAACATGAGAATGGTGACAAAATCTTCCAACTTTTCCACTAAAGCTCCTGCGAAATGGCCTTCCTTTGGGATAACAAGGCCAAACAAAAATGCTCCAAAAATTGAGTGGATTCCAATCGCATCGGTGCAAAATCCAGCAACTAAAACTCCACCTAGTGTCAAGGCTACAACAACTTCCTTGACAGGCTCGTTCTCAGGTGAACGCCCTGCTACCCAGACCATGAATGGCTGGATAACAACAAACATGACAACAGTAAATGCTATTCCACAAAGTAGAACCCATGCAACAATTGCAGGGCTCTTGCTGGAGCCAGACAGGGCAACAGCCAATGCCAAAAGAACCCACGCTACCACGTCATTAACTGCAGCAGCGGACATAGCCAACTGCCCCACTTCTGTGGTGAGGAGCTTCCTTTCAGCAAGAATCCGAGCAAGTACTGGGAATGCAGTAATGGACATTGCCACTCCCATAAACACTAGAAATGGGGCAAATTTTCCCTCTGTGGCAATGGTATTATGCAGGACGAATGAGACCCCAACGCCTGCGACAAAAGGTAGACTGATCCCTGCGGCAGCAATGGCCAAGGCATGTCCTCCTGTTTTCCGGATTTGTTTAAGATCAAGCTCCAACCCCACCATGAACAAGAAGAACAGAAGTCCCATGTCTGCAAAAACCTCTAGAATAATGACACTCTGTGTCGGGAAAATTGTGGTTATATAATTGGTGTTTCGACCAAAAGCAGAAGGTCCGAGCAAAATTCCACCCTGCATGCCAAATAAACTCAGTTAGAAACTCAATGTAGCCCCTCGATATTCAAGAGATGACCTAGGACATCAAGATTGACAATTCGGCTTGAACACCTACTGACAACACTTCAAAACAAACAAGGATTTACAACACAGGAGTTGAAATAAGGTAAAATTTGCCTGGATTTGGCATATCAATCATCCATCACAACTACAACAAGTAGAAGGTAGAACAAATCATCTTTCGCAGAAAATCATCTTGAACATAAGCCTGAAGAATCAGGACAGTGTATTCGAATATGAGTTGTATTAACTTCGTTAGAGATGGAGGGAAGGAAGGGCTGCGTAAGACCCCACACCAGAGGACGCCAAGTTTAACCAAATTCCCAGTAGCAACGTGCAATATCGATGCCTTTAGTATGCACGGAGGGGATTATAGCCAGATTAACATGAACCAGACTCAACGAAGTTCATCACAACTTCCAAGACGACCAGAGGAAACAAATGATCAGGTATTTAGAACTCGTGACCTCAAAGCCTGGCATTATGTAGATGACTATGCATGCGGAAGGCTACCATAATGAATGTTTCGCCTCCGAACCTATCAAGGTCAGAAAGGAAACATGCAAGCACGAAACTAAACCATATAGCCTACTTTCGCGTCATCAGATAACCCTGGTATCTTCACAAATATCGCTACTATTTATCGGCTTGCTATTCTCAGTGACTGACATCATCGAAAGCGAAACTTTGCATAACGACTTAATTGAAGGATCTGTGTGAAGGAATGGAGGAACTTACAATAATCTCAGCAATAACACGTGGCTGTTTGATAGGCTTCAAAACGAACGCCAATGCCCGCGTGATAAAGAGGACGATGCAGATCTGGATGATGAGTAACGGAAGAGCGAAGTGTATGGGGACATCCCCCTGCCACACTCCATTCGATGTGGCTGACATCGTCTTGCACGTTCCATTAGTAAGCGCCATGATGCTTCGTGTCCACACTTCTCAAGAATGTCTCCAACTCTCAAGCCACGGCTCCCTAAAACTTCTCAACACCTAAAGCTACACCACTTCTTGACGAAGTTCATATAAACTGAACCAACTAATGGTCAGAACGAAGAATAATGTACTGCAAACGGCGACCTTCCATCTTGCTGATCAGTAATATAACAACTCCTGGAATGGAACGCACTCCCTTTCCTACCGAATTCAAAACCACGGCCGATCGCCAGGCTCCCCTTCGAGATACATGTAGATACCTACCTTCAACTTCCTTCGCTCTCTTCCCTAGACCTCCCGGATTATTGAGCACCACTTGCACTTAAAATAATCCTCCAATTTAAACGACAATGAGGAATGCCCGCGGACAATAAATTCCTCTCAAATGTACCTAAACTCCTCTACCTTCGAAAAATTCGCACGCAATTGCCTTGCACCTCAAACCACTACACCTCACGCTATCTCAACCCCGATGATACTCCAGTTCGGTTCTCTCTCCCCTTCGCTACCGATTGGGTGGGCCGGGCCAACACCACCGCAGACCTCACTGCCACTCCAAACCACGCCTCGAAACAGACTGACACGAACGTAGGAGCGCTGCAACAAAACGGACCTGCGGTAATCACTGACACGAATTGTCGAAATTCTACAGCACTCCAACCTCCAACGATCTCTAAAACCTTACCTAATTCGATAACGAAAGGCACGGGATGAGAAAATGAGCACCATAGATTGCGAGAGTGAATTATACGGGTAGCAGAGATCAAGAGCGAAGGGATTGGCGAAGGTCCAGAGAAGAAAGGGAGAGAGGAGCGAGCGAGCGAGCGGCTTTTGTAGCGATGGCGTTGCGAAAGTTTGCGAGGGTTGGCCGAGACTTTGAAAGGAGGAAGGGAGGGGGGGGATGGATTGTATGCGACGAAAACGAGTTGGATGAAGGAACCTATCATCTAGTAGGTAGCATATGTGGAGATGAGATACGGTGGATGATAACATCTTTCATCCAGTGGCAATGGCGGTTCTGACTCCGGGAGTCGGTGCGTGCTCTTGGGTCGGAGACGATTTGGGAAAGGGCATAATCACGGGCGAAGAAAAGGGCCCGTGATTCTCCTACCATGTGAGGTAATCTGAGAGTTGCCAAACTTAGAGCTAAAGTTACTCCATTCTATGCAAGTGGGAGTTATTTTTCTTATTTTTTACATAATCTATAATACAACATAAATAGGTACATACACAGCATCACATTAACCAAAAAGCAAGGGGTTGAAGAAGACACTTGTTACTAGTGTAATCAACATGACGAACTGACTGCCACACTAAATGTTGTATTTTATGTGATTGTGGTAGCTTTTCTAGTGACACTTCCTATGAATAAGTCTACAAATATTGTCATCCCAACTTACTTTCAGTTCATCCAAATGCCAATCATCATACCAAAGTTTGGCGTATTATGTATTCTAACATTTTATGTAATGAAATGTTGTCATGGATGATTGGAATTTGGATGAGAGTTCACTCAGTAAGCGGCAACATGTGCAACATTGTAAAATCTACGATGCCCAAAACCAAATAACAAGAAATGACAAATAATGTTAGGTATGCATTTAGTGTTGGTGGCATTACATGGGTAGTTTACAATTAGTATTGAGCAAGACAAATAGGATTGGTGACACTAAACACAATATTTAGTGTAGTCACAAAGGAACCGGTTGAGTTTGAAAATAACCGGTTGAAGTTTAAATCTCTAGGAAATTTACCACTCGTTTTAGAGGAATTTAGAGAGTATACCTCAATTCAATCAAGGAAAACCAAAACATGTCGACATGAAACCAATTGGACTTGCAAACACTAGGATCTCAAGTGATTATGTCCAAAACAATCCCCCGACATTGGTGACGATAATAGGACATGAATATGAAACATTGAAACAAACCATTCAGGGCCCTTCCTACCACTAGCAATTACTCCTATCATGTGTCTACCATATCATTTTCCCAACACCGGTTGCTATTACTCCTACTACCACTAGTGGCTACTAACGACTATCTACCAAATTCCATCTAGTCAAATGTGTTGTGCCACTTTCTATGGGGTTTTTTTTCCTACCCGTAAAGTGATGTCAACTACCTTAGATGTACCGGTAGTTTGACCTCATCCCTTAAGTGCATGAATCGACCATGCATACATTCATGAGGTTACCCAAGTAGTTAGGCCACTCCTCTTTTTCCCAGTAGTATACATTGTATTGGTTCCTGACCCTCTCCCATTGTTTTAATTAGAGAGGTCCATACGAAGCCTCTACACCCTCTAGTGTCACGTTAACACTAAGGGTGTATCCATTATAGGTATTCTTATCTCAAATTTCCTATACTTTTGAACCTACCCAATCCCTTCTAGTTCTTTCCACTACCTTAAATAGTGCAATCTCTTGATTAAATATTGTTTTCTACCACCTCAAGTATTCTTTCAAGCTACTTCATTTTCTTGGCATAATCAAGTATTACCAACATTTCTTTGAACCAACATTTATAATCCTCGGTATCACTAACAATACGTACATTTTCAAGAAATACGCTAATTGTCTAACAATCCTTAACTAAATCATATACACTACCATCTTCACAGACTTCCAACAAACATCTCCACACCTTTATTCAAAATGATAACCAAACTTACGAAACCTTCATACAAAACCGGTCACACTTAACATTGTTCACTCCTCACTTGAATATTGCTTTTCCTTCTTATCTCAACTCCCTACCTCTAGTCTTTAGCCACACCTTGAGCAATGGCACTTTCTCTCTTGTCCTTATTTAATCCCCTTTTCTCGACTAACCCTTACCCCTTCCTATTTACTCTATTTTTATGGTTATCTCAAAATATAACTTCTATTTGCCGTGAACAATTACCTTGAACTGTGATGAGGTTACTTCAATTGACAATAAGAGTTGGTTGACGATTCATGTGTATGTGGTGAGCAATTGGGCGAGGCAACCCATGATGATATGTCTCCAACGGATTGTGAGTGGGGCTAGTGTGGACAACTTGACCACCATGATCATGGATGGCTTGGCAGAAGGAGGAGGACTTGGAAGGGAAGTCATTACAAAGAAGTTGTTTTGGTTTGGTTTGGATGGAGTGGCCACATTCCAAGGTGCAAGAACAAGTGTCACAAAACAAATGAAGGACAATTATGCTTTTCTTTTTTTTCTTTTTTTTTGTATTGGAGTCCATTGCATGGCCCATAGATGCAACCTTGCTTTCAAGAGCCTTAGCAGTTTGGGGATTATGAAGATTGAAGACTTGCTTCAATCAACTCATTCATACCTTGCCCAATCACCTAAGCGGCACTTGGAGTTTGTGAAATTTGCGGACATGATGGAGACCCATGGGTTGAAAATGTTGCGTAACATGAAGACTCATTGGATCTCTTTGTTGGAGGCTCTCAAGAGGGTTTTATCTGAGTATCACGTTCTACTTGCTAAGATGGCCCAAGACGTGACACAAACACATCCACCGAGGTAACCTTTTTTCTTTTTTCTATATGGGTTGTTTTGTTTTGTTATTTTGTTTGAAGTCCTTGTTGGTTTGGGCTTCTTAGAGGTGCTCAATTGTCTTCGTTGTGTTGCAAGTGGCTAATTAGGAATTTTGACCCTTATATTGTAGTTTATGAAGCGTTGGCTTGTCTTCAAGCTCCTAGTTTACGTTGATCTCCCCAGATTGGGCCAACTTTGTGGTTGCAAATGTGTAGTTTTGAGATAGAAGTGCAAGTTTAGACTTAAGATGCTAGATTGGTTCCAATTTGTGGTTGTATGTGGGTTAATGTGGGCTAGGGTTGTGAGTTTACAACTTCAAATGCCCAATTTGGGTCCAATTTGTGGTTGTGAGTGGATTGATTCGGGCTAGGATTACAAGTTTACACTTAAGATGTCATATTGGGTCCCACATTGTGGTTGTATGTAGATTGTGCAGGCATGCTACAAGTTGATAGCATAACCATATGCTCTATTGGGCATATGCTTCCTCTTGCCTCTTTTGGAGTGCATTGACAATCTTCTCACATTTGCCAAAACATGGATGTGTTTGTTTGTGACATGGTTGCAGCTATTAAGGTGTGCCAAACCTAGTTGTACACTTTGCATTGCGACAAGAGCAACGCATTTAGCACCGATGAATCCTAGCCGTTCAAGAATTTGTTGGATTTCTCTCATGAGACCATCCACACCAAGTGGGTTTCCGATCTCAAAGGGTGATAGGAAAGACCTTGTATTCGTCGTGAATGGACACAACTTGTGGGCAACACACATGAAGGAAGGATTGGATGATCCCATTGTGGTGGATCGAGAGATGTGGTTGGACTTGGTTGCACAAGTGAATTTAAAATGCACTTGTACATCGTTGTGCATTTGCAAATGCTTGATCCACCTAATTGTCTTCACACGCATTATGAATACCTTACTTGTAAACATCCTTTGCTAAATATGTTGTGGTTTTGTTCCTGTAGATGTAGCCACACAACTCATCAATGAGTTGGATGCTTATTTCCCGCAACAATCGGTGCCTTAATGCTTTGGGTGTTGTATGCCCCCAATATTGGATGCAAGAGGGGTGCAAGGAGTCTTTTGGTAAACACCTCGATATCTTGAATCCTAGTTGCCTCTTAACCCACTACATGGCAAAGTATGTGAAACTTGCGGAGATTGCAATTGTCCATGTCCCAGGGAGTGTAGAAGATGAGAGATGCTTTTCTAGCTTGAGCTTCTTGAAGAACAAGCTTCATAACTCCCTTCATGAGCACCTCCCATTGGTAGTAGGCATGTACTCTCTCAAAAGTTCTTTGCCTTGGAAGATTTTCCATACGACATCACCTTTTTGACATGTGGATGGGTTCAATAGAGCGTATGAGGCATTGTGTGTAGTAGGTGATTATGTAGGACATACGAACGGCTCATGGAGACAAACATTCAACCTCATGTTTGTAGAAGTTGAACAACTTTGAGCCATGCAAAAATTGCACAAATGATGTCTTTTTCTTTTTCTTTTTTCTTTTTGCCCATTTTGTTGCAAGGTGGCAATGTTGTATTTGTACAACGTAACTCATGTGCACACTTCACTTAGGTTTGTGCTTTTGTTTTTGTGTTGTCAAAACTCAAACTGAAGCCAACTAGCTTTGTTGCTCCCATATGTATAGCCATCACTTGTTTCTATATCAAAGAGGAAGGGGACATATTGTAAAGTCCAAGAACCGGTTGGAGCAACCCCATACCACATAAAATATAATTAAAAAATTAAAAAAAAAAACCGTAATCACATAGTCCTTCCCAATAAATTTCTAGAAGTGCCACATATATGACTCCCCCAAAAGAATTACCGAAGCCTTTTCATTACAAAATACGTGATCGCTAGAGTAGCCTTCACTAGGCCCATAGTGGTGTGGTGGCCATGACACATAGTTTTCTAAACCGAAGAAGAATGGGCTGCCTACCAGGGTGTATGTTTGACAAATTTCATGTGACGTTCAACCTCAAATCCAAAGTGTCACGTGACGTTTTCAAAAAAAAAAAAAAATGTCAATTGACATCTACATTTTATTTCAAAATGTCACCTCAATTTTTGGCTTACACAATATTTTAGAAAACTAATATTTTGAATAATAATAAAACAAACTTGATTTGTAACAAAAATAATAAAAATCAATCGAGCGTAAGTATTCTTCGGTCTCGCGTGTTTCTCCAAATGTTGAAGATGGTAGCCCAATCCATTGCATCCACTTCAAGCCCACAGAGAGAAACCCGCATAAGAGCATCAAGGGTTTTCAAGTTCAACCTATTGCGCAAGTGGCTTTTGATTGCATTTTGTTTGGAAAATCCTCTCTCACAAATAGCTATACTTGATGGAATGAGTATAATTTTTTGCCAAAGTTGCATAAGTTTAGGCCAATTTGTATGCCATTCCAAATTGCTACCACATATGCACCAAGCCTCAAATATCGTTTTGTTCTCACACTCATGTCGAAGTGTTTCCGTAAATTCCCAGAGTTCTCCCTTACACATGTCACTCTCTTCTTCAGTGTATTGAAACTTCAACAATATTCTTTCGAGCCACAATTCGGTATTTGTGATTCGGTCACTATCATTGCTTGGATAATTACGAGGGCTGAAAAGTTTGGCCGCACTGAATATTGGAAGGTCTGGGAAATGATCGTTCAAAGCATGAACAACTCTTTGCACATAAGATGCACCCAACAATACACATTGTTGTAATTCATTGGGCCCATCAATTGCCAATGCATGAATAATACGATCTCCTGTATTATTTTCATAACTCAATTGAAGATTTTCTGCAGATTCTCTCAAGAATTTTCCCAAATTCTTGCTTGTACGACCAAACATAGGTCCATTCCCGGATGAAAAATGACGTGATAAAATTGAAATGGTGATATCGATGGTTGCACTAATAGTTGTGATATCAACCATATCATACTGAAATTTGATATTCAATTTATTCAACTCTTGTAAAACATCCACAAGTAAGTTCAAATAAAAATGAAATTTGAAAGAACACATAATCTCATACCAATGTGGTTCTTCATCTCTGAACAATTCCAATAATGCCGGCATGCACTGTAGTAAGCGGGTCATAACATTACCTCGAGAAAACCACCGTACTGTATGAATTTGTAAAACCACTACATAATCTTCTTCAAATACATCTTTCAACAATCGTTTCAGCTCATTGCGTCGATTTGTACTACGGCCCACCCACTCATAAACTTTGTTGGCAAAACGATCCAACATTTGAAAATCTGGAAAAGATCTAGTTGCATCTCCTGCAGCTAAAGCCTCACGATGTGCAATACAATGCACATTTATGAGAGTTGGAACCTCTGCACGCATTCTAGCTGCTAGTCCTGTATGATGTCCCGTCATACTAGAAACCCCATCAGTGGCTAGAGCTACTTGTTTTAGAGGCATCCAATGCATTTTCTCCAATAATCCAGTAACAACTTGATACATAGATTCAGCTGTACCATCTCGAAGAGCCAAAAGCTCAACAAATCTTGTAACATGAGGTCCTTTCCCATTATTTGATAAATAAACAACATAAACAATCAAATGTTGTTCAAGAGTTCGATCAGTGACTTCATCTATCATCAAAGAAAAAATTGGAGAGGATTGCGCCTCTGATAAAAGTTTATCATTGAGATATTTTGAAATTGCCCATAAAAATTCTAATGTTGCATATCCTGAAGTATATGAACCATATTCATCATTGACAGGCATATTTGGAGTTTGTAGTAGTGAAAGCAATTGGCATGTATCTTGATAAGTCAATATTGAACGATCATTCCATACTGTAAAATATAAAACTTTCATCACAGTGATGATTCTTGATTGTTCTCTATCTATCATGACATTCAACCCTTGAATCACTGGAGGTGCATTTGCACGTTGAGGAAAATGTATATCCTCCCAACGAGTTACCGAATGTTTGTGATCAACACTCTTTTCATGAACCTTGACAGCTGATTTTTGTAAACTTTTGCAACCAATGCATGTCCCCCATCTGGATTCAACACGCATTTCTTGGCAAGCAACGCATTTCATAAAACTTGTTGCTGGCCCATCATTTGGTCTATAATGTAATAACCATGGCCTACCAATTTTCCATGAAGCCTTAAAAACTCTTCGATTATTGATTGTTGATTGGGAATGACATGAGCAGGTTCTCGAATTACATCATTTCCAACATCATCATCTGATTGAGATTCACTCTCATTATTCATGTTGAGAGAATAAATTTCATGTTCAAATCCTGGAGTTTGTTGAGATGACTGAAATGAAGATTGAGAAGACACTCTTCCACCAAAAATCTCATTCAAATTAAGTTGACGAGCTCTTCCACGGTTGTTGTTACTTTCAGAAGCCATATGTTATGTCTGCAAAATAATTCAATTCTAATCATATAAATTTAATACACTCATCAACAAACAACATTCAAATTTCATTCTTATCCAATAATAAGTCAGTGAAAATTCCCCTACAATATGTTTTCAAATTCACAAAGCCTTTACATCATGAAAAGAATCCTGAACAATCTAATTTCAATGTGATGTTGGTGACGCCCTTGAATATGTAGAATCACAAAGGCAAATTAAAAATAGAATGATTAATTTTATTCACAGTCACAAAGACTACACAATGCAAAGTGGAATTTTGTAAACAATTCATAAATTAAGAAACATGAATTTTGTAAACAAATCATAAACCCCAACTTATGTATTGAATCCATCATGAATCTAGCCAAGGAAAAACAAGCTTCAAACAAAATTGGCATCCCTATTCACAAGTTATGTTTCCAACTTCATGAAGGCTTGACATTATAGAAAAAAAAACCCTACTTATGTGAATTTCAATATGCAGATGTTGAGTGAAATCCCGCCAGTGCATCGAATTACAAAGACAAATTAGGAAAATAGTGATTAACTTTATTCACAATCATAAAAACTACACAATTCAAAGTGAAATTTCCACAGAAGCTCCACCAAACCATATACAACACTGAAGGGGGAAAACTAGCCTTTCCACTGTATCAGAACAAAGTGCGCTACTGTATCATAACAAATTGTATCAGGACAAAATGCGAAACTATATCAAAAGTCAAGGCCAGTTATGTGTTTCTTAATAAAAATCAAGGTCCCTGACCTCAAATCATTTCAAACCAGCAGAGACTCGACTACGCAAATTACTGTATCCTATGTCACTCTTAGAAGCTACTTTATTAGTCTATACAACCAACTACTCCACCATCAAGTGTGCCCGTTTGCAATTGTATCAGAACAAAGTGCGAAACTATATCAAAAGTCAAGGCCAGTTATGTGTTTCTTAATAAAAATCAAGGTCCCTGACCTCAAATCATTTCAAACCAGCAGAGACTCGACTACGCGAATTACTGTATCCTATGTCACTCTCAGAAGCTGCTTTATTAGTCTATACAACCAACTACTCCACCATCAAGTGTGCCCATTTGCAACAAACTACTTCAGAATACGAAGAACCACAATTTCATGACAGAAAATCGACATTGTTCCCCAAAAACAAGAAACACAATATCTTGTCTTGGGAACTGAATGATTGCCTTCTCATGCAATGTAGCCTCTAGAAAACTCTGAAGTATATTGACTCGCCTTGGTAATTTTGGCCTCACATTGGTTGGAAGCAAGAAAAACTCACATTGGTTGGAAGCAAGAAAAAACTCACATTTGTTGGAAGCAAGAAAAAACTCATATGGAGTGGAGGATGTGCAAGCACCACGGTGATACAAACATTTGCCTCGCCATGTTCCTAGTTAGTCTCGCTCTCTAATCACCGTCTTAGCTCCCGGTTACAAAGGAAATTGCAAGAGCAAAGTTGAACTTAAGTATGTGAGTGAGTGTAGGAAGTTCTCCTACTGTTATGGGTTATGTTTTCCGGATATTTGAGCTGCACTTTATAGTACTCAAGTAATACGTGTCATTTCAATTTCTAGTGTGTCAATTGACGTGTGGTTTTTTTCTTCACAAGTCACAGTACGTGTCAATTTCTAGATTGTGCGTGTCAATTGACGTGCATTTTTTTTTTGTGCAAGTTTTTGCGTGTCAAAAGAGAAAAACTTGCAAAAACTTTGTCAAACATATACGCTGCTGCCTACCACCACCTTTTCATCAATGGACTCTCATTCAACACACAAGAGTCTAGCTAGCTATATATGGGAATGGGAAAGTGCAAAGGCCAGTTGACCATATCCAATACTACAGTCCACCATGCATGATTGACAAACACAAGAACACCTGCACTATATAAGTTAGTGTTCAAGTGTGCACGTGCATTTCAATGTGAAGGGCTTCAACATAATCACACTTCACTCAAACCTCCAAACTTTTTTTCAACACTTCACCAAAAAAAAAAAAAAAAAAAAAAAAAAAAAACTTGATATTGGCCGTTTTGTATTGAATATGAAAATAATATGATGTCTCGTTATATTGAAGAGGTACATGCAATAAAATGATGCACTAAAATTATCTAGATTTCTTATATAATGCACTCAATCATCTTCCAACTCAAAAGGCAAAGCCCTCCGGTTTTTGGTCGATTTCCAAGTGTAAAAAATTCTAGCCCAATCTGAAGACCGCATAAGGGCACTCACATCAGTGCATCCAATGTTTCATGTTTCAATCGATTTCTGCAATCTCTCTTCACCCATAAATGTTTGGAAAGTCCTTGTTCACATATAGATGTGCTTGGCAAACCGAAGTTGTGGTCAGTGTCAAGTCGAAATTGTAGGAGCTATTGGAATTTGGAAGTGTCTGCTAGAGTGCCAAGATTGGAGTCTAGCTATGTTTTTATTTGCAAATTGCAGTCATTGTATTTTGTGACATGTAGTTTTTGGAGAGGTCTACACTGTAAAGGGTGGAATCTTTGCAAAGCACATTTTTGTGAAGTGCCCAAAAAGAAAAAGAAAAAGAAAAAGAGATGTATATATATAAATGGCAAAAATCCGAGTTTTTCCAAGTCCAACCGATGACAAGTTGTGATCTTTCAGGTTTTCTTTATTAAAAGGAGGTATATTCCATAGATTCCCTTACAAAGATCAGTCATTTTCATGAAGTGTTAAACTTCAACCGATTATTTCTCAAACTCAAGTGGTTCATTTGTAACTTGTGGTCAGTTTTCCCCGTTTTAAGTTCTAACATGTGCATTAGCTGGTACATACGGAGGTCTTAAAGTGTCACTTTTAGAGTATTATGCAAATTTCATACTATTAGGAGAGTCAAGATAATTGTAGAAAATATTGTAGAGTATCAAACACAAGCCCGATTCAAGCAACTAAATAGCACTGTAACGAAGCTTGTATTGGTCCAAGGCAAAATCAAAAAGTTTTTTTTTTTCAATTTGAGTCTTTTGATGCTAATTGAGGGGGTATATTCATGTGTGCATGCTCCTTTATACTCCAACCACTCATGTAGTTTCAAGTAGTTTGGAGGAAGCGGTAAACATGCTAGCTAGCTTCAGGTTAGAGACCCAAAGTGTCACTATTGGACTATGGTTGTTTTGTAGCCTTAGTACCTTACATAGTAAACTACAACTTAGGGCCAATTTGCACATGTGACCAAAGGCCATGAGGAGAACTGATTTAGGATTTCCCCTTGTCATGGTCAATAGTCCGAAGACTGCGACGAAGAGAAATTCACATAACCTTGGTCATGGGACATAATGTAAGGACCGGGATATAGTATTTTCATTGAAACAAAAAATAAAATTTCTTTACAAATAGAATAAATTCTTTACATATAAATTTTCAAAGATAGATTACGTTGAAAGTAGACAATTTTAAAATTATTTTTCCAAAACAATACAATCTTTTTTTTGACATGTAGGATTCTATGTCCTTTATTTGGTGAGACAACCTATTTCAACCTATACTCCCTCCGCAATATATGGGCAGCTACCAAACATTATTCATTCTAGGACATTTAGGATTTCATGTCACTTTCTCATCCATCTTTTGACATGATTAGCAACAATCACTTATTTTTGGTGACCTTGTGTAAAATGTAGTGGGATTGCCACTCATTTCTTAGCGAATGAGAGATTTTAGAAAGCATTGGTTATGTCACTAATCATAAGTGTAATCATGCTCTTAGATGGGAAAAATAAGTGGAGTACAAAACCTATTTCAGTTGACCTAAGCAATTTCACATGAGTGTGGTACATGTGTGATAATAGGGTGATTTTCCTCTAGTCTAGAAATGTTATCACATCGTTTAACAAAAAAAATCATGATTTATTTGTAGGTTTTGAAATTACAATAAATTTTCAAAGGCAAGATACTTTCCCATCCCATATTCATAACATAGGTCAACTTATTTCCTGATAACTAGGAGCGAAAGCATGAGTGCAATTAGTGTCTTTCAACACCAAATGTGGTGGCTACATGCGAGATTCTTTGTGACTTTTTCCATCATGTTAGAAAATGACAACTCCATTTGCGGAACTTCACAACTTAGGGGGCTCTATGATTAAGATTAGGGAGGCTATCATTAACGGGTTAGTTTGCTCTAGTATGATTGTGTTTGTGTTGGCTAAGGTCAACATACTAGGGTCAACATTGAATCACTTGGTGTATATACAATATAGTAAAAAAAAGTAAACCACTAAGACCAAATAGATAATAACTCATAATCAAAGTATGATCAATATGTTATTTTTTTAATATCTCGATTAAAGCATGTTTACACAAGTGACCATAGACCATGATCACCATTGCCTAGTTTATTTCCTTGGTTGGAAAATGAGTGGATGTCCCACTTCACTTTATACAAGGTCACCAGAATTTAAGTTTGAACATGTAAAAAAGATGGATGAGAAAGTGACATGAGGATTTACATGTCCATAGATGGACAATGTTTAGTGGTCACCCAAATTTCACGTCGAGAAACCTCAAATAGGTTGTCTCAACATAAAATAATGTAATCATGTCAAAAGAAAAAAGTACGGTTTTAGCAAACTTTAGTAAAGAAACTTACAACTTTTATTATCTATATTTCAACTATTTTTTATAGTACTTATCCTCACTTTCATCAAAAACACTATATCCTTGTCTAATTATGCTTTACACCATGTCCCATGACCAAGACTTTACAAAAGTGATGTGGATTTCTTTTGGCCATGGTGTTCGGATCGCCAACACCACCACAAAAATATGAATTAAATTTTCTAATGGCCTTTGGTCACGTGTGTAAAACAACATTGATATCATTATTATTGCGGTATGACTATACTTGCACCACATATGGTTCTAGATGCATTGGACTCACCATGTGTGAAGCTTTTAGTTCATTGCTCCTACTAGGGTTAGGGATTCGTGCATGTCTCCATAAACTCATCCATTTGAAAGGTGAAAGTGTAGTAAATTATTCTATAACATGTATTTGTCTAATTTTATACACAATGACTCTAAAAATCACATCAAAGACCCAAATAAGCATGACGAGATCCAGTTGAAATGGACCAAGCCTCAACTTTGTAGGGGAATTTTTAGTTTTTTTAATAGAGCTCCTTCATCCACAATTTATGAGTTTACATAGAAACCATCACCCCAAGCCACTTCCTAGGGTCATTTCATGTCGGGGACAGAATTTCTGGGAACCACATATTTTTACCTAACATACATGGTCAAGGGATCAAGGCGAAAATGTGTGGTCACGTGGTGAATTATTCTATAATCCATACAAATACAAAGGGGGGGGGGTGTATGTAGACATGGGAATAACAACTATATCACTACTTTATGATTTGAATATAACATTATTAATAAGTATGCATTTGTTCTTTATGTGGACCCCGAGAATATAACTATGGGATGCTGCAAGTAGTCCAAATTCAAACTAAATATGCACTAGATGCGACATCTCATGGTTATATTCTCGGGGCTAGCATGTACGAACGCACATTGCTCAATAATGTTGTGAATAGTATTGGTGAATAAGTATTCTGGTTGGTTATAAATGATTAGGAAAGTTATTGCGATGATCATGACGGATTCGGAAGAGGTGACTATGTTGAACTCACTGCTGGTAAGTCCTTCAACCTAATAATCTCGTTATGGTAAACGCACGTGACCTTGTTCTTTACGTAAAGCCACCCTAACACTAAAGCCACTTTACAGTGGAGCTTGAAGGCCCCTGACCCATGGTATACAAATTATGTGATCGGCGGAGAAATTGGGGACAATCCCAAGTTCATTCTACACTAGACCATGAGGGTCTGAGGGACCAAAGAAATTTGAGTAAATGGAAAATTTAAATGACATCCTATATAATGACACCAACTAGATAATGTTTCTTGGTTTATCGGATATCACATTAGACCCATCAAAAAGAGGTGTGCCCCACACAAAACCAAGGGCCATGGCAAGCAATTCAATTGGCACTGGTTTCTAAAACATGTTTATAACTATAGAGGAGTCATGCACTACCGACTACTTTGGATTATCCATGAACATATGTTGCAGTCCCTCAACATGGTCTACTTTCACTTCACACCAAGCTTGAGGCCCATCAATTGGATTTCTATTCCCCACGACACGGCCTTTCCATAATTTTCAAAGGCCCTTTCCATCTTCACACATGAGCCAAGTTCCATGACCATGAAATTATGAGAGCCCAAAAGAAAGTGTCTAGTCTAGAGGCCATCCCAACACACCTCCATAATCGTGTAGTGTGGTCACGGACCCTCAAGTGTAGTGTGAAGTCATATTTGACCGGGCCCTCAACCAAATGCTATTTCAATGGATGTCTATTCATGCGGGTCCTCACACATGATACAATAGAGCAAATCAACGGTTATGAGCGTTCAGTGGTGTCATGGTCTCCTAGTTTTGTGTTAAGCCTACGTCCAAGAGATGGTCCATGTGAGCATGAAACATGATCCATTGGATGCCATGTAGGAATCCATGTAGGCTTTCCATCTTGCATTCACATATATACTCCAGTGGTCCCTCAAGCGTAGTGTGAAGTAGCGAACTTGGACCGGCTCCGTCTTTTCCACCAATGAGAGTGCTTGAAGTGTAATGGACACGGGCTCGCAGTCTCGTGTGTGAAGTGGCCCTTAGATTTTCATGGTCACGGCTCTTGGTCTGTGTGTAAGGTGGCCCAAAGGTCAACATAAGTGCACTTTACTGTAGGTTTATTGGTTCCTCAAAGACCGAATCGGATCCTGGACCTCCTCGAGCAGGTGTAGTCAGGATTCAAGGCCACATGACTCACAGATCATAAGGAATAAAGTTGAATATAGTGAATATTAAGAAAACAAGTAATTGTGGCCTCTCAACATTCAAGCGCCATAATACCATATGAGCCACATATTAGTTAGTATATTTGGTATGGCGGGCGGATCAATTTGGACATACTTGAATATTACTAGATATACTTGAATGAAAGCCACACCTACGTAGTGGTCCACATCATTTGAGTAAGCTTGAATTTCATGTGGCCCACATTTTGTATCATCCCAAATGCATTTTATATCATCCCAAGTGGGGTGTGTTGTCCTTTGGTCCGTTGCTCTCTTGGCATTGGTCGAATTAACTTCTATCGACAAAGGGGAAAAGAAAAACGTTATATATGTGTATATAGTAGGGCTCATTTTGGTGATGATAATGGAGGTGGGTCGCACGCAACATTATTTCAACTTTGAAAAAGAAGGAGCAAGGTAGATGTGAATACACCTTAACCTCCATAATGTCACCTCCGTATTGTCACTCCTTCTCTTATATCCCAAAACTCTAAGGAACGGATGCACTCAATTTAAATCTCCCTCCTTGTTGTCACATTTCCGTCCCATATATCATAGATTTTTACATTGAAGTAATGCACCAAAGAATTCAAACCACATGGTCGCATGCATCACGTTGTCATCATTGTCATTAGTGTCATCATTGCAATATTGACTTTGTGTTATTCCATATGTCACAGCTTGCACTAATTCTCTATTATTAGACATCCATGTTGACACTATAAACCTCCTCAATAGCATGTGCACTTTGGTTGTCACATGCATGATAGTAGGGAGGTTAGAGTGTGTTTTGTTTGAAACAATGTCATCTTATCATTTGAAGGCCTTGGTAGTAAGCCCCCTCCCCCCAAACTGATTTCAACCCATGTCAAGGACACTTTGGACTGTATATATAATATAAAAATTTCTCATTCTAAAGAGGGGCATAACATTATTCAGTTTATGAGTTGTGTTCATGGGCCCAACAGTAGATTCGAGAATAAAAACCCTAGATGTTAGAATCCTACTGCTTCATATTGAATATGAAGTTTAGGGCAATGGAATACAACTCATTATCTACGTAATGTTATGGAATCTAAACTCCACTCATTTACTTCTAGATAGAAGTGTGAAGCATCACTTGTTGCCACCAATTCATGGAAAATGTATTATGTGCTCGTATTCATCAAAAAAAATTGTTTTTGAAAACATCTAGGATCCACACACCTTGTTGGGATTCTTTTGATAAGTGTCAACTTTGAGTCATTCCATACAGATAGTTGAATGGATATATTGATTGGCATGTTTTGTTACCTTCAATGTAGGGATGAATGTGTGGATCAAGTTACAAGAAAGAGTTGAAGAAGCAACAATAAATACATTAAAAACAAAAAAGAAGATGAAGAGGCTGAATGAATATTGCTTTATTTGATATTGTGTGTTACATGTTTAGACTTTCATTAAAAAATGCTATATCCCGGTCTAGGCCGGCTTTGTCCCGTGAGCAATTAATATTTCCAAAGGTGATGTGAAGCTCTCATCGTCATGGCTTTGGATTGCCTACTAGGGTCACAAGAAAACCCAAATCATTTACTTCTCTCACGGCCCTTGGTCGTGTGTATAGGATGGCCCTTATCACCCACTATATATGATGTGCTTCGCTTTCACCATTGCGGAATTCATGCATGGTGCACATCATGCCCATGACATGCTAGGATTGTGAGGAGTTGTTGGGAAGGTGACCGGGATATCTTGCTTCCATGTTGACTTTGGGGTAGTATTCTTGCCTTGCAACTTGTTCCAACTTCCTCTTGGAATACCTCTACCACCAAATTTTAACACTTTGGTATACATTTACATGTTACTAAGGTTATATATTGCAACGATTGATAAGGAAAGAGTAGAGGACCGGGTTGTTACACGGTTGGGTATTGTGACACCTACGTAGAGGGTAATAGTAAAACCATGCTCTCTATAGGTTGGTTGGTGATTCCTCTCATTTCTAGTTCATTGGATTGATTCAGGGTCTTTGATCTCAATTTAGGGGTTAATTTTCATAGATATGAACCCCCTTGTTCTATGATAATAAAGTACCATATCAATAAAGAACATATCATCAAATTTGGTTACCGTTCTTTTATTGTGTAATAGATATTGTGTATATCTACTCATGAAAAAAACTTGATAAAATGTTGACCCTTTTTGGTGATGCTTTATGTTAAAATAGATTCTTTTTTATCGCATGTGGTGTTCAACTTGACAATGGGGTGCACCCCCCATAAATGCTTTAAAGCTGGATTTGAATATCTATAAAGTACCATGTCAATAAGTGCACACTTGCACTAGTACAAAGACCGGCCCATATGACGCACATGCCTGATACACATCACATATTGTGTTAGTTAATGGGATATACCATGCATTGTAAGGGTGAGTTTCCATGTAGGCTGCTCACACACTAGATTCTAGATAATAGTGGGTCGGACATGTTCGCATGCAGTTAAGCACAAGCCGCCATCCAACCACATTCTAACGGTTCGTTAGAATGTGGAGGGTTGTGGACATGGGTAGCTAGACTTCCATGCACCCACTAAAGAATCTTTAACCTACAAGTACCGGTCACAAAAGGATCAAGATAGGTTCAAGACTCAAGAGAATCAATGACGATCTAGAACTCCATCCTTGATAACCAAGAGGAGGAGGTTAGTAGGTGGGCCTGGATTTCAGAACATAGGAGTAGCTAGTTGGCACATACTAACCCTACCCCACCATATGCTCAACTAAAAAGGAACTTGTCAGTTGCTACATGATATTTTGGATGGTCCCAACCAATGGGGGTGTGACACGTCGCATTACTCCTCGGAAAAGCATATTGAATGAATGCCATTACCATGGCGACACTTAGGGCCACTTCACACACGAGCCAAGAGAGCCCAAAGGAAAGTGTCCAAGGGCCGTCCCAACACACCTCCTAAATCATGTAGTAGGTTGGTCATGGTGATAAGGTTGATTCATCTCAAACAACGTTCAAATAGACTATTTTGTTGGGGTCCACGAAGCTTAACCCTAAACTAGATCCATAACAATGTTATCTGGGATTGGAACTATTCTATTAAATATTCCTGGATATTTCCCACATTTGCATAGACAATCTTCCTCCTTTCTTGCATGCAATTTTTTTTACACTAAAGGCCTGAAGGGTAGGAAGAAATGTTTTGGGGGAAAACATGTCTTGGATTCGAGAGACTATTTTGGACAAAACCTTCCCCCCCCCCCCCCCTTCCCTACTTGCAATTTTTCCACATAAGCATCGGAGAGGACTCTTTGGAGCATTAGAGTCCATCCCTCCACAAGCTCGCAATTTTTCCACAGATGCAATACAGAGGGATGAAGATTTTCTTTTTTCTTTTTTTCCAAAAACAAGTCTCGTGTACATGGGGTATTCTCATTAAGAATCTTATCAATATATTTTCTTTTCATTTTCTTCTTTAAGGGTGGGGTGGAAGAAAAAAAAACTCTTTCTTCTCTATTAAATATTTGGCTCCCTAATGTCTGGCTTATAGTTTGATCAAGGGTTTGGGGCTGCACTTTGAAGGGATTCTAAGACTTGAAGTGGTTTATTCAATGTTTACATATTGAGCCTTTGATGCGAGGCAAGCAAAATCTCTTGCCTCTGGGTGCCAAAAATGGCATTCATGCCTAGCATATTTGCATCACAATCTAGCATATTTTGATGGCGGTAGGGAAGAGAAAATATGTTAGCATATTTGGATGGGTTTGTCCTTATTCACAGTAGAATATGATGGGTGAGCAACCTACATGGAAACTCACCCTACGGATCGAGGTGTTGAAAAAGCTAGGAACGAAAGTTTAATCCGGGGGGGGGGGGGGGGTTGCCTCCATGTTGAGACTCGTTAACATGAGTGGGATTTGGGACTTGGGACCCCAATGAAACATCAAAGCCACTTAAGGTAGATGGGTCTTAAGTGGCTCGTTTTCTCAATCAGACCCCATATTCGATTGGCATGTGGTTCAATAAGATTCAAAGAGAAATCCTCATGAAGACACATGCTTAAAAGAGATTGGACTATGTCTTCAAATACGAATAACTACTCTACAGTCAATAATAAACGCAATTAAGAGGACTTGTGTATCTAATTAAGAAATCAACAAAATTGAACCTCCATTAACCATAAGTAAACCAAGGTAGGTCTAATTTTCTATATGATTTTTGCATATTTTTAATTTTAGATTTGCTAATGCAACACATGTTTTGTTCTGTAAATTTAATCACTAGAAGGTGGAGAACATGAAAAACAGACCAAACAACGCCCACATACCTTATGGATAGAGGGCTCACGATGGCTTGCAAGTGGATGAAGGCAAAGCCGCTGTTGGTTGGAATTTTGAGCTTTGTTGGCTCTGTCTGTAGAACAAAGACTATGCATCAACTCCTTTGTTTCAAGTGCAAATTTCCTAACCACTTTGCATTTACACTTGGACGTTACTTGTTCTTGTTATTTTTGGTCCAATTTATTTAATGTGGATGTTAACTATATATATATATATATATAATTAATTAACTATAGTTGCTCCCTAGAATGTATTGAAAAAATATATAGTTAACTATAGTTATTTTGGCAATTTTTAATTACTTATTATTAAATTTTCGGGTGATACATGAGTAGCTTCACCCGCATTTGAGAAGAAGGTGCAAAAAATCCAATAAAGGTTTGGTTATAGATATAGTAAATAGCAATGGATTGGCATGAGCAAAGTGGACAACTACAATTATAGTCTTTCATAATAAAGGAGAGAGCCTCACGGTTCTACCATATTCTTGTTACGATATGCCTAGGGTGGCAACTATTGCAAAATAACTTGTAACAAAAAATCCATCCACATTATCCTTGTACATTTACACCAGAGAAAAATTTTACACAACTTAGAATGGAGTGATGTAGTGCATATTGAGATAGTCCACAATACGTAATAATTGTGTTGATTTGAACATGTCTATGTATTATAATACATTAATAATTTGAAAACAATGTGGAATTTCTCTTGGACATGGGGGCTCGTCCATAATCTGGTCTCCATCACACCTAATTATAATTTAGATAATCTACAAAAATTTGAAGATAATCTAGATTATATTGGCTTGTGAGCCCTAACCCTAACTCTCTTCCCGACTTCTCTCGGTGGCCTCTCTCCTGCTTCTCTTTTGAAACTCTTGAATCCAAAGAATTTGAATCATAATCTAGGTTATTTGAAACATAATCTAGATTATATGTACGATTATGTATACATAATCTATGCCTTTGTGAAACTTTTGGACAAGCCCCCTGTAATTATTTGTTTGAGTTGCCACCCTAGGACAATATGTGCCTTATTGTGATCAACTGGAACATTGTGCCGGAGATACGTGTGGGGTAGTGAATGGGGAGATCTAACATTTAATGTGAAATCAACCGAGTGAAATCGATAAATTACCAGTTTAATTTCAATATTTTAGGTTGTATAACCAAAGGAAAAATTAAGTGTATAAGAAATCAACCGCTTCTGCAAAGTTGATGATGGTTTTTCATCCGTTCCCGTTCAAGAGTAGGTGGATATTAGCTGCCCCACACCATCTTCCACTGGTTCTTAGTTGGGTTGCATGAGGGTATCTCCGGTTATAACTAGTTCTCCCACACTTTACATATCTTTAAGGGTTTACATGTATAGTGCCACGGCGAGACTACACCAAAGCTATCATCGCCATCCCTTTGTTAAGTGTTGTTTCAATGTTTTGCAGCGTTTATTTGATGTTTAAGGGCGTTGATTTCATATTTTTGAGTGCCTATTTGATGTTTTTGGTTGTTGTTTTCATGTATTATTGAGGGCGATTCATGTTTTCATACTTGAATAATTCTGATTTCTTGCAAAACATGATTTGAAATGATATTTTATCATACGTAGTAATCAAAGTTCAATTAGTGTGCATGTTGCCTTAAATTTAGTATGTGAACCGAGTCCTTATTTTATTTGTCAGTTTTGTAACTGATTGTTCATAGAAACTTAAGGAAAATGACCGGAAGCCAAGAAAATGTCAAGTTTTTCACCGAAATGAGTTAGTAAGCTTAGGCATTAACCATATGAGCATAGACAGCCATCGAATGATATGTGGAAAGAGGGGTAAAAAATTTGAGTCAACCCATAAACTCCCCGTTCACTCAGGGAATGCACTATTCATTAAAACCAAGCATCACGTGCGTGCATGCCCCTTATTAAAATACCCATGTATACATCTTATTTTTGCTAAAATCAAGCAATGTACTTACAAATCTCATTGCTTCAAAATACATTTCCATACGTACACAAGGGTCCAAAAACAAATACAGAAATTGTATATAACATGTGTACAAATGTTTGGAAATGCAAAAATATGGCCCTATTATATGTATAATATCAAATCATGGATTTTTAGTTATAAAGTCGTTACTTAGTGGATGAAAAAACACATGATTCTTGGTCCAGGTCTGACTTGAACGCGTAAACGCGTAAATGCGTACTTTACATATATTTTTCTATAGCCTCATGTATATCTACTTCTTGCTTAATAGCAATATGTCTCTTGTACATACATTTTGTACATGCTTGTTTTAAATAATACCCCTTTTGTGCACCCACGTGTATAAATACAGTACTTGAACAGTGCACTCCCTGGGCCCGTTCACTGGTGTGGGGTGAAACGATGGTGCATATTTGATCATAGGAGTAGGTGCACTCTACACAAGACGTTGGATCCATAGCTAGCGAACGTGGTCCCCAACCACGTGGGGAAGAGGCTTTAGATTCCCAACACTCACTCACATAGGAATCAACATGGAGACATTTGGCCTTTATTTAAGCTCCGGAATGCATGGTGGGGGTTCGGGATTCGATGCTTTGAGGAGAAAGAAAGGGATAACATTACCCAACCCAATACTCTTAACTCCGGCGCGGAGTTCGATGCGGCTCCGACGCGGCTCCGGGGAGGTTCGGATGCCAGCTTCGGTGGGTTCGGGTGGGTTGGGGCAAAAATTGCCCCCTATTTTTTTGATTGGGTGGGGCCTTACTTGGTCTCATAAGGGGCCTCCTAGAGTAATTTGGGGCCGTAGAACCCAAATTTAGCAAAAAAAAAACCAAAAAAAATCATCAAGGGGCCAAAACGGGAAGGGCCAGAAAAATGGACCCACCGGAGCTGGCATCCGAACCTCCCCGGAGCCGCATCGGAGCCGCATCGAACTCCGCACCGGAGTTAAGAGTATTGGGTTGGGTAATGTTAGGGGAAAGAAAGGGAGTTGGGTGTGTGTGGATCGAGAAGGCCAAGGCGCCGCTGATTCGTGTGAGTGATGGTGGAGGCAAGTCAACGCACAACTTGGTGACAAACTCAACCCTTTCCGAGCCCAGCCATGACCAATGATTGGGGAGAACCGGTGTCGTGATGTGGGCGGTCTATTAGTTAGAATTTAGATATTTTATTTATTTTCGTTATTTTTAAGTTGATCTTAGTTAGGTAAAAACCGGTCTTAAGTTGAAGACCGGATGAATTGGTAGATGGATGTGGTAGGTAGGATTGGATTTACCAGCGGGCCAATAGCTAATCACCTAGGAGTTATAGAAGGTTTTTACTTTAAATTCCTATTGGCTTGCCGGATTAGCCTTTAGCCATATCTTTCCTATTTCTAGCGGGATTAAGGTTCTAGAAACCTTTAACCCCAAAGGTCACCCATTAGCAAGCCACTTGGAGGGTTCTAGAGGACCTTACCTCGATGGTTTCCTATTGGCCGAAGGGGGGCAAGGTGGAAGACTATTTAAGGGGTGTTAGAAGAGTGTTTAAGGGGACCATTAGTATTTTGAAGTTGATACTTGTGTAGGATCGAGGGAGCTTAGAGCATTTTGAGAGGAATAAGTGCTTAGGAGGCTCATCTACACAAAAGGGTATAGAGGTGTAGCATTTAGAGTGACTAGATTGCACTAGGAGCACTACTTGTTGAATTTTATTGGTTATGAACTTGAGCAGAACTTTATAGTGAAAAATTTGTCAATTATGGATGATCAGAGTGTTCAATAGATATGAGAATTTGAGGGATTATTTATTATGACTTATGGAAGTTGTGGTAAAAATTTGAGAGCTTCAGTCATTGGCATGAAAAATTTATTAAGAGTTGAAGGGAAGGATGTCTAGGAACAAAGCCAACTAAACTAGCAAGGTTTTAAAATATGTATCTTTTAGAGGGTTATAGATATGGATACCAAAATTTGACACTACCTTTTGAACTTACACATCTATCTTGTGTTAAAATATGAAATTTATTTGACATAAGAGTAGGAAGTTATTAAGGTTTTAGTGACCGGGTGTTTTATCACAGCATTCATGCTAGGTAGTTAGAGTTAAAATATAATACATAATTCTTACATATGAACTCTGATTACGTTCAAATTTGGTGGAAATGTTTTTGATAAGGTACTTAATATGTGTACCAAATTTCACTTGAAGAAGATGAGTTGGATTTGAGTTATACTATTCTGAAGTTTAGAGGGACCGCATTGAGATAGATTTACATCAAGAGTGTAGGAGAAGGAAAGCTACTATATTTTTTTTAAAACACTATCATAAAATAGAAGTCCGGCGCTTACTGGATAGTGCACATTTTCCATGACACCGGTAGTTAGGTACAAATGAACTGGTTGAAGGGTTGATCACACCAATCACTTATGACATCATCTATCAGCATCTTCGGCTGTAATAGTGTGAACAGTGGTGGACCAACATCTAATTCTGAACATAATCCCCAACAATCTCACGGCTGGAACCGACCGAAAAGTTTGGTGTGATTGGGACGTGAGTCTGTGGAATAACTAACCGGTTGAAGTTCAAGACTGCAGGAAAATTACCGATCATTGTAGAGGAATCTATAGAAGAATATACCCCAATTTAACAAAGGAAAACTAGAGGATGTCAACATGTAACCGGTTGGACTTGCAAACACTAGGATCTCAACCGATTCATATGCCCAAAAATCTCCCCGGTCATTGGCCATGATGCAGGGTAGTGCCCAGGAAGTTTTTGGGCATAGTCACTCAAGATCCAAGTGATTCTAAATCCAACTGGCTGCACGTTGACAACTTCCCGTTTTGCTTTGTTCATCTGAGGTATATTCTTGTATAGATTCCTCTAAAATGATCGGTAATTCTTTTGAAGTCTCTAGCTTCGACCGCTTATTTCTCAAACTCAGCCGGCTCATATGTAACTAGAGTCTAATCTCGTTAATATGGCACATGTTTATACGACACCCTCGATATATATTACGACACACTTTTGCGAGACCAAACGTTTTTATTCAAAACTCCCTTTGTTATGCGACGTTTCAAATCTCCATTATGTCATGTTAAAGAGGTAGTTCATGCTAAAATTCCTTTCATCTATGTCACGTACATCTAAAATATACCATGTTCACTTGGGAGTTACTTGGGAATTTTACTTATCATTGGGAACTTAATGATGATTAGGGTTGCTAGTGTAGAATGGACATGGTTAGGGTTAGAGTGGCCTCCTGCCTAGTATGTTGCTATTTGTTTGCTCATGGAATTTATCCAAAATGGAGTTGATTTGTGCAAAGCCTCCAAGAACCAGAAGACCAAAAAGAAAGCCATTTCTTTGCTTCTCAAGAATTTCTACGAAAAGATGTGGAGAGGTGTTTTGGTGTATTGCAATCTAGATGGTCCATGATTGCACATCCTTGTAGATTGTGGAGCACCTCCGATATGGCCGATGTCATGTACCCATGTATCATTATGCATAATATGATTATTGAGGATGAGGCTGATGAAGATCTTCCTCTCCTTCATGCTCCAAGCTCTTCCCATTCTAGATTGAGGAGGGCTTCACTTTCCACGACCTGCAAGTTGGTACATCCAACCTACAAGACTCTGAAACTTATTATTCTTTGCGCGATGACTTGGTTCAACATTTGTGCAATGAAAAAGGTTATCATTATGAATAGATTTTTTTTTTAATTTACTTGTTTCCACAACCACTTTTATTTTTTAATTTCCATACATTAACAATAAGATGCTCGTCTTGTATTGGGAATTGTGTGAGCTTCTATAATTGGCTTGCAAGTTTCACCTATATTTGATTATGGATTGTAGAATCAGATTGGGTACTCAGATTGTGGAATCGGAGTGTGGCTGAGTCGTCTCAATTTGAACCAGGGTTGTACAATCACTATGAAAATTTCAACCAAGGGTGATTGTGTATGATTTAACCCCTACATGTTGGCATGTTGTGTATGATTTAGCTGATAACTGAATTGTTGGTGATCATGAAGAACATCACGGCAACATACCAACATACCAAACAAACTGCAAAATTTGTATTGAATTGCTCAACTAAAATGGGAAAACATAATGTGATTACTGTGCAAATAATTAATGATGCACATCCTCTCTGTCTCTCACCTCTGCTTGCCCACATCAATTACCTCTAAACTGTAGACATGAGCTTTTTGTCAGCTGCACAAAACTAATACCAATGCGACCCCATGAAAAATGAGTAATCAAAATGCATAAAAATCAAATACCTTATTCAACTTCTGCAATCCATATGAAGTGGTTGCAAAACATTTTGTCAACAATTATTGAATACATGACCATCTGGAGCATGACCATCTATGCACCATAGCAACTACTTCCTCGACACAATACCAGGTTCCAATGAGCAAGCAAGCAAGCACCATAAAAGAGATTCACGTATCAAGTATGTGCTAACCACCTCAAATGTGGGCCTTTATTGAAAAGTAAGTTGCAACATCTGTATCACAACCCTAGTACATACAAAAAGAAATATGCTATGACTAAGTTAAACCCTTGGAGTACTCAATGAAGTGCCGCCAATCTTCTGTGTCGACTTCATATCTTATGCCCTTATTCAGAAGTGCCACTGTGATAATGCAGTGCTTCTGATAAACCCTAAACCCTAAAACTTACAGTGATGAATGACGTCTTAGCTCATGTATGGGGATAGTTTGGACTTAGCTTTCAAACTCAAATTGTGGAGCACCATGTATCTAATATCTACACCTTGGCATTAGACATCCAATTAGAGTGATGCATGCTTGACTGGTACTGAGAGGAGATGTCAAGAGGCCAAGACCCCTGGTCCGAATGCATGAATTGCTGAGAGTGTGAATGCCTATTTGCAAATTCTTCCCTAATACATGAATTCCAGAACATTACATGAGAAGCATGCATTTCGTGTGGATCTATAGAGACCCGGTGACGCTGGGAGGGGGGAGGAGTAATGTGGAAAGAACTCACATCTGTGTCGCCGACGACGTAGGCTTCATCATCCCGATCCGAAGCTGGTTGGGAGAAATCCTCACTCAAGCATGCAAGATTGTATTTGCGTCGCTGGATGTTTCTAGCTACCCAGATCAGGGTTCTCCAATGCAAAGTCTGCAACGGGAGGTTGACAGGGCTTGGTGTAATGTTGGAGATGGCTTTGCCTCCTTGGTCTTGGTCTTCATGTGCACTGTCGGTGTCTAGCTCAGCTCAGTCGTCATCTTCATCACCAGAGGCCTCTACGTTCAGGTCAGCAAACCCTGACCCTTCCACTTGTTGTGATGGTGCAGTTGGCGGTGCGCATGAGGGAGGACAATTGGCGAGGGACCTGCTAACGACGGACTTGGGGGAGCAACTGACACTTTTACAACTTACGTCACAAAAATTGATTAAATTTGAGTCAATTTGCTATTTTTTATATATTGTTGATTTTGAAGATTTTTGGACGCCGAATTTAAGCTAAAAGCGGTAAAATTGGCGTTTGCCATATCTTAGGAGGCCTGCCTTAGGGCCACTTCGCACATGGGCTAAGGGCCGGTTTACACTACGGTGGAGAAGTCCACTGGTCATGAAAAAAAGGGCGTTTCTCAATTGTGATTGGTCGAAAATGCAACTCTTGACCGGTGGGTGTTTACACTAGGTGAAGAAAACAATGGTGGTGAACTTTTCTCATGGATGATAAAATGACATGGCCGCCTACATGGCGGCACTTTTTGGAGTTGGGCTTCTCCGGAGGAGGAGTTTCTTGTCCGGCCTCAAGAGGCCGGAGAAGCCCAACTCAATAAAAATATTTTATTGCCTTTAATTCTTCTCCGGCACATCCACCATTTGCCTCATATAACCATGTCTTGGCCAAGCATTCTTGACCGACCGGAGGCCTTCTCCACCGTAGTGTAAACCGGCCCTAAGAGCCATGATCATGAAACTATGAGAGCCCAAAAGCAGTGTCCGCAGGTTGTCCGAAAACAATTCCAAAATTATGTAGTGTGGTCACATGGCCCTCAAGCGTAGTGTGAAGACATATGTGACCGGGTCTTCAACCAAATACTATTTCAATGTATGTCTATTAATGTGGGGTCCTCATGCATGATAAAATACAATAAATCAACGGTTGTGAGATTTCCAAGTGCCATGGTTTTCGGTTTTGTGTAAGGCCTACCTTCAAGAGGTGGTTTATGAAAATAGTCCAAGTAACCATGAAACATGTTCCATTTGATGCCATGTAGGAATCCATGTAGACTTTACATCCATCTTGCATTTACTCCGTTGGTCCCTCAAGCGTAGTGTGAAGCAAATTTGGATGGGCTCCACCTTTTCAACCAATGAGAGTGCTTGAAGTGCAATGGTCACATGCTCTTAGTCTCATGTATGAAGTGGCCCTTAGCAAGTTCTACCTTAGAGTGTTGGGATTTATGCACACCAATTATCTCATTGATTGGCCTTTCAAATTGGATTGTCCTTTCAAAATGGATTTAGAAGTCGTGTGCATGACCCCTTCGCTCACTTGTTTAGCTCGCAATGTGCTACAAATTGGATATGGCACACGTGCACATGTGTCATGATATGCCTCCACTTGGTTTTTATGTTTTGAGAACCACGTGTGAAATGCTTTATGTCCACTTTACCCTTACTTCTCATTGTCCATAATAGGTCACAAACCAAAATAAGTGCACCTATCTTAAACCTCTTAACACCAACCACACAACCTTTCTCATTTCTTTATATGAAAATCATGTGAAGTGGTATTTTCGTTACTCCTTGGCGACAAAATCAACTAAGTGACCCTCACAAGCAAGATTCTTTCTTGGCAACCCCAAGTCAAAGATTCTCATGATATTAAATCTCTAGAATGTGACAAGCAATCAAAAAGTTCCATAAGTGGCATCGTGTGGCCTCAAGTCTTTCTTTCATTTGAACCAACAAGTTGACATTAACCTTTATCTCGCGGAGGCTAACAGAATCCACCACTCTAGAGAATTAACCATTTTGAAATTATCATGATGTACTTTTAGTCCTACTAGCCTTTTGGCTTCATTAACCTAAAATCAAATTCATTTCATTTCATTCATTCATTTCATTAGAGAGAGCTTGTGTTTTCATGTTTCCAAATGTAGTGCTACAAAGTCTTTCACCAACTCCATCATTAGGTTGATACTAAACATTGTCTCATAAACACCATTGCACTATGTTACTCTAGTGAAGTAGCCTTTGACCCCACCTTCATGTACTTCTAGGCCCACAATTTTGACTTCTTGGACTTTAAAATCAATTTCACTTCATTACAATATGGGTTGGTACGTATTACGGATGCCATAAGATTACTTAGACTACCCTAATTGCTCCCTTTGCTATATGAGGCAAACTACTAGGAGTCTATAAATATCAGTGTCATAATTATGCACATTAGACAAAGCGTTAAATACTGACGCACATGCTAATAGGCTGAGTCTATAAATAATTTATGCAAACCCCACTCACATGGACCCCATTTATTGACTAGTAGCTCAACCTTAATTGTTGGTTTACCCATGTAAAATGAGCAATGTTCACGTTGAATACTGTTCATTTTGCAAAAGTGGCCCAACATCATTGAAGTAATATTCTTCACAAAATCCCAAAATTCCCGGCACTAGGTGAGCATCACTCTAGTGTTGACTAATGTTATAACATGTGGGTTGAGTTACAAGAACTTTTCTTATAAGCCAACTAGAAGTGCAGTGGCAAATGGGAATATTATCTGCCCACATAAATCAATAATATAGTATCAACATAGTATTCGTGAAAACGTCACCTTTACATGTGACTTTTTGTTTTTATTTTCCTAGGTTGACTCAATTTCTAGTCTTGTGAAGTACACCTCAACTTTGGGAAAATCTACATTTTGACTCTAATTCTGTATGGGCACCTATGGTACAAGTTTTATAATATATATTTATATTTATATTTATATTTATATATTTAAAATCACAAATGTTATGTTTTCATTGCTGTAGTATTAATTTTTGATTTTTTGGCTTCAATCCTGAAACAAATGGGAAGCGAGTCTTTATTTACTTAGATATTATTTAAATGGACTAGTGAGAACGGGCAATTGTCTTGTGAGATTGGAAACAGTTGCTAGTAAGGGCAATGGTCTGTTAGGGCCGAGGTAGTTACGAGGAACCGGCTGGCTCTCGCGGGATATCAAGCAATTGAAGACTTATTATTAACTCTCCAAGAGATGAGCAAGGCTGTGAAAGCCGAGAGAGGACTTGTGTGAGAATTGACTGTAATGTTACAAAGTTAGATCTTTTGCTTGGTCAATTGCCTTGTCTATTTTGTGTGACAAACTTATGCAACTCCAGGGGGTATGTACTGGAGTTAGCCTGGAACTTTTGTGAATGTCTTTGGATTTGCGTGAGGCAAATATATTTGAAAATGAATATTATGATTATTGGCAGTTATGTTCTCAGTCTATTGTCTGGTGTTTATGAGTTATTGTAATAACAAAGTTTGAGCATAATTAATATTTGTCTGGACTGGAGGAGAATTGTGCTACTGAGGTGAGAATTCAAATTGTCTTATTCTGGGAATGTTGTTTGCTGAAGGAATTAGTGTACCGAATTGGAATTTTGTACTTCATTCCAGGCTATGGTCTCAGTTTAATTAAATCTTGTAATTGCAAATCCGATTCTGTATTGTCTGAGAGAGAATGTAGGTACGTGGAGTGCTTATAATCGCGCCTCAGTTCTGTGATCAATACTGAATCTAATATAGAGATTTCTCAGAGTGATATTAATGAGTTTAATCGACGAATTCATTCGAGAAAATGTAAGGCCATTGACTGTGTAGGGGCTCGTAATCTTAAATCGTCTTAAACATGATAATAATTACCCCGAATCAAATCAGGAAGTGTGAACTGTTAGTCTATCATCTTGCGAATGCTGAGAGACTGTGCATGATTCATTAAATTCAAATTGACATAACCGTTATCTTGTTCACGAGTTTATCTGCTCTGATTGAATTTGAGGGAAATCAATTAGTTCAACTGAGTTGCAGAAATGATTCCTTGAGAGAGATGTTGCTTAAGGATGGCTATGGTCTGATTTATTCCAATACTTTATTGACGATGCATAATAATAATAATAATAATAATAATAATAACAACTTCGGTCTCCGAAGGAGACCGACGTGAATTAAGTGTCTGTTCGATCTACCCTTCAATCCCATGCCCACAGGACAAAGGTATGAAGGAGAAGATCTACTCTCCCCTTTTGAGAGTAGACACAATTGACGATGCACTTTATATATATTTTGAGATTGTGTAATTCCTGACTCAGTAAGCGTAGTCTACCTCCTTGAATAGATAGTTTTCATGTGGAGGTTTTAAGACTATAATTCCCCGAATGAGAGGTTGTTGGGAGTCGTGCAATCTTGTAATCCAAGTTGAATGACAAGACTGAATCTTTTAACGTATCACCCACATATTTGTGTGTATGACATAATATAGAGGCTATGGTCTTTTTATGGACCCGTTTATCTATTCCTAAATTGCCTCTAAAACTAATTGGACAACAAATCAATTGTCGTAAATGTGAATTCATTCTCTTAAATCAAATTGAGTAAAGAGAGTATTGTCGTTGTAATATGTGAAAGAATTCGCGAGTTGTAGAACCGGATTCCCGGGTAGATAGATAGATAGATAGATAGATAGATAGATAGATAGATAGAAACACCGGCCTCGTATGAGGCCGGCGTGAATAGAGTGCTTGTTCGTCTTGGCAAAGGACCAGTGCCCACTGGACAAAGGAACGTTGGTACAAGACTACTTCCCCCTTTCGAGAGTAGACACTTTAGTAACCAGCGAATAAATACACCAGCCCTTCAGGGCGAGCATCGTGCCAGGTTGTTGTGGAGTATGAACATTTTTACCTCTGAGTTTTTTTTTTTTTTTTTCCCCCCCCCCCCTCCTCCCCCCCCCCCCAAAAAAACCGCTATTTATGTAGAAACATTTTACCTTTCTTTAATACATAGTGGGTTGTACCACTACCCCTCTTTTATTCTATTGGGATTGGTTGATTGTTTTCTAATCGTCTCTTGTGTAATAGAATTGATGCGGCGTGTTGTATGGCAATAGTGTTTATCTCTTTGAAGGTGTTGTTAATTGAGGTTTCCGGGATTTTGAATGTTGATTCTAGTTTCTTTTTTGACGGGATATGCGTGGTGCCTCTAGCTCCAGCCACAATGACAAGTAGTGGGTCCACTTTCCATCCTTGTTGGGTGATGTCATTTATTAACGGTTGGTATTTTTGAGTTTTGTGGTTAATCGTATCTTGGGATTCCCGGGTACAAACAATGTGAGCAAAGTTTAAGACCATTGTCTCCGTAGTGTAAATGGAGAAATTGTTTCTAACCTTCGGTGGATGATGAAGCATCACTGAATCAAGACTATTGTCTATGAAAGGTTATCCAGTGGCGGAGAAGACAAAAGGATGTGCTGATTGTTATACCCATAAGTTTTGATTGTGAATTAAGATCTTAAAGGAATTAAGGCTAATTTGGAATCTCACTGTCTTTAATAATGGAATTGCTCAATGTTAGTTGTGTTATTGAAATGGATCAGTAAATTGAATGTTTTGGAATCTAAGGATATTGAATTGAAATCTTAAATAAATGAAACGAGTTTAGGAGTGACATGAGGACATGTTAACCCGCATACGTGGTTTTGGACTTATTGCTTTGAGGAAAGAGATTAAGATTGCTTTGGCGGATACCAGGTAAAAGACAATTGTCGGACCGCCTCATTAAAATTGAATTTAATCAAAGAAGACGGATTATCCTGAAAGGATTACCGCATTGACTTTTCAAGTTACATTAAAATGAAGTTAATTAATGAAAGATTTTGGACTACTCCGAAGTGCCCTTGGCTTCAGTAAAGAGACAAAATGGGATACTTTTGCAAGACCATGGACTATGGTTGTGCCTATGATTTTGCACCGCACTTGGTCCAATTAAAATGAACTCACTGCCAGACCATTGACTGGGAAAGTAGAGTGAGGTGTGAGACTGTCACATTTGCATGTACCGATATGGAGTGGTTTTTAGAGTTTTTATCCCTTACCCGTAAACCCATTGTGAGTCATAATCCAAAGTGAAGTGATATAACCTTGTGTTTTCCCTAATAAATCTTATCTAAGACACCTAGATGTTGTACAAATCATCTTTTGAGTCTTCCCTGATTGTTTCCCTGGGTTTTGTTTGTTAATAAAAAACTAACTACAATTGCTATCAAGCATGTTTGAAGTAACAATGATGAACATGCGCATTATATAACTATGCATAATTTGCATTTGTAGTTCCCATATTACTACTTGTGCGTGCACGCGTTCTTGTATCCTATCAAGCCATTTTACATATAAAACTTATTAGAACTATATATCATTCAAATGTGCGTCATTACTTATTTGAAATGCATAGCTTTGTTTACAAATTTCCAAGCATTGTCAAATTTTAATCAAGAGTCTTCTTTCTCATTATCACTTGCATATGCTACTAGCATTTTGTAAATGCATCTAGATGTAGTAGGCAACAATTGCTCTTAAAGACCAATTCAAGCCGGCCTTCCTTGTATTCAAATAAACGGCATTTGTGACATTTTGATGTGCCATGTGATATTCTCATGAATACCATGTTTACCCTAGCATATGGCATGTGGTGAGGACCAAGGTGAACTATGATTGGTCCTTAATCAATCCCACCCACCCTCCAATATAGATACATATATTGTGCAAGAGGCATGGCAATCGTATTAACCCTTAACTTCTTGAGAGGCCATTTTTGACTTATGAATGGCTCTTGAAGGCAAATCTATCCAAAAGTAAGGTCATAGGACAATTACAATAGGTGTCATTGTGTTCCTCATGAAATTTTCATGGAAATGGCGTTGATCCCATTCCAATATGAAAAGATGGTTGTTCACAATAAAGATTCTAAAGGCAAGATAAATTGATTATAACTAACTTTTCCCTTTGTTGATACAATATTATATATAGTTACTTAATATAATTTTGATTGAAATTTGTCATATTTCTATGGACTCCTTTTCTTACCTCAAAGTGCATATGTATTCTTAACATAATCTTCAAAGTTTAAACTATAATTTTATTGCATATTTTAATCACAATTTCTTAAAGTTTAATGATTCTAAATTGATTCTTAATTTATATGAAGATTACTAAATATTGCTGTTGTATTGATGTGTTATTAAAATCAATAGCAAGACAAATTCTTTGTGGTACCATAAACGTTGAGCTCTAAAAAAAAAAAAATTCTAGATATATAAAGAAATCACAACATGCTCCAGGAAGTTAAACATTAAGGGTTACCATGCACCCCAATAAAACCAAGGACCGCTTTACACTAGAGCTTGAGGGTTGCTTTACACATGTGACCAAGGGTTGTGAGGAAACATGTTTTAGGATTCTTCGTGGTCATGTTTTGGCCCACCCATCCTAGTAGGACCAACTAGAAAGCTAGTTCTTAATAGTCCGACACCACTCTTCATGTATGGTAATTTAAGCTTTGAGAAGACTTGGGTGCCTTCATGTTATTTCTCATAAACTTAGGGATTGGGACTAAACCCATGGTTTCCACTGCTTCAATTTAAGGATAACCTTAATGGCTTTCAAAATTTGCAGTGCACAAACGTGGTAATTATTGTCAATATCAATGTTGACGTTGCCTCTCTAGGAGTTCATAGCCACAACCTTATGCTAAAGGGCCTAGTTGAAGGCACTCACTTCTTCGCTTCTCATTCCGGCAACCCTCCGACCCTCCAACTTCATGTTTTGGCAAATGTGAGAAGATTGTCCATGCACTCCAAACCATCAACCTTACAACCCTACAACTTTTGATATGTAACACGGGAATGTATCTTCATTGGTTGAGTCAAAACAACCAGCCCAACAACCAATAGGGGCTTGATGTGGCATAAGTTGTGGCAATTGTTTCTAAGAGCCTGGGATGGAGGTAATCAAGGTTGCCATAGCCTCTCGCTTCCTATTGCAATTCTATGCTTGTGAACGACAACGAAGAAATTGAGTGTCATTCCCATCCCCAAGGCCCCTTGCCGTTTTTTAGCCCATTTCTATCGAGTTAAGCCACTCAAGCTTTGGAGAAACCGCAACCAATTTCCTTAAGGTCTTGGTTCCACCATAGCGAGGAGGAAAGGACATGAAAGCCATCGGAAGGAGGGAAACACAATGACATGTTCCAAGATGTTCTTTCATACTCCTCCAAATCTTTCTAAACATGAGACTCTTGCCTTGGAAGAAGTTTTTGCAATAAACATTCACACAGCCCAATCGAAAATCTATGATTAACTATGTTGGGCTTAATGAGGTTGTGTGAATTAAAGGTGTCATTATCAAGGTCATAGACAATTACTTGGATGGAAGGGGGTGAATATTTCTCACAAGGAACCCTTGGTGACTCTCGATCTCCCCCTTTCGCAAGGCATCTCCCAAACTCTCAATCAACAAAAGTCTCTTTCTTCATCCTCTTTCCAATTGGATTATCTTTCAATTTGGTCTCAATCACTCAAGGACCTTCCTTTCAAAGCGCTACTAGACTATGGTTAACATTGTTCTTTATTTTTGAATAATCACTCAATCGCTTTCTTTGGCGAATAGTTTTACGGAAGCACTTGTGTTTCAAATGTGCATTTGACACTTTGTTGATAATTTTAGTTACTCTCAAATTGATTCAATTTGACCCTCTTGCACATGGTACATCACTCCTTGTTTACTTTCTCTTTGTTTCCTCTCTCACACAATCATTAACCTCTCTTCATTTCAATTCATTTTCGCTGAGCTCTTAGGCAAACAAGTTCACATTTTTCATAAATTCAATCAATGTCTATCAACTCCAGATATCTCACATTCACATGCAAGTTCACCCTCAATTCCCATGCACTCATTCAACTACAACTCATTCACAAGACAATCGTTCACAATCCCATACACCAAGAAGATAGTTTAACCACCCGCTGGCAACTTCTATATAGACTCAAGATGAACAATAGGCTTTCTCACAAAGTCGCAATCCCATAATCCACGTGGCAATTGTTGATTGTTCGCTGAATAAAATTTAACTATTGACCTCACACAATCTCTGTGCCGAGGGAAACAAGACTGTGAGTTTATTAATGCGCTCAAGACGGTCGAAGAACTGCATGTTTTGCACCACCGCCCTTTGACGGCGAGGGAGATGATGATGATGGTACACGTAACCAACTACACGCTCCTAAGCCCATGATTATAGTTCTAACCGCTTACTTTCATCCATAGTTCACTGCTTTCAGTCCTCTACGTACAGTCGCCCTCAAAATATCACAAACATGTCTATAATGAAACTATCAACCTAAAATCTTGGCTCACATAACAAATAGTAAAGTTAGATTTGGATGGAACATCCGAGAACACTCCCTTGAGAGACATGCTTTTACCACAACCCCCACGACGGGGAAATGTAATCCATAGATTAGGGTTGTGACGTAATTGCGATCGTAAGCCGGGAAAGCAAGCCTCGTGGACACCAATAGATTCCCGGGATATGGCAACCCTTAGGGTCACTCTTGGCACACTTAGTTATTCCCAGGGCAAACTATATTATTCTGCTGCCATTCCTTGTCAGATGGAATATTCCTTTGACATAGAAGCAGGATCACGGTCTCAATTCCTTGGCCTGTATGCTTACATATATTGATGTTAATGAGTTGCCGTGCCCGAGATCCCGCCTTCTACTTGTCACTGCAGTCCAAATTCCCGATTTGTGAGCACGATGAATTATTGACTTCCGAATCCATTGATGGCAACCCTTTAGCCACTAGTAGGAAGGGTGGGTCTACACCACACCCGTAATGGCATTGGTCGGTGTCGTTTTGGACACTTTGTGTTAGATTGACGTGTCATGTAGATCTTTGCTCCCTTTCCAGCACTGTCTGGGGAGATTTTTGGACATAATTGGTCGATATCCTAGTGTTTTCAAATCCAACCAGTGTGCATGTGAACATCTTTCGGTTGTTTGTTCTTTAAATTGGGATATGTTCCGTAGATTCCTCTAAAATGATGGCAGTTTTTCCTTGAAGCCTTGAACTTCAACCAATTGTTTCTCAAACTCAACTCGATCGTGTTTTAACTAACAGCCGGTTCTCCTTGTTCGTTGATCAGCTGAGATCCTTAGTGTTCCCAAGTTCAACCGGTTACACATTGACATCTTTTGGTTTTTCTTTGTTAATTTGAGGTATAATGTCTAGATTCCTCTAAAATGACAAGTATGATTTCAACCGGTTATTGTTAATATTCAGCTCGTTCATTTGTAACTAGTGGTTGGTTTTCCCGGTTCATTGATTTCTAGCACCACCCGCATTTCAACCCTCAAATGTTGAGGTGGATGTTTCTTAATCTGGATAGTTACCTTTGCCCGACAATATCAACATCCACGTTTATGCTATAATCTTATGATTTTGGACACATGGATGGCTAAAGATTTTGTGCAAAAAAATCCTAATTTTATAAAGTTTTTCTATGTACGGCCAATTCTATCATAAGAGGTCCTCATTTTTAAAAAATAAGCTTCCAAATTGGAGTAAAATAATTTAGGCGATTTCGGGAAGATTTTGCCTTGGTTGCTTCAGCCTTTAAGGATTGATGGTTGAATGTTCACATCATCTACCAAGGGAGAGGGCAAACATGGGGAGGGAAGGGGGAACGCATTGATTCCTACTGTAGGGCTACATGACCTATGTGACCAAGTTATCGCTCCCTTGCCATCACCTTTGGAAATTTGTATTAATTTAATGCATGCTCTAATCTTCTCTATGATTGAACATGGCTTCTCTATCCACACTCTTGAATCAACCAAAATTTAGAGTTTGCAAATTGGAGTTGTATTTCATAGTGAATGGGGATCAACAAAAAACAAAAAAAACAAAAAAAAACACACATCTAAAACCCTTCTAGCTCAATTCTAATGGGTTGTAGTTTGGAGGGTTATGCGATGACAAGAACAACATTTCCTCTAAGATAAGCACACCTAAAATAAATAGTGTAATAAATGGGGGAGGAGAGGGTCTTTATGATCATTTTATAAGAAAGAGAATGTTCACTTTGATAATGAAGAAGTTATTCATATGGAGGCTTTGAAGATTATGAAGCTTAAAGTGGTTTCATAAGACACAATTACCCTAAGGTAGATGTGCCTAACTCAAACACAACAATACTACGAACATGTAAAAATCCCATGTAAAAACACAAGGAAGTTGTTTAATAACTCTTCTATGTAGTTCACTGCAAACAATCCAGTCTATAATTTCTTTGAATGTGAACAATTTAGAGTACGGCTATCAATAGTATGGAAAGATATAGAGAATCTATTGGTCACTTTGAAGATATGTCACAACATGCAATGATATTTTTCATGTTTTGGATGGAGTGTTTATTTATTGAACAGAAATCAAAGATGAATAGGTTGTCATAAAAGATAGTGGATGTTTTCTAAATCTATCCATAGATGGGATGTGATGTATCAAAGAGTGTATATGCAAGATGTCGAACTTCACGACAACAAGTGGTATCAACTACCCAAACAAGACATTTATCAGAAGCGACATCACAACGTGCAAGCTCATTGAATAGAAATGCATTGCTTCAACACTGGCTAGATAATGTGAAGTCAAATCAAGCAAGAGCTTAGATTTGTAGATGTAGAGTATGTTTAGATATTTTTGGTAAGCAAAGCAAGTCAGTAATCCTAGTTGGTAAGAAAGGGTTAGTTTTTATCTTATATTCATCATGAAAAATATTCAAAACTATAAATAAAAATCAAAATATTGGTTGCACCGATATGTGCAAGTGGGCATGCAACCAATTCTTAGCCATAGTCCCATCTAGGCAGTAGTTGGGGCAGTGGTCAATGCCTTGCCACACCAAGTCGCCCATGTGCGTTGCCTCCTAGCTAGGGCCACCGGTGTGGTAGGCTATGCAAGGGGGGGGGGGGGGAGAGGGGGGTGCCTTGCAGCCAGCTTGCAAGAGCACATGTGGGGCTTTGTCCCCAACTCCCTAGTTGGCTGTCGCATGTTGCGGTGTCGCAACCCTTGCTAGCTCCCCTTACCTATCTTGGTTGTTTTTCATTCCTAGCAAGGGTCATGAGCACTAACCTTGCTAGCTCCCCTTAACTGTTTTGGCCAATTCTCAATTTTAGCAAGGGTAACGAGCACTAACCCTTTGCATCCCACCCATGCAAATGATTAGCTCCCAATACCTTGGACCTTCAAGCTCATAGGTGGGTGACCAACCCTCTTACACATGCATTCGGAACTCTCCCCTTAATAAGTAGCCAATAGGTTGATGTGGACTTCCATTCATGGAAGTCTAGTCTTTAGTTGATCATTGCATTACCGGAGCAACACTACAACAACCCAAAGCATATTTGACAACTATGCCCCCACAGTGGGCCAATGCCCGTGAAGGCCGTGCCTTTCGGCCTCTGATGGGTTTGGCCGGCCACGCCGCCTCACACTTGTAAGCCTCTAGGACTTTGGGCATGGCCCCTACCCCACCGTCAAGTAACCTTTTGTCTCTCTCCTAAGAGTTGGGGCCAAGTAAACATTTTTCCTTAGCAGTTGGAGCCGGAAGCCCCCAACAACTTCAGACCTTCGTAACTTCATTGTATGATCCCTGATTCTATCAAACGACCACTCCATCGACATTTATTATTCTTGCAAATGAAGATGAACCCCTCATTTGCCTCATTTTGGCAAGTATTGAGGGAGTTATGGTTGTTGTAACCTTCATGGTCCCGGGCACCACTCTCATGTCACTATTGTCCTAGGACCATGTCCCTAGGCAACACCCCACTCAAATTGCCACATCTCCTAGCTCACACATCTGATTAAGGGTGTTCTTGAGCATTTTAGAATTTGGACGCCATAAGCTACCTAATGCTCATGGCCTTGCCCTCGTGACTTCTAGTCTCCATGGATGGGAGGCATTTGCAACACCCATGTCCCTCTCTCCAATGGTACCACAAGTCCCGGGTGTCACTCCGGGGTCCCCCTTGTGCCCATGGTGCGCGGGCACTCCTCATGAAGAGGTGCGCGACATGCGGGGGGCTTTGAACCCGGGGGATTGGTTGGCTGGGTCGTTGGTCCCCTTGGTGTGGTAAGGCTTTCAGCGAGGGCAACAATACTAGTGATTGCAAGGTCTCGGATGTTGTGAGAACCAGTCCAGAAAAGGAAAGGGCAAAAACTTCATATGCCTGCAAGAAGACAACCGGATTTGTAACAGTTTCATGCATGCCCGGAGGTAACTTTTACCATGGCCACATTAGGGCCAATCACCGATTATGGGCAATACAAGGACTCCTTTTAGATAGGGAAAGTTTGTTTCTTTTTTAAAATATATTGCTAGCAGTAAGGATTTGTAACCTCATTGGATGTAACGTACTGTACTTTTGCGAGTGCATACAAGACAAGAACTCATATCAAGATGGAAACTCTCCCATTTGAGTACACTAGATAGTCCTATTAGTGTCGGTGAAACAACCAACTTGGGTCACAATAATCATCTATCTAATCACGATGGTATTAATGTGAACCTACATCTTCAATCTGTATGTAATTGCACACTCAATGTTGGACACGATGGAAATGGTGGAAGTTGGAGACCCTGAAAGACAAACCGAATAACAGCCCAGCCCAGCCCACAGAAGTTACCTTAACCCACCAAGGATTGAGTCGAGTGACAAGCCAAGCCGTGCCTTGCTCGACACTTTGTCCAGTGGCATAAGGGAGTTGCAATAACATACATGGTGGAGCACTGTCCATAGCTTCTCAGATTGGATGAGGCCATGGTGGCAGCACATGGGCCGGAATACTATCTATCATTGTTTATTTGCACGCTTGTGGAGAGAGGCTCTCATGCAATTTTATGAAATATGCCAGGGTGGAGGTGGAGCCGGTGTGCTAGTTTGTTAAGCGTTTTTTTCTTTCGGATGCTCGATCGGGCCACCTCATTCATTATGATATGCGAAGCGTGAAGAAGTTGTCTCGGCGCTCCTTCAAATGGGTCCCGAGTCGTAAGGGCCACTTCACACATGAGCCAAGAGCCGTGACCTTGTAATGGTGAGGATCCTTGACTCTCATCGAAAGGCCGTACCGTGGGTGTTGGGAAAGCCGTTTTATGTAGTCACGGGCCCTCAAGCATAGTGTGCAGTGAGAGTGGACCATGTTGCAAGACCATTGCATATTTTGTTTTGCGGAAAAAGAGAGGAGGGTTTGGTTCAGTGTAATATGTTTCAAACTCTATCAATTTGAGAGAATTACTTGGTGGGGTTTGTCTATCATGGAATTTGTTTTGGAATTTGCCCCGCGATCTACCCTGAAATTTGTCATGCTGGAATTTTTTTAAAAAAAAAGGTCATGGTCTCTTGAAGTTTGCGTCAGGCCCACCTGTTGGAGGTGGGCATGACGAAAGTTCCGGGAGACCGTGAAACCTTATCCATAGTCCGCCATGTATGACTCCACGTAGACTTGTCATTTATGAAGTCTTCTTCGGGCCTTTAGGCCTTCACCTTCGTGTGTGAAGTGAACTTGAACAATTTTTGTCCTTTTGACCAATGAGAGCTCTTAGATTGTAATGGTCACGGGCCTTCAATCTTTGTGTGTGAAGTGGCCCTAAGTCCCAAGTCACATGAGGTCAATCCATGCAATCTCCACTGTGGAGAGCATGGAAGTTGGGACTTACCACTTCACACGAAGTCCCAAGTCCCAAGTCCCAAGTATGACATGGATGCACTTTCTAGAGGCGAAGCTTGAGACTTGTGTTGCAAGTTGGGTCAAGGGAAAAGCTTGGCCCAACTCTCAACCCAAGTGTTGTGAATACTTTTGCATAAAGTAATCAAGATCCAATTTTAATGATATTTAACCATTTCTCAGTGCCTACTTGAGGCTCACAAGTTGGGACTTTGCTTCCATGTTGGGGCTTGGGAACCCCGTGTGAACCAACCCTCAATAATCCATGACAACACTTAACGATCCTATTATTGTGAGCAATAATAATCTTCTACTTGAGCCCATGCTAATTTTCCTAATAAGAAATTATATGGGTCACATGAATTTTCAACCCACATTACAATTTCGGTACAAAATCAGCATCGGCCACATTAATCATTTTTCTAGAAAATTAGCATAGATGATTATTTGATTCGGTGCTACTTTTGTCCTGTAAATGAATTCGAATGTGTTGGCCGGAAATCTTCATGAAGAGTTAAGGGAAGACCTGGGGTCTTGAACCCATGTCAATTCCACCTTGACTAGAAAATTAGTGTGGCTCACACTACTTTTCTGCACACACTAATAGGAACACTAATAGGACTATTTAGTGTACAAATTATTAGGTCACTTATTGTATGTGCGGCTTAATAAATATAGGTTCCCATTTGCGGCCGCATTTGGATGGGCTGGGCCATCTTTGGGCAAGTAAGTTAAGCATCATACGCTAATTTAGATAAGGATAGCATGGGACCCACATATTTATGGATGTGCTGGCTGGTGGGCCCCACGTTACATGTCATCAGGTGCTAATACGATCTAATGGAATTAAAGTCTATCCGGTTTTACACTTTTGTGTTCGGTTGCCAACATTAATTGTTTGGGCCCAGAACTTTAAGGAAAGGGGACATTCTTGTATATGAGCATACATACATGATACCTTCACACATCCAACATAAATGCCCTGAAATAGTATGCAGCCCAAAGGTTTATTTAGAGCTTTCAGAGTCAGTTATGAAGACTCCAAATTAGTCTACCCGAGGTCATTTGAAATGATGAATTAGCAACAAACGGGTCTCTAGGGATTAGTGAAGTTTTTATGTTGGATGGATGAGGGGTACGTTAGCATACGATAATATCCTCTCTCCAAACTTTTATGTCTGCCAACCCCAGTTTGGGCTTACCCAAGTTAGTAACGACAAGCTCTTAGTAAAGTGAGGTTATTGGAGTTAATGATGAAGAGAGTGGGAAATGTCTCTAGTTGACGGGACAAAACTAGCCAGGTGACCACATGCCTCTTGTGCTCCAAAATCAAATAAGAATGTAAGGCGGTTTTCCCTTGTTTTCAGTGTTATCGGACATGCTTGAAGGGGCTAGGGCTAGACACCAACATGAGTTGGGGCCCCACAAACATCACCCAAGGTATAAACATGGTGAACTATATTATAGTTTGTTTTGTCTTTCTTAAGATTGTTTGACCCCGCGGTTAGCATCAACAACCTTGAAGTTGTCTAGAGTGACACACTTGAGATGAATTAACCACAAATTTGTGGGGGGTCAAGTTTTCACTAGATTCCCTTTCCTGTGGCAACAATTGTGGGGCCCAACTCAAAGGGGTGAGTCCCTAGCCCTAGCTGCTTGAAGGGGCTCCCAATATCGGTCACACTCTTTCGAATTTAGACCCACCATGCTTCTCAAGACTATGTTGCGCTCGAGAAACTCTCGAGCCTCCTCATTTACCAAGGCCTAGTTCATAGGAGCACCCGGACAAAGTGTGGACATTGACACCCCAACCAATCGTTCGTCCCCCGACAACGCTTCCACATCATCAAGCTGTTATGTGGGCCGTCTAGTTCGTCAAATACAGCTTAAGGCATGTCAACAATCTTAACCCTTAAACGACAATGCAAGCCCCACGGGCTTGGTATTATTTTGGGAGAACCTTGTTCAAAACTTCTACTTCATTGCACCAAATGGGGTTTTTAGAATGCCAAATCGAGCACCTTAGCAATATCTATATTTCTTTAGAATAGAGCTTATGTAAATTAATTGGTTAATCATGCTTAAAATGAATTTTAAAAGATGTTTTGGGTTTGATATCGGGAAAGCATATGTCCTTTAAGGGTTAACTAGCCCTAATTGAATAAACACGAGTGTTCCTTCTCTCGAGAAATTTGAAGCCAGTCCCCATGCAACACCCAAAGAATCTCCATCTTGTCCGTTGAACTAGCTACATTGGTTGATGACATGGCAAGTTCACAAAGTGGACAAACCCTAGGTTTGAAAATCGCACTGGATAAAGTTGTTATTTTAATCATTGACCTTTGAAGATTGTTTGTCCATGCACTCCTACTCAATCACGGGTCATATCGGAAGATGGGAAGGCTTGTCGATAAGAATGGAGATCGCTTCAAGAACATTTAAGCGATTGCTTATGTGATTGTTTAAAGGAAAGAATAATTGTCAATTTGAAATCTTATAACGAAAATTTACATAAATCTGGACACGCCACAAATGGGTCATGTGATGCCATCATGATGGTTCCATATTTGTGTAATTACTGCCTTGGTTTGTGTGCCTTTATAGTACAGTAACCTCCCGATTAAGTACGCACCCGTTTAAGTATGCATGCTGGTTAAGTGTGCAATTTTTTTTGACAAAAAATCAGGGTTCATATTTTATTGTTTGAACATGCCATGCAAAGTCATTTGCCGTGAATGCATGAACTTTTTACGCTTGACATTCAATGATAATCTGTTAACGTTTCGCTGAAACATCTCAAACTATCGTTACAGTTCATCATACATATGTGCAGCTTTTGTTTGAACATCGGAGCAAAGCAATTGGTCGTCGATGTCGAGGACAACGTTGTGTAGAGCTTCAAAGCCTTTGAAGTCGGTAGCACTTTCAGATTCAACAAATGTCTCGATAGGTTGGATTTCGTCATCGATAGGTGGTTCTTCTTCAATTTGCATCGTTTCCAAAACTTCTGCATCAACGTCCTCCATCATAACAACACAATATTCTTCGTTATTATGGAGATCAACGTCCACAACCATGGATGTGGTTTGAAGCAATCCGTCAACATTCAAGCAAAGATTCCAAACTATGTGCAATGAATATCGAGGACTCCTCCGATATCTTTTGGTATATACTAACATATATTTTTGGTGAGCCCAAACAATACAAGTTTAGGATCATTCATCAGGTGAAAAATGGTTTGGAACCGTTGCAAAATTATTTGCATGGGAAGGATGAGATTGTACATTCAAAGGAACTTGCCCACAAGGTCATTGTGGAGGCAGACGCTAAACCTCCCCCTACGAACTTTTAGGGGGAGTTGGATAGGGGTGAGGGCCAACGATCCGGCACCCTTGGGCAACCCCCACAAAACATATCTAAAATTTTCAAATATCCACCAAAAATTGGTGCCCGCTCCGCCCGACTTTGAAAAATGAAATTGCCCTTGCATTCTTGAAGGCCACTTGTTCATATAACCCATATTGAGTGGACTTCATATTCAAGGTCCTAAATCCAATATATGTGTTCACTTCCATTGAGTACGTACGCCATTGATTGGGATTTCATTTAAAAGTGAAACTGCCAATAAAACATATAATTAGCTTGGAAGTCTAAAATATTACAAAACCCTCATTAGCACCGAGGTTATAATTTTTGTGACTTACCATTGAAAGGGTCTTAGTCATTCTAAAATGGAACTAAAATTAGTGTTTTATTTTGAGCAAGTTTATTTTATAATGTTTTAGTCAATGCCATCTATTTCCACAAGTATATTTACATATTCAAACTAATAAAGTGTGACTGAATGTAATTAAGTGTAGATGACTGTATTAGAAGGTAATTGAGCGCAAGCCCTAGGTTTCTACAAGTATTCATACACATCCAGACTAATTAAGCCCGATTAAGTGCAAGTAAGTGCATTTAGCCTAATTAAACATGTTAATAGTAAGAAGATATAGCATTGTGTAACTCCAAATAAGTGGCGCTAAACATAATATGTACCGTAGTAACCGTAGTAACCATGAATTTTGCCCTTCCTATCAAGTTAGCCATTGGAATATTTGCATGCTAGATCACATTGACACTTTGTGACCATTTTGATTGGTCATACGTGAGTCTACATTTGGTAAGAAAATGACATTTACATGTTTTGACATCTTCTAGAATTGAAACAATATCAAAATGTCAACAACATTGTTTTAAAAAACTTTTCTTTGATTTTTAGATGTATTGTCAATGTATTAGATACATGAAAGACCTTGAGCTAGTTGGTATCTTGACTTCTATAAGTACAATATATAGTCTTATTATTGTAGGCCACAATAATTTTCTAGAGCCCAAACTCGTTTCGTATTGACAATCAATGTGGGCTACATAAATTTTCAACCCACACTAAATCTCTCATAGAAAATTAGTGTGTGTGAGTATTTTATTTTGTGCTACTTTTGTCTAATAATCAATATTCAATGTGTTGGTTAGAAGTCTTCATGAAGACTTGGGTTAAGACCCAGGCAATGAACAGGGAATACCGAACTTTAGTTACGAGCTAGCCGAAATTTTTTGGAGATTTCCGAATGAGATCGCAATGATTCGGACGAGATACCGACTTAAAATTGTTAAGGTCGGAAATTGACCAGTTCAAATGAGAAAAGATCGGCAATATAGCCGGTTGAGGCATCATATTTTAGGATATTTACTGAGCCAATTTTAAAAATCTAGGCAAGTAGCCGAAGGGACTAGGGATAGGGCGGAAATTTCTACTAGGGTAATATTAGAGTCATGACTCATAAGGTCAAGAACCATGGAGGCTAATTAATTTAGAGTTGGTTCCGTTCACTGGGCCGATTAGGGTTTTGAGGCTCTAAGCACCCAAGGACCCTCTCTCACGAGTATAAGGAGTTTGAGTCCCTTGTGCAAAGTGTCTCACTCTTCTACTAGGATTTCTCTTTGTGCTCTTTCGCTATTGCTCTTCCGCTTCTGTTTGTTTCTGCATCCACCTGCGGCGATCCACCTGCGATCTAGTTGGAGACATCTGTTTCAGAGGTCCAGTTCGGTGCGGTGATCCACCTGCGATCCAATTGGTGACATCTGTTTCGGAGGTCCAGGGTGAAGGTCCACTTTGGAGGCCCAGTTCGGTGTGGTAATCCACTGCGATCCAGTTGGAGACATTTGTTTCGGAGGTCCAAGGTGAAGGTCTAGTTCGGAGGTCTAGTTCGGTGCGGCGATCCACTGCGATCCAGTTGGAGACATCTGTTTCGGAGGTCGTGAATCTCTTGAAATCTTGTAGATAAGTCTTGAAGAGTAGGAAACAAACTTGTGCGGAACCAATGCTCGTCTCATGGATCTCTTGAATCTCTCACAACGATTATGAGACTTCATAGTGACATCACATTGCAGTTTTGTGCATGGCGCTGTGAAGTACAGAGCGTGGGATGAAGTTTAGGGTTTAGGGTTTAGGATTTAGTGTCCAAAATTTAATAAAAACACGAGTGAGAAACAGATTTGGGAGTAAAAATTTGGAAGCTATGCTTAGAATTGCTTTAGAGGGACCAAATGAAAACTTTAATAATATTATTGAAGAGGCAATTCCTTTGTGGAAAATTGGAACCAAATACCGGTATATAATCCGTTATATACAAATCCTTCACGTTATGTGTCTTCTGCAAGTGATGCATCTTGTTCATATAAGTTCAACTATGTTTTCTAATTTAGAGGATACGGATGTTTAAAAGTTGCATGTATTGTTGTACTAATTAGCCTCTAAATAATGTATGAACCCTTTTTGGATTTATATTTCTTTTAAAGGCTAAATCCTTGGCCCCAAGTTGGTGGGAGCTTGGCAAGTTTCAAATCCTTCCAAGGATACTTGGATTTTCTATCAACACAAATTCACCCCTTTAAAAGCATAACACCAATTTTTTTTACTATATTTAAGAAAACAAATCCGACATACAATACAAATCTTCGGAAACATATCGAAATGAAATTCAGAAAGTCGGAAAATTACCGAATGGTAAAGTTAAACATCGGTTTTTAACCGAGAATAAAAATTGGATTTAGGTAGCTTCCGAGCAAAAAAATAAAAATCCGAATGTCTTTATAAAAGATCGGAAATGTACCGATTTTTGTATAAAACTCCCCGGATTGTGGACCCAGGGTCTTGTCCGAGGGGTCAACTCTTCGTACCACATACAAAGTAACGTGAGTGTAAGAAGGGTATTTATTTGAAGCATTAGTGTACATAGTATACACAAGGGAGAGGTGTTATTTTTCTCTAAAAAGGCTATAGAATTTTTCCAAAGTAAACGTAGATGTACAAAAAGAGGACCCTAAGATGCAGAGAAAATTTCACATTGGATGTGCTAGTTTCATTTATTTTTTGTTTTCATCCATTGTTGTCATGTGGTCATAGTCAATAACTATCATGTATGTTCTTGTTAGGGTGTGCATTTGGGTTCTAGGTTTTTATAAACTAGAGGCTCTTGGAGCACTCATGGGCTTCCTAAACATATGGTCTTTGGATTATGGCTAAGTTATTGTGCTCTTGTCTTTGTTTGCTTCATAGAATCGTTGAATTACATGCTATGGATGAAATTTACTTTTTGAGTGGAAAGTGATAGTAGATGGTAAGTGTAATAATGGCCTATTAAATCCATGATTTATAATTTGTATATGTAGTGGAGTCATTTATCGCATTAAATTGAAAATCTTAGTATAAATACATGAGTCAATTTCATAGCGTGCCGTTAGTATGTATATACTTGTTTATCTCTATAACCTTCTCGTATGTAGGAGGTTTGATTTCATAGTAACCCATGCACATCATTTAGGTTTCCAATGAAGAATCCACCCCCCATGGAGTCTTGGACCCACATAATTCCACCGTGACTAGAAAATTGTGTGGCCCACACTAGTTATTTCCACGTTAATTTTTCCGTCCACACTAATAGGACTATTTAGTGTACTCAATGTTTCCATGTCAAAGTAAAATTGATCCCAATAAAACATTGTCTTTACCATGAGTTGACCCAAATACTTCATGTGAGAAAAATAATATGGGTACAAAAGAGTTATGCGGAAAGTGCCTTGAAGAAAGACAAAACCATGGGTTTAATCCTTCTTTAAGAGAATTCTATATTAAGAGCTTGTTAGTTCATCGTGTCTTGAAGTCTATTGTGAGAGCTAGGTGAAACTCCTTGGATCTCTTCTTGCCAACATAAAAACTAAGAGGATATCAAGATCTAAAACAGGGTTTCACCATGAGACTTACCATCTTAAGGTAGGAAAATAGAGAACATTAAAAATAAGTTGATTTAGCCATAAAGAGTGGCTTCGAATCGTGCAATATTTTTTGAAGATGGAGTAAAAGAAATGATGAGGAATGCAAAGTTATTCTATAATTTTCTTCCCTATAATTAATTAGTTACATTTTCCCAAAGAGGCAAGTAAGTCAAACCCCCTATTTATATAGTAGAAGGACCCTGATTTGAGCATCAAGATATCATACTCTACATATAAATGCGCACAAAATTGTTAACTCAATGACACCCAAAAGTGATCCCAAGTGGTTTGAAGCAAGACCTATCCGGCCTACCACTGCATCTTTTTCAAGCCACCACTTTTAGAATAAACCATTTTGGGTCCGCACAAGGATCATTTTACTCCTAGTCTAGTACACTGGTAGTGGTTGTTTACTGTTTATTAGTTTCTTTACCTTAAACCCTAGATCAGCCTATGCAAGGCTAGCTTGGCCCACCCAATCTAGTATGACAAGCTAGAAAGTCAAATTTTAACCCCTAACTTCCCAAACAACCCATTTTAGGCTGATGGATGATTTTTTCCCTACATTAATCCCACCTAATTCATTCATCTGCAATCATGGGCATCTACCAATAGACACATGAGTTATGCAATTTGGAGATGATTAGAGTGTGGGACAAAAAGTCACAATGAAAAGTGGTCATGTTAATGTTGTGTTGGGAGCATGTGTGAGGGTGTTGACTCCAATCAATGGGTGCCACTCCAATGTAAACTTTGCATGAAGATCAAAGATGTTTATTTTGGTCAAAGTGAATGTTTTTGGAAGTTCATGCAAGAACGGCCTTTGTGCTCATATTGATAGTTCACTTTAGCATTTGGATGCTCTTTTATTTGAGGGAATTCATTGTATATATGTGGTTAGAAATATGGGACAATTTACTTACTCCAAATGCAAGGTGGCTAACCTATTGTAGTTGCCCCTTCATAGGCTTGGGAACTTAAAGATTAATAGCTTGGCACTACTCTTTAACCATGTTAATTTTAAGCCTTCAGAAACTTGGATGACTTTATGCATACGCTCTCAAAATCACGTTTTTAGCCAATTCAAGTTTGATGCCAAGACTTTACACACACACCTCTAATGATGAACAAATTCTAACTCTCTTAAAACTCTTTTGGTTTGGAGACCTCAAATGTTTTTATGATACCGTATTTGCCTCATAAAAATGAGTGCATGTGGCCTCATCCCACCAACAATACATTAGTAAGCATACTAGTGCCAAGAAACTATTGGAGCATAAAAATGCCAAGCGTCATGTGGTTCAACTTGTAGTTAGCTTGTTGAACATCAATGTAACTTAGGCATGGACCTCTTAATAATGTAAGTGGCATGACTATATTGGAAATGACACTATATACTCTATGGTGCCATTTTCTAAGTTGAATTAACTAAAAATGCTCATTTTTAACTACAAATGGTCTATGACAATTTCACCTTCCTAATGAATGAGTTTATGTAGACATCACAAATCCCTAGCCAAGTTCTTGATAGGTACAATCCATCAAATATGTCTACTTTACAAACTTTGACAACATCTCAATCGTAAACAAAGGAGCTAATATTTAATTCTTCTTCATTTTGAAAGTTTGAGTATATAAGTAGGTGCACCTATTTTGATTAAATGTAGATGACGCTAATTCAGTTAGCAATTGTGATTCATGACCAAAGAATTTGAAATTTTAAAAATTGGAGTAGAGGAAGGTGTTGCTCGAGTCTGTCACCTGGATAATTCCACAGAGCTGGAGGTGTCCACATTAACCTTACTATGGAGTACCTCAGTGCAAGGAGAGTGTTGCACATTTGATAGCACCAATGTTGATCACAATCACACCAGAGCAGATTTTCAAGCCTTGTACAAAAGCAAAAGCCATACAAACACACATTTCTCAGGAAACCATACAAAAGACTTTTAAAGCAAGTTTACAAGCACTTGACATTTTACAAAACATGGTTCGCCTAAGTTTGGCAACTACCATAAACTTATCTAAATTCTGAAAAGCTCAGCAGTACCTAAGACATAAAAAGGCACTTTTCTCTCTACACCTAATAGGATATGACACAGACAATTAGTGTGAGATGACTAGCACATCCAAATTGTGCTTGTAGCCACTTTTCTCATATTTTTTGGAAATCATATGAATATCCTGTTCATTGTCGAAGTGGAGATTCTCGAGTTTGTTTAAATGGTCGTACAGATGCCCCCAATTATGTGGCTATTGAGCCTAGAATGGCTCACAAGTTTTGAGGACATAGTTCAATCTCTTTTCAATACGTGTCTTTTGATATCCATTCACCACTCAAATACACATGTCCATTTAAGGTGAGGCTTCAAATTAGGCAGACCTACCTTATAACATGCCAAACCCCTGAACTGCTCAGCCAAGAGTTCCAATCAAAGAGATTTAGTATTGTAGTCAGTGCTCAACTGACCATTAAACCCATGCTGGGTTAACATCTCAGCACTGGCCAGGAAATGGCTTGCTGCATCAACTAATTGAAAACTGAGCATTTTCATTGCCACAACCTTTCACCTTTGATGGTATCACTTGAAGACCTTTTACTTATTCCTCTAAACAGCTCCTACTGATCTAACATGAGCCAGCTGAGACTGCAAAAAGTGTACATGATGCTACTTGACTGTCAGTGTGCAGTACATCAAGGACCAGAAGACTGATGCAAAGAAGTGCCTTAAAAAATCGGTAACTTGACATATGGAACTGTGTTTAAATAGCTTGGGAATCTGAAAATGTGAAAGGTGCGAGTTTCACCCTATGTACTAGATTGGTGGTGTTGCTACTAAGGAAAGGAGATGCAGTGAGTAGGCAATGAAGCATCCCAACATGGCACCAGCAGCTACCTGCAGTAACAACGCAGTTAAGTCAGGTCTTCAAGGTGAGGCCAACTGATCACTCTGGTTTTTCATACAAATAAATTAGTAGCAATAGAGTTATCCTTGAAGTCTCTCAAAACCCATGGTTTCGTAGGAAGTTTTGGCCCACTTTTGAAATTTTATAATCTTTGAGGAGTGTTTAAGCAGTGTCCAACCCCAATTTTAGTGAATTGTCATGGAAAATTTTTAATGACACCTAAAGAGGTGCTTGCGAAAGTTTAATATCAAATTCATTCTTCTCTAGCTGTCTTTTGGCCAAAGTCAACCACCTCCCCTTCATTTCACTAGGATACTGCCACCACTTAAACACTCCTTAGATATTATATAATGCCAAAAGTGGACCAAAACTCCCTACCAGACCATGAGTATTTGAGAGGCTTTAAGGAGAACTCTAATATGTACACATTTCAGTTCGCGTTAATAATCATGTCCAGTTTAAACAGCTCCACTGCACTATGGATGAATCAGTCCTCAAATAAAGATGGACCCTGAAGACTGCAACAAACCAAGTGCTTCATTTGAAACTGATAGTCCCTCCAATGTACTTCTCAACCATACAATCACAATACCTGTGGAGGGGTATGCCCAAGAAACTCCCTTAGTGGTCGGGAATCAGATAAAGGGTGTTCTGGTGGCAGCTCAAACACAATCTGGTTGAGAACCTACAAAGAGGCCACATAAATCCACCAATTAGCTCTTACTAACCTGGGACCCTCCAAAGATCTCATGTCCAACACCTGCACTTTGTAATGCAAAAGTATGTATGTACATATACATGTCAAGAACAGTGGAAGCCATGTGTTACCGGTACCTGTAGACTTCTCTAAATGAACAACTACTTCTGTCAGGATTACAAGAACATTTCCTGGCTACAACATCTACATGGGTCCACACACTCAAGAAAATATACAAAAACCCTAAGTTTATAAATCCTGTAGGAAGATGCAAAGTTAACCCAAGAAAGTCAGAAGGAAACAAATGCATGAACTACGAATTCAGGGCAGAATGAACCACAATAAGGACGTTAATATATGAAACAAAACCTCCCACATAACATGAAGTGGTCAATGAGTACTATCAACTCTCAGATGGCTGCAGCATTTGTTAGAAGTGAAAGAATAGTATGATATGACAACAGGGTCGAGGTACAAACCTCAGCCTGCCGGCCAGCTTGCAATCGGACACCTGAAGCATCATACATGACCTGAACCACCACAGGAAATGAATTGAGCACAAAAATAAAACCGCACGCCCTCGTCGCATGACCTTATCTCAACAACAGCCAGAATTCTGCTAATCATACCTGATAGGATGTGCCACCAAATAATTTGTATTGGATACTGGGTGTTCAATCATCTAGGATGTCTACTAACAATAGTATATTATTGACTGAATACACAATGCCCCACAAAAAGTATAAGAGCCATGGATGATGGCAAGCTGAATATACATAAGTAGCATCTGACACAATGATCTCCTAAACAAGGAGTGCATATCATTAAAAACAAATTGACTTCATAAATTCCAGTAGTACAGGGTGACCTTAACCTATAGTGATACTTACGTTGATTATGCTAATCAAAGCTAGATACACTGAAGATACCATCTCTGGCACTTAAAACAGTTGAAATTCCAAAATGGTCAATGTTTAAGAAAGCTTACAACACTGGCCAGCACAAAGGCTATGGCAAACAGAGACCCATCAAGTCCCTCACGCAAACCAACGGCACAAGCAAGGCCCATCACAGTAGCAGAGTGAGAGGAAGGCATTCCACCAGATCCGTACAACTGCCTCACATCCCACCTATTTTCTTTGTACCTGTTCATCAGCCCAATCAAATGTTTCTTATGAGCAGAAAGGACACAACAGTCTTGTCATTTTTCATCTGTGGAGGGTGTACCAACAAGATGGGAACATGGAAATAAATGGAACATGTACATTCCACTGTCCTCTTAGACACAGCCATGTGTCAAATATCACCTTTCCATCCCCCACAAGCACATAACAGCAAACATATGTCAAGCCCATTCACTCAACAATCAGTGCTAAAATTGTGTCGTCAGATTCTTGATTCCACCTTGACTACAATTCAGTCACAGTGAGAAGCATATGCTATTTCGTTCCTGAATATAGTACCAAAGGTCAGGCTATTTCAAAGGTGGAAGCTAGCGTATGACTGATGTAAGTTGTATGCTATCAGAATATGGACTAGCCACATTGTGCTATACATGCACAAGCTTGAGAGCAGATGCAATTTCCACATATGCTTTGGCACTCAATGTGACATCCAACATCAATCACCTTAGAATAAAATGGTCTCTGAGGTCAAAGAGTAGATTCAGAATTCACCAGCTGCATAATCACCTCCCAGCTACACAACAATGATCTTCTTAATTCTTCTAATGAACCATGACCCGATTCCCAAGTCAAAGTGCACCTTCAAAGAAGACAAGAAACAGGGGACTGTCACTCAGACAGAAAGACCACAAGCTTGTTAAGTCCCGTTTTAGTGCAAGAGGCCTGCATACTGTAAGGCAGACAGGAAAGGGAACTGATGTAATTTGTAACCTTCACATGCTATCGGAATTGAGACTAGCCACATTGTGCTGTACATGCACAAGCTTGAGAACAGAATAATTTTCCATGTGTGCTTTGGCACTCCATGTACATCCAACATCGATCTACTTAGATGATATGTTCTATGAGGTCGAGGAGTAGATTCGAAATTCACCAGCTCCGTAATCACCTCTAGTTAAACAACAATTATCTTCTTAATACTTGATGACCCACAAACCAAATTCCAAAGCAAAGTGCACCTTCAAAAGAAGATGAGAAAGAGGGAACTGTTATTCACACAGACACAATGAAATTTGACAATGAACCACGACCCAATTCCCAGTCCCATTTTAGTGCAAGAAGCCCACATTGCACTATACATGCACAAGCTTGAGAACGGAAGAAATTTCCACATGTGCTTTGGCACTTCATGTGGCATCCAACATCAATCGACTTAGAATGAAATGCTCTCTGAGGTCAAAGAGTAGCTTCAAGATTCACCAGCTGCATAATCACCTCCCAGCAAAACAACAATGATCTTCTTAATTCTTCTAATAAACCACGACCCGATCCCCAAATCAAAGTGCACCTCCAAAGAAGACGAGAAATAGGCGATTGTGACCCACGCAGAAACAATACAAGCTTGTTAAGTCCCATTTTAATGCACAAGACAGAGAGACAGACAGGAAAGGAGAGTGACTCGTGAGCAGGGAGGACTGTGTCAACACTTACCAGGTAGTCAACACTTTGAGCGTCTGAGCCACCATGAAGGATATAAAAGCAGCAACAAGTGGGATGTTCGTGAATCCCGCATACTGTGCTGTACTCGCTGCTGCTGCCACCGCTGATTCCTCCACACCCCCTGCCGTCAACAACCTCATGGTTGTTGCCTGTTTTCTTCGACCCTACTCCCCGTGGATCCTGTTCCCGTTACGAAATTTGTGGATCTCCTGCCCCTGCCCTGCTCCGAGCTTGCTTTACCCTAACCCCTGTCTGTCCTCCCGCCTGGATTCAGCAAAAATTTGGCAAGCTCCGATTCGCGTGTCACAGAGCAATATGAGCGATGGAAACAACAGATTTACACGCAATTACTCCAGCTCGCTTTTCTACTTCGACCGTGCCGACAGCCATGGAAGCTCTCGTCTGCATCTGCACTGCTCTACTTGCTCTGCTCTGCTCTCTTTGCTCTCTTTGCGATGGTTCAAAGACGAATTGAATCTGCAGAGTAAGATCTTGCGAAAATTCCAAATCACAGTACAAATTTGTGAGGGAATGGAAAAGGGATTGTGAATCGAAATGGGTCCCTGCGAAAGGTGATCCTCCCGAGGGCGCGTGCTCGCGTCCCTGCCAAGAAACAGCATCAACTTCAGCATCCCCCGCTCGATCGCGTTCCGGCGATGATGCCCATATGCCCATACCCGCCACAAGACATCCTATGCCGGGCCACGCTGGATCTGGGCCTTGACTCTTTGACGATACCCGGCGGATATTTCATAATCGTGCTGGATGACAACTTCTGATCGATTTCCTTGACCTGGTTTATATAATCAATGTTACGGGTGGCATTGAACTAAGGAAAGTGGGTTTGTGGGCCTTATGTGGTCACGCTTCTTAATTGGACACCTAAGGTATGTTAGCATATCTACAATGAAACACATGCAAACAACATATGTAAATTCAGATCTCTCTGATTCAGTTATGATTATCATAAGGGTATGTTTGTTGACTATTTTGAACTAGATGCATAGGTCCTCTCAATCATGTTCACTATTGAGTGTAATGTGGTTATTATGTTTGAAGACACAGTCCAACATCTTTTAAACATGTATCTTTATGATGTTTATGATGTTTATTCGTTGATCCTTACCAAACCACATACCAATCAAATATTAGGGTTAGATTTAGGGAAATGGGCCACCGTACACCTTTGAGTGGTATATGGCAAAGGCTTGTAGACATGTGCTACAAAAGAAAAGACTTGTGTTACAATGAGATTGCCCTAATATATGTACAACATATGTTTATCATTGTAGGCAGTAGTATAGTAGATGCCATTGGGAGGGTTTATGTAATCATTTAAATACATCAAAACTTATTTGTTTTGGATTCTTATGAAGGTGGTTTCAGCCTCAAGGGCCTTAACCTAGATCCCATGTGAACTTCGAGGTCAAGCCACCTTAGGCTACAATTGTACGTATTCAAATGGGTGGCCTTCCTAGCACTTCATTTACAATGCACCATGCCACTTGTAACCCACCCAATCACGGTGGGGGTGTATGGGTGAATTGGATATTTTTTAGTCAACCATGTGGAAACCTAGGGGCTCGCCCTTGGGGGAGATAAGTGCCGGCCAGTTTGTCCATAGTTGTTCAAGGTGTTCACCTTTGAAAGGAACCCGGAGGGTGGACTCTTCATTAGAAACCTAAATGGCATGCGTGGGTCATTATGAAATTAAGCTTCATGTATATGAGAAGTTTATAAAGAAAAACATATGTATGCATACTAATGGCATGCTACAGTTGGACTCGTGTATTTATACTACCGTATGCTTTTCAAGTTAATGTGATAAATACCTCCACTACATGTACAAATTATATATCATGAATTAAACAATGTTTTATTACATATAAAATCCACTTTCACTTTCCAAAGAGAAAGTCATTCAATGTTTTACATTCATAGCATGTAACTCAACGATTGATCAAACAAACAAAGGTAAGAGCACAATAAATCAACCATAATCTAGAGAGCAAAACTAAAGGAAGTCCATGAGAGCTCCAAGAGCCTCTAGTTGTAAAAACCTAAAACCCAAATGCAAACCCTAACAAGAAGACACATGGTAGTCATTCAAGACTATGACCATGTGAAAACAATGGATGAAAATGTGAAGTGGATGAAACTAACACATCTATTGTCAAAAAATAAGTATAAACCTTAGGGCCCCCTTTGTACATATACCTTTACTTCATAAAATTTAAAAGCCTTTTTATATGTACACACTAGAAAGAAAACAACACCTCTCCCTTACGTACACTAATGCCTCAAATAATACCCCTTCTTACACTCACATTAGTTCATACATAGTGTGAAGAGTCCACCCCCCCCCCCCAAGTCATTGGGGGCCCTTTAACCCTCATAATGCATGTTTTGGGATTGCATGTCGATGTAGACCAACTCAAAAGTGAAACAACACCATAATGCACGTTGGTGGCAACATCAAAGTTGTTATGAGCCCCCTAGGTTACCTTATGTCATTTAAGAATTTAGACTTGAACTTTCAACAACACCTACCATAGAACCTCATAAAGTTCGACACAATTTTGTTGATTTATTTAGTGAGAGTTTGTAGTGGTTGTATGGAACATGTGGAAAAGTTGATGAGGCATATAAAAAAGTTCAGTTTTATCAAGGAACTCATATGAATATCTTATCCACTATCAAGTTGAAGATTCTTGTGCTCATTAAATGATCATACATACCTCTCTTCTTCCCCCCCCCCCAATTATGTTGGCTATTGAACCTAGAACGGTTATCATATTTTGAGCATGCGTCCAATCTCTTTTAAACACATGTCTTTTTGGTATTAGTTTTTGGAGCCACAAAAAACCACATACAATCTAAATAGGTGTCCAATTAAGATAAGTAACCAAGTTAGGCACATCTACCTTAGAGCTTGCATTATATGTTTCGATCCATCAAGATACTTGTATTCATTCATTTCCAAAGTATTCCAACTCTGCATCTCCATGTTTGTCAAGGGGCTCCGTTCCCAATCATTGATCTAATAAGGGCGACTTCACACACGAGCCAAGAGTTGTGACCATAAAATTGTGAGAGCCCAAAAGAAGTGTCCAAAGGCCGTCCCAAGACACATCCAAAACCACGTAGTGTGGTCACAGACCTCAAGTGTAGTGTGAAGTCATATGTGACCGGGCCCTCAACCAAATGTTATTTCAATGATTTTCATTCATGAAGGTCCTCGACCATGATAAAATAGAATAAATCAATGATTGTGAGCGTTCGGAGTGCCATGATCTCCCAATAATTTTGTGTTAGGCCTACCTCCAAGAGATGGTTTTTGGAAATAGGTAAAGTAACCATGAAACATGATCTATTGGATGCCATGTAGGAACCCATGTAGACTTTACAATCCATCTTGCATTCACATACTCCGTTGGTCCCTCAAACGTAGAGTGAAGCTTGAACTTGGACCGGCTCCACCTTGTCCACCAATGAGAGTGCTTGAAATGCACCGGTCACGGGCTCTTAGGGCCACTTCACACATGAGCCAAGAGCTGTGACCTTGTAACGGTGAGGACCCTTGACTCTCATCCAAAGGCCATACCATGGGTGTTGGGAAAGCCATTTTATGTAGTCTTTGGCCCTCAAGCATAGTGTGAAGTGAGAATGAACCATGTTGCGGGACCATTGCATATTTTGTTGGCGGAAAAGAGGGGAGGATTTGGTTTAATATAATATGTCTCCAAGTTTATTAATTTAAGATAAGTACTTGGTGGTGTTTGTCTGTCCTGGAATCTGCCATGCAATATGTCATGCTGGAAAAAATATTAAAAAAATCATGGTCTCCCGGAATTTGTGTCAAGCCCACCTCTTGGAGGTGGGTCTGACGCAAATTCCGGTAGACCATGCACCCTTATCCACAACTAGCCATGTAGGACTCCATGTAGACTTTTCATCCACGAACTTTTCTTTGGACCTTTAGGCCTTCACCTCCTAGTGTGAAGTGAACTTGGACGGTCTCCGCCTTTTCGACCAATGAGAGCTCTTACATTGCCATGGTCAAGGGCCTTCAGCCTTGTGTGTGAAGTGGCCCCAACAATTCACAAATAGGTTGAACACTATCAGATGCATCTGAATAGTGCACTTTGCAATTGAGCCAATTTAGCTTAATTTCTCAATGTTGTGGGAAAACATAAGAATTTCCAAAAGACTGGATCATGTAGAGAACTCTTTAACATTTGTTCTACATTGTTGAAGTTTTGTCACCCGCAATAGTGTCACTCAGGGCCGCTTCACATGGGGTTCCAAGTCCCACTCATGTCAGCAATGTTATGAATATGGGTTGAGAGAATGCTCCCTTTGGAAATTTACAATAACTTTAGAACTTGGAAATAAATTGTGTTCTTTTTATTATACATTGTGAGATCAATTTTCAGATCGGCGAAAAAGCACTCATGTATCACACATGTACTACACTTATGCGAAACTGCTTAGTTATAAATAATAATAAAAATGGGTATATCTGCTCTAAGTTCATCTTCACATACTCATTATGTGTCTTGGAACCAACACATGATGAGTTAAATACACACTAACTTGGTTGTAGTGTAGACATATCCATTTCTAAAAAGTTGAGCAATTTTGCATAAGTGTAGTGCATGTGTGATATTGGAGTGATTTTTTACATGTGTGAAAATTGATATCACAACATTCAATAATAAAATCACAATTCATTTCCATGCTTTGAAATTATTGTAAATTTTCAAAGGCAAGATTTTCTTCCAACCCATATTCACAACATAGGTCAACCTATTTCCGATATTAAGTGGGAGACGGAAACTTGGGAATAATTAGTGCCCTTTTCAAGGAACCCAAATCCGTGCCCCTTTTTAACTTAGTTTTTTTTCCCATCATAGTGAATGGGACAACTACGTGTGTGATTCTTCATGGCTTTTCCATCACATGAGAAAATCATAGCTACATGTGTCGCAATTCACACCTTTAGGGGATTGTATGTATTTGTATTGGGGGGGGGGACTGGAAATTGGTTTGTCTACTCTAAATACCCTCATCATATGTCTTTAATCCAACACCTTGGCCAACCAATCATAGCAAAAGAATAAGAAGGAATTTTCTTGTCCTTAAAACCATGCCTATATTGTCATGTTTAGAACAATTTCTTTAGGTACGTGCCTCTCCATAACATTATTCAAATCTATAACAGTGTTCCATGGGACTAATAATATTATGCAAAATATTCCCCACATTCAGACTAAATGTGGGGAATATTTTGCATAACATTGTTAGTCCCATGGAACATTGATATAGATATGAATAATGTTATGTCCCTTGTAAGTGATTCTAAATTTCCTACATGGAGATGGGCTTCTCCCCTCCCTTGCTAGTTTAGTGCATTGGGAACTTTGGAAGCCCTAGGACCCTATTTTTTGAATTTGTGCCCTAAAGCTCGACAAAAGGATGCCCCCATGGTAACATGACAACGCAACTTAACATTTATAGGAAAATAATTTATCCAATTATGACAAGGTGCACATGGTTAAGGGAAGTCCTTCATTTACTTTGCTACGATTGGTTTGTAAATAGTTTAAACTTTATGACGATGTCTCTCTCTATATATATATCTATCTTAAGGATATGGATGTAAGTTATGATAGACTATGTGCAAAGAGAAATTTGTCAAATAAAATTATTTTTGCTACTCATGAGACAAGTAAAGATAGTTGATTACAATGTTTACATACATTTGAAGTACTTCATAATGGCTCTAAACTATTATTCCACGAATAACACTGTAAATATGGTGATGACGGGATATAGTTGGGACATGATTCACAAAAACAAAATCATCTTTGTTGTTCTTGATAAGTAGCAAAAAATAAAAAATAAAAAAGTTTTATTGAGCGCATTTAAGTGAAATTTTTCATAATGAAAATTTTGTATGGAAATCTCTAAAATCTAAATGTAATTATTAACATGAGAATAAATCAAATGTGACCTAGATTTTTTTTTTTTTCAAAATTCATGTCAAGAAAGAAGATGTGCAAGATAATTATAAGAAATAAGAGAAAGGAGGTGACTTGAAGAAACAACTTAGTGTTTAATGTAATATTAATAAATACTGTATTACCATAAATTTAAATATTATTCTCAAAACCAACAGAAGTAATAAGATGTAATAGAGTAGGAGGGAAAAAAACATATTTCAAATAAGAAGATAATGTGCAAAGATTTGTACTTTAAAATTATTTAAATTATTTAAAAAAAATCTTAAGGAAGATGAAAAAACAAACTGATATCATAAACAAAACTTTCTCCCACCAAAAAACACGAAGGTCAAGAATATGAGCAACAAAACACTTATAATGAAGAAGAAGATTAGTAAAATAATAATAGAAGAATATCGGAAATAAATGGCTCATTGAGAGAGTAGGCTTCTTAAGGCTACTTTTGAGATTTCCGATTTATGAAAATTCATTTACTAATTCAAGATTAGGCACATGGAACTAATTAAAGGTGCAACATTTGTATGTTGTGGTTTATCAATTATAGAATAAACATGTTTAGATGGCACCCTGTCAGTGACACATATCATGTCGTACCACATGGCCTCCCAATGTAGTCATATTGTTATAATGCCTACAATAGGAAATTCATTTACAATTTGTGGCTTAGGGTAGCCTATATTATTCTTCCAGACTTTTTGTCTCATTTCCTACGTAACTCTCCACACAAATTTATGTGAGTTCCACCTTGTTATTCCATTCTCTCAATTTATTTCACATCAAAATCACCTATCAAATCTTGAGGTTAAAATTATGTTTTTTTAAAATAAAAAATCAAAATCTATCACATGATATGTACTATGTATGATTTCACGTGTAATTATATATTTGCATTCACTTTGTATGTCTTCCATAAAATGGCGACATATGCTGCTCTTTAATTTCATAACAACATTTCCATATTTGTGGAGAGTCACAACTCATGCTAGTGTTCACCTCACAACTCTCAATAGTTCATCCCATATGAATTTCGCCGCAGAGGTGGAATGCGTTATTCCATTGTCCCAGCTAGCTTTTTCACCTTGCCTCCACCAAATTCCATCCGTTCTCTCCACTTGTATTTACAATTTCCATTGCAAGTATGCAATCAACTAGTGCACTTATGTTAGAATATGCTTGTATTAGAAAAACTCCTTATGCTAATGAAGGTGACTTAAGACTTTCATGAATGCATTGTTAAGAAACACATGCTGCAAATACACATGAGATCCAATATCATGGTATCTTATTTGACAAGTATGGAAGAGTATATTATGTTGAGCAATGGTTCATACATAGCACTATTCAGATTCACAACAATGTTCAATGGGAGTGATAACATTTTATGTAATATTCCCATATATTCCCCACATTCATACTACATGAAATATTGTCAGTCCCACAGAACGTTGTTGTGAATCTGAACAGTGTCGTGTATGTAAATGTAATAATGATCATGTATTAGGTATGTGGATATAGAAACTGGAAGGATTCAAGTCATAACATATAATCATAAAACATAGTAGAATACAATCTAATAAAATATAAAATTTGAAAATGTGAAATTACATAAATGATAAAAATTGCTCAACATGCATCTCTCTCTCTCTCTATCAAAAATAGGGCATGCTATACTACCTTATAATAGATTCGTGACTTAAAGCGTTTAGGAAGTGAACTAAGTGATCACATCACAAGCGAGGCCATCCCCACCGCTCTCCATCCAACGCCCAAGATCCCCTGCGCGGTGATAGGAGCGCTCACCTGCGCGAATTAGGGTTTATCGGCGTCGCTCCATCCACTCTGTTTTGCTCCGACACAGCATCACAAGCGATGATCGCAGGTGCACCGAGTTAGGGATCGGATCAAGCGGGTTGATGCTTGGAGTTCCCGCTGTTCGGTTGAAAAAAACCGCGTCAAATTTGGAGTAGGGCAGCGCAAGAAAGAGGGAAAGAGAGGATGGGAAGAGCACAGGACGCGTCGATCTCGTTTGATTCGGTGCGGGACAAGAATGTGATGCAGTTGCGGAAGCTGAACACGGCCATCTTTCCTGTCACCTACCAGGATAAGTTCTATACCGACGCCTTGACTTCAGGGGACTTCACTAAGCTTGGTAAGAGATTTTGGTTACCGTCGTGCAAGAGATTTAGGGCTTTTGAGGAGAAGAGATGATATGGAAGATGGATGGATGGATGGGGTTTCGTGCTATACTTATTATCTAGTGTGTAGTGTTTCTTTCATTGTCTTGTTACTGTGTTCCTGACTTTGGAATTCAAGACTCATTGGCTGAGGCCTATGTGATGGTGTATGGATGTCCAGCTACAATGACATAAGCTTGGGATCAATTGCCTGCCAATTGGAGAAAAAGATGGTTGTATGTAGTGTTTCGTACAATATCTTACTGTGTTCCTAACTTTCGGTTTCTAGTCTTATTGGCTGAGACCTATGTGCTTGTTTATGGATGTCCAGCTTACTACAATGACATATGTGTGGGATCGATTGCCTGCCGATTGGAGAAGAAAGATGATGGTAATGTGAGGCTGTACATCATGACGTTAGGAGTTCTTGCCCCTTATCGAAGACTGGGGATCGGTAAGTCCTCAGAATTTTGTGGCACAATCTTCAAATAAGTAAGGAAGATGGTCGTAAATCGTTACTTTCTCCGACTAGCCATCTTCTCCTAGGATATGAAACACTTCATTAGTACGAGATGGTTAACAAATCTAAATTGAGGCCGTAGCAGCTTCCTTATAATTGTTGGAGCTTACATAAATATATCTTATATATTCAAAATGAAGATTCTTGTGCTCATTAAATGATCATATAGGTCCGCCCTATTTTGTTGACTATTGAGCCTAGAATGGTTAACATTTTGATCACGGAGTCCAATATCTTTTAAACACATGTCTTTCGGTGTATGTTCTTGGATGGACACCCTAACCACACACCACTCAAATATAGATGTCCAATCAAGATAAGTAACAAAATTTGGCATGTCTGCCATGGTAGTTACTTCTAAACAGTCCTCTTTCGAGGTTCTTGTTGAGAACGGCCTCCATAGTCTATAATTTATGTAGAGCTGGTCCAATCAGGGTTACCACGGACATGTGCTTGTGTGTCAACGATTGAATTCATGTGTCTGATGGGCAGTTAACGCTAGGCAGCTTTATGTGCAGTGGGCTGATGAGTATGCACATGTTGCATTCCATTAGGCATCTTCTGTCTGTTCAACAGGATGTAGGTTTGTGTGCCTTATAGTGAAATAAAAGGTGTTAAGGTGGTTTTGTGTAAGAATTTGGGAGGGGTTGTTGGTGACATGCAGTAGATTGTCAGACTGAGAAATATGGAGTCCTTCAGAGCTAGGTCAAGAGTCCAAGATTTTACACTCAGAAGGAAATCCAGTGTGCTCTTGCTCCACCTGGAAACCATCATTGTTTTCAGATGGTAGGATACTTTCAGGCTTGGTCATTTGTATCCTCTTTCAGCAAATCTGTTCACAGGCAAATTTGTGACAAATTGTGTTGACACAAATGCATTAGTGCAGTTTAGGGTTTATATGTGACTGCATAAACTATGGTGAGTCACCTCAATGTCTGTGTTAATGTTAAGTGACATTAAACCAGTATTAATGTGCAGTTTTGTGTGTTGTGATCATTTGGCTTCTTGTTACTGATGGTTCTCTTAATTGTTCCTTGATGCCCCTCAGGTTCAAAGCTGCTGAAGAATGCCTTGGATCTTTGCAACGGAGATTCGGACATTGTGGAGGTCTATCTGCATGTGCAAATCAACAATGATGAGGCCATAGAGTTCTATAGGAAATATGGTTTTGAGATCACTGACACTATACAGAATTATTACAAGCGTATTGACCCTCCCCACTGCTATGTTTTGTCGAAGAATTTAGTACCTGCAGGTAAGTCAAGTGTGTCATCATGACACCCTGAGCAATTCTCAGTATTATTTTTTCTCTGACCTCATTCTTTTGAGTTCTGTAAAGTTTGAAACAACTGCTGTAGCTGATTAAGATTGGTGGAGTGCCAAAGGTCTCCATAACTATGAATCAAATGGCTATTTTTACTTTCAAAAGGCCTTGAGATACTTCCAGAAATATGTCTTAGTATCTGTTGTCATCATTGTTATGCTTGACCAATATTATTTGAAGCTGTTTTGCGAGCACCCTATGGTCTTTGTTTAGAAAAAACTTTCTTTTTCATGTCCATTGAAGTGGTCTACTATGAATGCAAGCACAATCTGGAGCATGTCACTAAAGATTTACCCCTGTTTATCATCTGGTTCGGCTTTACTTCTGTGTGGTTGTGGGTTGGAGGATCATGAATTCTTAACTCTTGACAACAAGGTCCAAGACACAAGACGCTTGCAGCTCATTTGGATTAGCAGCTGCTTGTACCTAAAACTACAACATAGTAATTGCATGACCCATATGATCTTGCATAGGTATTTTATGGATGTTTGTCCATCTGCCTATCAATGTTTGTTAACGCTTAAGATGGACTAATTGTCCCAAAACAGGCCCTTGTCATCGAAGTATTGGATCTTGCAAACATATATTACCTCCAAGCAAATTTGTTATATATATATACAATGTTTCATTTTAATCTATATGTAGCTGTTCAGATTGTCTAAGGTACTGAGGCCTTAAAGCAAACACTTTAATAAGCTTTTTGTATTTCAGAAAGGTTAAGTAGCTTGGAAAGTTTTCAAAAAAAATCCATAGATTAGCAAATCTATATGGAGTCTACAAAATAAATTATTATTATTGTTTTTTTTGAAACTTTGAAATTTTGATAAATCATATGCAACCTACATAAATTCTAAAAGTTGTCTTCAGGAAAGAGTCTTTACTCTCAACTAGGGCAGTCTATTGATGTTGGGTTGCTACGTGAGAAGCACCACAATATTAGCCTTGTTGCAGGTGAGGATCTTCCATTAGACGAAGGTGTTGTATAAATGGATATGTTTATATCATTATTTACAACAACTTACTTTATGGCACCATTGCACTCACTTCTTAATAGCTTAAGAATTAATAATGAGTGCTACCAAGGGGAATGTGTTACTTTTAGACCTCAATACAACTTAAAGATTTAATAATAAGTGTTACCAAAGGGAAGGTGTTACTTCAAGGCCTCATCACCTTATCGTCTTCAAAAGCTTGACCATCAAATAATGTTCATGTCTATTTTCAATACCTCATGAAGTGTTCACAAATAAAAAGGCAATTTGATAGTTCAATCACTACAAGCTTATTTAACCTATGCTTGCAACTTTCCACCAATCTTACCAAGTTTCTCACCAAAACATCATTCAAACTTACCAAAAATCAATAATAATAGTAATAAAAAACAAAAATAGCAAAGAGCTCCAATATATATATACTCGACACTCAAGTGTCTACTTTCATATGTAACTATTGTAGGCTTTGCTAGGTTGAGAACAAGAACAAATTTGTATAGGTTGATATTGGTCAACTACCTAAATCAAAACAAAAAAAACACCATGGATGCGTTTTATATTATATAGTTGGATTTGTGCAAGTTTAAGAGGAATCCTACAACAAATCAAAGAAATCATTATTTGGATATCATTTGCCACATATATTGTAAAGGTTAATACTATTTTTTTAAATGTGTAGGTGATTGAAAACAAACACCTCTATTAGAATAGACAAGTCCATTTTCAATAACCCCCACCCCTCCCAATCTTAATATAAAGAGTCCCTTAAAGTCATGAAGTTCCACACGTGTAGTTGTCATGTTCTAACGTGATGGAAAAAACCGAGAAATTTCACTTACGTTGCTGTCACGTTTAGCATGATGGAAAAAAGTAAGTTGAAAAGGCATGGAGTTGGGTTCCTTGAAAAGGGCACTCATTGTACTCGAGTTTTTGTCTCCTAATTATTGAAAATAGGTAGACCCATGTTGTGAATATGGTCAGGAGAGAATCTTTCCTTTTTGAAAATTTATAGTAATTTCAAGACTTGGAAAAAAATCATGATTCTTTTTGATGTCAAACGTTGTGATATCAATTTCCAGGCTTGTGAAGATTCACTCCAATATCACACCCGTATTACACCTATGCGAAATTGCTTAAGTTATCGGAAATGGGTTTGTCTACTCTAGATGTTCAGGTGGTGAACATCCTCATAATCAAGATGTACCTAATGTGGAAGATGTAGAGGTGTTGGTTTTAGGTCGTTGTCATGAAAAGGGGAACGGCTTTGTCCGGTGTTCCGTGTGGTCCATGCTATCCAACTTTGACAACGTGAGTAAGCGGCGACGAACGAATGCACTCCGCGTCCCCGTTGACAAAACGTCATCGACACTTCATCCATCCTCACTCGTCTCCTTCTTAATCTTCTTAAGTTTCTTGGCCTCACTGGGAACCCATCACTCTCGCCGACGTAGCGACCGGAATTGAGGAACTCGCCTAGGAAGCGTAGAGAGCAATGCGTTGCGTTACAACAGTTTTGATAATCAGCGGAATGGATTTTGTCTTTCCTTAAAACAGGAGCATCCGCTGGACGTGACGATCTGTTTTGCAAAATTTGACTCATCGGTCTCCATGTGCATCTATCTATTGGAAAGACGGAGCTCTTGTAGTTCCGGGAGCATTGTAGTTTCCGAAGAGGAGGAAAGGATGGAGGGACATTTACCAATAGCTGTAATTGGAGATTCTACAGTGACGCGGCTGAGCTAGCAGCGGCTTGTGAAGTATGGAGAGAAATTAAATTTGAATTTGGTAGGTAGAGATGAATTTTTCGTGGCTGAATTCACCGGTGTGCCAGGAAGCATCGGTGACAATTTTGATCGTGGGAAGGATCTTAATAGGTCTTCGAGGTACTTTCAACAACGAGGCCAAGGGTTTGATCTTTCTGACTGTGGTCTCCTTGTTTGTGGAAATCATTAGCAAGAATGGGAGGAAGCTGCAGTTTCTTAATTTTCGAGCTACTAAGACATCTGGTATTCTTCTTGGCTCGATCACCCTACCTCTTGTGATGGCTTCGCGGATGACACTATTTATGAGAAAATCATTGCAAGAATCATCACAATTAGGGTTAGAGCGAGCTCGCATGGAGTTTTGGAGCTCAATCGCATGTAGTTTTGCTCTGTTGTTGCAGTTGGCAAGTTCGCTTACGAACAAGGTGGAAAGAGGAAAGAAGAGAAAGGATCGCAGTTGGGATGAAGGTTTGGTGATGACGATGACGATCCTTGGGGTTTTTATGGCTATCATCATGTTGCTTGTATGGCAGCTAGGGTTTCACACGAGGACAGTGTGGTATGGGTATGGTATGGGGATGGTGTGGTATGTCTCTCATGCACTTGGAAGTGCTGCTTTGTTTTACCATCTCCCACAAGCTTTCCCATCTTCGACATCCCCAGGAGAGGCTATGCTTGTATCCCATGGACTGTCACTCTTTATAGGCAACGCCTTGATTTTCAGCCTTCGGAAATTACTCCCTCAATTTGGGTTACAAGGAACTGAGGATCCTGTGGGTGCCATGGTGCAAGCAATAGTGTTGGGGATGCTCATGGTGCCATGGTTGTACACTTATTTATTGAACACCTTGTCTTTGAAAGCATTGGAAATGACAGGAAAGAAAGGAAAGATGTTGGAATCTATTCCACAGGCTGCGGTGTTCTATTTCACGGTTCTAGTTGTAATATTCTGTGCCGCTCCAGCATGGTTACATACAGTTGCAGAGATTTCGGAACATCCCATTCTATGGATGTTGAGATATGTGCTCGATGAGCCGGGAGAGAGATTAGGGTTATGTGCGTACTGGATCCTGGTGATGGGTGTGTTCTCTCTGTTTTTGCATCAGATGGCTGTCAAGCAACAGGTGGCAAGGATCATGGTTCGAAAAGGATTCCATGTCTTGGCGGTGTTGATGTTTGTGCCTGCTTTGATGTTCCAACATGGATTCTTGCGGCTATCGTTTGCTCTTGCACTGGGAGTATTCGTGGTTGTGGAAACAGTTCGGATATGGAGAATTCCTCCGTTTGGTGAACAGGTCCATGGATTTCTGAAGGCTTTCACTGACTCCCGGGATTCGGGTGTCCTGATTATCAGCCACTTCTCGTTGCTGTTGGGATGTGCCATCCCTGTGTGGCTGAGCTCAACCCTAAACCCTAAACCCTTGGCTGCTTATGCAGGGATTCTGAGTCTCGGGATCGGAGATACAATGGCTTCTGTGATAGGCTACAATTATGGATCCTTCCGTCTAAATAATTGGAGTAACAAGACTTTGGAGGGCACCATAGCTGGAATTTTGAGTACCATTGGAGCTTCTCTAATTCTATCCTTCTGTTACACAACAACGCCGCCGGTGGGGAATTTTTGGTCGATTGTAATTGGTGCAACAGGTGCTGGTTTAGTCGAGGCATTCACATCCCAACTGGACAATGCCTTTGTTCCCATCATTTTTTATGCACTCCTTTCTCTCTCTCAACCATAGCGTAGACTAAAGTTAGATTATCTAAACCCCAACATTCATTACTCGGGAGCACAGTGATTCAGCACTGATCCGCACCATTCATAGATTCAGTTCATTGTAAGGCTGTATGTACCATCAGCGAATCTCTACTGCAAATTCTTTTCAAAGAAGGGCCAAAATTGCCCATGAGTATATTCATCACCGCCGAAGACTGTTTTCGCATGATATTGATGCCATAAGCAATGATGGTTTGGGAGCGCTTAGCAAGAGAAACTGGGTGCATAATTTTCATCACAACCATTATTCTGGCGATTGGAGGCGTTCAGTTTCATGTGAGCACCTTGTACTCATCCCCCTTTACTACACTTAAATTTAATTTAAATAATGCTCATTGAGTATGTGCTTATAGAGAAGCCACAACATTACACGTTTTCCACACCAACGTTGCAATTGGATTAGAGGACAGTCTTCAAACGTCCACATGTTGCCTCACAACAGGTCCCGTAGCCTATGATGTTGTTGTTGATGCTTTATCAGTGCTTTTAAAAATTAAAGCTATGAGGTCTTCTCAATCTGATTTTATCTTGGTCACATTGAGAGGATTCGGTTAGAGGTGTGACAATAGCCTGGAATTGTCCTAAAAAATTCTGACATGGAGAAGATGTATGAATGATGACTCAACGATGCTTTGTGACAAGTTAATTGCCATTGAGAACCTTCTTTCCTTCCTATGGTATGCAGTTTATTGCACATTTCAAGAGAAAACTAGTTCCTGAATAGGTCCTCCCAAGAGTTTTAAAACTGGGACGAGATAAACACTAAATTTGGGAAGTGGAGAGAGACTTTTCAAACTAACACTTTTCAAACTATGTCCATTTTGAGGTCTGCACCTGTAGTTTACTTCCGCAATAACAATGTACACAATGTTGACCACATGCTCAGTCACACATTAGAGTCAGGCAACCTGCAGAAAACTGCATGTATCCCAACAATTCATTTGATGTTTTGTACCTTGCTCTTGTTTAAATCATCAAGGAGCAAAGTGACTGAGTTGCAAGCAGGAGAAAATGGCCTCCACATCTGATTTGGTTGTTGTGGGTCTTTATCTGTCTTGAACAGCTACCATCCACCGACACAAATGCCACCGTGTGAAGATGAAGACTTATCCAACTCTGCAATCAAAGTGACAAACCTTTTGTAAAGTAAGTAACACCAATTTTGTGGCCTATTTCACCTGGAGCTTGTGACTAAACGAGTTGAAGAGATGCCATCTGGCCTGTCAGCTGAGAAAGAGATAACCACCATGCTAATGATATTGTACGCACTAAGGAATTTGGACCTCGAGTTAGGCCAGACATGAATGCAAGAATATCTGTTTGCTGGTTGCATTTTGGTCCAACTCCTCTTGGGCGTGCAGATCACTGAACATAAATTTCTAAAGCTTCATGGAAACTTTTGGATGGCAGCAGGGGAGGTGTATTGTCGCTCTTGATTCCTTCATCATGCCACCCTCCATCAAATCAGGTGGCAGGTGAGATTTATATCAATTACAGGTCCACAAAAATTGACAACTTCCAAAATCTTGACATTCTTGAAGCCGTTGCAACATAATTTATTTTCTCAGACACAAAAACAGGCTCACTCTCAAGTTCTGAACAAGTTTCTAGGTGCATGCCCATACCAACAATGTTTGGTAGAATCCAATTCTGAATTAGCTCTCCTTCGAGGTTGAGATGAAGTCGGTTCACATTGTGAACCGTGTTATCGACCATTCTGCACAATAACTAGGGTTGATAATATCCATTGCAGTGCATTGTTTATGGTATTTTGTATCACTTACTAGTTGTAGTTACATTGTGCTCTAACTTTTCACTTCAAGATTGAGGTTACTACCAAGCAAAGTCGTTTATGTTTACAATGTATAAAGAACCTACTTGACGTTTGTTGATAAAAATATGAAATCGGTAGTAAGAATTTATAGCAATGTGTAGTTGCAAATAGTTAGTGACACTGAACACCGTTCTTAATGTGTAAATGATGATTCTTAGGGTGAGTTTCCATGTATGCCACTCACCCATCAGATTCTAGTGGGAATAAGGACAAATGTAGATGAAATATGGTGGGGTGGTGTTTGTATGTGTCAACCAACTATTGCTATTTCTAGTGTTTCATGGGTGCATGGAAGTCTAGCAGACCAAGGCCATGGCCATAGCCCTCCACATCCTACATGACAACACTTCCAACCCACTATTATCTAGAATCTAGTGGGCTAGCGGTCTACATGGATAGTCACCATGAGTGCATTGTTCAGTCCAATCACGGTACTTCCTATCTATTGTATATTGAACATGCTCATTAATGTTGAATTAACACTAATTTCATGACCTTTTATGAATATACAATTATTTATAGGGAATTGTTAAATGGGCCACATACTAATTATAAAACGCCCACAATCACTAGTTAAAATGACAATAGTCAATATGTAAGGTCTTGATTAGGCTCTAACTTGTCATCCAAGTTGGCCAAGTTTATTAATTCTAGCTCAAAGCTATTACCTTGCTCCTCTTTATGTGTACGATGAATCATCAAATTTAGGCAAGTCGTATGACCGTGTGACACATCTTTGTGTCGATTTAACAAACTATGTGGTCAATTTAACAATTCCCTATTTATATTTACTACGATAATGTTCGAGCTATGAAAATATTTTGGATTTAAAAGTGTTATGAGCTTGTTGGACTAAGTGCTTACATGAAAATCTTGGAAGCATGACCCAATGCCCAAAAACATTGTTCCAAAATTTAGTTTATTTGTGCTCTTTGCAACCTTCACTTAACCCCTAAATCCATGGGCCTATTTCCCAAGAGTCAAAGCATTGCATATGAGTAATTTTTGTTTATTTAAAGGAGCACAATTCTAAAGTAAAATCTTACATAGGTAGGCAGACATATATAAACAAAATTCTCAACATGATTGGACCATATTTGGATTAGTCATGAATTTAAGCATGTAAAAAATTTGAAAAGAATGTTACTATAAACATAAAATTTATCCAAATTTTGCAAACCACCTCCTCCCTAAATTGGGCCTCCTTGGCGCCATGTTCTCGCTAGACACTACAGAGACAAGGAAGTAATTGTTGAGGATGCTCTTGATGCAAATCAAAAGAAGAATGGGATTTGTGATGGTATAAGGAAGTATGTTGAAATTTGGGTAAGGGTAAGTTTGGAAAATGAAACTTACCATGAGAGAATGGAGGATTACGTTACCTATTGGAAAGATGTTTCTAAGGAATTGGATAATCCATTTCCCAAAACGCCTCGCAAGTTGCAACTTGGCTTTTGGCCATCAACAACATATACCACGACAAATGCATCATGCTTGATGTAGTTCAAGAGGACACAATACCAAAGGGTGAATCTAGAGATTTCTTATGGGAGAGGTCATTGTCAAAATTTTATTAAACTACGCGAGAAAAAATATATGATACTTCAAAATTCAGTAGAGCAAAAATTTATACAAATTTTGGAATTACTATAGCTTGGATAAAATGATCCATACAATATTATATTGAAGGTAGGGTAGGTGAAAAGGACAATTGGTATTTTTTTAAATTAATAAAGCATGGTATGTAATATTTGGACAGACAAAGAATTTATGTGAGGTCCAATGAATGTATTAGGATTGGATGAGAAATTTCCTCAATTAACTAAAAGTTATCCAATTTAGCAGTTGGCATTGGATATCATGGTTTAGGGCCACTTCACACACAAGCCAATAGCCGTGAGCAATTAATTATGAGAGCCCAAAAGAAATGTCCAAAGGATGTCCCAATACACTTCCAAAATCATAAGTTGTGGTACAAGCCCTCAAGAGTAGTGTGAAAATATGATTGGATCCTCAACCAACTGCTATTTCAAGGGAATTATTTTCAACTATTATTTCTTTAATAGTTAAAGTTGCCAAGAGACATATCAAAGGGAGACTGCCCAAGAACAACACCCCAACTCCAATTTTTCAAGGAGTTGGCAATAGTATGTGGTGGTTGTTGGGTTCAAATGATGTAGAGGAAATTTGGCATGAAGTGGAAATTATGTAGGCAACCCGTTGACCTCCAAATATGTCAACAAGAAGCTGCATTTCAAAAGGGAGTTGCTATGCCGAACTTTTATTTCATGATGTATTGTTTTTCCCTGCTTCACAACACCTCAAATTCCACTATGACCAAACATATTGTAAGTTGGTAGATGCATATTTAAATATGTGGAATGTGACAATGGAGCGTGATCCGGTTATAAAAATGCATTCGGTTCCCATTAGGAAGATAGATTTGCTTGATCTTGTAGATGCTAAGAGCTTAGATGAATTTGTGGGAAAATCATAGTTGTAAGAATTGCATTGTTGTTGATCAAGCTTGAACACATGCCCCTCATAGACAATATTCGGGGCATTTAATTATTTGCATACAATAATGTTGGATATTTGAGTCGTATTGTATGTTCATTCGGTTGTGTTTCTGGACACATTACTCCAATGTGAGAATCATCCAATTTGTTTTCCTTTATTCTAGTTCGTGTTCACGATTTTGCAGATAACCACACCAAATTGCAACACTTTAGGCATTGAGCATAATTATTATTTTTTGAAAGTTCTGTTAATGTATTTTTGTCATTTTGTTGTGGATCAATGTCAATTTATGTCAATATTCCAAGATTTTGATAAATTGTACAATTTACAAAAAAATAAATTCTATAAATTAAGTTCATGGCGAATATTATATTTACCTATAAGGTCTTGAGAAATACCTCAAAGTACCATTTCATCCACTAATAGGGTGCCATTCATTAAATAAATTTAATTAAACAACCCAAATTTAAATAACCCCCAACCGCACGTGGTCTACAAAAGTATATAGCTAGTGACCTCCCGTGCACACGATAAATCCAAAGAATCATACAACCATCTTTAAAAGATGATTTTTTGAGTTACCTTGTTCTTGTCCGTCCTTCGTACACTAATTTCTACCTTGTGTGGATGGGCCGAGCACTCATAGTTGTGCATCTAGATAGAAACCATTCTCAATATGGATAATTTTGAATTTGGTATTGAGACCTAGCAAAGTAAAAAAGAGAAAATTTAGACCCTGAACGTTATAGCGGAGCTTGAGATGGTAAATGAGAGTGCAATCCATCTTCCATGGAAATAATGCGGATAGAATGTAGTTATTTGCTTTATCCCAAGAGGGCCGAGAAAATCACAAATGAGATATCTATTGTGCAACTAAGATAATTCAAGAAGAAACACACCCAAGAATATTTAGAGTTGGCAATTTTTTTCCAACCAACCAACTTAAGGAAAACATCAAGAGCACTCCCAATGGTTTTGCTTGCAAGTTTTTGCTCTTGTATTTCATGGAGTCAGTTGAGGATACGTTTTTCTTGTAAGTTGCAATTTTTGTTGTCTTACTTATATATGGCAATCATTTGACAATTCTAGACTTATGTTTCTAAATATCAATATTGATGTATTTGTTTCACTAAAGCAATGTTATGATCAATTTTAGAATGTGACAATGCATTTTTGTTCTAATTTTACATCAAGAGGGCTCCTAATATTTTATCATCCACATGTAGTTTTTTTTTTTTTTTTTTTTTTTTTTTTTTCATGTCACGTTATTGTCAACATTATGTCTTATGTCTTGTGTCTTATGTCTACATACTTTTGTCTTTAACTCTCATGAATTTGTTGTTAAAGTATTATGTCTTAATTTATATTAGTTTATGTCCTAACCTCTTTTAGTTTATGCCTAAAATTGTTGTCTAAACTCTTATAGTTTGTATCTTAAAAGGCCACATCAAGGGAAGTCGTTTATCTCCTTGTAAATGATCTCATAGTTTTATTTATTTCAATTTTCATTGGGAATGATATAAGGAGATCTCCCGGCGTGGCTCCAAAGGTGATATGAGTGGATTCTCCAGTATTGACCTTTAAAGCCACATTGAAAGATGACCCCATGCTACCGTGAGATATGCTCACAATATACTTCAACCTATCTTACAATTGTGAGTTGGGAGGTCTTCCCTTTCTATGATTCACTAAAGTCAAAATATTCCATACCAAGATGGGGAACCTCTCAATCCACAAGGCAATGGGATATCTCCTCATGTTATATGGGCTTTGCCTCCATATTATATTATATTATTATTGTTAATTCTCTTTGCTAAATACACTCAAAGATGAACGAAGGGTGCTTATCTCTTATTTAAGCCCTAGATGTTAATAATATATTGCAAATTTAGTCCACATTTTATTCAAAAGTCTACTTTTAGTTAAATATTTGTTCAAAGCTTCCCTCGCCCATGTTAGGACCTATAAATGAACACAAGATCAAATAATATTTCCTCCAACTCTTGGTCTTTTGTCTCTTGGAACCACATAAGTTGAGCCTAATTAAGAACTTTTGGGAGCCTTAAGAGGACCACAAGGTTGGTGGACATGGAGTGTCTATATTCATGATTTTATGTTTTGTTTTGAGACCACGCACTTTCCAACTAACACATTCAAGCATTGAATGGTGGTTGCTCTTGTCATTTTCATAATAACTTCGTAACATTATTAAACTGTGTGTGTTCGTTCATGTGGACCCTGAGAATATAACCATGGGATGCCCCAACCTAATGCATATGCATACTTAGTTTGAGTCTCCTTGCACTGGATTGGGGCATCCCATGATTATATTCTCGGGCCCACATGAACGAACCCACACAGCTTGATAATATTATGTTCTAATAGTCCATTACATTTTCACCTTCTCAATGCATGAGTTTATATATATTCAATTGGTGAAGCTCTAGCCTCCGACAACCATGGTCTTAAAGGAGGACGCAAGAAAATAAAACAACCACAAGCGGATAAACTTTGCTCCATATGAGCCAATGGGCTTGGCTTTTGATCCACCTTGAAAGAATAAGCATCACACGTTATGTCCATAATTGCCCCCACACTTCCTAGACCCGAAGAATAGGAGGTGTCCATTACGGACCACTAACTAGAAAAGAGGATATACTCAACTTACCGAATTCCCATGAACAAGAAGACCTTGTCCCCTTGGCACAAGCTCCCATGTAAGTTTGAACTAAGCCCATATTAAACTCCTTTTATCATTATTAATTTTTCTTTCATATCCTTACTAACACTAAATGCATGCTTTAACTTCCACATATTATCATAGTTGATATTTAATGTTTGAGTTTACATTTAATGTTACTTACTTTCATAGGGTTAGTGATATTTAGTGTATGTGTTCGTATTTAGTGTATCAAACACTAAATATCATATTTAGTGTAGTAGGTAAGGTAGAAAAATGGATAACGGTGAATGATCACTCTTGGTGCACTAGACTAAGAGTAGAATGATTATTGCAGCGATTCAAAATGACTAGTTGTAAAAGCGGTGGACCGGAAAAGGATGCAGTGATTGGTCATGTTTCACGTCACTTGGCATCACTTTTGGGTCGCATTGAGTTAATTATTTTTGTGTGTATTTGTATGCATAGTATGATATTTTTTTATGCTCAAATTAGGGAGATTGTATTGTACAAGTAGTGGGTTTGACTTACTTGCCTCTTTGAGAAAATGTAACTAGTTAATTGCAAGGAATAAAATTATGAAACAATTTGCATTCCTCGTCATTTCCTCTACTTTGTCTCTAAAAGATATTGCACAAATTTTAAGCCACTTATTATGGTTGAATAAGAATGTACAAGCCCAAAGAAACTCAAAAATTCAAGCAAACATGTTGGTCAAGATTAAGACTCTAAACCCAAGGTGTTTACACAAGGTCCAAGGTCCAAGGTGTCAAATAACGAAGTGTCAGTAATGTGGCTCATTGTCATATCAATTCTCAACAGTCCTCATCCAAGAAAATACTCCTCTTAGATTGAGAAACCAATCTCCAACCTTAGGTTCAATCTTAAGGGCCATTACAATGTGTTATGGACCCCAACTTTCTTGGACCAAAACCATGGTCTAAACCCACACTAAGAACGAATTTAAGAACTATGCGTATTGTCATAACATTACACAACAAGAACACATTGTCATAATATCATTCAGATCCATAACAATGGTTGGTGGGATTGGGAATATTCAATGGAATATTCCCATCATTCCTACTGGATACGGAGAGTATTCCGTGAAATATTGTCAATCCCACAAAACATTGTTATGGATATGAATAATGTTATGGTTTCAGTTATCAACACATCGCTCTATAAAATCACCACAATCACTGCCCTTTCCACCCATATGCAGCACAAGTGGAGGAAGACATTCACACTTCAAACATATTTTCATGAATAACGTGAGTGAGATCTATTTCCGCAAACACGGAGGAATATTAGAGTAATGAAAATTGACTACGTGCTTACAATATGTTGACCGTTCTAACATAATTGGAAGGATGTATGTGATCGCTCTAAATTTTATATGTATACATACCTACCTTAACTTGACCTTCTATAATTTTGACAATCTACATATGATGATTTACAATTGCTAACTACCTATGAGGCATTTCAAAATTCGATGTACAAGTTAAAATTGCATGCGTAGTTGGAAGTACCCACAATCGTAAAGCCATGTAGCTTACCTCACTTAACTTACTTAGGACCGGTTTATACTATGACGACGAAGTGCACCTGTCAAGCATTTTAGGGGAATAGAGTAATACAATTGGCTACAAAATGGAGTTCTTCATTGGTTAAAGTTTAAGGTAGAAAAACCAAGGATGGTGATTGACCACTACTGGTGCACTAGACTAGGAGTGTGATGATTTTTGTGTGGACATAAAATGGTTGATTATAAAAGTGGTGGCCTGAAAAGGATGCAATGATAGGTCATTTGCATTGATTGGCCAAACATGTTCTCTTTCACACCAAGTGGGATCACTTTTGGGTGCCATTGAGTTGACTTTTTGTGTGCAGTCGTATGCAAAGTAGGATATTTTGATGCTCAAACTAGGGAGACTCTATTGTACAATAGGGGGGTTGACTTGATTGCATCTTTGGGGAAATGTAACCAATTAATAACATGGAATAAAATTACAAAACAACTTGCATTCCTCACAATTTCATCTACTATATCTTTGCAAAATATTGCACAAATTCCATACTACTCTTTTTGGCCAATTTAACTTATTTTCATCATTTTCCGTTTTTCTACCTTACACTACGGCCAAGACTACTCTAGTGGAGAGCTTCAAGCACGGATGAAAAAATGACATGGTTGATGATATAGTGACACTTTTTGCTAGGGGGGTTTCTTTAGAGGCCAAGTGTCTTGGGCAAACTCATACCCTTGTACAAGAAACCTGACCTCTGGAGAACTCCAACTCGAGACATTTCTTTTGATTGTTTTTTCCATCTTATCTGCCATAGCAATTGTTGCCTTAAAATGCCCTTGGCTTGAGCTAGAATTCTAGACCAATATGTGCACTTCTTCAACGTATCTAAGGGCCACTTCACACACGAGCCAAGAGCCGTGACCGTGAAATTGTGAGAGCCCAAAAGAAAGTGTCCAAAGGCCGTCTCAAGACACTTCCAAAATCATGTGGTGTGGTCACTGATCCTCAAGTGTAGTGTGAAGTCATGCGCGACTGGGCCCTCAACCAAATGCTTTTTCAATGTATTTCCATTCATGGGGGCCCTCACACATGAAATAAAACAAAATAAACCAACGGTTGTGAGCATTCGGATTGTCATAGTCTCATGGTTTTATATTATGTCTACCTCCAAGAGGTGGTTTTTGAAAATAGTCCAAGTGACCATGAAACATGATCCATTTGATGCCATGTAGAAATCCATGTAGACTTGACATCCAACTTGCATTCACATACTCCGTCGGTCCCTCGAGCGTAGTGTGAAGCGAACTTGGACCGGCTCTGCTTTTCCCACCAATGAGAGTGCTTGAATTGTACTGGTCACGGGCTCTCAGTCTCGTGTGTGAAGTGGCCCTAAACTGGCCCTTGGGTCCAGAAAGATCCTGAAGGAAGAGGCCAAACACATGAAGTTTATCTACTAAGTATGTGGCTGACTAGGGCATTACCAGGTTTTGGAAAATTAAATTGTAAATAAAAGGTGTCACATAGAAGAAACTCCAGAATGATCATCTCACATCCGCCCTAATTGTTAAAGGCTTAAGTTCAGTGTACTACACAAAATATGATATTTAGTGTTGTTACCACCCTACCATGTTTAACACTAATTTTTTATTTTTTGATAGTTAGTGTTAGACATAAATGTGTCACTACCTTCCATACTACCACCTCTCTTATTATTATTATTATTTTTCATATTTTTACTGACACTACATTTAAACATGTAACTTCCACATATTACCATAGTTGATATTTAGTGTTTGAGTTTACATTTAATGTTACTTGCTTTCATAGGGTTATTGATATTTAGTGTATGCATTCGTATTTAGTGTAACAAACACGAAATATCATATTTTGTGTACTAATTTACTACTGCTATTTTTATTGCACAGAGACTTTCTCAAGATTGCACTGTTTCCGATAGGCTTGGGGAGTATCATGCCTTACCCTAAATTTAAACCAAGTTTACATAGTGCTTTGGCGAGATTCCGATGAACAAAAATGACCTAAATTTAGTGCAGTTCACACATAACTAAACTAAATGCAAGGAAGCAATGTTGAATTTTGATTCAATACCAGTTTAGTTTTTCTAAGGGCCACTTCTCACACGAGACTGAGGGCCCGTGGCCACTGCACTTCTAGCACTGTCATTGGTGGGAAAGGCGGAGTTGGTCCAAGCTCACTTCACACTACGCTTGAGGGACCAACTGAGTAAGTGAATGCAAGATGGAGTAAAGTCTACCTGGATTCCTACATGGCATCAAATGGTCTTGTTTCATGTTCATTTGGACTATTTTTCCATAATCACTTCTTAGAGGTACGCCTAACACAAAACCAGGAGACCATGGCACTCCAAAATCTCACAACATTTGATTCGTTATATTGTATCGTGTGTGAAGACCTTGCATGCATAGCAATTCGTTGGAAAAGCATTTAGGGTGAGGGCCATGTCACATATGACTTCAAACTGCACTTGAGGGCCCGTGTCCACACTACATGATTTTGGAAGTGTCTTGAGACAACTTCTAGATGCTCTCGTTTGGGCTCTCACAATTTCAGGGTCAAGGCTCTTGGCTTGTGTGTGAAGTGGCCCTTGTACCTAAGGTAGACGTGCCTAGTTCGGTTACTTATCTTCATTGGTCGCCTATATTTGAGTGGTACATGGTTAAGTGTGGCTCCAAGAACGGATACCAAAAAGATGTGTGTTTAATAGAGATTGGACTATGTGCTCAAAATTTGAGAACCATCCTACAATGAATGGGGAGGACTAACTACTAGTTACAAATGAACCCATTGAGTTTGAGAAATAACCGATTGAAGTTCAAGCCTTCAAGTCAATTACCAATTATTTTCAAGGAATTTAGAGAATATATAACAAATCAAATAAAGAAAAACCAAAAGATGTTGACATGTAACCATTTGGATTTGGAAACATTGGGATCTCGACCAAATATGTCCAAGAATCTCCTTGGACATTGCCATCATAGATTCAATAGTCAACATAAATTGGGAGGACCTAGATGACCATTTAATGAGCACGATAATCTCCACTTTGATAATGAATACGATATTCATACGAGCTCCAAAAATTACGAGGGAAGTGGCTATGGCCTTGATTTGGATTTGCTATTAGTCTCGTACTGATCGCATGTTTCATAGCCTAGGAGGAGTGAGCTACTAAGAAAAAGTAACCATTTAAGATCCATTTGCCTTACAAGGGAGGGACAACCAAGAGTCTGAAAGGAAGTATCACATACAAGCATACCTTGCATCCATTCAACATATGAACTTGACCCCCCCCCCCCAATGTTTGTGGTTGATTCATCTCAAATGGCTTCGTCTAGACTAAGTTGGGGTCTTTCATGCTAATTCCAATTTCAAATCGACTTAACCCTTAACTTCCCAAGCCCGTGAAAGGGTGTACATTGGGAGTATGTAAAGTGTCCCGTATTTCTAACCACATCTATGCAAAGAATTCCTTAAAATTTCGAGAGTGTCCAAATGTTAAATGGAACAGTCGATGCAAGCACAAAGGCCATTTCTACATGAACATAAAAATAAATATCATTTATGTTCATGCAATGTTTGCATTGAAGTGGCAACCATTGATTGGAGTCAACACCCTCGCATAAGCTCCCAACACAACAAAACATGACCACTTTTTAGTTGTGTTCACAAAAAACAATTTCAAACAACATGTGTTTATTTTTAGAAGACAGTGCAAGTGGTGAAAAAGTGGGTGACATTGAAAAGATAGTTGTCAAAATTTTGTTTAAAATATACTCACATTACATTAAATTGATGAATCTTTGAAAAAAAAACTACGATGACCTCAAGTTTATAACGAATTCAAAGAATATGAAAAAATTCCAAGTTCAAAATATTTAAGGTCATGATATTTATGTTCAAAACTATATTTAGTGGACTTGGACTACATTGTTTCTAGTATTTAGTGTTACTTGCTATTTATAGTTACACAATGTTTATCAAGAATGTAATATTTTACCAATCAAAGTTGTTTATGTTCTTTAATATATGAACAACCTATACAATCTTTGAAAATTAAAAATATGTTTAGTATCGAGTAATTCCAATACCAAGTGATACTAAATACAATATTTAGTGTAGCTAAAACATGCCCTTATACGTTAGTTGTTGATTCATCATGATTTAAGCTTACTACACTAACTATCCCCATTGATGTGTGTTACCAATTGGAGTTATGCAATGTTCTAACTATTTAATGAGAATGTAATATTTTACCAACCAAAGACATTTATGTTCTATAATGTCCAAACAACATATTGAACTTTTGTTAGTAAAAAATATGAAGCCTTGAGTTAGACGTTATTGCACCACGTAACTCTGAATAGTAATGCTCTTTAATTGGGATAATCAATGTAGACTAAATTGGGAGACTTGTTGACCCTTGATATTTTGAGGGATTTATTTAGCTTCAAATAGGAATCTCGGGCTCTACAATAGTATTGGATGATTTAATCCTCTCCTCCCCCAAGTTTGTCCTCCCCCTACGTAGGTGTTGTGAACATTCACCCATTTGATACCCTCAAATTTGTCTAATACTACATTGTTTATGATACTTACTGTTAAAAGTTACATAGTGCTCCATTTCTATAGTCAAATTATCACATTGAATCTACAAACACCTTAGAGCACACAATAATTTTCTTGAAATATATGATAAATGAGAATATATTCATGAATTTAGTATCACTCACTAAAAAAATGAAGCCCTTGTTGAGTTTGCGACTTGGCAAAATAGTGTCTGTTTCGGGAATTAGTACCACACACACTAATTGGGATAATCAATATAGTAAGAAGTTATAGCTGCATGCAATTTCTAATATCGTGTGGCTCTAAATACCATATATAGTGTAAATAACTTGCTCTTGAGTTAGGTTCCACTAGGACGCTATATTGTGTAACAAGCTTGACTTAATACAACAAACTACCAAAATCATAACATTATGCAACTGCATGGTTGTGTTCATCTTACATTTAGCATACGACATGGGCCTCCACTATCTTGTCTTCATGGGAAGAATTATTAAAAACAAGAAGAAATTGACGTTTATACGAATAATGAATAGTGATGGTATGAATAGTAACAATATTGCAAACAATGTTAGTAGTTTAAGCAATAATGCTGCTATGAATAGTATTTCCAGTGAATAATACGGGGATGAACAATGTTTCATATGAATAGTACCAAATGAACAATGATTCATGTGAACAGTGTCGGGAGTATAAACTCTACCCAAACTTTCAAGTGTCATGATGAATGTTTGAATAATAAACGAATATTCTTGCTTTGTCCAGGGAACCACATGATATAATTGACATATTCCAAGGTCATGAAACTGACCCACATAGTTGAATAATGTTATGATGACTCAAGTAACATGGCCGAATATGATATTTGTCCATGATTAGGTTTCTCACTTACAAATTGACTCACCTCGACCTTACCTTTAACACCTTGTTGAACCCCATTTTATACTAATCTCAAACCATGAAGTGTTCCAAACACTCAAGCTCAAATGTGGTCAAAACGCTACATGAGACATTGTTGCAAGCATTGGTTTTGGCCCACACCCAAACCCCTTCACGTGCAACCATGGTTCCCGACTCCCAAAACCCTCACCGTAACACTTGGCCCTACCCTAGCTTCTTGAGCATTGTCAACACCTCATCCTTTCAAGTTTCACATAGACATCTACCACGTACCAAGGAGATTCTTGAGCAGGGTAGGACCAACAGGCTCAAATTCACCTCGGATTGCATGACATTGGTTTTTTTTATGTTCTTCTTCTTTACACATAAGCATGCACAATCAAAACACTGGCAAATTGGAATTTCCTTCTCACATGTCATATCTAATAACATGCCCACGTTAGGACCGATGACTGGTACACACTAGCGGGAGAGTTTTCATCTTGATAGGAGTTTTTGTTGTTGTTGTTGTTGTTATGCAATGGTGAACCTGTAGTACACTACATCTAGTGAGGTTACTTTAAGTATGACGGGAAAATAAATCCTTACTGGAAGTTGTAAATTTTGGAAAGAGATGAACTTTCCCAATCAAGAGGGATTTTTATTTTTATTTTTATTTTTATTTTTCCGCCAAAGAGCAGCAACTAGCCCAAATGTGGGCATGATATAAGTGAACTCTGAGATTGGGGTGTCTCTTTGTATAACAAGAGGGACTTATCACATATGAGCATACCTCTCACCCATGACAATACTTTATTGCATAATTTTAGGAGGTAAGGTAGTGCATAAACTAAAAGTAAGTTGGGATGACAATACTTATAAATCTATTTACAAGAAGTGTCTCTAGAAAACTAACCACAATAACATAGAAATACCACATTGTACACTAATTATCGCGAGTGTTACTAATATTTGGAGTTATGCAATGCTATAACTATTTAACAAGAATGTAATATTTCCCAAGCAAAATCGTTTATATTTTACGATGTTAGAACAACCTATTGAACTTTCATTAATAAAATTGAACTCCTAAGAAAGACGTTATTTCACTGCGTAACTCTGAATAATAACACACACTAATTGGGATAATCAGGGCTACTTCACACATGAGCCAAGAGCCATGACCATGAAATTGTGAGAGCCCAAAAGAAAGTGTCCAAAGGCTGTCCCAAGACACTTTCCAAAATCATGGAGTGTGGTCACGGATCTTCAAGTGTAGTGCGAAGTCATATGTGACCGGCCCCTCAACCAAACGCCATTTCAATGAATTTATATTCATGCGCATCCTCACACATGATGAAATAGAATAAATCAACGGTTGTGAGCGTTCAGAGGTGCCATGGTCTCCTAATTTTGTGTGAGGCCTACCTCCAAGAGATGGTTTTTGAAAATAATCCAAGTGACCATGAAACATGATCCATTTGATGCCATGTAGAAATCCATGTAGGCTTTACATCCATCTTGCATTCACATACTCCGTTGGTCCCTCAAGCGTAGCGTGAAGCGAACTTGGACCAGCTCCGTCTTTTCCACCAATGAGAGTGCTTGCAGTGGGGTGGTCACGGGCTCTCAGTCTCGTGTGTGAAGTGGCCCTCAGTGTAGCTTCCAAGCAGGTACCGAAGAGAACGTTGGGAACACGTGACGGACGTGATATGTTTTCATCCACCTGGACGAAAAACAGAACAAGACGGGCCGGGTCCCAACCGACTGAGACCGGCTTCCAGGAGATTGGGCGGGTCCCACCCGCCCACCCACCCTTATCTAGCGGGCGACTGGTGTATCTTGGGTGGGGTTCAGAAGTCGGGGCCGCGCCGGACAACGGGTGACCCAGCCCGTCCCCCCTCCATTCCCTGGCCTTTCCTTCTTCCCTTGCCTCCCACTTCGCACGCAAGCCCTAGAAACGCTTGCACTGCCATTTTGCTTCTGCTCGCATCAATCCTCACCTTTCACATGCTCTCGTAGCCTCAGGGAGCTCCAGGTGCTCGCATCCGTCGACCTTCTGGAACGTTCTCGTTCGAACTCAGGTAGCATTGCCTCTCCAAACACCTCCTCAGCTCTCCAATCGAGCCCGATTACACCGTACCGAGCCCGATTGTCGAAACAGCGGTGATGTTAGGGATGACTATTAAGCTTGTTAAGATACAGTGAGGGAGGGAGAGAGAGAGAGAGAGAGCGGGCGGGCGGGCGGGCGGGCGTCTTTGTTTGTGGATCGTGTTGTTGTTGTTGTTGTTGTTACATCTCGCTTCGAGAGTCGAGGATTGTGTCGGGTATTGGTTTCTTGCAAGGCAGTGGTTGTGGTGTGCCTTATTGTTGTTGTTGTGGTTGCGGGGTTATGTGAGCTTCTGAAAGATTCGAGTGATCGTGTGAGGCTCGGGGGAGGACTGTATTAAGCGCGTTCCGGCGGAGGTTTTGAAGTCGGAGGTTGGTGTGCTGAGCTTCCCCTTATGGAAATTTAAACTTGCCAAGTAGGACGTGGAGATTCCAGTAGAGGATTCGGTTGATACTGTTGGCGGTGGATCCGGTTGGGACGGCTTGAGGCCTCGAAAGGGGTGAAATCCTACGGAGTTTATGGTTATTGTTTTGAAATTTCTTCAACTAGCGTTTATTTCACGATCCGCGGTACCCTTAGTGGAATCAAGAGCTACTGTGGCTCTTGAAATGGGTTCTAATTGTTCAATTCTTGTTGAATTGTTACAGAAGTAATATATTAACCTCTTGGCATGGTCACTTGGGGTCGCTTTGCCTCGGTGTTGATGACGCTATTGAGAAGATTCTTCCATATAAGAAGTTGATGCTATTTGGGAGAGGGCTAAGGTATCCTATGTTTTGGTTCATAAGGTATGCTTATGATGATGGTGATGATGATTATCATGTGGCAGGAGGGGGGCGGAGAGGCACGTGGGCTCACGATGATCAAACTATTTAGTGTGAAGCAAAAGCAAAAAGAAGCTGCTGAAAGTGCAAATGGCCGCCCGATCAAGAAGCAAAGTGCTGGAGAATTGCGAGTCCAAAAAGGTCCTGTCTATTATCACTGTCCTTTTGCCCTCTTTCAGCTGGCTTGGAAAAGAAAAGGATTCTCCCGTGGAGAGAGGATGTATAGTGCATGTGGAATTAGGTTTGAATTTCCTTCAGTTTTGGGTTTGTCTTATTGTTGTTCTTGGAACTTGTTCTCACAAGAATTGAGACATCATGTGAGGGACCATTGTACCTACACCTCTGTTTTATGGCACGTGCTTGCATAATGGACGTGGAATTCGTTTTTCGTTTTTCTTTCCCTTCGTTGCTTACTTTCCTGCCGTGTCTCGTGTGCTTTGCTCTGTGGGTATTCTAGGTCGAGATGCCTTGTTTATTGACTGGGTTTAGAATATTTTTGTGATACTGCAGATATAAGTGAATTGAACTTGGCAAAGACAACTTCCATAAGCTTTCCAAATGGCAAGGACAATCTCCTGAGCTTTGAGATCACCATTCGACCAGATGAAGGATACTACCAGTGAGTCCAGGAGATTTTTTTTCAGTTTGCCTCACGTCTTTGAACTCCAATGTGGAGATGTAGCTGACACTTAGAAACTGTTTGTCTCAACGTGACCTTATGAAAATGCCATCCAGAGAGCTCCTGAAATTTGGATAAGGTTTTTGGGATTTATTTTTCTCAAAGTAGTGGTTCTTGTGTGTACATCTGTAGCATATTTATGTCTGCCAGTTGCAGGGGTTTTTCAAGCCTGATCCGGTGGTCGTTTTGAATCGCAGAGGAGGTACTTTTGTGTTCAGTTTCTCAATCTCGCAGGTGTACCCTCATGAGGCTCCTAAGGTGAAGTGCAAGACAAAGGTAAGGAACTATTTCTGGATTCGCCACAATGTGTAGTAGGTGCAGTTGGGAAAATATCGAATAATGTTTTGTATTTTAAGTAGACATGTCACTCTATCTCTATGCAGCATTGACATTGAATGTTTAGGAATATATCCATGTAGAAATGTCCTACATGCATATCTATAGAGCAGTAGCATTCTCATGTAGTTTTATGTTTTACATTTGAATATCTTCATTTTCTGGTACCAGTCACTTTTTGAGTCTTGAACGTGGACCTTGAGTGGACCTTGAATGTGGTCGCTTGTAAGGGAAAATTACTTTATAGGAATTGACTTCCTAGTACAGTAGGGTTTATTGTTAGGTGAGTCGACCATTATTTATGATGTGTGTCTTTCATCGCTGAAATGTGCCCTATACTCTTACAACAAGAAAAAACGCGATTCTGTGGTCAATCAATTCATTCTCATTATGTCTATAGAATTGTGCTTGTTGAAGTCTAGTGAATGTCAACAAATGGTTAATTTAAAAATATAATAAAACAAAATAAAATAAATTTTGTAATTTAAACTAAAGTCCAGTCTTCCAATCCGGTCTGTCTGGATTGAAAGTTGCAGGAAAATTCTGTTTCATTGGAAAGGTGTGTTCATGGAGATGTTTGTGGAAATGTGCAGGTGTATCATCCAAATATAGATTTGGATGGTAATGTTTGCTTAAATATCCTACGGGAAGATTGGAAGCCTGTTCTTAGTATCAACTCCATCATTTACGGCCTTCAGTACCTTTTCCTGGTATGCTTGCCTTCTGTAGTCAATCAACAATCACTTTCACAAAGGTTCTATTCACTCAGTTTTATTGAAGATGGTGTTTTTATGATGGAATCAACTACTAATCAAGCCTACATGCTGTATTGGTTAAGGTTTGTTTGGTGTGACCTGCATATAAATATTCTCAACTTGCATGAAACTTTGAAGAGTATCAGATGTGGCCTGCGTAATGCCATGAGCCAGTTGTGATGTCATGTAGTGGTTCCAGTTTACAGTATTGACACCTCAGTGCCTCATATATGCATTGGCATGTGGCATGTGTTATACACGTACTTGTGCTTTGGGTTTCTTTCAGGAGTGAATGTGGCTTCAGTGGTCTTCAGTGGTACTTTTCATGTTTTTGCAGGATCCTAATCCAGATGATCCTCTCAACCATGAAGCTGCTGAAGTTTTGAGGGACAACCCTCGGCAGTTTGAACAAAGCGTGCGCAGATCGATGGCTGGTGGTTATGTTGGTGGTACTCATTTCCCTCGATGCATTTGACATGCAATGGTTTGGTATGTATAAGGTTGAAAAGGTTTCACTTGAGGTCAACCCTCGTCTCTCGTGCACTCACTTCCCTAAGATAATGTAGGATGTGTGTCTCAGGTTGCATCCCTGCCCTGCAAAGAACTAGTAGACTGTCAGTGTTTACCTGGGTCTCATCGTGGCTTCGTCATGGACAGCTAGTAGACAGCTTGTTGTCTGCATGTGAACCTGCTACTTAATTGTGATATCCAGCTCTTGTAGCACAAGGGACTATGGTTAACTTCATTGTGGAGAAAAGAAGTACCCAATAAATCGAAATTTCTTCAAGGGTAGCACATATGCAATATTTAAAACTGTATATATAAGCATATAAATCATAGAAGCTTGCGACTTCCTATACTGACATGAGTTTTGTGTAAATTCCATTTTCACTGAATGCATCACCGAGACAAGTGGTCCTGATCAACATGGTTCGGAGGATCTGACATTGTACTAACGTAATTACTATTCCTAAAGCACCCATAACTTCACACTTTCAAAAGTGGAATGTAATTTGTTATGCTTACCATCAGACGATTCCTCCAAAGGTAACTGAGCTGACAGCTGCACCATGTTCTTATAGGTAAATAAACCAGTGGGGAATTCCTTCAAATCTCAGGCTTATCAGAGCTGTTGCCTTTTATATTGTTAAGAGAGTTTCCCTTAAAACCATGTTGAGGTACTAACAAACCTTTTGGTGCTTAGTTATCCAGCCATAATAACAGGAACGCCATTGTTAAGAGCTGATTTTCTTTGGAAGTGATGATCCTGACTGTTTACATTAACTGTATTTTCAGGAATCTTGTGATCTCCAACCTCCATATTTTGCTCGAATCTTAAGAAAATCGTAATCATCGATTGTTGAGTTATGGTACATGCTAACAACCCTAAGGCCTGGACGGCTTCTATGGAGACCATATCATTTCATAAAAGATTGAAACCCGCAAAAATTCTAATTTCAGAAATATAATTCTGTTCAGAAACAAGGAATATGTTGGAAGACATCGATTTTCAAGTTTGTTGAATTCTGTCTCGGAATTATTTCTATTTTAAGACTCGAAACCGCCCAGGGAGGACGTTGTTTTCATTACACATTCTCTAAATTTGATGGGGTCCCCAATAATTTGTCTTCATAGGAAAGCACTGGTGACACAAGGAGAATTTCATGTTAATCTGTCCTCTAACAAGTCGATCTCAGTTTCCATTTGCTTTTGTTGTCAGGGCCAGAGGTGTTTTATGATAAGATTAAAGAGTTCTTTGAGCCTGAACATAAAGGTCAAAGCCAGACATTCAAATTAACACAATGAGATGAGCTGGGATAAAATTGAATTTAAAGCCCAGAAGTGGAGTGTGGGAGCCTCCATGAGATGGAGGGTATATATCATTGACTATATGGTCCAAGTGAAAGAAAGACTTGAGACTCCTTGATACTACATTCTCATTAAGTGATTGAAACTTGTCGCTAATACCCCAGCACAAAGTGTGTTTCATTTTAACTACATTATAAGAGTAAAAGGGGCTTGATTTGTTATCTCTAGGGATAGGAATAGTTAACCACTGTCCAATGTTAAGGGCAAGTTTATGTTTTTGGGGGGTGGTAAATAACGACAATCTTATGTTGTGGTGGTGTCAATTGGTGCTCTGAATACAATTCAAATTTGTATTTGAGAAAATCCCCGAGGTAGAGGTACTCTAGTTTTTCTCCTATGAGATAGAAAGAGTTCTACTCTTTAAAAGGAAAAGCCTCCTTGAGATCATCAAATATGGATTTTGATGGTGTTGGGTTGTCCTGGGTTTCCGAATGAGATAGACCCCACAATGCCTCCGACATGGTTGTTGATTTATACCAAGTGTCAAATCTTTGTTTAGCAAGTTGTTGGGAGAGTGAGATTGCTTGGCTAATTAACAAAGAGGGGAATAAGTGGGTAAATCATTGTTGAATACCCATACTTAGCAATTAATTCAATGGGAAGTTCTCTGAATTTGGCCAACAAATGTGGTAGGTTGTCAAAGAACACACTTTGACATGAGACATCATATGTATCTTCACGCCCTTCTCAAAAACCTTCCAATGACTCTTTGTAATTGAATTTCAATTTGTGCCAAAAAAAAACAAAAAATTAAAAATCCTTCCCATGAGAGTTCTGCAAGTTACCTCCCCCAAATTTCAGTGCCATATGTGAAAGTTGGAAACACAATAAAATGTTGAAACAATGTTTCACATCTAATTTTAGTTTTAGAAATTGAATTGAAGACCCAAAATATTTATTATAATAAATTTTTACTAAGTCTTTCCTAGAAAAAACACTACAGAGAAGTTGTTGCAACAATCACATCATTTACTATTTAAAAAGCTAGGCACACTTTCCAATCCATGTTAAAATGGGTAATTAGTGTGGATGGAAATTAGTATGGACAAAACCATATCTTTGGATAACAAATTTGGATCGTGTTAGAACCTCGTCGTTTTTATTTCCTTTATTATGTTTTTCACGATTCCTTGGGTTTTGCCACATTTGATCAAATTGGCATATGGAGTGGTCTCAAAGTGGTTACAAAATCAACTTCAATCCTTCAATCGGAATTGGTCCCTAAGTGGGTGTGTTTCTCATACAACTAGGTGCAAGCATGGTGCCTAGGTTTAAGTGAAAAGTGATTCAAAAACTATACACTAACTTTAAATTTTGTGAAGGAAATTCATAGACACTCAAAAAACATAGTGATCTACAAAGCCAAGCAATTTGTGATGACGAAAACAATTTCAAGAAAAGTCTACATATTTTGGAAGATGGTGCAAGTGATGTGCAAGTAGGTGATTTTGAATGAGTAACTGCCCAAAATTTGTTTAAAATATGATAAAATTACATTAAATTGATGATCTCCTACAAAGTTTTGTGATGATGACCTCAAGTATACAATGAATTCAAGGAATACATTAAAAATAAATCCAACTTCAAAATATTTAAGGTCATTAAATTTACGTTCAAAATCAAATTCAACCATGTGCTTTTGAGAATTGCTTTTGATGATTAGTTTTAGAGATCTCAACATGATATTCTACATTTGAGTATTTATCACAACAATAGAGTTCTTCATGAAAAAAAAAATCCAATTTAAACAACACTTTGCAACTACTTTAAGGCCTTTGACGCCCAAAAAACATGATTTTAGTATACCGGAGCACTATTTTGGTCCACTTTATCATGCTTGCACCCAACTGCTAACATCAAGTTTTATAAATGAAAGTGGATGCGTGTTCCAAGGTTGTGTAACTATGTCTGGAATGGCCTCATCATTTCCAAATATACTCCCTCTACTTCAAAATGTATCATGGTATTCCTCTAAATTTTGTTGATAATTTTCAAAACAATGTCCTATAATATATGCGTTGCATGAATTGTTGAAGCTCTATGTAACATGTACATGTGGTGTGAAATTCACTATAGTACTAGCAACATGAGTTTCAAAATTGGTGACAAACAAATCTATTTTAATCACCCTTTATCCTTTACTATTATTGAACTTGTAAAAATAACTTCATTGTTAACAAGTGAAAGATGATTCTAGTGCACCAAATAATGTGTTGTTTGCATATTTGAAGGATCAAAGTTCTATTAGTGGATGTATTGCAGATATTGGGTGTTACATGTAAATGTGCAACATTATGCATTAGACGATCATTATGAAGAAAATTTATTAACTCAAATGAGATAGTTAATTTAGAAAGAAAGAAAAGAAATAAACATAATCAAATTGTGAGCATGTGCTTAAAGTACAATTTAAACCACAAACTAAGTGGCTACATAAGACGCATGACTTCATAAGATATGTACATTATTACTATTTCCTAATCCCAATGTGGATCTCAATATAGGTGGGACCTCTAGTTCTCCCCCTTAAAACCCAAGCCCTTATGCTCACTTCTAAGGGTTGGGCGATAGAGTGATGTATCTCTCTTAGATGATTACACTTGGATCAACATGATGATTTCTCAAGCGGAGATCGGACCCACAAATGTCATCTATGGGAAAATGCTACATGGAATGTGCTAAGTGTTTATGATGAAGTTGTACTAACTTGGATGGTCCTCAAGGTCTCTTTTCAATGTCAATACAATGATAGGTGAGCATCATGAATAGGCCAAGATTTCAAACGAAATAATGGTTGCCTTCCCCTCAAGATTCAAGATCATGAGTTCAACTTGTCTTCCACGATACCCAACTTTGGGAGTTTTGGGGCCAACGTTGACCCCCTAAATCCTGAGTTTGAGGTCCAAACAAGTCGAAATGGGGTTTAATGGAAGGGGCTTCAATTTAAAAGGGATCCAAACACATGGAGACAATGTACATGCATGGATGAAAATAGATTGAAGCTCATCAAATTGCAATGATAGTAAGATTATCCGCAAAGGGTTAAATTTTTTCACAAGATTTCAATGTTGGTGTATGGTATATTTCGATTTTCAAAAGTTATGTGGAAAATTAATGAATCTATATAAATTGGCCACCAAGCAAGACAACGGACACTACCAAAACAATGTGGCCATAGGATGTCAACTGAGTTCCGCTTGCTCCTGGGCCCAACACCACATCTTAACAACATAGACAATGGTCATGTGGTCACCTAATGCTTGACATCCAAATTTTGGTGACTGTCAGCCCGTGGTCACCACCGATGTGAATGGCCATGATTAAGCTAGCGTGCACACCAATGAGTATGCTCTTGATTATTTTGGCACTGACCTTTATAATTTATTAAGTTGAGTAGAGCGACATCCGTGATTTATAAACTTACAACACTTGTTGATGTATTTCAATGTTCAATAGGCGTTACAGTTTTTGGGAGCTTATTTAATGTTATAGAGATTCTTAGAATGGCCACCGACATGTGGATGGATTTTGATGATGGCATTTTGGAGGAGTCGGACAAAAAATTCTTGGTTGTCTACACAATGATGGTTGTGTGCGCAATGACTTTGGACTCTTTCAACCTCAATGGGCTAAAAGAAGGTAGACGTGGCACAAATGTTGACAATAGAGGTGTGCATGATCTTCTTTATCATATGACGGTCATTCCACAATACTTCAAGATTGTCACAAAATTTACACAATCCTGAGTTTGGTAAGTTGTATGCATATTATGCTGATTGTTGCTTATAATGTTAGGTTGAGATGTGAGCTTCATAAGCCGTGGAGTCAATTTTTTGCAATTTAGAGTAGAATAGGCAAAACAATGTGAAAGAATCTTAGTTAGGACTAGAAATTTAATTGACATGTGCAAATTAAGGTTGTAGTCTAGGAGATTTGAAACGGAGAAGATATGAGGAGACCATGGTTTGTTTGGGAGAAGGTGTAGCCTTAGGAGTTGGCACATGCTCCTTGTGAATATACATTCCACACTTTTTAGAGAAGGTTGGGGAGACAAACCATGATTTTTACCTTGAACCTCTACTAGATTGGCAAATGGTCTTTGAAAGTTGTTGACATTGATGTAGGGTCAAGGATTGATCCTCTATAATTTGGATACACCTAGGTTGTGAATGCTTGGGGATTTTATAAGCATTAGAGGGGGAGAGATTCCTCAGTCCATTGTTTGTCCAATCATTTGACTCTATTGTGACATTGACCTTTGAATTGATTTTGTCGAGTTTGAGACTTAAGTTTTATGTTGTGGGACAATAGCCTTGGAAACTCTCTATAAACTCATTCACTCATAGTTTCAAGAGGGTAATAGAGGAGTGATTCCTCTATAATTTTTGGGATACTCAACCTCCTCATTTTAGTCTATTGTCTATGAGAGATCTTGTTAGAGACAAGAGAGGAGAATTCACGAAGAAGGGTTATCCAAGGCATCTATGATCAGTAGAATGATTAAGCCCTCCTTAGCTAGAGGAATTGCATTGGCATGACAAAGTTCTCATTCAGATTGTGAGTGAATTAAATGATTGATAAGTAGTTTATGCTTAAGGGTGTTGCTAAGGTTGGATGGTACTTGGTATCCATTCTTTTGGATCAAACTTGTAATATCTTGATATTTGGTTGTTTTGTAGTCACACATTTTTTTTTGCAAGAGTCGAAACTAGTGAGACATGTTGGCATTAGTAATTATTAAGTCAAAATGAGATTAGTTGCTCTAAAGTTAATGAATGTTGAATATTGGCAAGGGTGACGGGGGTTGTAATCCAAAGACAATTGACATGTGAGGAATTGCAGGTGGATGTTATAATCTAGTTATAGACTAGTGTACTCTTAAGGATGAAAAGTCATGCCTACTTTCCCCCATATATCCTCGTAAGCCATAGTCAAGGGATCGATTAGAAAGACTCAAGAAGCTTGTGAATGAGAAATCCCTCTTGGGAAGAGAGTGGACATTTTCTTAAATTGAATTTTGTAAACTGCCATTATTTGAAGTAAAGTTAGTAAGACGTGAAGCCTTTGTTTGAATGGAAAAAATGCATTAGCTGTGGTTTGGATGTGAGAATATGTTTGCAATAATTGTGTTTTTGCATGGCAAATAATCTTAGTTGATTGATTAGCATTTGCTTGTCTCCCGAGAAGTACATCTTTCCATGTTGTAAATGTAATTGGTGCTATAGCTAGTAACCAATTTTTTTGGTGTGGAGCCCTTGGCTGAGAAGGAGAAACTTTGAGTCATGTTTGAAGGTGGTGGATAGTTTGAATGATCTGAGGGCCGTCTCTTTGTTTGTCCAAGTGATTGCCTTATGTTGATAATGTGTGTATTGCCTGAACCTAAAGTAAAATTCCAAGATGTGTGATTTTGTTAAATAGAGAAGAGTTCTTGAACCATGATGGAGTAGGACCATTTTGTCTTATGAACCTAAGTTGTGACATAGGCAAGATTCTTGAAGAAGAGTGATGAGGCTTGTTACAGGTTCAATTGACCAAAGTAAAGTATGAGAATTGAGTGAATAAATTATATTGTTAATGGGATTAGTGCAATGACCCAAGTGAAGTATGTGGAGTGAGTAGCTCTCATTACATAGAAGAAATTATTCATGAGTTACAGGTGATTTGTGATACATAGCCTTTTGGGATTGAACAAATCTTTGGCTTGACCCTAGAGTGAAGGGTGATGGAGTCTTCCCAAGTCTAAATGGTTGCAGCGCTAGTTTACAAGACAGAGAGGTTGCAATGTAAGATTTTGAATTCATTAGGTGAATAAAAAACCATATTTTGACTCAAGGATGTTGTGACAAACTGTGTGAGTAATCCCATTGTCTTGACTCTCAATGCGAGAGCAGTGAAAACAATTTAGAGTCATATTTGAAGGGGGGGGGGGGGGAGGGGGCGCTATAGCCTTAACCATACAAAACTGTGTGTGTGTTTATAGTAAAAGACTATTGTTTAGGTGAAGTTGTTCATCTAGAATTCATTAAGGTCATAGGCTGGGGTGTGAAGCTCCACCTTATAAGTTCAAGAAATAGCTAAGGGTCAATCTATTGTCTAATCCCATAAAGCTAAATCTTAGCCTCCAGATGGCATAAGTATATCAACCAAAACTTGAATTGATGATCTAAGGAAAGAAGAATTAACTTCAGAATGGGGAATAGAAATTGCTACCATGTGAGGTGGTCATATAAACCCTAGTGGCCATGATTTAGGCTTAATCATTACGGCTTAATCCCTTCTTGTGAACTAATGAGCATGGGTTATTCAATAGTCTGTGTAAAATCATTAGTGGAATTTTGTGAAGGCTATGGAATATAAACAAATAAGATGAAGCTAGTTCCGAACAAATTGATAGAAGGAAGAGAAGGTTGTCATTGTAGTATGCAAAGATTATGGTCGAGCATATTTGTAGAGAGCCTTGGGAGCAGTAGGTTGAAGTTGAACATGTCATAGTCTCATCCAAAAGGGCAAGCCTAATTGGGATTCTTATAGCCCTTGGTATGTCCGGAAGTTAAAAGGGTACCCTTGGAAAGACCAATGGTTGGCACAAAGAAGTCCAGGGGGATGAACTCTTCATTGGAAGCCTAAATGATGTGCGTGGGTCACTATGAAATGATACCCCTACATATGAGAAGTTTATAGAGAAAATAAATGCCTACATACTAGTGGCAAGCTAGAAGATGGACTCATGTATTTACACTAAGCTTTTAATGTGATGAATGCCTCCACTACATATACAAAATATAATTCATGTTTTAAATGGACCTTTATTGCATAGAAATTTTACTCTTACTTTCTATTCAAAGAGTTATGAGCGCTCCAAGAGCCATCAATTTGTAAACATGTAGGAGCTATTTCAAACTCTAACAAGAATGGACAAGGTAGTCATTGAGGACTATTACCATATGACAACAATGGATGAAAACATGATGAGGATGAAACCAACACTTGTATTTTAAAATTCTTCCTTAAACCTTAGGGCCTCATTTTGGACATCTACCTTTACTACAAATTTCTTAATAGCCTATTTAAATGTATATAATAAAGAAAAGTAATACCTCTCCCTTATGTATACTATGTATGTTTACGCCTCAAGCAATTCCCCTTCTTACACTCACATTAGTTCGTATATGGTATGAAGAGTCCACCCCATGGGGACAAGTGGGCCTTAACATACTAAAGACATGAAGAGGAAGACCAACACTAGAAAGGGAAATGGCTAAGTGCCTAAGGGTTGAGGTTTGAATATCTGATAAACAAAATAGAATCATTCACATTAATTCCTTTGGGTTAGTGAGTTGCATTTCACCTTGATGAGGAATTAAATAGGTAAAGTTAATGATCTAGATATTGGGGAATGAAATGTACATTTACATAGTTGAATTATTAATTTAAGAAGAAGAGATAATAGCTTGTGTTTGAGAATTAAGAAGGGTATACCAAAGAAGCAGTCCAAGGTCTTCTAACCCTTGATCACGGGTAGGTCACTTAGTGCATTTTAAAAACGACGTGCGGCATAATATAGAGAGGATTAAAATCATTTGAAATAAAAATTATAAAGGAATTCCAAATAACGAAGGGGCCATTAAATGTAGACAATCCCATTATAAGTAAGTTAGATGGACATAAAATGTGGGCCATTATTTTTTTGTAAAATTAATATAGGGGCTGAAGATAAGGATCCTAGAAGGTATGTTTAGTATGTTTGCTATGGTCTCCTATGTGTTTTCTTCATAACTTTGTTTGCAATGATATTATTGTTTGCACCCTTCTTTGTTTCCATGGTTTCCCTTAACACTCGTCAATGCGTTAGGAAGTAGATTAGCTTTTATTACTTAAAAGGAATATAGAGTACAAAAAATTGCAGTGACTTGGACAATATAAGTAATGGAAGGGTGCAAACAAATGGGCCATTTTTGAAATTTAAGTAATTATAGGGAGGCTTTAATTCAACCCTTGAAGGTAAATAGCCCCAAAACAAAAAAAACCCCAGCCGCACGTGGTGCACAAAAATGCCTTAGAGTGACCTACCCGTGCCCTTGATGGTGTGTTGGATTATAGTAATGTTGGGAACATGTGTAAATGCTATGGACATTATGCAACAAAACACTATTGAGTGACCTGTCACGGTATGCGGCGTTGGTGGCATACCTTATCCGTGGGATTTCATCCATTTAGAATGGATGATCTTAGAAGTTGGAGAGATGTTCCTAAGTGAGGAACCTCCTCGGCTTGGCATTCTTGCCAAGTGAGAAGGAAGAGAGTCAAACCCTTGTAAGAGCTCTAATTCTCTCTTCAAATGCACACAATGAGTCAAGTTATCTCTCACTCCACCACAGGAGAATCCAAGAGTGTAAGTAAGGGGAGAATAACTCAAGATTTATTGCAAAAACATGCAATTTGTGGAGGTGTGTTGTTTATGTGTGTTTTTGCCATGTTTTAGTTTTATTTGTTAGTGGTGGTTGGTACTCGAGTTGCACTGACACACGATCGCTATTTACACGACAGACCGCAAACTCATATAAAGGATTGATTAAAGAACATTGCTCACCCTGAGTGGGTAACTATATTGACATTTCAAGTTACATTAAAAATGTTTGATTAGCATGAGACAATTGACTATATCAAATTGCCCTTGGCTTTGGCAAAGAGATTAAAATGGGATACTATATGCAAGACAATTGTCAATGACTGTGGCTATACTTTTGCACCGCACAAGGTCAAATTAAAATGAACCCACTACCATATTATTATCAAGGAAATTAGTGTGAGGTATGTGACCTTCACAAATGCATGTACCGAGGTCAAGTGATTCCCAACCCCTCTTATGTTTGTATAAATGAATGAATTGTTAATTTATATTATGAATAACTTGAAATAAACGGGTGTTTGCCCTAATTAAACTTATTTGAAACACCTAGGTGATACCAAAAAAACACCTTTTAAATCTTCCTTGAGTGTTTCCTTGGGTTTTGTCTTTTCTAAAATCTAAGCTACATAAGCCCTCAAGTTATCTCATGAAGCTCCAACTTAAACAAACATGTGTTCAAGTTCATTATGTACATGAAACATAATATCTTTTCTTAACATGATATATTTGTGTAGAATTGGTCTCGCTCAACATTGAGTGACAATGCTTTGTTCATATCCTCGTGATTCAACCATACATGCCAAGTGAGAAATGTTGTCTTAACATGATCCGGGAAGCCAAGTTCGTTTAATATTTCCTAGCTCCTTAGAACCCCTCATTGTCCGAGTTGCATCATCTTTCTTGGTGGCACTCTCGTGAAGACATTCGAGCCTTTGAACTATTCCAAGTACTTTTAAAGCGATTGAATGAACAAAGGACAATATATTGCACGAACAATACCATTGCCGTAAATTTCAAGGGGTTGTTCTTGTACATAAATTTTGGTTGCATTTGTTGGAGCTGTGTCATTTCTACCGACTTCCTTCATCGGAGGCACATGGATAAGATGGCCTCAAGTTCATCAAGTCACCCTAAGTTGTTTTTAGCTAGCAATATAGTTTGTCTTCAGCCTAACCAAAAAGACTACCTATCCACGCTGTGAGGCCAAACCCACCACCCTTAAGCGTCCTAGTCCGGGTGATGGTTTTGAGAATCACATTCACTTCATAACATCATAATGTGAATTGCTATGTGGCTCTCATGCCCAAGGTACTCACTTTATCTTAACTCAACTTGTTACATTATTTTGAATCTCTTGGCGTGTGGTGGAATTTGATTTCTCAAGGGTCCAACCCGCGGCCTTGGCCACGCATGCCCTTAAAGAGATTCCCCTAGCACCCTTGATCTTTACTTCCCTTGTATTGCCCTTGCCAGGATCCTCCACATTCTCCATTCGTTGCACACGTGATCTTATTTTGACAAAAAAGAGTGCAAGTGTTAAAAAACACTTTTCTCAATAGTCAATATTTGAACACAATCACTTGTGACACCACACATGACACTGCCTAACCTAATGAATCTAACACTTGTCTATAAACTAATCTAATCTAAGATGGTCTAATGCGTCTATAATTATTTTGGTAATGCCACCCACTTAAACTATGCCTTGGCTAATGAAACGAGCTCCCGGCTGCGGTTGTCTAATGCAGTCAGCCTCAGCTAATTAAACCAGATTCCAGGGCCTTCGTCTAACCGGTCCCAGCTGCAGTCCAGCAGCAGAGTCTCTACCCAGTCTCGGGGCCTTCGTCTAACCGGTCCCAGTTGTAGTCCAGCAGCAGAGTCTCCCAGTCCAGGGGCTTTTGTCTTAACCGGTCCCAGCTGCAGTCCAGCAGCAGAGTCTCTACCCAGTCTCGGGGCCTTCGTCTAACCGGTCTCAGCTGCAGTCCAGCAGCAGAGTCTCACAGTCCAGGGGCCTTCGTCTAACCGGTCCCAGCTGCAGTCCAGCAGCAGAGTCTCCTAGTCTAGGGGCTTTTACTCAATCTTTTCTCTTTGTGCCTTAATCAATAAACTAATCTATTCCTATAATGAACTAATCCCACCCACTAATTCCACTAAAGGGCTACCTAATCCCCACACATTGTCTCAAGCTCTAGGAGCTCACTCTACTTGAGAAGTATTGAGAGAGAGAGCTTAACTAATTAACTTCACTAAAACTAATAACCCACACACGTGGCTCAAGCTCTTAAGAGCTTGCTCCCTTGAGAGCGCTTGATGGAGAGAGAGGTAAATGAGAGAAAAAACACCTTAAGAAGCAAAGAGGGAGAGAGGGAGAGAGAGGTGAGGATAGGGTGAGAGGATTAGCACCTCCAATCACAATCCCTTAACCTTCTCCTCCAAAGTAGGGACTAATCCCCATCCACCAAGCTTCCTTCTTCCTAAACTAACAAGGTGGATCCAAAAGTGGGCATTTAACCCGCAGAGCTCACCTTGCTTCACCTTACCCCCTACTCACATTATCAAGGCATACTCTTATTGAAATCAAACCTTGAAATAATCACACAACACCACCTAATGCCTACAGTTAAATCCACACCACTCTTCACTCTTTTTATGTTTTGTGAATAATCATAACACATCAAAGTCAAACTAAAATTGGTTTCGAAGAGTTAATCACCACATGTGGGCACCATTTTGGGCTCACACACGCCAATGGGCAAGTAAATATTAACAAAAACTCTTAACATATATAACACCGGTTTCGTTAAAAGTGCAATTCAATATGTAAAAGTGCACATGAACAAATTATTGCAAACGCATAGATTTCAATTAAAATATGACCATATGCCCCACCCCCTTAAAACTTGAAAAAAAAAACTAATTATTGCTTCACAAGGTGAGGTATATGCCCCACCCCCTTAAAACTTGAACAAAAACTAATTACGGCTCCACAAGGTGAGGCATATACCCCACCCCCTTAAAACTTGAACAAAAATTAATTACGGCTCCACAAGGTGTGGCATATGCCTCACCCCTTTAAATATTGAAAAAACCAGTTAAGGCTCCACAAGGTGTGGCATGTGCTTCATCGCTCTAAAATATGTAAGGGTAAATACCAAACACATGAGAATATAATATAAACAGTCTCCCGTTACCCCTAAGTTAAAATGAGCAATACTTGAATTGAATTTGAACAAATATGGATATTGATGTGAATATGTTTTTATAATATATATTACAATAAATTATATTTTGAAGTTGTATTATAATATTTATGTAAATTAAATTAAATAATTATATAAATTCTATTTTATTTCCAAAAAACTAAAAACATTGCTACGTATGAGTAGAATAGTGCCACTGACCCACCTAAAAAAAATTCAAGTGTAAATTCTTAAATTTGTGCATGATAGACCAATACAAAGTTTTTCCACACATATAAGATTAAAAAATAAACGTTTGAACTAACCTAAAACGCCGCTTAGGGTTACGTCAAATTTTTCAGCCATCATTCTTTTCCAACGCCACTCTTCTCCACTGCCGCCATTTTCCAACGCCTTTCTTTTCCAACGCCGCTCTTTTCCAATGCCTCACTTCTCCAACACCGATCTACTTCGGCGCCTCTTAGTCTTGCAACTCTTACTCCAACACCTTCTTGTTTCTCTCTGATGGTACCTCTTTATTCTTTCTAATTGTTATTTCTCCAAAGTTTAGAAGTTTTTCTAGTACTACAACATCTAACCTATTGCTGCATATTTTTTATCCTTCAGCTCTCTATCATCTTATTGCGTTCAATCCACTATCCAATAACTCTAATATCTTCATTTGCACCTCAACTGATCTTCGACTCTACTTTCTACTTATATAAGCGCTTCAATACCAACTCTTATTCAATATTCAAATACCATCTTATTTTAATATGAATTTCTTCTTAAGCTTGTACTTAGAGCCTCACCCTTATCAAACAAAATTCTATGTTTTGAATTTATTTCTTTAGAGTGAGGCACATGCCTTATCCTCCTTGAAAGATCTGAATTTCTCTTTAAGCTTGCGCTAAGAGGTAAGGCACATGCCTCACCATCCTTAAGAAATCTGAATTTCTACTTAAGTTTGTATTTAGAGATGAGGCACGTGCCTCATTCTTATGAAACAAAATTCTATATTTTGAATTTGTTTTCTTGGAGTGAGGCACATGCCTCACCCTCCTTGAAAAATCTAAATTTCTCAATAAGCTTATGCTTAGAAGTGAGCCACATGCCTCACCCTTATGAAACAAAATTCTATGCTTTGAATTTGTTTTTTTTTGGTGAGGCTCATGCCTCACCCTCCTTAAGAAATCTAAATTTCTGCTTAAACTTGTGCTTAGAGGTGAGGCACATGCCTCACCCTCCCTAAGAAATCTAAATTTATTCTTAAGTTTGTGCTAGAGGTGAGGCACATGTCTCACCCTTATAAAACAAAACTTTATATTTTGAATTGGTCTTTTTGGGATGAAACACATGCCTCACCCCCTTTGAGAAATCTAAATTTCTCCTTAAGCTTGTGTTTAGAGCTTAGGCACATGTCTCATCCTTATAAAACAAAATTTTATATTTTGAATTGGTCTTTTTTGGGGTGAAACACATGCCTCACCCCCTTTGAGAAATCTAAATTTCTCCTTAAGCTTGTGTTTAGAGCTTAGGCACATGTCTCACCCTTATGAAACAAAATTTTATATTTTGAATTTATGTTTTTGGGTGAGGCACATGTCTCACCTTTTTGAACCAAAATTCTATGTTTTGAATTTGTTTTCTTGGGGTGAGGCACATGCCTCACCCTCCGTGAAAAATCTAAATTTCTTCTTAAGGTTGTGCTTAGAGGTGAGGTACATGCCTCACCTCCTTAAGAATTCTGAATTTCTCCTTAAGCTTGTGCTTCAAGGTGAGGCACATGCCTCACCTTTATGAAACAAAATTCTATGTTTTTAATTTGTTTTTTTGGGTTGAGACACATATGTCACCCCCTTTGAGAAATTTGTATTTTTCCTTAAGCTTGTGCTTAGAGCTGAGGCACATGCCTCATCCTTATGAAATAAAATTATATGTTTTGAATTTGTGTTTTTGCGGTGAGACAAATGGCTCACCCCCTTTGAGAAATCCAAATTTCTCCTTAAGCTTGTGCTTAGAGCTGAGGCACATGCCTCACCCTTATGAAACAAAATTTTATGTTTCGAATTTGTGTTTTTGGGATGAGGCACATGCATCACCCTCCTTAAGAAATCTGAATTTTTCCTTATGCTTGTGTTTAGAAGTGAGGCACATGCCTCACCCTTAGTGAGAAAATCAAATTTTATTGTGATTGCATAAAATGTAATGTGTTTAGAGGATATTTTTATGTCCTTGAAATGGTTTATGTGTGCTTGTAGGAAGTGAGGTTGGAGGTGATATCATGTGGGACAAGGGGGTGGGCTTTCCAAGGCCCCCCGAATAAATATTTGAAGCCTTCGAATGCTTATAAGGATTATGAATGGTTTCTCACACGCGATGACAGACATGTGCTCCTAAATATTTATACTTATCCGTGGATGGAAAACAAGTATGGTGTTCTAAAGCATGGTCCAAAGGAGAAATTGTTCAAGAAGTTATTACTCATGTCTATAGAGATGATATGGATTTTTGCGAGATATTCGTTGTTTCAAAAGCCTCAAATGCAATTTCTTCTTATGTTTTGAAATGCGCCAACATCATTGGAGATGTTGTTGAAAAGTTTTTATATAGTTTGGAAAAAAAATGTTTGTTATATTACATATTGATATTTCAATATAAGGTGACACAAGTATGTTGTTATTTTCTTTGGAACCATCAACTTCAATATTATTACTTCTATGGTGAAGCAAATGTTATGTCACTTAGTTTCAATTTATTTTCATGTGTTTGGTCCAAGGGTGAGGTGTATGTATCGCATTTTTCATTAGGTTTAGAAATAATGTATTTTAAGCTATGCACAAACGGATGTGTTTTATTCCTTTGATTTATTTCATAACCTGAATTTTTTTACTAAAGAAGTGAAACACAATATAAATATGATGGTCATATATTGTATAAGCCTTGTCTTGGAATTATTTGAAACTAATAATATTTGAAAATATTTGTGTCAAAGTACGAATTTATTGCGCAATCATTCCAAAAGTTGAGAATAAAATATTAAAAAATAATTCCCCCAAAAAATGCACATGCTAATGTGCACTTTTAACGAAACCGGTGTTATATGTGACTATAGAGAAGGCGTAAGTAAGTAAATAAATAACCAACATCAAAGAATCCGACGTGAATTTGAGTCTGTTGGTCCTACCCTGCTCAAGAATCCTCTTGGTGAAGGGTGAGGTCTGCTGCCTACCTTGCAGTGGGTGGGCTCTTGGCTTCCTACCTACCTACCTAGTTTTTTTTATCAAGTAAAGAGAAGATTTCACAATTGGGATCGAACCGCCAACCACTTCATTTGAAAATGGATACCTCTCCACTATCACCTGATAGTTTAGGGTTATCTCGAACTGAGAGAAGACATAGTCTTCTGGAAACACTACACTACTTTTGCACTTGTTGCACACCAACCTTACTTGTGGACTTATAGGCCGCCCACACATATTGGTGGTGGGTAGCAGTGAACGGGCGAACTCCGTTCACTGCCGCCAGTAAGTGTGGGTAAGAACTAGGGAGAACTGGCGGTTAGTTACAGATGAACTGGTTGATTTTGAGAAATAACCTAGTTGAAGTTCGAGACCTCACGATAATTTGGTACTTTAAGTTACAAAGATGCACTGGTTGATTTTGAGATATAACCCGGTTCAAGTTCAAGACTTCACGATAATTTTGTTCTTTAAGTTACAAAGATGAACTGGTGAGTTTCAAAAATAACCCGGTTGAAGTTTGAGACTTCACGATAATTTTGTACCTTAAGTTACAAATATGAACCGGTGAATTTGAGAAATAACCCGGTTGAACAAGACCTCACAAAACTTATCAAGCGTTCTAGAGGAATATAGAGAATATACCTCAAATTAATAAAGGAAAAACCGAAAGTTCACGCAACATGTAACCAATCGGACCTGGAAAGAATAGAATTTTAACCGATCATGCCAAAAAATCCTCCATGGACGATTAGTCAAATATGATATTTAGTGTGACTTACTATTTAGATTTACAAGGTGCTATATCCTTTTACTAATGAAACTAATTTTTAGCAAGTAAAGTTGTCAATGTTTTATAATGTCCAAACTATCAATTTAACATTGTTGGCAAAATATGAGATGTACAGTAAATAGATATAGCATTGCATAATTCCACATAATAAGCTTTGCCTAAATATCATATTCAGTGTAGTTATAGAGAGATATGAATTCGTGGCCTCTATGTAGACTCACTCATTGCGTAGGTGAAAACGTAGTGATTTATCTCACTTGAAATTATCTAGAAGTGAGAAATTATCTCGCTCGATATATTTTGTAGTAGTGCGGAATTATCTCACTCAAAATTATCTAATAATGTGCAATTATCTCGCTCGAGATTTTCTAATAGGATGAAATCATCCGGGCATGTGAAATTACCGATTGTAGTAGCGAACGAGCAAGTGGCAGGACTGATGCGACCAGTCGTTGCCACTGCTATAAAGTTATTAAAAAGTTCAACTCTGTTGGTGGGAGTCGCCGAGTGGCCTCACCACCACCATGTGTGGAGAGGCTATTACACGCACCCCCCTTACTACACTAAATATGATATTCAGTGTCGTATGGTATTCTATGTCACTATGGTAACTTTCCTAGTGACGGTTCTTATGAATAAGTGTACAAATATTGTCATGGATGATGGATGACTAAGTGCATCCATTTTCCAAAACCCTAGTTGTGGATCGATTTCTTCACTTCCATCTTCTTCCTTAAAGAGACTCCCTTTATTCTGCACCATAACATCTATGTAATGAAACATTGTCATGGATGATTGAAATATGGGTGAAAAATCACTTAGTAAGTAATAGTAAATGCAACACTGTAAATATAGAATCCCCTAAAAAATTCACAAGGAATGACAAATGATGTTGGGTTAACATTTAGTGTTGGTGACACTACACGGCGGTTTACAATTAGTATTGAGCAAGACAATTAGAATTGGTGACACTAAATATCATGGTAGTGTAGTAATTGCTTCACTAAATTGGGTGGGAACAAATATGCTCGAAGGATGTTCCAACCAACCACTTTCACTTGTGATTGAGTGAATGCAACACCGAAGGGATATTGCCATCCATGTGGCTATGTTAAACTAGGAGAAAGCTTGTCCATTCCAACCATTCATGGCAACTTATCCACTACAACTCATGGCAAGAAAATGCATAAATAAAACATATTGGTTGTCCACTGGAGGTTTTCGGTTGCCAATTCTCCCACTTCTACAACTAACATTGCTGGTTGGAAACTAAAATGGTCATTTGGACATTTCCTAGCCATGAGTTGCGATGGACAAGTTGCAACAGATGGTACGAGTGAACAAGTTCTTCTCCTAGTGGTTGCCCTAACACCTTCAATGGCTCCACAAGCAAAGGTCATATGTGGGCAACTAGAACATCATTGGGTGGGACCATGTATTGCTATAGCACACATTGGGTGCATCAATGCACCATTTGTTGAGATAAAGGAATCTTGATGAAGGCCCTATCGATCACTAAAGAAGGGCGAAATGTACCAAGAGCTGCAATAACTCCTTCAATGAAGCATATTCTTTTAGAAGTTGGAAAATGCTACAAATCGCACACTCATATGAGCAACTTCATTAAGGGAGTTGAGGGATGGAATAATTTGGGGTCTTTGATGCCACTTTCTAAAGCAAACTTGGTTACAAACAACAATCCCTAGGATATAAAATAGTTCGTTGTGCCGACACCTTCCCTGGCCTTTTAAGGCTAGGGATTTGTGGTGCCTTCTACATAAACTCATCCATTAGGAAAGTGAAAACGCAACACATTATTCATTCATAACATGAAAATGACTATTCGACTACAAATGTACCATCAAATGCCCTGTGAATTAGTCTCAACTGGAGTCCAGATGGAATGAATCGGCGTTTAACCTTTGTAAGTTATAGAGACTTTAGGAAACAAAAATTGAAGCAGCCTCTTCATCCACAATGAATGAGTTTCCTTGGACGCCATGAACCCCAAGCCACCTTTTGGAGGCTTGGGCCCGGGTGAATGTGAAGGCAAGAGGAGAGTAATTTTAACTCATGTGCATGGGCCCAATGGGCCTCCTTTCTTATAATTATCATCCTCGTCATCCATCATCATTCATCCGCTCACCACCATTATTTCGAAGAGATTCGGACTTTCAAATCCTCGACTGGACAGTTTACAACAGCCTGGTTTTAGAGGGTGTGCCGTCCTTGTCTCTGAGTGGGCCCTTGTATAATAACCAAAGCAAACTTAATGCATGTGTGTGTACCCTTTGATGGATGGATGGATGGATGGATGGATGGATGACTATCATTACATGTCCTAGATGCGCTATGTGGTCCCCTATTCCCACCCAATTTCACATCCAAAGAAACAAGAGGCCGGCCACTCTTTTCGAAATCGAGATCAGTTGGAGATTAATTGTCCGTAAGTACTTAAACATAAAGGTGGATGGGTCTTAAATGGTTACTTTTGCCGAATAGCCCACTTCTCCTAGGATTTGAAACATGCGATTAGTACACTCAACTATAGGTGCTCAATTAAGAAGAGTGACCAAAATAAGCACGTCTACCATACTTCTTACTCTACTCTATTGCACAAGCTTACATAGGAGACAAGTTTGTGGCAGCCGTGTAAGTTGAAGATGGAAACATTGAGAATTTCTTATAGCGAAGAAAAATTGTTTTAAATAACATGACTTCAAAAATATTATTAAAAACAATGATTTAATATTGAAAAGTGTTGGCACGCAAGTCAAAATTACTTAAAACAAGAGATATTGTCCACATCAACATCTACAACTTTTACCAATTCTATCATAAGACCCGCCAATACAACTGCATGTACATACAAACCCCGTTACGCCCAAGAATTCATGTACATGTTTAGATACACTTAGTACCTAAGATAGATTCACCTAATTTGATTCATGATCTGAAACAAACACCTATGTTTGATTGGCATATGGTTGGGTGTGAATCTAAGAATAGACACTAACTAAAAAGACCCGTGTTGAAAAAAGATTGAACTATGTAATCAAAATTCCTTCACCATTATGGAAAAAATAACCAACATGATTGAAAGAGAGGGTGGGGGGGACCTATGCAACACATTAATGAACATGAGGAATCTTCACTTTGACAAATAATATGAAATTCATATGAACTCCGAAATTCACAAGGAAGGTGGCTATAAGCATGATTTGGATTTGCTAATCATCTTGTGACACTAAATCATATGTTTCATTGTCCTACGAGACGTGGGTGCATATATATAGCGAGCAAGAGAGAGAGAGAAGCGTGTCCGTTTAAGGCCCGCTTACTCTAAAGGTTTTTGCTTAGTACATTCTTCGACGGGCCTTTGCCGGTGCACTCCACCGGTGAAGTTAAAGCGCCAGGCGAAGTGATGGTGAAGGTGGGTACATTTGGCCGGGTCGAAGCCTTTGTTTGGTTCCACAGTGACAGAGTGGCCCAAATAATAATGGCCTGCGAAGGCAAAGGGAAGTGAAGTGAAGTGAGGGGGAAACAAACATGCCCGAAAGTCATCAATTATTTCGGACCGCCCGGCCGCCCGCCCGTCATGCGGGGCCCATACAAGACACAGGTGGGGCCCATTGACAGCCCTGCCTAATTTCCTTATTACTTACTCCTCCTGTCCGGCTGCCCATCCGGGCAGCACCGTGGGCAAAAGGGCGAGGAGAAGAATAATAATAATCTAATCTGACAAAACCTGGGTGGCTTTACTACTGCAACTCCAGTACATGTATAATAAATGATTGGTTTCCTGCTCCCGACCTCACGTGAAGCACCAACAGACACTTTGCTCGGTAAGTCATAATATATATATATATATATATGACTTTTTACCAACTACACCGCTTATCCCAATTACTGCATGTTACTATGTGGAGTTACGTTGTGCCATAATGTCTTACTCGGGAGTTCAATATTTTACTAATGAAAGTTCAATAGGTTGTTTGGACATTATCGAACATAAACGACTTTGCTTGGTCAAATACTGCATCCTCGTTAAGTGGCTATAGCACTACATAACTTCGAATAGGAACACACATTGGTTCAAGGAATCAATGAAGCCTACTTCGCCTAGGATATGTAATGCGTGATTAGTACATGGTGATTATCTCAATTATTGCATGTTATTATGTGGAGTTACGTTGTTCGATAATGTCTTACTCGGGAGTTCAAGTTTTTACTAACGAAAGTTCAATAGGTTGTTTGGATATTATCGAACATAAATGACTTTGCTTGATAAAAGATTACACCTTCATTAAGTAGTCATAGCACTGCGTAACTTCAAATAGGAACACGCACTAGTTCGGATGATCAATGTAGCCTACTTCGCCTAGGATATGTAACGTGTGAGTAGTAGGTGGTGGTTGGAGAATTCATATTGAGGCTTCCCTCATAATTTTCAAAGCTCATATGAATATCTTATTCATTGACAAAGGGAAATATTGCCATGCTCATTAAGTGGTCATATAGGGATCCCTCCTCATCGCCCCTCCGAATTATGTTGGCTATTGAGTCTAGAATGGCTATCATGTTTTGAGCATGTAGTTCAATCTCTTTTGAACAAATGTCCTTTTACTATCCGTTCTTTGAAGGGGGGCACATTTAACCACATACCACTCAAATATAGGTGTCTTGTGAAGTATAGTGACCAAATTAGGCAAATGTACCTTAACGAGTCGTGGCCCACCACGTTTATGGGAGGAGGGAATATTTTATGAATTATGTGGTCTTCATACTATTATTTCCACAATAATTGATAAAATAATACTTAGTCTATGAAATTTTATTTTTATTTGAATGCAACTATGGACCAATAGGAAGCAACGCTATGATCATATGTGACAATGGTGATTGGATGTACTTACTTTGTATGTTTTGTAAACAAACCACATATTCACACAAGGATGTACAACCAAGGATACGGAGTCTGCGTAAACTCATCCATTAGGAAGGTAGAAGCACATTTTATAGCATGTAAATGTTCATTTCAAGGAAATTTCACTTTGGAAAAAGCATCAAGGAGGTCCCAAATTAATCTATTGGAGCCCACTTGAAATGATACGGACCTCAATCTCATAGGAGAGTTTTGTTTTTTTTTTTTTTTTTTTTTTAAGAACTGGAAACTTTTTTATATGTAATGAAGGAGAAGAAGAACTCCGGTCTTGGGGGGAGGGTGGAGGGGGACCGGAGTGAATAACATGTCTATTTGTAAAACATCTATGGTCATGCCCATGGGTAGTGACATTGGATGTAGAACTATTTCGCCATGTATAAGGGATGGACAATATGTGGTTACCAGTAATTGTATCATGCTTTTGATAAAGCCATGTGTGATGATCTACGATGGGTTGTGAAGGTTTGCAACAAATTTTTGGATTTTTTGTTGTCTTTTATGGATAAGTATAGACTGCAAATATTGTGTGGCAATTGTTCGAATGTAATTTTAGTTTTAGTAATTGAGTTCTTAAAAAAAAATTGTTTGTTCAAGAATTCATTGATGGTGTGGGCGTAGCTGCTTTTGCGTTCGCTACAATTACCTTGAGGAGGGGCTACTTTCCATCTTTTCCCTTTTATTCATTCCATCCGTGATGAATATATTTACATCGACACCATGAAGCCCAAGCAATGGAAGTGTCTAGATCTCTATTTACATATGGTAACCTCCCCTATTTGTTCCTTTAAAGGATTTGAGCGCAGTTTAAGTTGTTATCTCATCTTATTTTTGTTGCTAGTTGAACAAGGACTCCAACACATTTCAATGTAGCATTTTTCAACTTCGCATGAATAAACTATGAGCTTCAAAGCATGGATTATAGATGTGTCCGATACAAACCGTAGGTTGTCATGTAAATCATGTTCACTTTAGGGAGGAATCTATAGGGGTCACTTTTAGGGGAAGTGCCACAATTATGTGCGGTTGACATTCATACATATTGGACTTAGAGAGGGCACTCATTGTAGCCCGTACAATACCACATGGGTGTACAAAATGAAGCTTATTGAGAATTTGGCCTACAAAGTATACATATGGGATCCGTATTGTTCCATTTAATTTTGTAGAAATAAACAGGGTAGTATAAATAATGAAGGAGAGGTAAGGGTGTCCTAATCAACCCCCCCCCCCTCCCCCAAAGGATTCTTACAAGAGGAGTTTATCTCATTTAAAGATACCCTCTACCTGACCAAAAATTCATATGTCTTCATCCATGAAGCAATAGTTTTCATCCCTTTGGCACACTTCAATGGCTTTGTCAATCAAAAGCGATTTATGAGCATATATACAAGGAATGTCTTCTTCTTTTTCTCACTTCTTAGTTGCTTGTATCTTGTCTACATAGTTGAGTCAATTTTATCCTAGAATTTAAAAATTGCATATACATTTGAGCAAAAATGAGACTTTTATGTGTCTACCATTGCACCTACATCCAAAAACTATGTATCACAACCATACATCTGGGGGCTTCAAATGCATGATTTGATCATTTTGTTTTTAGGATCATTTTTACATTATATGGCCAGAGGTCATGATCATGAAGGTTTGAGGGCCCTTGAAACTCATTCGAGAGGCCATACTATAAAAAAATTGAATCAAAATTTGGGAGGTCACGGGCCTTCAAGTGTAGTGTAAAGTCATACATGACCTGACTTTGAGTTGGTTGCTATCTCATTACCATCCTACTCATGTGAGCCCATTACACAGTAACTTAGTTAGATTGATAGATAGGAACGCGAGCCCTAATGGAGCAAGTGTGGATGAAGAGTCAAATTCCTTTGCCCGCCCACTATTGTCCTCTTTCAAGGAAATGCTCTCTACTAGGAACAACACCTGGCCAACCAGGACATCAACGAAATGTGGGGTGGGTATGAAGGTGTGTGTGGAGCGTCAAGTTGTTCAGGTGGTGAGGTTGGGGCACATTGGAGCTAAGTAAGTTGGTTGGTTTGTGTTGTGATTTATTGTATGGGAGGTTCAGGCTTAACACAATAAGTTTTAATAGAGTTATGTGTAAACTCTTGGCATCAAATCCCCATTCCCCTCCTGTTGAGTTGGCTAAACGTGAGTTTGAGAGCATAACAACCATAAAGTCCCAAGGTTTTTGTAAGGCTTAAATGAATATGTCCAAATGTAGTGGTGGGCAATCAAGAACTAAATTCGTAGCTTGTCATACTAGATTGGGTGGGTCAAGCTAGCCTTGCATAGGCCAATCCGGGATTTAGGGTGGCGGGACCCATTAGAAAAAACTTGTTTAAAATCCTAAAAATATCTTTAAAGTTTTAAGGATAGCAAGAGAAAGTCCAAAGAGTTTCACCCAACTTTCAAAACAAACTCCAACACACATTGAACTAATGAACTTTTGATAGAAAGTTCTCCCATAAAAGGATCAAACCCACAATTTTGTCCCTCTGTAAGAGACTTTACACATAACTCTAATAAATCAAAATTTGTGAGAATTTGGAGTGACATGGGTCTCCCAAGTTAGTTTGGGCTTACAAACAAAATCGGATTGACCATGCAACAACTTCCATTGCCTACCATGTGAGAGTCCATGTAGGTTTCTCATCCTTTAAAACTTCCTTAATCCCTGAAGCCCTGAAGTTCTAGTTTTGTAAAGTGAAGGGTGCAATGTCAAGGTAGATTTTTGGGCATAATTAGTTGAGATCCTAGTGCTTCCAAGACCAACCAATTACATGTTCGCATCTTTTGGTTTTTTTTCTTTATTAAAATTGAGGAATATTATGTAAATTCTTCTAAATGGAACAATCATTTTCATGAGGTTTTCAATTTGCACCAGTTATTTCTCAAACTCAACCAGTTCATCTATAACTAAGGTAGAGGGTGCTAAAACCAACACCCCACCCAAAACCAACATCTATAAATTGTCAACACTTTATTACCTTAAACCATTTCCCGTGATGTAGGAGTGTCCGGTCCCACAGAGTAAGGGTTTTAGGTGCCATTAGTGATGCCACCTCATAGTGGCCTTCACTACCTCCATGTAGGGTAGGTAACGGGCTCCACTCTATCTCGGGTTGGTTCAAGGTGGGATTAGTGTGGCTTGTCAATGCCTTTTCTAGCCATTCTAATCACAAAGCCAAGGAGGTTAAGTCCACAAAGCACAAAAGGGTCATTTCCCAGGATGGTGTAAGGGGGTTGGTTCCTGAGATGCAAGGTGATGGTTTTGCAAGCAAACTAGGTGGGATCATGAAGGTGGCCATGTGGCTTTGCGTATCATTACTACTTGGGCTTTGATGTAGTTTGGGTCTAGTACCCAACTATGTTGTGTTGGTTCTAGGCAATGAGAGTGGGGATCCTCATCATATCCAAGGTTGTCATACGTGGGGCCTATATATTGATGTAAGGAAGCTAGTGGTTTTGACTTTGAATATTCATCAAATATCTAATTGAGGATAAAAATAATTTCTTTCTTTCTTTATACCTATGTTTAGAACAAAGGCTAATATGAATATATATTTTTTATATCAACGATGTAGCCATATGTATGTGCAATAGCTTAAAGTGTTGGTTTAAGCACCCTCTACCTTACACTGATTATCCAAATACCGTGTGTTATTATTCGGGGTTACGTAGTGCTTAACTATTTAGCGAGAGTGTAACAATTTACCAAGCAAAGTCATTTATGTTTTATAACGTTCGAGCAACCCATCGAACTTTCATTAATAAAAATCGAACTCTTGAGTAAGATGTTATTGCATTGCGTAACTCCAAATAGCAACATGCACTAATTGGAATAAACAATATAGCAGTTGATTCACCCTATTCATTGAAAGGGTGATGGTCTTAGCCTTTTCCACTACATCATTTATGGTATTTTGTGTGATGTACATTGTTTGCGATGGGCCTAAACTAGATGCCTAGAAGTCTCAAGTGTCATGCTTGCTAATTGCCAATATGATTCCATTCATCAACATAAATAACTTCTTCAAGTGAAAAAACATCTACATTATGACATTTAGAGTAGCACATTGGAATACTTTAGATGATAGTCTCAATGTGTTCTAGTATGCAAGGACAAGATCTTTTTGAGCGTACTAATGGCAAGTGTCATGTGTTGACAGTTTAGTATGCAAGAGGAAGATATTCTTGAGCATACTAATCCCAAGTGTCATTTGTGTACACTTTAGTCAACTTGTAGGCCATTGTGTAACATAGGCATGCACCTCGACACACTATTGAATATACTCATGCCAAGATAAGTGCACTTGAACACCAAGTGTCAATAGGTGACACTTCTGGCGAAGTTGTTAACCACTAATGTAATCTTGCATACGCCTCAAAACAGGGTAAGTGACACTATTACGCATGTGACACTAAGTATCATAAACCAATGCTCGGGAAGAACCGGCAGTTAGTTACATATGAACTGGTTGAGTTTGAGGAATAAACGGTTGAAGTTGGAGACTTCATGAGAATTACACTCTAAACTCCGTAGTGTCACACATGTGGCAACCAAAGTGCACGTGATATTACATAGTTTTGTAGTGGTAACATGGATGTGTGATACTATAAAATTAGTGTAGCATGTGACATTATGGAATAACACAACGGAGATTTGAGGACAATTTGAATTTGTTCTCCTGTCACCTACACTAGTGTGGTCCACTTCACTTGGCCTTCCTAGGTGATGTGGTGGACGCGTGCACCAACATTCAACAAGTGCCTTAAGGAGAAGAAGAAGAATAAGAGGGTGACACTCCACATGTTGACACATGGCGCAATGCAAGGGTGTGGGTTGACTTCTTTGGTGGTTTGCAATAAAGACAAATTTTGTGATATAAGGGAGAGAAATGTGACAATAAGGAGTGAGGTTTGAACTATGAACATCCGTTCCCTAGGGTTTCGGGATATTAGAGAATGTGTGACATTATGGAGGTTGATATTACAGAGTTTAGGGTGTACTGATCGTTTTAACGGAATCTCTAGAATATACCCCAAATGAATGAAAGCAAAACTGGAAGATGTCAACATGGAACCGGCTGGATTTAGAATCACTAGCATCTTGACCGACTATGCCCAAAAATTTCCTGGGCACTGCCATAAAACGATGCAATGAAAGACTGTTTCAGAACTTAATTGTCATGATGGGCCCTGTAGCTTGGGACGTAAAGTGCAGGACTGCAGTAGAATAACTAACAACATTGTTCCTTGTCCAGCCTGGACTTTTCCCAGTAGTCCTGACTTCCATACAGTGTATGTTGCATTTAACACATCATATATATATATATATATGCTACTCACGTATCATCGTTAAGGTATGCATGTGTTGTTCGGTTAATTTGTTATTTGGACACCTATATTTGATTGGTTCGTGGTTAGGGTGAGGATCAAAGAACAAACACCATAAAGACATGTGTTTAGAATAGTTTGGACAACGCTTTCAAATGATAACAACGACATTGATTATCCCAATTACTGTGTGTTACTATGTGGAGTTACACAATGTTCTAACTATACATTAATGAGGATGTAATATTTTAGCAAGCAAAGTCATGTATGTTTTATAATGTCCAAAGAACCTATTGATCTTTTGTTACTTAAAATTTAACTCCTGAGTAAGACATTATCGCACTACGTAACTCTGGATAGCAACATGCATTAACTGGGACGATTAGTGTACTCCACACTCAATAATAGCGAACACAACTGGGAGGACTTGTGTACTCAGTTAAAGAATCAACATGCATGCAATTCCAAAAACCATAACTAAATCAAGGGGGAGGGGGGGGGGGTCCGGTTTTTGAATTAGAATACTTTTTTTGCTGATGCTTCATCATTGTAGATTTGCTGATCATGCAACACAAGTGTCACTATATTGAATCTAATTGGTAGTAGTTGGAGATTCACATGAAAAATAAACTGAACAACACCGTCCGCATACCTTTCTTAATACTATGGTCTGAGATGACCCTAAACTACCGAGGTGATAGTGGAGAGGTACCCATTTTCGAATGGAGTGGTTGGCGGTTTGATTCCCACTGTGAAACTTTCTCTCTACTTGACGGAAAGAACTAGGTAGGTAGGTAGGAAACCAAGAGCCCACCCACCGCAAGGTAGACAGTAAATCCCACCCTGCACCAAGAAGATTCTTGAGCAGGGTAGGGCCAACGGGCTCAAATCCACGTCGGATTGCCCGACATTGGTTATTTATTTATTCATTCTTAGTACTACCTGCTTGTAACCGGCTAGTTTCTGAATTGTCACTCTGCAGTTCAGGAGAAACCGAGAAAGAGAGAAGCTTCAACGCGGAGAACCGACCGCTCGTTGTAGTCTACAGATGAACTGGCTGAAGCTCAAAGACTTCAGTAAAATTACCGATCATTTCAGAGGGAATTTCGAAAGAAAAACCGGAAGATGTGAACCAGTGCTCGGGAAGCTTTTGGGCATAATATATAGTCGGTCAAGATCCCAGTGATTCCAAACCCAGCCGGTTGGTAACATGTAGACATCATCTTCCAGTTGTGCCTTCATTCATTGGAGGTATATTCTTCCCTAGATTCCTCTCGAATGACCGGTAACTCTCCTGAAGTCAGTCTCCAACTTCAACCACTGGTTATTCCTCAAACTCAACCAGTTATTTCATCTGCAACTAACTATCTACCCGTCAGTTCTTCCCAGACATAGATGGTGAACCCGTTTGAACCAGTTGGACTTGGAAATACACTCGGATCTTGACCGATTATGTCCAAAAATCTCCCCCCAGGACATGGCCAGCCTCATCAACAACAACAACAACAACAACAACGTAGTGTATAATATATGTTCATGGAACTGTGGTGTCAGGGCCTGTTGTCGGATGAATCGATCGTTCTGAGATGCAAGAAGACCAGAGTCCTTGGAATCTCACAGGGGAGGGGCAGGGCAGGGCAGGGCAGGGCTGGGCCTCCAATCATGGCATCCCCAAAGCGACGCAAATTAAGGCAGGGAAGGCTTTCAGAAGTCTTGGTGGGTCATGCACCAGCAGTAGCGGTTGTTGTTGTTGTAGTAAGTTGGCGAGCGAGGTTGTCGTTGTTGCATCATCGATATCAAGCAAGCAATCAGCTCCAAGTTGTCAAGTTGTGTAAATGTGGCCCTTGGTTCGATCCAATCTCCTGCATTATCAAGCAATCACTGCAGCGGCTTCCTTTTGGAGTTGGGTGCATATATATGATGCCTTCGTTTGATTTGTGCACATATATAGATGCCTTCGTTCGATCCGATCTCCAATAATCTCGTTCGATCCCCTTTTGTCGGCGGCACTTTCAACTCCACGAACGATTTCGACCCTTGGATTGAGATTAAGAATTCTTCCCTCACTACAAGCGTGTGTGTGTTGTGCAAAGCTACGAATGATTGCCATGGTGGATCCTATGTGGTGAGAAAAAAGGTGTGCTGAATTTCTTTGTCGGCAAGCATGCCAATTCACGTAACTCCAAATGCAAGGTGGCTAGCCTATTGTGGTTCGCACATTTTGACATGAGAATTTGTGGAAGTGCTTAATGATTGAGTTGTTCGCATCTAGTGAATCACATGAGCATTCCGCTCACTTTCCAGGTTAATTTGATTGGTCACAGGTTGTTTTGGGGGGGGGGCATAAATATGACATTTTCTAGTGCATCCCCACCTTCCATTATCATGATTTAAAAATCCAAAGGATTCTTCATGCCCAATTTCCCCTAAAATAGCTCGTCTTCCATGTTTCAAGATCCTATGGATAAATCCCATTTCAACCTGAAGAGTTGTCCATGAAATCTCCACAACCAACATTGGGGAGTGAGATGCAATCAAAATAACCTTGTCCTAGGGTTGGGAAGTTAAGGGTTCATTAGTCACAAACCCAGATTTAGCCTTCCAGTAGAAGCAGCTGATGGCATTGGGACTTAAGCGAGGTAAGGAAACTCAATGATTCAAAGGCTCTTAAAAGGGCTGGCCAATGGATGCACATCCTTGCAGCTTAAGTTTAATCAGTGTTACTTATCCTCTCCGCTTAGTAGTCCAGCCAGCTAGGCTTGGAATGCCATGTGGAACTACAGTCGATATTTTTTTTAGTGTCACTTACTATTTGGATTTACACAGTGCAACATCTTTTATTATTATTATTATTATTATTATTATTTATGTGTTTATTTTACTAAGTGAAGTTAACGTTCTGTAATGTCCAAACAACCAATATTATGTTTGTCGGTAGAATACGAGATATACATACAATAAATAGATATAGTATTATGTAATTCCAACTAGTAAGTGACACTAAATAGCATATTTACTGCAGCGTCCTACACCCTGACACCATCCACAGCTGCCACCACTCACGAACTCGGTTGAGTTAATATATAGACCAAGACTGCTGGCAATCTGACTGGGCCCCCAGACCGAGGAAGGGCCTGCAGCAACCGGCGACAGCAGGTGGCTTGGGACGACATCCAAGGGCCACTTTACAACACGAGACTGAGAGCCCGTGACCAATGCACTTCAAGCACTCTCGTTGGTGGAAAAGGAGGCGGAGCCGGTCCAAGTCCGAGCTTCACACTACGCTTGAGGGGCCAACGGAGTATGTGAAATGCAAGGTGGATGTAAAGTCTACATGGATTCGTATATGGCATCATATGGATCGTGTTTTATGGTCATTGGGACTATTTCCAAAAACCATTTTCTTGGAGGTAGGCCTAACACAAAACTGGTGGGAGACCACGGCACTCAGAAGGCTCACAACCGTTGGTTTGATTTATTTTATCACGTGTGAGGACCCGCATGAATGTAAATTCATTGAGATAGCACTTGGTGGAGGGCCCGACCACATATGGCTTCACACTACACTCGAGGATCCATGACCACACTACACGATTTTGAAAGTGTTGTGGGACAACCTTTGAACACTTTCGTTCGGGCTCTCACAATCTCACGGTCACGGCTCTTGGCTCATGTGTGAAGTGGCCCTAAAGATGAGGAGACCTACGAACAAGACTACTAGTGAAACATAGTGGCCACTGACTTCCAACTAATCGACCCGTACACTGGTTCCTCGGAGGCAAAGGTTTTGACATCCAACCCAAAACGAGCGTATGAGTTGGTCCGCCCAACCCGCTCCACTCCCTATGATGAACGAAAACAAACGGGCCCACATGTTCATGAGCCACAGCTGAATACAGCGATGTCATGTTCATTGCAACACTCATATAATTGTTGCACGCCGCCCCAGAATCGAGTAAACTACTGTAGTGTAGTTCCCGATCACTTAGAAATGCGAGGGAGGCACTGCCTGCCTGCCTTCCAACAACCTGGTTGCAGGCAGCAGGGGCCCCATGAGAATCCAGCGAGACCATGTCGAATTATGTGCCTGAGCTGAGGAGCTTACAGTAAGTACTTATCCACTCTATCATCTTACATATGTTCTGTGTGCTATGCTATCCTATCCTGTGCTCTGCTATGCTAAGGACATACTGTAGCTGTGACAGAAGAGCCAGCAAGAGAGCCCAAGAAAGAGCAAGCGAGCGAGCGAGCTCCCATCCATAAGTTAAGCCTCGTGCCAGCTCCCAGTGAGTGACTTAAGAAGAAGCCCTGGTCCGGGGTCTGACGACTGGCCCTGCTGACGGGTTCAATAGAAAATGAGCAGGCTGGCAGTGGACCCAACTCCCAGCTCGGCTAACTTGCCTTCCCGTGACGTAAGTTAGAAGGGTTTGATGCAGACATTGGACAACTGACTAAAATTTTGGGGCATTCCCACTTGACATTAGTTAGAAGTAGTTTTAGTCTAAAAGCGGTTTTAGTTATCTAGGGTTCACACATACGGCTCTTTTTAGTGCCGAGCCTAGGTGGCAAATGATGTGGCATGGCTTAAAAGTGGAGGTTTTAAGCCTCAACCACCGACCCTCCCATCGGTACCTAAACATGAGGCAAGAATATAGGAACTTTAAAAGTGTTGCCTCCCACCCTTGTGATTGGTTGCTTTTTAGTCTTAGCTATGAGGGCACGAGGAGCTTCATTAACAAAAACCGATGGCAAGATAGGTGAGTAGTAAGGCATTTGGGGATGGGACAAAAACTACCCAACATTCATTGCTTGGTAGATAAAACCATGAACATGTGTGAAAGCTACTTAACTAAAACCTACTTGAAAATCTCCGGAGCAAGTTCTTGTAGGTGCATTGGGATAGTCGGATGCCTCCGCTATAACCGAGGGAGCTTTACCCGGTTCTTAGGAAATACTTTGGGTCTTAACTAAAGTCAGGTGGGAATGCCCCATAAGTGGCCAACTAAGCTACTTAGCTAGCTAAAAGCTCCGACTAGCTAAAGCTACGCAGGACATCCGGTGCCTCGAAAGAATGGCGAGCTACAACGAAGAAATGCCATGATCGGGGCGAGGGAAGTTAGCGAGCTGGGATCTGAATGTGATCTCGGTGGGATGAATGATGTTGTTGTACCCTAACGGTCGTTTCTCAGACCCGGACTTGTTGAAGCAACGATGTTTTTGAAACTAAACATGGGCTTGATTCTTGTTAATCCAGTAGATGTCGCGGAATCTCCGATTCGGGACACCTTGATTCCATCTCGTCTTGAATTGCCAAATGACATCGTCGATTCCCATGATAATGAAAATGATGAAGAAGATGATGATGATCTATCACCAATGCTAGTCGAAAGTGAGGAAGCTGACTATACGTGTTGATTTTAAGCATTTCAATCTCCTTGTGCAACAACATGCAAATACAAAGCCAACCAAGAGCAAGACGACAAATATATATATATATAGTTTGGTTTTGTTTGAATAGATTTCTCTATGGTTTAGAATGAATATGCATGTCACACAACTTCTTAGCTAGTCGAAACTGAGTGAAAATGAGGGTTCCAAAAAAGTTAGCTAGCTAAAGCTAAGTGACAAATAGGGGCCTGGAAATTTTAGCTAGGTGATGCTAGTTGGCTAGCTGTCCAAGGTCTAGATTGATGTACACTTTAAACTCCATCATATCACACTTGTGGCAACCACAGTGCACTTGATATTACGGAGTTTTGTAGTGTTAACATGGATCCATTGATAACAGAGAATTAGTGTAGCATGTGACATTATGTAATAACACAAAGTGCAACATTGTAATGTTGAAATTGATGATTTCATACATGGGACACGGATAATCTCCCAAAATTGCACACATGCACAAAGCTTATGGTACGATCGGGTAGTCCAAAAAGTTGAGAAACACTTTGAACAGAACCTTGGTGCAAGACCCCAACATGGAGCAACTCAGGAAGATTATGAAGAGGGCGGTGGGGAGAATGATACAATTATGGATCTACTACACTTTGGAGACAATGAAGAATGGTTAGGTGTACTGGTGCGTGGGCAACCGGATGATCTTGATTATGGGTTAAGTGAAGATACGGGAGCTTTGAATGTAGGAGGGATGCAGTTTGGTAGCCAGGAAACTCAATGTGGGCTTTATGAAGACAATGAAGAAGAATATGAACTTGATGATTTTTGGACAACAACAATTGTGTAGTGGACTTTTGTTGTGTATGTGTCCACATAAATGAACCTTTTTGAGAAGTTGGATTTCACTTCTTTGTTTTGCCTTCAAGCAAAACACTTTGTAGATTTGAATCTTAGTAGAAAATTGCAATGGTTTAAATGGTGAAAGGGAGCTTGCTAGCACTACTAATTTATGTCATGTGTGGACCGGAATGAAGTCATGATACTGAAATTTGTGCAGAAATTAGACAGTAAAGACAAGAAGCTCAAGATGCAGTAGTACCAATTTAGGAGAGAAAAGAAGGACTTTACTTCGATCTAATCCATTTACATGAATTTATAGAGTATTCCTCAATTTAGCAAAGAAAAACTCAAAGATATCAAAATGTAACCAATTGGTCTTGGAAACACTAGGATCTTGACCAATTATGCCCAAAATCCTCGGGGGGGGGGGGGTAGTCATTGGTTGGAGTAGCAATATACGTGCGAACAAATGATAGGGTATTTTAAAAACATGGGAGCTAAAAATTATAAATGGACTTAAGAGTAATATAGGGTATCAAAAATGGCACTAGACATCTTTAAAGTACTATAGGGTATGGAATAATAGGTAATTTGGAATTATAAGTAATGCAAGCCATTTTTCTATTAACCCAAAGTAGAAATTTACATAATGATAGCATGTGAAAAAAAGAAGAGAATTGAAAGTAATACCCCCCTATAAAATAGTGGTTGTTCGCACCTATATCCTTAATTTTTTAACACACTGCCCCCCCCCCCCCGAGCCAAAATCCTCCCAGACATTGGCAACCCTATATGCAGAATGGTTGAAACTTTGAGTCATAAACCCCCCTATAACGAGCCTATAATTTGGCACCACATCAGCCCTCATGCAAAAAATATTCATTTTTTTCACAGATTGATCGACGAGTATGAAGTACATACAGTCTACACATTTTTTGTCACTAGAAATTCATCTCAAGAAACATACATGGAAAAGAAATATAATCACAAGGAACATAAACCAAATGCAAACATGAACACAACCCACCTCGTCTGCCCTTTCAAATTTCAAAGAGATGGCGTTGCAAAGGTTAGCAAAGTCTTCCTAGGTCATATGGAGACAACCAACGCATCGAATTCCTAACATGAACAAATTCCAAACATATGGTGATGAATTTCATTGTTTGCTAAGAAGATATTTACAATAACAAAAAATCATGGTACAAAAACGAACCTTGAAGTCACCACTGTTGTCCAATGCATAAAGATTACTTCTATATCTTCATTAGCAATTGATGGAAGAGTCTTGCAACAATACCAATTTTGTGGTGCTCAATCTTAGATTCAAAACAACTCAACTTCTAAAGATATGTAGAAAGCATAATTAATAGGGCTTGCATTTTAGATTAGCAAGTGGTGATCTTCACAACGATTCATTCACGCACTTGTACATATTCAATTTCTTAAAGCGCTTTCCATATTGGTGGATTGAATCATCAAGAGATGTGCAACATAGGTGAGAGGGAGAATACTAGGGTTCAGGATTAAGGTTTAGGGTTTGAAAGAAATCCTCACATGGAAAATGTACGGTATCACAACACATGATCCATGTTCACATGTCAACCTACCACTTGGCCTTCCCAGGTCATGTGGCAAATCCATTCACCAACTATTCAACAAGTGGCATAAGAAGAGGAACAAGAACAAGACACTCCACATATTTACATGTGACGCAATGCGAGGGTGTGGGTTGACTTCTTTGATGGTTTGCATTATTGGCAAAAACTTGTGATATAAGAGAGAGAAATGTGACAATAAGGGGGTGAGATTTAAATTAAGAACATCCGTTCTCTAGGGTTTTGGGATATTAAAAAGTGAATGACATTATGGATGTTAATATTACATAGTTCAGAAAATATTCAAATGCCAATATGTACCAATGCACCAAGGTGATTAAGGTACGCGGGTGTTATTTGGTTGTTTTTCTTAATCGGCGGCGATCTAAGCTATATTTGATTGGTATGTGGTTAGGTGAGAGATCCAAGAACAAACACCATAAAGACACATGTTTACAGGAGAATGGGCTACGTCTTCAAATTTTTAGTAATTACTCCACACTCAACAATAGACACGATTGGGAGAACTTATGTATTTTAGTGAACCCTTAAAGGATGCGGGATAAAAATATACGCCCATATACATAATTTATACATGCTTCACCAAGGTCAAAATTCATTTTCTATATATTTATGTGTCTGAAACCTTATCATATACATTTTTTTACGTCGAGGAGAAAATAAGATTATACTTGTACTAGACATATAAGTATGAATCTATACACGTAATTTTTTCATTTAATAAATTCATATTGGACATTTACATCAAAACACAACACACGTATTTGCATCCAAGGGCACTCATGCTACGTATTTGAACTTAAATGTTCAACAACATCATAGTATTTACATAGGGAGGTCATTAGCTATATACTTTTGTAAACCACGTGCAGTTGGGGGTTATTTAAAGGTGGGCTATATATCTAAACTTCTTGAATAATTGGCACTCTATTAGTAGATACAATGGTACTTTGAGGTTATTTTCAAGACCCTATAGGTAAATATAATACACACCATGAACTTATTTAATAGACTTTATTTTATTTGTAAAGTGTACTATTTATCAAGATCTTGAAAAATATTGACATAAATTGACGTTAATCTATGACAAAATGACAACAATACATCATCAAAAATTTCAATCAATAACAACTGTGCTCAATGCCTACATTGTTGCAATTTGACGTGGTTACCTTCAAAACATGAACAAATGAAATAATTAGATGGTTCTCACATTCAAGTAAGGTGTTCAAAAATACAACCAAATGAACCTACAAGATGAGTCAAATATCCAGTATTTATTGTATGCAAAAAATCGAATGCCAACAATATTGTCTATAAGGGGCAAGTGTTCAAGCAACAACAATGATCAACAACAATGCAATTCTTACAACTATGAATTTCCCACAAATTCATCTAAGCTCTTAGCATCTACAGAATCAAATGAATAAATCTTCCTAATTGATTCATACTCCATTGTCACATTTGACATAATTGAATTTGCATCTACCCACTTACAAAATGTTTGATCATAGGGGAATTAGAGGTGTTGTGGAGGGGGAAAACAATACATCATGATTTCAAAAGTTGACATTGCATCTCCCTTTTCAAATGCAGCTTCTTGTCATTTCTAGAGGTTGATGGGTTGCATGCACAATTCCCATCTTGCGCCAAATTTCCTCTGCATCATTTAAACCCGCCCACTTCATCACGTACCATTGTCAACTCCTTGGAAGACTAAAGTTGGGTGTTGTTCTTGGGTAGTCTCCCTCTGCGGCGTTTCTTGGTAGCTTCAATTATTGAAAAAATTCTAGTTGAATTTCTAGACACAAAAATATGCCCACATCAAATCCCACTCCGGCCGACATGGAAGTGGGCAAGGAGGAGGTCTTGATATAATCATTGTTGTTATTGAAGTAGATTGAATTTTTAATTCGAGTAAGCATGTCCTTAGAAAAAAAAATGAGTTGGGATTAAGTTGAGAAATCAAAGTGACCTTCAAGATTTGATGTCCATCAGACTCCACCGTCGGCATAACTTTCATGATTTCAATACTAGATTCTCCAAACACTTCCTCACAATCAACATATTTGAAATATCATGTTGTGTTTCATCTTCAATAATGGCACAATCTCCTTCATGACTTTGTGTCGTAGCACGGTGGTGGCGTATTCATTAAATTAACCTGATAAACGCGTAACACGTCACAGCCGCGCCAAGTTCGTTTCCACGAAGAACCTGCGGCCGTTCACAACACAGAGGGAAGAAAACTTTCACTAACACACACACACAAGAAACACCAGAAACTAAGACAACACGGATCAGATTAAGAAATCCGGGATATTACGGAAAGTATGACATGGATATTTCCGTCTTTCCGGTAGTGGACCGAGGTAAGGAACACAACACAAAATATGGACAAGCTCCAACCTTAGAGTAGTAACAACAATAGACTCAGCGTCCCGAATCCATAGTATAACAACTATATACACTCCATTCTAAGATTCCTTATTACGGGTCATGACTTCCGGGATATGGTTTCTACGATAGAGGTAGCGGATCGGACCTGTATTTCCACTATCCGCTAGATTTTCGACTGTGTCACAAGGACCATAATTCTAGTGGTTTAGGCTAGAATGCTCAGAGAGACTTGGTAGTTGTTCATCAGGATTTCACCCTTTGAGTAGATTTCTTGAGGTTGTCTCCCTATCTCCACTTCCTCTTTCTAACTACTACTCCCTTAGACTAGTGTTACGATGGGGGCAACCCTCCCTCGGGAAGGTGTCCCACTCAAGTATCCGACGCTTGCCACCCCTTTTGACAGGGGAAAAAGTGGAAGAAGTTTTGGGTCTACAAAACCAGCTTGATCCGGTTTCCGTGATGGCACAGTTTCCACTATACCGCACGCGGAAACCGAATCCTCCCTCGAGAAAGGTAGAAACACAACATCTTCACTCCTATCCTCACAATGGGTAGCTTGTGCTGTTCCACATGTCACACAAGATAGAACTTAAGATCTGTTGTTTTCCGTAACGGCGGGGCTACCACGCCTACCATCCACGGTGGGAGCCAAGCGCCAGTTGCGGCATGTGCATGAATGTTCTGGACCAGTCCGTTAATGCTGATCGGTGTGATCCACCTCCAGGTCACGGCAAGCGGAAGGCGTAAACCAGAACTCTCCCCCTACTATTGGACAAGTTTATCCACTGCTGCTCATTGTCGGTCCCTAGTTGGACGGAGTAAGTGGGGAAGAACCTACCGTGTGTGTGGAATTTCCCTTGCCCAACAACCCCACGGTGGGGTTCTTTCCCCTTGCTCGGCCAATCCTTTCCTCATTTCCGCACTTAAGATTCCTCCGCCCATCACCTACTCATACAGGGGCGTTTCAACCACACGCACCTCGGGGTGTTACCGTCTCCCTGTCCTATCACGGAAGACTAATCTAACCAACTTACACAATGATAGAGAATGGCGGAAAACTCGGAAATCTCAAGTAGGGGAAGGACGGACCATTTGCATTACACATGGACTTAAGACTCAACTCAAACCGAAGGTGGAGTAAAGCATAAGGTCTGAATTGAACAAAAGAACGTTTGCATTGCAAAATGATCAGAGAAACACCGAAGTGTTCTCCCTTTAAAACCAAACTAACACCCACATGCCATGGTTCCTATGCTGGAAATCGCGGGCCACGTGGCAGTCTTGACAATCCACCTCATGGAGAGGTCAAAACCCAAACAAAGAAAATGACGAGGTGCACAATCCAGGCCAACTAATTACTTGCCCAAAACAACCCAAAATGGAATCCTAACTAAAATCTACTCCTTATCCTTCCGCTCCTCGCGGCGGTCCACTCTGTCCGTTGCCAAAGATGGAGCACGTGGTGGTGGCACTGACACCTCGTGTCCATCGGGTCCGGGAATTGCTCCCACGCGGTCCACCGTTTCCGCCGCATCCAGTGCCAGTGGTGCAGACAGTTGGTTGTCCGGCGGAAATCCCGGAGCAAGAATTGCAAGTGGCGGCGGATCCCGGGCAACCACTTGGAAGTCCGTGGCAAGGCTCGGTGTTGAGACCTCGGCCATCTGGCAATCACCCAAGGTTTCCTCCCCAACCGCGGCGGAAACTGGGGAGGCATTGGAAACTAACACCTCAGTGGTGGAAACCGGCAGGGCCGTGATCGCCGTGATGTCCTCCACCTGGTCCACCTCTTCCGCATTCCACCGATCTGGTCGGCCCCGGATGGTGGAAGCCTAAACATGGTCCACCTTCCCAGTGACTAACTCCCTTACCATCTCCTCACAGCGTACTCTCGAAGATTTTTCCCATAACCCGAGACAGTCCATGCACCTAAAGTCCGCCTCCAACTCATTGCTCTCCTCTCGACCAGTGGGGGTGACCACGTGCACCTTGCGGAGGGTTAGCGGCTTGTCCGCGATCCTCTTCCGTGTTTGGGTCGCCATGGTGGTTGCGGCCCGCCGTCGCCTGTGCGGTCCGCTCCGCTCTAAGGTTTCCGAGTCGAAACGGAATTCCTAACATTAACTCAATTCGATATTTTTAACTACTTTAAGGATTTTAATTTTTCTTCTCAATTCTAAATAACCTACCTAACAATCTACCTATAAAGTACTCTACTTATTATGTTTTTATTGGTCAAACCTATTCTTTAAATTCAAAACAAGGTTTCTTAAGATTTTAAGAAAAATGCGGGCCGCGACACTTTGTCTTCAAGAACACCCCTTAGAGTTTCCAATCCCTTCTTCCATTTCAATCCTCAAAATTTTTGCATTGTCATCATCCGCCTTCATAGGTATACTGCTCAGTTTGTACTCTTGATGAATTAACTTGGTTTGTTCTAAGGTCCACAAAACGTGGAACCATGTTTGCTATAAAGAGGGGGCTATGACTTGTGTCTCAAACTTGGTTAGCGTCATGTCAAACTTGCAAATATGCTTGCAAATCCAAAACCAGGTCACATGAACCCCCTTCATGATCCAAAACACATCCTCCAATAACACTACTTCCTCAAAAGCATGCACAAGGCTCAAGGTCCGTGACCATTGCACTTCTAGCACTCTCATTTGTGGGAGAGGTGGAGCCGGTCTAAGTTCGCTTCATACTATGCTTGAAGGACCAATGGAGTAAGTAAATGCAAGATTAATAAAGTCTACATGAATTTCTACATGGTATCAAATGGATCATGTTTCATGGACACTTGGATTATTTTCAACAACCACCTTTTGGAGGTAGGCCTAACACAAAACTGGAGACCATGGCACTCCGCAATCTTACAATTGTTAAGTTATTATATTTTATCATGTGTGAAGACCCTACATAAGTAGAAATTTCTTGAAATAGCGTTTGGTTGAGGGCCTGTGCACATATGATTTTCCATTACATTTGAGGACATGTGACCACACTACATGATTTTGGAAGTGTCTTGGGACAACCTTTGAACACTTCTTTTGGGCTCTCACGATTTCATGGTCACGGCTCTTGGCTTGTGTGTGAAGTGGCCCTAAACCAAGCTATCCAGTGTCAACTTCTAAATTGGAGGACTTTTGGTCAATTGAAGCAAACTTTCATCCAATCTAAATACATTTGTTGAACCTCACATAAATTCTTTGTTTGTCCAATAATTACATACCCTACTTTATAAATAAAAATTAAATACCACCTATAATTTTCACCTACCCTACTATAGATATAATATTGTATGGGGCATTTTATCCAAGCTATAGTATTTCCAATATTTTTATAAGTTAATTTTTCTCTACTGATTTAAAGTTACCCTATATTCTTTCTCACATGGTTTAATAAATTTTCAATAATAACCTCCATGTGAGTAGTGCTTCTACAAATTGTTTGGTGGAAATCCATGTGGTTGTTCTAGCACACTTGTGACACCTACTTTGAAAGGAATTTGTCACCAATGGCAAAATTATGTCCTTGGGAGACTCTAGATCCTTGCAAACAAATCCACATGTATATATCCCTAACACATAACATTATTCAACTTCATGTAGGATTTCCATGGCTATGAACACACATTCTATTGTACAAATGGATGAAAAAGAAATCATGACAATTTTGTCAATCCTATACCCCATAGACCAAATGTCATTCCATTCTAAGTATGGTTTTAGTTGAAAATAGATGTCAACATGTCCAAGATTTGTCTTGAATTATACTCTGCCCACAAAACTTCAACAAGAGATTGAATGACACTATACAAAGGACTAGATAACCACCAAGAAGAGAGTGGATGACTCCGCCGCTCCCACAGCTGGTCATCCACCTACTCGAGCTGACTATGAACCATAACAAATCAACTCATGGGAGACAATGGCTAAATTATGGATGATATCGCGTCTTCATGGGTGCAAATTCACGACACATTACAATAATTCTTCAGCTCTTGAATGACTGGTCTCATCAATGCGATCGAAAAACCTAAAAGTAACTTCGCCTTCGACTCAACTTGCCGAAACGGTAAGGAAAGGATCCGCGTCCAAACAAGGTTGTGATGAGCTCAGGGCCCATTTCCTTGTCCTACTTCATACATATCATCATACGTGTGCATTATTATCACATTGCCGAATGTATTGAAAGATGTGCACATTTGACTCTATTCTGCAATTATAACTTTGCATCACAACACAACACTAACTTACGCAACGTTTCGTTGGTTTCTTTTAATAAGTGGTGGCAATTTATAAAGCACAAGCCATAGCATTCAACGTCTCTTATGTAGCGGCGGTCGTATGTGGGTGTGGCCTGTGAAGCTTACCCATTATTTATAAGTGGGTCCGAAATCATCAAAGGCTAGTTGGACGTGGAAAGCAGGATCTTATTACATACGTCCTTCTTCATGCTTTCCAAGCCCGTACGAGGCGAGGCCAAGAGTCAAACATATATGAACTTGGTACTTTAAGTCCAGTGTATGTGATCCCACACTCACTGTACAGTACATGCTTTCATGCTCGAGGGACAAACAGCAAAAGGCCGATCCGTGGCATAGTAAGTAAGGAAAATGGGTGTTAAATGGACACTTTTGGCTCATCAAAACCTTCCCTTGGTGGGATCCCTGAAATTTTCAAACGGCACTGGACTCAGGTAGAAATACCATAAACCGTGAAAATAAGGTGATTCGCATTGAAGATATGGTCTTAGAAATCATGAGATGATTTTCCAAGATAGAATAGAAGGATTCATGAAGAATGCAAGTTGTTTCGTATTTTGATGCTCTGTAGAAAAAAATATCTACAATGTTTCAAAGTGGAAAGTTTGTCAAACCCCCTCCTCGTTCACTAGATTCTCCTTACACCGAACATGGTAATGCTCATTTCCACACAAGAGCATCACCTAAACCGGTTAACTCATGAGTACATTAAACTATGATTGATGATAGTCGAACATGACTAAATTTGGCTAAACTGACTGTACACACATTTGAAGTTGTTAATCTTGCAATTATTGGATTTCAGAAATGGCACTTCACTATTCTGACGGAAGTCTACTGCACGAGTAGATGGTAGTTCATCGGTTCGGGTATTTCTACCTTAGCAAACCTGTGAGTGCAATCCTCCAATAATGAAATGATTTTTCACAGTTTTCCTGTCATTGTTATGAATTTATGAAGTTCCTGACACCCAATTCCGAAAACGAGATTATAGACCTCCTCAGAAAGGGGGCACTCCTCATGCTGCTCTCTGTGGTGATGCCCATGGTATAAGGTGCTGGCATGAGCCTTAAATGGCTATTGAAAGCTTGGTGGTTAGAGAAGAATCTCATCTAGTGACACTTGGCTTGAAACCTCAAAAAAGCCGGCTTTTCAATGCAAGCATGGCCCAGGCCCAAGGTGGCACGAGTGTTCAAAGATTGAAGTCTTCAATGCCCATCAAACACGATTTGGCCCTTCAAAATATACTTCTCTCAAAACAACCCTTCAAAACGCAATCCCAAATTGAAAATGAAGACATCACTTGAAGTCCTCAATATAACATGCCGCCACAAGAACTCGGGGGGTGCACTGTACTAAACATGTATGAGTATACGTGAGTGCACATGAGGGGTATTGATTTGAACCTTGCCGTATTACGTATACATATGGTATACATGTTATAATTTATAGTTACGTACATATATGGAAGGCCTTTAAAAAATATACAATAATTGTACTTGTATGGTACTGTTACTATACTACATATCATAAGTTTTCATATTGGATGAAATCGTTTGGAAATCATTTGGTAATCGTTGGGTGGAGTATAGGGATCCAATTGACTTGATGGACCGTTCATCAAACGTGGAGATTGGTTTATGTTGGTATCAAAAAGGGGCTAACAACAAGTGGACATATGATCTTACTGATCATTTGATGGTAGACTTAGAGACAATAATTGCATTGGCTACAATGACATATATTGGTGAATCAAATGTTTATGAGTTACATCCGGGAGATGAAAAGGTTTTCAACGACTTTGCTTATGAAAGTTAGGATATTTTGTTATACATATTATAGGGGTTGATTATTGTTCAAAAGTATATTTGTATACTTATGTTAATGACTATATATGAATGGATGTTTTTTTGTGTATACATATTGTCACTTGTATATTTCTTGTTGCAATTGTATGTGTATTACTTCATTTCACAAAAAATAACTTGTATATAGGGGGTTTTTAGAGTATGCAGTGAACGCACGTGATTCTAGGTTTTAATGAAAGGTGCACCCCCCGAGCACAAGAACCAACAAGCATAGGGCATTGTCATCACAAAAAATGGAGTTAGATGGTCGATTCTTAATTCTTCACATTATATTGAAAACATGTATCATATAATTCATGTACAAGCTTAATATGAATTTTGAATTTCATTTCCATAGTCTTGGATTAACGTCTGGATTTGAACCAACTTTTCAACTGAAAGGCTAAAATTTGAGAGTGCTTCAAAATGAAACTCATATGAGGGCTTCAATCTTGAACATTGGTGACACCTAGCCAGGCGAAACCGGCACAGCATCTACATCGCAAGTGGTGGGACATCCTCTCCAAGAGGCTAGGGTAATAATTTAACTAGCCTATACCCTCTTACCTGCGGCGGCCGGCGGCTCATTGCGGCAGTCAGCGGCAGTCAGCGGCAGCATACAATGCCAAGCCCTTTCTGATCCAGTGCACTTCAAAGCAACCTTTGTGACTTCTTGCCTTCCTCACCTCACAAGTAAATGTTCTACAAATCATGCTTCCTCATACTGCAATCGTGATCACTCTTTAAAACCAGAAGTCATACCACACATATCACTTCCAAGGTCATTAAGACAATGACCTTTAAGAAGAAGAAGAAGAAGAAAAAAAAAAATACTTGCTCAACACAAACTACATGGGGTAGGTACCATTGTGGTGTCAAGTAACTTATGCATTGACGATCCTCCCATTGCTAATTACTCGGGCTCTACCTCACACAATGCGAATTCAGTCGGTGTGGTCATGGGGTGTGCTTGTAGCCCCAACTCGCCTCCACCATTTGACATCCATCAATTGGCAACCCTGCTTTACGCATCTTCCTCTTTGCAATAGTTGTTTTCATATTGTGCTTACAACTATATAGCATGACTCCACAATATGGGCCATGTAACCCGATATTGATATTTGGCCGCTTTGAGTTTTCCTAATTGCCTTGTGCAAAGCTTCTCCGATCCAACCTCCTTGCACCTCTTTACTGTTCAAGCCTCGTTGAACTTCTTCTTTGCTTGCTGATCCAAGCCCCCCCCCCCCCCCCTCCCCCTCCCCCTCCTTTTTATTTCTCCTTCTCCTTCTCTAGTTTCTTGGCTTGTCTCTTGAGCTTGCTCCACTCCATTTCCTCCTCTGCAATTCTCTCCGCCTCCGCCTCATCCTTCGACCTTGTATTTTTCTCTAATTGTGCCAAGTAGTCGTTATTTGTCATGATGCAATACTTGGAGTACTCTATGATGGGAGTGGATGTGTTTTTGTACTGTGTGGATGGAGCCAGTAACAAAGGAACTTAAGGAAGTGTGAGGAATTTGGCAATGTTGCTTGACTCAACCTCTAGGGGCATTGCATACACCTCTCCACAACATGTGTCCATGTCACCTTCCTCATTACATGTACCTCATGTGTGATTATCTTCCTCATCAACATGACCAAAGTAATGACATGTATTTGATGCAACACCCTCATCTTCGCCAAGAACATGAACTAGCTCCTCCACCTCCACCTCTTGGCTCCCAATCTCCTCACCCACATGAGCATATGATTCATTAGGTTACTCTGAGGCCAAACCGCCCACCCTTAAGCGTCCTAGTCCGGGTGAGGGCATGGGGATCACATTCATCCTAGCCTAGCTAAATCATTCCAATGCCATTGACTTCCATTGCATCTCACATCATTGGTAGGTACCCCAAATTATTCCACAACAAGATTACAAGTGTTAAGAAACACTCTTTTCTATTATGGCATTATTGGCTCCCTCCCTTACAAGTCCACACAACACAACCACAAGTCCACCCCCTAATACCACCTTCTAATGCCAGTGTTCACCTAACTTGCTAATGAGCTATCTACCTACATAAATATTATGTAATGACTAATTTACTAACTAAACATAAGCTAGTAAAACCTATTAGTTCCGTCAACTCCCACATTCGGCCCTTGACCAGCTGCCTCACCATATCAGGCCCTTGGCCGACTGCCTCCAATATCAGGCCTTCGGTCTTAGACCAGCTGCCTCACCATATCAAGCCTTCGGTCTTAGACCAGCTGCCTCACCATATCGGCCCTTGGCCGACTGCCTCCAATATCAGGCCTTCGGTCTTAGACCAGCTGCCTCACCATATCAGCCTTTGGCCGACTGCCTCCCATATCAGCCTTCAGTCTTAGACCAACTGCCTCACCATATCAGGCCCTTGGCCGAGCCTTCAAATCCCACATTAATCAACTATATTTCTAAGTTTCCCCTAATCAACTATAATTCTAAGTTCCCCCTAATCAACTATATTTCTAAGTTCCCCCTAATCAACTATATTTCTAAGTTACCCCTAATCAACTATATTTTTAAGTTCCCCCTAATCAACTATATTTCCTACCACACTACACCACACACATACACACACACACACACACACACCCAAGAGAGAGAGAGAGAATGAGAGAGGGCATCCCACAACCACGACCTCTCTAACCTTTTCCTACTTAGTAGGACCTTATCCTATCCACTAACTCCTTACCCCCTAAACCAACAAGAACGTGGTCTAATTCAAACATTTAAGCCAAGGCCCTTCCCCTTGCTTCATCAAACACTACTCCTCTAATCAAAACACTCCCTAATGCCACTAATCCTCTACTTAACCACACAAAATGGCTTAAGGCCTAAACATAAATCCACACTAAGCCTCACTCTTTTTATACTTTTGATTGTTTCAATAACACTCCAACTGCAATTCTAAATAAATTCTAAACATAAAACAAATATGAGCACTCATTTTGGGCTCATAGTTACATATTCCCATCCATGGCCGATGGGTTGAGAGGCCATATCCCGCTTATCATGAATGTTTTGGTGATGTTGTTATGTGTTAATGCCTTCTTCAACCCCCATGACATCCACCTTGCCAAATCTTCTTTCTTTGCTTCCCTCCCTTCGTTGGCCAAAGACCAAATGTCCCTACATTCACAATATGCCGATTTGAATGGTTTTGAAACATGCCACATCCAATGGTTGAAGGGCATGTGAAGTGTGGGAAGGAAGAGTGACGAAATCCAACCCAACATCAAAGGCCTGGAGCACAACCTCCACGGTCACATAAACTGTGGCCGTCCATGATGAGAAGATGCCGGTTTGCTTATGACATGTCTCCTCTCACAATGTTTGATGTAATTGCATCTAAGTTGCTTCCCCTTGAAGATGTAAAAATTGAGGATGCCCTCTCCGACGGCATTGATAAAACTTAACACCAAGAGGTGCTCTCACTCATCGTGTGTTATTGTGTGCACTTGTCTCACACCACGCAATGCAAGTACAAGTGCACCACCATTCCAATCCACTTGAGCACCATATTCATCTACATTCCATATTTGAGACGGTAAGTAACTGTGTTTGCCACACGTTTCCATGAGATTGTGGTAGAGAGATTGCACATTCTCCAGACACAAGCATCCTGCTCTTTCCATCTCCAATTCTTGTGGCACACAAAGTGAGAGGTTTGGATGCCAAATGCGAAACCATCTCACCCAACTCCAACCCGACAAGCAACCGGCCCGTGGTGTCAACCATTTTTGAGTGATCTCCGCCACTTCAATACGAAGTTTGGGGTGTGGAGACCAAGCTCCCAAGCTCTAATCTTGAAAGCAACGGCAATGAGGGAAACCCATTTGGTAGCCCAAGGGCTCAACTACCCAACAATGGGCCTTTCAAAGACATCGTCCATAGCATACAACTACCAAAGAGCTCGTGGCCAAGGCAACCTACAAACGGTGCAACTGTGAGGGAAACTATTGGTGTTGCAGCGAATACACAGTCCAGTTCATTGAATTCACATATTGTCACGATAGATTCCTAGAACAAGCCCTCACACACAAACACACCAAATACGACCCACTAATCAACACCATACAAAACAAGGGGTGGAAAACCAACCCCCTTATTACCATCACCGCCGGAGTAAGAGGCACTATACACGAACACTCCATTGAACAATTAAACAAACTGAAAATCTCGAAAGTCAGAGTTAAAACCCTCATGAAAAATATACACCAGAATGCCATCAAATACCTCACATACCTTGTCCTAAATAAAAGAAAATTAGACAATGGACAACCCCCTGTCCCCCCACCCTAATAGAAGGGACTAACCTGTAAAAACACCAGAGCCCACCTCCCAAAGGAGGCATAACACCCTATGTTGCTTCACGGGACATTGCGATCAGCAAAGGGCCAACGGGCTCATATTCATGCCTATATAACAGGACTGGAGTTATTTTTTCTTTTTCTTGTTGCAGCAAACAACAATGGGTGGGCACCAAGAGGGGGGTCTACAACTTCCAGGAGCGAGTACAAGTGAGATTCTACCCTCCGATTCACAACCTCTCCCTCAAATTTGGAACCTAGTGCTACAAGCCGCAACTCGCAAATTGCTAGTGTCGCAACCTACAACTCGCAATTTTCGGAGTTGAATTAGGAGTTGAGTCAAGAGTAGAGTCTTTGGACTTCGATCAAAAGTTGAAATGGGTTGAATAAGGAGTTCTCGGGAGACTTATGAATTGAGTCATAATTTTTTTGAAGTTGTATCAGGTTGAATCATGACTTTTTTTTCTGGTTGGATCAGGAGTTGAATTTCCTATGTTGAATCAGAAGTTGCATCAGGCCAATTCATGAGTTTTGAGGTTGAATTGTGTGTTGAATTAGTAGTTGAATTCCTGAAGTCGAATAAAAAATTGTTTCAGTTGAATCAAGAGTTTTCGCTTGAATTCGTAGTTATTTGGCTAAATCAAAGGTGACTGAGAGTTGAATTAGAGTGGGCACCTGCTGGCTAAGGCACAGTTTTACGGAGGGGTCCCAACAAGGCATGGATAAGTTATATAGTGGATCCACTAAGTTAAGTTATAACGAGGCCAAAAAGATGTGTGGTGGGAGGAATTAATGCAGGGTTTGCACAAGGGTTCTTGGAGGCTAGGCTACTGGGACCCTTGCTCCAAGGTTAAGCCTCTTAACTTAATCACACTCAACAGCAACAAAGTAAAGTATGAGACTGTCATAGCCAATGTTGAGCAGTCCGTGTGGAGACAAGGCAACTCACACCGGGCCACTAATTAAGTGGTTGTAATGGGATAGTGAAGGGTATGGATTCCCCCACCATTCAATTTGAGGTTAATCTTACGATCCTTCCTGGACCCCTCTCCAAGTTCGTGGACACGCGACACTCCGGTCAATGAGACAAATGGGAGGAAGTGCACAAAGGTGAGAAAGAATTAAAGAAAAAAAATGGGAATTGGAGTGACAAGCAACTCAAGCGAGCATTGATGGTAATAGATGGAGGTTCTAAAGTTTTTGAAGGTACCAAAGGAGTTTTGTATTCTGCTTAGTACATTGAGGAATCACCTATTTAGAATCACCATAGGGAGAAAGAGTGGGGGGAAAGGTGTACTCACTTCGATTGAAGAAGATGAGATTGTCGATTTCGTGGAAAAAGATGGCGAATATCAACCACCCCGTGTCATTGGCTCAACTCGGATTAAAGTTGTGGAGATCACCCGAGAGCGTCCCACGCCTTGGGCTGTATGCTTGCCGGTTTGGAGTTGGGTGAGACGGTTTTGTGTTTGACATCCCCATCTCTCACTCAGTGTACCTCAAGAATTGGAGATGATGAGGCTTGTGTCTGGAGAATGTGCAATCTCTTTACCACAATCTCACCGTCATGTATGGGAAGAACAACTACCCACGATCTCAAATTTGGAACGCAAATGAATCCGGTGCTCAAGCGGATCGCAATGGTGGAGCATTTGTGTTTGCTTCACATGGAGTGAGGCAAGTTCAAACCATTAGTCCTTATGAGCGAGAGCACCTTTTGGTGCTAAGTTGTATCAATGCAGTTGGAGGGAGCATGCCAATTTTTATACCTTCAAGGGCAAGCAATTTAGGTGCAATTACATCAAGCATGTGAGGCCAGAGAGTTGCATGGCTATGAAACTGAAGGCATGGATGACGTTGTTCCTTTTTCCAAGTGGATGTCTCCCTTTATTGCTTGTGTTTAATAAAAAGGAGGAAACATGTCAAGAGACAACCAACATCCTATCATCATAGATGACCACAACTCACATGTGATGATGGAAGTTGTGCTTCAAGCGTGATATGTAGGATTGGACTTGGTCACACTCCCTTTCCATATTTCTTATGCACTCCAACCATTGAATATGGCATGCTTCAAGCCATTCAAAGCGGTGCTCCAAGCATGTAGGGACATTTGGTCATTGGCCAACAGTGACAAAGGAGCCAAGAAAGAGGACTTGGCATGGTGGATTTCATGGGGATTGAAGAAGGCATTGACACACAACATCACAAAGGGCTTCAAGTCAACTAGCATATGCTCTCTCAAATTTTCAGCTACGGATGTGAAGATGCAACCAAGCAAAGCCTATGCACAAGCGGACACGTAGGGCCAAGAAGCTTTTCTTGGTTCCATCTTCACATCCATCTAGTGTATGCATTTGATTGTAGTAGGTTGGTAAGTTGGTGGGCAGCGGCAATGTGTCTTGCGATTCTTAGTCATTTAAGAAACCTATTGTTGCATAGAGAGAATAAGTGCGGCCAAGTAAATATGTCGTTAATTTGGCATAATATGCAGTTGGGGTTGATGTGTGTGTGTGGCCAAAAGAATTTTTTCCTATGATTGCCCATGTATTGGGCAAATTGGAACTTGAGGAGTTGTATGATTTGTGAATCTGTAGTTTGTGGGGTTTTGCAAAAGTGGTTAAACAGTTTGTGGGGAGCCATTTTTCTACACATGTAGATTTTATGGCTCTTTCTTTGTGAGCCTATTGTGTTTTGTTTTTATGAATATTTGTAGGTTCCTTGTTATGCTTGTTAGGTTGGTGTTTGAGGGAGGTTTAGATCATCTTTATGGTATGGTGTGGGCTACATGTATGCGCGGTATGAGTGTTATGGTGTCTTTTGAGGTGCCGTCATTTGCCAATGAGTCGGCCATGTCATTTCCCTTAATTCATGTGTGAGCCCTAACTTTTTGGATTGTTAGTTTGTGTCGGAACCATGTTATGTGTTGAACTATAGATGTTATTAGCAGTTTGTCCGGGTGCTTATGTTGGGAGGATAGGTTGTTGATGAGGTCGATGCTATCGAGGCTATCCGTAAACTTATGTATGTCATGATCGACTTCTTGTGTGTTGGCAAGTGCTAACCAAATAGCATATAGTTCTACTCTAAGAATGTTCTAAAATCCTAGAGTCTTCATGCTATTTGCATGTTGTTGAGTTGGCTATATACTCCTGATCCTACGAGGCTTCCGTTTCCTTTACCGCTTGGTGGGATAATGGACCCATCTGTATAGATGCTTTAGGATGGATTCCATTTTGTGGCTGAGGGGTATAGAGCTCGGTTGGTATCTGGTGGATTTGTGCTAGAGGTGATGTGGGTAGTGGGTAAGATGTTTTGGGGGAATTCATCCATTTGTCCGGTATGTTAAGTTTATATGGCTTAATGATATGTCTGGGGTTATGTGTGGGTATGTGTAGGTTGTGAGCTTCTTGAATGATTTGTTGGAGTTGCTAGTTACCGCCGTTTGCCACACCCTAACACCGGTTTGGATCACAATCGGACCATCGTTAGGCTTCGTAGGCAACACCTTAGCAAGTGCAAGTGTACCATTCCACTACTTGCGGATGTACCATGGTGACATGGTTAGGATTCATCCAAGGCCGGCCAAATATATGAATACAAAGGCCATACATTCCTTAAGAGATAGTTACCAATTATTTATTAGTATCCACATCTTTAATGACCATTTAAGGCTTTTTTCCTTTAACACAAAAAGGACACGTAGGCCCAAAGTACAACAACTAATCCTTCTTTATAGGGGGTGGGGGGCTACAAAGGCATTTACAGAATCAGGTCAGTGGTATTTTGAAAATTCTTAAAAATTTCAAAAAAAAATCCAACCAACTCGTTTTTCAATCTTGTGGTGCCGTTATGGATTTACTAATGTGGTGTGAATTTCCTTTCAGGAAACCAGCTAGGACAATAGCAATCAGCAACTACACTAAATAGGAACACTATATTCGTTAAATTGAGACTTTTTGGGCATTTTGAGACATTCACATAAATAAGAACAAGGATAAATGGAACACATATTGGAGAAAGTTGTAAGATGCGAACACTTTGAAGCAGGTGTTTAGACCAAGAACCCCATAAATAACTCATATTTGTGATGGTTTAGGGTGGGCAATCCAAATCTTAGACCACATTTAAGGGGAAACCTTAAAACATTCATATTATTGCACACAAAATATTAGAGCTTGTATGAATATGGTTTAGGTAGGGCAATCCAAACCATAGATCTTATTGAAGGGTTAATATGTTAACCAATATAATATTGCATACAAAATATTCCAAACTCATATTTGTGATGGTTTAGGTAGGGCAATCCAAACCTTAGACCATATGGAAGGGGAAATCATGTCTAACTTGTATTATTGCAAAAAAAAACATACAAAGTGTGGCATGTAAAATGCATATCATGCTAACACCACACATGCATTGGATAGTGCGACCCAAAATGTTCTTGCCTATGGCCCAAAACCCTACGCCTACTATGGCCTATCTAGCCTCGGATACTACCTCTTTTTCTTTTGCTTCATTTTCTTTTGCTTTTTTTTCTTTTGCCTCTTTTTCTTTTGCTGCAGCTTCTTTTGCTCGCATTGCTTCAACATTCCTGAAAATCTCCGCCCCGCGACTATAGCCATTCTTGGGGTGAACACCATCAATAACACATTTTGTATTCCGTCGGCCGCCCGAATTATACGACGAAGAATTCGAATACGATGAAGTGGACTGTCTTGCATTTCTGGTCATGGAGTAGAAACGCTCCAACTCGATGGACGCACTAGACCGCATAGGTTTACGGGTGGGAGCAACCTGCAACGCATCAACGCAAGAACACATGTGTTAGTTTAGGGAGGAAGACCCAAACGTGTCACACGTTCATTTTTTAAGTGCAAAATGATTGTAATGCGCGGATAACCATGTTTTTTGGGGGGGTTGGGGGGGGTTCACCTTGTCACCGGGGGCGTTCCCGTCGGAGTTGGCGAGGAGGGGCAAGGCATCCCGCAAAGGAATAGGAAGGGTTCCACTCTTCGTAGGCCGAGCGTCCATCCATAGCCGCCGTTGAGGTGTACTACTGCCGCCGGGCCGAGAGGGGGATGTCCGGACGCATTTGCGATTTATGCCTTTGAGCGGTGACGGGGACGCAGATCGCCGGAAGATTTGCTTGGGTGGGGGGCTATCGACGACGCCGGCGTCAAGAGGCTCCTTGGAGTAGTCGATGGTTGACGCGGCGTCGTAAACGGTCTCGTAGAAGAAGCTCCCCAAGTCTGACTCGCTGACGACGTCAATCGAGGGCTCCAAACGCTGGAGCCAAAATTGGAACAAAACAAAACCCAAGGAAAAGGGGGGAGATAGAGCGCGTGAAAATCAAGATACATATGAAGCGTAAATTACACAAAATGGGCAGGCGCATATACACACACACACATACAAACACACGTACTGTCTCAAATGAGCTTGTTAAATTTCGCGTGAGATAACAACTCTCTGTACAAATGGTCTCGTGGATCCAAGTATCTCTCGCCTATGGGATTATTCCTAACAAAATTGTTTACGGGAAGTCCGCTTCCCCAGAGCGCCTGGAGGTATTTACTAAGGTCTAACAAAAATCGGTCCCGGACCTTCTCGACCGTCCACGTAGGGCACACTATGAAGTTGGCTGTCGGGTTCAACATGTTCTTTGCGGCGCTGTCGTCCACCATGAGCGTGTTCTCGCGGGTGGGGCGGACGTCGTAGGGGACGCCTATCAAGGACGGTCGCTGGTCCCAAAAAATGGGCTTCAAGACCTTGAGGTATTGGGGGGAAGCGGGGTTGTTTGGTTTTTTGACGACTTTGCCGTCCTGTGTGTACAATATTCTACAGGCTTCCTGTGCTAGGACCATGCAAGGGGGCTCGATGCCCTTGAAGATGAACTCCACGACCGCATTGGTGTTCTCGGCCGTCATGGAGCTCCACACGACCACCCACCATCGTTGTTGGGCGATCTGGAGGAAGGTCCGAAGCCACGGGCGGAGGTGAACTAGCTTGCTCTTTATGAACGTGGGCGGCCCGTCGTAATTAGCGTCCTCGGGCTTGCAAAAGGGCACTGTGGGGGCCCTAGGGCAATGAACGCACTGCACGAGGACACCGTTCAGGTCTAACACCAGGAATCGTTTCTTCGGCAGCGGGGGCGGGGCGGGTAAAACCGGGGGGGCCGCCGTGCTGCCCTCTGCGCTCCTTGGAGAAGAGCGTCGGGGAGCCGCTACGCTATGCTCCGAGCCCTGCGGATACGATCGAGAGAAAACGGTGGGCGACTTATGTCATGCTATGTCCAAACGAAGCATTAAGGAAACGAGTGTTCTTGGTGCAAACACAAAACCAATTGATTCATTTTGGAGGGGGTGCAACAAGGGATACAAGAGAGACAAGAGCATACAAAATACATTCAAACACAATATACAAGTATATAGGAGTCAAAAATGGTGATTGTATTGTATACAATGCTCTATGTACATTTTGATTGGGGGAAGCCGCGTTGAACGATGCGTTCAAACTAGCCTACTTCTAAATCTAAGAAAATTTGAAGAGACGGGCCGCCGTGATGAAGACTTCGTCGCAAGCCGGGGTAGGTGGACGAACGAATGGTCGGGGGGATGTGGCGAAGGGCGCGAGTGCCGGGGGGGCGACGTGTGTGTGAGTTTAGGGTAGCTAGGGGACACGACCAAGGCAAGAAGACAAAGACCCATGGAGTTTGGGTCGACCGACCCAAACTGAGTGGGGTCAGTGCATTATCTCGCCTTGGTCGTGCCTTGACGACGTTGATGCCGGCATCGCCTGCGCTGCCCCACCTCTGTCACCGCCGCCTCCGACGACGACGTCAGCCGCAACCTGCTCCTGCAAAGGCTGACTGTCAGGCCTTTGTCCCAACCCAACCTCCGCATGCGCATCATGCATTGGTTCATCGACTGGGTTAGGAGTAGAGGTATCACCAGGCCCTTGCGGGCCTTCAACGTCTAACATGCCCTCGTCCACCGGGGTCTGGTCGGGGACGGGGTTTGGGTCGGCTGACCCAAACCCTGCTGCTTGGCGAGCGTCGCTCTGGGACGCTGCAACGTGGGCACTGTTTGGGTCGGACGACCCAAACATGTGGGGGTCGTCCCGCTGGTGTTGTGGGGGTGAGAGGATGGGAGGCCGGAGCGGCGGGGGCGCCAACGAGCTGGACGCTCCGGCGACGCGCCAAAGGTTGGGGTCGTCCACCTGCTGGACGGGCGCGTAAGGGCGGGCGTGCGGCTGCAGCAACTGCGTGAAGCTGAAGGAATGCTGCAGCGTGGGCCGCGGGGCGATATCCTGTGGCGGGAAGCCTGCGGGCAAGTGCGGGAATGAACTCGGGGGAGCCATCACCAATCCCTGCGCCAGCATGCCCTGGATCACTTGCGTGATGAGCTCCGCTTGGGACGGAGTTTGGGCCATCGCCCTTTGCCGCTCCTGCTCCAACAGGAGAGCCCTCAACTCCGCGACTTCGTTGCGGACCGAGGGTTCCTCGGCGGCAACCCTCTGCAGTCGCACACGCTGCTCCTCGTCTCGGAGCATTTTTGCGTTCGCCTCCTCCACGGTGAGGACCTCCGGTTTCACCCTCACATTCCCGGCGAACGCTCTGGGGGAGGCAGGATCCGACCTCAGCCTCTTGGCGAGTTCCATGTCGTCCTCGTCCTCTGAGCTTATTGCGATTGTCTCCTCCACCGCATAGTCCCCGTACAGCTTCTTCCCCTTCATCCTTCTCCGCTCCCTGAAGGTGGCCGTCGCGTCCCTCGAGTACATGTCCTTCGCGTCGTCCACCGTCAACGCGGGCACCAGCCTGCTTTGCGGCGTGGCAGCCCGCATGGCCTTCTTCCGCTGAGGGGCCTCGGATTCTTGAGTGAATCCTGTTGCCCCTTCCTCCACCTCCCCCTCCACTTTCTCTGCTTCCTCCTCCTCCTCCTCCTCCCCCCCCTCCTCCCCAACCTCGCCACCTCCTCCCATCGACGGATTGCCCGGATGCAACCCGATGAGCGGCTCTGGCAATTGAACGGGGGCACGCATGGCGAATTCACCTGGGTTGATTCGCCTCGCCATATCCAAAGGATTCTCGCCCCCCTCGACTATCTCTTCAACGTAGGATCCGGGTATCCAGTCAAGGATGTCCATTTTCTTGGCCAGTGCCTTCTGGGTCCTGTAAAATTGAACATCGGCATCCTCCACATAGGAGTAGATGTTCAACCCAGACATCTGCACAATCCAAATCAATAGTATTAGTATAAACTAATGAAGAGTAAGGAAAAATGACATCCAAAATAAAATAAGAATAGTTAGTTTGGGTCGAGCGACCCAAACTAGGGCATGCACAGTTTGGGTCGCTCGACCCAAACTATGGGCATACCCAGTTTGGGTCGCTCGACCCAAACCGTCCGTATAGGGCTTTCAGGGTTCTTTGCTTACCATTGCTGCAAAAATCGGTTTGGATCCCCCGAAAACGTTGAAGATGCAGTCCCCTCTCTTGGTGAGGGTCCTCATCATCCACAGGTAGAACTCCATGCGCAGCTCATCTGCGGGGTAGTTGGCGTACTTCGCCTCGTCATACAAGCTCCTGCTGGTACCCAAGCCTTCTTGGACTTGGAAGAGCTTTTCCATCCTGGCTATAGGATGGTTGGGCACCTTAAGTAGATCAGCTTTGTACACGAAGTACAAGCACAACACGTTGACGATCTTCGTCTTCTTGTCTTTCAACGTGCTGTACGCCCCCTCCGCCGGTGCAGCAACGTAGTGAGATTTCGAGACGGCATACTCCGGCTGCAATTTGCGCACGATCTCGTAAACATGCTCTGCCCTCCTATCCTCGACAATCTAGAGCCAGACGTCGACCTCCCTGAATTTGGGGCTGGCGTAGTCCACGAACTTCGACAAGAAAGCATCGTAAAAAGGGGTGCTCATAGTCCCCTCGAATGAGGCTCCAGGGATATTCCTGAAGTCTATCATTCCGAAGGGGAAGCGGTCCCCGGCTTTAGTCCTGATCGCCTTCCTGGACTCAGAGCCCGGCCAACCTTGGATCCTGAGAGGCTCGACGGTGACCATGTTGAATTGCGCATCGCCTTCGAAACTGACGATCTTCTTCTCCTTTATGAAGTTGGAGAAGGCCCGCGCTGAGTGTTCGGGAAGCACCCGGTTCCTCCCCCCCTTCACGAGCTTGGATCTGAGGAAGTCGTCTCCCGCCTCCCTCATGAGTGCCGCCATGGATGCACTGGTGAACTTATATTCGGCTTTGAAGGCCCTCCAGTGCGCCTCGTCGACCTCTCCGTCCACGATGAGCTTCTTCTCGGGCACCAGCTTGTGCAGCTCTTGGACGATGGTCGTCTTCTTCTTCCTGTTCTCCGTCCATTCCTTCATGGTGTAGCATGAAGGGACGAAGATCTTGGGTTTGGTGAAGACGATCTTGGGGTGGACCCAGCATCTCTTCGCCGTCGTCTCCACGTGTAGGATGTGGGACGCCGCTTTTCCCATCTCTGTCTCGGAAAGACCTTGAAGCGCTCTGAAGAACTCCCTCACCAGAGGCTTCATTTGCTTGAAGCGCGTAGTCTGGTTGAAGAGCATGCCGGTGTCGGGGTCCATAAGGTCCCCCGTCTCGTGTTTTTAAAAAACACTCCTCCATTTTTCCCACACGGAGTCGGACGCGGTGATCAAATATATTTCTCCTCGCAACTCGTTATATTTTTTTTGCTTGTGGCTAGCATTGTCTATCGAGGAGAATTTATTGATCATCTGATATTTGAAGTCCTGCACACGTAGCCAACAATTCATGTTAGACAACATCTCATGGAATAACAAATGTAACATTAGTTTGGGTCGATCGACCCAAACTATAAACCTGGTAAAGACAACAAAGCCATGCAAGAGTTTGGGTTGACTGACCCAAACTATGAATTTGTTGAAGACACTAAAACAATGAAAGAGTTTGGGTCGGTCGACCCAAACATACTCACCTCCCATTTGGGGTTCTTATCTTTAGCATTCTCCCTTTCCCTGAGAGGCCTGCCATAAAACTCCCACACCTCCCTCGAGGCCATGATGTTTTTGATCCACGATGCCTGATAGGCCCTCTTTTTGTTCCCCATGTTGAAGAACCTGGAGATGTCGCTGAGGACCGTCTCGTTGTCCGACCAAACCACCAAAGCCTTCCAAACTTTTAGTTTCTCCTTCTGGTTGTTCGGGTCGTTTCACTCGGTCATCAACTGGATTTTTTTTTATGCCTCCACACTGTGCTGCCCGTCAATCAACCAGAAGTCTCCTTTGGAGATTGTCGGCCACATATCAGGCGTCGGCATTCTCTTCAACCCTTGTGGCATGACAACAATCGTCTGCCTGTCGTCCTTGAACTGCCCGCCCAAGATTTGAGCGACCATCCAGTCGACGTAGGCGTCTTCCTTGGCTCGGACACATTTCTCGGGTGGCGCAAGGTGGCACTGCGCAATGTTGACCTCGAACTTGAAGTCCCTGCCCATGAAGAAGCAGTGCAGGCATTTTGTTTCGAAGTTGGTGTTTATTTTTTGTATTTCGCCTGCATCCACCTCCTGGCCAGGCTTCGGCATCCGGAGCTCCGGGGAAACAGGCTCGTCAGTCATCACCGATGACTCTCTTCCCCTTTTGGAAGGGGTCGTTTGACGGCTTGTTGATGGCGTTGGCGTCTCGCTATCAGCCGGCGTTGTTGTAGTACTTGTCCGTCTCGACTCCACAGGGACCGCCCGCGGTTTCCTCACAGTTTGTGGTCTTGAGGACCCTGCGCCTTCTTCCGTCGTTGCCTTCCGCCTCACAGGTTGTTGTGTTTTGGGTTTGCTTTGCAGCGCCTTGTTTAGAACCGTGATGGCCTGTTTTAACTTCGTGAACCTGCTCGCAACCTTCATGTTGGTTACACTGCCATCTATGAATATGGCCTCCGGTTGTATGGTTTCAGGGTCGACGCAGGTCTCCTTGGCGTACAGGGGGTCGAAGGGCTCGGAGAACTGGTGCATGAACATGTGGACGTTCTGCACGGCGGAGTTCTCCAGTATGACGTCTACATAGTCCCCGAGAGACTGGACAGACGCAACCTCCCATCCCGTCAGCGTTGCCCAGGTGTGCTGCTCGTGGGTCCCCACCTTCACCACGAATAGCAGCTTGAACATGGATGCCTTCACCACCTGAACGGACCATGCCAGAACGACGCCATCTTTTGGGACGTAAGAATCGTCCTGTGGAGTTTCATACTCCTGCCAAAGGTGGTCTGGCGCGAGCATGAACCACCTTTCACCTGGTCTCTTTTTAGGGGCCATCTGCAACCCAAGAAATCGAAACTGTGAGTTTCGGTCGATCGACCCAAAGTATTGCAATGTGCATTTAACATTTGGAGGATTGACTCAAACATTACTTAATTTTCAAAGTCGTTTTAAAAGATCTTTTAGATTTTAAATTGTGGTTTAGGTGGTCACCCTGCAATGTTTGAGTCGAGCGACCCAAACATGATGAGGCTGCAAATTTAGGTAGTTTAACCCATTCATTTCAGAGTGCAATGTTTGGGTCGAACGACCCAAACATTTACTTAATTTTCAAAGTTCTTTTATATTTTACAATGTGTTTTAGTTCTTCTCCGTGTAATGTTTGGGTCGACCGACCGAAACATGTTAGGCTGTAAATTTAGGTAGCTCAACCCAATCATTTCAGACTGCATTGTTTGGATCGCACGACCCAAATATTTACTTAATTTTGAATGTTCTTTTATATTTTACAATGTGGTTTGTTCTTCTCCCTGTAATGTTTGGGTCGAGCGACCCAAACATGATGAGGCTGCAAATTTAGGAAGCTCAACCCATTCATTTCAGACTGCAATGTTTGGGTCGAACGACCCAAACATTTACTTCATTTTCAAAGTTCTTTTATATTTTACTATGTGGTTTGTTCTTCTCCCTGTAATGTTTGGGTCGAGCGACCCAAACATGATGAGGCTGCAAATTTAGGTAGCTCAACCCATTCATTTCAGACTGCAATGTTTGGGTCGAACGACCCAAACATTTACTTCATTTTCAAAGTTCTTTTATATTTTACAATGTGGTTTGTTCTTCTCCCTGTAATGTTTGGGTCGAGCGACCCAAACATGATGAGGCTGCAAATTTAGGAAGCTCAACCCATTCATTTCAGACTGCAATGTTTGGGTCGAACGACCCAAACATTTACTTAATTTTCAAAGTTCTTTTATATTTTACAATGTGGTTTAGTTCTTCTCCCTGTAATGTTTGGGTCGAGCGACCCAAACATAATGAGGCTCCAATGTTTGGGTCGCTCGACCCAAACATTTAGTTCATTTTAGGCTGCAATTCAAATATTTATTATATTTTAATATGAGTTTGGGTCGTCTCCCCAAACTACTGTGTTTCCAGATGCATGTTTAATGCTTGGGCAACATATACAATGCTTATGCATTGTATATGTAACAAGAACCTAAAGGGAATGATGCAAATTGTGTGCACTGATACAAATTGCTTACCTTGTCTTTCAAACTCTTGAAAGTTGCTCTCACAATCTGCTTCTTACAACCAGACTCAGAAACTCTGTTGTGGCACTAAAGAACAACTCTCACAAAGACCTCAGAAACACAATGAATCTCTCAAGCACCCTAAAACTTTCTCACAAACCCCCTGATTCTTGCAAACTCAGGCCTAATTTGAAAGACCTCTACCTTTCTATCACACTCGACCGTGCTCACTTCTACTCAACCTAAAATCACTCCATGCATGAAATTTACAAAACAAGTAAGGAGTTCAACACAATAAACCGCTCCGAACTCACTCAAAGCTAACACTCTGGACCAAGAAGAGAGAATAACAAGAGGAAGACAATAACAAGAGGAATAGAATGAGAGAAGAGGAGGAGAAGCATCAGAGAGGAGGACAGGAATGAAGGAGAAAGAAGAATGAAAGGAAGCGGCGCGACCAAGACAAAAGCAAAAGGTGCGAAAGGAAGCGTTTGGCGCGGCGCTATGGAAAGCGGCGGCAGCGTTTCCAAGAGCGGCGCTTGGCGTGGAGGAAGAGAGGAAGAAAAAGAGAGAAAGAAAAAAGAGGAGGGGAGAGAAGGAGAGAGCGGAAGGGGTCACCCTAAACCCTCGAATCCGGGCCATTAGATTGCGCCGGGCCCATCAACGGCTCAGAAGCCTCGCGGGCCAACACCCTGCCAGGTGTCGACACCTCCTTGGTTAAGGTGGTTGCCCGCGAGGCTTGTGGTGTTGACACCTGCCACCCTGGGCAAATTGCCTTCCTGGTTGTCCTTGCCCCTAGGTGCGGGACATAGGAGGGCCGGCGCCTCTCTTGGCCGCCCGGCCCCGGCCTTCTAACCCGCTATTCATTAGCGGCAATTCAATACCACTCAAAAACCTACGTGGACTAAGGTATTCCACAAAATTAACACCATCGCCAACTCATATTTTAATGGTGTTCAATTGAATGATCACCCGTTGGAATTGATAACATCGTAGAATGTAGCCATTATCGTTTTGGTGTATGAATAATGTAATTTATGGAATCATATGAGAGTGTTACAAAGTCTAAGAGGAGTAAGTCATAATTATATTGCAATCCACAAAGGCAATTACACGGTGCAATAATATAAATATGGTAACCATTCACATGGTTAACAGTTTAGGATTATGTATTGTAATTTATATGATGGTTGTTGGTAGAGGACAATGCTCTAGTCTATAATGGATACCCTAACAAGTAGCATTAGAGTGAACATTAATATATGTACTTAGAAGTTCACATTTGAAGTACATGGGAGAAACAAATGATTACAAATGTATCTACTGCAACCCCATGGAGTTCACATATCATATGAAGTCATTTAAACATTCAATTTGATGTTTGATGATGCCTAAACCCTAAACCCTAAACCCTAAACAACACAAACCATAAATGGATGGCACATAGGTCAAATGACATGGGCCTTGGTGCTTGTAGTTTCCAATACAAATGTATAATGTCATCACAACATCCTAATTCACAAACGTGAAAGATGGATGTGTGGTTTTTCACGAATGAACGCACTAAAGGAAATAAATGATATTGTGCTCACAAGTAGGTGATACAATATTAACCTATAACCTTGTCACCTGGTAAGAAGAGCATAAGAACTAGATTATAATAGATAGGATGTTGTTCATGTTAACATGTTATTTGGAATAGTGAAATATTATATATTAATTTAAGGTAGATTTCATGTTGTGAATGATATGAGGACATACCTTTTGAACTTTGCATGTTTTGCTCACACACATTGCTAGAGTTCAAGGGACTTCACGATAGGTTCAAACATCATTGAAACATTGAATGTGCCAAATGTCATTTGTGGTTTATGGTTCCATTAATGACTTCCACATAGGTACTAGGTTATTGTCACACTTGGAGCCTTGAGGATGAAGCAATATTGGGTGCACACATTACAACACAACAGATGTTCTTTTAACTAGCGGAAATTGAAAGTTGGCCAAATTATTCAAGTTTGTCATGGCATTAATTATTTGTTTTCAAAATATAAGTCCTCATGTGAGAGTGTAAGTAATTGCATTAACTATTATATTTAGTGACTTTTAGTGACTTTTAGTATATGAAGTTTTGTAATACATGCACATCTTTTGTCAATATATTGTTTGAAATATACCATAATGTTTGACTACAAGTAGAGTAAAACCCCTTAATAGATATAATCTTACATATTGTCACAGGGTTATTGGTATTCAGTGTATGCGTTCATATGTAGTGTATCAAAATCTTTATATCCTTTTTAGTTATATGATAGTTAGTGTTTGATACACTTAAAACGAACGCATACACTTCCTATTACTAACCCTATGAGAGTAAGTAACATTAAATGTAAACTCAAACACTAAATATCCACTGTGGTGATATATGGAAGTTACATATAGGAATTTAGTATTAGTAAGGATGTGAGAAAAAAATACAACAATGATAAAAGGAGAAAGGAGATGGCAATAGGGAAGGTGGTGGTGTATTCATGTATAAAACTAATTATGAAAGAGTTGAAGAATAGTGTTGACCAAGTTAGGGTGGTAACAACTTTAAATAATATATGTTGAATTATTCATTTGATGGTTGGGGCAACGAAGAGCCAAGCTAAATATACATTGTCTATTATTGACAAGAAGCGGGAAATTGAGTCAGAAGGTTTGAATTAACGTCCAAAGGAGACCAGGCGGGAAAGGCATCCAAAGAGGATGCCCAAAGCGGAGGCAGGTAGTATAAAGAGCCCAACCCCCCCAAATGCTGGTTCTTTCTTTCATGTCCCAATCCTGAGATTGCTGCAAGCTCTCTAAGTTGGAGCTGTAATACACGGTTTGTGTACGTTTCCATTCATGAGCAGCTAATTACAACAAATATCTACGAGTTCAGTTGTTCCAAATAGGTTATATATAGATTAATAGAGAATCACCCGAATAAATAGGCGGATTTTGCGGAATTGTTTGGGTCGGTCGACCCAAACCCAGCCTTACAGTGTGGGTGCTCTCTGTTGTGAGCCTGAACCCATCCTGCCTCAAGGTTTGGGTCGATCGACCCAAACCCAGCCCTACAGTGTGTGTGCTCACTGATGTGAGCCTGAACCCATCCTGCCTCAAGGTTTGGGTCGATCGACCCAAACCCAGCCCTACAGTGTGTGTGCTCACTGATGTGAGCCTGAACCCATCCTGCCTCAAGGTTTGGGTCGATCGACCCAAACCCAGCCCTACAGTGTGGGTGCTCACTGTTGTGAGCCTGAACCCATCCTGCCTCAAGGTTTGGGTCGATCGACCCAAACCCAGCCCTACAGTGTGGGTGCTCACTGTTGTGAGCCTGAACCCATCCTGCCAAAAGGTTTGGGTCGGTCGACCCAAACCCAGCCCTACAGTGTGTGTGCTCACTGTTGTGAGCCTGAACCCATCCTGCCAAAAGGTTTGGGTCGGTCGACCCAAACCCAGCCCTACAGTGTGGGTGCTCACTGTTGTGAGCCTGAACCCATCCTGCCAAAAGGTTTGGGTCGGTCGACCCAAACCCAGCCCTACAGTGTGGGTGCTCACTGTTGTGAGCCTGAACCCATCCTGCCAAAAGGTTTGGGTCGGTCGACCCAAACCCAGCCCTACAGTGTGGGTGCTCACTGTTGTGAGCCTGAACCCATCCTGCCAAAAGGTTTGGGTCGGTCGACCCAAACCCAGCCCTACAGTGTGGGTGCTCACTGTTGTGAGCCTGAACCCATCCTGCCAAAAGGTTTGGGTTGGTCGACCCAAACCCAACCCTACAGTGTGGGTGCTCACTGTTGTGAGCCTGAACCCATCCTGCCAAAAGGTTTGGGTCGGTCGACCCAAACCCAGCCCCAAAGTGTGGATGCTGTGTGTAGTGAGCCTGAACTCATCCTGCCTCGAGGTTTGGGTCGCTCGACCCAAACCCAGCCCTCTAAGTGTGGGTGTTGTCTTTAGTGAGCCTGAACCCATCCTGCCAGAAGGTTTGGGTCGATCGACCCAAACCCAGCCCCCTAAGTATGGGTGCTCATTATCGTGACCTTAAACCCATCCTGCCAAAAGGTTTGGGTCGCTCGACCCAAACCCAGCCCCCTAAGTATGGGTGCTCCTTGTCGTGACCTTAAAGTCATCCTCCCAAAAGGTTTGGGTCGCTCGACCCAAACCCAGCGCCTAAGTGTGGGTGCTCTCTGTATTGAGCCTGAAACCTCCTCCCAAAAGGTTTGGGTCGCTCGACCCAAACCCAGCCTCTAAGTGTGGATGGGATCTGGATGACAGTGTGGCCACTGGCCATCCAAAACCTTTACGAACCCAATGGCATATTAGTCATATGAACTTGTATGAGCACTGAGTATTTGCAATTTTGTTTATATATGATGGTTTTTGTGGTCTTCGATTTGAACCTACAATTTTTGTGATTTTTTGACAATGTTCAATGTTCATGTGTGTAGGCAGAATGGATGGGTTTAGTGAAATTGGGGATTGGTCATCTGATGACATGGCCACTTGGCCATCTGCATCTGATGATGACTTAGACATTGTCGGGGAGGCTACTATGGCTGACAGTGCGGATGAAGATCATTTGGATTTACCTTCGTCTTCCGTACTGCAGTGTCCCATTGTTGAATGTACGGGACTTTCAAGGGCTTCGTGGGTGAATTTGGAGGTGATACTTCTTAACGATAGTGGAGTTGTTGTGGCGGAGGGGATTTGCCGTAACACCCATCCGCAAGATTGCATTGATGAAAACCCGCTTGGCACCGAGGACGTTGGGGTTGTCATATTGGAGTCGGTCGTTCATTCCGAGGTGGATCCCACTCATAGGTTCTCCCTCCGCAGGTGGCCGTTGAGGAATGTCACAATTGATGGAGTTAGCTTGCGTGAACATGAGCAACGACACATGCAAATCGAAAAGGAGGTGCAAGCAAACATGCGGCCGCGCAAGGGTCAAAGAAAATACGATACATTGGCACGTCCTGCTCCGTCTGCAACTGATTGTAAACGTCAAAGGTTGCTCGGGGAGGAGTCCATTAGAGAAGTTGCCACAAAGGATTGTTGTGTGCATCGTTGTTGCCAATTGTTTCCAAGGGATAAATTGAAGGCCATCCGCGAAGAAATGTGGCTTGGAGATTTCCGTCTAAGATCCACAAGAAAACTTGATGTCCATAGGGCGATACATGTGAATGGGATGGGTCGCAAGGTCATCACCATTGAAAGCATGGACGTGTGTTGTAAGGCATGGTACACCATTCACGGTGTGTCGAAAGCGGACTTTTATCGACAAGCTGCTTATGCCAAGGAAGGCCGCCGGTCCCGTCACCATGGTAATGTGGGTTTAAAGAAGCCTAGGGAAGCAACAAGGCAAGCAACGGCCACTCTAGCAACCATCATTGTCCCCCTTGCCGATGCAATGCCGCACAAAACACGCACGCTCACAACCGGTGAAAAGGTTGTGGAGAAAGTTCTTCCCACAGGCACAAAATGGAAAGACATATTGTTGGACGTGAATGCAGTTGGCGAGAAGATTGGGTTGGAGCCAATTTCATTGTCAAAATTGAGTGCAATTAAGAAACAAAACTTTAGCGAATACATTACAAAAAGACGAGGGGACAAATTTGCCAGGTGCTCTAATTGCGAGAAGTTGAAGCGCCTCCGGGATGCACACACGATGGGTACCGAGTCATATGCAGCGCATCAATTGAACTATTTCAAGCACGTAAACATGCAAGAGGCACACCATAATGATTATTACACAAATAGAGCTTTGTCCATCTCCAGGCCCTTGGAGGTTCTTACGGTCATCCATGACAAAATGGACCATGCCAAAACAGCCTCTTCATGTTTTGCAAATCGAATCAAGGCCACGGATGGGTTTTTTAAGTTGTCTGTATCGGTTACAGGTGAACTTCGAAACAATGTCATGACATATCTTAAATGTTGTGGTTTTTTATTCCGTGATGTACTTGAGAACATGGATTCACTCAAAATGGTTTAATTATATCTAATCACGTTGGGTTGGCATTGCAGGAATGATTGCACATGAACACGGTGATGTCAAGTTTGCTCATTATGTTCTTGATTTGTATCCAGCGGATTCAAACCACACAATAGGGTCATTTGCAAGGCTTTTACGTGATTTAGAGAAACCGCCAGCCTATTCTTCAGGATTGTTATTTGAAAACACGGGTTCAACACCTCTATATGAAGCGTTGTTGGATGGAAAAGATGTATGCTTTCATTCGTTGCCAGAGCCACCCAGTGATCCCGTGATTGCCAAAAAGTTGCCTCCCACTTTGCGTGTCCAATTGGACAATTGTGCCAAGGACAATAAAAGTAGATATGTTTTTGCATATTGGTCGTTGTTGGTTGCGAAAGGCATTTTCAAGGAGGTTTTTGTGTCCTTCCTATTGGTAGGCCACACGCACGATGATATTGATGCATCTTTTGGGCGGTGGAGCATGAAGTTGCGGGAGGAGGATTTCCCTACAATCCCGTTATTGATGAAGTTGTACATGGATTTGGATAACGTTCCGGTCATCCCCCATATGATTGAGGAGGTGCCAGACTTCAAGGCATTTATAGAACCTTATATTCGAAGTGGAGCTCACCGATTGATCGGGCATACGAAGGCACAACAATTCCGCTTCTATATGCGTGACGATGGTGTCCCGGCCATGCAATACAAGTTGTTGTGCACGACACAAGACTGGAGCCCGCCGGAGGGTCTTCTTGTGTGGCGCGTGGATGCGGATGGAAAGACCATGTTACCGGATGGGGAACCTAGGCCTTGCAAGCCAATAGCCATGAAGAATTTGGAGGATATTTTGAAAGGTATATCAGGCTTCATACAATATTGGGAGAGTTTGAAAATAGCGGATGTTGGCGGATCATGTTGGCATCATTATGGGAGTTGGATACATTATTGGACACGTGTTCGTGCCGCCTTGGCAGACCTCCACCAAGATAGCCCTCATACTTTGAGGCATGGATTTTGGCCACAAACACGAGTCGATGTACAAGCTTCGGAGCCTAGTCTTTTGGGAAATGGAGAGGTTCGAGAGGAGTTTGATGTGGACGACCATTACGTGGGGCCGGCTAGTAGTCGTCCCCCACCATCTTTCCGCATTGCAGTGGATTGTCATGAAGGTTATATGCTCATTTTACGTCCTGGAGACGAGACATATGCAAAGCCAGTGTGGGTGGCAAGAACTTTGTCCAAACCCAATTTTGTAACTTCCAGCCCTCATTTTCGACAGATACAAGTGGAGTACTATCGACCGACAGCAAGGAATGAAGATGTGATTCGGCATTATACAGGCTGGGATACAAACCCTAACTTTCGGTGGAAGGTGGATTCTGAGCACGGTCCATCTTGGGTAGATACAGATTCCATATTCATAGCATGGAAACCACGGAAAAACCATAGTGGATTAGTGTCCATCCCTCAAAAGTACATAACTTTTGCAAAAGACAACCTTGCTCGGATTGCACAAGAAGCAACCCACGTTGAATGAGAAGTTGGTAGGATTGTGTTAGCATGATTATAGTTTAATACGTAATTATAGCAATATAAATTACACATATGTGTGCTCTTCAAAATTGGGGCAGAGTTTGGGTAGAACTTACGAATACTATATTGTTTGGAGTTGGATGAATATCCATTTACTATATTTCAAAAAAAAATGAAGTTCATCTTATTATTATGTTTGGGACTATATTGTCGAATGAAGAAATATGCATTTATTACATGCACTTTGTATGTTGCAATGTCTATATTCTATTGTGCATGCTAATAATAGAAATCAGTTTATATGTTTTTTGGGTGAAACTTGTTTGGAGTGCTCTACCCAATGTGTTTTTGTTGATGAAGTTGGTGTCGAGTGCTCTACCATATGTGCTTATGTCCGCACATCATAGATTTGGGATATTAGAACATATAATATAATTGAGATTGTTGACAATATAGTTTCGGGCCTCTTCAAGTTCTTTGATCCATATATTAATTTGAGACTAGAGAAAGTCTCAATTTAACGAATATAGTGTTTAGGGTGTTTAGTGTTTGATGCACTAAATATGAACGCATACACAAAATATCAATCACCTTTGAAAGTAAGTAACAATAAATGTAAACTCAAACACTATATATCAACTATGAAATATGTGGAAGTTACATGTTTGAATTTAGTGTCAATAAAGACATGAAAAAAAATTTAGCAATGATAAAAGGAGAATTTCAACATATCTTCTAGCAAATCTTCTAACACTAAGTATCAAAGAATCAGAAATTAGTGTTGAGCAATGTAGGGTGGTAACAACATTGAGTATGATCAAACACTAAATATCCTATTTAGTGTAGTGCCTGTTTAACACACATTTGCCTTACCCTAAAGGGTAGCACAAGGGAACGTTATGGGAGCTCCGCAAGCCCAATGACCACTTAATTAGGCCAAATATTAGATGATCAGAGACTCCTCTTTATGAGCTGAAAAGCCATGAATTTTTTTTAAGTCTACTACAGGCTATGTTGGATGAAACTCAAAAGCCATGGACAAAGACTTTCTCCACAAACACATTTTGGGGTAATAGCTGCCAAAACACACTACTTAGACACTCCAACCTCTGTAATATTACGCTTGTGGTAACCAAAGTGCACGTGATATAAAGGATTTTTGTAATGTTAACATGGATGCGTGATATAAATAAATAAATAAATAGTGTAGCATGTGACATTATGGAATAAGACAAAGTCAACACTGCAATAATGATAATAATTTTAATGATGACAACATGATGCGTGTGGACTTGCAGTTTGAGTTCTTTGGTGATTTACTTTAATGTCAAAACCCATGATATATGGGAGGGAAGCGTGACAACAAAAAATGAGATTTAAATTGAGAGTATCCCTTCTCTAGGGTTTCGGGATATAAGAGGAGGAGTGACATTAAGGAGGTTGGTTGTATGGAATTTAGAGTGTACTGCCCTTACATTTTGGGGTCCACGTTTAGGTGTGTACAATATTATGAGCCCAGTTGCACTGATTATCCCAATTAGTGCGTGTTACTATTCGGAGGTATGGAGTCCTATAACTATTTAATGAGAATGTAATATTTTGCCAAGCAAAGTCGTTTATGTTCTATAATGTCTAAACGACTTATTAAACTTTTGTTAGTAAAAATTTGAACTCCTGAGTAAGATGTTATTGCACTGAATAGTTTTGAATAGTAACAATCACTAATTGGGATAAGCAGTGTAGTGAACTCGTCATTTAGCTCCTTCCCTGCCGGTAGCAAGAGCTTACTAACCAATAGAATTTGAACCATGACCATGTTTCTTGGGCAAATGCCCCTATTAGTCTTGAGCCCACAAACTAAAAATTGAAGGAGAAAGTGAAGGGGAGGCCACATATGTTCGAAAATGCCGGTTTTGGAACGGATTTGGTAGGCCAAGGTGTGAGCCCAAAAGGGTGCCCACATTTAGTCTTAGACCCTTGAAACGTTAGTTGATGCACTTTGAAGTAGCATGTTACTTCACAAAAATATAAAAAGAGTGAAATGTTAGTCTTAGAAGTACCATGTTGTAAGAGGCTAGGATGTGAGTTGTTATTGTGTTTTTACCTTCGGAAGGATTTGAGTGAATGAGGATAGGTAAGGAGAACTTGGATTGAGTAGTTAGTGAGTAGGCTAGTACAAATGGATGGAGACAACCAAAGTGACTCAAGAGGCAAGTGCATTCGAATTGGGATGAATGGAGGATCACATGGAGCGCACAAGTGGACCACCTCATCATGGCCACTTAATGGGGAAGGCCCAAGGAAGAATGCAAGGTGGAGGATAAGCAAATTCTCAAAGCACCAATCAAATCACGAGTTAAGCATCGTGGTTTGAATTAAGTGGTGAGCGACGATTTGGGAAAGTAAGGGGAGAAAGTTATGGCGGCGGAAAGCGAAGGAGGCTAAGTTTGGGTTGAAGCATCCCAAGTTTGGTAAAGTGTGGTAGGTAGAAAGCCAAGGCTAGTTAAATGTTCGAATTAGGATCCTTGTTGATCATTTGAGGGAGGAAGGCTTAGAAGATAGGATTGGCGCCTACTAAGTAGGAGGAAATCTCAAGGGCTTATCGTGAGCCTTGAGGGTGCTCACCCCCTCAAGCTTACTATATAATCCCTCATTCTTCCCTCACTCATCCTCTCTTTCCTTTGTGCTCCAAGGCACCCCACGAGTTATAAGTGTGGGTGTGGGAAGCCATATTGGAGCACATGTGTGTGCTTAGTTTTTAGTTTGAGAGCCAAGGCTTGTTAGCCTTGAAGAGGGCTTGACCTCTTGGTAGAATTAGTGTTGACGTGAAGGATTTTAAAGTTAATTCATGATTCCAATTTGTGGTACTTAAAGTTCATGTTTTGAATACACGTGGTTGCAAGTTCCATGTTTAAGAGTTGAGCACTTGATGTTGTGATGAGTGCAAAAATATACTTGTGTGGATTAGTTAGTCTTAGTGAAGTTAGGAAATTCTCTCTCCCCCTCTCCTCTAGGATTTTAGGATTTTAGGATTAGAGAAGAATTGTGTGATTAGAAAGGGGTTGTTAGTAGAATTAGGGAAATTAGGTAGGAAGATTAGTTAAGGGCTTGAATAATTAGTGAGGTAGTTGGGGATTACAACTACAAAGTTGTGGGTTCATGAAGGAGCTGGGTTTGTTTAGTTAGAAAGTAAAGAGCTGGGTTTATGAAGGAGCTGGGTTTGTTTAGTTAGAAGCTAAGAAGCTGGGTTTATGAAGGAGCTGGGTTTATGAAGGAGCTAGGTTTATGTAATTAGAAAGTAAAGAGATGGGTTCATGAAGGAGCTTAGTAGATAGCCTACCTAATTAGCTCATAGACAAGTAGTTAGTTACATTATGCTAGTTAGTGTTATGTGTGGCTTTCACAAGTAAATGTATTTGAGATTGACTATAGAGAATAGTGTTTTTTTAACACTTGCATCCTCTCTTTAAAAATAAACCACGTGCACAACTTAATGGAGAATGTGGAGCACTCTCGCGATGGCAAGACAAAGGAAGCAAAGACCAAAGTTAAATCCAAGACCACTTGAAGGGTGAACCTTGCACTATGGACTCATCCAAGTCCAAATCCAATACCGCGGAGGAATGTGAGCCCAAACCCACTACTCGGACTACGGACGCTTAAGGGTGGGGGGTTTGGCCTCACATAATTGGTGCGTCCGCCGGGAGCGAAGCGGAAGGTAGTTACAAGACTTGGAGGCGACTAGGAGACTTGGAGGCAACTAGGAAAAATTGGAGACACAAACTTGAGAGAAGGGAAGGAGCACCCGAAACTCGGTAAGTATTCTCTCTTTGGGTTACATTTGAATTCATTGTATTTCAACTATTCCTTGGAATGAATTGCATTGTCAATTACGCAAATTCATTTTTGAGGAAGGAGCGCGGCGAAGGTACGTCCTCAACCTTTTTGGGGATTTGCTAAGAACTTAAAAGGAACCTATAACCGAGTAGCTCATTAAAACATTAGAGGGTAAATTCACCTTAGGACATTGAACTTTGACACTCACCTCGGGGTGAGTCTCAAAGTTTTGGGAGTTGTCATTTCATGCTCTAGATTAAATTAATATTTCACAAAGTTTATGGTGTTGTTACATTGAGTCACGATTGAGGGGAGTGCTAACTCACAGGGGGATGCGATTGCTCAAGGTATGTTTATTTCTTCAAAGTGAACTCATTAACTAATTAAGGAATGCCTTTTGTACTCGTGATTGTTGTTATCCGTTGTAGAGGGTAATTTCCGAATTGTGGATGGTGTGAGAAGTTGAAGGGTGAAGCCTCGACTTTTAACATAATCTACTCGGAAGGTCACCCCCTCACAATCGGTATTGTGGTGAGTGTTAATTTGCGGGAAGGTGCGGAGGTGATGCTCCGACTTAACCAAAAAATTAACATGAACATGCCTATCCCCTATTGGGATTCTTTCACCTAAGTGGGCTTGCAGGTTCTTTTCCTCACCTCCTAAAAAAATTATAACCACACCAAGACAAGTGAAAATATTAAGAGGAGAATTGCTAGGATTATGTGTGGTCAAGTGAGGGTCGATCGATTCTTATGGAATGCAAGGTAGGACTCGCTCACAAAAACCAAGTTTGATAGTAGGACTAGAGAAATCTACTCGAAAGAGGCGGTCCTCTAAAATCAGTGATAGATTAGAACAAGATAATGTTAGAATAGAGAGTTGTTTGAACGTCGAACCTAGGACTAGGTCAATTCTAGACACCTTAGAACTTGGAGCTCAACTTGAAGAGGAGATCACTCCCTCCAAATTGAGTGGTGAAACTTCTTCGGAAAATTACACACTTAGAGAAGAATTCCCGGTAGAAGTTGATAGGGGATTGTTGAATAGTTCACCGGTCACCATGGCCGAGGAACGGGGGATGGATCCACCACCCATACCCCCAATTCCGCCCATACCTCCTATACCTCCAATAGACCCATTGGTTAGGCCAAGAGGCCTACCAATTGTGGTTCCACAAAATTTAGCGGCGATGGATATGCCATCTCATCTCCCTAAATTTTATGGGACCAAGGATGAGGACCCCTCTCGGCACATGGAACGGTATATCGAACGGTTGGCTAGCTTCCTCATAACCGACCCGGGTTATTGGTTAGTGTGGTTTCCTACCACTCTAGAGGGGGAAGCCTATGAATGGTATCGGGATCATGCCGAGGGACATTTTAGGGGATGGGAACAATTACAAAGGGAGTTTCTTAACGAATTTAGGCCGGAAGTGGGTCAAAGTACCGCATTAAGGGCATTGTCGTCATTGAAGCAAGGAAGGGAGGAAGAAATTTCGGCTTACATTAGGAGGTTTGATTTAGTGTGCACTAGATTTGTGGGTACCATGCTCAACGACGACACGCTAAAGCAATTTTTCATTCAAGGGTTTTTTAAGTCCGGAACTATTAGGGGTGTTCTAGAAAGGAATCCCTTGACCTTGGCGGATGCCAAGCGTGCGGCTAGAGATATTGAAAACTTGGATAAAGATCACGAAAGGCTATGGAGAAGGGAGGATGAATTGATCCCACAATTCATCCCCATACGCCCTAGGGTGGTAGCGGTAGAACCCGCTAAGTATGAGAACCAAATTCCATATGCCATTGTGGACACCGGTCCCCGACCTTTAGCGGTTAGGGAACCGGCACCTCTTTTGGCACTACCGGCCCCTAGAACGGATCCACACTTGGAGGAGGTTGAGAGAAGACTAGGTGCTAGCCAACTAGGATTCCAAGAGGCTATGATAAAACAAATGCAAAGCCTCACGGATCAAATGTCATTAATGATCCGGAGTCAACAACCGGGGCCTCCACCCCCGGTTGAGTCGGGTAGGCATTCTTCCGGATTATGGTGTGTCCAATGTGGCCAACCGGGCCACACGCGTCAATTTTGTAGAAGTGGACAAAACCGTGACCAAAGAGGAAACGGTAACCCACCTCAACAAAATCAACGAGGTCAAGCGCCACCTCACTATGGAAATGGAAGCAATAGAGGACCACAACCTAGAGGGCAAGGTGGCCAAAATTTAGAGAAGAAGGAATTTCATCCCTTTTGTGGAAGGTGGCACGCTCAAGGACAATGTTGGTCCGAAGGTCAAGAGTTTAATTGTAGCAATTGTGGAGGAAGTCATCCCTCGGATACGTGTCGCCAACCGGACAAAATAATTAATGCCCCTTATCCGGTGGCTAATCCACAACAACAAGCAAGGGATAATATGCGAGGTGCTAGGCCACAAGGAGTACCGGCCAATGAACTTAGGCCACCTAACTTATACTATGACCATAGTAATGCTAGGCAAACTTTTCATCCACCGGCGGGCTTGCAAACTACAACCGGTTACATTCCAATACAAAATAGACAAGGAGTTCCACCTAATGGTAGTAACGGGAGACAAGCGCCTCCAACGGATCCGGGACCATCTAACTCCCAAGATGTTAGGTTCATGGATGGAGTGTTGGAGGCCACATGTGATGACATGCTTCCTCTCCCAACGAGAATTGGAGAGGAGCAAAGTCAATGGCCTCCTCACACCAATGCTATTACATATGAGTTAGTGAAGGGTAAGGGTGTGGTTGAAGAAGCACCTGCACTAGCGGTAACTACTAGGGCTAGGAGAGGGGATGCCCCGTTGGAGGTAGGAATAGGAGAGCAAGGAAATTACTCTTCGGATGAAGAGATTAATCTCTCCGAGTTGGATAGGGTAGCTAGAAGAGCTACTAAGGATGTGGAGAGGGAAAATATAATTTTACAAGATAGGGAGAGGACTAATGCGGTACATGACTTGAATAATAGCGATGTGGGTGAATGGGAAGGACCGGGGGTTCCCGTAGACGAATTCGACGTAGTGGGTAATTCTAAGGTGGAAAGATCTACCGGGTACGACTTGTGGGCGGACCTTAGTACACTCAAGGCGGATATTACTTTCGGCCAACTATTGGAAATTTCACCCACGGCAAGGAAAACATTAAAGGAGGGAATGCCGGTACACAAGAGGATGAGGAAGGTGAAAGCTAAAATAGCCGCTAGGATCCAATCACAAGGTGGAAGAGACGTGAAAGCTATAGAAATAGAAGTTGTTATAGTAGATAAGGTGGTTCCTAATGTGCTAGTCGACGGAGGGAGTAGTCTAAATATACTACCGGAGGATACTATGAAAAAATTGGGACTTGGACTCACGGGGCCTTCACCTTTGGTCATAAATATGGCAAATCAAAGTTCGACTACGCCTTTGGGGATGATCAAGGATTGTAGAATGACTACGGGAGGTGAGGAGTACTTGGTCACCTTCCATGTCATTAAAATGCACTCCAACAAGGACACCTTCCCCATTTTGCTAGGTAGGCCTTGGTTGCGGATGGCGAATGCTATGGTCAATTGGGGTGGACCTAAACCATCCATCACTTATGGTCCGGAGGGTAATAGGGTCATAGTGTCCATTGGTTCATTAGAAGGATGGATGAAGAAGGAGATGTATTTGCCATTGGAGAAGGAAATTGATGACTTAAACGAGAATGAGATTGGCAAGGCATTGGTGGGAGTCGTCCATCCCGAAGTTCAAAGGGTTGTTATAGATTCGGGCTCGGGAAGTCTAGGTCCTAATTTTTACAATTATGGGGATAATGGGGATTATGCCCAATGGCTAAGGGAGTACCCCGAGTCCGAGGTTGATGTAATGGTTACATTTCACCAAGTAGGCTTAGGGAGTGAATTTCCTAGTGTTAGTTTAGGAGAGGGCTCATTGTTGGAGCCATGTGAGGTGCTCACCGAGGAAGAGTGGGTTAGCGGTGGGTTAACACCTTGGGTAGATGACGTGGAAGAGGGTGAGGTTAGTTTAATTCATGTAGATGGGACTCAAGAGGAGGATGTGATTATTGAGTCATCGAAATTGGAGGAGCCTTTACATTTCAAGACCACGTCTACGGGGATAGTTGTAGGTCAAGATGTGAAAGATTATCCCAATGTGCCTTCCGATTGGTATCGGAACAAAGAGGAACAAGCACATGTGTCGGAAGCGGATTGGCGGTACGTGGATGTGAAATTAAAGAATGGAAAAACCCGACAAATGAAGATGGGCTCCAAATTGGGGGAGAAAGAGGTTAGGGAATATAGCAATTTGGTGGATGAGTTTAGTGATACTTTTGCATGGTCCTACGATGAGCTTAAGGGAATTCCTAGGGAAATGGTAGAGCACCGGATTCCTTTAATTCCGGGGGCGAGGCCAATTAGACAAAAGGAGAGGAGGATGAATCCTCAATTGCAATTGTTGGTGAAAGTGGAATTGGAAAGGTTATTGAAGGCCGGGTTTATCAAGCCGGTGGAAATCACGGATTGGGTTTCTCCTATGGTCTTAGTAAAGAAAAAAAATGGGAAATTAAGGGTTTGTGTCGACTATAGGAAATTGAATTCGTGCACACAAAAGGATCACTTCCCCTTACCTTTTATCACCTTGTTGCTTGAGGAGGTTGGAGGTCATTCGCGATATACCTTTATGGATGGGTATGCGGGTTATAATCAAATTTCCATAGCCCTCCAAGATATCCATAAAACGGCTTTTACTACACCTTGGGGTACTTTTGTGTGGGTAGTGATGCCATTTGGGTTATGTAATGCCCCGGCTACTTTCCAACGATTAGTAATGTATATCTTCACCAACTTGTTGTTCAAATCCATGACCGTCTTTGTGGACGATTTTAGCACACAAAGTAATGTGGATGATCACCTACATTGTGTTAGGGAGGCATTGGTTAGGTGTAGGAAGATGAGGTTAGCATTGAACCCGGATAAGACATTTTTGGGAGTGAATAAGGGAGTGTTGTTGGGTTATGTTGTTAGTGAGAAAGGTAGAGAACCCGATCCGGATAAGATTGCGGCCATAAGCGACTTGGCAACTCCAACCAATTCCAAGGGGATCTCTAAGTTGTTAGGACATGTGGGATGGTACCGGGAACTTATTCCTAATTTTTCAAAGATAGCGGTGCCCATTACCCATTTGCTCAAAAAGGATGTCAAATTCGAGTGGACGGATGCTTGTCAAAAAGCCTTTGAGGAATTGCGGGATAGGTTGAGCACCTATCCGGTGTTGATACCACCCAATTGGGGTAAACCTTTTCACGTCTATTGTGATGCTAGTAATGTGGCAATAGGGAGTGCGCTTTGTCAAGCAACGGGAGAAAAAGAGAAGGATCAACCTATAGCTTATGCGAGTAAGCAATTGACCCCCGCCGAAAGAAACTACTCTACAACGGAGAGGGAGTGCCTAGCCATGGTGTTTTCCGTTAAAAAGTTTAGGCATTACCTCATGTGCAACCCGGTTGTATTTTTTGTTGACCACATGGTTATCAAGTATCTAATTAACAAGGCGGAGTTAAGTGGTAGGTTAGCTAGGTGGGTTTTGTTATTAGAAGAATTCGACTACACGGTGGAATATAAACCGGGTCGTATGCATTTACAAGCGGACCACTTGTCTAGGTTGTCGGAGGAGATAGGAAAAAATCCGGTAAATGATATGTTAGTAGATGATAGCCTCTTTGTGGTCACTTCTACACCGGAGTGGTATGCGGGCATAGTGGAATTTCTAACAACCCACAAGTTGCCCAAAGAGTGGACAAAAGAAGAGAGAAGGAAGGTGAGGGTAAATAGTAGGCAATTTGTTGTAGTGGGCCATAGGTTGTTTAGAAGGGGGTCCGATGGTATTTTACGACGATGCGTGTCAAAAACGGAGGTTGAAGCGATTTTAATCGCTTGCCACGATAGCGCTTGCGGCGGTCACTTCTCGGGTCAACTCACTGGGCAAAAAATACTTAGAGCGGGCTACTTTTGGCCTACACTATTTAAGGACGCCCATGACTATGTAAGGAAATGCGACGCTTGCCAACGGTATGCCCGAAACGACCTTAGAATGGAGATGCCTTTACATGTATCATTACCCTTAATTCCTTTCGAAAAATGGGGCATCGACTATGTGGGTGAGGTCCATCCCCAATCTTCAAAAGGAATGAAATATATTGTGGTGGCAACCGAGTACCTCACCAAGTGGGCGGAAGCCAAAGCGGTGAAGACCGACACGGCGGAACACGCGGCAACATTTATGTACGAAAACATAATTTCGCGGTTCGGGGTGCCGAAGATCCTAGTAAGCGATAGGGGTACTCACTTTTTGAATGACTTGATTCGAGAGATGACAGAGAAATTTAAAATTGATCACCGGAAGACTACTCCCTACCACCCACAAACCAATGGACAAACGGAAAGGGTTAACGGAATTTTGGTGAGTATACTACGCAAGACGGTTATAGACTCGAAGCGGGATTGGGATACGAAACTAACGGCGGCACTTTGGGCATACCGTACAACCTATAAGGTAACTACGCGTGCTACACCATTTTCCTTAGTCTATGGTCTTGAAGCGACACTACCAATCGAATATGAAGTCGAGTCACTTAGGGTGGCCGTGAGTACGAGACTTACCGAAAGTCAATCCTTACGAAATCGACTAACCGATTTGGAAGCACTTGACGAAGGGAGGAGAATGGCGGCTCCACATATTGAGGCAACCCAAAGAAGGAGAAAGATTACTTTCGACAAACGACATAAGAGAAGGGCCCTAACACCGGGAATGATGGTCATGATTCAAGACGCACGAAAGCTTGAATTTCCGGCGAAATTCAATGCGGTATGGTTAGGACCTTACCTTGTCTATGAGGTCTTTCCTAATAATTCAATTCAATTGGAAACGTTGAATGGTGAGCTCTTTCCTACCCGTACATCGGGAAGTAGATGTAAGGAGTACCGAGCTTGACTAGGCAACTTACCCTTGGAGCAAGAGATGTTTGGATTCATCCCCCGATGGTCGCCAATTATGTGAGCCCAAAAGGGTGCCCACATTTAGTCTTAGACCCTTGAAACGTTAGTTGATGCACTTTGAAGTAGCATGTTACTTCACAAAAATATAAAAAGAGTGAAATGTTAGTCTTAGAAGTACCATGTTGTAAGAGGCTAGGATGTGAGTTGTTATTGTGTTTTTACCTTCGGAAGGATTTGAGTGAATGAGGATAGGTAAGGAGAACTTGGATTGAGTAGTTAGTGAGTAGGCTAGTACAAATGGATGGAGACAACCAAAGTGACTCAAGAGGCAAGTGCATTCGAATTGGGATGAATGGAGGATCACATGGAGCGCACAAGTGGACCACCTCATCATGGCCACTTAATGGGGAAGGCCCAAGGAAGAATGCAAGGTGGAGGATAAGCAAATTCTCAAAGCACCAATCAAATCACGAGTTAAGCATCGTGGTTTGAATTAAGTGGTGAGCGACGATTTGGGAAAGTAAGGGGAGAAAGTTATGGCGGCGGAAAGCGAAGGAGGCTAAGTTTGGGTTGAAGCATCCCAAGTTTGGTAAAGTGTGGTAGGTAGAAAGCCAAGGCTAGTTAAATGTTCGAATTAGGATCCTTGTTGATCATTTGAGGGAGGAAGGCTTAGAAGATAGGATTGGCGCCTACTAAGTAGGAGGAAATCTCAAGGGCTTATCGTGAGCCTTGAGGGTGCTCACCCCCTCAAGCTTACTATATAATCCCTCATTCTTCCCTCACTCATCCTCTCTTTCCTTTGTGCTCCAAGGCACCCCACGAGTTATAAGTGTGGGTGTGGGAAGCCATATTGGAGCACATGTGTGTGCTTAGTTTTTAGTTTGAGAGCCAAGGCTTGTTAGCCTTGAAGAGGGCTTGACCTCTTGGTAGAATTAGTGTTGACGTGAAGGATTTTAAAGTTAATTCATGATTCCAATTTGTGGTACTTAAAGTTCATGTTTTGAATACACGTGGTTGCAAGTTCCATGTTTAAGAGTTGAGCACTTGATGTTGTGATGAGTGCAAAAATATACTTGTGTGGATTAGTTAGTCTTAGTGAAGTTAGGAAATTCTCTCTCCCCCTCTCCTCTAGGATTTTAGGATTTTAGGATTAGAGAAGAATTGTGTGATTAGAAAGGGGTTGTTAGTAGAATTAGGGAAATTAGGTAGGAAGATTAGTTAAGGGCTTGAATAATTAGTGAGGTAGTTGGGGATTACAACTACAAAGTTGTGGGTTCATGAAGGAGCTGGGTTTGTTTAGTTAGAAAGTAAAGAGCTGGGTTTATGAAGGAGCTGGGTTTGTTTAGTTAGAAGCTAAGAAGCTGGGTTTATGAAGGAGCTGGGTTTATGAAGGAGCTAGGTTTATGTAATTAGAAAGTAAAGAGATGGGTTCATGAAGGAGCTTAGTAGATAGCCTACCTAATTAGCTCATAGACAAGTAGTTAGTTACATTATGCTAGTTAGTGTTATGTGTGGCTTTCACAAGTAAATGTATTTGAGATTGACTATAGAGAATAGTGTTTTTTTAACACTTGCATCCTCTCTTTAAAAATAAACCACGTGCACAACTTAATGGAGAATGTGGAGCACTCTCGCGATGGCAAGACAAAGGAAGCAAAGACCAAAGTTAAATCCAAGACCACTTGAAGGGTGAACCTTGCACTATGGACTCATCCAAGTCCAAATCCAATACCGCGGAGGAATGTGAGCCCAAACCCACTACTCGGACTACGGACGCTTAAGGGTGGGGGGTTTGGCCTCACACAAGGTAAAGAATGTTGGCCTTGACATGTGCCTAACTTCGAGGAGTTGGGTTGCAAGGTTAGTCCCTTTTTTATTGGTTAGAACTATTCATTTTCAACTCTGGTAAAAAAAAATGGAGGTTTTGGCTCAAAACCTTTGTTTTTTTTTTAAAAAATCGGAGTTAAAGACAAACAATTTTAACCAATAAAACCTCCATTTTTTTTTCTAGAGTTGAAAACGGATAGTTTTAACCAACAAAAGAGGGACTGGCCTCGAAACCCAGTTCCTCGAAGTCAGGCACATGTCGAGGCCAACTTTCTTTCACCTTGGCCTACCAAACTTCATTCCAAAACTGGCGTTTTCGAACATGTGTGGCCTCCCTCGAGCCATAAACATGTAGCTAGTAGGTCTTTACAAGACCCCTAGATCAATGATCGGGAATAACCACCAGTTCGTTACAAATGAACCCGGTTGAGTTTGAAAAATAACCGGTTGAAGCTCAAAACCTCAGGAAAATTACCAATCCTTTTCGAGGAATCTATAGAATATACCCCATATTAACATAGAAAAACCGAAGGATGTCATCAACATGTAACCGGTTGGACTTGCAAACACTTGGAATCTCAACCCATTAGTATGCCCAAAAACCTCCCCGATCACGGCCCTAGCCTACATGACCACTACAAAAGTGCACACAACATTTTGACATTCTTCAATCGGTGTCAATCTAAATGACATTCGAACATGTCAGATTTGCTGTAAACTTCCTCCACGTCGATTAAAAAAAACGTGCAATTAATTATCTCACAAATTTCGTCGCACAGGCATTGATTTGTACGAGAGGGAGGGCGGGCGGGGGTGGATTGTAAGTTAAGTTTAAGTTTAAGTATAACTTACATGTGAGTACCTTCATTCATATCACACATGAGATCGCACGTGTGTGATGCTCGCATCACGTGATATATGTTAAGGCAGCCTATAACTAGCCTGACGACCTATAGCCGAATATAGATGACGGTAGCCGCCTTCCAGACAACTTCGAATCTGTGTCCAGGGAGTAAGATCATTGTATTCGGTAACCGGAGATTTTTTCATGATTTTGAGACTATATAAGGACGTTGTTTTTCAAATAAGCAACAAGAAAAACACAAAAAATATATATATATATTCAGTGTGACTTAATAAATTGATTTGCATGGGCGGCACTAACCAATTTTGCACAAACACATGTCATCACAACAAGAAATTGAACTAGATATTAAACCATTTGCATTTATTTTGAGGCTTTCCAAAGTCTCTAATTAACGAATATAATGATTTGAGTTATTTTTGGGCATAATCGCTTGAGATCCTAGTAGTTCCAAGCTCAATTGCTTCCACGTTGACGTACGTCTGTCGATTTTCTTTCTTAATTTGCGGCGAATTCTCCAAGTTCGTCGACGAGGACGGGTAGTTTTTGGAAGTCTTTTGACTTCGACCAGTTTGTTTTTCCAAGCTCAACCGACTTCACCAAACGTGGTATTTAGTGTGACTTACTATTTGGATTTACACGGTGCTATATCTTTCTACTATTGAAATTTTTTTGACCAAGTAAGGTTGTCAATGTTCTACAATGTCCAAACTACCAATTTAACATTTGTTGGTAAAATATGAGATGTACAGTAAATAGATATAGCATTGCGTAATTCCAAATAGTAAGTCACACTAAGTATCATAGCGGCCGGTTCTCGCTGCTTGTTGCTTGGATTTGCGGTCATCAAAGTTTGTGGAGCCAGACTGAGCCCAACCAAGCCATTTTGCAGCACACTATCACTTAGGTATATATCTTAGAACAAAATTCAAACAGAGTCAGTCAGGTGAATGTGATATTTATGGTTCGGGTCAAGAATGTTCAGTCTATTTAAGGATCGTATTCAACTTTGCATAGAGTATTGAGGCTCCCGGGATCGTCACACCCATTTTTTACACACGAGTCCTTGGAATCATAAAGCAAATGCGGATCCACAGGAATCCGCCCTCTGATGCTCATAGAACCATACGTGAGTGTACACAAAAGGGATTTTTATAGGGACTTTGATGTATAAAATTTACTTGGTCTATGGATATTATGAGGTGTAGATATATATATATATATAGATAGATAGATAGATAGATAGATATGGGAAGGCTCAATATGCTCATGCTAATATACATAATGGTATGGTAGGGCTTAACCACCTTCACTACAAATCTTTGTAAGTGGACCAAAAAATAGACATGAAAATTTGAAGATAACAAGACATGAATTCACCAAATGATTGTCCATGACGTGCATACAAGGAGGGGGCCATTAGATTTAGGGTTGGAGGGGTTAAAAAATCTCATATGATGTAAGGACTAACCTCCTTGTGACTACATCAAATAATTGGGCATTCCTTCAAAGCTTGCTCCACTGCCAACCCTTGCCTTGGGTCCTCCCAAAGCTTGTTATTCAAGGGGTCCTCACCGAGCTGAACCTTGGAAGACTTTGAAGATTTTTATTTATTTGAAGATGCATTTTGGTGTATGTAAGTGCATCCTTTGTGAGGGTTTGTTTCTAAGTGTTCTAAGGGCTTGTATGCATGTTTCTAGGTTGTTTGAGGTGTCCGAACCCTAGTGAGAGTTGATTTGTGGACTTTCAAAATTTGTAAGCATGAAATTAAAAATAAATTCAGGACCGCTTTATTTTCAATAATTTTTTTCACAAACCTAAAACTGAAATTAAACATATAAATATGAATTTCATCATTGCACATTAAATAGGAAAAAATTGGATTTCCTCAATGAATAATATAAGCAATATTGTCGATGCGACAACCTTACCTTAGACCCCCTAGAAACAAATTTTGACATTAAAGTTTAACAAACATGGGGTCAACACACATTGAACATTTGGGGCATGTCCCAAGCTTTCATTTTTATTCCTTCTCAAGGTTCCTTTTAGATATGTTTACTAATAATTGTATAAAAACCCTATAACCACTATGAAACTCAAGTGGCTTGCCCTAGGATCCCTACATTCAAATAAAAATCTATAATTTAGTTTCTAATATCCAATTTGCCTGTAGACATAAGTTGTTTTTCATTGAATTTGTGTTTTTTGATCCTTACATGTTATGGCTTTTGAAGTATTAAGCTTTAAAGAAAATTATGTACATTAACATTTCACTATAATTCATTAGGAGTCATCAAATCCCATGCGTTATAAAATGGGAATTACCACTTCCACCCGGGATGGAACTCTGAATCCTATTGTGGGCCCATCCTATGTGCGTTCTACATGGCACTAACAACTGACGGTCAATGACAACTAGTTGTGCAAGCATTACTGGCGAAGGCTTGATTGTGAGATGTGCCAATGTAGGCATCAATAGTGCCACTTTGTTGGTCATTCACGAGGCGAGCATATTGCCACAATTCGTCCAAGGTGTTGGATTGGGTGAATTCTTTTCTAGTCATACACGATAATCCATGTCATGTTTATTCACTATGAGATCAAATTTCTTATTAGGGATAGATCAAAAAATAATTGTAGTGGAAAACAAAGGTATACATATATATTTGCATAATAGGCTCACATGCACATGTGTGTATTATGAAAAATTAAAATCATTTTTCTTTTTTAACAACTCAAAATATATTTCATTATAATAAATTCTTGTGATTTTGCAAATTTTATTGGTCTATCCAACTTTTATGGTACATGCTGCATGTGTAGAATTATAGCTAATTTGAAAATTGCAATAGGTAGCCTACTTATATTTATGCACTTAGTGAGTACAATAACCCCCACCTTATGTACATTATAGACAACAATTGCTCAAAACACCCCTTTTATACTCCCACATGGTTTGATATGTCCAAGAATGTGAAAATGGATGTGATGTTGCCTTTGGAGTACTACAACTAGGACATTAGAAATTTTCCAAAGTTTTTGGTCAACTGTTGTAGTCAATTTCTATTAATAGTCAACTTGGAGGGAGGGGGTTTCACTTAACCATCAAATCCTTTAGCCAACTAATCTTAACATCCTTGTTTTTTTTGTGTGAAGTCGATTGCTAAGTAACAATTGATCTCAAAAATAATGAAAATTGATCTTTTTAAAATCTTGTTGGCTACAAGGTCTAGCAATAGTCAGGTTTTAGTTTTTCTTTTTTGGGGAAGTCGATTGCTAGGTGGCAATTAACTTTGCTAGTTGATCAAGGGATTGACTATGCCATTTCATTCTTGGGTGTGACTATCAACCCATTCCCCTAATCGACGTGATGTGTCTCAATCTACTATCACAAGACGTAATGGACTCCCACATGCAATCCTTGGATACGTCTACCTTGAGTGATCAAACCCCTTATAGGCCCAAGCAAAATCCCTTCAAAATCGTCTCAAGAAGTTCATCCCTTTCAACATCTTATTAAAAAAAAATGTATGCCTCCGATGTTGCAGTTGGCTCTATCGATGACATCTTTGTGAAATTAAGATTGTTCACACCAATATTTTCATTCACTAACTAAGCGGACGGGTTACTTTTCCAAATTCGTATTGTAGATTATCATAGTTCAAAGATAGATAAACAATTAATTCCATGGGCAAAACATTCAATGAACCATTGCACATTTATAGATGGAGTACATTATGAAGGCATTTTTGTGTATTCATTGGACATATTGTACTCAATATTGGAAGAACTACATTGATTATCCTAATTAGTGGGTGTTACTATTCGAAGTTACGCAATGCTAAAACTATTTAACGAGAATGTAATATTTCACCAAACAAAGTCTTCTTTGTTCTATGATGTGTAAACAACTTATTAAACTTTTGTTAATGAAATTTGAACTCCTGAGAAAGACGTTATTGCATTGTGTAACTTTGAATAGTAACATGCACTAATTGAGATAATTAGTGTAGGTAATCCTTTGCACGGAAATAGGGTTTTGATTGAAGCCTTGTGCAACATTGGGGAGAAAACCACTAATGATAGGATCCAACTCGATGATAAAGTAGTAGGGTTATTGTCAGAAAATAGGGTTCTATTTTTATAAGTTACGTGAACCTTGTAGAGTCCATGAAGACATTTAGAACTTCGTAAATACGCTCACATTGAAATGCATAAGGTAGATGGGTCTTAAATGGTTACTACTTCCGACTAGGTCCACTTCACCTAGGATATGAAACACATAATTAGTACCATATGGTTCTCAAATCCAAATTGAGGTCATAGCCACTTTCTTGAAAAAAAAATTGACCTCATATGGAAATCTTGATTATTATCAAAGTGAAGATTCTCGTGCTCGTAATATGGTCGTCATATAGGTCCTCCACTATTGCCAATTGGAGCCTAGAATGGCTATCATATTTTGAACTCGCAGTTGCATCTCTTTTCAATACATGTCTTTTTGATATCCAGTTTTTGGGAGCCACACCAAACTACATACCACTCAAATTTAAGTGTCATGATAAGAAAAGTAAATGAAGAAGGATTGTCTACCTTTATGCGCATGGGGTTGTCCATTGTCGTGATATAAAGTTAAGGTGGCAAGTGACATAGTGTTAACCATCTCTAATCTACTAACATATGTCATGTCCTCATTGGACGTGAATACGCCGATCACATACTATAACACGCTACCCTCACAACATGATCGTCGTTATGTCCAACATCATACATGTGTCACCTTGCTACATGTTGTAATGAGACTCCTCACATACAATATCTACTTCATAATCAACCGATGTATGCTAATGGCTCTCAATATGTCCACCACATTGGCTTCATACTTTAAGCAACCATTGGCACCAACACAATCCAAGATCATTGTTGCTTACCACACCTAGAATCATAGACTTGCCATCAAAACTAGAGGGTGGTCTAGTGTTCCTATCTTCATGAGTTTTGTCACTTTTGTTCTTTGTCACAATGTAGTTGAAAACAAGGCACAATTTGTATTGGAGTGTGCTCTATAGAACTTCATTAGAGAAGAGTTTCCATCATTATTTAAGAATTTAGTATCAAGGTGCCTCAAGTCTTTCTTTCAATTGGACAGCAAATTGAGATTAACCTCTATCTCGTGGAGGCTACCAAATTTTGTGACCATAGGGAATTAGCTATTTTGAAACCATGTTGATGTACTTTCAATCCAATTAGCATGTTGACTTTAGGGACTTTAAGATCATTTCATTTTCATTAGAATGTAAAAATGATTCATATCTTCCCTCAAGAGTGTAAGCTTGATGATTCCCTACACTTGGAAATGGTACCATTAATTGGTGAAGCCATGACCTCCACTTATGTTAGAGCCTTCACGCACTTGTTTATGTGACCATAGGATGAACCTACCGTGTGTGCACAAATCATATTGAAAATTGGACCTCTCCTTTTTTTAGTTATGGTTATCAGATTTACATGCTTGTTGATTTTGTACCTTCATACATAGGTCCTCCCAATTGTGTTCATTATTGAGTGTAGAGTAGTTATTCATATTTGAAGACATAGTCCAATGTCTTTTCAACATGCGTCTTTATGGTGCTTGCTCTTTGATCCTCACCAAATCAAATACCAATCAAACCTAGGGGTCCAATTAAGAAAACAAGCCAATTAAGACCTATCTGCCTTAAAGGATCCGGGGTCTCAATATACAACCATAGACACAATTTATATGGGCTTCACCGAGTTCATAAATCATACTATCTATATCTATGTGTTTGACACTTGATTATATACATTGTCTTATGTCATGAAGAAAATGTCGAAGTGCACCCAAGCTACATACTTGAAGTTAAAAATCTTCAATAACATCAAAGGGTTTAACATGTTCAAATAGTGCACTTGAAGGGTAAGTAGATTCTAGATGGGGTCAGTTTGGAGTTTTGACACAATGAGCTAAAAATGAAGTTATGTATCTCAAATACATTGTATTTTTTTTAAAAAATTGCTTGGAGAGGCCAAGTTTGGGTCTCTTAGATGCTCAGGGGTTAACTTTGAAGATCACCTAGGTGTAAAAAAACCTCATACCTACAGTGAGGTAGACATGCCTAATTAAGTTACTTATCTTAATCAGAAGGAATCATGTATTCGAATGGTATTTGGTTAGGTGTGGCTCCAAGGATGGACACCTAATGGACATTTGTTAAAAAGAGAGATTGGACTACATGCTCATGATATGATAATCATTACAATAGTCAACATAATTTATTTATTTGGGGGGGGGGGGAGATCTAATGAACATTTATTATGAGAATCTTCACTTTGATAATGAATAAAACATTCAGATGAGATCCATAAATTATGAGGACAATGGCTATGGAGTTGATTTTAGATTTAACAACCATCTCGAACTAAGGTTTGAAAAAAAGGCAAACAATGAGAATATGTTCATCAGGCGAGAAGAGTGGCTTGAAATTTGTGCAATGTTTTCCGTAGACAGAGTAGAGAAAACGACGAGGATTGCAAGTTCTTCGTACTTTATTTGTTTGTAAATAATTTGTTACATTTTCTCCCAAAGAGGAAAGTAAGTCGAAACCCCTGCTTGTACAATAGAGTCTCCTTCATTTGAGCATCAAACTATCCCACTGTGCATACAAATGCACATAGATCGGTTAATTAACGCAATGGCACCCAAAAGCGATCCCTAATGGTGTGAAATGTGACATATTCAGCCAACCACTGCACCCGCCCCATCCCTGCATCCTTTTTGGGCCATCACTTTTACAATTAACCATTTTGAATCCACACACGTATCCTTTTACTCCCAGTCTAATGCACCAGCAACAATCATCCACCATTTTGCCGTTTTTCCTACCTTCATCACATGTGTGTTCTTCACCGCATGGGCTAGTTGGATAAAAGGAACCATCGAAGGACCCGGCTCCCTTATATACATATTATTGATGAGGGGACATGAGAATGCGGTCTCTTGAAGAAGGCAACACGAGGGCCAAGAAGAGGATAGAGATGCACCAACTTAAATTATTGATGCCACATGGCGCCCGTGGGTTGGCCGGACAGTTTTGCTTCGGAGACAATCAAGTGCCAGCTTGTCGCCCATTCCAGCTGGACCAAGGTGGGATATCAACATTCACCCTCCCGGTGGTGCTTATGTGGTCCTTCATTACAATGCTTGTCTACATAGCTCCAGCTGCCAACAATCATTGGAGGGATGAAACCACATGTGGATGAGATTTTCAAGTTTCATTCATCCACGTATGAGCACATTCATCTCATCTTTGACCTAATTCATCCAACTCCGATGCTTTGTTTGGTAGAGTTTTTGGGTGAATCTAGCCATGGGAAAGAGAATAGTTTGTTCTCTTTTCTTTCTTTTTTTCTTTTTTTTTGACAGAAGGCTGGCAGACGAATGTCAAAGCACACGAGGCGATTGACCACATGACAAGTTTTTCGTCAAGTAAAGAGATTTTACAGTTGGGAATTGAACCGCCAACCTTTTCCTTGAGATTTGGGTATCTCTCCATCATCATCTAGTAGTTTAGGGTCGTCTCGGACCATGTCCTCAGTTTTGAGAATAACATATACCTACATGTTCATAAATGAATAATAATTGGTGGTCACTCAAATAGATAGTTCAATCTGGTTGCAATCGTCAAGAGGGAAAAAGAAAATAAAAAAACAAAACAAAACAAAACAATGTATAGTGACATTATTTATGGAAATGTAGTTCCAACATTTTAGGAGGATGTTATGTTTTCATCAAAACACTACACTAAATGGTCTTATTAGTGTGGGTCACAACACTTCTTTGGAGCTTCCATTATTAAATTTTAACCCATGTCAAATCTCTGGTGTTAAGAATTGTTGGCCTTCTTATTCATTATTTATCAAGGACATCGATGTGGTGAATGTTCGTCTATGCTACTTTTGATGCAAGGTGACTATTTTATGTTATGTAAGGTGTTGGTCGAAAGTCTCAAGGAAGACTAAGTAGAAGACCGGGGGTCTTGGAGCCACATTATTTCCACCCCAACCACACAATACAAGTGGCCCATGCTAAATAGCTCCAATTTAGTTATGCTAAGTTTTCCATGCTAATTTTTTCCACCCATACTATAGGAATATTTACTATACATCTAGTCGAAGTTGATTTAGGGTTTCTTGTGGCCCTAGGTCGTGTGTGTAAAATGGCCCTTCGTGAACTAAACATTCTATTTAGTGTCATGTGGTATTTTATGTCATTGTGGTAGCTTTTTTCAATGACACTTCCTACGAATAAGTTTACAATTACTGTCATCCCAAACTTACATTTTTGAAATGAAATGCTCACAAAGTTTGGTACATTTTGCATCCTAACAATGTCGTAATGAAATACTGCCATGGATGCTTTAAATTTGGAGCAAAATCCACTTAAAGATTGACAATAATTGCGACATTGCAAATCTATGATGCCCACATTATTTTTTACAAGGAATCATGAATGATGTTAGGGTTCACATTTAGTGTTGGTGACACTACACGGGCGGTCTACAAATAAAGTTTAGCAAGACAAATAGGGACTAATGCCACTAAATATAGTAGTTAGTTTAAGTATGCATATACAGTCCACCCTCTATAAGTGTTACCTCTATAAGTGTTAACATTTTTTCTACTCCCTACTTGGGGAGACTGCAATAACGTTAAGTGTTAACTGATTGGCTACTCCCCTCTTTGTAATTTTGCCCTCTATATCTGTTAACTTATTATTATACTATATAATACCATACAATATACTGTAACATAGCACATGTAATATACTGTAACATACCCCCCATTTAGAAATTATTAGGGTTTAGGATATTGACTGCAAGTCCCTCCCTCGTCAACTCAGTTTACCCTAGCAGGTTGAGCTAGTCTACCAGCGTTCGAATTTCTGAGAATGTTGTTTTTGAATTTCAGACTTGTAGGGCAAATCACATACCATTAGAAAGCTATTGAGGAGACGATTCCAATGGTAGTAGTTTTGTCGAATTCCGACTTCTAACGAGTGAGTTATGGTTGGCCGAAATCTGCCTTCCAAGTCTCCCGCGGCAGCGGCGGCGAGTTTTGTCTGATTAATTTTGAGGGTGCTGTATTATTTTTTGTGGATAGGGTTTGTGTCCTTGTGGTTTAGAGTCAGTTTGCATTTGTCTTTCAATTTAATCTAGGACAGTAGAGATGGGGAAGGCTTAAGAGTTCAGACCTCTATAGATGCCTTCTTCCATCCTAGAAGGGTGGAAATGGAGGAGTGAGACTCCTCAATTGTATTTTGGAACTTCATTTGGTATTATAACAATATTTTACTTGTGTTACATTTATACGTGTTATGTTTTGATTTGTTAAACTCTATATTTCTATAAGTGTTAACACTCTATAAGTGTTAACAATATTACCACTCCCAATTGTTAACACTTATAGAGGGTGGACTGTAGTGGACACTTACATGCAAGTGAATGACCATGTCAGTAATTATGGGGCACTCTGGAGCTTGGATGGAAGGAATCATCATACACAAACATGCTCTCATCCATCCAACATTAAAAAAACATTGACCCCCTATACGTTTGTTCCCGATTGCCCTGGGGGTTGGACTCTTCATACCGTGTATAAACTAATGCAAGTGTAAGAAGGGGTAATACTTGAGGCATCAGTGTACATAGTATACACAAGGGGGGCATATTATATGTCTCTAGTGTGTACATTTAAAAAGAATGTTGAAGTAAAAGTAGATGACAAAAAGGGGCTTAGGGTAAAGAGAAAAATGACAATAGATGTGTTGGTTTCATTCAATTCATGTTCTCATCCATTTTTTGTCATATGTTAATAATCCTCAATGACAACCTTGTCCATTCTTGTCAGGGTTTGCATTTGGATTTTAGGTTTCTACAAATTGAAGGCTCGTGGGCTCCCTTGAGTTTCGCTCTTTGGGTTGTGGCTAAGTCATTGTGCTCTTGTCTTTGTTTGCTTCATGCAATGTTTGAGTTACACGATATGGATGAAAAAATGTCCAACGACTTTCTCACTGCCGGCGCCGGGGGGGGGGGGGGGGTTGTGGACTCTTCATTGAATACCTAAATGATGTGCATGGGTCGCTATGAAATGAAAACCCTATATACTGGAATTTCATGGAGAAAAACAAATGTATACGTACTAATGGTGTCCTAGAAAATGGAGTCATGTATTTATACTAATATTTTAATTGAATGTGATAAATGCCTCCACTACATATATAAAATAAAATATACAAATTAAATAGGCCTTTATTACTTATAGAATCCACTTGTACTTTTCAATGAGAAAGCCCAACCAACCCAATAGCAGATACCGCAACTGCCACCGTTAAAACAAATAAAGCAAATAATTGACCCATCTTGAACAATTTTTCATTCACAGCATGTAACTCAACAATTGCACCAAGCAAACAAAGTTTAGAGCACAATAACTTAGCCAAGATGTGGAGAGCGACACTCGAGGAAGCATATATTGTCCAAGAGCCTCCAATTTGTGTAAACCTAGAATCCAAATGCAAACCCTGACAACAATGGACATGGTAGTCATGAGGACTATAACCATATGACAACAATGGATGAAAACATGAATTATTTGAAATAAACACATCTCTTGTCAAATTTTCCTTTGAATCTTAGGGGCCCCTTATGTACATCTACCTTTACTTCAAAAAAATTAATAGCCTTTTTAAATATACACACTGGAAAAAAACAAATACTTCTCCCTTACACACATTATGTATGTTAATGCCTCAAATAACACCCCTACTTACACTCATGTTAGTTCGTACATGGTATGAAGAGTCCCCCCCCCTCCCCCTGGCAACATGTTTTCTCATTGGAAAGTGAAATTCTTATTTTTATTTGAGATTTTTATTTTGTATGTGAAGTGGAGGCATTTATTACATTACATTGAAAAAGCATAGTACAAATACATCTATCCATTTTCTAGCATGATGTTAGTACATATTCATTTGTTTTACTATATAAACTTCTCGTATATCAGGGTTCCATTCATAGCCACCCACACATGTCATTTGTAGTAGAGGTGCCTATTCCCAACAAGGACCCCATGGGCAATTTATAGGGTGTTAGAATTTCGATAAGGTTGGGAGTGAATTTCAATTAGGCCAGAACCAATAGTGCCATAACACATGTCCTAGTATTGAGTATTAAAGTGAGGAGGAACGGGCATTTAAAATGAGCAGTTATGATAGACTCTAGACATTGGTAATACCTTTAGGCCAACTTATTTTTGGCTCCAAAAATTCACAAATTTTCAATTTAAGGAATAAACTTTACCAAGTTTTTGTAGTCCTCCTAATTTCTATCTTCCTACAAGGGAAAAAAAACTCACATTGCCTTATACTTCTCCAGATTTGGTGCAAATTCTCTTAAGTGTTTGGTTATGGGCGCATGTCCTCTAGGTTTCCAATGAAGAATCCACCCCTGCGCCGTTTCCTCTCACATGACCTAAACCCTAAAACCCTAAACCCGACCCCTTAGTAGACTAATTTTGGGACTTTCAAGCTAATTCTGGTGTCAAATCTACTAAAAAGGTAACTCTGACCCGCATTCTATTCTAGGGCTTTTACATCGGATGAATGAAAGGTATGCTTGTATAAGTTATGTTTTTCCGGGCCTAAATTCATATCACTAGGCCCCATATGGGTCGGTCCCAGGGCCTCGGCTTTGGCATCGGAAGTAAATATTGGACTTCAAATTCAACAAATACTATATTTGTTCATTTGATATTTTTGGGTCATTTTGAGACATTTACATATATAAGAGACATTAAAAGATTCCATAGATAATGGGGGATGAAGAGTGAAATTCAAAGTAAGATGGTTTTGGTACGACAACCCGGACCGGAGACAATATTGGAGGAGAGATGAGATATTCATATACGGGGAAATAGATAATACAAGACTTCGTTGACAAAATTAAGTAGCGAGCAGGTGCCACTTAACCCTTATTGGACAAATTAACCCAAATTATGCATGCTTATGTACAATGTCTATGCTAATGTTGGCATTTATGGGTTTGGCCACCACTTTTGTTGCTCGCATCACCTCCACATTCTGGAAATCTTTGTTGCGTAGTTGTAGCCTTGGTCGGGATTAGTGCCCACCATGATACCTTAGGAGGCTGGCGGGAGCCCGAATTTTTAGGAGGACGAGTTCAAACAAGATGTCAATAGGGAAGAAGATTGCCTTTCACTTCTATGTAGGGTGTATGAAAGTTCAAATTCGATGTCTATGGTGCCCTTGGAACTGGTGTGTTTTGGATTGGACTCAATCTAGAAGGTGACAGAACAAGGGGGTTTAGTTTGAGGAAGACTAAAACCTATGATGGACGAAAGGAATGGAGGAACAAGGGAAGGGAAGTGCAACTTGGCATAGGCTTTAGCATACCTTGAGACATGGGACGATCGGGGCATAGCCAGTACGTGCAGGCAATGCATCACATAGAAGAACGGGGACTAAGAAGGGAAGTCTCCGCCACAATCACATGCATAAGTGACCCCTTTGAGTGGTGATGGGGATAGGGATGGTAAGGGATGGAAAATTTGCTTGGGTGGGGGGGTGTCCACAACATTGGTGTCCAACACTGGGCGTCCACAACACTGGAATATCAATTGTGGATGGCACATTGTAGGTTGCTTCATGGAAAAGGCTTTGCAAGTTAGAGTACTTGACACTTGGATTGAGTCCTCAAAGAACTGATGGATAAGAAAGAAACCAAAACACAAGCAAGAGGGGGAGAAGAAGGGGGGGGGGGGGGATATGTGAACCAATATACAATTTGAGCATAGTTACACACAACCATACAAGTTATCTCGAATAAGTTTTATAATATTTTGTGTGGCTGTACAAGGGTGCAAGCACGGTAGAGTGGATAGCTCTTGATCCTTGTACATGTCTACTTAATAGCTTTAGAATTATATACTACCTTTGAATTTTGTGAGAAAATATTCGTAAACAATCCATAATCACATTGATATTCAAAGCCACGAATTTATGTTGAAGAAACAATCTAGAAATTGTCTACACATGTTAGAAAATGGTGCAAGTAGATGTGCAATTGATGATATTGAAGAAGTGGGTATAAGCACGGTAAAGTGGATAGCTCATGATCCCTACCTAGCGTCAAGTGAAAGTGATTCAAAACTGTACATTAACTTTGAATTTTGTGAAGAAAATTCTACATATTTTAGAAAACAATGCAAGTGGTGTGCCAGTAGGTGATATTGACAAGTAACTACCTAAAAATTGTTTAAAATACGATAAAATTACATTAAATTGATGGGTATTTACAATTTTATGTGATGATGCCCTTAAGAAGATAATTAATTCAAGGAATATGAAAAGAAAATCCAATTTCAAAATATTTAAGGTCATGAAATCTACTTCCAGAATCAAATTCAACCATTTGCTTTTGAGGATCACTTTCAATATTAAATCTTGAAGATCTAAAATTGATTTCTATATTTGAGTATTTAACACAAAAATAAAGGTCATCATGAAATAATTCCAATTTAAACAACACTTTGCTACTACTTTTAAGCATTTGACAAAAAAAACCATTATGGATTTAGTATATTGGAGCATTTTTTGGGTCCACTTTCCATGCTTTCACGTAAGTAATTTTCAAAAACAAATTGTTTGAAATATGATAAAATTACATGGAATCAATGATTTTCAAGAAAAATAGTTGATGACGATGTCAAATGTATAAGGAATTCAAAATATATGAAAAAAAAATCAAGTTCAAAATAGTTAAGGTCATGAAATTTACGTCCAAAACTAGATCTAGCCATTGTTGAGGTCACTTTCAACCCTCAGCCTTAACTTAACCCATTATTGACCGGTTACATGAACTTCATTCCTATATGAATTAGACCTTAAAACTATCCTAAGGGCCTAGGTGATGTGAAGGTGAAAATCGATATGTTAGTATCATAACCTAATTTCCCTCTGATTCTAGGGGTGAGGAGAAGTATCCTCTTCCAAATATACTTTGAACTCCTCCAAACTCAACTATCCTCTAATTGGAACACTCAATTTCCCAAACTAATTATTTCTCCTTGATTAATCAAATTAGTTCTTGGAACCTCCTTAATATCTTGGATAAATTGCAAGATATAAGTTGTCCTCTTAGTTAATTGATTTCCGAGACTCTTAAATATGCCCTAGGATTCGGTGTCCAAGATTTTGCAAACTTATGTTCTCCCAAGACTAATGTCAAGGTTAGGTGTCTTTAGGATAAAACTAGGATTATGCCTTCCAATATTATTTTAAGGTTAAGTGATTCTTCACCCTCTTTGCAAGTTGCATGGAAAGATCCTCTTACTTTACTTACCAATAAATTTATCCAAGGATTCATTTAAATTTCCTTCACAAGTTACCAAGTATAATTGTGGGTTTCTACTTTTATTTATTAATTCTTGACTCAATTTGATTGATTGAGGACTTTCATAATGTGAAATCTTAGTTTAGAACTCGAGGATGAGATGATGGTTGATTTGGCCTACTTCACAACCTTACATGAATCACCCTCAACTCTCGAATTCTCTTTCCAAGTGATGGTTTTTGCTTGCTCCGATTAGATCTCCTATGTCATTCTCTAAGTACACTTTGTTGATGAGGTCTAAGACATGCCACATCTCCTCAAGATATATATTTTTAGTAAGTGGCTTGTTTGAGCCCTTTTATCTTCAATTTTTGAAGTACTTATAATTTCTTCTAAGTCCGAACTTCCTTATTATTTTATATAGTTTGTTTGACCACAACTTGAGCCGAATTCTTGTGTAAATCTTTAATTTAATGACCTCGTGTCCTTGGTGAATTTTAATGTGACCTCATCCTTCTTGATTCTAAAGGATGAGCATGTGCCTTGAACTCCTTTGTCACTACCAACTTTATACACCTCGGGTGCTAAATAAAGTTGGTGCACCCACATATGCCAATTAAATGTTAGTGCACTGTGGGCGCCAATTTCCAAGGTAGCAAGGTAACATTTCCGAGGTAACAAGGTAGTAATCCCAAAGTAGCAATTGATACTCATGTAAAAACATTGGGGCAAATGAAGTGTATTAGGACCCTTAACTTGGCCTTCTTATATGTTGTTTGATATCTAGGTATTTATCAGACATTTAAAAATGTAAACGTGGCTAAAAAATCAATGTATCTAATTATAGACTTGATTAAAAAGTTTGATTCTAAATACCTGAATCTAAATTACTCAAAATATTCTTCCTATCTACATACCTTTTGGGTATCAAAATTCATCTAGTGGCTGGATTCCCATTTAAGGCTCATTCATCCATTGTTCCATCTAATCATATGTTCCTATAAATAAAAGTTCTCAATCCTTATTTACATGTCTCTTGGATTTCGAGCCTTGTGCTTCGTTCCCATGGTCTCACAGGCGTTTCCGATGCCTAGCTGCATTCCCATGGTCTTACGGGTGTTCCCAATGGCTAGTTGCGTTCCCATGGTCTTCACATTCCCGAATCGTGGCTCTGTTCCCGAGCAAGTTCCATCTTTCCGAGCTTCTCCCTCTCTCTCTTTTGGCGGCGGCTACCTACCATGAGGTTTCTTCTATGGCCGCAGTTGTCTCATTGTTCCACAATTGTCTTCTCTTCAATTCTCGTCCTTGGATGGCTCTATAGCACGGGTAGGTCACTCTAAGGCATTTTTGTGCACCACGTGCGGCTGGGGTTTTTTTTGTTTTGGGGCTATTTACCTTCAAGGGTTGAATTAAAGCCTCCCTATAATTACTTAAATTTCAAAAATGGCCCATTTGTTTGCACCCTTCCATTACTTATATTGTCCAAGTCACTCCAATTTTTTGTACTCTATATTCCTTTTAAGTAATAAAAGCTAATCTACTTCCTAACGCATTGACGAGTGTTAAGGGAAACCATGGAAACAAAGAAGGGTGCAAACAGTAATATCATTGCAAACAAAGTTATGAAGAAAACACATAGGAGACCATAGCAAACATACTAAACATACCTTCTAGGATCCTTATCTTCAGCCCCTATATTAATTTTACAAAAAAATAATGGCCCACATTTTATGTCCATCTAACTTACTTATAATGGGATTGTCTATATTTAATGGCCCCTTCATTATTTGGAATTCCTTTATAATTTTTATTTCAAATGATTTTAATCCTCTCTATATTTTGCCGCACGTCGTTTTTAAAATGCACTAAGTGACCTACCCATGCTCTACAGCCATATGCTTTTGAGTATTATTTTTCATGATAAGTCTTAAGGATCTCATCTTGGTATTCTACATTTGAGCACTTAACACAACATCGAGGTTGCAGCTGACCATGAAATAATATTTAATTAAGACAACAATTTGCTACTACTTTTAAGCAATTGACCAAAAAAACTATGTTTTTGAGATATCGTAGCATTTTTTTGTCCAATTTTCTATGCTTGCACCCACAACTCTCTATACATGTAGACCTTCGGATTCATGTATCTATCTCCAATCCGATTATTCCATACGTAGTGGGAGATGGGGAACTTGCTCCCAACGAGCGCCTAACAATATTTGACAAGGTCCATCAAAAATCGAACCTGGACCTTCTGACCATCCCTGTAGAGCACACTATGTTGTTGGAGATGAGGTTCAAAATGTCCTTGGAGGGGTTGTTGTCCACCATGAGGGTGTTCTCACAGGTAGGCCGCAAATCGTAGGGACACCCTATCATGATAGGGCGTTGGTCCTAGAATATGGGTTTCAACACCTTCAAGTATTGGTTGATGGCGAGGTTTTTGGGCTCCTTAACATGTCTCCCATCCAGGGTCAACAACATCCTACACGACTCTTGCCCTAGGGCCATGCAAAGGGGGTCAGTTCCCTTGAAGATGAACTCTATGACGACATGGGTGTTCTTCGAATTCATGGAGCTCCATATGGTTACCCACCATTTGGATTGGGCAATTTGAAAGGAATGGTAAAGTCTGGGCTGCATGTAGATGAGCTTGTTCTTTATGTATATTGGGAGCTTGTTGTAGTCCATGTTATTGGGCAGAGAGAAGGGAACTATTGGGGCCAAGGGACAATGCACACATTGGACCAAGATCCCGTTGAGGTCTAGAATCAAGAACCATCGTTTGACATCAACGCTAAGGGTATGCTAAATTAGGGGAGCAACCACGCCATGCTCAATGTGCTAGGGAGACAGTCAAAGGGACAATTGTGTCATGCAATGTCCATTTCACACATTATTCAAGGAATAAAAAACCAAAATCGTGCCACAAATTGAGAGAAAATTGTTCATGAATGGAAAACAAACGCATACCGTAGTTTACTAGCAGGTTAGGCAACTTGCTGCCTAATATTTAATTAAAGTTCAAAAAGTAGGTTCGGCACCTAAAAATAGTATACTCATATTTTCGGCAATTTTCTCTTTTAATTTTTAAAAATTCGGCTTACATTCATTTTTAATTTTCTATTTCAACTTATATCTTGTACATCTCTCTTGCATTGAATGACAAGTAAGATGTGAGTGAAGAGTTGAGAATGCCCTATGCTTTATGCAAGTAGAGTGGAGTTGTGTTCAACAATGCATATGGGATATGTAAACTTTGAGGTGAAGCACCTAGTTAGACGTCATTTTTATAACACGCATAACTTTTGCATAGAGTCTTCAAATGACATAAAATTTGTTGGAGGTGAAATATTACTTGATTTCTAAACTTTTCTTAGACCAACAAAATTCCAAAAAAGTTGATCTTCTATGCACAAATGAGCTCCAAAAAACTGTTATGAACGCATTTTAATTTTTTGATCTTTACACGGCTGCAATGTTTTGTCCATATCTTTTGCATAAAGACTTATTTTGACACAAAACTTGTTGGAGGTGGAAGAAGGATTGATTTCTCAACTTTTGTTAGTTGGACAAAATTCTATAAAACTTCATCTTCTATGCTCAATTGGACTCCAAAAATTTGTGTACAACACATTTGAAAAGCCTCGCCTAGAGTCTTGCTACTTCTTAACCCATATTCTTTGTGGACTAATGTACGTGAGCTTGATTACAAAAGGAGCACCTTCTCTCCTTCAAAATTCACATATGCTTCCACTGTAAGTAAAGCTCTAGTGAGAAGTAAAAATTTCTTACTTTTAGGCAATTTTGAAAAATAATTAATTTTATATTGGGCAAAAAATGCCAATAATATTCCAAAATTTTAGGCATCTATTTTTAGAATTATTTTGTGCCGAATCAGCTATTAAACTACGGTATTGGAAACCATTCAAGGGAGGAAAGAAGCCAAGTTTCATAAATGGCATTTGAAAACATGCAATCTAAATAACTGTATTTATATTTGCGCGCACACCCACACACATACACGCACACACATATAAGAGAAGGAAAAATGAAAATTTATTTAATTTATCATTATTATCTATACTTAGTCCAAAATCCATTTTGAACAAGCAATTCAAAAGCTCCTAAGTCGGGTCCTACAAAATTGATTTCTTTTGGCAAAGGTAACTTGAGCCTAGCCTCACGGAGGAGAATCTTAGCAGTGGACGTTGGGGGGTTGAGGTGAGAGAAAATATTTTACAACCATACACTGACTAGACATGACCAAAGAGGTTTCGGGCAACCAACCGAAATTATGAGTACCCATGGAATTACCTTGTCATGGTCATGTCCAACAACTGCAGCGGCATGGGTACACAAATATATGATATGCTAATTTGGTAAGACGACGTCACAGATGTGCAAACTCAATTTCATGAAGGTTCCAAGCTACACTAAATATGATATTTAGGGCCGGTTTACACTACGGTGGAGAAGTCCACCGGTCATGAAAAAAAGGGCGTTTCTCAATTGTGATTGGTCGAAAATGCAACTCTTGACCGGTGGGTGTTTACACTAGGTGAAGAAAACAATGGTGGTGAACTTTTCTCATGGATGATAAAATGACATGGCCGCCTACATGGCGGCACTTTTTGGAGTTGGGCTTCTCTGGAGGAGGAGTTTCTTGTCCAGCCTCAAGAGGCCGGAGAAGCCCAACTCAATAAAAATATTTTATTGCCTTTAATTCTTCTCTGGCACATCCACCATTTGCCTCATATAACCATGTCTTGGCCAAGCATTCTTGACCGACCGGAGGCCTTCTCCACCGTAGTGTAAACCGACCCTTAGTCTCATATGGTATTTTATGTCATTACGGTAACTTTTTGGATAACGCTTCTTATGAATAAGTGAACTTAATTGTCATGAATGATAAGTGAGTTCATCCATTGGCCAAAACTCTACTTTCTCTTGTCAACAACCTGTGATGAAATATTGTCATGGATGATTGAAATTTGGATAAAAAAATCACTTGGTGACCATTTGGTAAGTGACAGTAATTGCAACACTGAAATTCTACAATCCCCCCAAAAAGTTACAAGGAATGACAAATAATGATGGGTTAACGTTTAGTGTTGGTGACACTAGACTGTGGTTTACAATTATTATTAAGCAACACAATTAGAATTGGTGACACTAAATAATAATGTTTAGTGTAGTTCATGAACCTTCCAACCAATGTTATTAGAGTGTTCTACCAATTTCATCAACCTTCTAAATAAGTTCATGATTCTTCTAAACCAACGTGACATGTTGCACACATCAATTTCATGATAGTGGACCTTTACCTCAAACAATTTCATGAAACTTCCCAACCAATTTCTTAAACTCTTTTCATACTCTATGATTTTGTATTCTCAACTTCTCGCCTCCTCATTTCATAATCTTTGCCTTCTCGTTGTTCATTGCCTCCTCTTTGTATTGTGTTTACTTGGAAGCCTCTAGCCCTTACGTTGATTTTTCTTTGGTCTTCAATACCTCAAAGTTGGACCTGTTGTGCGGAATGCAAAGCTACAAGAAGTTGAAGATGTGTGTCATATTAATAATGATATGTGTACAAGAGAGAAGCCTTCTTATGAAGGAGAGAGACACCGTTTGGTATAACTAATAGGTGTGACTGTTCGAACACCGAACGGTGTGAGTCTAAGACTCTAAGCTAACTGATTGGTCTAACACGCCCCCTTCAGCTGCATAGCTGAAACAATGTAATTCCTAACTTAACTTAAGTTGTAAAAATCGCCTCCTCTTCCCGTGAAGCTGCTGAAGAAGAAGTAATATGTGGTTGGTCGCCCCCTTTCTTCACAGCGAAGGAAGCGGCTTGGTAAGAGCTTGAATGCAGGTATGATGTTTATCTTTTGGAAGAGACTTGGTCAAGATGTTGGCCCACATAGTGGAAGTTGAAGTAAATTGTAGTTTCAAAATCTTGGCCTGAACTTTCTCACGGAGAAAATGGAATCGCAGGTCAATATGTTTAGATCGATCATGATACTTTGGATTCGCACTTAAGGTAATACATGACTGATTGTCACAGTAAATGATGCCGGGGAAAGTCAGAGAGTAACCAAGTTCTTGTAGAAGAGCTTGCAACCAAAGTAGTTCTTTGGTGGCAGTGGCGGTGGCAATATATTCAGCTTCCGTGGACGAGAGAGCGACGATAGTTTGCTTGCGGCTTTGCCAGGATAGAAGACATGATGAGTCAAGTTGAAAAATATAACCCGAAGTAGACCGACGGGTGTCAATATCACCTGCCCAATCAACGTCACTCCAACCAGTTAACTGGTGGAGAGAAGGGGGAGCTGAAAGAGAACTAGAATAGACAAGTCCTTGTTTCGAAGTGCCACGTAGATAGCGAAAGATGCGTTTGACTCCAAGCCAATGAGCTGGAGTTGGGTCCTGCATGAATTGAGCAAGATGATTGACGGAGAAAGCTAGATCCCAACGTGTGCACGTAACAAGATATTGAAGACTCCCGATAGCTTGTTTGTACGGGACCTTGTCCATTAGGTGTTGTTCGGAAGATGGAGGATTATCAGGTTGGTGGCGTGAGTATCGAATACCAGCTTCGAGAGGCGTTGCAACTGAATGAGAAGTGGCCATATTAAATTTAGTTAAGAGATCATTGATGTATTTTTCTTGTGACAATAATAATGTCTTATGAAAACGATCCCGTTGGATTTGGATGCCAAGAATATAGCCAATCTCGTTGTTATCTGTCATGGAAAAACGTTGATTGAATATGGCTTTTGTAACAGTTAAAAACTGAAAGTTGTCGGAGATGAGAACTAGATCATCGATATAAAGACCCAAGAGTAGAATGGAATTGTGTGATCGCTTAATGTAAACGTTTGGATCTGAGGCACATTTAAGAAAGCCCTGACTTAATAAGAATGTGTCAAAAGTTTCGTACTAGACTCGGGATGCCTGTTTGAGACCATAGAGGGATTTTAAGAGGCGGCATACTTGATGTGCAGTGCCAGGTTTGATATAACCCTCAGGTTGCGTTATGTAAATTTCCTCATGTAAGGTTCCGTTTAAAAAGGCTGTGATCACATCCATTTGATGGATGTGATAGTTGTAAATAGTGGCCAAGGCTAAAAGAAGTCGCAATGATGTCATTCGAATAACAGGAGAAAAAGTTTCAGTAAAATCAATTCATTCTTGTTGAGAGAAACCACGAGCGACAAATCTTGCCTTAAAACGCGATAAAGAACCATCAGAGTTGTATTTTCGTCGAAAAATCCATTTGGTGCTGATGATAGATCGATTTGGCAGCGGATCAACAAGATCCCAAGTGCGATTGTTAATGAGAGAATTATATTCCTTGTCCATAGCGTCTTTCCAATCTTGAGAGTGAGCACTGGAAAGTGCTTCATGGACGGTGAGAGGTTCAGCGAGCTCAGCTAAGAAGCCAAAGCTGTAGAGGTTAGTGTCATGAAATCGCGGAGTATATCGTTGTCCTTTAGTGGAACGTGTGGATCTCCGAAGGTGAGGAGGAGAACTAGATTGGGCTTGACGGAGATGAGAACGCTGATGTGCGGAAGTTGGAGGTAAAGTGATTGGATCGTCATCATCAGGAGGGGGTGGGGTCTTGGGTGGGTCCTGGTTTGGTGGTTCCGGTGGAGTATGGGTAGAGTTGTCCGTTTTGAAGTTTGATGGCTGATTCAGTGGTAGTGAGTGGGTAGGTCCTGGTTGAGGAGAAGAGGACGCAGGTTCAGGGAAATAAAATTCACCAGGATCAAGAGGGGGTGAATGAAATTTTCCAGTTGAAGAAGTTGAAGAAGAACTGCCATCAGATAATAACATATTTTCTGAAAAAATAACATCACGATTTGTAAAAGCAAGTCGGGATTCTGGATTATACAAGTGATAGCCCTTTGTACTTGATGAATAGCCGATAAAAATACATTTCATGGCCTTGGAGTCTAATTTCTTGCGGCGTTCTTTTACAATGTGAGAGTAAGCCGGACAACCAAAAATTCGCAAATCAGTAAGATCAGGTCGTAACCCTGTCCAAAGTTCGTATGGGGTTATGTTGTTTAAAGAGGTAGTATAAGAACGATTTTGCAAATAGCAGGCAGTGGCCACAGCTTCGGCCCAGAAATGTTTGCTCAGATGAGCAACTTGAAGCATACTTCGTGCAGCTTCAATCAGGGTACGGTTCTTCCTTTCGGCAACCCCATTTTGAGCAGGATGGTATGGATTGGTAAGGTGATGTTGAATTCCATGATCTTGACAAAATTTTGTAAAATTGTTGGATGTATATTCGCCACCGTTATCCGAGCGGAGAATAAGTATTTTGTGTTTGTCATGGTGATTTTCTACTAATGTCTTATAAGTTTGGAAATAAGACAAAGTAGAAGATTTCTTCTTTAAGAAATATACATGGGTAAAACGAGAGTAATCATTAATGAATGAGAGGAAATAAAGAGCACCACCTAATGAAGGTGTACTCATAGGGCCACACAAATCTGTGTGGATTAAAGCCAATGGGGCAAGGGCTCTTGTAGAAGGAGATGTTGGGTAAGAATTTTGGGTTTGTTTACCAAACACACAACCCTCACATAGAGAGAGAGTGTTTTTTAATGTAGGAAGTCCATTAACCATGTTGTGTTTTTGCATAAGGTTAATGGAACGTACATTAAGGTGACCTAAGCGGTAGTGCCACTTAAGTGTTTCTGAGGCAGATTTAGGCAAAGTTGTAGAGATATAGTTGGATTCTGATGGGAGAATACCAATGCCAAAAGAGAATAAATTACCTTCTTTTGGAATTCGAAATATCATTGTTTAGTTGAGTCTGGTGACTTGGTTTTAATGAGACATTGAGTCTGAGTAAATGTAATGATTGTGTTGCCTGTGGTCATAATTTGACTTACAGACAATAAGTTCTTGGCAAGGCCAGGGACATGTAACACATCAGGAATCAATAAACATTCTCCAGTGGGTACTTTTAACATGATAGAACCATAGCCAAGAGCATTATGCGAGCGATTATCGCCGAGAATTATCTTTCTCGGGGTTTCGAGAAGTTGGTAATCTCGAAAGAGTTCCTTTTGAGGAGACATATGTTGGCTAGCACCCGAATCTAGATACCATGACGAGGAAGGGCCAGAATTATCACATATTGTCGAAAAAAGATAATCTGGTGTGTCAGTAGTAAGGATACGACTAGTTTGAGTAATAAGAACATTATTAGCTTGGTTGTGCTCATTCTTAGCTTGGTCGCGCTTTTTCTTACGACACTCAGGAGATTTATGCCCTGGGATCCCACAATAATGATAAACAATAGTCCTTCGAGTAGATGAGTTAGTATGTTGATCAGTTGGTTTTTGTCTAGACCAATTCTTTTCATTGTTCCGAAATTGTGAGCGGTAGCTTTGCTTGTTGTTCTTAGGAAATTGTCTAGAGAAATTGAACTGATTTGAAGATGGCTTGATAAATTTGCCCTTAACATAGAAAGCACTGGATTTTGATGTCTCAGGCTTAGAAATATTGATGGAATTTTGTTGGAGTATATTGGAGAGTAGAGTCGAAAATGTCAGATTGGCAATACCACCTTGCGTGGTTATAAATGCACTCCAAGAATCCGGTAAAGCAGCGAGTAGCAAATTAACTTGCTGGTCTTCTGTGAAAACACATCCGGCAATTGCAGCTTCGTTAAGAAGCGACTGCCATGTTTCCAAGAAGGACATAATGTCGTCAGAATCTGACATAGTCAAGCGGCAGAGTTGCTTATGCAAATTTACCTGCGACGCTTTGTTAGATTTCTCGTAGATTTGTTTCAAACGATCCCAAACCTGCTTAGAGGTTGTGAGAGAACGTAAAGAAAGGAGCTGCTTCTCATTACAATGGAGCAAAAGCTCTGATCGAGCCTTGACATCACGTAATCTCCAGGCTGCCAAGCCTACTATGTCACTTGCAGCAGGGGCTACATCGCTACCATCCACGACGCCCCATATTTCAGAGCGAATCAATAATAACTCAAGTTTCATACTCCAAGTCGCATAATTGTCTGCGCTTAGGATTGGAATTACGTAAGCTCAGTTTGCTGAAGTTAATCCAACATTGGCCATTCTGCTATTGCTTAAATTTATACTTCCTAAGGAGTGAATGGGAAGTATTGAAGTTTAAAGTTCTTGGTGTAGATGAGAAGGTACAATGTCATCGGAATCGTTCTCGAAGAACTGTGGATTTCTCTCATCAAATTGTAAGAATCCGTCTTGGATGTGATGTTGTTGAAAGAATCCATCTTGGATGTGATGTTGTTGAAAGAATCCTTCTTGGATTTGATGTTGATTTTCATTTTCAACTCTTTCTTCCTCTCGGACTAGTGTGTTGAAAGCATTTTCGTTGGAACACTCTTGTGGAGGATTTGGAGCGACACACATGGTGAAGTTTTAAGTTTTCTGCTCTGATACCATGTTGTGCGGAATGCAAAGCTACAAGAAGTTGAAGATGTGTGTCATATTAATAATGATATGTGTACAAGAGAGAAGCCTTCTTATGAAGGAGAGAGACACCGTTTGGTATAACTAATAGGTGTGACTGTTCGAACACCGAACGGTGTGAGTCTAAGACTCTAAGCTAATTGATTGGTCTAACAGGACCAAGCAACTATGGTTCGTCTCTAGTCTTTGGATATTTGTACATCAAAGCAAGCAACACAAACTCAATGGTCAGAGTGTAGTGTGGTTGTAAATTTGATCGTGGGAAGAGTGTTGGCCATGTGAGCAAAGCGCAAACCACGTTTGGAGTGTAATCACTGCAAACATGGTCCAATGTTGGATAAGAGAGGCCAATCGAAATTATGGCCGAGCTAGTCGTGGAGAGCAATCAATCATATGTATAATGTACCATTCTTTCTGAAATAAAGTTATATAGTTCATGGCATTGAATTTGTGAAGTTGTGAATATGGGTACCAAATCATGAAATTGCTCACAACATGTAGTGAAATCAGTTGAAAGTTCAAGTTAAATTGGTTTGTCTATATAGTGCATTAGGTTCATGATTCCAATGAATTTGGTAGAACCTATTGCTAAATTGGTTTGTAAAATCATGATATTTAGTTTGCACGTCTGTGAAATCATCTTACCAAAGGTGTGATTGTAAGGGGAATTTCTCAAAAGCATCTTGGAAACAAACTTTATTCACCAAAACCCTATCCATGAAGCATCCAGTGAGGACACATAGCTGACACTCCCCAAAAAATTAGAAACTACGTATGGCCAAAGATAGTGTGTTTGTTATGACGGTATCAAAAAAAATTGAATTGGTTTGAAAATAAATTAGGCCCCACACAATATGTGATTGTGAGTTCAAAATAATGTGGGGTGTTATAAACTCCATGAAATTAGGTTTATTTTAATTCTAAGATATCATGGTGTAAAAAACTACAAATGGGTCATACCATATACATTCTCATGTCGTGCTCATAGCCTCGCGGGGGGGGGGGGGGTAGTCATTGGTTGGAGTAGCAATATACGTGCGAACAAATGATAGGGTATTTTAAAAACATGGGGGCTAAAAATTATAAATGGACTTAAGAGTAATATAGGGTATGAAAAATGGCACTGGACATCTTTAAAGTACTATAGGGTATGGAATAATAGGTACTTTGGAATTATAAGTAATGCAAGCCATTTTTCTATTAACCCAAAGTAGAAATTTACATAATGATAGCATGTGAAAAAAATAAAAGAATTGAAAGTAATACCCCCCTATAAAATAGTGGTTGTTCGCACCTATATCCTTAACTTTTTAACACACTGCCCCCCCCCCCCGAGCTCATAGTGGATGAAAATTTCTCAATGAATAAAAAAATTGGTTGAAGAACATTGGATGACGGGTTTAGGTAAGCAACATGAAAGACATTGGTTTAGGTCATGGCATTGCATTATGAGAGTCTGGTGTTTTGTTGGCATGTACAACCTATATACCTTCTAGTAGTTTGGTGTTGGCACATTTATTTCTTGTTTTTTCACATGAATAAAAATGTAGTAGAATTTCCATCACTTTGCTTGGGGATGTCATCAGTCATGCTTCCATAATAAATGTATTTCTTGTTGCTCTTAAGTGTGTAACAATATTGTGTATGTATGTTTTGTATTGTGGCTTTATGAAATTACTTTGAGGCTAAACCGCATTGCAATGAATTATTGGCTTTACTTTTGAGATGATTTTTGAAATGAGCCAATGTTTGGCCTTAGTCAGACAACCAAATAGAATTGGTTGTGTGTGAGAAATAATCATAGGACATAGCACTCTTCTGATCAAGCACTTGTTGATTTATAATAAACTTATGGTACATGAAAATGACTAACCCCATCCTTTCAAAGTAATTGAAAGGTACTACAAGATGCGCATTATTAGAAAACTACCTAATTGAATGGGTCATTTAATTGCTCGTGAGCAAGATAATACCCACAAAACAATTATACCCTTGCCGCACATGGTTCATGTAAATCGTACTAAGTGTCAACCATGTGAATGAGGAAGCCAAGGAATCCTAAGGATGCTAGAGACTCCTCGGAGCAACATAAATGGTTGCCTCCCCCAAAAAATTGGCCATTTTTGGTTTTCTCCTCTTTGAGCTCTTGGAGCATCTTCTCACCGAGAGGTGTAAACACAGGTGCATGTACACTCTGTGTTCACGCCCTTCTATTTTGCCGTATATTCCACTAGAATATATGGAGGGTTTTGGTCGATTGACCAAAACTCTAAATCAAAGTACTAGGTATGTAGGTTTTCAGTCGACCCGACCATTACTCTAAACCAAAGTATTTGGTATGCAAGTTTTAGTTGGTGAATTGAAACTCTGAACCCAAATAATTTGTATGTAGGATTCGGTTGGTGGACTAAATCCTTAGCCCCTAATACTTGGTGTGCATGTTTCGATTAGTCAATTAAAACCCTAAACCCAAAAACTTGGTTTGTTGGCTTCAATTGGTTGACCGGAACCATGGTCCATAATTTAGGTTTAGTAGGTTTTGGTTAGTTGACTGAAACATCACAGGTCGGTTTTTGGGTACTAAGTTTCGGTCAATTAACTGTCATCCTTCACTATTGTTCATGTCAACCGACCCAAAGTAATACTCATAAACGAGTTTAGATGATGACATTGATGGTTCATTCTCTTCATGTGTGAATGGTCCAAAACCTTTCATATGTATTTGGATTAATTGCATATCATGGAAATTTTATTTTCTAAGTATCTTAATCAAATTTGAATTCAACATTACACCTAGAGGAATAGCTTGAAGTAAAGATCTTTTATACTCGATTCAATAAGCACCAACAATTGTGTTGTCTATATCTATGAGGTTGATGTATGCCCATGCATTTGGGTCACTTCACTAGATATACTTCTTTGTTTTGGTCAATTGCCCCAAATACTCCGTGCTTGTATTTTTAAGTTTAAATTTCTTCGTGCTAGTTGTGTGTGGTCATTCCATTGATTGAGGGAGCCCATGGGAGTGTATATTGGTCCTCAAGGGAAATGGGGACATGTTCACTTATTTTGAGGATGAATTTGACATTGTTGGGGAGGGAGAGATTAACAATGTTGAAGAGGAGCCGCATTTGGGGACTCATTTTCCTCCTATACATGTGGAGCCCATTGCCGATTGTTCTAGGCTTTCAATATCGGAATGGGTGAATTTAGAAGTGGTCTTCCTTAGTGAGAGTTGAGTTCTCATTGTGGAGGGTGTTTGTTGTAATGCCCACCCGCATAATTGTGTTGACCAATATCCACTTGGCGATGAGCACAGTCCGGGGAGTTTTATACAAAAATCAATACATTTCCAATCTTTTATAAAGACATTCGGATTTTTATTTTTTTTGCTCGGAAGCTACCTAAATCCAATTTTTATTCTCGGTTAAAAACCGATATTTAACTTTACCATTCGGTAATTTTCCAACTTTCTGAATTTCATTTCGGTATGTTTTCGAAGATTTGTATTGTATGTCGGATTTGTTTTTTTTAAATATTGTAAAAAAAAATTGGTGTTATGCTTTTAAAGGGGTGAATTTGTGTTGATAGAAAATCCAAGTATCCTTGGAAGGATTTGAACCTTGCCAAGCCCCCACCAACTTGGGGCCAAGGATTTAGCCTTTAAAAATATAAATAAATCCAAAAAGGGTTCATACATTTATTATGAGGCTAGTTAGTACAACAATACATGCAACTTTTAAACATCCGTATCCTCATAATTAGAAAACATAGTTGAACTTACTGAACAAGATGCATCACTTGCAGAAGACACATAACGTGAAGGATTAGCATATAAAAACCGGTATTTGGTTCCAGTTTTCCACAAAGGAATTGCCTCTTCAATAATATTATAAAAGTTTTCATCTGATCCCTCTAAAGCAATTCTAAGCATAGCTTCCAAAATTTTACTTCCAAGTATGTTTCTCACTCGTGTTTTCATCCCATGCTCTGTACTTCACGGCGCCATGCACAAGACGGAGAAGAGAAGCTCTGAACTTCATGGCGCCATGCACAAAACTGCAATGTGATGTCACGGTGAAGTCTCAAAATCGCTGTGAGAGATTCAAGAGATCCAGGAGACAAGCATTGGTTCCGCACAAGTTTGTTTCCTACTCTTCAAGACTTATCTACATGATTTCAAGAGATTCATGACCTCCGAAACAGATGTCTCCGACTAGATTGCAGTGGATCGCCGCACCAAATTGGACCTCCGAACTAGACCTTCACCCTGGACCTCCGAAACAGATGTCACCAACTAGATCGCAGTGGATCGCCGCACCGAACTAGACCTTCACCCTGGACCTCCGAAACAAATGTCACCAACTAGATCGCAGTGGATCGCCGCACCGAACTAGACCTTCACCCTGGACCTCCGAAACAAATGTCACCAACTGGATTGCAGGTGGATCGCCGCACCGAACTAGACCTCCGAAACAAATGTCTCCAACTAGATCGCAGGTGGATGCAGAAACAAACATAAGCAGAAGAGCACATAGAGAAATCCCAGTAGAGGAGTGAGAGGAGTGAAATACTTTGCACAAGGGACTCAAACTCATACTCGTGAGAGAGGGTCCTTGGGTGCTTAGAGCCTCAAAACCCTAATCGGCCCAGTGAACGGAACCAACCCTAAATTAATTAACCTCCATGGTTCTTGACCTTATGAGTCATGACTCTAGTATTACCCTAGTAGAAATTTCCGCCCTATCCCTAGTCCCTTCGGCTACTTGCCTAAAATTTAAAAATTGGCTCGGTAAATATCCTAAAATATGATGCCTCAACCGGCCATATTGCCGATCTTTTCTCATTTGAAACGGTCAATTTCCGACCTTAACAATTTTAAGTCGGTACCTCGTCTGAATCATTGCGAACTCATTTGGAAATCTCCAAAAAAATTCGGCTAGCTCGTAACTAAAGTTCGGTACTCCCCGTTCATTGGCGATGAGGATGTTGCGGTTGTCATCTTTGAGTCGCTTGGACATTGCGAAGAGAATCTCACTCAAAGGTTTTGTCACGTGAGGTGACATCGGGGGCTAAGTTACGTCAATTTAGGAGTAAATGGACTCCATTAGGAGTCCATGTGTGTTGGGATGAGTAACGGACTCCATTGGGAGTCCTAGTTAGTTGTTCATCCACTCCATAGATGAACTCCACATAGGATTGGGGTTGTATGGAGAGGAAGGCCTCTTGACTTGCCATTGTTGTCAAGTCAAGTCTTGTGAGTGTGTTTTGAGAGAGAGAGAGAGAGCTTGTTGTTGCTTTCTCATGGCTATCGTGTAGTAGATTATGAGTAAAGCCTTTGCATTCTTTCTCCACCACTTGCACTCTTGGATTCTCCCTTCGTGGAGTGAGAGATAGCTTGACTCTTGTGTGTGAATTTCAGAGTTTCTTAAGCTTTGTAAGAAGACATTTTAGTTTCTTAAGCTTGGAGAGAGAAACCCTCATACTTGACAACAATTGTGACTCAAATTTTTCATTTTTGGTTGTATTTCTGAGCTAGAATGGCCCAGTTATGAGAGCAAATGAGTGATACAAGTGTTTGAAAGCTTAGTTTGTCATTTCTTGCAACCCTCAAGAAGATTTTGAGAGAAATCTTCCCATTTTTCTTTTGTTGTCTCTTTGTGTTTTCTTCAATTGTTGATGCTTGAATCTTGAGATTCCATTTGGTCTCAAGATTCTCAAGTCATATTTTTCTTGCTTGAAAATTGTGGAAGCAAAGTTTAATTTTTTAAACACAAACACAAACCAAATTCAAAATCCGATTTAGTTTTTTATTTTTTTTTGAGCTCCGGACGGATCCGGAGCTCACCGGACCCTCCTGGAGCTCCGGTTTTGGACACTGCGGCAGAAACCCGGGCCGGGGCGGGCGTGCGCAGGCCGGGCCGGGGGCGGGCGGGCGCAGGCCGGGCCCAGGCGGCAATGGAGCGGGCCAGGCGAGCGGGCGTCGGCCGGGCCCCACCGGCGGGCGGACGCCAGCCAAGCCTGGCTGGCTTGGCATTAAGGTAAGCTTAGCTTACCTTTGTTTTTTTATTTTTTATTTTTTTATTTTTTTATTTAAACAAAAAAATAAAACACTTATTTTTACTTTTTACTTTTACTTTTTTTACTTTTTAATATTTTTTTCACATTTTTACTTTCACCTTTCAAACTTGGCATCCAATTCTCACAAACTTTGAGGGTGAAATTTGGGGGCATACTAACTCCGAACGGAGTGAAATTTGAGCCTATCTTGTGTGAAATTTGCCAAGGAATCCAATGGTGTAATTGGATTGTTGATTGGAATTCAAAATCATTGCTGAAATTATTAATTTCAACGCTGATTTTTGTTTTTGGGAGCAAATTAACTCCGAATGGAGTGAAATTTGAGCCTAATTTGTGTGAAATCTTCCTAGGAGTCCATTGGTGCACTTAGTTTGTTGATTGGAGTCCATAATCACCTTGGAAATGAGCCTTTTCAACGCTGATTTTTCATTTTAATTACCAATCTCAAACCTTTGCACAATTTTGGAATTCTGGGGGCATAAACACTTGGCATTTGGCAAGGGATTGCCATTTAGATAGCCCGCAACAGGTGCAGATTGCCATTACCTTGTAGATAGTTGCAGGTACTCAAGTGATTATTTTATGGTGCAAACTAGGAGCCGATATTATCGATCTCCATCACCAGATTACTTGGAGGACGTGCATACCACAAATCTTGAGCCAGAGGTAGATACCAACGAGGCTTTTGAGCCTATTTCGGCGTTGGACACTACTAGTAGGCTTCGGATTTGGAGTGTCGGCACGTTCGACGAAATGGAGGACGATCGCCACAATTCAGTACGTGATCGGTTTTCAGGTCGAGCTGGGGGCATTTCCTTGCCCGATTGGAAACTCCGGTTTCGTACCTGGATTAAGGAGAAACGCCAAAGGTCTTCCAATTTCAATGATTGGTATGCCTTTGAACTTCTGCCTCAACATTTGGAGTATGAGGGACTCCAAACTTATGAACGCTGGACAGAGGGTCATCAGCGACAACTTCGGGAGGTGGAGCAGTATTGGGAGGCTCGGGTTGAGCTCATTTCAGCCCTTAAGGATGGGGCGGTTGCTACCTTAGCTCCACCCACCTTAAAGGAGGAGGAATCGCCGGCGGAGTCTAAGGACACGGAACTGGCACTTGGGCCAATGGTGGCTAGCAGTAGCACGGCAACCCTTTCACGGGTGGCACGTGCTACACAGGCAGCATTGACGGTTGTTGGTCCACCACCTCCGTTTAATCCCCTTACTGAATTTGTCGCACATTTGGAAGTGGAGTATGGTGGGTTTCGGCGAGACCAGATGCAGCGCATCCAGGATTTCCACCGAGAGAAGGATGATACTCCACGGACCATGTATACGCGACTCGCGCGATTTGCTGTGGAGTCGGGAGGTGTTTTTGCTGAGAGTCAGCTTGTTAAAATCTTTTTGTCTAAGATTGACAAGCGGCTACTTGAGTTGGCATCACCTCGGATTATCCTCGACTACGAGGGCCGAGCTACGCTTGCACAAGCGTTTGCCGTGGTTGAGAGATGTGATCGGGCTTTTTGCCAACATGATGCCACGGATATGGTATCTTGGATGACAGAGAGTCCGAAACCAAGAAGAATTGTCACAGCTACTAGTAGTTTAGCTGAGACTCAACCCGTCAAGGAGCAAAAGATTTTGCATTGTTGGGGTTGTGGAGAAGCTGGTCATTCGAAGAATGATCCTTATTGTCCTAAGAAGAAGAAAACTCAGCCTTTGGGAAAATTAAAACAAAAGATGGAACCAGTAAAGGCAGGGGACCATTCTAAGAAGAGACAATTGAAATGTAACCATTGTGGTGGCACTAATCACGATGTGGATCATTGTTTCCAACTTCATCCTGAGATGCGGCCTGCCAGTTATGTCACTGGAAAGTCTCCAAGGGAGCAAAGTCTTGAGGCTAAGGTGGCAGAGCTTGAGCAAAAGCTCAAATCTTCTGCATCTTTTGCTCAAATTTCTGAGCCGCATGTGGGTGGTGGCACCTCGGGTTCGGACATGTATATGTTTGGAGCAGCTGGAGAGGTGGTGGCGGCGGCGGCTTCTACTCGCTCACAAACATTGGCAGATGCGGTAGCTTCCACGAGTGGTGGTAGCAACGAGGTGCTACATCCTCGCCATGCCGGACCAGCTGATCAAATTGGTCAAGCACGTTTACCTCTTTTATTTGGATTGGTAGACACCACTGTTGTTGGGGCTAAAAACCCTGTACCTTTGAGAGATGGGGATTCCATCTCGAAGGATGTTACGCAGGCATTGGCATATAAAATTCTCCATATGCCAATTTTCTCGGGTTCGGAGTTTATGGCTTCGGATTTCAAGCCTGCTGCAGTTTTTCATTTAGCTGGGAGAATGTTAGAAGGTAAGGCGGATTTGCCATCCCTTCAAGTATCCCAAGCTGTGGTTGACGTACCTGTGGCTGAGGAGGTGGAGGACTTAGCCAATTTGCGAGTGAGTCTTGCGGATGCGGCGATCATTGCTTTTGGTAAGCAAACTGATATTCCTCCAGCATCAATTTCAGCAGTGGATACGTCATTTTCGAATTATGCGTTGGAAGCGGCATATCTTGCAGATATTTTTGCAAGGCCTGCTCGCGAACGGCATAATTTGCAACCTGGAGTTGTACGGCTGATGAACGACAAATCTTTGTTTGTCATTTCACGCACGGATATGCCCACTATCCGTGCTACACCACTGAGAGTTATGATGGATTCCGGTGCTCAACCGGTTATGATTGGCAAAGGACTTGCTAACAATCTTGGATCCTTGTCCATTCACTATTGTGACTTCAGTAGGGGGCACTGAACGTGCAACAGGTTATACCAAGGCACCTTTACGTTTGATTTTTCATGTGGGGGCAGGGCCTACTTACACTCATTTGTCAATGAAGTGTGTTGTTACTAATGCTACCAACTATGATATACTTGTTGGTCAGCAAGCTCTTTACCCACTTGGCTTTGGTTTGGATAATTGAACGGAAGAGGCATGGATTAGACCGGGATGGTCCACTGGAGATGGCAGGAAGGTATTTATTCCCGTCACATTTGCAGCCACTGCTATGACTATGGTTGCGGAGGCAATGTTTGGTTGCAGCGGTTCAGTTGCAGATTTGCCTTGTGCTCCAGTTTTATTGGAGGAAACAATGGACTACACTTGTAATGCGGCAGAACAACAATTTTTACCATCTTTTCAAATTCCTGCTTGACATTTCAAGGATCCACCTCCACCATGGCGAACTCCTAAGGAGTTATCCGACCATTGTCAACACATTGTAGCGGATTTGGAGCTTGGAGAGGCACCTCCTACTTCATCCTCATTTTCTTTTGCTCAACCCATTCGTTGGCAACCATCACCTGAAGGTATTGTCCTTGTGGAGATCTTTGGAGGCATTGGCACAGGTTTGGCGGCAGTGTTGGAAGTTGGAATTACAGTTTGGCGATATATTCATGTGGACAATGGGTATGCAGCCAACAGAGCCGTCTGACACCACATCCAACAATTGTTGTTGAGATACCCCACACAATTGTCAGCCTCTGCCATTCATGGATGTTGTGATCAACTTCCTCAAGATGTCACTATGATTAGTGATGAGGATTTGAGAAGGTTGGGCCACGTGGATTTGATTATTGCAGGATGGCCTTGTCAAGGCCATTCGCGGGCAAGAACTGGCCAGGGATTGGATGATCATAGGTCTAGTTTGTTTGCGGATTTGATGCGATTGACGCAATGGTGGTTTACCCACCAATCAACTCCGCCATGGTACATTTTCGAAAATGTACCATTATTGGGTGATACCCGGCACAAAGTGGTAAAGGATGGTGAGTACATTAACCAAATTCTGGGTACTCCAACATTTCTGGATGCTGCATCTTTGGGATCCTTTGCTCATCGGCCTCGTTGGTTTTGGACCAACTTGGTATCACCTCGGGTGCTTTCAGCGGCGATTGCCCGCATTCCCCGCCTTATGGATCGCAAGGTGGATGACATTTTAGACGATCATCGTGTTTCCTTGGCAGTTACCAATGATGACACCTTGCCATTTGCATTAATTAACAAGGTGGGCATTCCGAGAGGTGTACTACCTACTTTTGTGACATATCCACAGTCTTTTGCATTTCGATCTCGTGGACTTGGCATGGTTTGGGATTCAAAATCCCAAACTTATGAGGAGCCTACTGCAGATGAGCGGGAACGCGCCATGGGTTTTCTTACAGGTACCACGGCTGCTCACGGGCTTCAGGAAGGTCAGAGACGTTTCCTATTGGTGCAACCTATGGATCTTAATAGCATTGTGTGGATAATTGGAATTTGTCTTGCTGCTCAACAACGTATGGATGACCAATTGCTTACTCTGAGGGCAGAGAACAATGGTCAGGGGGCAATGGAGCCGCATCCAAGGATCACATGAGGGATTATTTCCTTTGAAACTTCATGTTGCGGAAGAGCTTTGAGCCCAACGTGTTTTTTCGGCTTTGGCCCAAGAGTTTGGGAAGTTGGAAGCCCATAAAATGTTTCCACTTCTATTTCTTGGTGATACTTCATATGTGGGTAGCTATTTAGCTACACAAACCGATTGTAGTGGAGAGGATACGCATTTGGATTCAAGTGCAGATGATGGGGGCAAAGGTGTTGCCCTCTCCACGGACTAGCAATCACAGGCTGTGCTGGCACCAAGTGGCAATCCTTCTATGAAGAAGGAAACCACGGAGTTGACGATTGGCCAATTGAAGTGGGGCCAAAGCTTACTGGTGCCGAAGCACGAAAGGTACGGGCATTTATTCGCTCTTACCGTAATTGTTTTGCCTTTAGTCTTCATGATCTTGAAGGATATAAAGGTAAACATGTTCGTATTCAACTCGAGGACGACCACCCTATTTTCAGACGGCCGTACAGACTTAGTACCTCTGAAAGGTTGGGTGTTCAAACTCGATGTCAAGAGTTATTGGCAGCGGAATTGATTGAACTCTCCAATGGAGAATATGTTTGTGCCACGGTTATGCCGTCAAAGAAGGATATCTTTGGCAACTGGACGGAAAAACGGATGTATGGTGATTATCGTCCAGTCAACCGCAAGACCAAGTCGGATTGATATCCAATGCCGATGCCGGAGGAGTTGTTTGATGCACTGGGATTTTCTAGAATCTTTAGCACTCTGGATTTGAGGTCTGGTTATCACCAATTACCTTTGTTGTTGGGTAATCGGGTGAAGACTGTATTTTGGGGAAATGATAAAGATGGCAAGGATCAACTTTATCATTGGAAATTTCTGCCATTTGGTCTCAAGAATGCACCAGCTGAATTTCAGCGGGTGATGGATCAATTATTGGTTGGTTTGCCGTTTGTTAGATGTTACATTGATGATGTTATCATCTTTAGTAATAGTCCACATGATCATGTGAGACATTTGCAAGCGGTATTTGAACGACTTCAACGGTGGGGACTCCGTTTACATCATGGAAAATGTAAGTTTTTCCATGATGAATTGCCCTATTTAGGCCACATGATTGTTCATGGCGGTCTTGGTGTGCAACAGGCGAAGGTGGATGTTTTGCACAAAATTCCTGCACCTAGTGATGTACCACGTCTTCGTGCATTTCTAAGATTGGCAAATTATTATATGAGGTTTGTCAAAAACTTTAGTTTGATTTCCAAACCTCTTACCATTCTCACGGGGAAAGACCAACCATGGATTTGGAGTCGGGAACAACAACATGCATTTGATACATTGAAGCAGAGGCTCGGTTCAGCGCCAGTGCTTCGACGCCCGGATGTGTCTAGAGCTTTTAAATTGCACACGGATTGGAGTGCAGTGGGATTGGGAGCGGTATTGACACAGAAAGATGAAGAGGGAAAGGAATATGTGGTGACTTATGCACATTTTCGACCTTATTTGTATGGGCAAAAGTTTACTTTGGTGACTGATCATCAGCCTTTAAAATGGCTTATGGAATCAGATAAGCTCACCGGGAAACTTGCTAGGTGGGCATTGTTACTTCAGGAATATGATTTTGAAGTTGTTCACCGAGCAGGAATTGCCAACTTGGATGCAGACGGATTGTCTCGCAATCCAAGTCCTTCGGATGAGGATTTAACTGGAGCCATGTGGCATGGAGATTGTGATCGTGAGGCAGTGTCGGGTTGGCATGCTGCCACATATCTCACAATGATGTCGGGATTGGCTGCTGAGATTCTTGTAGAGGAACAAGATGAGGAGGTTGATAAATCTCTCGTTGTTAGTGATGTGTGGGAAGACCAGGCGGTCTTGTACAAACTTCAACAAGGGATATTTCCTCTTGGATTATCTGCTATGGAGCGAGATAGAGTTAGTCACCGGATAACAAGGTTTCGTTGGGCAAACAGCTTGTTATTTCGTGTGTGGCCGAACGGAACGAGGCGCATCGTTCCAAGGCCAGATCAAAGAGCTTCTTTGGTGCGGCAAGTGCACGAGGAGCTTGGACATTTTGGAGTGCGAAGGACGCACTCTATGTTGCGCAACCAATATTGGTGGACTGGTATGTATCAACAGGTTGCCACTTATGTTTCTCAGTGTGAAGTATGTGACCGGGTCAGGTCAAGTTTTAATACTTTGTCACCTCAACTTCAGCCTTTACCTATTATGGGCTTGGGATATCGTTGGTCTTTGGATTTTGCCGGACCGCTTACTATCACTCCACGTGGTTCCAAGTATGTGTTTGTGATGGTGGAGCATTTTAGTAAGTGGATTGAACTCGTGGCTCTTCCCCAAAATTCCTCAGAATTGGCGGCTATGGCATTTCTTGATCGAGTTTTGGCACGGTTTGGAGCACCTGCAGAGGTGTTGACGGATCAAGGAAGAGAATTCCTTCGATCTTTCGAGGCTTTATGTACCAAGGCTTTGATTGATCATCGGACAACTTCCAGAGATCACCCTGAGGCAGATGGCTTAGCTGAACGAGTTGTTCAGACGGTTAAGCGCGGTTTGCATAAGTATGGATTGCTTCATGGCAACCATCGCGATTGGGACTTGATGTTACCATGGATAGCAATGAGTTATCGTTTCAGCAGGCAAGCATCTTTGGCATTCTATAGTCCTTACCAACTCTTGTATGGACGGGAACCAATTTTACCTAGCTTGGTGCGAGAGAAATTGGCTCCCGTAGTAAACTTGGATGATCCAGATGTTTGGGCTCAATGTCTTCATGACTGAGCAGCGTTCTTCCAAAAGGCCATGCCTATGGCTATGGAGAACTTAAATATTGCTCAACATTGTGATACATTACGGTATGCCCGGATCCGCAGTGGAGCTTATCGACCTCAGGTTCGTAGATTTTCCAAGGGGAATTATGTTTACTTGCAACGGGAGGCGCCTACGACATTGGATGTCAAGGCTGGGCGCACGATTTTACGGGTAAAAGATTGTCTTGCCAAGTGGTATATTATTGCTTGAAGGCAAGGATGGACGGGAATGTCGTGAGCATTCAAAGAATTGTGCTCCATGTCACCTTCCCATCGACGGCTCTGTGCATCCCGAGTTGGCGGTTGTACCACAGGGTCTGCCTTGTTATGTTTGTGGAGAGAAGAAAGGAGCTGCAACAATGTTATTGTGCGACCAATGTCAACGTGGATGGCACATGGCATGTTTGACACCTCCCCTTTTATTCTTCCTTCTGGCAATTGGGTTTGTCCTCGTTGTCGGAAAGCCTCTAATTCCGTGGCCGTTAATGGTCATGATTGAGAATTTTGTGGATGTTTACCACATGTTTTAGTGGTGAAGTTGTTATTTAGTTGGTTGGAAATTTTATGGAATTAAGACCACATTGAAAGAGTTATCCAAGAATTCAACATTAATTGTTGAAGGCGATTAAGGATGGGGCTCACATTGCACCCAGCCTACAGTTCTTGGATTACTTTGTCAATCACGAGTTTAATTCCTTCGATTACTACTACCCAATTAAATATGTATAGATGTAGCAACAACTTCATCATGTTCAACAACTCTACCGATGAGTGTGTTTGTTCCTAGCCGATTGGAGGGGCTCCTTATCTGCTAGTGGGGGCACTTGAAGAGGTGGTTGTTTAGCATTTTAGTTTGCTATTTTATTTTGCTAATTGATGTTGACAACGACACTCAATCTGTTGTGTTTAACGATCTTAGTTTACACGACAGCTGTCACGTGAGGTGACATCGGGGGCTAAGTTACGTCAATTTAGGAGTAAATGGACTCCATTAGGAGTCCATGTGTGTTGGGATGAGTAACGGACTCCATTGGGAGTCCTAGTTAGTTGTTCATCCACTCCATAGATGAACTCCACATAGGATTGGGGTTGTATGGAGAGGAAGGCCTCTTGACTTGCCATTGTTGTCAAGTCAAGTCTTGTGAGTGTGTTTTGAGAGAGAGAGAGAGAGCTTGTTGTTGCTTTCTCATGGCTATCGTGTAGTAGATTATGAGTAAAGCCTTTGCATTCTTTCTCCACCACTTGCACTCTTGGATTCTCCCTTCGTGGAGTGAGAGATAGCTTGACTCTTGTGTGTGAATTTCAGAGTTTCTTAAGCTTTGTAAGAAGACATTTTAGTTTCTTAAGCTTGAAGAGAGAAACCCTCATACTTGAAGAGGTGGTTGTTTAGCATTTTAGTTTGCTATTTTATTTTGCTAATTGATGTTGACAACGACACTCAATCTGTTGTGTTTAACGATCTTAGTTTACACGACAGTTTTTACTTTGTAGGTGACTACTCCGGAATGTTATGATTGAGGGAGTTAGCTCGCGTGATCATGAGCGACACCATATGTAGCTTCAGGAGGAACTCCAAGCCAATAAGTGACCATGCAAAGGCTTGTGGAAGCATGATTCATTGTGTGTTCCTTGCATTGGGAATGAGTGCAAGCATCAAAACTTGCTTACAAAAAAGTTTATTAGAGAAGTGGCCACAAAGGATTGTTGAATTCATTGTTATTGGCAATTGGTGTTATAAAAGAAGATAAAAGTATTGAGAAGAAATGTGGCTTGGAGATTTCCACCTTAGATTCTCAAAAAAACTTGATGTTTACCAGGAAATACATGTGAATGAGACGGGACGAAATGTGATCACGCTTGAGAGCATAGATGTGTGATGTACGGCCTAGTACATTATCCATAGTGTGTCTAAAGTGGAATTTTATAGACAAGCAACTTATGTTAAGAAAAGCCACCGGTGCCATAACCAAGAGAATTTGGGTTCAAAAAAACCTAGAAAACCATCATGACAAGCGATTGCTATTCTAGCAACCATCATTGTGCCTCTTGTTGATGCAATACCGTACAAAACATGTACACTCCAAACAAGGGAGAAGATCATTGAAAGGTTTTTCTCACGAGAACGAAATAACAATATTCTTGAAAGGTTCTTGTTGGATGTAAATGCGATTGGTGAAAGGTCGGTTTGGAGCCAAATTTTGTTGTTCAAATTGAACACAATTAGGAAAGCAAACTTCAACAACTATATTATAGAAAGACATAGTGACAAGTTTGCTTGGTGTTCCAGATGCGAGACGTTAAAGCGCCCTCGAGACGCACTTACAATTGGGACCAAGACTTACACTTCACATCAATTGAACTTTCAAAAGATGTGAACATGCAAGAGGTGCATTGTAATGATTATTACACAAATAGACCATTGTCCATCTCTAGGGTGTTGGAGGTCCTCACAATCATTCATGATGCCAAAATGGACCATGCCAAAACAACCTCATCATGTTTTGCACATCAAATCAAGGCTACATATGGTTTCTTTAAGCTATTTGACTTTGTTACATGTGATATGATTCTCTCCAACATCTTCTAGCTAGTTTTTTGTTTTGTGGGGTTCCACACCTCTATTTCTTTGATTTAGTACTTAGGAGCATAGGCATGATTGATTTGGATTTCCTACTCAACAATAAGTCTTTGGGTTGTTCTTGTAGGGATGATTGTTCATGGCCATAGTAATGTCAAGTTTGCCCATTATGCTCTTGATTTATATCCAGTGGATTCAAACCACACCATTGGGTCATTTGCAAAGCTTTGTTAGATCTTGAGAAAATGTCTATATACTCTTCAAAGTATTATGACGAACGACGGGTCAACACCTCTATATGAAGCGGTGTTGGATGGAAAAGATGTATGCTTGGATTTATTGCCAAAATCTCCCAATGAGCCTTTATTTGTTAAAGAATTGTCTGTACTATGCAAGTCCAACTGGACAACTACACCTTGGACAATAAAAAGATTTGTGTTCGCCTATTTGTGTTTGTTGGTTGTGATGCAGGCATTTTCAAGGATGTGTTTATAATATTTCTTCTAGTAGGCCGCATGCACAATGATATTGACGCATCTTTTTGGCAGGGGAGCATGAAGTTACATGAGGAGGATTTCCCACCAATCCCATTCTAAATGAAGTCATACATGGATTTGGACAATGTTCCCGCCATCCTAGATGTGATTAAGGAAGTGTTTGACTTCAAAACATTTATAGAACCATATCTTCAGAGTGGAGCTCATTGTTTGATTGGACATACAAAGGCTCAAACAATTTTGATTTTATATGCGTGTTGATGGTATTCTAGCCATGCAATACAAGCTTTTGTGTGCGACGCAAGATTGGAACCTGCTAGAAGGTGTTCTTGTTTGGCACGTTCACAACAAGGGTCAGACGATGATACTAGATGGGGAACCTAAACCCTGCAAACCAATACCTATGAAGAATGTGTAAGATATTATAAGCGTTATCAATCTTTATACAATATTGGGGATATTTGCGGGTTGCAAATGTTGTTGGATCGTTTTGCCACCAATATGGAACTTGGGTAGGCTATTGGACTCATGCACGTTCTGCTTTGACGGCCTTCATCAAGATAGTCCCCTACTTTGAGACATGGTTTTTGGCCACAAAGTTATATGGATGTTTTTGCTTTTGAGGCTAGGCTTTTGGATAATGGGGAGTTCGACAAGGATGACCATTACATTGGGCATGAGGGAAGCTATCTTATGAGCGATGAGCAATGAGCGGTGAGCGGTGAGCAGTAACACATGAGCAATGAGCAGTAACACATGAGCAATGAGCAGTAACATATGAGCAATGATTCCAAATTTAGTAAAGACATACGGGTTTAGGGTACACAACCAAAATTTTGACAAATTAATTGCATATTTTCAATTGTAAATTGCCAATATTTTAAATGAAGCACAAGTGAAAGGGCCCTATTTCCATAGATCATTTAAAACACTTTCAATTCATTGCTGATTTTTATTATAATAATCCAAACCAATACATGTCATTTATTGACATCCTTATACATGTAGTTACAACCAACACTTGCACAACTACTCACATTCCACAACACCATCAAGCTCAAGTAGGTGCATAACCTCATTATACGTACATGTAGGTGCCATAATTGTGAGCCACTCAAACTGCTCACGGGTTGAATTAAGGCCCAGAATCTACAAATGAAAGGAAATTAGATATTAGAAATAGTCAATACGTAGGTAACTACTAGGTTTTGAGACATCCGCCTGTGGATGCGAGTTGTGTAAGAGACTGGTATTACATCTGTATCAACCCGGGTTCGAATCCGGTTGGTTACATTGACTGGTGCTATCCCAAATTGAGCTAATGATAAAGCAGGAATAATTTATAGGCGGATACCAAGAAGACATTACTACGCGGATGTGCGTAGAATCTTCTCAATTATTTTTTATTTTTAGAAACTTGTTATTATTTATCCATGTCAATCAATCAAACCGCTCACGGTTGGGTCGTAGTCTAAATAGAAATGAAGTTACTGAATCATTTGAAATACTTCCAGCCCATTGCTGATTTTTATTATAAAAATCCAAACAAAAACATGTCATATTTTGACATTCAAATATATGGTACTTAATAAACCATTTGCAATACTACTCACACTCTACAATACCAGCAAGTTCAAGTAGTCGCATGACCTCGTTATAGGTATATGTAGGTGCATGAATGAACTTGTCACTCTCGTAATCCACCTTGCACAAAAATCTAAATACATAATAAAGATGTCTACAATACACCCATTTTCCTTTCTTTCCCAATGCATGAGAGGACATTTTCGTGAAATCCGGGCATGTCCAATGCGGGATGTCGCCAATTGTGACATGGTAGGTGATATCCTGCTTGGAGACAATGTTGATTATCACTCCAAAGCCCGGATATGGAATGGCAGTGACTCCAACCACATAGTAACCCTCTATGAGTCCGGCGCTCTCCCATTTGTTTTTGTGAACCGCTAGCGGTGCTGTTGGATTACGACGCACTGTCTTCTCAAACCTGAATGTAGGGTGGGCGTCCGGGTTTGGTGGCATAGAAAAATGCGAGCGAAGGATGGGGAGAGTTGCGATTGTTGAAAGCCTACGACGAAGGGACAATGCCTCCCTCTGCTGTAGTTGAAATCCAACATCTTCAAGTGCCAAAACCTCCTCTCGCAATAGATTGGTACCTATCTTCACCGGCCACGTGTTGGGTACTATAGGCCAGTCCAACACATATTTCTTCTTACTGCCACTCACACAACGTTTCATGTCGTCAGGGCAAAACCAAAATTCATACTCCACATTGTTGGGAGAGCGAAATTCCTTCCTGAGCCCTTTGTATGTTGGAGCAGGTGTGCCATGTTTCCCAGTCCCGACTTTGGCATTGCACATAGTCCATGTGATGGCCTGCAGTGCCCAACATCGTTTGGCTGAGTTGGGTGGTAATCTTACAATGTGCCAGTTAGAAGCAAGACAATCTGTCTCTAACACGGATGTAGTATGAGCCACACCATGAATTGCAGAATTCAACGATTCCTCTATGCGTTGACGAGTTGCTCGGGTGTTGGGATGAGGAATGGAATAGTTCACTTTGTCGGGTCGATGAGAATCACAATCAGCACCCGGTGGTAGGTTGAGTTTGCGTTTGGTGGAACTAAAGAGCTCTGACCCTTCCAATGCACAATCTCTAGTGTTGACGTCTTCTGGCCCTGGATAAGACTTCATGGCATCGGCCAACATTTTTGGATCTCCACACATGGCAGCCGCTTTGAGTTTCAAGTATGCCGAATCAGGACCTTTACCATCAGACCCCCCTTTCAACCATGTCCGGTAATTTGCAATTTGCATGAAGGCACGGATCATGTCGTCCACTGTAGCTTCATATAAACAAGTCATCTTGTTGCCGGACTGTTGGAGCCATTTGTTGTGTACAGTCTCTGCAAGATTGCATGTTGGCATTTCCGCACGCTCTTCTATTGTCATATCCTATGAACAACACACAAATACAAGGATAAGACAAACATAAGATAGATTATATATCTAGGTTTGGGTCGTTCAACCCAAAATGGCTCCACGTTTGGGTCGAACGACCCAAACTGCCTACTTGGGAGGCGAGAAGTTGGGAGGTAAAACCCTGTACGTTAACGCACAGGGTTTATAAGAACAACTTAGGAGGCAAAAAGTTGGAAGGCGAAACCCTGTGCGTTAACGCACAGGGTTTGTAAGAACAACTTAGGAAGGCCAAAGTTGGGAGGAGAAACCCTGTGCGTTAACGCATAGGGTTTGTAAGCGCAACTTAGTAAGGCCAAAAGTTGGGAGGAGAAACCCTGTGCGTTAACGCACAGGGTTTATAAACGCAACTTAGGAAGGCCAAAGTTGGGAGGCGAAACCATGTGCGTTAACGCACAGGGTTGGTAAGCGCAACTTAGGAAGCCCAAAGTTGGGAGGAGAAACCCTGTGCGTTAACGCACAGGCTTTGTAAGCGCAACTTAGGAAGGCCAAAGTTGGGAGGTAAAACCCTGTGCGTTAACGCACAGGGTTTGTAAGAGCAATTTAGGAAGGCCAAAATTTGGGAAGTAAAATGACTAGGAGAGCCTAAAATTAAAACAAATATCTATTGTATAAATTTAAATCGATGTTCAGAACATAGGAGCAAAAAAACTATTGAAAACGAGGTTAGAATGCAAGAAATGAGAAATATGACTACTCAAGTATTCATGCAATACGTTATAGGAGCTAGAAAATGACACAAAATAGCATAAATTTTTTTTTGCCCCGAAACCCAAAATCTACGAGGTGGCCCAAAACAAGGAAATAGATAGAAGAATGAGAAAAGAAAATCATTTCAAACCAAAACAAAATATGAGAAGAATTTGTAGCTACGGAGATTTAGATAATATAGCATATTTTTGTTTTGTTTTTAGACCCCATTAGCATTTTGTCCAGATTTTACAAGTTTTGGCAAATCTACAAATTCCAGACAAAAAAAAAAGTTTTTTTTCAAATTCACGTCTTGGCCCTATGCGTTAACGCACAGGGCCTATGCGCTAACGCACAGGCCTTATGCGCTAACGCACAGGGTCTATGCGCTAACGCATAGTGGCTAGAAAGTTGCCAGCGCAAACCCTGTGCGTTAACGCACAAGGTCTGCACTGGCAACTTTCTAGCCACTATGCGGGGCCACGAAGAGCCACGCTAAATATGGTTGCAGGGACAAGTAATATAAATTGCCACAACCCCAAAGCATTCAGTCTTTTTTCTCTCCTCCGTCGGATCTGAGCTCATCGCTGCAAGCTCTCTCATTTACAGGTGTAGTACAAGGTTTGTTTGCACTTTCGTGATGACTGGGTAATTGCGCATAATCAGGCGTAAATTGCGGACAGTTTGGGTCGTTCGACCCAAACTGTGAGCATGGTTTGGGTCGAACGACCCAAACTGTGTGCATGGTTTGGGTCGACCGACCCAAACTGTGTGCCTGGTTTGGCTCGAACGACCCAAACTGTGTGCATGGTTTGGGTCGTTCGAGCCAAACGTCGCGTCCAACTTTGTTAGACCTGTAGTTGGACGCACAGGGTCTGGCCTTGTAATTTTGGGGTGAGCGGCCACCCTAATCGTACACTATTTAAAGGTGCAAATGGCTGTGTCTAGAATAAATTTTGTCATTCTTCCCTGTGTTCGTGGTATTCTGTTGTTTTTGTTGTTGCTATTGCTGTTGTTTTTGTAATGTTATTGCTAATGTGTTGCTACTTATTTTGAAATATTTATGAAACTTATTTCATTTGTTTTAGGACCAATCAATGGATTTGGAAAGAACGACTCCTATTTCTACTGATAATGATTCTACAATGCATTAACTTAAGTTTGTCCATCTCAACAAGTTCATCATCATCATGACATATTGTCAAATCTTCATAATAAGAAAAAGAAAAAAATAAATGAATCCCTTGATGATTTTGACTCGGATGAAAATAATGATGGTGACAATAAAAACTTATCAAGAGAAAGTGTGGGAGCTTACGAACAAACGAAAGGTCAATTCCACTTTCACAATTTCTTCAATCCGTGCTGGACCTAATGCTCGCTTGCGTGTACCTTTATGTCGCATGGTTCCTATGCCGATTGTGCGTCCTGCTTTGAATGGTGACATTACTAAATTGGAGGCTGGTTTTTTCAATGGTTATCGTGATGGTGACCGTGTGTTTTATATATCGGCTACCGATTCTAAGGGAAACTTTCAATTCGTGGATGATGAGGTTCGCGCATCTTGGAGCCCAAACTGGGCTCAAGCCAATGCCCTGTTTGAATTTCAATTGGATACAGATTTGTCATTGACGTCATACAGAAACAAGATGTTTTTTATATGGGATGGAAATCACAGATTTCTTGCTTGGGAAAATTATATTGACCGCGTATATACCGAAGATTATGAACGTCATGTCTTTGTGGATTCTATCATTTTGGCGCCCGAGCCTGACGACATTCCAAGTTTGTTGACTGCTATGCATGACATCAACAAGTAATGTTCTTACCTATTTTTTTACACTTATTTCTAATTTATATTTGTTTTCCAAATTATATCATCATGAATCTAATTAATTTAATATTTCTTTTAGGTCAACCGAAAATTCTCACGTATCCACCAATTTGGTGCATACTTTATATCGGATGCAAAGTATTGGCACCAAGCCTTTGACTTCCTTCAGAAAGCAACTGGATCCAAAGAGTTATAAACGATGTGAGGAGAAGTCCGTCGAAACTTGGTATTCTTTGACACGACCAATTTTTTTGGATTACATGTACAGTGTAGGTTTTTCTACGATTGCTAATATGTGCCTTATGTTTATTCACCTCTATTTTACATTACACTTATATGAACTTATAAATATTGACTTTTGTTTGATTTTTCAGCAAGAACTTGCTGAGGCTAGCGATATTGCTCTCAACCAATATAATGAAACTCATCCTCTTGAACGGACATCAAACGGAGTTTCAAAAGCAATGTCCGCAGCTGTCAACAAAAAACGTGCAATGTTATCTTCTAGTTTTACGAAACAACTAGCGATTGCCGATATCAACCTTACCTCTGTTTTCCTTGAAGAAGTTAAGCACCATTGGGGTTCATTTTCGGTGCCTGAAATGCTACAAGAGAAACTTCATCGTGTTGCTGTCAATAATGTGGATGCAGAAGTCAAAGTTGGATGGCTCAAGCTTTGGAATGGCAATAGATTTGACAAAGATGCATTGCATTTCCCGAAATCGCCCCTCTTTGATTCTGCACTTGATGATTGGTTATCAAAGTCTACATATTGGGCACAGTTGGAAAAAAAGACTATCGAAGAGCTTCAAAATATTCTTTCATCTCCTCTTCAGTTGCCTGCAGATGTGCTTACTCTCTCCGAGTATATCCAAACCTGGAAGTTTGCGGCTTTCAATTCAATATTCTATCGTGAATTCCAAAGCGGAAAACTTAAAAAACACAACGGTTGGGATGAGCAACCTAATATTGATCTTGCTATGAAACGTGTATTATACAGGTATTACCTAATCTTATTATTTTTTTGATTTTTTTGATTCTATTTGTCAAATTGTCATGGAATATTTGACTTACAATATTTTTGTGTGTAGGTATTTTCGATATGTTTTGATTCCACATAAATGCGTTATAGGGGAACCTCGTTTTTTCCCAAATTGGCGTGACACTGGTGCAGGAGATTCATGCATGTTCACTACTGAGATTTGTTTGGATTGGTCACTCCCACACTATGAGGATTGTGGTTGGTATTTTGATTGTCCTAAGGATGCATGTCCGTCAAGTGAGAAGATAATATGTCAGATAAATGATGCTAAAAATGTGGATCCTCGTGATACTGCAATTTTGCAAGCATAAATTGTGCAGCTTAAACTTAGAGAGCCAGAACCAAAAGAGAGAAAACGTCGTAAGAGGAAACATGTTCCTGAAACCAAAATACAAGATCAATCTTGCGCCAACGAATGAATCACCTATGACGCTATTCATCGTGCGCCAACGAATGTTTTAAGAAAATAGTTATTCATACTGAATAACTTTCTCACGCTCTCTTTTGCTCGATCTACTGCTGTCAAGAACAAGTCTGAAGGGGTTGAAGTAGGCCCTCCTGAGTGGATCCAATGGCTGACATTTCTTGAAAACGTAAGTATTATTGTGTTTGGTATTTTCTGTAATGTTCTTACTTTCATTTGGATTTTATTTTGTGTCTTATATTGTGATATGTTGTGGTATTTCAGTTCAAAGACAATCGCGAATTTCATGTCATGGGAAGTCCGACTCCATTTGCCGTTGACTTGGTTTTTTTGCAATTTCCCGACGGTCTTGACTTCAACCTCTCCAATAGACCTGCTGAAATTCCTCTTTGGAATAAATATGACAAGAACTGGATGGTTGCAACAATGTCCTTGTGCAAGTCCATCTTGTCTGATGATGGCGTCCTCATAGTATTTTGTGTTATCGATATGCAAACCAAGAAGGTTTTGAATTCAACCTTACACAACGGTAACATGAAAGGTCTTAGGACTTTTATTTGCCTCAATTCGTACATGGTGTTCAAGGATCCAGAGTCTCCAACCTACACCGTAAGTATAACACATCACAATTGTTTCTATTTAATTATTTTGGTGTTATTTGCATTGTATATAGTTTTAATACAATTTATATTTTTTTGTAGACTCCGGCATTTATGGCTCATGTCTTGGTAAGGGATTTTACTACCACAAAATCTACGAGACAACCAAACTCCACTTTTTTTGGCACTGGATTGAAAAGCAAAAATTTGCTTTTCAATTTTGTGGATGAAAAAACCATGCTTCTTCAAAAATCGGGAAGACCTTAGAGGGGGCCATATAAAAAATCGCCGCGTTTTTTTTTCAAGATCTTATTGAATTGTTTATACCATCGAATGGACGCGTTGTTGATTTGACATGTTCCACTGGAGCTTCTATCCTAGCAACATGCGCATGTGGCAGACATCTTCTTGCATTTGAGGGTGATAATGACATGTTTGAGCACATATTGAAACCGCTTTTGGAAAACGTTTTGAAAGAGGGGTCATCTAAGGAGAATATACAAGATCTCACAAAAGAAGATGATAATCTCTCAGATGAGGAGATGCTTGAATTTGAGTGTGAGTAAGTTTTAATACAATAAATTTTTATTCAATTCATTCGTTTCATTCAATTCATTGGTTCATTTTGATTTCTTCACATTATTTACATGTTTCATCGATTTGATTTCAGGAATACGATTGGAAAGAGGACATGTCTCCCGTTTTGGGCACATAGACAATTCCTACGAAGTCCAAGCCGTAGCCCGCGTCTCCCATCATATGCCGAGAATGTTGCAATTGCAATGTTGAATCTTGAAGATTCGGATCCAAATGAAGAATCTTGCTATATTTCCAAAATCAATTCGCAATGCAAAGGTGCTCGAATATATATAGATGACGAGGCAAAAGATAGTTTCATGTCTAGTGCTACTACTGATGAATAAATTTTTGGACTTCATGTTGTTTATCCTTCTCAACCCTCTTATTACTAAACCCTAAAATCATCATTTTTAAGGCCACAATTCCACGGTTATAGGATATTGGTGGCCCTATTACCAAAATTTTCATCTTCCTCACTGCTCATAAGTTACCGCTCATCGCTCACCGCTCATTGCTCACCGCTCATAAGATAGCACTCCCCCATTGGGCATGCTAGTTTTTGTCCCTTGTATTCTTTTGTGTTGGAGTGGATTGTCATGAAGGTTATATGATCATTTTGAGATTCAAAGATGAGACATATGCTAAACTAGTTTGGGTGGCAAGAGCTTTGTCTCAACCAATTTTTTTTTTAACTTCTAGTCCTCATTACGACAAATTCAAGTGAATACTACCGACCAACGACACAGGATGAAGATGTGATTTGTCATTACATATGTTGGGATACAAATCATAAATTTTGTTGGAGGGTGGATTATGAGCATGGTTCAAGTTAGATAGACACAGTTTCCATATTTATAGCCATAGGATCCACTGAAAAATCGTAGTGGGTCACTATCCATCTCTCAAATGTACATAACATTTGCAAAAGACAACCTTGCTCTCCTCACAGGTGAATTAGGCCAATGAGAACTTGGTAGAAGTTAAGTTGTTTGGATGTGAATAACCACTAAAAATATCCAACATTTCTATGTTTAATATAATTATATTATATTAAGAAATTTATATTGTAGCAGACTATTAGGAAATCTATAGGCATTATGGGTTCAATACAATTGGGCTAGATTATGAGTTACTTAGGAATCCTATTATGTTTGGGTTTGGATGAATATCAATATATAATATCCAATATATGTACTATCATTTTATTTGGTAGAATTTCCTATGTTGGAATCAATATGCATTTATTACACAATGGTTTTGTAGATTGAGGGATGTAGGGTTTATTCTATATGATATAAATAGACATATTCCTTTGATTTTTATGTTGAAGTAGGTTTTAAGTGCTTTACCCAATGTGCTTATATTGGCCAATCATTAACTTTGGGATTGAGCTATATATTTCTTGTTGATATATCATAGCCTATGTTTAGGGTGACTCCATGTTGTTGTCATGCATATATTAATTTGAGAGATTGAAAAGTCTCAAATTACTTAATATAGTGTTGGAAGTACAAATTAGTGGATGGAGAGAACCAATTGCTAGTTACAGATGAATTGGTCGAACCAGTTAAAGTTCAAAACTTTAGGAGAACTACCGATCACATTAGATGAATTTATGGAATATACCTCTTATTAATCAAGAAAAACCAAAAGATCATGACATGTAACCAATTGGACTTGGAAACACCAGAATTTAGAGTAATTATGCCCAAAATCTCTCTGGAGATGAGTACAAATTAGAATAAGCACCTAACGGCGGTTGGGAAGTACACTAGATGGTCCTCGTACTATGGGCCACACTAATTTTCTAGAGCCCGCACTAATTCTCACATTGAGAATTAATGTGGGCCACATGACTTTCCAACCCACGCTAAATTTCTAGTAGACAATCAACATGGACTATAATAGTTGCTTTACTAAAATGGTAATGTGAGTGATTATTTGATTTTGTGCTACTTTTGTCCTATAACTAACATTCAATGTGTTATTCAAAAATCTTTATGAAGACGCAGGGGAAGATGCAGGGCGTTGGACCCACGTTAGTTCCATCTTAACTAGAAAATTTTGGTGGCCCACACTAATTATTTCCATGCAAAATTTCCACCCATGTACTAATAGACCTATTTAGTGTAGTGGACTTGGAATCACTCAAAATCATATACAATTTTTTGGGTGAAGGAGATTAGGCTATAATGCCACTTTCTGGGTGGATGATAACACTCATTTTATCTTCCCAATTTTGGAAGGTCACTCGTGGCTCTTTGGATGAAAAACATTTTTTAATCTTTATTTATCATCCTTCATCCAATAATATGGATATAAATAGCTTCTTCTCTGCTGAGAAGATTGCTTTCTGCACTCCCTATCTATAAAAAGGAAAATTCCCATGCTTGGAATTACACCGGTGTGTTTAACTAGTGTGGGTTATCATTTGGTGTTAGATGTTGCTATAAATGTATGCTAAGAATATCATTTCTCACCCATGTAACATAACTAGCTACAATGAATATTTGATTTAGTGTGTCATGTAAGTTAAGTGAGAGTTCAATGGTCTTCGTGATTTGTCATGTAGTATCAAGTGTTATGTGACACCTTTTTTAGTTAATGCAAACCACATAGTGGGGATTTGGGGGGGGGGGGGGGGGCAACGTTGACCTACTTGTAGTTTAAGTGGTCACATGCGATAGATTGGGTATTTTTACATGGGCTATGAGGTAATGCGCACATTCATGAGACGTTCTGTATATTTGGTGAACATTCTTGAAATATACTTATTGTATTTTCAAAATGTATATCTAATACGGTACCCTAAATTTTTACATTTTTAGTTTTATAATTGCCACTTTGAAACTATTTCTTAACACCACGTTGTCTACTAGGATGTCAGTTAACTCCCCTCAATGCAACCAAGCTTCTATGAGCTTGTTGTCAAAATTGCAAGTCGTGGGGACTTAGGGGTTACCGTCCAACTTGGATTTACAATGGATGACTAATCCCAGTGCACCAAACTAAGAGTAGAATGATTCTTGTGTGGACCCAAAATGGCTAATTGTAAAAGTGGTGGCCAAAATTGGCTGGATAGATCATGTTTCACACCACTTGGGACCACTTTTGAGTTCAGTGAGTCAATTGTTTTGTGTGCATTCATATGAATAGTAGGATATTTTGATGCTCAGATTATGGAAACATTATTGTACAAGTAATAGGCTTACTTGCCTCTTTGAAAGAACGTAACTAATTATTCACGTGGAATCAAAATTACAAAACAACTCGCATTCCTTGTCATTTCTCTACTCCACCACTAAAAAATATTGCACAAATTTCAAGCCACTATTTCTAGCCAAATCAACTTATTTTCACCATTCTCCGAAATTCTAACCTTAGGTGTCCACTCTGCACTTACAATAATAATAATAATACACGACGTCGGGCAATTCAACGTGAATTTGAGCCCGTTGGCCCTAGCTTACTCAAGGTTCCCCTTGGTGAAAGGTGGGGTTTACTACCCACCTTACTGTGGGTGGGCTCTTGGTTTTTCCATCAAGTAGAGAGAAGATTTCATAGTTGGGAATCGAACCGCCAACCCCTTCATTTGGATCCGGGTACCTCTCCATTGTCATATGATAGTTTAGGATCATCTCAGACTACACTTATAAAAAGGACATGGGTCGTCTTTGATCCTAACTGAAGTGCCCGAGGTGTCCAAAGGAAGGTCTACGGAACCTCGTTTTAAATTATTCAAGTTATAAAATTCAAAAACCTGACAACACGTAAGGACAATTTGAAAAAACTCTACAAACCCATAACCGTATTAAAACAAAACCCTAACATTCGTTCACTATGATAATGTCATGTTCTCAAAAAAATCCAAATTTTAAGCAAGAAATTGGGCCCTAACTGTCATTGTGAATAGATATCACTTTGAAAAGTCCATTGTGGCACTTTACACATACCGGCAAAAAGGCTTGTTAATAACAATGTGGAAATAATAGAAGCTCGACATGGACTTTGCTCGGACCTAGGAACTCTCTCTTGAAAATTTAACATCTAAGGTGCTCAAACCAACACTTTAAGCTATTGTACATACATATGGCTGTGTGGTTGATAGAAATTAAAAAAATATTCATGTTGGCCTTTGGATTAAACATAGGTATCAAGGAAAAAAATTGATATTATTAGCCTCAATTGAACATTCGATGAATTTTCAAAGTCATAACCACTAGCTTTCTTAAACTAATGCATAGGCTATGTGTATGACGACCTTGTATATGATGAGGACCCCATCTTCATTGCCTAGAATAAACACAAGATTGCCTAGAACCAACACAATATAGTTGGGTACTAGACCCAAACTACATCAAAGCCCAAGCAGTAATGGTACGCAAAGCCACATGGCCACCTCCATGATCCCACCTGGCTCACTTGCAGGACCATCACCTTGCATCGCGGGAACCAACCCCCTTGCATCCCATGAAATGATCCCTTTGTGATTTGTGGACCTACCTACTTCTTTGGTGTTGTGAATAGAATGGCTAGAAAAGGCATTGACAAGCCACCCTAATCCCACCTGGAACCAACACGAGATAGAGTGGAGCCCGTTACCTACCTTACATGGAGGTAGTGAAGGCCACTATGAGGTGACACCACTAATGGCACCTAAAACCCTCACTCTGTGGGCCTGGACACTCCTACATCATGGGAAACGGTTCAAAGTAATAAAGTGTTGGCAATTGGGAGGCATTTATAAGTGTTGACAAGTGGGAGGCCTTTAGAGGTGTTGGGTTTTGGGTGGGGTGTTGGTTTTAGCACCCCTCTACCTTAACGTACTTGGCACTTGGAAGGACATGAAGCAGGAGAGATTACAAAAGACTCACCTTAAAGTGCTTTATGCCTATGATCGGGGAGAACCGGCAATTGGTTAAAGACGAACCAGTTGAAGTTCTAAGACTGCAGGAAAATGACCGATCATTTTAGAGGAATTTATAGAATATACCCCAATTTAATGAAGGAAAACCGGAGGATGTCAAAATGTAACCGGTTGGACTTGCAAACACTCGGATCTCAACCGGTTATGCCCAAAAATCTCCCCGGTCACTGCTTTATGCCCTCAAATTTGAAATAAAAATAAAAGGCCCTGCAATGATCTACTAACTGTAACATGGAACTAATAAATGCTCATGAATGTTGTTTGAGCCTGGCCCATCTTCTTTATGATTGGGACCGAGAACCAACAAGCAAGTGAAGTTAAAGTGCAAATCTACCTTCTACGTGCAATGTACCTAATGGCTTCATTTCCATTTATGTTGAGGGCCAGTTTACACCGTGGACCATGAAGTCGGACCATGGAGGATGGCCTTTTCAATGGTCCGACTTGATGGTCTGACTTTCATGGTCCAATTTCTTAAAAAAAATTCAATTTACAAAGCTTTTGGGTCCCCATCTAGGTGTAAATTGATTGTGGACCAAGAGGAATGACCATGCACCAAAAAGTGAATGTGCTAATTTTTTAATGTATGGTTAAAAAGGGTTGTTTTCGGAAAATTCAAGTTGGACCATTCTCTTGTCTTCTCTTGTCTTTGTCTTTTCTTTCACCCCCCCCCCCCACCCAAAACATAAAATTCATTGAACATTTATTATAACAACATTTTTTGTCATGGGCCCTTGTCTTTTTCTACTCAAGCACCTCCTTTGCCTCTCTCACTGCAAAACCCGTTGGACCGTGTCGATGGATTAGGCCTTAAAATATATCTTTTGGGGATCTCGAACTCCATGGTCACTCTCACATTTGTTCCTTGGTGTAAACTAAAGTGGTCCTGGGACGAGTTCAACAACCAATCACAACTCTTATAGGGCCTCGGGACAACTTCATGGTGCATGGTGTAAACAACCCCTGAGCACCCACTAGAAAAAGCTTTGTCCATTATAACTATCCGTCGTGACTCATGGCGAGAAACGACATGAATAAATCATATTGGTTGTCAACCGGAGGTTCTTGGATGATGGGGAACCAAAACCCTCTGGTTGTCAGCCAAAATGATTTATTTATGCATTTTCTTGCCACAAGTCATAATGGCCAAGTTGCAACAAATGGTTGCAATGAACAAGTTTTCTTCTAGTGACCTATGTTATTCGTGGGGACTTGGAAACTGAACCATTATCATCTAATTGATCATCCATGAATTCTCTATATTTTTGTATTTTTCTTTTCTTTGGGTTACAACTTACATAGTTGTATCAAGTTCAAGGATGCATACATACATGACATCCCATAGAATTCATTGCTTTAACATGATTATCATTATAACATCTTATATTGATTGTAGTTGTAATCGACACCTAGCGCACTTCTATTAATTGTAGTTGACTCCCATTCGATTGCTATTAGTAGTTGATCACGTCAATTTGACCCTTTCCCATGGACATGATGTTTTTGGGATTGTCATTATGTATAAATATGATGTCATGTCATGTCATAGGATGTGATGGACATTGACATGTAATTTCCAATGAAGTTTGATAACCAAGTTCAAAAAGCATACCATTCGTCAACCTATCGTGCATGTTTCTTTTCCACTTTGGAGACTATTTAAAGTGATGATGTCATGACTATTGTAGATATCACAATTAAACATTTTGAAGTGTTATAAAAATAAATTGTGAGATGTGCCAAATCTAGTCACAATTCTTCCTTCCGTGTTGTCATGTTCAACATGAAAATGTGGGATTCTCTAATAATCCTCCAATAATTCTCATGTAGTACCCCCTACTTTTCGAGCCCACAAAGTAGTTGATCATTGTTGAGTAATGTCATGAGTTTGGATGTTAGATCAAGTACAACTTTTGCATCCAACATCAAGATGAATGCGACATTAAGCACATGAAAATGAACTCAACCAATTGTCCTTTTTACATGGGACAACGAAAGACAACTTGTTCATTTCAATCATCCATTGCCACTCATGACAAGAAAATGCATACATAAATCATTTCAGTTCTCAGTCATAGGCTTTTGAATGCGGTTTATGGACCATGGGTAACCAAAACCCTCTAGTTGCCAACCCAATTGGTTTATTTATGCATTTCCTTGCCATCTGTCTCAATGGCCGAGTTGCAATGGATGGTTGCAATGGACAAGCTTTCATCTAGTCAAAGAAGCTCCCAATGCCATAACAATAGTCAATCATGTGAGTCAGTTCCATAGCCTTGGAATAATGTGGGGGCCCCAAACAAATGAAACATGTTCATTTACTACTCATATATCCAAGTTGACACTTGGAAATTTGGGTGGAGTTATACTCATTGCATTATTCACTCGAATCACTATTCATCCCAGTATGATTCACTGAAAACACCAACGCTATTCACGATATTCATACTGGCACTATTCGTTATTTGTACCACACGTTAGTTTCTTCCTATTTTCTAAGTTTCTTCCCCATGAAGGAAAGATAGTATAGGCACATGTTACATGTTATATATAGAATGAAACACAACCATGCAGCTAAATAATGTTATTGTCCAAAGCATGACGAGTTTTACCATGTGAAATGCACTAGGACATGTAAAATATATGGGAAGGAGATTTGCATTGGCACAAATCATGGATATTGCTTGCCTTGAAGTGCTTTAAGTTATTAGAACACGTTTTTAACGATTGCCATCCTAACACCTAATAAAATGCAATAACTTACTCTAAGGATGATTGTAACATTATTCAGCTGCATGGTTGTGTTCCATTACATATTTAGCATTTAACATGGACCTCCATTGTCTTACCTTCATGAGAAGAGATTGATGTTGGTATGAATAGTGAATTTTTCCGGCATGGATAGTAAGAATATTGTGAATAGTGCTAGGAATATAACTCCACCCAAATTTCCAAGTTTCAGCCTAAATGTATGAATAATAAATGAATATTCTTGCTTTGTGCATGGGACCCATCAAATATAATGGGCATGTTCTAGGGTCACGGAACCAACCCACATGGTTGAATGATGTTTGTATCATGAGGTCTTAGGTTCAAACCCGTTCGTGAATGGGTGAAAGTTAACTTTGTTCTTTTTCTTCGAGGTTTATGTTGGAGGTCATCTTGCTAACACCAAAGTCTCGTTGGATCAAAGTTGTGTATAGAACAATAGAATCAAAACCAAAAGAATATGTGGAACAAATGACAATGGCTGTCATTGTTTATGTGAAAGATTGGCATTGAAGAACATGCAAGTGAAGATGAAGTGAATCTTGAGTTGCCTACACTACCAAAACATTCCCTTAGAGAAATGAAAGAACCGAGGAATACTAGCGGCCCTTTCTACACCAATTATTCCAATCAGTGCGTGCTACTATTCAAAGTTACGCAGTGCTATAACTATTTAATGAGAATGTAATATTTTACCAAGCAAAGTTGTAATTTATGTTTTATAACGTCCGAACAATCTATTGAACTTTCGTTAGTTAAAATTGAACTCTCGAGTAAGACATTAATGCACTGCATGACTCTGAATAGTAACACGCACTAATTGGGATAATCAATCTAGTTACCTCATAGTCGGTGACCAATCTCAACTCTAAGATCAATGAGACGTGGATAGTGTCAATATGAGTTATAATTGTGAGGTTCTGTTTAAGAATCTAATGCCAATGGCTTAGGATTCATGACAATTATGTTAGGGTTTAGTAGAAAACCCACCCCCTATAGGTTTGTGATTGATTCATCTCACTACATTATTTTGGGGTCTCTACTGCGGATTCCAAAGGGCACATCTATCACCAACTATAAGGGAATTTCTCAAAGTTTACACCTTCAACTAACATAGTTTTCACACATCCTTAGCCAATTTCAATGCCAATGTACCATACTCAATCTAAAAATAGTATAAAAGGTCACGGGCTACCGAGATATTGTGGCGCTACAGTAGGCACTTCTAACTTCACATACAACCTTTGTTGTTGGTTCGGATAAGGACACAGGGGTGTACTCATTGTTAAAACTGGGAACCACATGTGTGCATGACCCTGAAATTCATACCCCTAATATACAAGATCCTCTCCCTCTTAAAAATGATGTACATACTATATGTAGTTAGGAAATTCCCACGAATACATACATGAGTGAGAATTAAATAAATCATATAAACCCCAATCATACGTATACACCAAAAAATTCATATGGCTAAAAATCTCTTAGCAAGACATATTTAATTTTCATTGAACAATTGTTCATCCATTGGATGTAACTCATACAAATTTGTTTCTACAATATAAACCGTTGTAGCCAATGCAATAATGGTTTCTAACTCTACCATCAAGTCATTTGCCAAATCGTAGGTCCACATTGACCATTATTGTTTTGATACCAACATAGTCTTATTTCCATGTTGGAAGGCATGTTCTAAAGGTCAATTGATTGTCAATACTCAATACATATGCCACCAATTTTGTAGCACATCCTATAGACCCTTCCCAAATACCAAGTCTTGGTGTTCCATGTTTAAGCCGACTTGCTTTTTAATCCCTCTTTTCTTCACTTCTTCGACTACTGCTCAAGAGACAAACAATATCACATGATTGCATCTTAATTTCAATGAGTATTCATTATCCCGGGCTCTAAATAGTCAAACTTTAGGATTGACATACAACATACCACACTTGATTCTAGTGAGCCTGTCCTTGGACAGTGTGGGATTACCATTCAACTCACATATTGGATGAAATATTCATTTGGACCTCCTGTAGATTACCCACTTCATTATAACTGACTATGGGCCTAAAGGTAGAGATATAACCAAGAGTATATGAATGATACGCCTAGTATATATATACAAAGCTAGACTCCATCATACCCATACCTTATGTACATTTGGTAACCCTTGGGCACAATTAATACTCCCTTTGTGCACTCACATGGGTCCATACTTTTAACATAACAATGAGTGCACCCCCCAAGGATAAGGAATAGTCTCCTATGCTTAACAATTGTGAATCACAAAGGTTGTCAGTTAGACTTCCATAAATGGGGGTTGTTTGAGTTACAAAAGTTATAAGAGGTCAAAGTTGAAAAACATCCCCCTCTTTAAACAAGCACAAAGCTCCTCCCGATTGTGTTAAACCATAAAACCTAGAACGGTGTCTAAAGTTTGGACACATATTTGGATCCCATTGTGATAAACCTCAATTTAGTGCCCATCCTTAAGTTCTAACTAGAAGCCTTGCCATAAACCACACAAACATATGGCTGTCCAATCAACCCCTACAAGTTGAGAAGGACGTTTTTGTCTAGGCAACCACCTCTTCCTGACCATACAAGCGTACACGAGCTTCTTGAGAACTCATCAATTTTTGTAGCTCAGTTAGAAGAGCTTCGCTTCGCGCATCATAAGTAGCTTTTGAAGCTTCACCAAAGGTTTGTTTGACTAAATATAACAAACCCTGCAAAACGTAAAGCTACAACAATAATTTCTTCATTACAAATCAAGATGTGTTTCAAACTCAATAGTATTATAAATTATCACAACACAACAAAATATAACAAATACGATATAAAATATAATCTTATGAATGAAAACATATGGACAACTAGAATTTTTTTGTGAAGAGTCCTAAGTTATCAAAGATGGTCATATACAATTTTTAGACTATTGAATGGGGATGATTTGTTTTAGGCCATCCTTAATAGATTCTGCTTTGGCTTTAGAGGTGAAAAAGAGGTACCTAGCTAACCAAGCCATGCATTGGAAACTTTTGGATGATTATGATACATATATTAGACAAAGAAGTGCATCCCACATATGAATGAATGCTCATAAATGCTCATTTAGATCGGGCAAGATACATATATTACAGATATGGTGATGGAAATATCACATCCGGCATGGATGAATGTACATGATACATACATCCACGACTAACTCCACCACGATGATCCCCAACCTGGCAATTTTCAAAGATACTATTAAAAACTGCTCAGGCATGATGGCTTGTGAGTGGGCAAGATGAGTTTGATGCAAATATGTAGATGAAGAAAATTGCATCCAACATATGGATGAATGCACACCATATGTGGCTCCAAAACTACACTAAATATGATACTTAGTGTCACTTGCTATTTGGAGTTACGCAATGCTTTTACTTTTTGATATGTGAATGTGATTATTTATCAAAAGTAAACATGTTGATGTTCTTTAATGTCCAACACAACCAATTCGATCTTTGTTGGCAAAAATGAGATTTATAATAAATAATTATAGCATTGTGTAATTTTAAACAGTTGGTGACATTAAATTATTATTTTTAGTGTGGACAACCAAGATGACTCATCCCTACCCCTTGTAGTTTTGTATGTGTGTGTGTGTGAGTGTGTGAGTGTGTGATGGAACTAAATGCTCGTGAAGAGTGGGCAAGATGAATAAGATACAAACATGTAGATGAACTTTTTGCATCTAAACTATAGCCTACAAGTGAATGTACACAACACATAACTCCAATATTGGCACAACTGCAACAACATAGGCTAGATAACTAATGACTGGAGAGTGGATGACGAGCTACATGAGCAACAAGTTATCTACCTACTCGAGTTGGTTATCATTCATAATCAATCAACTCATGAACATAATTTGTAAAATATGGATGATATGGCATCTCCATGGATGAAACATTGTGATGAATTCTAATAACCCTTCCGCTCTTGGATGAGCGATCCAAAATTGGGTTATGAACTACAGGCAAGGCGCCTATTCCCTATTAGGACCACATTGGCAATCTATAGGGTACCATAGTTTCGATCAGGCTGGAACTACATTTCGATTTGGCTAAGATTGTATTTTGATCCAGCTAGGACTGAATTCTGATCATGCCGCAATCAATAGTGCCATGACACATGTCTTGTTTTTCAGTGCTAAAGTGAGGAGAACGAATAGTTAAAATGAATGATTATGGCAAACGCTTGACATTGGTAATATGTTCAGGCCAACTTTAAGCTGCAAAAGTCCATAGTATTTCAATTTGAAGAACATGTTTATCAAAAATTGCAATCCTCCTAATTTCTATCTTCCTAAACGGGGGAAGAAAAATCCTTTGCTTTATACTTCTCTAGGTTTGGTGCAGAATCTCTTAAAATGATCGGTTATAGACACCTCTCCTCTAGATAATCAACGAGATGTAAGTGAATGACGAGCTACAGGAGCAACGAATCATCCACATGCTCGAGCCGATTATCACTCATAGCCAATCAACTCATGGACAAAAGAACCTTTTCAACATGGATGATACATCCATCATACCCTCCTTGAATGAGCAATGGGTGAAGATACCCGCCCTTAACAATCTCCAGCATACTATTATAAACCAGTGATTGGGGAGATTTTTGGGCATAATCGGTTGAGATCCTAGTGTTTGCAAGTCCAACCGGTTACATGTTGACATCCTTCAGTTTTCCTTTATTAAATTGGGGTATATTCTTCTATAAATTCCTCTAAAATGATCGATAATTTTCATGCAATTTCCAACTTTAACCGGTTATTTCTCAAACTCAACCGGTTCATCTGTAACTAAGTGCCGGTTCTCCCCTACCATAGATTAACAACAACAACAACAACATCAACATGGGGGGAACTACTGTAAATGCTCATGAAGACGAAGCGAATCTTACCTTCCCCGCCAGGGCAGCCCTTTCCTTTGGCTTCCTGCCCGTTTCTTCATATGCGAAATGAATGAAACCAAAGGGCCCCCCGGGCAGGGGGCAGCCGTTATGATTAAATACGCAAGGCCCACAAGCCCAGCCAAGGCAGCCAGCGCACCGCCCTGCTCGCTAAACTCTCCTTCACTTCACTTCCCTTTCCCTTCCCTTCTCTGCATACAAAGCTGCCACAGCCTCCGATCCCGCCATCGCCAGTACCTGCCCTGCCAGGACCTACTCTTCTGCACCCGCCCTGCCATCTCCACGTAAGTCCCTCACCCCACCCCACCCCACCCCCCCACCCGCCCCCCCTCGATTCCTCTTCCGCCCTTCCGATCATGTCACGCTTACTCCCTGTGTCTGCAATCTTTGGCTTCGCAATCGCGCTCCAGGCGAGCTGATCTTGGTCCTCTTAATCGCGCAAGTGCAGTCGTCTGCGGCCTGTGGTGTTGGTGGGAGCTGTAAGCGACTCTCTCTCCTCTCCTCTCCTCTCCTCTCTTCTCCATCATGTTGTGGTTAATCTCTCTGCGATCTTGGTTGATTAAGGCGCACGGCATTTGAGCTGCAGTCTGCGGTATGTGGTGTTAGAGCTGTGAGGACCTCCTCCTGTAGTCCGACATGCTGTATCAAAACCTGCCTGTGGTGTAGTCGAGGTCGTGGCTGGTTAAAGACCGCGGCATTTGAGCTGTAGTCTACGGCCTATGGTGATGGAGCTCTAAGGACTCCCTCCTTCCTCTAGTAATGCATCGTGTTGTACTTTAATAATCTACCTGTGGTGTAGCCGAGGTGTTTTGTTGGTTAAGGCACGCGGCATGTGAGCTGCAGTCTGCGGCCTGTGGTGTTGGAGCTGGTGCAAGGACGCCCTCCTCTAGTCCATCGGATTGTAGTTTTCTACCTGTGACGTGTACTAGGGGAGGGTCTTGATTCGTTAAGCTGCGCGGCGTTTGAGCTGCAGTCTGAGGCCTGTGGTGTTGAATGTGTAAGGACCTCCTCCTCTAGTCCATCGTGTAGTTTGGTCTCCTCGTGGAGTGACCGAGGTCTTGGTTGATTAAGGCGCGCGGCATTTGAGCTGCAGGCTGCGGCTTGTGGTGAGGGCTCACTCCTCTAGTCCATCATGTTGTAGTTTAATCTCCCTGTGTGTGTAGCCGAGTGGCGTCTTGATTGGTTAAGGTATACGGCATTTGAGCTGCAGTACGCGGTCTGTGGTGTTGGAGCTGTAAGGACTCCCTCCTCTAGTCCTACATATCGTAGTTTAGATTTTAATCTCCTGTAGTTCTAATCTCCTTTGGTGTATCCGAGGTCTTGGTTGTTTGAGGTGCACAGGATTTGAGCTGTAGTCTGCGGCCTGTGGTGTTGGTGCTCTTAAGGACTCCCACCTCTAGTCTGGCATCATGTTGTAGTTTGATCTGCCTGTGGAGTAGTCGAGGTCTCGGTTGGTTAATAATGCACCCGGTATTTGAGCTGCAGACTGCGGCCTGTGGTATTGGAGTTGGAAGAACTCCCGCCCCTAGTCCATCATGTTGTAGTTTGATCTCCCTGTGGTATAGCCGATGCCCAGCCGGTGTCTTGTTTGGTTGATATGCGCGGCATTTGAGCTGTAGTCTAGTGCATGCAGTTCCTGGTTATTTTTCCTCATCGCGCGTTGTGGTGGTTTTTCACACACTAGCCGTTGTGTAGATGTAAGGAGCCATGAGCCTAGCATTTTCTGCTACTACCTACTCCATGTCCCTAAGATGATGTTCTCGCCGTATGACAGTCCGTCCGTGAGGTCTCGGTTGTCAAAGAACACTCTACGGCGCCTGGTGCTGTAGCTAGCTGCACTTTTTTTTCAGCTTGAGGTGGCTGTTTCATTCTCTCGGTTGGGAATATATAACTATGCGTCTATTGCTTACGCATATAGTACTTTGGCGCATCGAGTAGTTTCGGCTAGACTTGCGTGATGCCGGGATCCTTCCGATCTAGCCGTACTTGCAGATCCGTGTGCCTTGAGCTTCGTACGTCACGTTGATCGTCGCGGCGCCATTTTGGATTGCCTTCTTGTTCCAAGCTTCTTGAGGTGGTGTCCATTTTGATACAAGCACTCGAGAGTCTCCGGAGCTTCTTTAGCTCCTTCTCACTAAGTGATAACGGTTTCCAGAGTATGGCGAAGAGCTAATGCCTTCTGATCACAGCTTAGCATTCCAGATGTGGCATTGTGTTTTATTGTACGTCACTTTCCATGTTAAGCATACAATGTATCTCTGCGAAGGATTATCCTCGATGCAAGGACAATGAGATTGGATGCGAAAGTGTTAGAACAACTGCGATTGAGGATCCTTGACTCTGTAGTGTGGAACAACTCTTTTGTTTCTGTATTTGTGTTAGGAGGTCAGTTTTTCTGTCTGTGAAGAGGTTCCTTCTTGAACTCTTTGACATTTCAGGAGCATAACACTTGTTTTCGAGAATGACATTTCAGTTGAGGTAGTCGTCTCTCTTACATATTTTTGGCGGTTATCAGCACTTGCTTGTAGGATTGTACAGTATCAATGTATAAGTCCACAAATGACCTCAAACACGCTGGTGAAAGAACTTACATAATGTCTGTTCAAAGAACCACTAAATTGCGATCAAGTGAGTCTCGCAGTTCTTAAGACTGGTTATTCAGATGGGAGAAAGCTCAATAATGAGACGTAGGAAAATTTCATTGCGATTCTTGCCACATTGTTACAGTCCGGTGTGATGCCATCTCCGAGAGCGCGATCTTCTTTGGCCAGTCAGGCTTACGAGTCGAGGGTCTCTAATACTGCCAAGGCCACCTATCGCTAAAAAGGGAATAGAAAAAAAGACATCTATTTAGTCTATATCACTATTAGAATATCAAGAACGTGACTCTGGATTAGGGAATATTTTAAACGTTATTCGGTTGTCTTTTTCCTATCTCCAGTTAGTATTAATATTGTAGCTCTTGTGTGGAAAATTCAGATGTTGTTGGTTATGAATATGTCTACTGTACCTTAGTCTTACATTGGCCACGCCTAGATGCAATAAGTGCTTACGGCAAAAGTAACAGCCCACTTCCTCCAGCATATTTCACCGAACTTTGGTTGGTATATGATTCGATGTGAAAACTTATATTAAGTCACCGATCGCTCAGTTGGACATAGACTTATCATACAGTAGCTCTATTGCCAGCCCGTCAGGTCACATCAAGTCTTGTTCGTCAGAGGCTATTCTAGATGTCCCTACATTCAGTAGCATGATTGTCTGCTAGAGATTATTTCAGTTGTCCCTTCCTCCAGCATCCTCAGATATCATTTCTAGGTTCTTAGCTCTAAGAAACTAAGATACATACCATCTGTATCTATCCACTTAACTATATCTCCGATGTCAGCGGTGCAGTTCATATGTACACCGGGCCTAGTTAGAACTCTTATGACCGTTGTAACTCTTGATAAGAATTCACGTATATACCACTAAGGCACACAAGCCGCACAAAGCATACTAGATGCTATGTTCCTTGACTATGGATGTCTATGTGTAGTGTCCTTCCAATAATGGAAGTAATACTTTTCTTCTTCTTTTTACAAGAACTCCTGGTTTTTAGATTCCTCTTGTAACGAAGTCTACGGAACCACTCTCAACCTGCATACGTTGGGAAGTCTATCTAACGTTTGTGTAATACATGTGATACTAGGTCTAATCTGCATGTCAGGAAAAACAAGGACACGTGAATAATCAAACGCAGTGCATCGTCATGTTACTGTCCATGTGATGTTTTCAGGACGCTTGCAAATTGGATTTCTCATTGGCGTACCTCCCTGCTGCCAACTATAAGTTATATTGACTCAGCAGTGCATTTCGCATGTAGGGTGCTGTGACGCTTCATTTGAGTTCTTTACTTAAGTCATCTCATGCCCTTCTCACCGACCTATTTGTTGGCAATGATGTACAGAAGTTTCGGGCATTATCTCCATAGGCTTGCCAATGCTCCTGACCTCTCACCAGGAGCTGCGGAAGCTACGGAAGCTCTTGTGAAGGAGAGGCCGCCCATTTTAACTGAACATAATGGCAGCCAAATTCTCCAGAACCCCAGTCAGGACATTCTTTACGGCATGTCTAACCCTCAGTCTTTGCATCTCTCTTGTGGTTGCCTATGAATCACCAGTACTCGTGGTAGCAGCGCCATCACCAGCGCCAGTAACAGTACCTGCGCCAGCGCCTGCACCGAAAGTTCTCACTCTTCACGAGAAAGTAGTGAATGCATTACGAGCGGCCGGCCATTATGGAGCGATTTCTGGTCTCCTTGACAGCCTCAGTGACGACATTATCAAGCCAGGAATCACCCTGTTTGCTCCCGAAGATGCAGCCTTCAACGGCATGCCAATGAACTCTTCCTCCCTCTTGACGACCACGTTGAACTACCATATTGCGTCGAAGGTGTATACGTACCAAGAGCTGCAGAACCTGCCTCTAAATACAACAATCCCAACAGCTGCGCCTGGTGTGAATATAGTGGTCACTAGCGTCGTCAAGGGCGGATTTAAACTTGACAATGCAGGGATTGCAAACCCCGACCTCTACTCCGATGGGCAGGTGGCTGTCCAGGGCATCAACGCAGTGTTCGACACCGCTAAATACAACAAGGGCGTAGTGGCACCTGAAGCTGCACCAGCGCCAGTTTCTGCCGTGTCTCCTCCTGCTCCTGCTGTGGGTACACCAGAAGCAGCGGCAACTTCATCGTCGCCTACAAAGAGCGATGCAACACATATCGCAGCAGCAAGCACCATCACTGCCGCTCTGATTGTCTCAACAGCTTCATTGGTAGTGGCCATTTTGTAGGTTTCCAAGCGCTTCAAGAAAATACAGATTTTTTGTGCATAAGTACTGCGCGCGCTGGAAGAGAATATATGGGTGGGCCCACATCAATCTCTGCGATTTAAGCATAACAGAATTAGTCTTGTACGGTAGAGTAATAATCCTCACTAGCTTGTTTGGAGCTGGGGACGGCTTTGATTCATGCCACCAAATTGTGTTCCTGAATTTGGGAACTACCTAGTCAACATTGTTTTGAACGTTTTCACCTCTCTTCAAGCAGATTGTCTGTCTGTCTGTCTTGATGCACAGATTTGTGCAGTTTTTCAAGCAGAGCTGTGCTCTCTTTTATACTAGAATGTTGCAACTGGAACTGTCGCTTAGGTGCCACACATTGTTTCAATCGACTTTTTTCATTCACTTCTTGTCTATGGATGCATGCAGATGACCCTGTTTGACTGTAATGTGCAACTAAGCAGTGTGAAGTGTGAGTTGTTACAATTGCTCCACTTCAAATCTGTCAAAAATAACCAACAAACTGCCGTTCTATGTAGGTACGCATTTACGTTACAAGTATTACAATCGGGTAAAAGGGAGTCGTAGAGTTTAAGCTTCAGCTTACCAGCTCCCACATGTACTCCCAAGTCCTGTGCAATGACTTTAATGAAAACAGCACTGATTGTCCATATTGTGATGGCTGTACCTAACATACTAAGATTGTCCTGCCCAAGTGCATCATCATATGTTCTTCACCCATCATGCAAAATCTGGAGGGTTTCTATCCTCGGCTCCCATCATCATTCAGGACATGGGAGGGAATTCCCCCAGGTCACCAAAAATGAACAAATCGGTACTCCACTCCCATCCTACCCTCCTGGCTTTGCAAGTGAAATGAGGTACAATAAACTTATCCTTTAATTCAACTGGAGGTTTGATTGGGAGTTGGTTGTTTTGCTTACAACACTTTCCATGTTCAGTAAGGTTTTCGTGCATGCTTGGAGTCGGTGTGGAGGTTTGGAGGAGGCGTTGAATGAAGAACATTTTATATTGGTTTCATTTGAGGGCAACACTCAATTTTGGTATGCCAAGAGGTGCAAAAATGAGTTTGGCCCTCAAATGAACCAACATAAAATGTTCTTTGTTCAAACCTCCACTCCAAACATGCACCAAACAACTTACCAAACATGGAAAGTGTTGTATGCAAAACAACCAACTCCCGACCAAAACTCTGGTTGAATTACAGGATAACTCTAATATTATTCACGAAAGCAGACACTACAATTATGTGTCTGCACGTAGAGGGATCAAGCAAGTTGTCAAAATAGGTAACTGTACTAGTTGAATGGTGTATTAATAAAGAACATGCACACAATATGCTTATGTTGACAACATACCTAATGAATCAATATCGTGTGACCAATAATTACATAAATGCAGAGAGGCAAGATGCCTGAAAATACCTACCTGGCTTACTTGGAACAAATCAAACCAACCGTAGCATTTCTTTAGACTCTTCAAGGGCGCCTGGGTTACTACTCTACAGAATTTTTTGAAAAACATGTCCATTTACATCTATCTCTAACCAAAGAGGACATGAGAACCAAGGCTATTATGCACTACCAGAGAAGCAGGACGTTCAATAATAAACGCGAGAGAAGGGTTTTAGTCTCGTTTCTGGGTGATAGAATCAGATGCTGCCCGTGCAGGCTTCGCTTTCCTTGCTGCTGGAGCTGAACTTCTCTCTGATTGTGTTGACACAACGAGCACCTGATCAAAAAGAAAGCCTCCAACAAATATTAAAACTGTTTGGTATTGTTGGCATCCATCTTCAAACTACAGTACAATGATTATGTCCCTCAAAGAGGGGCAAAACCCTGTGGGTTTGATTCTTCTTTGAGAAAAGTTTCTATTAAGAGCACTTTAGCTTGTCATGCATCAGAGCCTACTTTTGGGACCTCCTCTTTCCATCTCTCAAACTTTGAAAGAATTTTAAGATGAAAAATAAGGTATGCGCATGGGACCCATTGTCCTAAATCTTGGATTGGCCTATGCCTCGCCCACCCATCCTAGTAGGACAAGCTAAAATGCCAGCTGTAAATAGCCATAAATAGCCTGACACCACCCTTTGTATATGGTAGTTTAAGTATTAAGAAACTTGGGTGACTTTGTCTTGATCTCGTAAACTTAGGATTTGAGACTAAACCCATGGTGTCATCTGCTTTACTTTACAAATAACTATACTGTTGAGCTAATTTTCCACACTAAAACAATGGTGATAGTACTGTGGGTGCACACTATTTACCAACCCAAATTGTTTAGCACGAGACGTTTACGTCTTAGTAAAATATTTTTGTGCGCATTGAAAGACTTCCAACCTAGAGGAAGAAGGTGGCTATATATACCACTAGGGCATCCATCTTCAAACTATGATGATTATGGTAAATGTTGTGGGGCACATTATTGAGCTTATTTCCACACTAAATACATTGGGGATGACACTGTGAGTGCACACTATTTACCAACCAGAGGTCATGTTTTAGGTTACAATAATTCTATTGGATTGAATATCGTGTGCATTTGAAAGATTTGCAACCTAGGGGAAGAAGGTCCGTATATCACTAGGGCATGACTATTGTAACTAGGGTTGCACAATATTGTCATGCATAATGGTGTATACTGTGGGCTGTCTAGGGTAAGTCACACAATACATCTGTCCCCAATATTTGCAAAAATCAGTGTGCTGTGAATGGTAACCATGGGCTTCGTTTTAAAAGAGAGGACGAAGTTGAAAGAAATACCAACCTGATTAAAGATCATCACAACCAGGAGCACACCAACCACCCAAGCAATTCCACTCCGCGTTGCCAAGACTGGTTTCAATAACCACCATCCGGCCGAAAACACAAAGGAAGCCCAGAAGATCACAATCTGCACAGAAATCACCAAATTGTTCATTCTTGAAGCAATACCAGGAACACGACAAGTGGCGGAAAAGAGGAGGTTCGTATGGGGTACACAGTGCACTCAGAAAACCAACATGAACAGAGTTATCCTTTGACTCCATGAGACGTTTTGTTGGGAATTGGTCTAGTAGGATTTTCATTGGTTGGTGCATGCTTAGAAGTAGGGTTTAGATTTTAATAAGAGCAACCTATTTTGGTTCATTGAGGGCCAAACTCATATTAGCTCTCTTGGCATGCCAACATGAGTTTGCTCCTCAATGAACCAATATAGAATGGTCTTCATTCAAACCTCCACACTACCTCCAAGCCTGCACCGTAAACTTACCAAACATGGGAGGTGTCAGATGCAAAATGATGAACTACAAACTAAAAGTCATATTGAGTTAGAGGAATACTCTATTGACTGGGAGGCAAAATTAGATAGATAGATCGATAGATAGAGTTTTCATGAATGCTCAACTTACCAGAAGGGGCAGTAGCGGCCGTGCGAGAGGCTGGTATAATTCCTCCCCAAAAGTGTTGTCTTTCTTGTGGTCGTCCAACATTTTATCCTGTCCATCATGCTTTCCCCATGTTAGCACACCTACATGAATTGAAATTGAGAAAAATAAAACCATTTAGGATATTGAAAGGTTTTAGATTGTGGAACCTTGATCTCAAAAGCATCATGGCACCATTTTGTGATTCCCTCGTCCTCTTGAGGCAGTTGTGACATTTGAACCCGCCTAATATGCACATGTACCTGGTAACCGTAAACAGCCAAAGCGTGGGTTAGACTTGTAAATAACAAGACCAAAAGATACATAGCCCAATTTTTAAGAAACTTATGTAACTTACCACCGATGGCTTCCCTTGGAACATTCGCAACATAGTTGGCGCAGGAGCCACGTTCGAGATAGCAACTGTCATGTCGTATACTGCAGGCACAAATTCACGGAGATTTTGCACTGCTGATACAAAACCCTAACACCCAGAGCCAACTTTTAGTTACCGATCCTGTCAAAGGACTGACGTCAATTTCAATTGATAATTTGATCAAGCTGTTGGTGAACACATTGAAAAAAACAACACTCCCTCAGAACTTCATTTTTTTCCGCAAGTTCAGTCTTCATTGCGCAGTTGCCATGATCTTTGTAGACCAACTGACAGATTAAAGGTTTGTTTACACTACAAAGGTGGTTGTGGTTGTGATTGTAGTTAACCACCAAAATCAACCACCACCATGGTTATAATCTATTCATACTTGTGCAAATCCTTGTGGTTGTGGTTGTGGTTGATGGTGGGGACCGGTCTTCCAAGTCACAATCTATCATTTGGTTCAGGTCTTCGACTTGAGAAGAAATTCACGTGATAATTAACCTTGTTGGCCTTGGATTGTACTGTTAAAGGGACTGCCTCCTCAACTTTCTCCCTGTACCTTGGCCTTGAAAATCTCTAGCGGTGCCATGTGAGCATGAACAATCATCCTAAGGGTGGTTAATCACGTGGAATTCAGTGGGGTTGATGGGGTAGAGGATGGTTGTGGTTAGGAATTCATTATGCCTTTTCTATGGAAATAGAACCAAAGTACACCACAACCAGAACCACTCTTAGTGTAAACAAACCTTGATTAATCATGCAGGTCTTTGATAGATTGGTAGTGATCCTAAGCTTTCCATGTGGAATAAGGTAAGCAGGTCTTAAATGGACACTTTTAGACCCCCACCCACTCCTCATAAGATATGAAACACGAAATTTGTGCAAGATGATTAGCAAATCCAAATGATGCATGTAGGCATTTTCCTCATATTTTTCGGAGCTCATATGACTATTATATTCATTATCAAAGTGAAGATTCTCTTTCTCATTACATGATCATATAGATCCCTCCCCAAAATATGGTGACTAGTGAGCCTGGAATGAATAACAAATCTTGAGCACGTACTATGATCTCTTTTAAACACGTCTTTTTGGTGTCCGTTCTTAGATCCGCGCCTAACCATACACCATTCAGATATAGGTGTTTGTTTAAGATGAGTAACCAAATTAGACCAGTCTACCTTAATACCTACCCTGCATCAAGACATTATAACAGATAGTAGGCATGTGGTCACTCACCTTGGTGCGAGGAACCAACACATTCTGGGGAACACGCATCCCTGCTTGAGCTGCAAATTGCTGGGCATCCAACAGCTTAGCCTTTGTAAACCTTGTGCCCTCAACAAAGAGGGCAACCCACAAGGTCCTTGGAAAACCCCTCATCTTTTCATACCCTGACTGCACATGGCGATCAAAGATTTAAGGTTTAGGGTTTCAGATCCCCACCTTCATCATATGAAGAGAACAAGAGCTAGTATTCATGTACTCTAACCTTGAGAGTCTGCTCGTCCACCGTCCAATTCCTGGCCAAGAATACGTACTCAGAGAACCACATTGACCATCCGATCACCGGGAGGAATTGCGTCGACTTCTTCATCACAGCACGGGTTCCACCAAGACAACCAACTCGCTGCATCATCAAGCACATTTAATTCATCAGCTCCAAGGCTCAGACTACACAGCTGACCAACAGACAGCAGAGTATGTCCAGATCAATAATGGCCATTATCAAACGGAGTTTGCATTAAGAAGAGGTTATGCACATCATTGGAGAAACTTTGTGAAGAATGTGTGGGGACAAAATGAGATGGTCTTTTGAATGATGTGGATGTGTTTGAACGTGTGGTTCACCCTAAGCAACTTTGGGGGGAGGGCAGGAAGAGACATGTACAAACAAGCACTGGAAAGAAGCAGGCAGGGAGAGCATTATTGAAACCTGAGCAATAACCCAGCCCACAAGCCAATCCACGTCACTGCGGTGATTGCTTATTACCAAGGCATGCTCCTTGCCTGCAAAAAAACCAATGCCAACCCGTGAAGGCTCATCAGAAAAATACCAGAGTGATCTCTCTCTGTATACACACATGATGCAGATGAGGAATTTCAGAACTGACCTAGGAGTTCAAAGTCCTCTTTCTCCATGAAAACCCGCACCTGCAATCAGACGAAGAAAATGAATTCAGCAGAAAAGTTTCAACAGTGCTGATGATGCAAACCTAATTCCCGGTGACATTGCTGACAATTTCAGCAGAAAGAGCTTCAACAGTGATGTGATGATGCAAACCTAATTCCCAGTGATGCGATGATGCAAACCTAATTCCCAGTGACATTGCTGATAAATTCAGCAGAAAAAACTTCAGCAGTGAGCTGATGATGCAAACCTAACTCTGGGGGACAGACATTGCTACATGCTTGGTTTGTGTCACCAGAAATGCATGCCTCACTCACCTGCACTGCTGCCCACCAATCAAGAAGCCAGATGAGCTGAGACCAGAGCGACTCCATCATCACCATGTTGGCCACTCGGTACGCTGCCCTTGACACCGGCAGCACAAACAACACTGCCAATAACTGCAAACCACAAATAGCAATCCCCACACTCACAAAGCCATCACCTAATTTACTTAACCCCGCTTTCTTCATCATCATCATCATCACTCCCCAACCAAACCAACACAACTCTAACCCATCCCATACCATCCCATCCCACCCCATAGCCTTCATTTCCTTTCCCTTTACTTTTCTTCTTTTTCCTCACCTGCAGCACATTCAGGATGAAGCCGGAGATGAAGAACATAAGGCCCAGGGGCAAGGCGACGAGGGCAAAAGGGACATCCATATCTCCAAATCCTCTGCAAACCGACACCTTTTTTGGCCCCCTTCACCCGGACCTCCTGCTCCTTCTCCTTCACACACTCAAACTCTGAGGAGCTCCAGCACCCATCTCCACCCGCAGACCAAATCAAAAAATTCTTGAAACAAAATTCGTTTGCCAAATCCCTGCCTCACTTAGCTACGTAGGTCACGTGGTTGATGGTTTTAAGTTGCACACATGGACGCAAATGGTATGTGAGAAGAAGAGAGATTGGCGATGTTGATGAAGTTGAAGGTGGTGTGTGCATCTTAAGTTTACTTAGGATTGATCATTGATCCGTTGCTTCTTGCTTTGCTTTGCTTTCTTTCTGTGTAACTCCCTTGGGTTCAGTGGGGACAAGGAATCTGGGAGGAGGTTGAGTGGGAGAAGAAAGCAAGGGAGCTAATTAGGAGGGAGGACAAAGAGTAAATGGTAGATCAATCCCCCCACCTGCATAACTTTTCTTCTCAAGCTTTTTGGGGATTTTTTTGTCGAGGAGCTTATAGGCCTTTCCCGAAATGCAGGCCTATGAGGCGGCCACGTCATTTTCTAGGGTTAGGGGTTAGGGTTTCGTTATCCTCTGGGACCTCGTTATCCTCGCAACAACAATGATCCTTGCAAACTGTCTTGTTTCTTCTTGTTCATCGTCTAAATCATTCTTCTGTTATTGCATCCTCTCTGCACAATGTCCACTTGAATTTTATTGCAAAAAGATCAACAAGCAAATTGTTTTGTGCAATCTCTTGGAAGTTCTTGTCTGGTTTGGTCTGTTTTGTTTTTGTGTGTGTGTTGCTTTCATTTGAATAATTGATGTTTAAGTAAAACTAGACTAAGTCCCAATCCTGAATTACAACATGTTGAATTGCATGGTAGGATGTTGAATGCTAAATAGTTAATAATATTTGAAGACATAGTCCAATCTCTTTTAAACATTTGTCTTTATGGTGTTTGTTCTTTGATCCTCACCGAATCACACACCAATCAAATATTGGGGTCCAATTAAGAAGAGGAATCAAATAACACCCGCATACCTTACACAAATGATGATCCTATTACACAATCTCCAATGAGAATGTGATTTTTTTAAGGCAATATCAACAAATCAACAAAAATATAAATATAAATATAAATCACTTTATCCTATCTTCTTGAGGCAATCGTTTTACAATACACATACATGGAAAAATAGTTGATATCAAAGGTGGATTAACACACACATCATCACCAAACTATTTGAACAATACTACATCCCCCTCATGACCACATGCAACTAAATCTATGTAATAACCATAAAGACCTCACCCTACTCATGCTCAACAAAAGAAGACTATAACACGACCCCATAGACCATAACACGACTCTAGAAGCCATTTATTGGGCCAGGATGGCAGCCAAAGAAGACGCCCATATAGTTACCATCCTAATAGTCAACCACAACGGCTAACCACCACAACAACTACCATTCACCAATAAAGCAGATATACATATCCTAGCCACCATCCCACCCCACGCCATACACTACAACCCCAAACCAGAATGGCCAAAATACTACAAGCGCATAGAACCATCCTTGACATCGATAATTTGCATACATAACCAAGCCGGCCTCACAATGAATCTACAAACCCCACATGAATTACAACAAATACTCAAAAACACAATTAACATACACATAGACACACATCCCATTAGACCCCCCCCCCCCCACGCTACCACGTTAAATTCTCTGAAACATGGAAAGATGCCCCCCAAAACAAGCACCACCACCCCAATAAACACCCCCACGACACCCCTACCAGACAAATATAACCACATCGATCCCCTCAAATACCATCCACAAAATTGCATCTACATAGACCGATCATTTATTCCACCCACCAAAAAACTCCGAAGATCGCATAGAAGGCAATACATCCGGATTAGGAGTATACATCCCCTAGAATAACATACAAATAGCTGAGCGACTACCAGGATACCAAAACATCCCAAGAGCAGACCCCAACGAAATACTCATCGCCATAAAACTTATTCAAACTACCCGACTAGATATGCACATATTTAAGGATAGCCTAAATAGTATATTATTAATCAGCAACCACGTTTGACACCCGACATCACAACACCACCACCCCGACAAACTACTAGTAGTAGAAATCGTACACCAAATATACTGGACCCCACACATGATTCACATCCATAAAGTACGAGCACATTCGGGAATTCTTGAAAATGAAATAGCCAATATTCTAGCCAACGAAGGAACACTTAGAGAAAAACCAACCATCACCCCTTGTATCCACACGGCCCACACCACATTGGCTAGCAAGTTGTCCAATAGCTACACACAATGGAGCCATCTACAACCTCCACGCATTCATAACAAAAAAACACAAAAACAGAGAAACAATAACATCCAAAGTTAAATTCCCATACATGGATAAATGGCTATCAACACCCAAATAAACCAAAACTCTCCAATCACTTTTGGAAAAACGACAACATAACAAATGCCCAAATCATCCAAACATTCAAATTAAGATATCCACAATACATGGGTAACCATAGGGAGAACATATTCAAGCCCCTCACATATCAAAACTTCAATTGCACATTGTGCCAACACAATGATAGAGACACCTAGCCCCACCTTCTATCCACATGTGAACATCCCATACATAAAAGGCCTGAGAATAGCACAACACAATAAAGCAGTACACCTCATAACCCAAGCACTACAAGCAAACAAAACACCCGTTTTTTCACATTAACCAATGTAGGAGACTTTAACAACAAACCCCCTAAACAAACAATCCCATATTGGCTTCTCAAATGTACATGCTCCCAAACGACATGCCAATGCCAAGCCAAACTACGACCAAACATCCTATGCATAATCGGCGCCTAGAACTCCACACAATCCCCACTATTACCCACACTTGTACTTACTATCCAACTCATTGAATTCACGTACTGCCATGTTAGATTCCTTGACAGTACGCGAATTCAATGAGTGCCACATGTTTGTGCCATCTTCACATAATGTGCCATCTTCACACACAAACACAACAAATACGACCCCCTAATCAATACCCTACGAAACAATGAATGGCAAACCAACCCCCTCATTACCATCACAGTAGGAGTTATACACAAACATTCCATTAATAAGCTCACTAACTTAAAAATCCCAAAACCGGCCATTAAGATCCTCATGAAAAACATACACCAAAACGCCATCAAATACCTCACATATCTCATTCTAAACAAAGGAAACTCAAAATTAAACAAACACCCGCCCCCCCCCCCTACATGTAATATAATGGAAACAAAACAAAACAAACAAACAAACAAACAAACCAAAAAAAAAAAAAAAAAACTCGAGCCCACCTCTCAAGAGGCATAACACCTATGCTACATCACGGATATCATCGATCGACATTAGGCTAACGGGCTAACATTCACGCTGGTACCTTGCTACGGGCATTACTTTTTCTTTTCTTTTCAGGTGAGATAAGCCAAAGAGAGGAAGAAGTTCATTTGTCATGAGAGGAAGGTTAGAATGTGGTATTTGAAAATAAGTTGAAAATTATACTAACCTAGAAAAGTGCTTGGATGTCCCATTTGTTCATCATGGAAATCACAACATCCTCTAGAGAAACTCGGCTCGGCCCACCCACCTTCTTCTAAATTATGCAGTCATCCCAAATTACTCTTTGACCTTGTTGCATGTTTTATCCTGGACCATAGATGATTCCAAACAAATGCCTATACCCGACTAAGGATTATTCTAGAGCCAACCCAAATCGCAATGAAATACCATACTAATGACATTAGCATGTGGTTGATGATGAGAATTCTCCTTGCTATAAACATATGCATCACACTCCAATATGCAAGTTTATCTCTAACTTTGTTGATAAGGAAGTTATCCACATCTTGAAGAACAAGATGTAGTCCTAAGGTAGTTCATGTTTCCAACAACTTGCGCAAATCCCCTCTATCTACCCACTTCCATCAATAGTACATTAACCATGCATGCTTATGGTTGTGGCCACACTATGACGCAACAATCTTTGTCCAATTTGTAAACTAGAGGTGCTACCAAACATTTGAAAGATCCAAGCTAAATTGTCAACATAAGATTTTGCCAACCTTAATGGTGAAGGAGGTATCATCAACATATTGATTTATAATTTGTTGGGCTTTGCTAGAGGGGAGAATAATTCCTTTTAGGGAGTTCTCTCCAATCAATGCCTTCACCACTGCATTCGCAACAACAATAAACAAGTAGGAAACCAGTGGACAACCTTGCCTAACCCCTCGATGGAGTTCAAAGTAGTTTGTTGCATTATTTTGAAAATGATGCGAATCATATTGACAGTTGACTAGGCAAACCAATTTTCCCCATGACTTTGAACACAAATTTAATCGCATGCCACTATATTGTATGCTTTGTTAAAATTCACATTAAGATAACTTGAGTCTTATTTACATTCCTTTGCCACCCAAAGCTTTCATGGATAAAGAGAGTATTGCGATTTAAAGAGGAGGTGAAAGAACAATACCTCACTCAATCTTATATTAACGAATAGAAACTATGCCCAATAACACCCAATCCTGAAACAATGCATCCAATACAATGCAATACTTGGCGCAAGCATAAAAAAACAAAACCTTCAAGCCAAACTCACCAAATATTTAAGAATCTAAGCCATGGTCCACATAACGCCATGGCTAAGGGCCACTTCATACACGAGCCAAGAGTCGTGACCATGAAATTGTGAGAGCCCAAAAGAAAGTGTCCAAAGGATGTCCCAAGACACCTCCAAAATTATGAAATGCGGTCACGGACCCTCAAGTGTAGTGTGAAGTCATATGTGACCGAGCCCTCAACTGAATCCTATTTCAATCAATTTCTATTCATGCGGGTCCTCGCACATGATAAAATAAAATAATTCAACGATTGTGAACGTTCAGAGTGCTCCCAATGGTTTTGTGTTATTAGGCCTACCTCCAAGAGGTGGTTTTTGAAAATAATCCACGTGACCATGAAACATGATCCATTCGATGCCATGTAAGAATCCATGTAGACTTTACATCCATCTTGCATTCACATACACCGTTGGTCCCTCAAGCATAGTGTGAAGCGAACTTGGACCGGCTCCACCTTCTCCACCAATGAGAGTGCTTGAAGTGACATGGTCACGGGCTCTCAGTCTCGTGTGTGCAGTGGCCCTACACTGAACTTTAATGTCATGTTCTGACCATGCCCCTTTATTGTATGATATTTGAGATGTAAAAAGCTGACATTATAGCCCACATATCGATGAGGGGACTTTTTATTCATAGGCCAACGTGTAAAGCCACCTCCTTCCACCGAGATCCATGCGCCATGTCATTCTATGTCCCATGTATCATACATATGGTCATGCTTTCAAGAAGGCCCCCAAAAGCCTCATGTCCCCGCCATTGCCCATGCATGGCTTGCTTTTAGCACAAATGACGGCATGGGCCCATCTCAACATCTAATCGTTTTATAATGTAAAGTATACGGTTAAGTTACTTGTCAAACTATTTCTCCATTAGGTCAAATTCTTTCCATCCAACTCTAGGGTTGTTGTCAACTAGATCCACATGTCGACTCCTAAGAGCTAGGATTGGGTCATTTCATTGAACTACTACACATTTCACCGCGTGTGTCGTGTAAAAACAAGTGCCTTTTTCTATAAAAAAAAACCGTGAGCCCCAACTGGCCAACTACACTAAATAGTCCTATTAGTGTGGGTGAGAAATAGCATGGAAACAATTAGCACGGGCCACACTAATTTTATAATCTAAGTGGAATTACCATGGGTTCAAGACCCCAGGTCTTCCCCTCAGTAAGACTTTCGACCAACATCGTACATAAAATATGATAGTCACCTTACATCGAAAGTACATTGTTTATCCCAATTAGTGCGTGTTACTATTCAGAGTTACACAATGTTGTAAATCTTTGATGAGAACGTAATATTTTGCCAAGCAAAGTTGTTTATGTTTTATGGTGTATGAACAATCTATTGAATTTCCGTTAGTGAAAATCGAACTCACGATTAAGACGTTTTTGCACTACGTAACTCCGAATAGTGAAACACAATGATTGGGTTAATCAATGTCATACTCAAATAAACAATCACCCACAATGATTTTCTTGATTTTCTACTAAACATTTAAGATGTATTAAAAATTAATGGGGCCCATGGCAATAGGACTATTTAGTGTAGTGACCACTTTAGACTTAACGCGTAGCCCTCCGACTAAAATTGGTCACATCAGCGCTTAATTCCCAACCCAACTCATCATTCAAGACAACACGGTCCTTAAAACACTCAAGTTTTCTTTAGTAGTTTGCCACCAAGGGGGCACCCATGAATATAGCCCCCCTAAGAACAATGCGAGATGAAAAACATCATGGGTTAAAACCCTACTTCCTCCAACTCTCATGTCGTAATCATCTTACAATCATGGTTCTTCACCTCAAACTATATTTTATGGTTAATGAAAAATAAAAATTATGATGCTAAAATTTTGGCTAAGTATTTGAAGATGTTCTCCTCCATCTCTCATCATGGTAAGGTATGAAAAGGTATGAGCGAGGGGCCGAGAGCAAATTATTGTATACAAGCATACCTCTTGTTCATCTAACATCAATGCTCCGAAATAATATGTAGCCCAATGGTTTAATATATATTGTTTATTTGACATCAAACTCAACTATAAGAACCATGAACTACTCTAATTCAAGTCATTTGAGATGAATCAACTACATATTTATAGGTGCTCAAGTTTTTAGGTTGGATGGATGAGAGGTAAGGTAGATGTGTCTAATTCAGTTACATGTTTTAATTGGTCATCTATATTGGAGTGGCATGTGGTGTGTTGTGGTTCCGTGAACGGATATCATCAAGACACGTGTTTAAAAGAGATTGCAATGCATGCTTAGAATAGACTTTTTTGGGGGGGTTGGGGTAATATGATCAATTAATGAGTGCGAGAATCTTCATCTTGGTGATTAATGAGATATTCATATGAGCTCCATAATTTGTGACAGAGCAAAGTGGTTCACACCCCTGATATGGATTTGCTAGCCATCTAGTACTAATGCATGTTTCACATCCTTGGAGATGTGGGCTAGTTGAAAAGAGTAACCATTTAAGACCCATCTAAGGTCGAGGCATTTATAATTGGCCATGTCCATTCAACTACTTAGTAGGGTCATGTAATGCTAACTTGGTGAGATCTATATTTTTCAGGCGAATGGAGTTAAGTTTATGTGGTGGTGATTTGTGATTGATTACCTTTATAAGAGTCTTCACAACTACCATAGCTAAGCATTATAATCTAGATGAGCGGTTATGGGTTAACCTATAGATTGATTACGTGTTACTGCTTCGATATTTGTAACAATTTCCATATTCATGAAAATTTGATTTTTTTTACAATCTCCCTAGAATGTGTGTCTCTTCACAAGAAAAAATAGTTCCCCGTTATTGCTCCTCCTAAACAAATGCAAAATATCTTATTATATTGGATTATAGTGCATCAACCTTACCTTGCGCTCATATGCAAATACTTCCTCTTGTCGAGAGTGGGGGCCAATTCCCATGGCCCCTCATTGAAGGTTTTAAGGGTGAGTTTCCATGTACGCCACTCGCCCACTAGATTATAGATAGTAGTGGGTCAAAGGTGTTCGCATGTAGCTAAGCACAAGCCACCATTGAACCACACTTTGGCGATCTACTAGAATGTGGAGGGTCATGGAGACGGACCAGTAGACTTCCGTGCGCCCACTAGAAAAATCCTCAACCTACAAATGTTGGTACCAATGGATTAAGACCGATTGAAAACTCATGATAACCAATGTTGGTTTAGGGACTTCATCCTTGGTAACCGGGAGGAGGAGGAGGTTAGTAAGTGGACCCAAATTCGAGAAAATGGGAGTAGCTACACTAAATATGATACTTGGTGTCACCAACTCTAATTGTCTTGCTGAATACTAATTGCAAATCACGGTAGAGTGTCACCAACACTAAATGTGAACCCAATATTATATGTCATTCCTTTTAAAAATTTTGGGGGATTAGAGATTTACAGTGTTGCAATTCCTGTCACTTACCAAGTGATTTTAATCCAAATTTTAATCATCCATGACAATATTTCATCACAAGTTGCGGACAAGAGAAGGCAGGGTTCTGGCCAACGGATGAACTCAACCATCATCCATGACAATATTTGTTCACTTATTCATCAGAAGTGTCATTCGAAAAGTTATCATGATGACATTGATTTCCATATGACTCTAAATATCATATTTAGTGTAGTTGGCACATGCAAATCCTACCCCACCAGATTCCCTCTACATTTGGGTAATTTGTCCTTATTCACACTAGAATCTAGTGGGTGAGCGACCTACATAGAAACTCACCCTAAGATATATGAGTTTCACTTTTGGTATTTTTATCATGTGAAGGACCTACATTCACTACATTGGAACTTGACCCACCATTAAACAATAATGCATGTCAGAAGACATCTACTATGATAATGTTATGTCGTGGTCCACCTTTGTTTCACGAGTGATCTAACAAAAGTTACCAAAGGCAAGTACCTATTCTCTCTCTTTAGGATTATAGAACAAACACCACAAAGAAACGTATACTATAAACTCCATAATATCAACCTCCTTGATGTCATTCCTTCTCTTATATCCTGCAATCTTGGGGAACATATGTTCTTAGTTTAAGTATCACTCCTTGTTATCACGTTCCCCTTCCATATATCATGGGTTTTGACATTCAAATAAACACCAAAGAACTCAAACCACATGCTTGCACACATCACGTTGTCATCATTGTAATCATTTTCATTATTGCACTGTTGACTTTGTGTTATTCCATAATACTAACACTAATTCTCTTCTATCACGCATCCATGTTAGCACTTACAAAACTCCTTAATATCACATGCGTTTTGGTTGTCACAAGTGTGATATAATGGAGTTTAGAGTGTATTTAAAAGAGATTGAAACATGCTCACATTCTACTAACTACTTCACACTCAATAGTGAAATATGTCAATGGGGAGGATCTATGTATCCATGTAAGGAATCAACAAACGTGCACTTCCTATAATCATAACGAAATCAAAAGAAGTCTAGTTTTTGTTGATGCTTCATTGTAGTTTTGCTAATGCAACAGAAGTGAAGTTGTGTTTCCCGATCAGTAGAAGTGGGAGCAATGACTAAGGAGAACCGACTGCTACTTACAGCTGAACTAGTTGAGTTTAAGAAATAACTGGTTGAAGTTTGAGACTTCAGGCAAATTATTGATCACTTTCGAAAAATCTTTGAAACATAACTCAATCGAATCAAGAAAAACTGACAGATCACAATATGTAACCAGATATAGTATGCCCAAGAATCTCCATGGACATTGAGTTGGAGCACGAGAGAAAAAAACAAATCAAATAACATCAACACCCCACATACCCTAATGAGAAGGTTTTGGGTGTGGCCAAGGATGTTTTATGAACATACACTCTATTCACTCTGGCCTCATTCTAAGACCGGAGTTCTTATTCTTTTGAGAAGGTTCTCTACAGTACCTGACAATGGCCAGTCTCCTTGCTTGAAATTGCAGGAGAAAGCCTCAAGTATTCAAAGCATTGACCAGAGAAGTTACTTTAAACTTACTTAGGGCCACTTCACACACAAGACTGAAGGCCCGTGACCATTGCAATCTAAGAGCTCTCATTGGTCAAAAGGGCAGAGACCGTCCAAGTTCACTTCACACATGAAGGTGAAGGTCTAAAGGCCCAAAGAGGACGTCATGGATGAAAAGTCTACATGGAGTCCTACATGGTGGATTATGGATAAGGTTTCACGGTCTCCCGGAATTTTCGTCAAGCCCACCTCCAAGGATTCCGGGAGATCATGATTTTTTTTAATATACATATTGTTTCCAGCAAGACAGATTGCAAGGCATATTCCAGGACATACAAATGTCACCAAGTATTTCTCTCAAATTGATAGAGTTTGAAACATATTATATTGAACCAGACCTCCCCTCTATTTCTGCCAACAAACTATGCAATGGTCCCGCAACATGGTCCATTCTCACTTCACACTATGCTTGAGGGCCCGTGACGACATAAAACAACTATCCCAACACCCATGGTACGGCCTTTGGATGAGAGTCAAGGTCCTCACCATTACAAGGTCACGGCTCTTGGCTCATGTGTGAAGCGGCCCTTATTAGTACATGAACATCAGTGCATCGCAATGAACAGGGAGAACCGACCGCTAACTTATCTAGTCACAAATGAACCAATTGAGTTTGAGAAATAACCGGTTGAAGTTCAAAACTTTGGGGAAATTAGCAATCGTTAGAGAGGAATCTATGGAATATACCTCACATCGGTAAAGAAGAAACCGAAAGATCACCACATGCAACCGGCTTGGACTTGAAAACACTAGGATCTTGACCGATTATGCCCAAAAATCTCCCCCAACACTGGTGCATTGACTTCAATGTATTAAGAAGTCTGAAGTCCATTATCTTCGGCCATCCATGAACCGGAACCCGAGGATAAGATTAATTCTGAACTTGCAGAGAGAATCTTCATTCTTGAGCTTCCCGAGTTTGCGGCAAGAAACATGTGAGCCACATTCTTCGTGAGCTCAAAGAATGGTAGAAATTAAAGCTACAGGCCTCTACATACTTAGGGCCGCTTTACACTTAGAGGCCGGGCCAAGTTGTTGTATAAGAGGCTTGAAATTCTTACTTGTGATTGGTCAAAAGGCTGAAATCGGCCCTCACCACTTTATACCTAGAGGCCGGGCCAATTAAGTGGTATGATTTTTCTAATCAAAAAATGCATGGTCTGACATGGTCCGAGCTCATTGAATTGGGTGCACTAATGTCATATTTCAATATTAAAAAAATAAGAAATAAGAAATGATTTGTTTTCATCGAATCATATTCGTCGGATTATGTGGAAATTTGAACAGCTCTTATGGTTCATCGTGACTTCATTTTCTCCTCTCTTCTCTTCATTTCTTTTTTAGGGTTTTTCTTGCTGAATTTTTTTGCACTCGCCAAATTATTGCTACTATTTGTAGGGATAGCATGGAGGGGACTTTAGGGTGAAGTGGATGGAATTTTAGTGAAGTATACGAAGCGATGCAAAGGTATTAAAGTGCTCAAGCTTTTCCAGCCCTTTCAAATTCCTTTATAAGAACATGTAGGTAGTGTAGGAATTTTTATAAAAAATTCAACTGCCTCGTAGAACTCATATTCGTCTCCTGCATTCGTTGATTATGGACATATGTGCAAGTAATTTGAAGAGAAAGCCTATGAAAGAAATTTGGGATGAGAATGTACAAATTATAGTTCCACCATCGCCAAAAAAGAAAGAAATCACAACCCTAAAAAAACCTCCGAAGAAAGACGTGGAAGAATATGAAGAATCCGGCTCAAAGACTATGACGTAGAGACAATGATTTCGTTGCGCGGTGAGATGGAATCATATTTTTTTAAGAACACAAAGAAACAAGGTAGGATTTTTGCATACCCAAAAAAATTGAAAGGGGGAAAATCCAATTCAAGACTTGGCCAATTTGGCCTTTTTTAAAGACCTTCGCTTTTGTCTCTCATTTGCAACCCCCCTTCCCCCCCCCCCCCCCCGCCCCGGTTTGAGGGTAGGCATGAAGGGACACTTTGTCCTTTGTCACATTGTCGCGTACTTTTTCATGAGGAGTGCCCGAAACACCATGGGCACAAGGGGGACCCCGGAGTGACACCTGAGACTTGTGGCGCCGTTAGTAAGAAGGCCCAAGTGATTCTAGTGTGGGTAAGGGTCCCGGGCGTTGGAAACGCCTCCCACCCATGGAGACTAAGAGTCACATGTTTAGGCCATTAGTTATGCGTAGCTTATGATGTATTGATTCTAAAATACTTAAAAACACCTCAATCGGAGGTGTGTGCTAGGAGATATGGCAATTTGAGTGGGGCGTTATCCCAGGATAGTGCCCTACTGCAGCAGTGCCTTGAGAGTGGCTTCTGGGATTGCCAAGGTTTGAACAAGCATAACGTCTTTTGTACTTGTTTAAATAGGGCAAGTGAGGAGTCCATCGACATCTACATGAAACGTAGCTGACAATGAAGTGGTCGCTTGTTAGCATCGGATATCATACAAGGAAATTATGGTGTTATGAAGCTGTTGGGGGCTTCTAGCCCTAGCGGCTAAGGGAAAATATCTACTTAGTCCCAACTCTTGATAGAGAGCCAAAAGGTTTCTTGATGGTGGGGTAGGGCCCTGTCAAAAGTCCTAGAGGCTTATATGGGTGAGGTGGTGTGGCCGAACCTACCCGAGGACGAACGGCATGGCCTCCATGGGCTTTGGCCTAATGTGAGGGCATAGTTGCCTAGTATGATTCGGGTTGTTGTAGTGTTGCTCCGACAATGTGATGATCAACATAAGATTGGACTTTGACAAATGGAAGTTCACATCTAATAATTGGTTACCGATTAAGGGATGAGTTCCGAAAGCAAAGTAGGAGGGTTGGTTCCCTCCTTATGAACTATAAGGTCCGTAGTATGGGGAGCTAACCATTTGCATGGCGGAATGAGAAGTATTAGCGCTCGTGATCCTTGCTAGGATTGAAACAATGACCAAGTTAATTAAGGGGAATTAGTAAGGGTTGCGACACATATAAGATAAATCCTGAAGCTCCTCAAACTTGGTTGCAATTCTTTTTAATATAGTTCTAAATTGTTTTTCAATCACTGATGGTTTTAAATGCTTTAAATTTGCTACCAAAAACTCCCTAACAATGATATATGCAATATTTTCATGAATTCCATAAATTTCAGCATAATCGCGTAATGAATTACGACTACTAAGTGTATTCAAAGAAAGAGCAATCCGATTTCTAAGATGAATGGATATTCTAAAAATTGTATCCTTACGACTTAATGATGGAGATAAGACACTGCACAAATAATCAAAAGTTCATAAAATAACATTGTATGTTGTTTGACAACTTAACCGAGTAACATCCAAATAGTAATTTGTCCACAAAAAATAGTATTTGGATCATACATGCAAATACTTTGTGTCCTCCTAAATGCACAACTTTCCGCAATCATCATAGCAAAAACCATTGTCATAGCAACATAATGTTAATGTAAAGCAAGTATTTGCAAAATTGCAACAACTGCCATAACATGTCGTACGGCCATGAAGAACACAAAAGCCACTATAATATTTTGTCTTTGTTCATCCATATTGTACAAATGACAATGAAAAGAAAAAAACAAGGGCTAAAATTTTGCTCCATTTATTGAATCGGCTTGGCTTCTTGGCCCTAAGGCCATTATATATGGGAAATTGGCCCTGGTTATAATCTTATTGTAATGTGTAGTTGAGGCCGGCCTCCACCCCAAAAAGGGCTCAAATTTCATGCAATCGGCCTCAAGGGGAATTGGCCCACACTGTAGGTGCAAAGTGACCCTTAAGTCTTTGAATTGTGTCCAAGGAGGAGATTTGACAAGTGAAGCTAGGACATGAGCATGAGCAAGCCCTATCACCAACTTTTCGGACATACCCATGATTTTTTAACATTGAAATTTGCATGTATAAATAATTTTTGTTCAAGGTTGCTAAATTGTTTTTGGTGAGCACCTCTGCCCCTGGATCCTTAGGCCCCTATGATCAAGGGTCAAAACCCTATAACCGAGGGATTTAACCTAAGCATGCTAATGTCAGGGCGCTCATGAAATAGCAACCCCCATAATTGACCAATGAACGGGGAGAAGTGACCGCTACAACTACCTTGTCTAAACAATGTGGGTGACCAATTGGAGTTACACCATTGCTATAGCCTTTGTCAAGAGTATCATTTTTTACCCAAACAACATAAGTATATAGCATGCTCACCAAAGAATCTGGTATAGCTCAGTTGGTAAGAAATGATACTCCCATTAAAATGTTATAGCGATTTGTAACTCCAAATGGCAACCCACACATATTAAACAAACAATGTAGTTACATATGAACTAGTTGAGTTTGAGACATAACATGTTGAAGTTCAAGGCTTCAGGAAAATTACCGATCAATTTAGAAGAATCTATGGAATGTATCTCATCTTAATAAAGGAAAATTGGAAGATCACAACATGAAACCAGTTGGACTTGTAAACACTAGGATTTTGACCAACTATTATTCTCCCTTTTTAGTATGACATGTTTGGGAAACACAAAAAAATCGTATTATCAAGGTGTCGTCTTCTCATTAATATGACAAATGACATAAAGTTGTCGTATTATTGAGGGAATTCGAAAACATAAGTAGTATGAGCTTAAAATATATACAACAAGTTTAAGCAATATAGATGGTATGAAATAATAACTTACAACTCCAAAAAATACAAATATTCTCAAGACTCTTGAAATAAGAGTCCAAAGAACTATGGTGTTGCCTACCCAAGTTAGCAATTATCATCTTATCTAAATTCCCTACTAACTTTTGAAAACTAATAGTTTCAGTAACACCAAAATAGAAAGAGATATTTAATAAGAAACTAGACAACAATGATGCATGACGTTTAGCAACATACTAGGTAGGAAGCCACCCTAACCCTAACCATGTCCATTCTACACTAGTGACCCTAATTCTCATTAAGTTCCCAACAGTAAGTGAAATTCCCAAGTAGTTCCCAAGTGAAAATGGATGTATTTTAGATGTACATAACATAGAGGAAAATAATTTTAGCATTAATTACCTCTTTAATATGACAAAACATAGAGTGTAAAGGTCGTATTATTGAGTGTCATGGACGTATAAAAGAGGGAGTTTTAAACTAAAAAGTATGGTCACGCCAAAATGTGTCGTATACCGTAGTTTAATAGCAGGTTCGGCACAAAATAATTCTAAAAATAGATGCCTAAAATTTTGGAATATTATTGGCATTTTTTGCCGAATATAAAATTAATTATTTTTCAAAATTGCCTAAAAGTAAGAAATTTTTACTTCTCACTAGAGTTTTACTTACAGTGGAAGCATATGTGAATTTTGAAGGAGAGAAGGTGCTCCTTTTGTAATCAAGCTCACGTACATTAGTCCACAAAGAATATGGGTTAAGAAGTAGCAAGACTCTAGGCGAGGCTTTTCAAATGTGTTGTACACAAATTTTTGGAGTCCAATTGAGCATAGAAGATGAAGTTCTTATAGAATTTTGTCCAACTAACAAAAGTTGAGAAATCAATCCTTCTTCCACCTCCAACAAGTTTTGTGTCAAAATAAGTCTTTATGCAAAAGATATGGACAAAACATTGCAGCCGTGTAAAGATCAAAAAATTAAAATGCGTTCATAACAGTTTTTTGGAGCTCATTTGTGCATAGAAGATCAACTTTTTTGGAATTTTGTTGGTCTAAGAAAAGTTTAGAAATCAAGTAATATTTCACCTCCAACAAATGTTTTGTCATTTGAAGACTCTATGCAAAAGTTATGCGTGTTATAAAAATGACGTCTAACTAGGTGCTTCACCTCAAAGTTTACATATCCCATATGCATTGTTGAACAGAACTCCACTCTACTTGCATAAAGCATAGAGCATTCTCAACTCTTCACTCACATCTTACTTGTCATTCAATGCAAGAGAGATGTACAAGATATAAGTTGAAATAGAAAATTAAAAATGAATGTAAGCCGAATTTTTAAAAATTAAAAGAGAAAATTGCCGAAAATATGAATATACTATTTTTAGGTGCCGAACCTACTTTTTGAACTTTAATTAAATATTAGGCAGCAAGTTGCCTAACCTGCTAGTAAACTACGGTAATCAAGTGTCATATATTAGTTAGGGCCAAGTTCCATGTGCCGGTCCCGGTCCGTTTTTTAAATGGGTGAGAAACGGGTGACATCATCCAAAAAATGGGTGATGTCACCCATTTTATGGAGGGGTACTTCTATGTGGGGTGCCGGTTTTTTTCGATTTCCTACTTTCTAACTAAATTTGGTGAGTGATAAGACATGACACTTTATGAAGGTCACCGGCAATGAAGGTCACCTAGATTCTAAAAACATCATAAAATACATGTTCCCTAGGAGTACTCCTCAAAAGAAGGGATTAGAAGAACAAAGTGGCCTTTAGTATCCAAGGGTGTACCCTAAGTGACCGGACAATCCGGTCACCGGAGCTTTCTAACCGGCACATGTCCTTCTCGTTACCGTTAGGACCGCCGGTCCTTTGGCACCCGTTCTTGCACAACACAAAATGTGGGACACCCATCCATGGGGGGCACCGGTCCTTGGGTGAGAAGGATGGGCACATGGCACCACCCTCTTTTCACCGGCCCACCCATTTATTTTAAAAAAAAACGGACCGGGACCGGCACATGGAACTTGGCCCTTAGACTGTATGGCCCATCCAGTGAATTTTTTTTCACTTTTTACTGGGGGGTGAAATGGCTATTATAATGGTTGTTTACATTGCAGTTTCGGCTATGTGAACATGTAAGGAAATTGTAAACATTGTGATGAAATGTGTGGTAGAATGAAATTGCCGCTATCTAAAATGGACAGTAGAGAAATGCAAATGCGATACTTGTTGTGATGCCTTTTGGAAGTTTAGCTAAGTGAAAAATAAAAAATATTACAAGGCCACTATTGGAACAAGGAAATGCAGCAGTAAATATGCGAAATTACATCCCACAAATTACGTCACAAAAAATTTAGGAGGAAACCACTTCTTTATTTACAATGGCATGCATCGTCAATAAGCCGTATAAGATGTAGGCTCTTAAAAGTAGAAGTTATATAAGATCCTTGTATTCTAAATAGTTATGAAGAAGTGGGAAAAACCCCCTAAATGTCTCATTCTATGCAAATCAAACACCAAGTGCATATCGGCCGCGCTTCGGCTTGCAAGCTCTCCAATCTGAAACGACATCCTTGTACGGGAATGATGTCAATGTGTAATGGTTTTGTGCAAACATTGTTGTAGCAAGAGGTAAATGTTCAGTTAAGCGGTTGCGGAGTTTGTTCTTCAAAAAAGAAACATTGGAAAATGTCCTTTCGTCTTCTACGCTCCCAAGAACCTACAAAATGGATGCAAAGAGACAAAGTCAGTAAGAAGCCAACTTGCATCCAAGAACATGAATACAAAAAGCATGAGAAAGTTTAAAGAAGTAACATATTTTCAAAATATAACCCCGTACCTGGATCATCGCAATTTCTGCGAGCTTAAAGAACTCGGGAAACATACCCTTCAAAGGGGCAGATTGTGCCAAGGCACGCCATAGTTTGGTTAAGGGATGAATGTGGGTGTCCATGGCCCTCATTGCATGAGGAGAATTATTCGCCATAGCCACAGCAAACCAATGTAACTGCCGATCAAGTGCTATAGCACTCAACACTGCTGGACATGTATCACAAACATTTGTAGCGCTAGAGAAATCCTTGGTGTGAGCATATGTTTGCTTCAAAATGTTCATGTACCTTGTGAGTTTGTCCTCATGCCCTGGCTCAAGCCAAAATTGAGGATATACAATGAACAGTGCATCCATTACCTTACTAGGGGGGAACCTACTTCCCAATTCCATCACCATCATGGCTGCAGCATCTGCAATAAAAAACCAACACATTAGATCCATGCTCATGGATGCAAAACCTTGATATAATCAAAAGATGCAAAAACATAAACTAAGAAACAAAACTAAAAATAAACACATACCTGCAACCTCGACCTTCACCTCCGATATCGTTCTATCAAATAATTCTCTTGTCACAAAACTCCTCAAGTGTGTGACATAATCAACGCAAGTCGCATTGAGGTGGAAACCGGCTGAAGTTGACAAATGGGCCTCAAAAACCAAGTACTCAACACAATCATTAACATCTGGATGCCACCTTAGGCGGATGCTCTCATGCGAAAGATCACATATTTTTTTGAAGCATGAAAATGCATCTGAAATGAATGCATTGTTTGTACAATACAAGTCATTCACATCTGAGATACAAAGGCTCAATGCCCTTGTGAAATCACACACATATACACTGGGGGATTGTGCAAAGACAACCAAGGCTTTCACAGCCTCTAGAAGAGGTAGCACTACAGCCAAGGTCAGTAAGGACTTGATGTCAGCCATGAGTTCATAATTTACCTTGGCTGCCGGAATTGTTGGTTTTACAAGATGATCAGAGTACATCTTCACCAAAAGGGTGCGGTACTCCGACAAAACACGTTTCAATGGACTCAACATTGAAATCCACCTCGTTTTTACATTTTGAAGAATTTTTCTGCCCTTAGACTCAAGCAATTCAGCAAGTTTTTGGAGCTCCAAATGACGTTCTAGAAACTTACTAAAATACTTGTGCAAAACAGCCAGTAGGGTTTCAATCCTAGCCACCATTTCAAGATTTGATAGACATTGCACTGCAAGGTTGCTTCGATGTGCCACACAATGCATGCCTTGCATGTGTGGCGCATGAGAAATCTGCAGCTTGTTAGTGACACCATTTCTCTTCCCTTGCAAAACCGATGCACCATCTGTCCCAAATGCCATGAATCGGTCTCTAATCTGATGTAGGGTTAACCCACCTTCATTAGTGAGTGCACCAAGAATTATCTTGGTTATATTATCGGCACCACCACCCTCAGTCACACGTTGCAAGCACAACAGCATTGGCACTCTTTCCCAATCTTGAATTGTGTAAACATGCATGCTAATCCAAGATTGGTTGTCCAACGTTGTGACTTCATCGCAAGTGATAGAGAAGTAAGGGGCTGTACTTACTACTTTTTTTGTCCTTGTTTGCACAACGTTAAACAAACTCTCAGCCATTTCCCAACCCTACCCCTCAGTCCAATGCTTCAATGGAACCTGCACATACACTCAAGTGCCATTACTAACCAACACGATGTTTCAAAACAAAATTAATAACATGAGCAACTGAAACTGAAAGGAAATTAAAGATTCTGACCTTAGGAACGCCCAGGAATTATAACAGCTCCTTCATGGCTGGATATTTTGTCATAGGTCTTTCAAATTGTAACAAGTGAAAGATAACTGTCATTTGCACTTCCTTGCGTTTTGGAGGAGCCCCAGCTGTAACTAGGGCTCCAATATCATTAACAGGCAGTGCTGCAAATGTCCTCTCAGCACGCTTGTGGACGGAATTCTGGTCCCAATACCATTCACCTTTCTTTACTTTCAAAGAAGGTAAGTCGCTAAGTGCTCTCTTCCATCCTTGGTGTTTTTTCAGGTTGTCATCTTTTGCATCCAGTATTTTGTCTCTGCCATTTACTTTAGAGCAGATGATACATCGAACTTTGTCAAATGTACCATCCCCTTCAGGGTCCTGTTGAGACCATGGGTATTTTGCTGCCCAATTTTCTTGAAATCTGCACCAAAACCACCCTAAACCAGTGAGAAACAAGACATCATCAAAAACATATCCTCAAAATGCCAAAAAAAATCCCCATAGGAAGTGGCCCCTAAACCCATAATGTTTGGGGAGACACATGCGTGGCGGGTTTGGGTCGGGTATAAACCCACCCCCCCCCCCCCCCCCCGTCTAGAGGAGGTGGAGCGGGCTCTTCCGGTAGATGCCACATTTAGGCCTTCTGGTAGAGGCCACATGTAGGCCCTTCCGGTAGAGGCCAAGAATAAGTTTCACAAGTTTTCACAAGAAAAAAAGTGGCCTCAACCGGTAGGGCCTAATCATTTTTGTCTTGTGAAAACTTTTTATTCTTGGCATATACTCGAAGGGCCTACATGTGGCCTCTACAAGAAGGCCTAAACGTGACATCTACCGGAAGAGCCCGCTCCACCTCCTCTAGACGGGGGGAGGGGGGGGGTGTGGGTTTATACCCGACCCAAACCCGCCACGCATGTGTCTCCCCAAACATTATGGGTTTAGGGGCCACTTCCTATGCTGAGGCCCTCAAGAATGGGTACACGTCAAAACTTGAGAAAGAAAAAAACTTGAGAAAGAAAAAATATCACACATCAATTGACATGTTAGAAATTGAAATGACACATGCTTAGAAATCGGAATTTGAGACGACATTTTAGAATAATCTTAGCCCCCAGCCCTCAGCCAATGCATTACTCCCCAAAAAATATAGCCATGGTTTAGGGTTTAGGAGGTACCTTCTTTTCGGAATTTTTCGTTTCTTTGTTGGAGGTTCATGTGAGGTTGGTAGCAATTGGGTGTCTGATTGCTCATGGAAGCCATCTAAGTTGTTGCTACCACCACTTGAAGGCGCATCGACAGTGAATGGGGAACCACTAATGTCCAATGCATTAGTCTCAAATGGAGCAGGTACATGCAATGGGGTGGGAGAAAAAATGGTTGCAGACGCGGTTGAAGAGATTTGGACAACCTCTTGCATTGCGGCAGTTGATAATTCTCCCCCAAGGGTGATTATTAACACCCTCTGCTTGAAGGAGGGACGTTTTCCAGAACCAGATGCAGGTGGCATTGCCATGGTAGAGCAACTGCCACCTGCACTCACTGCAACTGCCGGAGCAGGGGATCGCAGATCCACAGGCGACCACACAAAACCAACTCCCAGGTAGCTAGGCGATGTGGAGTGGCGTGGCACGGCGAACACCAGGAGATCACACAAAACCAGATCGGGCAAAGGCGACGACGCCAATGCACACACAACAGGCGATCACAGAAAACCAGATCGGGCAAAGGCGACGCCAATGCACCAATGCACACACAACAATTGCACATACCACTTCGCAAAACAACAATGCACATACCTGTTGATTGCAGATTCCATAAATAAGATGTCGCCACTCCCAGCTCTGTAACGCCCACTCCCTATAGCCACACCCATCATCATCCTCATTAGTGAATGCAGTGAGAATTGTGCACAAACCCTACCTAAAAAATGCCCAGACTTCAATGTGGCTCCAAGCCTCCAACTCTGACGGCCTCAACAGAACAACCATGCACAACATTGTCTATTAGATCTGGAGTCTGGACTCTGGAGAGAATGGACAATGCACAAGTTTGCCGCTAATGGAACCAGCGGATGAATATACCAGTCTGCGAAAGGGCTTCATCCATATGAACAGGCGGCTGCGAATGGCCAGGAGCGACGTGGAGAATCCGGCGACATAAGGTGGCGGAGTGGAGGGATGGGCCGCCGATGTGTAGGGTTGGCGAGGTGACCCAACGGCGACGTGGACGGAATGGGCGGGAGGTGGGGGCAGCATGGAGGAGCTTTACTGCTTCTACTCATGGTAGATTCGGGCGATTTGGGGACACCTAGATTTGATTATTCTAATAGGGAATTTCGTGGCATCATTTAGAATATAGCATTAAATGCGAATAATCGCCCAAATAAAATTCGCTGGCCCCATCCATGCTCTCCCGGGACTCTGGGTTTGACCTGAATTTATGCTGCTAAATTTATGCACAAGCTCTTTTTTGGTGCTCAGAGAATGAAGGCGGGTAAGTTAGAAGAAGAGGCCAAACGTGTGCTGAAGGAAGTACTCAAAGGGACATGGGTCATGGCCCATGGGCAGCCACAAAGCTCAACTTTGCAGAGTTGGAGTGGTGGGCCAAAGTAAAAGGAATTGGGACCATTATAAATGCCGGAGATAGTGGATCTTTGGTTCCTCTTTTCCTTGGCTTTATTATGAACTTTTAACCTCAAGATGAGCCACACTAGGACCAGCGGTCCACACTAGTGGGAGAGTTTTCCATCTTGACGGGAGTTTATGTCTTGTATGCATGTAGTGAAGTGTACGGGTGAGATTGTAGTACATTACATTTACAACACATATGATATTTGGTGTCACATGTGTAATAATGTCACTTACCCTATTTTGAGACGTATGCTAAGTTACGCTACTAAATAACAACTTCACCATTAGTGTCACCTCACAATACTTGGCGTTCAAGTGCGCTTACTACTATTTTGACATGAGTAAGCTTATGTTAGCAATGTTATGAGGTGTGTGCTTATCTTACATAATGGTCTACAAGTTGATTAAAAGTGCACACAAATGCCACTTGGCATCAGTATGCTCAATAACATATTCCTCTTGCATACTAAAACGCAAAACTATCATCTCAAGTATTCCAATGTGCTACGCTAAACATCATAATGTTCATGATTTTCACTTAAAAAGTTACTTATGTTGACAAATAATATCGTATTGGCAATTAGCGGACGTGACACATTGAGACCTCTAGGCATCTAGTTTAGGCCCTTTGCAAATAGTGTATGTGACACTAAATACTATAAACAATGTAGTGTGGCGATTGTGAGTGGGACGAAAAATCCTTACTAAAAGCAACACATTTTGGAAAGAGACAAACTTTCCCTATCACGAGGGGCTCCTCATGTTGCCAAGGAGTAGTGATTGGCCCTACTGAGAGCATGCTATAAGAAGCCAAAAGTGCCCTTGCCACGACTGATGAGCATTTTCCGAAACCCCCCCTCCCCTTGCCTCGGTTATTTATCTTGCACTTGGGAATGATAAAGTTCTACGACATCCTAGTGAACAAGCCCAATGACTTTATTCATTAACAACCCATATTCTATGAACCTCAATGTGGTTACAAGTTGAAACCCTTTAATTTACTATTTGATGAAGAGAACAATGTTAATGGCATTAATATTTCCCACCAAAGTTACGAAACTCATAATCATAGCCAATAGAATAAAAAGTCTTTTGGAATTGAATGCATGATTCAAAATGCACCCAAATTTAGAAAGTGAGAAATATCCACAAGTTCAAGTTCGGTCTTGAACTTGGAAAAAAGAAAAGAAAAAGGTGACCGAATTTGAGACAAAGCCCCATGATTCATCTTTGAGCACTTGCAAGTCCCGTTGACGGTAGAGAAATTGACAAATCAGTTGCAAGAATGACCCAACAATATATAGACAAACTGCCAAGGTTGTAAGCAAAACAACAAGTGTTATTTTTCAATTTTGTATGAAATCACTCGAGCTAACTATGATATCAGCTGACCTACCTATAAGTACAAATAACATGCATTGTGTAGAAGAAGAAGAAAAACTTCGGTCTCTGGAGGAGACCGACGTGAATGAAGTGTCTGTTCGATCCTCCACCAATCGGATGCCCACAGGACAAAGGTATGATGCATTGTGTATATATTTTGATGTCCCAAACTTGCAGGTTAACACCCAGTTGGGGTTGCAAATTATGGAAGAAAAATAGCATCCCTATCTAGTCTAAAAAGCTTCTCCTTGAAAACTTTCTACAATGACCAAGTTCTATTTCCACAATACAATGGATCCTATGGCCCTAATCATCCAAGTGAACTAATCATGCACACTAATCCCATAAGGAACGTTTTCAACCGTGAGTAAGAGTTTGTTTTGCCACGTATTGTAGCTCATATCCACCTCAACAAGGATTCTTACATCTAGAGGTAGAACTTGAAACCAAATTTTGATGAAAAGGATGGGAACTTCCATGGCATGAAGTCCATAGTCTCTTTAATACCGTAGCTCTCTAGCAGCTTGGGTAGAATTTGTTTTTCATTTTAAAGGTGACTAAATTTTTGGGAAATTAAATTTGTAGAGTGTCCAAAAAAAGAGAAATAACAATGCAAAGAGTATCTAAATTCACAATGATGCGACTGACATTCACTAGAGTCCAACAAAGTAACATCAAATAACTTCAATAGTGTCTTCACGTGGCATCAATCTCATTCATGGAATAATTGTTTGAGTTTTGTCCACAAGTCATCCTGACACATTGCCATAGAAAAACGGGAACAAGACAAGCAACCAAGAATTGAGTGTCTCACTTATTTCAAATTACTTTACGAATCTGCCCGATTTTAGAAGATCATTGTGGGCAGCCTAAATTACTTTCGCACTTTAAATAATTATTACGCAGAAAGGTGCCCAAGCTGCTAGAGAACTACGGGCACACAAATCTTGTGTGTGGGTTGGTGCTACGCTCTAGTTGTGACATGGTTCCCATGCAAATGGGTAGAGAATTCGACCAATCGACGGGAAGAACCGCCCACTCAATTGAGTTTGAAAAGTAAACCTCTCAAGACTTGAGAAAAAATCACCAATCATTTTAGAGGAATCTATAGAATACACCTTCAATTTGTAAGGAAAAACCAAAAGATGTACTTGGAAACACAAGGATCTCGGCCAATATTCGCGGACACCGACTTCGGCTCATGATTAGGGTTTGTAGTGTCAACACGTTTATTACCTTGTGTCTCTTTATACCTTCTCCCCCCCCCCCCCCCCCCAACACACGCAAGGCACCTTGCCAACTTGGATGTGTGTAATTAACTTACGTACATTCAACTTTGCATGCCCATTTGGTAGTTCCATGTTCATTCTTCAGGGAATATCACAGTTGGCAAAGGTAAAGTGGCTCCTTGAGTTTACGGGTATCGAATTCTTACATGTGAAGAACAAAAAGAACACAAGGAAAAACAACAACGTCAACGTATATATGACTCCTTTTTAGAACCTTCCTCTATAGGAATATCTCTCATGTGGCATGGATTTGTTATGTTTTACCTTTGAGTGTGCAACATTGATATCTCACAGGTGGAAGATGGTCATTTTTCCTACTATGGGAAAATTCTGTTTCATCTCTTAAAGCCACGGATTGTGAGTTGTTAGGCCCACTTCACTCGTGAGCCAAGAGCCGTGACCATGAAATTGTGAGAGCCCAAAAGAAAGTGTCCAAAGGCCGTCCCATGACATCTCCAAAATCATGTAGTGTGGTCACAAACCCTCAAGTGTAGTGTGAAGTCATATGTGACCGGGCCCTCAACCAAACGCTATTTCGATGAATCTCTATTCATGCAGGTCCTCACGTATGATAAAATAGAATAAATCGACTGTTGTGAGCGTTTGGAGTGCCATGGTCTTCTGGCTTTGTGTTAGACCTACCTTCAAGAGGTGGTTTTAAAAAATATTCCTAGTGACTATGAAACATGATCCATTCGATACCATGTAGACTTTACATCCATCTTGCATTCACGTACTCTGTTGGTCCCACAAGCATAGTGTGAAGCAAACTTGGACCGCATCCGCCTTTCCCACCAATGAGAGTGCTTGAAGTGTAGTGGTCACGGGCTCTCAGTCTCATGTGTGAAGTGGCCCTTAGGAGGTTGGTTTTGAACTCTTGTATTTTGTTCGAGATATGATACTATTGGGTCATGTACATGTAACTTATCGGTTCCTTTTGGAAATATTTTCTTAAGTGTGACTTCAATTCCACTATTTGTGACATTCCGAACAGGTTTGACGAACCATATATCTGAATCATAAATTCTATAAATCTATAATTAGCTCCATTTTACACACGTTACCAACTGCCATAAGAAAAAAAGGATCTATGATTTTTTTGCGGTCATGGTCGGCGGTCTGAAGACCATGACCAAGTGAAATTCGCATCACATTTTAAGAGCCTCGGTCACATGATGTAGTGTATAACAAACTTAGATCTGAACCTTTTTTTTTATGATGAAATTCAAAGTATTAAATAATCAAAATAAACATGTACTAAACATGTACTAAACACTCAAACTTATTTTATTATGTTATAGTAACTTTTGTTTTCTATTGAGACAACACGAGGGTTGCTTTACACAAGGACCATGAAAACCTAAGGTCTTTTGAAAATCATCCAAAGGTCATATCGTGGGTGTTAGATATCCAATGGTGTGATTGATAGCCCTCAAGCTTAGTGTAAAGTAAAAGTGGACCATGTTGAGGGACCATAACATATTCTATGGACACTCCAACATCATCGATAATCCATGTGTCTACATCACTTCTTACATTTTCACCTTGTGCGGTTTCACCACTAAAGGTCCGACCCATTTCACACAGTAACACACACTGCTCACTTGCTATTAGAACAATTTTGCAAGAAAGTAGCAACTAAGGAAAGAATACTTGTTGATATCAATTTGAAGTTCTTTGTCATGGTTCTTGTGTCTCCATTGTGCTTCGTTGCACGCGGATTTTACACATATTTTTGGTCTTTAGATAATAAAACAATTAACCACTTGCTATGTTTGTTATTTAAGTTTGTCTCACAAGAAATATGTTTTTAATTTAATTTTATCTCCATAAGTCATTTATTACCAAAAAAATTCAAGAAAATTGGATTTTATTTCCATCCCAACCCACCCCTCCAAAGAATTTACTTTGCCAAGAAACATTGAGGGCTAACCCATACATTCATTCCTACATTATAGGATACTAAACAAGAAAACGGTAGAACCGTGAGGCTCTGTCCTTTGCTATGAAAGACTAGAATTGTAGCTGATTACTTTGCTCATGCCAATCCATGGCTATTCACTATACCAAACTTTTCTTGGATTTTGTGCACCTTTTTTTCAAATACGGGTCAAGGATTGAAGCTACTCATTTATCACCCGAAATTTCAAAAATAAATAATCAAGAACTGCCTAACTATAGTTAACTAGATTTCTTTCAATGCATTTTAGGGAGCACTTGTATATAAACTATAGTTAACATCCACATTAAATAAAGTGGACCAAAAATAACAAGAACAAGTAACGTTCAAGTGTGAACACAAAGTGGTTAGGAAATTTGCTCTTGAAACGAAGAAGTTGATGCATAGTCTCTGTCCTACAGACGAGCCAACAAATTCTAATAAAATGTATGACGAAAGCCTAAAAATGGTATGTGTACAATAAAGACACAAATCTTGGAAACTCCACTTTTAACCCACAAAACTCAAAAGAGGTTAAATTATGCGTTCAAAACTAGAGGGACAACATAGTGGACATAGTGAAGTTGACTAACTTTGGTTTAATTGTATTATTGGCAACTCATTCCCCAACATGGGAGAAAGCGGCTTGGTGGTGCAACAAAACCCCTCTTTTTGTGGGATTTCGTTGGGATTTGGAGGTCCTCGGTTCGGATCCCCATCATGACAATGCAATACTTTCAGTAACCAACGGCAATTTTTCGTCACACCCACCTTATTTTGATGGGCATGACACAATATCCGAAAAACCATGAAACATTATCTACTTGGTTTTGGACATTATAGATTCTATATCATTTTTCATCCAATTTCAAACGTGATCACTCTTATTGATGACATTGTGTAAAACGAAGGGGGACCACCACTCATTTCTTAATCAATGAGAGGATTTAGAAAGTGATGATCACGATCTTGGTCACTGCAGTAGTGTAATCAAGTCATTACTTACTCCTTGTATTTGGATGATGGCTCACCACTTGAATACATGTTGGCAAACTCCAAGCTATAGATGTTAAACATGAACTTCTGAGGAGATACAAATGAATGATCAATTATTGTCTTTTCAAATGTTTTGGCTACCACTTAATGTTCTTTTTCTTTTTCTTTTTTTTGGGTACAGTAGCCTCCCGCCTAAGTACACACCCGTTTAAGTACGCATCCCGGTAAAGTACGCATTATTTTCCCGAAAAAATAGGGTTCATATTTATTTAGTTCAACATGTCATGGATTGTCATTTGGCGCAAGTTTTGAAGATTATTGCGTTTGGCTTTCAAGGTGACAGCTCGGACCTTACTTTGAAACGATTCAAACAACTTTCTAAGATCATCAAATGTTTCCTCAGCCTCTTCTCGAACTTCGGAGCAGAGCAACTGATCCTCTATATCAACCACTTGCTTATAAAGTGACTCGAATCCATGTGGCACGACGCATGCTGTCAATCCAGATGTAAAGCATGTCTTCAAGCTCGGTGAAACGACCAACAGAGGATCGAAAAGTCTTCTCTTTAGCTTCATCAGACATTAAGGCAAATCGCTCTAGGATTTGCTCCCGCTTGTCCCACACCTTTCTAATAGCTCCTTCACTAACATCGTACTTGCGCGCTATAGCCCTTTTACTGTGAGCATATGTCTTGCTCAGCTTCGCTATGATCTCACATCGTTGGGACTCATTGAGGCGTTTCCCGTTCGGTTTCTTTGACATTGCAGCCGAATCAAGCGATTAGGAAGCCTAAACCCTAAAGTATGCACCTACCGGCTAAGTACGCACAATCCTCCCAGGTTCAAGTTGCATACTTAGGCGGGAGGCTACTGTACAAATTGAAACAAATCCAATTGCAAAGGAAAAAAATACAACAACCAATGGGAACCAACGCAACCCAAAGGGATTCAAGAAACCACCTTCCACCAAGGGCCACTTCACACACGAGCCAAGAGACGTGACCATGAAATTGTGAGAGCCCAAAAGAAAGTGTCCCAAGGCCGTCCCAACACACCTCCAACATCATGTAGTGTGGTCACGGGCACTCAAGTGTAGTGTGAAGTCATATGTGACCGGGCCCTCAGCCAAGTGCTATTTCATTGAAGTTCTATCCATGTGGGTCCTCACACATGATAAAATAAAATAAATCAACGGTTGTGAGCATTCGGAGCGCCATGGTCTCCCAGTTTTGTGTTAGGCCTACCTCCAAGAGGTGGTTTTTGAAAATAGTCCAAGTGACCATGAAACATGATCCATTCGATGCCATGTAGGAATCCATGTAGACTTTACATCCATCTTGCATTCACATGCTCCGTTGGTCCCTCAAGCGTTGTGTGAAGCGAACTTGGACCGGCTCCGCCTTCTCCACCAATGAGAGTGCTTAAAGTGTAATGGTCATGGGCTCTCAGTCTCGTGTGTGAAGTGGCCCTAAATCCTCAAGCACTCAATGCCAAACACATGCTATCCTCATGACCACAAGAAATGATCATCATTGAGAAATTTGGAATCTCCACCTTGTATGTAATAAGGCGATGCTAAGGTTATGACACGTGTTACTCACCCTAGTGGCACTTGTTGGCCAAGACTTGTGTTTAGTGTATAATTGTAGAATGCAAAAACATGCACCTAGTTAGAGTTATCCGCAAAGTCTCTCAAAGAGATACAAAACCATGGGTCCAATCCTTCATTGAGAAAACTTTTTATTAAGATCTCTTTGGCTTGTTGTGTGTCAAAGCCTATTTTAAAGTTGAGGGGGGGGGGGGGGGGGGGAGGTTGCACCTTTCATAACATGTATATGAGTATACATGAGTGCATGAAAGGGGTATTAACTTGAACTTTTATGTACTATGTATGTATATGCTACATAAATTGTAACTCGTAAATATGTACATGTATGAAGGACCTCTAGAAAATATACAACATTTGTACATGTATGGTATGGTCAATAGACTTTAAGTATTCAAAATTCAACAAAAACAAATTAGCTCCAATTAAGGTTTGGTTTGTTGGGAGGCTTTATAGAATGCATAGAAAATTTGGTAATTTGTGGGTGGAGTACAGGGATCCAATTGACTTGATGGACTGTCCATCGAACATGGAATTCGGTTATGTTGGGTATCAAAAAGGGACCACAATAAGTGGACTTACGATCTTACATACCATTTGATGATATATTTAAAAACAATAAGTGCATTAGCTTCTATGACATATATCGTAGACCTAGATGCTTATGAGATAAATATGGGGGATGAAATAGTCTTCAATGACTTTATTCAATGGATGTTAGGGTTTTAGTTTTTACAAATAATAAGGGTTCATTATTACTCATAAATTTATTTGTATACTTATGTTAATGATTATATATGAATGTAAATTTTTATGTATACATAATGACACTTTTATTTTTATCATTGAAATTGTAGTGCATTGCTTGATTTTACAAAAAAAGAAAAAGAAAAAAACTTGTATGTATATTTTTAGAGTATGTTGTGTACACATGTGATTCTCAGTTTTTAATAATAGGTATACCCCATGGGGGGAAGTCTAGGATCTAAAATAGGGTAAGTAATGGGCATGGGACCTGCCTTCCAGAATTATGAAGTGATCTACAGAAGGCTAGCTTGTGTAGACAAACTAGAAAGCCTTTATTTGATAGTTTGATACCACTCTTTGAGTATGGGAAGTTAAGCCTTAAGAAAACTTGGGTGACCTTAGGCATAAGCTCTCAAAGTCACACTTAATCCAATTCAATGGGAAGTTTTTCTTTAAAAAAATCATTTATTCACACAAAATGAAATGAACTCCCTACAAGAAACTTAGAACAACACCTCCATAGCCAAGGTAAATGGAAAAGCCAACCAACTAAGGGGAGCAATATTGAGGCTAGAAGAAACAAATAAGGAAAAAAACCAACGCTAGTTAGTACAACGTGAATTTGAACCCATTGGCCCAATCCTACTTAAGAGTCTTGATGCATGGTGGGGTTTACTGCCTACCTATTATATCGGTAGGTGGGCTATTGATTATAAATTATTATCTGTTTAGTATCATGTTACTCTCGGGGGGATCACCCCCTTGTATTTAGTGGGAACACAAGGTACTTTTATTGGAACTCAATAGGACTAGAGATGAAACTGCACAAGCAATAACACATACACAAAGGTATATGAACAAGGCTTGGAGTGAGATGGTGTCCTCCACCCCTTGTCTTGCCCTTCATAGCTCAATTTCAACTTGATTCATACAACCAATATGGGATAGCTCTTCTACCACTACGGACCAACCTTGTAGGCTTATTACAACGTCATTTCTTTTAGTATTACATTTCTATGACTACGAGCAATCTATTGCTCCACCTTCAACAAATTTTAAGGGGGGTATTATATTGGAGAAGGTAAATATTTTGGACCCTACTATTACGTAAGTTTCTAACATTCACTATTTTGAGGATCCTATGGATAGCTCAACTTGGTATTTATTCTTTTTTTACATAAACATGTAGTAGTTATAAATGATAGATTTTGTTGATGTTATGTAAAATCTAACACTTACACATAGAAGATCATAAATCACACGTCAACATATCATCACAACATGCACACAATTTAGCTTCCTAATATACACTCTCTTCATTTCAAAATATGCCCCCATGAAAATGGTGATGAAATGCTTGTATTTAAGAACACATGCAAGTGCTCCAAAATTTGTATGTTCAAAACACAATTGCATACATACACATAGCATTAGAACACATCCAAGCAACACCAAACACATCCACCGATGTGAATTTGAACCCGTTGGCCTGACTATGTTCAAGAGTCCCCTTGTTACAGTGATAGGGTTATACTTTATTGGCTCTGTCAGTAGGACAGAGACTATGCATCAACTTCTTCGTTTCAAGAGCAAATTTCCTAACCACTTTGCGTTCACACTTGAACGTTACTTGTTCTTGTTATTTTTGGTCCACTTTATTTAATGTGGATTCTCTCTCTCTTTCTCTCTCTCTAGAGAGAGAGAGAAAGTTGAATGCATTGGAAGAAATCTAGTTAACTATAGTTATTTCGGCAATTCTTGATTATTCATTTTAAAAATTTCGGGTGATAAATGAGTAGCTTCAATCCTTGACCCGCATTTGAGAAGAAGGTGCACAAAATCCAAGGAAGGTTTTGTATAGTGAATAGCCATGGATTGGCATGAGCAAAGTGGACATCTACAATTGTAGTCTTTCATAGTAAAGGACAGAGCCTCACGGTTCTACCGTTTTCTTGTTATATCATACTTACAAAACCCATGTGCTTTCATGCTCTGCATAGGCTAGATCATTCCAACCACGAAAAAGAGTGGAGCCAAAGCAAGAAACTCAACATATAGTATAATATCCAACAAGACTCCAAATCACTATAGGCTTTGTGTATATAATATTCACACACTTTTGCAAACTGGGTCATGGTGGGCATGTCAGATACAAACAAACAAACTTTTCCTAGTACAATGAGACCTTCCTGAAAGCTTCATAGGGGACGTGCGTATTCACAATGTATTTCCAATGTTGTCGTAGATTGTCCAGCAATCAAATTACATTGATTATCCTAATTAGTGAGGGAGGGCTAATATTGAGTGTGAGAAATTAGGGCCAAGAGCCATATGACTATGAAATTGTGAGAGCCCAAAAAGAAAGTGTCTAAAGGTCGTCCCAATACACCTCCAAAATCATATAGTGTGGTCACGGACCCTCAAGTGTAGTGTGAAGTCATGTATGACCGGGCCCTCAACCAAAAGCTATTTCAATGAATTCCTATTCATGCGGGTCCTCACGCATGATAAAATAGAATAAACCAACGGTTGTGAGTGTTTAAAGTGCCATGGTCTCCTGGTTTTGTGTTAGGCCTACCTCCAAGAGGTGGTTTTTGAAAATAGTCCAAGTAACCATGTAACGTTATCCATTCGATGCCATGTAGGAATCCATCTTGCGTTCACATGCTCCGCTGGTTCCTTGAGCACAATGTGAAGCGAACTTGGACTCGCTCCACCTTTTCCACTATGAGAGTGCTTGAAGTGTAATGGTCATGGGCTCTTAGCCTCGTGTGTGGAGTGGCCCTTAGTGAAGGTGATACTAAATTTCTTTACGCTACGAAATGAGTGCCACCATAAGATCTAGGAATCGTTGTTCATCTCGACAATGTTCTCTAAAAAAATATAATCATAGCAACACTACTCACAAACAATGTCAACACTATTCGCAATGTTCATGTTATTCATACCGGGATTAGTGTCTTCCGAGTATCTAAGTTTCTTCCCATAAAAGTAAGATGGCAGAAGCCAATGTTAGATGCTAAATACATAAACGGAACTCAACCATAGGAGTGAGTGATGTTATGATGACGAACAAGTGTTTGCAGAATAAAAGTTATCACTTGACAAACACCTTAGAGTAAGCACTAATTTTCTTGAAATGTATGGTAAATGAACATGTGTTCGTGAATCTAAGTATCATTCACAACAATTTCTAGCAATCACTAATCTCAAGCTTAGCAAAATTGTGGATGTTTCAAGAATTAGTACCGCATGGAATAGTTGGAATAATCGATGCACTTAAGCTTGTAGGGATCAGTGTATAATTATGATAATTTTTTTGCAAGTTTTTGACATTTGACACACAAAATCTTGCATAAAAATAAATTACATGTCGATTAACACGCACAACTTAGATTTTGACATGTAGTGTGACAGATGAAGAAAAAAAAGAACAAGTCAATCGACACTTTAAAAATTGAAATGACACGTACTACTAGACATGTTAGATTGAGGTGACCTTTAGGAAAAACATGTAGATGCCTATTGACATTCATTCATTTCTTTTGACAACGTCACGTGACACTTTGGATTTGAAGTTGAATGCCAAATGAAAATCGTCAAACATACACAGTGGTAGGGACACCACAGCAATTTGTACTAGGGGTACTCCCTGCACTTTATCTTGAGCTGACTCGAAACTCATGGAATATTTATAGATAAGTGAACTGTCTATGTAGATAAATCGGGCCATTGCAGCGATTTCGAAGATTGAGCAGGCTTGTATGTAACCATGTAAACTACACAATAATAACGATGAATCCGAACCATAAATAGTGTGGATATTGTGTGGTCCACAATGTCTATCAATCCTCATTACATAACACTGGAGATTCAAAAAACAAATGATGCTATTTTCTTCAAATCTTGTTTTTTTAGTTTACAAACAAGCGATCTATCTTGTGCTTTCTTGTTCTCTTCCTAAAGACACCAATCTTGTTTCCTTAACCCTAAGGCATTTGGCCGCAATGGCCATTCAAAGATCTATTACATATATCTTCAAGAAACACATGCATGTAGAATTTTGATGGTTACTTTCTCTATTCTTGGACATAGGAAGTGAGATTATGTTCTTTGGATTTGCACTTTCAGTGGTTTGAAACTAATACTTTCCAAGAACTAGAAGGGGGGGGGGGGAGGGGGATAAGAACATAATAAGCGGTTGAAGATTCAAGTGTAACTATGCATTGCATGTTATTTTCATCCGTGATGGTGTTTCTTGTAGGCCACACAATAGGGATGTGAAAGGTACGTCGACTATATGCATGCCCATCATATTTACCACAACTAATGTACACTAAATATTGTATTTAGTCACTTACTATTTGAAATTCTGCAATGCTATAATTGTTTATTGTACATTTATCTCATTTTTTTGTATCAACAAAGATCAGACTGGTTGTTTGGACATTATAGAACATTGTCATCTTCAATTGGTAAAAAAATTACATAAATGATAAGAAGATAAGCAATATGCAACTCTAAATAGTAAGTGACACTCGATATCATATTGAATGTAGTTGTCCGCTTTCTTTGTTCATTGAGGGGTTGATCACACTAGCCACTTATGACACCATCTGTCAGCATCTGCGACTGTAATAGTGTGAAAAGTGGTGGGCCAACATCTGTTTCTCAACATGATTCCCAACAATTTCACAGTTGGAGCTGGACGGAAAGTTTGGTGTGATTAGGGCATGAGAGACGACTTTAAACAAGTGAACACTAGGCAAACAAACAAAATTTAGTCATGTGTCTTATTTGAGTGGTTTGTAGTTGGTGGGGATCCAATATAATGAACACATGAAATACACATGTGTAATAAAGACTAAAATATGTGCTCAAAATTTGTTAAGTGATCATAACATTATTCACATCCATAACATTGTTTTGTGGAACTGATTACATTTCATAGAATAATCCCACATTCAAACTGAACATGGAAAATATTCTATGGAATATTGTCGGTCCCACATATTATCGTTATGGATCTGAATAATAGTATGATGTAAGGTCAATAGCCAACAAAGTTTATTGGGGAGGCAGTACGCTTACAACGAATGTAGCCATTAAAGGGGTGTGGAGGTTAATAAGACATCCTCGCATATGAAATGTAATACTACGAAGCCAATATTGTGGGAGCCCAAAAATCAACGGAAGTCCGGATTGGCTTCCGAACCGGATTAATACCCGGATAATATCCTGAGAATGGTATTAAAGTAGGGTTTCCTAGGGTAGGTTAGTTGTTTTAAGAAATAAGGTTCTAGGCATCCGCCTTACGCGTTAAAATGGTTAAAACAGATTCTTTAGCCGGATCGGATATTAACCAGGGAAGACCATTTAGGAACGGTCCGGTCCGGAGCGTCCGGACCATTAGACGGTTACAACTGATTCCGAACGGTTGCGGGGGAAACGGTTACGGACCCAAACCCGTTAGAAGAAGAGGGAGAGAGTACTTAAGGGAATTTTTCCTCTTCTCCGAGCCATTTGCGCGAGTGGCATTATTGAGAGAACGAGTGGTGAGTTGCTTTTTCGAGTCACCAGCAGTTGGTTTGCTGGGATTCCGTAGTGGTTAGCGGGTAGAATTCTGGAGGGGAGAATCTGGGGACTGTTGAAGGTTTGAGGTTGTGAAGCAAAATGCTGGAAGCACGAGAGGAAGATGAGACAGAGCAGGTCCCGATTCCCGTGAAACATGTATCGCCTGCCATCCCAAAAAGAGAATCCGAGTTGAAGGAGCTCATAGAGGATCCTTAGCCGGATGGGTTGCGAGGGACTACTCGCCAAGCCCTGTAATCTCCGGGCGGAGGCCACATTGCATGAATTTCTATTCGAGAGAGGCAATTAGTGGTTTCGGACGATTAGGCAGGATCTGGAAAAATGAACAGTCGAGGTATGGACTGGGGTTTACGGATTTCCGAGAGGAAAGGGCGAGGGTTGGGCTAGCCGCCGGGATAATTTTTATGTAGGAAAATTCTGAACGGACCCTGATCCGAAAGACGGATTCCATCTCGGGAATTGCCGGAACCTTAGAGAGCGAAGAGTGATAGAATTCATCCTCCCCATACTTAGTCCGGAAAAGCCTAAGCGGCTTAGTATGAGCCCCAAACCCTCACCCTTATGCGTCTTAGTCCAAGTGAGGGCCTGACACTCACATACTCCTCTCACACCTTCTCACACCAGAAATTGCCACCACGATTCAACCTCATCGATGTAATGAACCCTTTATTGCACTTACAAATCCTGGAGCATTTAGGAATGCGTCTCAGTCCTAGGTGCCCTATCATTTAGCCAACCCCTCTAACATACCACACAACTCCTAAGCTTGTCAAAAACCTACATCAATGCTTTGATTAACCAATCCTAGGTTGCTTCTAAAATCACCCTCACATGCGGTGATGGGGAGATGTCCTTATGCCCTCCACCTTCTCCTAAAACCACCCAACTCTATCCCCTAACCATATTTTAACGGACTTCTACTTCTCTGCCTCAATAATACTTTTAACCCCGGATCCCCATGGCCCTGATGTGGCCTCCGAACCCTGTATCATCCCTTCAGTCTGGCCCATAAGTCTTCGATTCTACGTTGTTTGACTGGTCCTTCGGCCCGTCATAGCCCGTCACCGTCGGCCATTTACCACATGGCCCCTTCGGCCGAGCTCACTCCCCAGTGCCGCTTCTTGAAGGCAGCAAGTGCACACTCTTAACTGCGAGGTCAGCTGCTCCTCCTTGAGATGTGGTTGCATCCCTTTCCAACCGAGGCATTCACACCGATTTGTTAGGCCCCCTTTGTCTCGCCATGTGCGACCCCTCCTTGGTCACTGACCACCTTCCGAGAGCACACAATTGATTCTTCTTCAGCATCCGCTTCGTCCCTTGTGATGCTCACATTGCATCCCTCTTCAATCTACCCTGAGTTGGGTAATCACACCACCTTCCTCACCCCCTCGGCACTTCATCCACCTGTCAATCCTTGACCTTCTGCCTTAAACCGGCATCTCAGGGTTGTTGTGCGCCCACATTAGCCTATCCAGTTTTCCTGGTTGCGGCCAATTTGTTCGATCCTCCTTCTTCCGAGTTCTCTTCCCGGATTACCACCCAGCTTGCATCTGCGCCCAGACAGGCTGCCATTGAGGATCAATCCCCTGCCTCATCCCCCTTCGAAAATCTCCGAACCCAACACCCTAGAGAGAAATCCAACAGCCCGCCTTCATCCCGTCTGCAACCCCCCTTCGCACACACACTTGTCTCGCTAATCTCACAGGCCCCTTCAGTCTCCTGATCTTTCCGCATTCTTCTGATCCTGCCTCGGGGTTTATCCTAAGAGGTTGGACCCCCCCTAATACAAACACTTGGGATCCCATTTTGAACACTAAGACCCTTGGTCAAGCCCCCTCCTTAGGCACTACCCCCTTCATCCCCTTCTAGGTTCAATAAACGTAATTACATTAAACAACTAAATCAAAGTTAACTTAATCCTAGCTCTCCTCCAGATCCCCTCCTTCGGTTTACTTTAAAGCAATCCAAGCTACTCCCCCAGTAATCTAACCTCAGTACAAACTGCTCACACAAATCCTATCCTAATGTCACAACAATAATTGAACATAATTCACTTTCACTCTTTTTTATCTTTTTAATTAGTTGAAATAATACTACTTAGGGAAATCGATGATTCCTTTTGTATTTAAAAACACATGTATGCACAAGATTGGGCTCACACTTAGCATCACTATGGCCAACACCTTGTTTGGAGCGATGTCCGGAGTCCGACCCGTCAATTGGGGTAGATTAATTCAGGAGTATGTGGAGAAATCTCTCCCCCACATTGGCCATAAACCCTCATATCTCTCCCCCTACATCCTCCATCTCTACCAGCACCACGGCTGCATCAACGAAGTGGAAGAGGATATGCTGACGATAGCAGAAGGTGAGGTGGTGTACAAGCTCGGTCCGGAAGTCGAGATTGCGGAGACCGGAACAAAGGACTCTAGCGACACCGTGGTTCCAGAACCACCTCCCGCTTCGTCCCCTCCGAAGGTCCGGAAACCAGCCTCGCCGCCACCCCGACAGGAAGTCAGACCTAGCTGGGGAGTTTCAGTCACTTCTCCTTATGATTTCTTGGTTCTAAATCTCATAAGGAAAGCAACTCCTAAGGCTGGCCAATATGGGAAATGGTTCGGACCGAATTGCGAATACCATTCCAAAGCTCGTTTTTTAAGGTGACAGGGAATAGTTGTAATTTGATCGCATCGGTATCTTCTTGGTTGGCAAGACAAACATTGTTGAATTCTTGCATGTATGTATTTGGGTCAGTCTTACCCTCGTAGGTCGGTAAGGAAAGCTTTGTTCTCCGAGGTTGTGCGGCCATGTTGGCCGAGTTGGGTGGGTTGTTTCCAACACCGGATGGATTGTTATTTGATGGTGGTGGGTTGACCTTGGTATTTAAATTATTTCCAAAGTTTTGAAATTGCTTGAGTCTTTCGTCATATTTTCTCCTTAGTTCGTCAAATTCCTCTTGACTGATAGGCCTCTTGACTTCTTGGTCCGTTTGGATTTGTGTACTTCCTCCAGAGAAGCCGGAGTCTTCGTAGCTAAATTGCTCTTCAAATTTTCTTTTCAGTTTCTCCCAATTCCTTTGGTTGAATTTTTTTTCATCGGCCGTGTTTCTTTGATGGGTTTTACCCTTGTCCCGTGCTCCACTTACTGGGTTATGCGTACTTGTGTTTTCACTTGTACCTTTTGTCCTCAAAACATAGGTACCAAGAAGGGTTCCTAGTATAAAATCATCTTCGTCCTCGCTTTCTTCTTGAGTTAAGTTGTCCTCATTTGTGTTTTTATCTCCTTGGTATATTCTATCATTACCTCTCCTTCACTTTGACTTCTATGGTGGATGGGTTCAGTGGCATGGGAACCTATTGCCGGTGGTTCAGAAACATTATTATTTTCTTATTTTCTTGTGGTTCTTTGTCTCGTACGCTTGGTGTACCTCTCTTCTCTTTCTCTCTTCTATTGTTCATGCCGTCTTACAAAATTTTCTCTAGAATGCATGCGCTCCACATGTTTCTTCTTTGCTTCCTGTTCTCTGGGGGTGGGTGATGTACTTCTCGTACTAGATGTATCCTCATGATCAACCATGTACGCTACTTAGAGTGTTTCGGGATCATGGTTTTGGCTGGCTCTCTCAGCTTTGGCGCCTCCATGCATCCGTGTTTCACTTGTTTGCCTATGAATGATCATTTGGGTGATGTTTCTCTTTGTCTTGTTTCTAGGTCATGCTTCTCTTCTGAATCATGGTTTCCCACACTACCATTCAAACCACCACATAGAGGTAAGAATATTTTTTTAACATACAAATCATATAACAAACCTTCTTGTTGTAGTGGTATCCTCGATGTCGAGTTGCTCCCAACACATAGGCGCTAATTCCTTCTCTTATGTTATTCCATGCCTTGGAAAATATTAATGTTTGCAATTCTTCAGGTAACTCATCAATGTTTCTTTCAAACTAAGACCGGTACGTAAAACCTATTTCTTTTTCCTTATATAGTTGCCATATTTTATCCTCATAAATCTTTTGTATATCCCACATTAGATCGTGGAATTTCTTGGTTCCTTCCCATTTCCTTAAAGTTGGCTCACTTGTGTCGTATTTTGGATAATCCCATGGCCACTTGCCTAAGGCCGGGACTCCTTGTTGTATTAACTTCCCTTCTTCTCCTTCTCTGTCAACCTGCACATAAAACCCTCGAAGGTTAAATTGTTCAAGTCTTCGCTGCACAACTCTTTCCACACAATTTTGTTATTGCGGTCCAAATGTTTCCGTTGACTCGCGTTCCTCATCTACATCTTGTTGAAGACTTCCACACCATATGTGGTACGTGTTCTCCATTCATTCTTGCCATCCAACTTGTCCAAGTATCTTATGTTTGTAGTTAGATATTCCAATTCAGGTAGGTGCAATGTCCATGTGGCGAAATCCCCAGCATGGTCACCAAAATGTTGAGGCCACCTTCAACCCTCGGCCTTAGACGGAGTAACCCGCTATTGACCGGTTTACATAGACATTACTCCCATCCAAATTAGCTCACCCTAAACTTTCATTCTTGTAGGTGGTTTGATACAAATTACTCCAATATTCAACATGATGTTCTAATGAATCTCTAATGAGAAGGTGCCCTAGGTTTTCAAGTTAATGTTCCCCTAAATCCTAATGTTGAGGTTAAGTGTTCTTAAAGGAAAACCACTCTGATATACAATATCTTGTAGGATTACGTAATCTCTTTCATGGTTTGAATGACTTGTTTGCCATAAGAGTGGTTCCTCAAGAGTTTCAAGGTTTTGGTATAAATTTCTAAGCATATTCTCTCACTAAGTGCGAGAGACTAAGATTACTTAGCTTCCTCATCGTTCATCAAGAACCCGTTACCAAGTAATCTTGTATTGACCCCTTAGACTCCCACAGTTGGTTGAAGCTAGATTCACATGTTCTAAGTTTAATACTTCAAGACTTTTGCCTAAGTGTTAAATCGGAGGGAACTTAATTATCCCTATCCCTTAATTCTCCAATCTAATTAAGTTTTAATGAGAAAATTTTGGTGGTATGATAATGACACTACCTCCGGTACCTTCATTGCATATTCACTCGACCCTAGGAATTCTTTATTTGAAGGGTTAGGTTAACTACCAATCTTCATTAAAAAAGGAATGTCCCAAAAGGAATCACTTGGTTGATGCTCTCATAATTTCAAGTGCTACCCTTGATGCCATTGAAATTACCTTAGGTTGATCCGAAACGGCTATGGTTAGGGGATTCAATTATCATGAGATGGATATGCCCGCTTGCTGGCCTCTCCGAAATCTTCCCCTCCCATCCATGGGCGGCTACATCCATTGTAATGATTCCATACCTTTGTTTGGAGTGGCCTTGAGGCTACGGATTGGCAACTCACTTGAGTATACTGGGGTAGTATCCTCACCACATGCCTAGGTGAGTCATTGGGGAATATACCTTAATCTTCCGTTTAATGCTTTCCATCGAAATTCCCTCCTTTGATATAAGTGAGGTCTGGGTAAATCTTTCCTTCATTCCGGAGTAATCATGCAATCCTACAACTCCTAAATCATCTTCCTTCCCAGATCCCCTCTTCGGTTCTTGATTCTTTAAAGAGGTCATTCGAAAACCCATTGTTTTACACTTTTACCTTGGTGCAATCAAGCGAGCATTTTCAATGCCAACGAATTAGTGACCAAATATACCTCGGTTAAACACACTAGCTTCGAGAAGGCTAGGAGAATCGTGACACTCATGTAGGGTCTTCGAAGCAAATGAAGTGCATTAGGGCCTACAACTTGGCCTCTTATATAGCTTTTAACATCTAGGTTTTTGCATGATTCTATAAATATCAAATGCGGCTATATTTAGCTATATGTCCATTTATAGCCTGGATTTCAAGTCTTCACTCTAATTTTATAAATCTACCCCCTTGAGATGTTTCTATTAGTTATATACCCTTTGGTGTCTTCCGGTTATATATTCATCTCATCTTCATCTCATCTATTCTATTTTGGTCACATGCCTAATTATGTGGATGTCTTTTCGATTCTCGTACCTAACCCTATTCCCACTGCATAAGGCCTATTCCCACTACCTAAGGTCTATCGGCTCTCGTGCCTACTTATACCCGGTCGGCCGGTCCTCTGGTCAGGTGCTTATTCTTCTTCTTTGTCCATGTCCCGGGCCTCTCATTCGTATGGCTTGCTCCCAGACACCTGCCTTCGTGGTCCTCCTTCTCCGGCCGCTAGCTCTCTTCCTTCGGCTGTTGGCTCTCTTCCTTCGAGCCCTTAGTTGATTTGTCTCGGTGCCTTCTTCCCGCCTTTCCTCCTGGATGTAGCTTTGTGTTGAGTCTACACATTTCTAAGATACCATGCTATAAAATTGCGAAAGGGTTTTATTGTATACATTCCCCCATCCCGCTCATAGTGGATGCAAATTTGTTGACGGATGAAAAGAATGGTTGAAGAACGTTGGATGACGGGTTAGGAAAGCAACGTGGAAGAAATTGGTTTAACTTATGGCATTGCGAGAATTTGGTGTTTTGTTGGCATCTACAAAATGTATACCTTCTAGCAAATTCGTGATGGCATTTATTTATTTATTTCTCACATGGATAAAAATGTAGTGGGATTTCCATCACTTTGCTTGGGAGTGTCCTTAATTTATGCTTTTGCAATGCATTTCATGTTGCTCTTGAGTGTGTATCCATTTTGTGTATGCATGTTTTGTATTGTGGCTTTATGAAATTGTTGTGAGGCTAAACCGCATTCCAATGAACTATTGGCTTTGCCTTTTGAGATGGTTTTGGAAATGAGCCAAAGTTTGGCCTTAGTTGGACAACCAACTAGAATTGGTCACGTGTGAAAGATAATTATAGAGCATAGCATTCTTCCAACCAATGGTAAGCTCGCCTCCCTCGACAGTAGGGGAAGATCGGCGATCAAGAAGCACGAGGCGGTGAAGAGAACCCGTGGCCAAGTTCGACACCGAGACCACAATCGGAGGAGGAGTCGGAGCGGAGGGCTGAGAGCCCAAAAAGGAGACCGTGGGTGAAAAGACAGGAGGACGGCAGAAGAACCATGAGCGATGGGACAAAGGGCCGTCACGGGGAGAGGCCACGTGGCCGAGGGAGAAGGCAGCGGCTTAAGTACGAGCCGGGAGCGGACTGGGAACGCACAAGGGTTCCGGGAACGGGCCGGGAACGCGACTACGGCTCGGGAACATGACGCGTCGGCTTGGGAACGCGCGACGGTTCCGGGAACGGGCCGGGAACGTGACAGAAGTACCGGGAACAAGCAGGGCTTAGGCCGAATAGCGGATTACTAGTAAATCCAACGGACGGTCGGATTAAGGGCCGGGATTAGGGCCAGTTAGATAGGACGGAATACTTAGGAGAATGTAAATAGGACCATTTTGAGAAATGTAAGGACACGGTCCTATTCCCGTTTATAAACACATGTCAATTAGGTAGCTAAAAGATATGAAGAGATATGTAATTAGGATTTACATGTTAGACTATTTAAATTTGAACTCTACGTATTAAAGACATTTCAATTCGGCTATTAATAGATACAGAGTTAAAATTAGCCGAACTAACATTTACAAAAATCTTAGAAAAATATAGATTTGTAAGACTATATAAAGAGGCCAACTAGAGGCCCCTAATACACTTCATTCGCTCAAGCAAATTTTACATGAGTGTCAAGAGACCTCAAGCGTGCTACCTTTCGATAAATGTGCTACCTTTCGATAAAAGTGCTACCGTTCGATAATGTGATACCTTTCCATATTGTGTTACCATTCTTGCACCGAAAGGATTGACAAATCGGACGATACATTGAAGACTTAGAAAGAAGATAAAATTCCTTCTAACTTAAGGAAAACGACTAAGGTTGGAATTTTAAAGGGCTCAAAAACTTTAGGTGAAATACCTAAGGAAGAACTTGTCGCGAGACAACATTTGTAAGAAGCCCAAGAGGGCGATCTTTTGAAGAACAATCACAAGATTTTTGTACAAGTAACACTTGAGCTTAAAAAGGATTTTAAGTTGCTATCCGACTACTTGAGCAATTGTTGGACTAAGGTGTGTTATCCATGGCATTAGGATAGGCACCGCAAGGCATTAGATTTCCACATATGCTCCCGCATGCAATCGGAACACTACCACAACATGCTACCATTCGACGGAAGAGAATTAAGGAATTCCGAGCAACTTGAGAGAGTAAAGATTTAGAAAAAGAATTAAAAACTTATGTGAGCCCGAAGTACGAATTGAGTTGAGAATCCGATAAGGACTTAGGAATTACATGTGAGATTTACCTAAGGGGATTTACTTAAAACGGACTACGAATGAATTAGGTTTTGGGATTCTCATGAAAGCTAACTTAATGGCTAGAAGTGGATGTACCACATACTTGAGTATAAAGTGGGAATTGAATTATGTGCCTCCACGTTTGGCAACCCCTCGGATTTGATTTACTGGAATTACATCACCGCCACCACATGAGGGTATGATTACTACCAATTGAGGGTCCGCCAAGTGGGCATATCAAAACATCCTCTCTCATCATACCTATCAAATCGATCCAAGGTGATAGAGGAGAAATGAGTAGGGAATTAAAGAGATAAATGAGAGGCTTAATTAAGCTCTATCCTTGAGGGATATCTTCGGGAATTTGATAGATCTTATCCGTCCCTTTTGAGAATAAGGCTACCAAGGGAGAGAGTGTACGAAGAATGTTTTCATGTCCGTGGGTTTAATACAAAGCCGGGAAATATAATTTAGTGAGGGAATATGCTTGCAAACATTTTCTTCATTGATACTTGGTTTGCGAACGACTCGCTAATCATTCAAACCATGAAGGAGTTGGAGTGAATCTACAAGATATTAGACTTAAGGAATGATTTCCCTTCACAACACTTAACCTTGACATTAGAGATGTAGGGAACATTATCTTAAGATCTAAGGTACCTATCCATTTAAGAGATTATTTAAAAGGAACTACATACTGAGAAAGATTGTAAAAGTAGTTCTCGTTGAAAGTACTTTAAGGGAACATAAACTTGATACCTCGGACACTATATCCCCAAGGACTTATGAAAGGGTCTCAATCGCCACATTCTAGATCAAAAGAAGTATTGTATACTAAATCTATATAAAGGTTTAGGAACACCAAACCTTGACATTACATTCACGGTAACATAATCTTGGAATCTTATACCAACTACTCTTAGAAAGTTTATAAGGACATTGGAGCTACATGTTACCAAATTGAGACACAGAGGAATGCAAACACCTTCACGAGACTTAGAGAAAAGGAGTTCTAATTTTGGTGGGAGTAACTTCCATGTAAACCGGTTCAGCAGCGGGTTACACCGTCTTAGGCTGGAAGGTTGAAGGTGCCCTCCACAACCAACCACTTGTTGATTATAATAAACATATGGTACATGAAAATGACTAACCATATTCTTTCAAATTAATTAAAATGTGTTACAAAATATGCACAATTAGAAAATCACTTTATTGAATGGGTCATTAATTGCTTGTGAGTAAGATAATACACCCAAAAAATTATACCGTCACCGCATGTGGTGTCTGTAAGTCATACTAAGTGTCAACCCCATGACCACATGTGGACGAATTGAAGTCGGGATGGTAATATTTGTAAACGTATTCAAAAGAAGTGTCATTAGAAATGTTACCACAATGACATAAAATATCATATGACACTAAATACAATATTTAGTCTAGTCACTTATTATGAAAGATACCACCGACCATTGAGTCACAATCATCCTTCTAACCATTCAATGGCCCCAGGTTTCTCACTAAGGTATGTGGGTGTTATTTGGTTTGCTCTCCATGTTCTTCAACTTCTAAGAAATAGATCTACATAACAAAACTTGTAATGCATCAGCAAATTAATGATGAACTCCTCTTATTTAGTTATGGTTATAATAAGTGCATGTTTGTCGATTCTTTAACTAAACACATAGGTTCAATTGTATTCACTATTGAGTGTGTAGTAGGTAATAAAACTTGAAGATGCAATGCAATCTCTTTAAAAAAATGTAGCTTTATGGTGTTTGTTCTTTGATCGTCACCGAACCACATAGGTCTCCGATTTTTTTAATTTTTTTATTAACACATGCATACCATGACCTTATGCATAGATGAACTAGAACAATTGGGTTGCGTCATCTTCATTGTCATCGATTCCTATTGCAAAGTTATAATTTTAAACTTATAGACCACATCTATACTCATAACATTATTCATATTCATAACAATGTTATGTGGGACTAACAATATTCCACGTAATATTCATGAATATTCCCACATACACAGTTATGGATCTTAATAATGTTATGCGGTTGTTATTTTTGCATGAAATATATAACATAGAAGCAATGAACATTAAAAAAAACTATTTCCACAATATTCTAAAACTTGGCGAAGTCCTCTTGAACCCATTTGCTATGCATATTGCACAAGCAAAAGTACTCCACCATTTATGGCATTTACTGGCACTTTCTATTCATAGTACAAGCATACTATAAGTTTTTACTTAGAATGTGAGTATTTACCAAAGAAAGTCGTTTATGTTTTATAATGTTAAAACAACATGAAAGGCCTTTGTTGGTAGAGGAACTAAAATCCATCGTAACCATTCATTGAACATTTGTGGCATTATGTAATTCCAAATAGCCTAGTGACACTAAATATCATAAATGGTGTAGCACAAGAGGTAGAGCAACAATTGCTATTCTAAATAAAAAGTACAATGAATCCTCTAAATATGAGAGTCGATCTCTGACTACCCCTTCTCATGAGCCATGGGGAGATGGTGGATGGGCATTTGAGTTAGATGGCAATCATTTTTGAATTCCACATGCATTTTACCCTATAATGATTGTTTTGTGTTGGTAGTCACTGTTGCTCAACCATACTAGCATACATGCTTACATTACAATCTTATGATTTTGAATCTAAGCACAGTCGAATGTTTTTTATGAACAATCCTAACTCTACATGGATGCCATCCATACAATACGATCTACCTTAAGAAGGTGTTGATGCTCATTGATGAGCTTATGAATTGGAGTGAATTATTTTAAGCAGTTTGACAAAAAAAAAGTTGCTTCATTCTTTAGAAATTAAGAATGACATTCATGTCCATTATCATTATTGTCATCTACACTACATACCAAACGAGATGTTTTCATTTTAAACCAACTTAACTTTGTGAAAAGAAAACCGTGACCTTCCATATTTGTTAACAAAGTGCATGGTGCATAGCATTCAAGAAAGTTGGATTGGTGATGTGAGGCTTTATATGACATCAAGTGGATAATGGTCAATGGTGACCTACACTTATCACGCGCTCTCTCATACTAGGGGTGTGCGTGATGATAAACACAAGAGACTAAATTCTATCGAGATGGAGTTTAGGATTGTAACAAGGGACATGTGAGCCCATTGGTCACCCATTTAAATGTACAATATGTTTGTACCTACTATGAGCGATCTATTATGCCGACCAATGATAAGTTGGCTAGATCATGGACAAGATGGTCATTCATTGGTCCACATAGGTCTCACTCTTGTAGGCACGGTTACCGATATTGGTCTAGTAGATACATGACATCCTATTGATGAGTGGTCCCTCACATAATTATCACTTTCTTTACTCATGTAACTTATTGCTCATTAAACTTGGCGTGAGTTTCACGATAAACTTGGGGGACTAAGGCCGATACCTCACGGGCGTCAGGCCGATACCTCCTGCAGGCTAGGGTTCCGGGTTTTAAATAGGTGCCAGGCTTGCACACCTGGCACGACGTCACCACACGAGGGGGCTGGCAGCCCCGGCCTTACAGAAGCTTCCCGGAAATGAGCTCGGCCTCTCTGCAGGGGTCCAGCAAAAGTGGCACTGGCTCCATGAGCCTTTCTTCCAGCAGAGTGCAGAGCTGCAGCCTCCAGCAGAGTGCAAGGTCCAGCATAGTGCATAATTGATTTCTTTCCTTCCTTAGGACCAACTCTTGGTCAAATATTTTTTAGGTTTTAAGGTCGGCTCTGAGCATGGACCGAGAGGTGCACAGGCTCGTAGTTTTGCTCGTCCTTCAATACTCATTGTTGATGATTTTGGAAACCCTATTAACGGAGCAAGAAAATTTGCTCATATTTCAGTGGTATCAACTATGTTGCGTGACAATGGCGATACAGGGTGTGCGACGAGTTCGCGCGTCGTGGCCACGAAGGTTGTGGGCTCATGATAGGGGATTGCACAGGCCCGGATTTTTTGATCAAAATTTGTTGGGTTCCTTCAACGCGAGAGAATTCAAAGCTCGAATGTGCATGGACGAGTCGACATTTGAGTATCTGTGTAGCACACTTGCACCTTGTTTGACTAGGCAAGATACGAACATGCGTCTGGCTGTCCCCGTCCAAGTGAAGGTGGCAGTGTCCATATCAAGACTAGCCACAGGTAACAGTATGCAGAGCATTGCGGACTTGTATAAAATAGGTTTTTCCACGAGTCAACTTGCAGTCTCCCAGTTCACTGCCGCCATGAAATCCGTTTTGTTGAAAAAATTTATCAGGTGGCCCTTTGTCAGTGTTATGGATAAGTTTGCGCAGGAATTTCAGGATATCCACAATATACCGTATGTTGTGGGGGCCGTTGATGGCTCTCACATACCCATCATTGCGCCCCGTCTACACGCCGCAGATTATTACAACCGGAAGGGTTTCCATTCCATACTCCTGCAGGGTGTCGTATCTAGTAAATGTCTCTTTTGGGATTTTGATATTGGGTGGGTAGGATCTATGCATGATGCGAACCTGTGGTCGAGGACGCACATTGGAACCTACTGCGAGGCGGGTAGACTATCACCGTATGTATTGGTAGGGGATGCGGCCTATCCTTGTCGTCCTTGGATGCTTGCCCCCTTCAAAGGGCATAAGGACGGTCTTACGAGGGAGGAGTACCATTGGAATTACGTGCAGAGCTCGACGCGGATGTGTGTGGAGCGAGCTTTCGGTATGCTTAAAGGTAGGTGGCGCATTCTTTTGAAAAGGATGGATGTCCACTTAAAGAATGTGCCTGACCTTGTGAGCACGTGTTTGCTACTCCACAACATATGCATAATATTCAGGGATATTTTCTGGAAAAATGAATGGTTAGAAAAGGCTATGCATGAAGTACATGACGCATTGGCAATGGGAACCGCGGCAGGTGCAACCGCTCAAGAGAGGTTGGCCGTTGCTAACCACGCATTACACACATTGGCGGGCATAGATGACAGTTCAAGAGAAACACTGGAATATCTCAAGCAAGAGTGTGCGAGGGAGTTCGAAATTGCAATGAGTACGGGTGGCAAGTCTGCAAAAGAACTTTGTGCACGAAGAAATGGAATTGCTCGTAGCCTTTGGATGGCCAAGACCAAGGCGGCCGTGGCACAAACTTTTGCATCAAATAGTGATTGATAGGACAACTACCTATAGTTTTTCTACCAACTTTTCAATTGATTTTTGCAGGCTAAGTAATAAAGCCATCTTCATTTGGTCACTTGCCTTGAAGCTATCCACAAGTTTGTTGCTACCATCTTCTATCACGTTAATGCAACGTTCTAAAAAAATGTCGTCCTTACGTTTTGGTTCGGGGGACTTGGAGGTGCTCTCCCCGCTCCGTTGCCACGTGGTGTTCGGGTCCGAAGTGGCTGTGACCGCGGGGCCATCCGGATTGACCGCACTTGCATGTGCGTGCGAAACTACATTCGCCCTGTCATACATAAATTCATCCACGAGCTGGTACCACCTGCACTTCTCCGAACGCTAAGAGCTTGACTTCGCGTTCATGGCTTTATCCTCTTTGTAATCGTTGTAAATGGCGCTCCATTTCTTTCGACATGCTTCGCTCTCTTTTGTGAAGTCAGGGCAAAGAGAGATGAGTTTGGTGTGTAGCCGGGACCAGTTGTCCACACCTAAACCAAAATCACGGGTTAGACGGACAACCAAAATATAGGGGCACACACACACCTATACCAATCGAAACAAACACCTAGCATGCGTGGGAAAAAATTTCTGTTGGTTGACAAAAATTGCCTAGGTCGAGCCCCTAAACCAACAACATTGTCGTAATGTCAAGTGGCAACAGAAATGAAATAAAATTACAAAAATGAAGCAACAAATATTGGTCAGGGACCAGGGCAGTCTGCAGACTGCATCAGTACCCAATTACAGCCTCACGAGCCTCCAGGAAAAGAAAAATAGCCGAAAAACTCACTTCAATGTAATCCAGGGGCTCGGCTACAAGGGCAGTGCTGCAGACTGCAATTCAACATAAGTAGCAGCGAGTGATCGGGGAGATTTTTTGGCATAACCGGTTGACAATCCGAGTGTTTGCAAGTCCACTGGTTACATGTCACATCCTCCGGTTTTCGTTTATTAAATTCGGGTATATTCTATAAAGTCTTCCAAAATGATACGTAAAGTTTCTGCACTCTTGAACTTCAACCGGTAATTATATTCGGCAATTTTCCTCTAAAGTGATCTGCAATTATAAATTCCTCTAAAGTGATCGGCAATTTTCCAGCAATCTTGACTTCAACCGGTTATTTCTCAAAATCAGGCGGTTCATTTGTAACCAACTGCCGGTTCTCACCGATCATCCCTAAATCCAGCAGCGAATGTTAATGAATTTATTTATTTAAAATTTCATTTACAGAAAGGACATCTAGGAGAGGAGGCTAGTATGAAAAAAAAAACAAAAAAAACACTTGGATCATGGTTTGAGCAACGGAGGGAAATGAAGCAGAAGAAGTGTCCGGTTGTTTGGTATTTATTAAGGGGCTTAGGGTTTAGGTACAAAAACAAATCAGGATCGAATTTTAAATTTGCAAACCTAACATACATTTGCCCAACACACATGATATCCACATCCAAAAAAGGTTAGAGAATAGGATACCTTGCTTGGGCGGGGCACTGAAAGTGTTCTGCATCTCTCCCCTTATGGTGATTAGCTGTATCACCCAATGGTCCTTCCAAGGGCCAATATTTTTACCAACCTCCACATCCTCTTTGCCCTCATCTAGTTCCACGACTTCCGATTTTTTCTTTACTACCTTGCACTTCTTGGTGGTCTTGGGTCGATCAGCTACGCATTCCTGTGAGCCACGTTTCTGGGCCCCCTCTGATAGATCGATGGGGGCTGTGGGAGTCCAAATTCGACGGAAAGACGGAAATACGGAAATACGGATTCCATTTCTGTATTTTCCCTGCTTATCTGAAGGTAATAGGGTCTCTTAGGTTAAAATTAATTGTACTAGGAAATAGAGTATTCTAACTCCGCCTTGTGCGATAAAACGACTTAAAATACGTACTATGACCGGTCCGTCAATTTGGATGGGCGGACCATGTAATCATGATCCGAACCATTGGTCCGGACCAAGTAACAGACGCGCCAAGATTACCCAACGGGCCGGAAGTGGCGGTTATAACGGGTTTATGACGGTTGGGGGAAGACCGTCGGAAAACCGTTATAACCGTTTTCCGTTAATCCAAACGGTAACAGGGGAGGGATATTTAAGAGTCCCTTCCTTCTCCTTCCCACTTTTTTCTGATTCACAAACGATGAAATTGTTGAGAGAACGAGTGGTGAGGTTGTTGTCATTTCGAGCCGCCAGCAGTTGGATTGCTGGGACTCATCACTTTTCAGTCACCGGCAGTTGGTTTGCCGGGACTCTGTAGCAGTTAGACGGAAGAGAGGGAATCCGGAAGAGAGGGAGAGAGTTTGCAAGCCGGAAAGTTAGAAGGGAGAGGAAAATGCCGGAAGCATGGGAAGAGGATCAGCGGGAACCCATCCCGATTCCGCTGAAAGCCCTCACCCCTGCAATTCCGAGGGAGGATAGAGAGCTGCAAGAGCTCGCGGAGGATCTCCGGGTCATGGGTTGTGCGGGATTGCTCTCTAAACCTTGGAACCTCAGAGCGGAAGATACCCTTCGTGAGTTTGAGTTCGAGAGAGGCAATCAGTGGTTAGGCACAAAGAGGAGGGATCCGGATACCTGGAACAGGGTCTACGGGTTTCCCAGCGGGATTGCCGAAGGGTGGGCCGGCCGCCGCGACGGCCTGTTCGCCAGAAAGTTTAGAGGGGACGCGGATCCAAAGGACGGATTCCACCCTGGGAACTGCCGGAATATTAGGGAGCGGAGAGTGTTAGAGTTTCTCCTGCCCATTCTCAACCCGGACAAGCCGAAGCGGATTAGCCTCACCATGGCTAATACGTTGTTTAGGGCAATGTCCGGAGTCCGACCGGTGAACTGGGGCCTGATCATCCAGGAGATAGTCGGACGGGCCCTCCCCCACATCGGCCGGAAACCCTCCTTCCTCTCCCCCTTCATTTTGCACCTCTACCAGCACTTCGACTGCATCTTGGCGGAGGAGGAGGACCTGCTAACGATAGCGGCGGATGAGGTCGCCTATAAGCTTCTTCCGGAAGCCGGAGACGTCGAGATGGAGACCTCCAGCGACCCCATTCTTCCGGAAGCACCTCCCTCGTCACCCGGAAGCCCACCGCCAACCGTCTCGAGGCCACTCTCTCCCCCTCCTCCTCACCATCATCCGGAAGCCGGACCCAACTGGGAGACCACATGGCGAAATGTGGACCTATCAGCTTGGGACTTTCCGGAAAATCCTTTCAAGCGGATGCAGGAGGGGATGGAGGACCTGCAAACCCAGTACTTCCGGCTGGAGCACATCGTTCGAGGGGCGAACCAGGCTCTGGACGACTGCGGGCCCAGAAATATTCTTCGAGAGTTGGCAAAGAGGGCGGACCGGAAGGAGCTGGAGCAGGCAGTGCTCTTCAGCCGGATCCGGGAGTTGGTGGGGCACCCGGCGGAGATCATCAACAAGGCACACCTCTACGACCGGATGATGGAGTCCGGAGAGGCCGCTTCCGCTAGGCAGATCCTTCCCATCCTCGTGAAGTACTCACGGACGATGAAGGACCTCCTGGCGGAAATCCAGAGGGTGGTTCCACCAAGCGGAACACCCCGGCGGGTACTCTATCCGGGTCCACCTGGGTCACCAACCGGAACCCTCTATGAGGTAGTTGGTGAAGTGGCCATGGTGCAGAATCCGCCGACATCTGCAGGCCCCAGCCAGCAGGGAGGCGGCTCGCAGCGGGCTAGTTCCGGGAGGGTTCCGGAACAAGTCCGTTCTCCCCAGGTGAGGAGGAAGAGTACCGGGTCGGTCCGATCCGGGAGAGGCGAGTCCCCGGTTCCGCGAAACTCGGATCGATCCCGGACTCCGGATAGGGCTAGGACGCCGATCCGGCACCAGACTTCTGATCGGGAGGCAACTCCGAGTAGGGGCAAAGCCCCTATGACCCACGCCTCGCCATTGTCTCTGCAGGACTGCCAAATGGTCAGTCCCTTTCTTCCGCCACCCTCAAGGGCGGCCTCCAACAGGGATCCGCGGACGGCTTCGATCTCGGGCGGACGGAATCCGGAGCAGGGCACCGGAAGCGATCATTCTCCGATCCGGAGCCTCCGGATGGGGGCAGTTTCCGGAACCCCAGGGACAGTCTCCGGAACACCAGGGACCGGAACACCGCGGACCGAGATAGCAGCGGATTCGGAGGACAAGGTTGCCCCGTCTCCGAACATGAGAAGGATGCTCACGCGGCTGCAGAAGGCATCGCCGGGAGGGGGCTCATCCGCCGTCAGCGGGTTAGGCAGTCACTCAAAGGAGGGATCGGCTCCGAAGAAGCACCTCTCTTCTTAGTAGAGGAGAATAACTAGTTTAGTTAGACAGAATAGAGGTAGGCAGGTAGGACTTAGGAGTTTTTGAAGATGAGTAATAAAATTTTCCCTTGGGAGTGTCAGCGGAAAACCTGGATCTTGATCCGGGAAATCCGGGAGACCGGGTGTAGTTAGGGTTTTCCTTAGCGGCGGCCGCTTGGGCCGCCGCCCTCAGTTTAGGGATTTTGAGCCTCTACTTAAGGCTGAATAAGGAGCTTGAGAAGGGTTCCTTCTCCATTGTTGTATTGTGATTACTCCTACTCTGAATAGATGCCTTTGCTTCTCACTCCTTGACTTCTCTTTATTGATGTTTGTGTGAATGATCCGGAGATTGTTAGCGGAAGAGAGAGAGAGAGCATGAGGGATAGGAGTTCCGGATAGGACATGAGAGAAGAGACCCGGATCAGATCCGGTTATTGCCTTGTAGATCCTCTCTGAGTGTAGTGGGAGGGAAACCTCACTAATCCGGTGGGTTGGGTAACGTCTAGGTGGGATAGCCGCTGGGAAGATTGGGTGAGATCCGGAAGGGATCCGGACTTACGCCAATCTGATCTTCTGAAGAGGTCCCACCGCCCTTAGACGGACCTATCCGGATGGTGGTACGGATCGCCCAGTTAGCTCAGATTGAGTAGAATCCAAGGTAGAGGTAGCCGGACAGATCCGTCGGAAGGAGAAGGGAAGGTCCGGATTAGTAAGGATTCCGGGTTGGAGGCCACCTCCGGAGTGAAGTAGGAAGAGATCCTTATTGTTCCAGATGTCCGGGTAACATCTCGGTGAGACAGTCGTGGGAGATTAGGTAAAGGTCCGGAAGGGATCCGGACTTTACTGACCTTCCAAAGAGGTAGCCTCACTGGTGGACGGGACAATCCGGAAAGTGGTACGGGTCACCCACTCATCCCGTCGAGTCAGATCTCCGGTCGGAATCCGGACTCCTTTGGTCACTATGGTCCCAAGAAACAATCCGGATCTCTCTGCGTGACCTGCCAGGACGGACCTGATCAATCCGGATTGGTTGTGAGGGAGTTTCCGGATTCTAATCTTATCAATGACGTCTTCACCGGAAGAAACCACCTATTCTAGAGAATAGGCGTAGAGGGATGAGTAAGCATTATAATTAGAACCTAGAGGTACAATCCGGAAAGGCACACTCCGAAAAAATGCTAAGAGTGTCCCCAAAAACCAAAAGTCCGGAAACTAGGGTTTCCGGAAATTTGGCTAAGGAAGAGGAAATAAGCAGGTACGGAGAGTTCTAGACCTCCTACACTTCACAGAATCCCTGGACGATACTAGGGTCATCCGGACAAAACCGGATTAGGCACTTAAAACATGCCAATCCGGATATTTTGGTGTTCGCGTGTTCCTACAGGGGCGGTAGAGCTGCCATGGGGAGGGGGCGGGAATCCAATCCCTGAGACATAAGGCATGAAGGAATGTGGGTACATAAACGGCATTCCATTTGGCACGTGTGGGAATCCTTGGAAGAATGGTGGTGGTGCCATGGCATGCCGTTGTGTGGTGAACTCAACGCTTGGCGCAGGAGGGAATCCGCTCGATGTGCCTACATGTTTGGGCGGACTCACGTCTCGCATTGTGCCCTGGGAGTCCATGCAAGGCAATCCCGGGAAAACAAAATGATAATATGATAGCACGGATACTTGCAGTGATGTGAAAAATTAGAGAATAACTCAGATATACCTGGTTGAAAGTTAAAGACTTCAGGAAAACCACCCATTGTTGAAGATGAGGCAATGACTGGGGAGATTTTTGAGCATCACCGGTTGCGAGCCTACTGTTTGCAAGTCCAACCGGTTACATGTTGACATCCTCCGGTTTCCCTCTATTAAATTGGGGTATATTCTATGAATTCCTCTAAAATGATCGGAAATTTTCCAGCCGTCCTCAACTTCAAATGGTGATTTCTCAAACTAAACCGGTTCATCTGTAAGTAACTGCCGAGGAGGAACCTACAGAATGCCCCTCGGATTTAATCAATGACAATTCTCAGCAACGTGAATGCTTTTGTTGTTGTTTAGAGTGTCAACTCTTCATTTCAAGTTCAGTATACACATGATGCAAATTTCTTTTCATCTTCATTTGCACACTGTTCTAAGAATAACAGGTCAAGATGTTGGTAACATGATCAATATCCGCCAAAAACTTCCAGGCAGCACACTGTTTTTAGGGCTTTTATGTTGAGATGTCTAGGCATAATTAGTTGAGATCCCAGTGTATTCAAGTCCAACAGGTTACATCTTGTTGACATCTTTTGGTTTTTCTTCAAAAAAATTAGGTATACTCTCCAAATTCCTTTCAGATGATTGGTAATTTTTCTGAAGTTGTCAACTTCAACCGGTCATCTCTCAAACTCAATTGGTTCATCTGTGTTTCAAGCAGTTGATTCTCCCCCCGTTTATTGATCCTTCTCTCCAAAAATCTTGTGGGAACTTTTTAGAGAAAACTTCAAAACTTCAAAAATGTTGGTCTTGAAGTCAGTGATATCCTGAATTAAAGCAGGAATGCTGCATCTGACAATGTCCCTTTCAGACTGAGCTGGAGTGCTTACATGAATTGAAGTGTTGAAAGATACATTGAATGTTCACAGGTGAGTGTCCTAATTTCCAAAGTTGGCACACATTCCTCTTGGTGGCAGTGTTCGGGGAGATTTTTGGGCATAAGCGGTTGAAATCCTAGTATTTACAAGTCCAACCTGTTACATGTTCACATCCTCAGGTTTTCCTTTGTTCACATCCTCATGTGGCGGTGGATTTTTTAGCCACCTCGATCCCGGAGTTAACACAAGACAAAGAAGGAAAACATTAAAAAAAAAAAAACGCTCAAGCGTCGCCTTCTTGCTCTTCGTCGTGGTCATCCTGCTCATCGTCGAAGAGCAGGATGACCACGACGAATAGCAGGATGGCGACCACGACGACCACGACAATGAGCAGGAGGATAACCACGACGAAGAGCAGGAGGATGGCGATGGCGACAGGAGCCAGGAGCGACGCGAGGGCGGAGGGAGGCGAGTCGGGGCAGGTGGGCCTCATGCCGAGGTGGCACCGGCTGCCTGCACTACCAGGTGGTTTCCCCTGGTAGGCGGGCAGTGCCGGCGGTACCTGCCACGCGGGACTGCCAGGCTGGTGCCGCTCGGCAGTGTGGTTGCTAGGCCCCGAGAGCGACGAATGGGCAGGCCCAGGTCAAGCTGCCTGCCCCTGGTATGGTTGCGCCCTAAGCTTAGCGGCCGGTTTCGCTAGTGAGGTGGCATCGGGGATAATGTGTGGGCCCCACAAGTGGCTATTTTTCACTCCTATTGGTCGGTTTAGTGTAAAAACTTGGGGGGCATGACGTGTGAGATCACATTCTCCGTGGGTTGTGGTAACCCCGCATTAATAGTTAAGACTATTTGACCTGCAAGTCAAACCCATTGCACTAATCTTAAGAAGTGATATTTTCTATTGGTCCATACATAAGTTAGCGCATCTATCACAAGATAGGCAATAAGTCATAGCATGTACCAAGGGGATTCTTGAACAAGCCACATAGGCCAATGGATTCCAGATCACGTTAGCAATATTATTATTATTTTCTTTTTCATTTTTCATTTTTCATTTTTCTATACAACCCATCTCCAATTACTCTAAAAAAATTAAATGTATGAGGCAAATGAGTTATTTTTGGATGTCTTATTATGTTTCATTGCAATTAATGTGGACCATGGCATTTCTACATTTTGTTTTTGTTTTTTTTTTACCAAGAGTTGAATCTTTGACTCCGGAGGCGACAAATACATGTTGGTTGCACTAAATATATGATGTACTGTGGCATTAAAACATGGGGGATGGGGGTTGATTCCTTGGGGAGGGTTGTACATCATGGCAATTGATGGGCATCATTGTAGGGGGGGCATTTTGATGGCCCGGACTAAATAAATGGATCATTCAATTACCTAATTATATTTTGTTGTGTTTAGGGTCCATTTAATTACTTACAACTTGGGAAGGTAGATAATTTTTAGCCCTTACTTTATTATGATAAACTAAAGTAGATTGGAAGAATGGAATCCAGAGACTAAAGACAAGTAAATTACTCAATTCTAGTGCAAGACTAAGTTATTAAGGAATGACAACATAAAACATTGAGTTTCAAATGGCAATTGCTTTTGTGTCAACGACCAAAAATCCTGAGCTTCAATATCTTAGGTTTCAAAAAATGTTGCCATTACACATTCAACGGCACAAACAACACACAAATGCTTCATTATCAACATGAAGATGATTTATCTTACACAATATTTTATATCTAAAAAACCAAATTGGATGTTTTATGGAGGACCTTATGTTAGTTCTAGTCCAATATGGCATATTATCTCCATTATATAGTATCTCTATAAGATTTAGGATTTTTGGTATAAATAATAAAGTACACCATATCTTAGGTTGCACCAATCCAACTAAAATTTTCTAAGTCACCCTCCATGCATTCAAATTGGTGTTCTATGATACTAAAGTGGTCTTTTGTAACTTGTCATATAGCATCCCAAATGTCATATGACGCCCTCTCTAGTTGCCATCCACTAATCCCAAGCTCATTAGTGTGTATTGATGATGCATAATGTGGGCTGCACAAAATTAAATGTTAAGAGTACTCTCTCTCTCCCCTTGTCAAAGCCACGAGCTCACATGTGAACCCATAGAATGTTTACTAAGCACGACAACAATACTTAATCTTTAATTGTCCCCCCCCCCCTTCTTCTGACTAGCAATTGCAGAGTTGAATGTGATACGTGGGCTAGATAAAACCAACCTACCCAAAAAATAAAAAAATAAAAAAAAGAATCCATTCAATTTGAAATGTAGATTTGCAGTGAGATACGTGCCATGTCATTGTTGGTTCAAGAAGCTAGGGAATGGATAATCAGATAGATATAAGGTAGAAATACCATAAGCGGTTAACCACCCTCTAGCCATGCACTAGATCGCCGTCATAATGGTGAAGTGTCATTTCTAAAACGGATCATGGCTCGGCGGCAACTTCAATGCTTGGACACTTAGTGTAGCCAATGAGAGTCAAGTGTTAATGTACTCATGAGGTAACCGATTTAGGCGATGTTTTGTATGGAAATGCGGATTACCGTGTTGGGTGTAGGAAGAATCTACTGAACGAGTAGGGGGTTTGATAACTTTTCACTTTGAAAATTTGTAGCATTTTTTGTACGAGACAGAAAAATATAAAACAACTTGCATTCTTCATGAATCCTTCTCGCCTATCTTGGAAAATTATCTCATGATTGTCAGACCATATCTTCAATGCAAATCACCTTATTTTCACGGGTTATGGTATTTCTACCTTAAATGCCAACTCCCAAAGGAACAAGTGTGAACGAGGAGCTTCTTCATTGGCAGACAACTTGAGATTCTCAAGTTGCCAAAGCTCGTGTGGCACTTGAGATAGATAATTGGGCATTGTGTTCGATAGCATGCAGATAGAGGCACATTTTGTTTCCACTTGTTTTGAATGTAACAACAACACACTTTATGGAATCCAGTGTGGATAAATAAGAGAAAGAAGCTAGCATGTGAGTTTCATTCAAACATTAGCCATATCTTAAGTCAACTCCTGATGAGAAATAAAGCACCCATTGAATGCTGAGACTTATTCACACTAATACTGAAGCTACAGCCTAGCATGTATCCATCCTCTATGGATTTAACAGAAGAAAAATTGAGAGACTTTTACATTTTATTGGCTCTGTCTGTAGGACAGAGACTATGCATCAACTTCTTCGTTTCAAGAGCAAATTTCCTAACCACTTTGTGTTCACACTTGGACGTTTCTTGTTCTTGTTATTTTTGGTATATATATACAAGTGCTCCCTAAAATGCATAATATACCAAACATATATATACACAAGTGCTCCCTAAAATGCATTGAAAGAAATCTAGTTAACTATGGTTATTTCAGCAGTTCTTGATTATTTATTTTTAAAAATTCGGGTGATAAATGAGTAGCTTCAATCCTTGACCCGTATTTGAAAAGAAGGTGCACAAAATCCAAGAGAGGTTTGGTATAGTGAATAGCCATGGACTGGCATGAGCAAAGTAATCAACTACAATTGTAGTCTTTCATAGCAAAGGCAGAGCCTCACGGTTCTACCGTTTTCTTGTTTATAAAGAAAAAACATGAAAGATTGATGCTTCACATTATAATGATATTGACTTCAATGAACCTAATATACTAGGACTTGGTTGGGATGCATGATGTACCTAAATTAAAATATTTGATGTCGGATTATGCAAGAAAGAAAAACTAATCATATCTTGTTGTATTTAGCATGTGAGCAGATGGTGATTGGAGTCGTATAACTTCAAAGAAAGAATTGGGTCAGACAACCCAATAAAGAATGATGCACAAGGGCTAGACAACTCATGAAGCAATTGTGCAGGGGAGGTAGACAACTCCTAATCAAAGATTTTTGTGTTGGAGTCAGACAACTCCAACTGAGAGTTAGACACCTCTTTTTGGAAGATCTTTGTGTTGGAGTTAGACAAATCCAACTAGAAGATATGTTTTGGAGTTAGACAACTACTAGCATGTGGATGCAATTCATTGGAGCTAGACAACTCTCAATGAATAAATATAGTTGGAATTAGACAATTCCAACTAGAAGAATGGATGAATGCATCAAGTTGGAATTAGATGGTTTTAACTAGAAGAACAGGTGAATGCATCAAGTTGCGATTGGATAATTCCAAATAAAGTAATAGATGAATGCATCAAGGTGGAATTAGATAGTTCCAACTGGTGAATTGTGACTAAGTCAAGAGATAGAAGATATATGGTAGAACAAAAAACAATTCTATAAATAAGGTGTGTTTACTATATGAAAAATAGAAAGTAAAAGTAGTGTTTTGGCATACAAAAGAGCTTGGAGGAGGAGAGAGGATCTTTTTGTCTTTCCTATGGTCGGGGGGTTTGAGCTCATAGCAATCACAATATTATGATCAAGTTATAATTTTTTTTATAATGTGCAAAGTTTGAAAGCTCTCAACATTGGTGTCTCATGTGCATTCATGCTCGTGCTATTCTTGCGTAGAAGAGGAACGTGACAAGATGAAATTGTGACTGATGGTGGCGTACTTAGGGTGGGTTGGGTTTCAAGGGCCACATGGTGAAATGCACAAGAAAATTCCCATGAGTCTTCAAACAATCTTCTACAATTTAACAATACATGAGCCCTACATACATTATATTCTACATAAGCTTAGAGTGTGCCCACCAAGCTAGGCAAATTGTTCTCCGTACCATCAATTATTTGAGCTTTACATAATAAAGCAACATCCATAACATTGTTGAGCTACATGGTGGTATTCCATTCTACATTTAGCAAATGACATGGGCCTCCACTATCTTACCCTCATGGGAAGAAACTTAGAAAACAAGAAGAAACTAATGCCGGTATGAGTAGTAGGAATATTGTGAATAGTGTCGGTATTTCCAATGATAGTGTTGCTATGAATAGTGTTTTTATGGAATAATACTAGCATGAACAATGTTTCTTGCAAATATTCTAAGGATGAACATTAATTCCCACGCATAGTGCATGAACTTAAGTAACTCCATCCATTTTTTCAAATGTAGCATGAATGTATGAATAGTAGTAGAATATTCCACTATATTCCGGACCTTTGTGGAATATAATTGACATATTCCAAGGTCATGGAACCAACCTACAGTAATCTCCCGCTTAAGTACGCACTTTGAACCTAAGCCGTTGGTGCGCACTTAGTTGGTAGGTGCATACTTTACTCATATTGCTTTCTAGACCCTTTGATTCGATTAATCGCAACGGGAAATGGATGAAACATGAGGAAACCCGCTCGACCGAAGCCCAACAATGTGAAATCATTGCAAAGTTGAGCAAATTGAACGTGCCAAGCAAGCGAGCACTGGGGCAGGAGTATGAAGGCATTGAAGGCACCATCTGGAAAGTTTGGGACAATCGGGAGAACCATTGCAACGAAATCCAACTTATCGAGACATTTGTTGAATCTAAAAGTGCTACCGACTTCAAAGGCTTTGAAGCTCTACACAACAATGTCCTCAACATTGACGACCAATTCCTTTGCTCTAATGTTCAAATGGAAGCTGAACAAATGTATGATGAACTGTGACGATCAATTGAGACGTTTCAATGAAACATTAACAAACTAACATTGAATTTCAATTGTAAAAAATTCATGCATTCGTGGCAAATGACTATGCATGACATGTTCAAACAATAAAATATGAACCGTGTTTTTTATCAAAAAAAATTGCCCACTTAATCAGGATACGTATTTAAGCGGGAGATTACTATACATGGTTGAATAATGTTATGTGGTTGCATCACCATGTATAGGCAATTTTGCTTGTTACCTACTTCTTGTTCTAAGGAGGGCCTCTCTTTGGAGGCATTGGTCTAATATATATGATAACATCACCCGGTCAAGACCTCCAAAAGAGAATCCCCCCATAATAATCAACATTTAATGAACATTTGTTTGAATATGATTGGACAGATGAGCATGCCATCACACCTTCAACCATTGACAATAACAAAACTATTTGAAAGGACTCGTGGGCACACTCTTTCGTGCATTTAAGGGGCGGTTTACACTATGGACCATGAAGTCGTCCCACGGCCGTCTAAGCGATGTGATTGGACGTTGAAGTTGTCCTGGGACGACTTGGGTTTACACCAGGAAAAAATGGCAGAGTGACCACGGAGGTTGAGGTCCACAAAATATTATTTTTTAAGCCTACTCTATCCACTGCCATGGTCCAACGGGTTTTCCGTTGGGACAAGCAAAAGAGGTGGTCCGGGAAAAAGAGCAAGGGCCCATGTCAGAAAAATGCCGTTTTAAGCCTTTTTGGTGCATGGTCATTCTTCATGGTCCACATTCGGTTTACACCTAGTGAAGGGCCCATGAACCATGAAAACTAATATTTTGGTAACTCGGACCATGGAAGTCGTCCCATGAAGTCGTCCCACGCAAAATAGGCCTCTTACGTGGGACGACTTCATGGTCCATAGTGTAAACCGCCCCTAAGTGTAACAACAAAACAACCTTGAACTCAAAATCTTAGTTGCAGTAGGTACGGATGGATATACTTAACTTAGACCATATCCACATGTCATGAAGCATTCATATTTTATTGGGGACTATTATATGAAAATTTAGGAATCCAAATTCTTTTGATTTCAAATTGAATTGGCATTTCATGTAGTTTCAAACACCCTATCAATATTTACAATGTTCTTATTACGTGTTTCTACACAATCCTAATTGTTAAAAAAAAGAGTAACAAATGTTTTATTTCACAATCCAAGAGTAATCCATTTAGTATGCACCAAACATTGTTTGGATTCAACACAAAAGGCACAGTCAATTGGTTCTTCAATTGGTTTTTTACAAGTTATGCAAGCACGCACAAAATCTTAGGGGCACTTTATATTAGGGCCCATTTCTAGGGCCCATTTCCAAACCCTAGGCATCAACCAATCATAGTGCTTAGATTGCCCAAATGGGCCCAAGGGCTTTATATTGAGAGTCGGCTCACTTCTCCTAAAGCTTGCGTGGCGGGTGACATGGCGGCGTTTTGGAGGGAAAGAACTGGGCCAAAGCCAAAAAATTGGGTCGAGGGTTTATGGAGACCCACTTCGCACCTACAACCCACTTCACCCAACTTCCGTCATTCTCCGCTTCGCAGGCCCTAGTCCCTAGGCCCATTTGGAAGGCCCACTTTAAAGTAGAATTTCCAATTTGGGCCCTACAAGTGGGCCTATGGACTTTAGGGGCACTCTATATTAGGGCCCATTTGGAGTTGAGCCCACTTGGACTTGAAGTGGGCCTTGACTTTAGCCCTACTTTACAAAGTGGGCCATTGAGTGGGCCTTGCAATATAAAGTCCATAGGCCCACTTGTAGGGCCCAAATTGGAAATTCTACTTTAAAGTGGGCCTTCCAAATGGGCCTAGGGACTTTATATTGTAAGGCCCAATCCACGGCCCACTTTGTCTTAAATGAATTATGCCCTTGCTTGAACTAAAGTCATAAAGTCATAAATGACTATATGATGGAAGTTGGATGAAGTGGGCCGTAGATGCGAAGTGGGTCTCCATAAACCCTCGACCCATTTTTTTGCCTTTGGCCCACTTTTTTCCCTCCAAAACGTTGCCATGTCACCCGCCATGCAAGCTTTAGGAGAAGTGGGCCGACTCTCAATATAAAGCCCTTGGGCCCATATTAGAGCCCATTTGGGCAATCTAAGCACTCTCATTGGTTGATGCCTAGGGTTTGGAAATGGGCCCTAATATAAAGTGGCCCTTATATTGCAAGGCCCACTCAACGGCCCACTTTGTAAAGTAGGGCTAAAGTTAAGGCCCACTTTAAGTCCAAGTGGGCTCAACTCCAAATGGGCCCTAATATAAAGTGCCCCTTACTTCCTATCTTACATACACATAATAAAGAATATAAAGCAAGTTACTAAAGCATATCTTTCATAATCACATATTTAATAATGTAGTACCCTTAAATGGAATCAAATGCCAAACATACATGATGTAGTTTTGTATTTCTAATGTGCCCATAAACTTATACTAGACCATCACACAATTAAGCTAGAACAATTACGAAGATTACAATTGCATCCACATATAGAGATGTTTATTTTCAAAGCTAATTCAAACTCATAGCAAGAACTTCCTCTTTTCAAAATCCTTGCTTCTCTTTCACTTGTAAGACTCGGGTGTGTGGGAATTGATTTGAATCCCAAACAAGACACACCATAAAGCAAATCAATTGAAACAACAACCATTGTGATATAGTATCATGTAGCTTCTATCAACTGTTCCATTCTAATAATATAAGTGACACTACTTCACATGAGTTTGTCAAGCTAAATATGCTATGTTGGAGATAACATATATAATATAAATTATGATGAAATTTGGCATATTCCGGCCCCACCCAACATACATACACAACTAAATAATATTATGAAGCAATAAAGTACACCAATTTCGATATTTAGTGCCACAAAGTTATGGGGTGCTACAAATTTTTATTGGGATTATAATTTTCTACCAAGCAAGGTTATTTGTGTTTTATTCATAATGTCCAACAAACATATTCAATTTATGTTAGTAAGAATTGAACTACAAGGTAAGAAGTTGTCAGATTGTGTAATTCTAAATAGTAAGTAACACTAAATACAATAAACGGTGTGTTGGTTTATGTATTCCACGAGTGAATCAAGCCTATATGTGTAGACTTACTTAGCCCTATGGTTGAGATATGTTTCTACATCTAGCATCCTACATGGGCCTCCACCATCTTACCTTAATAGGAGGAAATTAACTAATGGGATGAACCTGACGTTGATATGGATAGTGCTAGTACTTTTAATGAACAATTTTGTTATGAATAGTGTTAGGAAGTATAATGCCGGTACTTTCAATGAAATGATGCTTCTATGAAGAGTGTTTCTTTTGTGAATGGTGTTGGGATGAACAATGCTTCCTAGATCTTTTGGTTGCACTAATCTCATAGCATAAAGAAGTTTCGTATCACCTTCACTAACTTCCCAAACACACTATTAGCCATCCTTTACTGACTGGGATAATCCATGTACTTTGAGGCAATTTATGTAATCTCTAACTTCGAGGTTGGTTCAAGCAATCGGTTACATTTTGAAAAGATATATGAGTACAACACCGTACCTTACTCTTCAATCAAAAGGAATTGATGAGTATGCTATTGATATTCACTCCAACACACAAAAACACTCAATGGTTATTAGGAAGTTAACCTAGTATAAAAACAAAAGCATTAACAAATAAATGTAGAAGCAACAATAACACACCAATGTATATGTTTCAAGTGTGAAGAGCATGTCTCACTTGCACTCATAAGATCAACCATCTTTGCAATGAGGTCAATTTTTGTATGCGAGGTGAATATTAGCGAAGGCCAATTGTCATCCATATCACCCACTTATTGACACACTTCAACTGCATTGAAACATCACAACTATCATCTCTTGTAGATCACATAAGTTTTTAAACATGTTCATTTGTCATTGTGAGCTCCCCCCCCCCCCCCCCCTTGCACCCCTTTGGATACAATCCTCCTTGTTGGGTAATCCTAATAGCTCCCACACACTCAACTTGTATCTACTAAGCCACCACTATAACAAACTATGCATTTTACTCCAACAAGACGGGAGTAAAATGAAGTTTACATGCAAGTGTACAAGGATTCAACATGTTTAGATCATCTTTGTATCTTTAACCATGGATTTTAAACCTAATAGGATTGGAGTAACTTATCTTCCATGTCCAAGGTTTATTTTCACGCGATTTTATTTTCACTTATTTATTTTATTTTATAACATTTGGGGCAATCGCTCGGTAGATCATACATCTGCTATCAATGGTAGTTTTGTATCTTTAAGTCAAAGGGTCTTAGAAGCTAGGGTAATCCATGTTTTATGAACATTCCTTATTTGACTATTTTGATTATATTTTATATTATAAGCCACTCTAACTTTCAGCCCACGCTAACTTTCAACCCACATTAACGGATGTGAAAATTGTAGTTGGGAGCAATTTCATATGTCTTACATCATACATAAGTCAAGAAATATGTTAAGAAACTATTTGCAAAGCTTTACAAAAACTAAAAAATATTTGGTCACGGATCGTGAGGAATTAATAGTCAATTCCTTATAGAGAGGTGGAAATCATCCCCTCTATACATGAGTTGCATATTTGAAGGGTTGAAAGAATTCTAAAAACAAATATCACCCCTAAATTAGTGACAGTCAATAGGTGTGAATGACAACTTTGTGAAATTCGACCTTGAGATTGATGGCGTGAGGTTACGTAATGAAAGGTGCATTGTAATGACAATGTGTAGGGGTACTCAACCTATCACAGTGAATTATATCTTGACACATTTGATTACTTAAGGTCTGTTGGTGCTATACAATTCATTTTTCACGTTCTCCACTTTAAGTCCAACTATATGCATGCAACTAAACTTGTGTTGCATTAGCATACCTCCAATGAAACATCAATAAAACCCGGATTAAAAAACGGACCTCTCATGATTTTGTTATTGTCATCAGAAGTGCACGTTTGTTGATACCTCAACTAATTTTTACATAGACTTTTCCAATTACGTTTGCTGTAAAGTGTGGAGTAGTTAATAAAACGCAAAGACTAGTCTAACCTCTTTTAAAGATATGTCACTATTTTGTTACGGTTTTTTGTTTTTGATCCTCACCAAACCACCAATCAAACATAGAGATCCAATTAAGAAAAGTAACCAAATAAAACCCACATACCTTATGTGTAGCATTCAAGATTGAAGCCCTCGTATGAGTCCCATTTCGAAGGGCTCTCGAATTTGAGTGCTTCAGTTGAAGGGATGGTTCAAATCCAAGATGTCAATCTAAGAATATAGAAATGGAATACAAAACTCATATTAAACTTGTGTATGAACTATTTTCACTACAATGTGAAGAATTAAGAATCAATGCCCTGTGCTTGTTGATTCTTGTGGCGGGCAGATCACATCGAGGACTTTAAGTGACGTCTTCATTTTCAATTTGAAGGGTTGTTTCGAGAGTGGTATAATATTTTGAAGAGCCAAAGCGCCTTTGAAGGGCATCGAAGACTTCAATCTTGAACACTGGTTACGTGTGATGGCATTTGACATGCTGTTTGTTTGTGTGAAATAAGTTCATCACTCATCATTCCACAACAAGCAGCTGAACCTGAGCATCCTCCCTCTGCGCTAACTTAGCTGGTGCACTGTCTGTGCCCTGCCTCTCTTTTTGTGGCAGTACGGACACCCAAAAGTTCCCATGCAGGCCAACTAAGCAAGCTACTTCCTGGCCCACACTCCCCGCCAGCTTCAACTTTTGTCATCGCAGCTCTAAAGAACATGAACATGGGAGAGAGAGAGAGAGAGAGAGAGAGAGAGAGAGAGAGAGAGAGAGAGAGAGAGAGAGAGAGAGAGAGAGAGAGACTTCACTTTATTTATAGCCTCCCTCGATTCGTCAGCCATTCAGTGAGGTGTTTCAACCATGGCAACAATTTCTCCTTCATACTAGGGCCACATCAAAAAGCCCAGCCCTACGTATTCTCCGGAAATACATGGCTGGGATTTCATATGGTTGGAGCTACTAGTTGCAGGCTACCCGCCTGCTTCCAGCCACTCCAGTAGCTCCAGCCATCTGAAATCCCAACCCTGTATTTCCGGAGAATACGTAGGGCTGGGCTTTTTGGTGACTGGAGCTGTTGAGTATTTCGGTGTGGCCCTGGTATCATTAATAGGCCCCCCACACCTGCTGGTGGGAGGGCCAGTCGCAGGCTCCCACCAGTAGGGTGCTCCTTTTCAAGTGAATTTCGGCAGCGGCAGCGACTGGTCGCAACCGTCGCGTCGCTCGCCCGTTTGTTGTTAGTTTCTACCTAGCACACAACTTATTTTTTTGGATTATTAGGTGCTCGTGAACTATGATTGGGGAGAACCGACAGTTAGTTACAAATGAACCGGATGATTTTGAGAAATAATTGGTGGAAGTTCAAGACTGCAGGAAAATTACCGATCATGTTAGAGGAATTTATAGAATATACCCCAACTTAATAAAGGAAAACCGGAGGATGTCAACGTGTAACCGGTTGGACTTGCAAACACTAGGATCTTAACCGGTTATGCCCAAAAATCTCCCCGATCACTGGTCCAAGGATTTTTTTTGAGGGCATAGTTAGATGGTTGACATCCTGGTGTTTCCAAGACCGACCGATAACATGCCGACATCTGTCGGGTTTTCTTTGTTAAATCGAGGAATACTTGATAGAAACAAATAAAATTGAGGAATATGTTTCTTTGTGAGTAAGAATTATTGCATTGCGCAATTCCAAATAAGTGACACTAAACACCATAAATGGTGTAGTTCATTGAATCCAATTCTCATAAAAGCCCAACCTAACTAGGTAGTGCGGTTGCACCTCAAGATTATTGCCAACCTTGAGGTGTGCATAACTTACTTGGGTGCAAAAATGTCCCAAGTTGAATACCTTGATTCTAAAAACTACATGAGTGATTTGAATATTAGCACAAACTTTACGACTAATGAACAAACAATTGATTGACAAATGGTAATGTATTTGCCAATCAAGAAGAGAGGCCAAACACTAAGTGAGAACTATGCAATCAAATTGACTGTCACAAATCCCATGAAAAATGTCATCATGTAACCAATTGGCCTTGGAAACACTAGGATTTCCACCGATTATATCTACAAATCTTCCCAGACATTGGTTCATTGAAACCAATTCTCACGAAAGCTCAACCTCAAAACGTAACTTCCTAGTTGCATACTATTGCAAGGCTCCACCCCTAAATTCATTTTTTTTGAGGATGTCCTATAGATTCCTCTTAAAAGACCAGTAATTTTCCTGAAGTCTTGAACTTCAGCCGGTTATTTCTCAAGGCATCTGTAACTAGCCATTGGTTCTCCTAGTTCATTGCTCTTAACATCAACAAATGTGAGACAAATATCAGGTATTGGGGAGGCAGGCTTAAGGTCGCGGGTGACATCACAAAGAAAATAATAATGAGTTCTTGCCTAACTATAGGTTCACTTAGTTTCCATGGGTAGAAGAAGGCCAAGGGATTTGTGGAAATAAAATAGAACACGCCCACACATACTGGTGGCAGCGAACGGTGTTCGCCCGTTCACTGCCGCCCACCACCAGTATCTGTGGGGGGCCTATAAGTTACCACATATTGGAAGCTTCGGCATGCACTGATGCGGATGCATCAATGGATAATGCACATGCTGCAGTTGCTTACACAAATTGTAGTGTAGGAAGATCAGCAGATATACCTCCACCACCACCTACTAACTCTTAAGAGCATCGCCATCCATCCCAGACCGAACTGAAAATCGGATGTAGAATAGTTTAGTTTAATCTGGAATTGCCCCACCCACCTGCAAAACGGATGAACTGAACTACTCTACATCCGATTTTCCAGTGAATGTCCTGCAAGACTTAGTTGTTTTGCAGTGGACAAGCTGCCCTGAGCTGCAGCGATGGGAGAATAAGACAAGCGAATCGATTTACCTGGAGGAAAAAAATGGGGACATTGGTTTTGCCCTAACATAAAGACGAAGGGATGTTTCAGTTCAGTTTAGTGTAGTTTACATATGAAATGGTTGAGTTTGAGAAGTAACCTACTAAAGCTCCTCATGTGTCAAAAATTTACCTTGAAGAAAATTACCCTGTAGAAAATTACCTTGAAAATGCAGCGATGGCTAGGGCACCTGAACAATTTGCCACCTGAATTGAACTAAAAACTGATGAATAGCATCAGAGCATCAGTTCAGAGCGCCATCATGGGTGGTGATGCCCTAAGTGTATGTGGGGGTAGAATGTCAAAAATGGGTCGCATGGTCTCCGCCAACATTATAACAATTGTGAATGATTTTGGTAAGTATTTCAATATCCAAATATATAGATGGTGAACATACCTCTTGTTGTATGCCCAAAACAAAATCTGCACTAATGCGGAAAATGAAGAATGCATTGATGCAGACAATGGAGAATGCACATGTTGCACTTGCTTCCACAAATTGCAGTGTAGGAAGACCAGTAGATACACCTCTACCACCACCTACTAACTCTTAAGCGCATGTGGGGGTAGATTGTAAAAAAATGGATGCCATGGTCTATGCTAACATTGTAACAATTGTGAATGATTTTGGTAAGTATTTCCATATGCCCATAACAAAATCGTGTTCAATCTACATGATTGTGGTTTTTTTTGTTTTTTTTGTTTTTTTCCCTCCCCCCATTATTTTGGAGTTGCCTAGTATTCAAGTTGTGAACGTTATGGCTGCAACTATTACCTTATTGCTTAGAATTTTGAATCTTTTGGGTTTAGAGTGTGGGCATCACTGCGAGCTCAGAGTGCCCTCCACTTTGGAATGTGGTGACAAACTCACCAAACTAGAGTTGCGGCTCTATCAACGCTCACACAACCTCCGTTAGCTCCCAATTTCAACTTTTGCTCACTTGGCAACCGAAAGCCACACCTACTCCGAGATCCCTAAGGCTGTAGCCTCATGAGCTCGTGGGCACACCCAGGGGGGGAAATGCCATACTTGATTTGGCCTTGTGTAGTGCCTAGGAGGGTTGATAGGACATCATAAGAATTCCTCACTCCTTTGCCAATACGGCCATATGGTAGTTTTAATTTTTAATTTTTAATTTTTTAAATGATGAATTTTTAATTCCCATTTGAAGATTGATGCCCAAATATGCTTTCAACTCTAGCACCTCTAATGGCCTCCACAACTTAAACCTCTTGTACAATCTTTCTCCTCACCATTCCACTAGCATGTCAATTGGTTTTCATAGGAATTGACTTTAGCTTCTTGTGTCTCCAAAACAAACCAAAGGTGTGGTTGAAGGAGTCAATCTAGAATGTTCCTTTGTGGGACCACTCTTGAAGCTTTAAATAGAGAAGGAGGAGGATCATAACTATTTCCATTGCCCTCCCATGTAAGGTCCCCATACATGTTCCCTTCGATGTTCCTCCTTCTATTGTTGAGTGTAAACCTTATATGCACTAATCTTCTACTCTACAATCACCCCCCTCCCCCCCCCCCCCCCCAACTCATAACCCCTTTCTACTTTCTCATCATTTGGAGCATCATCCTCTACACCTAATGACGTTTCTTCCTCATCACAATCCATGTCGTCACTAGAATAATGCCTATTATCCAAACCCATGGATACATCTTCATTGCAACACACCCCTCTAATCAATCTCATTTGGCAAGTGCACTTCATTTGTGAAACATCATTCACTTCAAGCAAATGAACCCACATGCACCGAATGGAAGAGTTCTCTACATGTCATCTCCAAAACGCACTCAAACCATTTTTAGTTTATTACACACATCAATCCGACATTCCAATGCTACCCCGCACCAACTCCTCTCCCTCGTTTCTTGAATACTCATCATAAAACAAAGTATTGGGGGAATGACCTTTAATTGATGCTCGAATGGGCCATGGGATTGTGATCCTTGAGGTAGTGGTTGTTTGAACATGGCCATGCATGCCATAGCCGAGGTTGTTTGTGGCATCTCTAGCCTCTACAAGTACCTTGCTTGTGGAGCTCCACAATTAAACCTCGCCACACCCCAAGACTTGGCTCTACTAGTGTGAAGAGCACCTCATGTGCGAACAAATTCAAGAGCCTTGCCAAAAATTGAGTCGAGATTCTAACATCCGCATTGAACAACCATGAATCCTCTCTCTTGCATGGGTATGCACATCATTTGAGGGTGATTGTGATTGCACATGAGTGGCCATCTTGAACATGATTAAAGCTTGTTTGTGAATTATGGCTTTAGACATGGCATTTTTGCACCATTGATCGTTGGCGCATTAATGTGCAAGCAAGAGAATTATGTGGATTGCAAAAAGTATATAGATGTCAATTTCAATTTTGATTGTTGTTGATCATAGTTAAGTCTTTTATAATCACATTTCTACATTTAGTCTTCAAGAGCCTTTTTTGATTCTCCGAGTTTGTGATCATGCATGTGCAAAATTCATAGTCTTAGCAATTTGGCTTTGGAGCTTAGAAGACATAGGAGGTTGAATGCGAGGCTCCGAGGATTTGACATATGCCGCCCATGTGGCCTTGATGACACTGCAATTTATACCTTTTAGAAGGCCCCTATGACACAACATGCTTACTATTTGTTGCCCCCCCCCCTTGATGGTATTATAAGTTTTGGGGTTGCCTTTCACTACAAGTATCACGTCACGCGGCCACTCAAATTTACTTAGCATTTGAAGTGGGTAGACACCATGGCCATTGGGATGATCTACACGACACTGGAGTGGGTTGGACCCAGTCGCAATGGACCGTCCAAGTTCCCAAAAAAAATCGGAGCACACAATAAAAAAGTTAAGTTATTTGTCCAAGAAACATGATAATGTACTTATGGCACATAAGTTTCTTCCAAATTTGTATACTTTGTTGAACATGGTCTTCCCTGGAAATTCCTTAAACTTCCCAAGAATTTCTAAGAATGCAAGTCTATCTTCTCGTCGTATATGGAAATTTGACAAACTGTACATCAATACTATACAGATATTGAACTTTGTTACTATGGACATTACTTAAAAAATGACACTGCCTTTGCAAGTATATACTGCAAGGATCATGGTTCGACGCCATTACTGTTTTGCCAGTATGACATACATTTTAGATATCCAAATCGGTGAGCGGTGTAGGATTCAACAGTAGTCACATGACTTCTGATAAAGCCAATTCAGTGGCAATCCAAACATGAGTGCATAAGATGAGATTAAGTCCATGCACATGTACGCGAATTCAATGATCTTAAAACCAAGATATCGCAAAATTGCTCCTCAGAGGAGTTCCTTCCATTTCACTGGATTCAAGTACATGAACTTCATTGCCTTATATCATGGCACAAGTACAAAATGTCTCCTATTTGTCTCAAAATGTTCAACGCCCTCTTCCTAACATAACTCTCTTGCTTTTACACCTTGATGAAAACGTCTAATTCCTAATCTAAGAAGTCTATGCCGTATGGGGAGCATGTGGCATCAAATATCGGATTGGCCAGTATACTTTCCAGCCCAAACTGTCTGCAAGTGTCTCCGCCGATGCATACCTCCCAACGGTGTCTGGGTGCAGCAACGGTGCACTTGGATGCGCAACATACGTAATGGTCACCACTTGAGCACCAAAAGGGACGCTCGATGCGTGTTGGGAGTTCGAGCGGCCATGGATGCCTGCCCTCCCGGATCCAACCACAGCGCTGCCAAAATCGGGATGTACCAAATCAACCAACGACCCATACGCCATAGGCACCTGCACAACCACCCAACGATCTCAAAGTGAGGGACCCTGTCATTGTGACATTTTCATGTCCGTGCTACCATCTACATCTTTGCATAGACACTCACCGGCATCACAGTGTGGGCAGCGACGCCTCGTGTTCCAACCCGCTTCTTTGGTGCAGGGGTTCCTGCTCCACCAGGTCCGCGAAGAAACCGTCGCCAAGCTTCGTCACCCTTCTGCAACAGTGGCAGGATAACAACATTACACAACTTCACATATGCCCTTGTAATGAACACCGTCTCTACATGTATTCGATAGTTAAGTAAGGCAACATACCTCTTGTGTTTGTCCGACATTGCCATGATGAAATGACATCTTGCCTCCTCCTGACACCGAGGAAGGTCGATCTGCAGGTACATGGAACAGATCCGAGGCTTTCATCCGTTTAGGATTACCCTGGACTTTCACGATAGGAGATTCTGCCTCCCGCTGGGCCTGGGTCCCCAAACACACGACATCTCTGTCATTGGCGACCACATCAAAATCCTCACCAGGTTCCATGCTACAAGTCATGCCTTGTAGGTCCCCACAATGCGACCCTGGCGCTCGAGTGTCCACACCTTGCGATTTAAACAACTGCACACCCATCCTGGCTTTCAACTTGCCCTTGTTTAAAACTTCCAGACTAGATGGACGTGGTGTTTGGCTGCCACTTGGACCCCCTGGACTTGAAAAAAGCTTCTCCAGTCTCGTGGGAGTTATTTTTCGCAACGCGGGAATTCGCGCCATTGCACACTCAGCCAGGAAAGAAGTCTTTGGGGGTGTGTGCTCCACAGTGGCCCCAACATTGTTGGCATTCTTTAGCTCTAGAGCGGACATTCGTTCTTCCAGATCAATAATCTTATTCCGGATCTTTGTATTCTCGTCAACAAGTTCTTGTCTCCAAAAGGAGAACAACCCTTGCGGGGTGCAGTTCAAGCATGATTTGTCACATGTCATCGGCTCCTGCACGCACATTTATGGTGTAAGATGGATCTTACCACACACATCGTAATTTGAAAATGTAACACATACCCAACAGTCAATGAAGATACTCACAACATACTCCTTCCGTCTAGGATCCCAAGGTTGTCCCGTTGTTGTGTCGATGTCAGGGAGTTCCGAGTCAGGGACAACATTTTGTGAGGGTTCCTTGTCGCCAGAATCCTCCTTCTCTTTGTTTTTTTCGATATCCTCTCCCTGCATCATGCGTCAATCAAGTTTATCACATCAATGTCTATAATGAAAGTGCAAATAAATCTTTACTGTGCACTCGGTGTTCAGAGAGCATGGACTTGGAATATTACCAGCTCATGCATGCGTGACATGTTTGACACTGTTCCATTGCTAGAAACAGATTGCACACACGACCGCGCATATGACATCCGCGCTGAAACCTCCATGCCCTCGGTCGACTTCCAAAACCGGACACATGATTTCCATACATGGTCGGGACAAGACCTTGGCTTTGACCCGTCCTTGTAACCACTTCGTCTCCAAGTTTGGCACCATTTTGACCATGTCTCTACTATATGGGTTTGCAGGTATTTCCTCACAACTCCAGCTTGAAGGGGGAATGGCTCATACCTAAAGGCCTTGTTCGCTATCCTATTTTCGATCGCCTCTATTATTTTCTGGCTATGCAATCCAAACTCACGTTGACTATAATCCAGGTACGAGTAAGCATAAGATCTAATAGCTGCATGCCATTTTTGTCGTAACTCAATAACAAGCCCGGATGCGTTTGTTTTCAACGTCACTACAAGCGGAACTCCACATGCCACACTGTCCCGAACTTGCCGATGGTAATTGGCGTTAGCCCTTCGATTCTCCGCGCGGCGTTGTGATGCAGGGCGACATAATTCGATAGCATGGGTGTCAACTAGGAGGTCATCGGACTGTACATGCGGAGATGAAACCCGGCCGTCTACCTCATCCCTAGGTGCAGCATCCGACAAACTTCGACGAGTGTGTGTACTCTTCGCAGGATTGCTTCGACCTGGAGATCTACTTGCGCAATAAGCCAAAGCGTGCAAAGGTGACTTCTTAGAGCCCCCATAACCGGCACTCTTTGTGGTCGGACGTTGAGAGGGATGTACCAACTTTGCATACACCCCCTGCACATACGGAGAAACATCAAGACCATGTGGCAACGTTCCAAATAATTTTTTGCTACATCACCAAAGTTAATACATGAAAAATTGTTGGAATACTTACTGTGCGTTTTTTGGGCACATTGGCATCAGTCTGTGGGCGGCTAGCAGCTGTTGTGGTCGTCGTTGCCACAGCGCGCCTTTGTAACCGGCTACGCGTAGGTGATGGTGGCAGACGCCCCCGACTAGGTGTTGGCGAAACATGTGGACTATCAGGTGAGTGCACTGGGGACTCCGAAGTTGTGTTGTCGTCCAAGTCAGGGTTGTATTCGTCGTTGTCGTCGAAGCACTCTCTGGCATCATCGTAATGTTCTTCAACATACAGTTGTGGGGCCATCTGTGCTAATCTGGCACTTCGCCTACGCGGCACTTGGCTTCTGGAAGGCAGGCTGGGAACTCTAATCTCGGACTCTCCAACTGCAGGCTCCTAACACACGATTCGGCTGGCACTGCAACGCACAACTCATGCATGCATTTTTCCCATGTAATCTCATGTTCGCGGTAGTAGGGATGGGAGTTACTTGCATGATTTGGACATACACATTATTAACCGGCGCATTATTAACCTAAGCATTATTAACCTAAGTTGAATGGATGCATTAAGGGCTGGTAATTACATGGACTAACTAGTATGAGATAACATGGATGCATTGAGGGCTCGTAATTACATGGATTAACTAGTATGGCATCACATGGATGCATTGAGGGCTGGTAATTACATGGACTAACATCCGCCTCCCTCTAGATGAGCACAATTGAAGGCACAAACTCCTAGGATGTAACTTCTCATAATGACACTTCCAACTTTAACCAGGTGGATGTTTCTGTCGTAAGACACGTGCACGTCCACTAGGCAAACCCTAAACCCAAGCCCGTGCCATGTAGGATGAGATCGTGGGTTCGTGCCCACATGTCACTCTAACTGGACATCAGAGGTGGACGTTCGGAGGATTGTATTGGACTAGCAGAGTGCCTTCCAGCGTTAGGGTTTGCAACGTAGCATGTTACGAAGGCCAATGTTGCATACCTGAGGATACCGAGGGAGGCGAGAACTCGTTGGTTTTCAGCTATGCGCCGATTCCTAGCCTCCTCGTACTCATTTGGAGTACATGTGCATTGCTCCTCCGCCATGGTTGTTATGCAAGCAGCTCAGACGATGTGGGCAGTCCCTGTGGCGAAGGGTTTGCAGAGGGTGACCTTCAAAGTGTGTTCAACATATATGGGTGAGCATATTCACTACATATCATGATTGCGGGCCTCGTTTGACGTCCTGTACGGGTGCCCGTAAGGAGACGTCCAAATGGCAAGGAGGATGAGATTAAGTGACCCTAATCGGGTGGCGGCACGTGACAGCAAGTTGTGGACCCGCGAGGAGAGTTGCGCTACACGGAGCAATGTGCGTCAGGTGCATTGCCCTTGCACGTTGTGTTGTGGCGCCACATTGCTCGACCGCAACACAGTTGCCCAGCACCTCCGAAGATTTAAACGCCACCCCCGCATGCGTGGGCTTCGGAATGTGAGTATGTATACCGTGTCCTCAATGCGATGATTTTCATCCATTTACATTCCAATGAGTTTACATTCTGATTCTCATGCACTTCAAATATGCAGTGCCCACCTGAAGACTCTTGAGATGAAGAATGGGGGTTAGCAGAGCAGAGATTTCGTGATGGTCTTCAAGAATTCATCGGTGATGCTCCCATCACCGAGGATCGCCCACTGGATGCAGGACTCCGGTTCGAGAATGTAATCGGAGACATGTTTGGCCAGGTGGACGCTAGGATGCAAGATAACGAGGACACACCCACAGAGGAAGATGAAGAATGTGCAGAGGTGCGTGATGCAGATACCTGGGATTATGCTGCATTTGAAGGTGCGGATGATCCAAGGGACCGTTTGCAAGAGGATCTAGAGGAGCAACTGAGAGTTCCCCTATTTCATGAGGGTCGTGCAAGTCGTTTGGGTGCAACTGTTGCCTTGTTGAATGCCTTCAAGACACACAAAGCCCCTGTTGTGCTAATAGACGAGGTATTCAAGTTGTTGAGCCAATGGATATTGCCGAGTCCAAATTCCCTTCCTGAGAACGAGAAAGCAGCAACTAGGTTTCTCCGGAAAATGGGGTTAACATACGATTTGATACATGCATGCCCTCGTTCATGTTGCCTATTTAGAGGGGATTTGGTGCACAAAGAGCATTGCCCCCATTGCGGGAGTCCCAGGTTCACTAGAGGTAACATCCCGGCCAAAGTACTCCGACATTTTCCTTTGATCCCGAGGTTGAGGCGAATGTTTGGGATCCAAAAGATCTCGGAATTGTTGGTATGGCATCACCACAATAAATCCACAGACGGACTCATGCGTGGGCCTGCGGATTCTCCGCAATGGGCGTTTATTGACAATAAATATCCTGAATTTGCAGCTGATCCAAGGCGATTGCGGTTCATCCTCTCAGCCGATGGCGTGAATCCTTTCGGGAACAAAAATTGTTCCTGGTCTACGTGGCCAGTTATTGCAACCATTGCCAATTTGCCACCTTGGCTGATGACAAAGAATTTCTTCCTCTTACTATGTTTGTTAATACCTGGTAGGGAACAACCTACCGGGGAGCAGTTCGATATCTTCTTGCAGCCTCTATTGGAGGAGCTCAAAACTCTATGGGTTGTAGGAGTTGATATGAGGGATGCAACAGCTTTCATGGGTCAACCTGTATTCAAGTGCTTCGGAGTCCTCTTGTTCACAACACACGATTTGCCAGGTTATGGTATAGTAGCAGGCTTGGCCACAAAGGGGTACATGGGTTGTGTCCATTGTGGACCTCAAACTGTTGCACGTTATTCGCGCAGCCTGCGAAAGGTTGTGTATAATTCTGAATACCGGAGATGGTTAAATGCCGAGCACGAATTTCGAAGTGACGACCAATTGTTTGGTGGCAATCCAGAATTGCGCCCACCACTTGTCCCTTCAACGGCAATGCAGTTAATTGAGTGGGGGAAGATAAGGAAGTCATTCATACTTGCAGGTGGCCAACCAAAACGAAATGATCCATGTCGTCATAATGGAGTAAAACGAACTCCAAGCCTATACGAGCTTCCATACTTCAAGGTCATTTTTATAAATTCCCATGCGGATTTCTCCCAACTTTGCCGTTTTTATACTGTAGACCATGTGCTTTTATGATTATAAGTTGTGAATGTTAAGGTTGTATAGTGCATGTGGCAGGAACTCCCTATGAGGCACACATTAGACATCATGCACGTAGAAAAAAATGTTTGTGACAACTTGTTGAGGACAATAGTTGGGGAGAAAGACAGCCCAGCAGTTCGTCATGACATGAAGGAGATTAATATCCACCCGGAACTATGGATGAGGCAGGTCCGCACCAGAACTGGGCGCCTAAAGTGGGTAAAACCTCACGCCCCCTATGTCTTGAGCAAGGCCGAGTTGCAAGTATTTATGGACACGATTTCCAAGTTAAAGGTCCCCACGGGGTATTCAAGTACGTTCAAGAAGCACGTTGTGAGTGGGAATTTTGGGAGCTTGAAGTCACATGACTTCCATATCTTGTTGCAGACAGTGATCCCACTAGCTGTGCGTGGATTGTTGCATCCAGCAGTGCGTGCGGCAATTATGAGATTGGGTACAGTGTTAAGGTATTTGACTGCAAAGGTAGTGAACCCAGAAAATATACAGTGGCTAAGGGAGTTCACAATAGAAACCCTATGCATAATGGAGGTGTGGTTGCCTCCCGCATTCTGGGATATAATGTCACATGTTTTAGTACATCTTGTGGATGAATTGCAGTGGTGTGGACCAGTGGCTTGTAGGTGGATGTACCCGCTGGAGAGGTACATGGCTGTTTTGAAAGGCTTTGTGCACAATAGGGCGCAACCAGAGGGCAGCATGGCTGCAGGGTACTCATGCCAGGAAGCATTGGGTTTTGTCACTAGTCACATGAGGGATTTTAGTCATCACACCACACGCGTATGGGATGATGAGGAAGAGTCATTCATGACATCTGAAGAGCTTGAAGGAATCGGAACTCGAAAGATACTCACACCTATGGAGATGAAGCTTGCACACAATTTTGTGATCACAAACAGTGTTGACACAGCCGAATACCTTGGGTAAGGGTGTGTGGAAGCCCCCATTTCAGTATGAAGTGGATATCTGTTTGTTGAGAGCATGTTGAAATATTTCTATGCCGATTAACCTTGTGAATCATTTGGACTCTTATATCCATTTCATTCTAGTGGGGTTGGATTTGTGGTTAGGCGGTACAATGAAATGTGACGTAGGCACGCCGAAGACCAGAGAGCACTTAGGAGGAGAAGAGGGGGACGTGGCTTCCCTCGGAATACTGAGTTCACATGAAGGCGAGCAGTACCAGACTTCGCAGAATGGTTGTCTGACGTTGTGAAGGAAGACATCAGAAATGGAGTGGATGTGGCAGACCATGTCATGGCCATAGGATTCCCTCCAAGCAGTGAGGCTTACACTTATAGAGCCCTTAGAGCATATGGAAACCACTTCCGCATTTGCGATGTGGATGGAGGTTGTAGGCACATGACGTTTGATTGCGGAGTTGCAAACTTGTTATGGCAAGGTTCGCGGAGCAGTGTGCGTGACAAGAACATTGTGGATGGCCAGCTGAGTTATGTGGGAACACTCACAAAAATATTGCAGTTAAGTTACAAGGACATACACATCTTGTTGTTGAAGGCACGGTGGGTGCAACCCAATAGTGTTGGCCGCGAGACACTGAGGCATGACGAATATGGGTACTTAATGGCCAATTTTGAACGATTGCAGCCGGTAAATCATGAGCCTTATGTCTTTCCCGCAACAGTGAAACAGGTGTTTTTCAGTGATGATGCAACTCATAGAGGTTGGAAAATTGTTCTTGCCAAAGAAGCGCGAGGAGTGAGGTGCATGGCAGATGAAGAGGAACCACAGTTGGGTCCAAGTGCTTTTGCGGCAGGAGTCCAAGCAGAATCTCACATTAACATACAATATACGTACACACAAGCTATGGCTAATGGCATTGTGGTACCAGATGAACTTGTTCCCACATTCCACGGAGGAGGCCTAGATCCTGGTCCTTCTACAGCTACACATGCTCATGGGTGGGCGGAAGAATCAAGTGACGAATCAGACAGTGCCTCTGACCATTCATGCAATGGAGAGGACTTAAGTAGGGATTTAGATTTTGTAGATCCCGTGAGGCTATAGGAATGTTTGTGTAATTTCTGTCCCAATTGGGCATGATAATTGATATGAGATTTTCAGTGCACTTCAATTTGGGCAACGCAACCACTGTGATGAGTATTCTTTCATGATGTGTCTTTGTTGTGTTCCATGTTACAAGTATGCACCAGTTAATGTATGAAACCAACTTCTTGTCTTGGTGTATCCCAAAATGTGCATGGTCGAAATAGTTCTACCGACATTTTAAGTTTGTCACTACGAGCTAAGCTTCTGGTGGTAGAAGTTGGGAACTCATGATTTTGGAGTTTTGCTTCCTTATTATGGTTCATCCCAGGTGGTCATTGCAAACTTATGGGTTCTCCTCAGAGACCATGACCCGTGTGTCAGTGATTTGTAGAACATAATAACAAACTTGACAATATTCTGTGAACAATGTGGAGATTTTCGGGGTGGTGACTAAATTATAGGAAAGCTTGGTGACTCTCCACACAATTTTTGTAAGTAATGTACTTTTAACCAAGTAAGACTGTGAAATCCAGTGAAATACTAGTCCCCAGTGGTTGAGGGCAGTGGTCGTGCGACGTAAATCTGGTAGTGTTTCCATTGAGTTCATGAGATTGGGCAGGTTGAGGAATGTCCACTAGCACATTCTCAGTGGTTGAGAAGTAGCCATTACATAAAAACATGCACAATGTCACACTTATAAGTGGCCATAAATACTCCAATGTATGGAGTGAGGGTAGCCAAAGGTAGGTAACTGGCAAGGTTATCACATCATTTAAAAATAAAAATAAAATTTGGTTGGTACTTAGAGCTAGGATCGAACCCAAATTAGCTAGCGACCATTTTTGGATGCATATCCTTTTACGGGCTAAGCAATGACAATTGCATGTGCCAACCATTGTGGTGAAGGAAAATAATATTTCACTAATGTTGGCAAAGTTTTAGACCAAATTTGTCACAACTTGTCAATTGACACACTCCTATGTGGGGTTACAATTATGAGCCAGGGGGAGGGGGTTCAACTTTCAAGGGGGTTTGTTTTTCTTGTTGTTAAACATGTATGTTGGAGTGTGGTTGTCATTTTGTTTGTCCATGTTGAATGTTGCATAAACTTTATATCTTTCAATTCCATACAAACAAGCAAAAAATTAAAAAATTAAAAGTATTCAAGGGAAATAAGAATAACAAAAATGTGTCAATTTGTTTCCCGTCATTGAGTGTGTTCCACTGACTTGGTAAGCAAGTGGAACTATGCCCTAAAACTCATCAATTGATAAAAATGGTATAAAAATTGATAAAAATTGACCCACTCTAACTTATCCATGGTATCTTCAAATGGATAAAAATGAAACTCGCTTCCATGTGGACGGGCGGGGTCAAAATTTTGTCATCTATTGGGTTTGTTGATTTGATTGACACATGGACTTGATTGATCCGTTCCAACTTCTTATCTATGTTGAAACCAACTTGAAACTTCCATGTATTGTTGGAGGGGTCAACACTTTCTCATCTAGTGTATTTCGCTAACTTGACCGACACACGGAGATGCGCTCTTAAACTTATCAACCGACCCACTCTAGCTTATCCTCAACATAAGCCACTTGAAACTTCCATGTAAATGGAGGGGTTCAAATTTTGTCATCTCATAGGTTATGCCGACTTGAGTGTGCACACGTGAAATGTGGCCTAAAACTTGTTAATGGACCCATTGATTACTTATCCATGTCATCCATGGTTGGAAATGAAACCCACTTCGAGGTGGATGGAGGGGTGAATTCTTTTCATCTAATGGGTTTTGTGAAATTGACAAACACATGGAAATGTGTCCTCAAACTTGTTGCCCACTCTAACTCAATCCATGTTGAAACTCACACTAAACATTCCATGTAGATGGATGGCCAAGGGGTCAATTTTTTGTCCTCTAGTAAGTTCCGCCAACTTGAACAACACATGGGAAATGTGCCCTAAAACTCATTAATCGACCGACTCTAACTTATCTATGTTGTATCTAGACAAACACAAAACCCCCCCTTCCAGGTGGATAGAGGGGTGAGAATTTTGTCATCTACCAAGTAGATTCTACCAACTTGACAAGCACATGTAAATGTGCATTGGAACTTATTATTTGACCCACTATAATTAATCCACACTATCTCTTATCTCTAAATGGAAATGAAACCCACTTCCAAGTGGATCATGGAGGGGTCTAGATTTTGTCATCTAGCAAGTTCAGCCGATTTGACCGGCACACAAAAATGTGCACTGAAAACACATTGATCAATCCACTCTAATTCATCCACACCACCTATCTCTACTTAGATAAAAAAAAATGAAACCCACTTCCATGTGCCATCTAGCAAGCTCATGGAGCGGTCGAGATTTTATCACCTAACAAGTTCCGATGACTCAACTGGCCCACGGAGATGTGCCCCAAGGGCCATTTCACACACGAGCCAAGAGCCGAGACCATGAAATTGTGAGAGCCCCAAAGACTTAGTGTCCAAAGGCCGTCCCAAGACACTTCCAAAATCATGTAGTGTTATCACGGGCCCTCAAGTGTAGTGCGAAGCCGTGTGTGATCGGGCCCTCAACCAAATTATAATTCAACGAATTTTAATTAATGTGGGTCCTCACACATGTGAGTGTTCGGAGTGTCATGGTCTCCCGATTCAATGTTAGATGTACCTCCAAGAGGTGGTTTTTGAAAGTAGTCCAAGTGACCACGAAACATGATCTAATTCATGCCATGTAGGAATACATGCAGACTTTACATCCATCTTGCAGTCACTTACTTATTACTCCATTGGTCCCTCAACCGTAAGTGTGAAGCGAACTTGGACCGGGCTCCGCCTTTTCCACCAATGATAGTGCTTGAAGTGAAACGGTCACGGGCCCTCACTCTTGTGTGTGAAGTGGCCATGAGGGCGGAGTTGGTCCAAGTACGCTTCACACTCTGCTCGAGGGACCAATGGAGTAATAAGTAAGTGAAATGCAAGATGGATGTAAAGTTTACATGGATTCCTACGTGGCATGATTTGGATCATGTTTTGTGGTCACTTGGACTACTTTCAAAAATCACCTCTTGGAGGTACATCTAACATAGAACCGGGAGACCATGGCACTCCAAACACTCACAACCATGGATTTATTCTATTTTATAATACGTGAGGACCCGCATGAATAAAAATTCAATGAAATAGCATTTGGTTGAGGACCTGGTCACACATGGCTTCACACTACACTTGAGGGTCCATGACCACACTACATGATTTTAGAAGTGTCATGGGACGGCCTTTGGACACTTTCTTTTAAGCTCTCACAATTTCATGGTCATGGCTCTTGGCTTGTGAGTGAACTGGCCCTAACAACTTACAATCCGTGGCTTTAAGAGATGAAACAAAATTTCCCATAGTAGGAAAAATGACCATCTTCCACCTGTAAGATACCAATTTTGCACACTCAAAGGTAAAACAAAACAAATCCATGCCACAGGAGAGTTATTCCTATAGAGGAAGGTTCTAAAAGAGAGTCATATATACGTTGTTGTTATTAACGGAGGCATTTGTCTTATGCTGCATCACATAATACCGTGATCAGCACCAGATCAACGGGCTCGGCTTCATGCTAGTATTTAGATACGGGCGTTCATTTTTCTTTTCTTTTCTTACGTTGTTGTTGTTGTTTTTTTTTTTTTTTTTTCTTGTGTTTTTTTTTGTTGGCTCTGTCTATAGGACAGAGACTATGCATCAACTTTTTCGTTTCAAGACACGGGTAGATCACTCCATTGTCAAGTTGAACACCACGTGCGGCCAAAAAAAATCTTCTTTTGGTAAGTTGCACCACCAAAATGGGTCAAAATTTTTTCAAAATTTTTTCATGAGTAGATATACACAGTACCTATGACATAGTTAAAAGTGGTAACTAAATTTGATGATTTGTTTTTTTCATAAAACATACCATTTCTAACTAGAATGACACAAAATTGAACTAAAACAATTACTAAAAAAAAAAGATGACTAAAATTTTCAAAAAAGTATACAAAAGATACTATCAATGGTTATGTATATGTAGAAAAAATATAATGAATTTTAAAATTATATATGGCATGTAATATAGGGGTAGCAAACTTTGTCTGCACGTGGCGTCAACTTGACAATGAAGTGACCTCCCCGTGTTTCAAGAGCAAATTTCCTAACCACTTTGTGTTCACACTTGGACGTTACTTGTTCTTGTTATTTTGGTCCACTTTATGTAATGTGGATGTTAACTATAGTTTATATATATATATAGACAAGTGCTCCCTAAAATGAATTGAAAGAAATCTAGTTAACTATAGTTAATTTGGCAGTTCTTGATTATTTATTTTAAAAATTTCGGGTGATAAATGAGTAGCTTTAATCCTTGACCTATATTTGAGAAGAAGGTGCATAAAATCCAAGAAAGGTTTGGTATAGTGAATAGCCATGGATTGGCGTGAGCAAAGTAATCAGCTACAATTGTAGTCTTTCATAGCAAAGGACAGAGCCTCAAGGTTCTACCGTTTTCTTGTTTTTAACGTGTAAGAATTCGATATCCGTAAACTCAAGGAGCCACTTTACCTTTGCCAACCACACGGTCACGGGCCCTCAGTCCCGTGTGTGAAGTGGCCCTGATGACTGAAGCTCACACATTGACCCAGTCTAGCTTCTTATCCATGCTGCCCCCCACCTATCTTCCGGATAAGACAAATCCCACTCCCACCATCCATGTGGAGGGGGGCGGGAAGCTTGTCATCTAGTGCATTTCGCCGACTTCGCCGGGCGCACTGGCGGAAGTGCGCCCTAATAAAGCCCCATTGAACGAATGACCCCCCCCCCGGGTAGGTTTATCCGCTGCCGCCTAAATCCGCTGCCAGCGCTGGGATGGTCGCCCCAGTGACTTCTCCCGCCTCGCCTCGCCTCGCCTCGCCTCGGTTGCCGGGCTCGCCCTCGACCGTGGCCCGCGCTCGCATCGCATCGCATCGCAAGCAGCCAGCTGGGTGCTCGCGGATTTCGTCGCCCTCCGTCCCTCGGATTCCCCGCCTGCATCCACGGCCCCCCTTTCCGCCTTGCCATCTCCACACAAACCCGCGGAGGAGTGACGCGGCCGGCCAATCTACTTACGCAGCCATCCAAGTTCCATATCGACGACATCGCCACGCACCGCACCACCCACAGCTCCTCACGGATCTCCTCAGGTCCCTCCTCTCCCGCTTGTTAGCCTCCTTCCTAACTACTCGTCACATGTAGCCTTCAATCCAAGTCAGACTAGTCCGAACGTACCCATCGATGATCGTATCTCGCCTTGTACTAAATTCACTTACGGCCCGCAACATCAACAACAGCAGCCACAGTTACATCGTATTAGAGCGGAGGGAGCGTTCCGGACTCTGCTAATCCCGAGCGAGCGTCCTTACAGACGGTGAGTGGTCCTCTCCGAGAGAGAGAGAGAGATTGGGGGGGGGGTTGTGCAAAGGGTAGCGACTTTCTAGTGATCTTGTTGAGCAACGCCAGATGCGCGCTGGTGGGTGATAAGTAGAGTTGGCCAAGTCGACTGGGGGAAAGGCATCCCTTCCGAATCTGCGAACTTGGATAAGAATATCGTTCTTGTAGTGTCCAAGGATTAAGTTCTTCTTGCGATCTTAAGCAAGGCCGGCCAGACGGGTGGTGTAGTAGGTAGAGTTCCAGGTGATCGGCGACGTGACGACTGGGTCATTCCGACGAGTCTGGTGACATAGTGAGAGCGTTCTTCCAGTGAGCAAGGCAGCAACATTCCAGCGAGCTTCAACAAGGCCAGACGGCTTGCGGGTAAGAGGTAGTGAGCAAGGAGCGAATCTTGCAGTGAGACTGAGCAGGGTTACAAGTGTTGGGGATTGAGTTGGTGAAGAAAACGACTGGTTCATTTCTTTCCGAATCTTCTATCTTAGAACATCGTGGAGGTCAAGTAGTTGACCTTGTAGTGGGATTGAGCAGGGTGGAATTGAGTTGAGGTGAGAGTTGGGGGTTGTGGAAGAAGCAGAAGAGAAATGATGAGTGGGTGAGGAGGCGGGGGTCTGCAGGTGGTTGCAATAAGGGTGACGCTGGTGGAGGCGGAACTTGGGGGCTGAGTAGTGAGTGATGGCGCAAGGAAGCATGAAGGGGCGGCAGGATTTCCAGGCGATGTTGGAAAGTAAGCAGGATCTGATATGTCGATACCACACGCATGAGCTGGAGGCGCATCAGTGTGGCTCCATCCTGCTACAACAGATCGACGTGCCCGTGGAGACGGTGTGGTCGGTAGTGCGGCGGTTCGACAAGCCGGAGGTATATAAGCAGTTCATCCAGGCTTGTCAGATCGTCGAGGGCGATGGCGGGGTGGGCAGTGTTCGTGAGCTTCACTTGGTGACCAGTGTGCCAGCCACCACGAGCCTGGAGCGGCTGGACGTTCTGGACGACCAGGAGCACATCATCAGCTTCCGAGTGCTAGGGGGCGGACACAGGTTGCAGAACTATTGGTCGGTCACGTCATTGCACGAGCACGAGATTGATGGGAAGGCCGGGACGTTGGTGTTTGAATCTTATGTGGTGGATATACCTGATGGGAACACCAGGGAGGAGACTCACATGTTCATCGACACCGTTGTCCGGTGCAATTTGAGAGCGCTCTCCAGAGTGTCCCAGCAGCAGAAATCCAAGGCCGCGTTGTTGCCCCCGCAGCAAGATTCTTCTTCCAGCATCTCCCAAACTCATCAGGACAATGATCACCAGTTGAATCATCACTGATGTACATTAGACCAAGCATCGGATGCTTTACAATCCATTCCGGGCACATTGAGCTATGTGGCGAGATAAATTGATGGGCTATGGCGCAGATGACCCTTTGGAATGGATCCTTGTATTTTAAAATTCTCCGGTCAAAATCTCCCCGGATCCAGCTTTTCCATCGAAGAGCTGGGTCAATCTTCTGTTGAATAATTGTGTTGGGCGAAACCGGCCAATTCAAGCTCCCCTCCTCCTCTGGTCATCAGTGCTCGCAAGAGTGCTGCATTTATTTTCTGAACTTTCTGTTGGTGACGAGTTCATCAGCCTCACAAATCGCTGTCTCCTCAGCGTCTACCTCAACTTAAGTAGCCAGCCAGGGAATTTGTTGCCTCTCTCAGTCTCGTTGCTACCACAGATAAGTTTGTCACTCCTGGCACACCAGGTTTTTAGCTCTTCATCTTGTGACAAACATGACAAGCGTGAAGCTCGTCAGACGGTTTCACAACTAAAGAGTTCACTAAATTTGAGTTCTCCTAGGATTGTTTCCAGTAAGTGTAAAACAAAATGACTGGGGAACAATGATCATTTGCACTTTGGATCTCGCTTTCAATGTTCTGCAAATTGTACTAGGCTCATCAAAATGAAGCACTATACTGCTCTTTCTCAAGCTCAAGCTTGTCGACTTGGTCGGATATCTATGTCCACTTTTGTCTCGTGGACGGATCTGGCACCCTGGTTGGAGGATCCAATTTTTTGTGTTTCAAAACCTGCAAAGACTTGCTTCGCACCCTCTGTTGTGGAGTTCTTCTCTGGAAGTTGTTACATCTTGTACTTAGTAAGCCAGCCAGTCGCTGTCAGAAGACTATGTAGGAGTTCATATACGGAGTGGACTTTCATGAGGTGTAAGCGACTATCGAGGGTGAGAGGCCGTTGATGAGTATCAAATCCAATTCTGTTCGCAAGTCTGAATTTGGGAAATCTGTGAATGCATGGCATCAGTAGTAGAGCTTATCGGGAATCTGAAGGGGCGGTCGGCAGCCTTTAAGATGTGACGTGGAGATGAATCTTGAAAAAAAGTGTGACCTGAAGAAGGTGAAGATTTTTTTTGATTCCCCTCAAGGTATCAGACTCTCACTCATTTCCTCCCAAACTCATCCATTGTGATTCATGTGAATAGTATCCTGCTCTTGAGAATATCCTATCAAGCAGGGTTGTCTCACACCATTGTCTCACACTCCCTTCTATGAGTTCTTACTTTTGTTGGCCGCGCACAAATGTGAGGCATCAGTTTCTTGTAATTTGTGGTTCTGGAACGTTCCAAACCATGATACGATGAGTCAATTTCAAGTTTGCGAAGATTCTTCAAATCTGGTCTCCATGCTCTACGAGAGGCATTTTTCCTTGTCATTGCTCCACGGTTCTGTAGAATTCTCATCCAGATGAGAGTGCAACTCATACCCTGTTCTCACAAAAGTTACGCATCACTTTAATGCAGGCTGTGTGGTGAGCTGAGATGTAAAATTGAATTCGGTAGAGGCCCCTAACCGGGATCCAATTCTAGAAGAAGAGCAGATGGCGAGATGAAGTAATGAAATCATCCCCGTGGATGGCTTTGGGTTGCACTGCACTAGATGATTATGGAGTAAGCCAAAGTTACACAGTTGAGCAAGGCAACTAGGTGAACCTGAGCAAGTGGAATGTGTATAAGAACTCGGTCACGTGCGCAGGTATAATGCTCAAGAAACTGGAAACACTGTTCCTTCTGTAAGCTCCGACACTGGGGAATAAAGTATGACAATTGTACTTGACATCCTCTACTCTGATAGTCCTCCATGTGCCCTCTTGGTTCGGTATGGAGTTGAATGGTTTTATTTCTATGTCCCTTTGCATGATAGAAGTTTTAATCCATCACCAAGGTTGTCAAGAGTGAGTTTGTGGACAAGGATACAAATGGTGACTATATTGATATCAAACCCACAATGTCCTACACATCTTTTTGATATTGACTCTGCAAGAGATTGTGTAAGTAGCTTGTGTTGATGGTAACTTCACTTGGGGAGCCCCAACCCTAATTCCTCACGAGAAGGTTGGTGATAGTGCATCAAAAGTTACTTGTTTTCAGAATTTGTTGCAGTCGATGTGCAAACACGTCTGATTTTTATACTGAACAATTTTGTCCACCTGCATTATTCCATTACTATTGGAATTTAGATTCTAGTGCTTTCAAGATTTGTGTGTCAATGAGAGGCATCTACACAGGTACTTGCCCACCTTGAAATCCTTTCTCTTAATTTTTCAGCATCGGGTCTGTCATGCTAGCACTTCAAAATAAAAATTGTGTTCACAGGATAAATCTCCATGTGTCGATTTCAAATTGTATTGAACATCTTTGACACTGTTATTGTTGGCTACAATGGTGACAAGCAGCAAAATTGTGTTTCAGAGCCTAGTGGGCCAGAATGCAGTTTGGTTTCCTGACACCTCCTGAAGGGGAGTCCACACATGATTGAAAATACTGGTTTCGAAACGGAGTTTGGTAAGCCAAGGTAAAAGGATTTGGGTCTTGACATGTGCTTGACTTTGAGGAGTTTTGGTTTCAAGGTGGTCCCTTTTTTGTTTGGTTAAATCCGTCCATTTCCAACTCCGATAAGAAATAGAGGTTTTAAGCCTTGCAAAAATGTAGTCTTGAATTAGAGTTGAAAATGGGTGATTCTATGTAATAAAAGATGAACCAACTTTGAAACCAAACTTCTCGAAGTTAAGCACATGTCAAAATCGAAACGCTTTTACCTTGGCTTACCAAACTTCACTTCAAAACCGGAGTTCTTGAACATGTGTGTTGTCCACATGAGAGGGAAATGATTCAACCCTATTTAAACTCACTAGACCCAAATTTAGGGGTTAATTTAGCTAAAATAATAACCCCGCTAGAATGGCCACAAACGTTTTGACATGACCTTAAAGGGAGGTGACATGAAAAACGTGGCAGCATAATTTCTACGATGATATTCATTATGATAACCAGTACTTAAAAAACTATATACATAACCAGATTATGATATGAATTGTGGTCAGGTTGTAAGAGTGCCACACCAGCTACAAGAAGGAAAAAGTGGGAAAGGAATTGGGGATGGGCAATATGATAACCAATACTTGAAATTATATATATTACCAAATTATGATATAAATTGTGGTCAGGTTGTAAGAGTTCCACACCAGCTACAAGAAGGAAAGGAATTGGGGATGGGCGATCATAAAAAGCACCGGGGGGATCGTGTGACCTAGATTTCCTTGTTTTTGTGCTGAAATCACCCATCCTAGACCTACTCATAGCTCACAAAGATCTGCTCGTGCTGTATATGTAGGCCCATGTTCTGTGGCTTCTGGGTGATGAAAATCACTTGTTCGTACTGCACTCCCCGCATTCCTTGCCTGTAAAGCTAGGTACAGTTTCTGCCACTAGTTGGAAGGCGGAGCCCGAATTTCAAGAGACAAATCCCCCACAGGTCTACTCAAAAATTATAAAATCCTTGCTCATTCACAAAGCCTCAATTCAAGATGATTTGGCTACAATTCACAAGACACCAATCAATCACAAATAACAACTCATCTATTATAAGTCAAGTGATATTTTTGAGATCTTATTATCTATGTTTAGTGGAAAACAAGGAGTTCAAAAAATATTCCCTGACAACTATGAACCGAATTTCGTTTTGATGGCTAGCTTTGTAGTGATCAATTAGTATGATTTGACTCAGATTATTTGGGTCAACAAGAACACATTGTTTGCCATTCTATTTGATTGAAGGTAGGCAATACCCCTCTACCCTACTTAAGAGCAAGGGATCTTGACCGGTCTTTGATAAATGGACCATTTTCAAAACAATGTAACTCCCACAATGTTCTTGTCCATACAATGATGTTCCTAACCAAGAAATGAAGCTCAAAGGAGAGTTCATGTTTTGAATCACTTTGGAAAATAGGGTCTAAGGTAGGGTCTAAGGGAGGGTCTAATTCAAGGGTTGAGTTTGCCTCAAATTGCTTCAAAGTGGTGTCCTATGTTCTTGGACCGTGGACCCCCATCTAAAGTGCCCCTTAGATATTGGTGCAAACACATCCTTTGACCATCTAATCTTCATCCATGGCCAAATTCTCATGAGAGACGAAATAGATAGATGGATAGATAGGTACATATGCACATATATACACATGTATACATACACATACACATACACATACACACAAACATATATACTATGGGTATCAAATTTACCTTTTGTTTCTTGGGGGTGAATGTCAATGTACTTGAAAATTTTAGATCACTCTTGATGCTAAGGAGATTGGAACCCTCTAACACCAACAAGTTGTTTCATGCAAGCACTTGTATGTGAAAGCCAACTTCATAATGAAGATTAAAGTGGAAAAAAATATGTCAATTTCAATTACACCTCTTACTAATTCCAGTTGCACTTTTGAGTATTGCTCAAATCAAAGCCAAATCATGTTTCTAGTTTTTGAGCACATAAGAATCTCCATGTGGTGTGGAGTTAAGCTAGGACTAAGCATGAGAGTGAGAACGAGCATGAGCATGGGCCTATTTCCGTGGGACATAGGGCCTATATATATACATGTTCATGAAAAAATTGAGGTGACACAAGGAGTTCATATTTTCTGGGGTTGCTTAGGAATTTTTTTGGGAGAGGAGCCGTATAATGGGCAACTATAATGTATGGTTCTATGAAGGGGAGGGGGGGGGGCGTCCCTCAGTGTGGTCAATACTTGATAATGTTAGGCAGCAAAGCTGCCCAAAAAATTTCCAAGGCTGAATGCATTGTGGTTGGGTGGTTTTGCAAATTTTCATTCATAGACACCAAAAGACTAGCTATGTTATTACTTGGAGCAGTCTCGGTTACTATGCATGACTCTTGGCTAGGTGGTATAATATGTTTTCTTACACTTTTGATATTTTGACATGCGTCCAAAAGTGAATGGACTTGAACTCATAATCCTAAGGATGATGGACAACACTTCATGCTAGTTAAGTTACATGGTTAGGGTCTTGTTGATGTATGGTTTATAGTCGTGAGAGATTCCATTGTACACCACATGTGCAACAACAAACAATACACTTTCCGTATCAATCAAAATAATGTTCACAATATGGGAAGGTGTTGTGTATACATTGTTTGTAGGTGAAGTTACATGACACAAATAACAAAATTGCCATACATTCAACATCTCCAACACTAACGTCCAAAACTAAGCTCCCCAACATTATACTCTAGCAATACTTCAACACCCATTTAGGAAAAATTGTCATAAATGCACATTGATTCAATATGCCCACATACTTCCAAACAAAGAATATCAAGACCCATTTGACATATGCAAAAACAAAAACATTGCATGAGCCCCCTTTTTCAAGCATGAGAACATGCGCCAACAATCTACATAAATTCATTTGAACTACATTAGAGATTGTGAACTTGGCATACATGAACACACAATATTGGTGTTGAATGGTAATACAATTGTACGCATAAACACAAGTATTTTTCCAAAATTTGTTTTGTGATTGTCAAAATTGCCAATTACATGTTTTATAGGATTTAAATTCACATCAATGGCAATAGTTTCACGAACACATTGCACATCAAAAATAGTCAATTTGCATGTAAACTACAAGCTTCCCAACTACACATTGATTCAAAGTTTGTGCAGTACATCATTGGATTGTGAGACAACAATTTTGCAAGTTGTTATTCACTCCATATAGGACTATGGATGCAAATGTCACTATGTAGATTTGTTCTAAACACAACCATAAACATGTGATAGAAATGCTTGCATGAAGTGTATTTAGCTGTGCCACCAATACTACCTGAGTGCATCCCTTGGTAATTGGGACAACTACATCTAGAATATTGATTGATTATCATCACATCCTCTACAGTTGGTCTGGCAATGTTTTGGATGGTGACCATGTAAACTTTGTCAACATTGGGAGGGTTCAGCATCCTCTTCACAATGTTCAAAGACATGACACGCCCAAGATTCATCTTTAGGTAGTGGTTTTTAGTTGGTTTGAAGTGCCTTATTCTCTTGCCTTTGCAAGTTGTGGGATAGCCCACAAGGTAGTCATTTGCTGCACCTTCAAGAGTAGGAGACAATGCTTGACCAAATCTTTGCAATTTAAATCCTACATCCTCCAAAGTAAAAAATCTTTGCATTTGTTTGGTGTGTGACATTCTTCACAACCCAAGTGTTGCGCACCTCTCCATGAGGAGTGCCCGCAGTACCATGGGCACAAGGGGGACCCTCGAGTGACGCCTGGGACTTGTGGCATCATAGGTGAGAGGGCCCAAGTTATCCTAGTTTGGGTGAAGACCCTAGGCATTGAGAACGCCTCCCACCCATGGAGATTAGGAGTCATGAGGGTAAGGCCATTTGCATCAAGTATCTTATGGTGTTCAAATTTTAGAATGCTCAAGAACTCCCCAATCAGAGGTGTGAGCTAGAAGATATGGCAATTTGAGTGTGGCGCTGCCTAGGGACAATGCCCTGGGACAGCAGTGACCTGGGAGTGGCGCCCATGATTGCTGAGATTAGAACAGCCATAACTTCCTCAATACTTTCCTGAATGGGGCAGGTGAGGAGTCTATCGGCATCTACCCAAAGATACGACCGATTGACCGAGCGACCCCACCCGAAGTATACTTGGCGACTATGCTTTGGGTTGTTGTAGTATTGCTCCGGCAACACAATGATCACCTTAAGATTGGAGATGGAAGTCCACATCTAATCATTGGCTACCTACTTAAGAGTGAGTCCCGAATGCATGTGTAGGAGCATTTGGTGACCAAGCCATGAGCTTGGAGGTCCGCCGTATGGGGAGCTAATCATGCATGTGTGTGGGATGTGCAGGTTAGCGTTGGTGACACTTGCTAGAGTTGCAAAGCGGTTAAGATAAGTTAAGGGGAGCTAGCAAGGGTTGCAACACCAAGTCTCCAACAATACGAGTTTGAAGACAACATAAGGATGAACGGTATTCCTAATGCACAATTGAATATTGCCAAGGCAATATTACATAAACTTTTGCCTAGCCTCCTTCATATTTGTAAGCTTAAAATGACCTTTGAAGCATGATGCAAGAATCTTTGAGCCTATTTTGTTGGAGCACCCTGCCTATGTAGAACTCTAGATAGCAGAGTAAACCACTGTGACTTGCGACCTATCCTTGCAATGTGCCAACACATAGGGAAAAATTTGATCTCCAATACCTAGCCAAGATGGGGGCTCGATGGCAATTGGCGCAACACAATCCTCGGCAATTTTGGAGTGCTAAAATTGACTCTGTCTAGACAATGAGACTCATTGGGAGAACCCAAGTGATAATTTTTTTTGCACTTGATGGATCCAAAACGTTCTCCACCTTCTAAATAAGGGAGTCTATCACAAAACTCATATACATGCTTGTCTATCCCTAGGGCAAGGGATACAAGGGGTCCTTGACGATGAGCAACACGTAGGAGCAAGTTCAACCTATGAGGACCTTTCCCTTTTTTACCACTCTCTAGGAATTGACAATACCAAGAGATTTGTACGATGCCCTTGTCAAGTCATCAAACTTTGCATCAATGAGGTCGATGTCTTTTTTCCCGGACATCTACAATCATGCGTTATTTTTACTTTCCGACAAATTGCAGGTTAGCATATCTGCAATGTTTGGCAATGTCATATCTTGCATCCAAAAATCAAGAACCATTCCACTAGACATCATGAATACTATATACAATAAGATTAACAATACATGTGTGAAACATGAAAACCAAAAACATGAGCAATGTAGATTCCCGATCTTGACTTTACAAACCAAAGATGACAATCCAATCAATGATGAAGAAATAAAAATGCACAATCGAAAATATGACTTACAAAGAGAATGAAGGATGCCCACTAATGGACATGGTAGTGCCAAAACATGAGCCATTCCAACATGTTGGCCTCTCATTGAGGACTGCAAGCCCTGATATCTCTATCCTCTGCTGGAACTTATGGCAATTCACATCACACTCATCCAATGTCTCGGACTCCTTGTGTGCATAAGCAAGTGAATCAAACTCCTCGTAGAAGCGTTTCTTGATATGAACTTTCTTATGCTTCTTTAAGGATTGGACCCAATGAAATTCACAAGTCCCTCTCCGTGCCTTTCATTGGTTCATTAGGATTCCCATTGTCAAACACCCTACTGACACCAATCAAATTTGCTTTTGCATTGTCGGCCATAAATCCACAGAATGATATGTTATTGACTCCATGTTTTTTCATATGCTCTACTATGCCAAACCACAACAAATAATGGCTACTAGAATACTTTGATGCATGTCATAGATGACAATTGTCATGATCCGTTGAAAATCTGGACCATAGATGTGACATGCCATCGTTGTCCAATCTTTGATTCTCTTGGCATGATCAAAAAAATCCAAGCCCCTTCCAAGGATCCACCTGCTTCATCAAAGGTAGTTGCACTTTTCCCCTTGTGTCACCAATATCTCCAATGACATCCAAGATTTTGAAACGACCAAAACAATAAGAGATACCGTCCCACCTGGTGCTTTGGAAACCTCCTCCCACACTAGGTTTCTCACTATGTCAACTATGTTTGTGCCTTCCTTGAGGCAATTAGTTGTACATGATAAGTAATATGCATAGATGCCCGTATGATATTCTGTTTGAAATGGACAATGTAGTACACTTTTGCAAGACACAAAGCAATACACCTAGGCTTACACTTGTAATATTGACAAGTAAGTGTGCACTTCGTCTCCAACACTAACCTAGTGGATGGTGGATTGGTAGAATTCCCATCCCAGTACGTTGAATTTGGACGGCCATCATGACAAAGATATGAACAACCGCTATTAGGACACACCAAATGACCCACACATGTTGTACACTGGAAGCGAAGATCATTGTTGTTGTGAATGTTTGTAGTCTTAGTAACTGTCCATATGTGACCATCGTACCTCCGATCCATACCTTGAAGGAGATTTATATAGCCACATGGCACAACGATGACATGTGGCAACTCATAAATGACATTTCCATTGAAATGACGAGGAAGAAATTACATAAATTTAAAGGCTAGAGTATCAAAGCCAATGTGTCGAATAAAATTGGAGCAGCTTGGCCTATGACATAAATCCTTCAAGATATTAACAATGTAAGTAATGATCTCACATTCGTCAACAACAACAAATAATGGTGTACATGGTGATTTGGGCAAACCGTGAAGATTCTTCAAGATGGATTTATCTTGGCGAGTGGAAGTGGGTGGATTACAAAAAAAACATATTATCATCAAAGTCATGTGTTGTGGACGGAGAGGTAGGAACAATAGTAGCACTAGATAGACCAAGAACCTAAAGCACTGTAGGATGACAAATTCCCACCACATGATAATGACCAGGGAAAAAAAATCTAGAAATTGTGTCCCGGATCATTTTGACGAGTATGTGCCACTTGAGTGGTGGTAGTGACAGTTCTTGATGGACCCATGACATCTTTGGAGAGGACAACAATGTGCAACTTTAGTCAAAAGGAGCCTAAGATCATGTACTCACTAACCTCAACCTTAGACACACCGAGAGAAGGGATAAACAAAATGTGCATTATAATCATAGAATAGACAAACACAATTTGGAGGAATGCGAGAATCACTTGAATCACATGAAAATGTCAACATGCTCAAGTCTATTATTGTCATCTGGTGTAATGTTGGACATATGAAGACTGGACAAGGAGTGAGGAGTAATGGTTTGTCTTTGGGTCAAAACTCCAAATTATCTATGTTTGTGCTTGCTTTGTTTGGAAAAGCACACCGTCAAGCTTGGAGACCCAATTGGATGCCATTGGACATGTAAAAAACTACAACATGAGTTAATCAAGAGTGAAAGTATAGTATTTATAAATAAACAAATGAAAAAAATGTTTGATATTGAGGATGCCATGTGAATAGATGTGAAGATGATTTACATTAATGTGGATATATCGTAGCCATGTATGACCAAGCAATCAATCTCCCAAAATATCAATGCAAGCCGAGGATTTTGTTGTAGTGAAGGTTGGCAGCCAAACCTTTGTGGAATGGGCACAATGATCCCATATTTGTTGGCATTAACCATTGCTCCCATCCAATTATTGATAAAGGCAAGTTTGGTATGCTACAGGTCATATGGTTGTGAATGTTTGGTACTATCAGACAATGGATGGGTAAAGTTAAAAAGTTGATGCATGGTCATGGCATTGGTACAATCATGGTAGATGAATCACCATGTCTAGAAGATGTCCCATGGTTTACCATTCAATGAAGGAAAAGAATATAAATCACTTTTAGATGTATATACATAGCATGTAATACATGTATATGAATAATCCCTATGCCACTAAACATATGAATTTACAAGGACTACTATTCGCCTTTGAAGCACTACACGGACTTCCACATAGAAGATATATTCAAGAGTCTTATATCAATGCAAAAACCTATTACTCACCAACTTTTCCATAGTTTAGTAATTCACCTATTCTAGTGTATATGATGTACAAAGGTGTAACGAGGGAATGAATGAAAACAAGCACGAGTTCTAGAATTTATATTGGCGCCAAATTGTTAGCCATTGTATGCATCACAATCTTTTGGGCACATATACCAAAAAATTGAATTGCAATTACTTTGAATTCAAGTATTTAGAGGCTTACTATGATGGTTTTTAAAAGTAAATGCCCATGATGGAAGAAAGCCCTAAGGTCATAACAACAAAGGTAAGAAGTTTAGGGGAGATCATGAGTATCCTGATGCAGAAACTAGAAAGAAAATGCAAGAAGAAAGAAGCAAGGAATAACATATACAATAGTAAAACTTTCAAGAAGCCGCATCCATGATCGTCCAAACAAGGGCATGAGGAGAGCTCTTATTTGGTAGGAGGTGGGGCTTGGCATCAAAATCTCCAACTCAAAGGTAGGCTAGAAGACTTCAATTCTCCAAAGACCAACTCTTGCTCTAGAGGCACGGAAGAGGTTAGTGCGATGGAAAGTGAGTAGCGAGAGGGGGAGGAGGGGTCATTGCCACTCGATGGAGTATAAGGTGAGGAAGACGAACTGGATGTTGCCATGGACATGGCCAATTCAAGGACACAGAGTGCTAATGAAAAAGAGACAATTAAAGCAGAAGATAGCAAAGTAGCAAAAAAAGAAAAGATGAATAGTGTGTCTAGCATGTTGTTTGTTGTTTGTGCTGTTGTAGTTAGTTATTGGAGTGCCGAAAGAAATAATGGCTCTTAATGGATGAAACAAAATAAATGTTTAGGGTTGTGGCTTTGTCGAATGCACTTTTGGTTGTTATGGTCGATCGTGTTTTCTTTCTGGTTGTGTTTGTACGGTTTCAATGTGCTTGCAAATGAATCAATTAGGGTTTCAACGTTAGTGCATATGTACTTAATTTATCTGGTTGAGTCTGTAAGGTTGTGAGCAATCTCTTAATATGCATAATGTTATTGCCTTTGCATCACGCTGAGTTAGATCTTCTAGATTATAAAATGCGAGGCCCCACATCTTGGTGGTGGCCTCTTATGTCTCCTTGGTGCTTATGCTGGTCAAAAACATCTAAGTTTCTTGTCGGAAGCACAAACATAGGTTGGTAGGCAACACGAAATGGTATGGCCGGTAGTGGCCATGTCATTTTGTGCTGCTTGCCAACCTATGTTCATGCCTTAAGCAAGTTTGACAAGCGTCCTTACTATCATCAATTGATAGGTCCCTTTTTTTAGCTCGCCAAAACCCCAACCCTACACCCCAAAAAGCCATTGGGAACGGCCTTTGGATATAAGGTTCAGAGTTTTTGGTCACTCTATCCAAGATGTGTTGTCATATTTCTTGGAATTTCCCATTTGCTGGGAGGGAGATCGCAGGCATGGCCACAAGCGGCCATACTTTTGGATATATAGTTCAAAGTTTTGGGTTCATCCGGGCCCCTGTTTCATGAGCATGCTCATGTTTGACGGATTTTAATTCTATGGACTAGGGCCCCAAGATTGTGGATTGTTATTTCATAGGCTTATACATAGTCTTTAGTATGGATTTTTTTTAGGTAGGTCACATTTTTTTGTCGGGTTGCCCAGGCTACCTATAAAAAATAAGGGAGTTATGTACAATGTATGTAAATGCTTATGCCAAACAACTATATGCTTGTATTAGATAGAAGACATACACTTAACACACATGAGGCAAGTGAGCAAGGGAGGAATGTTGATTATATAGCATGCACATATTGTATTTGAACAATCAAATTATGACTACAGAGATGCATTGAAGCATCCTAAAGGGATATGGCAAGGAAGATATACTCCAGCCTAGTCCAACAGAAAAATTGTGCAAAAAACAAGATATCGACAAAGGAAAATCTACGTGGACATGGAAACCAAAAACCAACCACACTGAGATAACACACAAGCAAACATGTGAAAATATATGTAAACTTTGTAGACAAGATGTGAGAGATCAAAATGGCATAAAACACCAAAACAACTAGAATGTACACATGTGCAATACATAATGTTAGGTGCAATTTAGAGTATGCACATAGTCCACCATGAAGAGGCCTTAAATGTTTGGTTTTTCGCCTACATAAAATTGCAAGAGAGATATAGATGAATGAAAGACTGTAGAATAATATGTATCAACTTTCTCTTCTTGTAAAGTGCTGCTACGTACAAATGTGGGGCACAATGAACCCAAAACTTTGAACCATATTTTCCATAGCCTACATGTTGCTAGAATACCATCACACAACTATCAAAGCCAAATTTTCACACTAGTGCAAGAATGTGAATGCCCACGGGTGGAGTTCAGGGAGGTAATCATAATAAAGTTCATTCACCGCATCCTAGTTGGGACCATCTGGAGGACAAGTACATAAGTGATCATCTACTATTGCCTATATGTCCCATGGAATGATCTGCAACCCCCAGTGAGCACTACTAAGGCAAGTTGATGATCTCACATACATAGTGGCACTAAAGCATTGCTATAATATTACCTTTGCAATGCTGACCCTTAGAGATATCCAAATTATTGGGACACTTGGGATTAACTTGTAACATGTTTGGATCGAGATGTTGAATGGCAAAATCAACATTTGCCTTGGTGCAATCACGGTGCTCATACATCTGCACCTCGATGGCACCCTCGAGGGACTCCAAGTCGTGCTTCAAAGTTCTCTACTTCCTGCCAATGATGGCTTACATTCCACTAGTGACATACTCCACGCATAAGGAAACATTTCCTCTTCATTATCGTCGACAAACTTCATGGAATAACCACAACAAAGCAAGGAGTTAGATGGAGGATCATTGGAGAGGGAAACAAAATGAAAATTGATGAGGTAGTACGTAGGTTAAGCTCAAAATTATTGCAAATGTGAGGGTGAGGAAATTCAATATGTAAAGATGTTGAATTTAAGGAACCTAAGGCTACATTAGGGGAAGCCAATTACATATGATGGAGTAATGCATGTGACATATACACACATTTGAGAATATTTCACATGTGTACCATGATTGAGATATTTCATCCCATAGCTTTTGGATATCAAGTGCACCATAGGAGGCTATGTATTAAAAAATGTTGCAATACACCTACACTTGCTGCAAAATCATAACAATGATTTCTAAATTTGGTACCCTATTAGTTGGTTGTTCCTTTACTAGCCACTCCCAAAAGCTTTGAACATGTTTGCCACATGATTTAATCCCCCACACACAAGTGAACATAGGGGATTCAAATACTAATCCTAATGTATCCTAAAAGGAAATACAGGCTAGTAGACAATATATTTGATCATTTCTAAGTCCAATATGCACTTGTGGTATCCATCTTCAATAATAACACCTTTTGACACTTGGGGATTCCCTATATCTAACAAAGTGCAAAACATTGGGTAATTTCCTAAACAAATATTACACAAAATGACAACAACTTTGAACACAATGTAGATGCAGGTACAACCATGCCTGAGGCATCCAATGATTTACACACAATTCAATGGATTAATCATTTAAATATATGGTTAGAACATAATGTGCCCTGCATAATGGCCGTGAATTAGAAAATTACAACTATAATTGGTGGCAAGGATGAAGTCACAATTATCCCATTGGAATTTGGGCATTGAATGCTGAGTCTTCATCACATAAAAAGTGGAAGGGTAAGAAAGTAGACTTGGGCAAAGAATACAAGAAATTGAGCAACCATGAAGACATTTTCCATTGCACACAAAGCATGTGAAGGAACACCGTCTAAATGTTTTTTGTAGATAGGATACAAAGCTATATTTTTCTACAAGTGTTGAAGTCTAAGGACACAAACATACTAAAAAAAAATTTGCACTAGCCACGTTGGATAACTATTGTCTATTGATACTTTGAAGTCCAAAAACTGCACGAACTAAGGATGAAGAACTCAATGTTTGGGTCTAAAAAATGGCGATGTTACATGTGCATATTTTGCTGCAATGGCCTGGATGATAACATGAGGTGTTGAATTAGAGTAGAGGTGCCCATAATCGATCACTTAAGAGGCTTTGCACCGAATCTAGAGAGGCACAAGGCCATGCAAATTTTTCCCGTCTAGGAAGATGGAAATTAAGAGGAATGCAAATTCTTTAGTAACTTTATTCTTTGAATCGAAAATATTGCAAATTGTTGAAGCCAAAAGTTGGCCCAAACACATTACCAATGTCTAGAGTATGCCACAACTGCTCATTTTGAGACGAATTCCTCCTTGCTTTAGCACTCAAAACCGGGGACATGTGTTATGGCATTATTGATTCCTTGGTGATACCATAACCGAAGTTGAAGATTTAGGACTAGTTTCCAAGTAGGGTGCTTTGCCTACCAAATTCTAGTGGAAATGTAGATTCCACCTAGTGGCATCTACATTTCCACTAGAATGTGGTGGGCGAGTGACTTACATGGAACCAGTGTCCGAAAAGTTATTGAAGTTATTGAGGTTAATTGCCTACCTCTTTAAAAGGGCATAGGCTAGTTCCCTCATGGCATAGGTTGCATCCTACAATATCAAATTTTTGTAAGTTGAAAACCTTTTGAGTTTTTAAGTTACCCGCCAATTGCCTTCAAAACTAATTTTTAGTAGGTTAAAATCCTTCATATCTTTTAATGTTGTAGGTTTTAAATTCAAAATTTGAGTACTAAGTGGTATCCTTGGCAGGAATTGAACCTGGCTAAGCCCTTCACCACGTTTGAAGGCCAAGGATTAACCAACTCTTTTTTAAAGAGTTGATTATAATGAAAGGTTGCTAAAATTCAAATGAGTTTAAGGGTGAAAGTCCTCACCATCTTCTGATTCAACCTCTACTCTTCCTGCAAGATATTTCTCATGATTAGTAAACAAGAATCGAAACTTTCTTGAATCCTTCCACAAAGATATAGCTTCCTCCAAAATAAACTCAAAATTTTTGGTTGGTCCTTCAATCGCCACCCGCATCACACTATCCAAGTGTGTTGTTGTCATTCGATTCCTTTTCTTTTGCTTGATGGTATTCTGCACAGAGAAAGCTCTCTCACAAATAGCAGTACTAACACATTGGCATCTTGCAATGTCGGCAAGCGTTAGTAGGTTAGGAAATTTAAGTTTCAAAGAAGGACTCCAACTTATAGATGTCCACAAATCCTCGAAGGTACGATCACTACATTCACAACTACCTTGCACTTTGAAAGCAAAGAATTCTTGCTTACAAGCTACAACATTTACCAATGGAGGATATGTTGTGCCCCCAATACGCTTTTCTTCTCCATAATGTTTCAGAAGCAAATCCAACTGCACAACTGCACAACTCCATAAGAACTCAAGCCAACTTGCCTTTGAGGCAAACTAGTAGGGCTCAAAATCTTAAAACAATCAATAAGATCATTGTCAACAAATCTACTTTCTAATGCATCACAAACTGCTTGAGCATACAACCTTTGAAAAGACAAAACAACTTCTAAATCAACCCCACTAGGCTCCCGAATCATGTCTACACTATGAAATTTAGACCCTCTAATTTTGCTTGACAAACGCTTGAGAAATCCACCTGGAGGTCCAAATTCTGGAATTACATGAAATCCTAAAGAGGGATTGAAAGTTTCCTGATTCAAGTCACAAGCCTCAACTAAAAAACACATTCTAATAGTTATTTCCTTTTTCACAATGGACCCTAAACAAGAAATATCCACAAGCTTGCATTGAAAAATCTTAGACAATTTGCCAAGCATTTGTAAAATGTCTGCTAGAAAATAGAGAACATAAATGAACTTGAACTCTCTCAATTTGTCATACAAAACATGAGTTCCGTGAACATTAGAAGAGAAGCAAGAATCACGCAAATATACCAATACAGACTCTAACGAGTCACATAATGTTGTCACAGCTTCAAATCTAGAAAGCCAACGAATTTTGTGATATCTCTTTAATATTTTTTGAGCATCGTTCAATTCATCTTGTAAAGCTTGCAAAGCTGATTTCCTTTTAGAAGATTTGTTAAAATGACCAGCCAATGCATTCAATACATGATCAACATCCAACGACAATTTTTTACAACTTTCTGTTTTAGAAGCTTCCAAAGCAGCTAGATTTGTTCTGTGAGCAACACAATGGGTAGAGGTAAGAAAAGGGTTCAACTTTTTTAAAAATGTAGCCACACCTGTGTTCTTACCCACCATGGTAGATGCACCATCAGATCCAAAACCTACACACTTATTCATATCTAAACCCCAAGTCTTCAAAGCACCAATAAGTAAGTCAAAAATCACACTTGAGCTCCTTTGCCCATCAACAATCCACAATAAACCAAGAAAGCTAGTTGTAACAATACCACCTTCTAAAAAAATAGCGAAAATTATAAGATGACCCACAACTGAAATGTCAGTGCTTTCGTCAATCATTATGCCAAAAAATCTAGAATCTCGAATTCTGTCTAAGATTTATCTTTGAAGTATAGTAGAAATTGCAAACATCGTGTCTACACATGTTTTTTCATGATGATACAATTTTTCAGTTATTGGAGTTTTACAAGACACAAGCAATTCACACAACGATGCAAACTTGTGACAAGGAATACATTCTTTTCCTATAAAATAAATAGCCTTAAAGAGTAACATCACAGCCTCGTCACATGCACGGTTAGCTTTAGCAACACATTTCTCCAAGGTTTTTTTGCCCACATGTTTAGCATATGATAATTTTTTATGTTCATTGCTTTTAGAATGGTATTGTAGTGCTGAAACTTTAACATTAGTTGAACCCTCATTTGCATACACAAATTTCCCACCTCCTTCTCTACAAGTTTTGCAAAACACTCTTCCTGACTCTTTGTTGAACTTTACCCAATCATATAGATCATATCATGCATCTTTCCATTCTTCATTGGCCTTTTTAATGTGATTTTCTTCATCGTTGTTTATAGCTGAAGTTGATGGACTGATAGCAACATGTTCAATTTCTAACACGGACTCTCTAGGATTTCTCACCCTAACTAACATGTCTGTCATTGTACGTTGACGCTTTGCCATAGCACCCCAAAGACTTCCTCAATACTTATCAAACAAGAAATTCTAGAGGTAGTATTAGAGGAACAACTACTTACAAGAAAATAAAGGCACTTTTAAGAGGTATCAATAAATGTGGGTCATATGATAACTACTGTTCAAGATTGAGTTGGAACTAAGGGCATCATTCCATGGGCGAGACTAACTCAATTAATGGTTGTCAAACCCACAACATTACACTAAACATCTAAATCACACTACACAAGATGTTTAGTGTAGTTCAGAAGCACAAGTCAACAACTTACTGTGATAGGCCTAGTAAGCGAGTGATGCGGCTGGGATGTGGATCCCCATCTTGCACCCTTGCATCAGTCAAGCTCCCGAGCCTAACCTCAAACTTGTCATCCAATAGGATACTGCTTGCCTTCACATCTCTGTAAAAAAGAAGCCCCACATACACACATACACACACACACACAGGGAGGGAGGGAGGGAGGGAGGGAGGGAGGGAGGGAGGGGGGGGGGGGAGGGAGGGAGGGAGAAAGAAAGAAAGAGAGAGAGAGGCTGATGAGAGAGGAGTTGTGATGAATGGTATTTGTAAAGATTGGCGGGAAGGGAGTTAGGGCTATTATTGATATCCGTCTATGTGCCACCCAAGAGCCCCGAGTATTAGCCTAAAGATATGTACTTAGGTCAACTAATTTCCCAATTTGAAGAAGGATGAATGGCTAAAATCCTCTCTTTTAGAAACTTTGTAGGCAAAATTTCCTACATGTTTTTTATCACATAGGTTGATATCCTATGTTTTTAAATTGTCCATAGGCTCTTTGTCCTACACTTTCAAAATTTTATAGGCTAAGTCACAAATTTTGTAGGCTGCATTTACACTAGCCTTAGGCTCTTGGTGGACATTGCATGGAACTAACCCTTGGAAACCATGAAATGTGGAACCTTAATTTAACTACCCATGAAAAGAAATTACCGAAATCAATCCTAGCCCAATCGAATTATGGCACCCTATAGATTCCAAAAGGGGTCCTGATTGGGAATAGGTGATCCTACTCTAAGTTAATCTCTCACTAACAACAACTTAGCCCATGATGCTTGCTTGGGGAAAGAATTGCCTATGTGAAGTTGAATATAATGCAGTCCAGAGGAATGTGGTGATCTTAAATATCAATTCTTTCACTATTGTAGTGAATGTTGAATGTAAATAATTAGTAGGCTTTTTCTTCTACAACGCATTTTTGGGATGATAACATGGACGAGTTTCAAAGCGTGGGATTCAATATAAATAAATTGTTGCTGGACTTTAGTATTACCAAAAGGCATTTAGAATATACTCTATATAAATCACACTAGGGTAGTTGAAGATATCATTCTACATGTATTTCTACTTGTCTTTCTCCAAACGTTTTCCCAATACAATATGCCATGGCTTTGTGACTATTATGTAAACACATCCATCCAAGAGCCAAAAACGGGAGAAAGGGAATAATTGTATACGAGTGTACTTCTCATCCATTTAGCATAAAAACTTGACCCCTATAAGTTTGTTGTCAATTCATCTTAAAGAACCTCAAATACCTAATTTAGGATCTTAAAAACTAATTCCAATATCAAATCAACTTGAAAGAAATAACCTTTGAACTACATATTAATTTAGGGTTATTATGTTGGATGAAATGAGAGGTACGCTCATATAGGATAATTCCCTCTCTTTGTGAAACATAGGGAATTGAAACATAATCAAAATGTGCATATTTTCACCAAAGTCCCCTCATCCATGATGGACGAGTTTAAATGCATGCCATGAATGCGTAGCCAACACAAGGCCTTTCTACCCACCTCTCTCTCTCTCTCCGAACTACAAATTACATTCCCTAGATTTTAAGAGTCACATCTATTGCTATAGTACTAGTAAAGCTCATTGGATCTTTTTCAATCGTCCGTGCGCCTTGAGATACTTCAAAAGTTCCTCACCCCCCCCAAAAAGAAAGAAAGAGAGAGAGTTAAGATCATCTAGTAAAGACTCATCTTTTTGTTAGTGCCGATACTTTTAGTGAAATTGACAAGCATGTGTTTTTATATTTTGGTGGCACTAATTTCACAGCGCAAAGAAATTTAGTGTTTCTTTCACTAATTTCCCCCACTCATTATTACCCTCACTAATTCGGATAATCAATGTAGTGTGGGATTTTGGTTTCTACATGGGATTCAAGTGGATCTCATCCCATGTATGAAGGAAACATGGAAAAATTGATGAGAAAATAAAGGCTTTTGGAGCTTCATATGTAAAGGCTCACATAATTTTAAACTTACACATTTAAATTGTGGACAGTGGTTGTCAGTGCATCAATTGTATAAAACTCATCATTGTTCATGTACGGAATGAATACTACATTGAATAGTCCTATTAGTGTGGATGAAAAATTAGCATGAGTATAATTAGCGTGGGCCACACTAATTTTCTTGTCAAGATGGAAATCATGTAAGTGCAAGACCTTGGGTCTTCCCCCAAGTCTTCATGAAGACTTTCGACCAACACATTGAATACTAGTTATTGGACAAATAAAGCACAAAATAAAATAATCACCCACATAAAGTTTCTATGAAAACAATCAATATGACTCACGCTATTTTTCTACCAGAGATTTAGTATGGATTGAAGGTTAGTGTGACCCAAATTAATTCACATTATGAGAATTAGCATGGGCCCTAGAAAATTAATGTGGCTCACAGTTATATAATGTAGTGTAGCTTGCAATTGGTGTGAAGCAGGTAAAAGCTAATTTGCAGATCACATGCTTAGAACTCAATTGTTTGACAATCCAACAAAGTGACTTTAGCATAGTTCATTTAATTGATGATAATATCAAGCTGTTTGTGGAGTTCTTATAAAAGTGCAGAAATGTATCAACAATATCATTGCTAGTCTACACGATTGGCAACAAGACAAACCTTGTGTTGACCTCCTGACTCACTTCATGACAATGATCAATCAAAATGTTCGTTGCTTAAGGTAGTCATGCTTTTGATGCATACTTTTCTCATTGCACCCACTTCTCGTTGGATTTTAAAAACGCATTTAGTGCAAGATGATCGACGAATCCAAATTGTGTTCGTAGTCATTTGTTTCATAACATGTGGAGCTTATATGAATATCTTATTCATTATCAAAGTGAAGATTCTTATGTTCATTAAGTGGTCATTTAGGTTCCCCCAATAATGTTGACTATTGAATCTAAAATGATTAGGATATTTTGAACATGTAGTTTAATCTTTTTCAAACAAGTAGTCCAAATCTAAGAATTGGTGCCAATTCTTAGGGCCGCTTCACACTATGGCCGTAGGTCGAGAGTCCGTTGATTTCCACCAATCAGATTGCAAGAACCCAAGAATTCAGCCTCTCGACCCTTCACACTAGAGGCCAAAGTTCAAAGGTTGTCACTCTCCAAAATGGCAGTCTTTTTTGATGAAGGTGGCGGGCTCTCGAAGGAAGTTTGGGGCAAATAGAAATGGAAACCCAAACTATGGTTGAGAGGTAGTCGGATTTTTTCCATAAAAATAAAATAAAATAACAAGATGTTGACCGTTAGATTGGAGGGGTTGTTTTGGGTAAGGAATAAATTGGGATGCTCCTTCTTCCTTTGGACTTTGGGCTTGACCTTTGGAGGCTTCACACTATGCCCAGCTGGAAGCTCCAATTCCTATGCTTTATTAGCTATTTTCAACCCATTTCTTTGGACTCTCAACAAAGTTTGGCCATTCAATTCCACGGCCTCTCGACTTGGACGGCCACAGTGTGAAGTGGCCCTTAGATCCACAACTAACCACATAGATCCACTAGCTCAAGTATGGATTCTAGGTTAAGGATCCATTAAAAACTGTCTAAGGGCGGGTTTAGACTTGGAGTCAGGGCTCAAAAATGGGCTGGGGTGCAAGAAATCCACTCCTCTCATCGGTAGAGAGGCTGGGACTCGCCTCTTCAAGTTTACACCATGAGTTGGGGCCAATTAATAAATAAATTATTTTATTCATCATGACAACGGCCTCAAGCCTTGGAAAAGAGAGCTCCCAACCTTGTGGACTCTTTCCCTCTAGTTGAGGCCATTGTCAGAGCTTTTATTTGCTTGTAGTAGTTTATTCTTTGAGCATTAAATAGGAGGGGAGAAATTCTAAATTTATTATACTTTAATCATTAACCATAGAATAGTTCATGAGTACGTGGAGCCCTCTCATAATTGCAGCCTCCAAATGGCCCCAACCCCACCTAAATAGGTTTACACATGAAAGCAATGAATGGAGTTAGGTTACTTTCTTATTAATGGCCTTGGGGGCCCATTTGCATGCCACATGGGACATATTGGCCTTCGTTCATATTGACCTCGGCCCCAAGTCTAAACATGCCCTAAGTCAACTGTTTGATTCCACTTTTGTGATCCAAGAGGCTCAATCTGGACCACTTCAGGACCGATTCAAAGAAACAAAGATAACTATCATTTTTATATGACGATACTCCACTACTATAGTGTCCTTTGAGGTTTGGCCCAGCCGTGTTCACGTCGCACGAGGATGGGGATGTTAACCTTTTATATTGGACACTTTGCGACCCCATTCAAGTGGTATTCAAGTGGTGGGCGAGACACTTGCATATTTGGAGCATGTTGTTGTTGTTATTGTTGTTCCCAACCTTGATTTTGACAAGGTGGAACCTCCTCACACTTTGGGTGTGACTAGCTCACATCACACCACTACACCGTTTATGATATTTAGTGTTACATCCGTGATAGGGTCACTTACCTTATTTTGAGACCTGTGCTATATTACACTAATGGTCAACAATTCAACCATTAGTGTCACTTCATGACACTTGGCATTCAATTGCGCTTACTAATATATTGGCATGAGTATGTTCAACAATGCTAAGAGGTGTATGCCTATGTATTGCAAATGGTCTACAAGTTGACAAAGTGTTTGCAAATGACACTTGACATTAGTAGGCTCAAGAACATCTTCTCTTGCATACTAAAATGCAAAAGTATCATCTCGAGTATCTCAATGTGCTACGCTAAATATCATAATCTAAATAAATTTTCACTTCAATAAGTTATTTATTTTGATCAATAGTATCACACTGACAATTAGCGGAGGTCATGCTTTGAGACCTCTAGATGCCTAGTTTAGATTACATGAGCATGAGCAAACCCTTGTAACCATGTTTTTAAGACTTGTCCACACAAGTTTGGACTATATTAAGGGTGGGGGGTCGAACAAGTGACTTGCCACCCCCATAAGTATAACAAACATTTTGTTTGACATCTCTTCGAAAAAAATGAACTTGTCTCTCCCATCAATACAACTATACACCCTTTAAGTTCCAAATTATATTGCATCTTTTGCAAGCATAGCAAGAGAACAAAACTTGATGTCTAGGCTATCGGGTCAATGAAACAGTAATAGATTAAAAAATATATGTCCACAACTACATTGGAATGTGGAAAATATCTATACGTCTACTGCTGCACAAATATCTAAGACAGATGTACATTGGAGATTGCCTCGTTTTGAAAGTACGCATCTTAAAAATGCTCACAAAGTTCAACGTTAAGTCATCGTGGGCACACTTTCAAGACTTCAAAGAGGTTAGACTAATATAACATGTACATGGTAACCAATTCCAAATACATGTAAGAGTGGAAAATGTAACCTATAGGTACATGTGCGATACATGAGAATTTGAGTTTGGAATCATATGCAATTAGCCTTTGTGTTGCGAGTCCTTGTTCCCAAGTTAACTTTCTAGAATGTTTATCCATTCCATTCATTCCCCGATCAAAACCGATTGAGAGATTTGCTATGCTAAACCTATGTACTGTAGGTTATTTTCATGGTGGGCCACATAGCAGATCCTAAAGAGGGAAATTACTAATCAACCAAAGATAGGAAATTTGCATGTGTTTGTGCTCTTCTCCACCATAAGAACACAATCCGCCTTTTTGGCAGAGATAATTGTTGCATACGAGTGAACCTCTCATGCATCCATAAAGGCATGTTCAAAAGTGCTAAAATGTTGCGGATAAATAAGGGTTGGTGCATTGCAATACTCCACTCCACCATGGACAGAGATTGGATGATTACAATTGTGTTGAAAAGATAGAGAAGACCAATAACTGAAATTAATAATTCACCTTCAATTCAATATGACATTTTCTTTGGATTCCGTTCTAATTTCAAAATTTTCTTATTTCCAGCTTCAATCCAGGCTATGGACAAGCTAGGGTATCCTAGCTGTATTAACAATACGTAGAATCCCACTAACGACAATGAGGCCTACTACACCATTTATGGTGTTTAGTGTCTCGCACATTATAAGTGAACAATCTAGACTAGATGCCTAGAGGTCTCAAAATGCCATGTCCACTACACTAAATAGGTAGATTAGTGTTAGATGAAGATTAGTGTTAGATGCAATAGTTACTTAAAACACTAATTTTCAATTGATATTACAATTAGTGTTTGAATAGGGTTTGAACAAATTATACCTTTTACGAGATTCTCATATTCTTCTTCCTTCAATTCTTCATTCCAAGATTTACAAAATATCATCTAACACTAAATGCGCTCATGTAAATATTTAAAGTTACTACTTGGTACAAATAGTGTTAGAGTTGACATTTAGTGTTCTAACACTATAGAGACAATTTACATTTAGCGTTTTCGTCGGCTATTAGTGTTTCCAACACTAATCTACCTATTTAGTGTACTTGTCAAATGCTACTATTCGTCAACATAAATAACTCTTTGAAGTGAAAAATTATTTTCATGCTAACATTTAGTGCAAGACATTGGGATACTTGAGATGATAGTTTTGCGATTTAGAATGCATAGGGAAGTTAATATTAAGCAAGTTGATGGCAAGTGCAATGTGTTTGCATTTTTAGTATGGAAGAGGAAGATATTCTTGAGCATACCAATGCCAAGTGTCATTTGTGTACACTTTTTAGTCAACTTGTAGACCATTGCGTAGCATCTATATACAATGGACAGCGTGATGGTGGTGGTGAGGCCATCACCTTGTTGTTTTGCATTGCTCCTTGTTTTGGAAAGGTGGGGGGAGTGATGTGTCAAATGTATGGGTGCAAGGGCTGAAAGGGCATGGGCCCATACTAATAGGCGTATCCTAACATTCTTGAACATACTCATGCCAAGATATTAGTAAGCGCACTTAAACGCCAAGTGTCATGAGGTGACACTAATGATGAAGTTCTTGGTCATTAGTGTAACTTAGCATAAACCTCTCGACACATTATGCATGTGACACTAAGTACCATAAATGGTGTGCAGTGATGCTATAACTTTTGCTATCTCATCTCATAAATGGGTCCGAGTTCTGATTGAAAAGTGAATCATCTTCTTGATAAATTCTGAATCAATGTCAACGAAGCTGTACATGTGCATCCAATCTTGTGAAATTACAAACTGCAGTATGACTTGGTCCACCTCTTTCATGTGAACCTCGTCATTCATACCTCTTCTTGCTGTTGACCACTTGCTAGGCTCAGAAACACCTGCTCAAGTGTACTTTGGCTTACACTATAATCATCTAATCCTAACCTCTCTTTCTCCTTTTCTAATGCACCAAACACCTGCGAGAGGGAGAAGTCCTTCACAGGGATGCTGTATTTTACCCTCGTAAGATGTTCCTCTTCTAGCTTTGAATTCGGAAACACGCGAAACATGAATTGGTGTAGAGCCTCTAGCAAATCCATGCTTTTACATCTCAGCTCCACCATATAACCTGATCATGCCCAGGAATTCCCAGTAAGAGCTTGTTTTAAGTCTGTTTGAAGTTACGGAATTGTAGATGGGGTAGTAATTGTGAATCACAAACTGCATTTCGATTTTCAGATTCGTTGAGGTCCATGGAAAGAGACAGAAAAGGAAAGAGCAAAGAGGATTATATTTGAGATTGCTTGATTTCTGCCAACACAAACATTTGAATGATAACTCTAATAGCAATGTACTTTACATATTTCTTTACCCCATTGTCTAGATATGCAAGCGGACACGATTTCGTTAGTGTAGAATGAACTACCTGATCCGAAGCGAGATTTGATGTGTTGTACAGCACCAAGACAAACCAGGCTTCCTGCAACCATCACTCCAACACGACCGCAAAGTGCTTCACACTCTTCCATGCTGTGGGTGGTGAGGACCACACTCATGTCACGGCTGAGAACAGCATCTGTTATGAGGTTCCACATTGCTCGTCTCGCGACTGGGTCCATCCCACTACTGGGCTCGTCCAGGAAGACGACGGCAGGATCACCAACCTGGCAATTTCCAAACATAACAGATGATTATTGATGAATAATGCAAACATGGAATTAACAAAGCATTCTCATGCATGTGTCGGGACGCTCCCATTAGAGTCTAGCATCAAGAATAAATCCAAGAATCAAGGTCCTTGATTACATGCATGAAGGCCAAGCATACTCAAGTGGCAAGCTCTCAGTATTCGACACCTTATTGTTACCTAACTTTGGACAAAGCCTATTCCCACCTACAGAGGAGATTCAAATTCAAATGACCTTGCCAAAAAGGGTCCCGCCAAGCGTGTGGTGTCCAAGATGCGTATCTAGGGAGAACACCCACTACATCACTTAAAAATGCTACGAAAGTAAGGTAGACGTGCCTAAATCCAACATAGCAATAATTTGAACACCTATATTTCAGTGTTATATGGCTAGGTTTGGATCTAAACACAAACACCAAAAAGACATGTATTCAAAAGAGATTTGACTTCGTACTCAAAATGTGCTAAACATTGTAGGCTCAATAGACAACTTGATTGGGGGAACCTGTATGACCACTTAATGAGCATGGGACTCTCAACTTGATAATGAATAAGATATTCATATGAGCTCCGAAAATTATGAGGCGAATGGCCACAGGCACAATTTGGGTTTGTTAATCATCTCGCACTAGTTGCATGTTTTCATATCCTACGAGAAGTGGATGCAGAAAGAAAAGTATCTGAATAGCACACATCTACCTCATACCCATTTGAAGAATGAGGTAGGCCATGAACATGCTTGTATGTCCCATCTATGGCTCACAAGGTGCAAAAATAAATTGGAACCAAGATAATAACAGCAGGCAGATATATGTGATGCAATGTACCAGTGCAATAGCCAGTGCAAGTTTGCGTTTATTGCCACCGCTGTAAGCTCCAGAGACCCGATCAACATACTTTTGTAGTCCCACTGCCTGAACCAAAGTGTTCACCACTTGTTTCACGTCACGCTTCGGCACCCCTTTCAGATTTGCATACATGTGTAAATGCTCTCTAGCAGTCATCAAATCGAGAAGAGGGTTGAACTGTGGGCAGTAACCAATCTGCTTCTGTGCGGCTGCTAGGTTTTGGAGTACTGAGTATCCATTGATGAAAGCCTCTCCTTTTGTAGGTCGGATGTCACCGCTTAGTATTGAAAGAGTAGTAGTTTTTCCTGCACCATTCACACCCCTGAACAACCCCCCACAACACGTTGGTTATGAACCCAAGAGGTAGTACCAGTAGAAGGAAACCAAGAAAGAAAGAAAGACAGAGAAACAGTGAGCAGGCGGATGGACAATGAAGATGAGAATAATGAAGGATATGTTTGTTCCTGAACTGCAGATTATCTTCTGATGCCACTTGAGAACTCAAGATACTTAAGATAACGACCACATACGTGTGAGTTTTGTTTAGAAACAAGAAGAAATACAATTGTTGTATGTAACATAATACAAATAATAATAACGAGTACTACTCACAGGAATCCAAAACATTCCCTAGGAGGAATGCCAAGTGAGAGGTCTCTGACAGCTACTTTAGCAGGCTCCAAGCCCCGCGCAGGATACACTTTCTGAAGACCTTGCACTATTACTGAGTCACCACGTGCCTGTCCCCCTTCAACACGCTTCCTTTCATTGCTTACATCCTCGTCCTCATTCAGAGGCATGTTATCTGTGACAAATTACACCTTGAGAAATGAGACATTATCCAAGTACATGATCAAGGGATAAAAAGAGAGGATGACGCCTACATTTGCCAGCATTAGCATGAATTATAGAGTATCTTTGCGTGCAGGTCTGCTGCCTGAAATGAAGAGGTAGACCATTGCTAATAGTCATAAATGGGGCAACTTGATTGCTCATTGTTCCTCCCCTACTAGGCTCGCTGAGCCCCTAGGTATCCACAACTTTGAAACGACTGGTTGGCCTAATAACCCCCACAATGATTGGGTGGACCATAGAGGGTAACACTAAGTATGGCTTGGTGGAGAATGGAGATCGCACCAATTGCAAGGCCATTAGAGTTATAAGCACCAATCGCATGACTCTATTGGCCTGATGCTTTAAATTAAGATTGAAGAGGTCACAAGGTTGTAGTGAGGGGGGAGAAAATAATGACGAACCTGTATTAGGAGCAAGCTTATAAAAGTGCATAGAGGCAGGAGTGACACATGCCAGCCCAAAGGAGTAAATTTTTAGTAGTGTGCCATTGTCAATGAGCAGAGTGAGCAGCAGATATCCAAAAATCTCTGCTACCATGTAGGTAAGTGGTCGACCTAGCACATCCCATTTGTATGGATTGGGCTCCCTTCCCAACATGCGATTCTCTAAATCAAGAGCACTCAGTTGCACAAGACCTCTTCCCAGATTGAAGGGAGGAAACAGGTGGTACAAATATACCAGCTTGTCATTTAAAGCCTGCATCCAATATATACACCACCAACATTGATATACATCCTTGTCAGTCATGTCTCACAAGATACTACATGGCAATCTAGAAATTCATAGGGCCTGTCCACCATCCAATACATCGAACCTATTCCAACAAGTACTTTTTTACAAAAAAATTCCAACAATGCACAATATTTGCAATCCCCCCTGAACCTCGTTGTAAAGTGCATTTACCTTCGTTTCATCAATATCACCCATAACTAGACTTCCAACAAGCATGCCAAAGCCCGTCACAAAATGTATTCCTGCAATCGCCACCTGCAAGTAACAAGTCCATTTTAATCAATCCCTCATTCATTGCTTGGACAATACCCTCAAGGAGTGGATACTCTCATGTCATTCACAAGGACTAGGTCACCAGCTCGAGGGGGTAACTGGACATAAACATTTGGGACCCATCTTCTCTAGGCCCTCTGATCATGGAGAGCTACAGCTTAGTTTCATTTTGAGGGTGGGGGAGGACGAGGGTTATGCTCTAGGGAAGTCATCCTCTTTCCCAACTATGCAAGGCCACCTCAGGCGCCAAGTGGTTATGGAACTTGGGTCTTTATGAACTGCACATCTGCCATCCCTCAAGTAGAGTAGCCCATGAGAAAATTACATCGATCTTCTGATAGGTAGAAGATAATCTTCCTGGAACTCAGTGGGAAAGATACGTGTATTATGATTGTATACCTGGGCATTTGCATGATTGGAGAAGCCGAAAGAATAGCAATACGTAAGAGGGATAACGGATGCGCCAAAAGACATCAGAAGCAGCACTGCAGCTCCAGCTTTAGTGGGTGAACCAATAAATGACTGATCTTGATAAGCCACAAAAACTAGCATGGTAATAGCCACTGTAGCTGCATAGATGATCATATCCCATGAATATGTTGCTGCCCAGTATGCAACACAGCCTGCTCCGCTCACCATCTACAAACCAAACTCCCAACTTAGAATGTAAAGAGATGTGGCAACAAACAAAGTACCATAGAGGTCTTTCTATTCTCTATTCCAACAGAATAGAATTATATTCCCCTGAAATGATGCCACGTGTCATTCTTAACATTAGTTCCAACCTACTAAAATCCCTTGTGGAGACCACATCCCAGCACTAGCAAAGATGGAATAGAGTACCTTCTATGAACTAGGTAATAAATGCGAGGAGCCCAACCCACCAAGCCGAAGTAGCGGCAAGATGGATACTGAGTGACTATTACAACCAAATGGCAGGATAGCACATATCCATTACCAGACATAGTGGTCAAACGATGGCAGGGTCATCCATTATGGGTGATAATGTGCCTCCTCATATCCAATCAAGAATAAGGATTGTGGGTGTTATTTGGTTCAATTTTCATGTTCTCCAGCTTCTCCCATTTAGATCTCCACCACAAAACTTGTGTTGCATTAGCAAATCTATGATGAAGAATTAGCAAAAATTAGACCTTCCCTAATTTGAATTGCATGTTTGTTGATTCCTTAATGGAATACATAGATCTTCCCAATTGTGTTCACTACTGAGTGCGGAGTAGTTGATAAAATTTGAAGTTGTAGTTCAATCTCTTTCAAAAAGCGGCTTTATGGTGTTTGTTCATTGATCCTCACCGAACCACACACCAATCAAACATAGATGTCCAGTTAAGAAAAGTAACCGAATAGCACTTACATACCTTAGACACATAAGCAGAATTGCTTAACCTGATCACTACAGTAGTGAAAGGCAGGTGAGGATGATCGAATTGTGGAGAGTAAGACAAGTACCTGAAGTAGTTTGGCTTTCACAACACGCTCGCGCACAATGAAGACTGCGTAACTTGCTCCAAGGTAACAGAATGGGATGAGGATGAAGAGTGCAGCCAAGACAGTGAGAACTGTTTGAAGCTCCAGTGATTCAGTCTTGGTGAGGGGGAGTGGGTGGCTGAAAACATTGAGTGTGGCTGAACTATCATTCAAGTTTGTCTTGAGCCTTGCCTCTGTAAGCTCCTGGATTAGAGCTGGCAGCGCATGATCCGAGGTGGTGTTGAATAACAGAGTAACAGGGGAGAAGATCCCCTGCCCAGTTGATGAATCCACCACTGTGGTTAGGGTTTTGTTGAATAAACTCCAGTTTGGATTGACTCTGCTTCCATAAGCAGTAGAGCTGTTGAACAGCTGCTGGAATTGCGTCATGTTCAAGGTTTGAAGACTTGATGTATTCAGCTCTGGCCACAACGTGTCGTTGAATATGAGAGCACCTGACATTACCAGAAGAGTGTTAGAAAAGTAAATTTCCAGAAAAAACTCTTCGAAAAAGGAATTTGCACCTAAGAGATCTCTATCCTTCTTCTTTGAATTGAAACATAATGTGCAAGGTTTTTGCATTTGATATAGTCGAACAATATTGATCCTTCACTACACCTTTCTCACAACCGTTACAGAACCTAACATTCTGGATCACACATGACAATTGTAACCCATACTATACAATATATAAACCTATGATGTGCATATGGAGCAGAGCCCACTAGTTGCTGCATCCATGTCCATAATTTTTTTACTATGGATGAAAAGTGGACATGATGCTGGAAAACATGTTGAGATGGCTCTCCCACCCATCGTTGTATCCACATTTGAATGCTAAACATGAATGCAGGCATCCACTTTTTCCAACAAGTTAAGCCCATTTCTTACCAACACAAACTCTCAACAAACATAATGAGACGAGCAATCAATGACCTTGTATCCTCTTGTATTGCCACCTAAAGGAGATTGATTTACCTAAATAGTTTAGGGTACTTGAAATTGGTGAGCTCTTAATCATGTCTTTTTGCAAGACTATGCGAAATCAGATTCTTCCCCCTCCCCCATGGGGATGTGGCTATGGCAACCGGTGGGAGAATGCACCCCAATCCGCATCTACATCCGCAAAGCAAAGCAAAAAGTGGATGGATGCGAGAGGATTACAGATACAGATATGGGAACCAGTGCTTGCTCTAAGTCAGAAGTTTGGTTTCTCAGAATTTTACTACAAATATGCGGCATGAAGCCTATATTGGTCTTGGTACTATGGGCAGTGCTTTGCAGCTTACCAAATCTGGTCGGTGCTTGCAAATACGTCTGAAGGAGCTGCTCGCTTAGTTGAACACTGTTGTTCAAGTTCTCTTGTGCTTGATACTCAAGGTAATCACTTCCAGTCAGGACGGGCATTGAAACAGGTGACATCCTTGCTACAGGGACGATTGATTTCTGAGATGATGCCTTGAACATGCTAAAATCAAGTTGTAGTGCAGGACCCGCTGGGTCAATGTTGAGCTTCAGAATCAGCATAACCAATGCAATGGCAAAGACTGGCAGAAACACAGAGTTGGCCAAACCCTGCATGAAACAAAACAAGTTTCACAAATATGCTAAGCTCCACGGATGACAAAATGTAATGCACACTCAGAGATGAAGATAATTTCACAAGCATGAAAAGTGGTCCACAAAATACACAGGTAAGTATGAATGTTGAAGTAGGAAGTGGAATCTATTAGACTGCTACAAATCAAAAACTAGAGAGTGAAAACAACGATAGATGATAATTGAAGACAACAGTCTACTCTTCAATACCATTCTTGAACTTACTACAAATCTAAATTTACTCAATTAGCATCCATACCATCTGGTCCTTCCATAGTTGACCAGAATAGCACAGACTGCTCATAGAAAATGCTGACCCTTGAAGGTCCGGGAGGCCCGGAATGGGCCTCAAGATGTCATATGAGGGGTTTAAGATTACTTCTAGACGTTTTTGGCTGACAGTGTCAAAAGTGGCCCTTAAAAAAATTAGCCCATTCATCATATGCATTATTCCAATCGGAGCGTACATATATGTAGAACGAGAAATTAGGGAGGGAGTTTTGAGCTCGTAAATGACCTAGAGCATATATATCTAATCACACATGACTTTATCTTCACTGCCTCTTTTTGATGAGTTTTGCTAAATATGGAATGAATACCACAGACCAAATACAATATAAATTCAGAACTTGTTGGGGATTTGCAAAACTCGTCACATTTCCCATGTAAATACAATCCTGGTCCTTTCAGGGTTAAGGTCAGCTCTTATTGCAAGACCAGTTGCAGAAGAATGGTGTTGTACTAGAAAATTTTGGGAGAGAAAAGGGTTACCTTGAGATCACGTTTTGCTATCACAAAACGCTTCTTAAAAATCTGGCCAAATGCTCGTGTGAAGCTGCTTTGTGATGTTCTTCTGGTATGCTTATAAGAAACAGGGATGACGACATCATGTGTATTATTATGAGCTCCATTAGCAGATCCATTAGGAATTCCATCCTCATGCGATCCATTTGTTCCTTCTTGCTGTGATCCATTCTCAATCTGCCCAAAATTCTTGGTTGCACCAGTTGCTGCTTGTGGTGGAGCCACCATACCATTATCATCTGCTACAGCACCATCACCGGCTAGGCGAAGGAAAACTTCCTCCAAGGTTGTCATAGACACACCATAGCCACCAATGTGCAACTCATTTTTCTTCTCTTCAAGCTCCTGAAACAAGTGGGTGAAAGCGCCCTTGTTGGAAAGAGGTAATTGAAAGGCCATCTCTCCTCCTGCTGAGCTTAACAGGACAGCCTGAGGAACATGCTTTGTCACTAAACTGGAGACTGTTGCATCATGGCATTCAGCACTGCTCCGGGTCATAACCAGGTTGTATCCAACTCCAAACTTTGCCTGCCCCCACCACATCATTTTGTAAATTATCACACCCAGAGAAACACGTGCAAAGAAAGAAAGAGGACTCCGATGTTGTCACCGGGGATGACTTCTATATGTAATTCCAAAACAGGCATCACGAGAATTGAAGGGCCTCCAAAGACTTCTGCTCCTTTCAAAGGAGGACACCTTGAAAGGGTGCAGACAAGCCAGCCTGCACCTATTTCCTCCAAAGCCATCTGAGTACTATTCTGGCCTTAGGCAGCTTAATCTCATAGTTCCCATGTGACCTTGGGTTTAAACCACCCGAAGCAAGTGTAGTGTTGATTGTTTCAAAATGCATAAAACAGTCCTATTAGTGTGGGTGATAAATTAGTGTGAAAAATATTTAGCATTGGCCACACTAATTTTCTAGTCGAGGAAGAAATAACGTGGGTCCAAGACCCTGGGTCTTCCCCTAAGTCTTCGTAAAGACTTCCAACCAACACATTGAGAATTAGTTACGGACAAAAGTAACACAAATTACAAGGATCACCCACATTATTTTTCTTAAAATATAAATCAGTGTGGCCCGCGCTAATTCTCAAATTGAGCTCTAGAAAATTACTGCGGCCCACAGTTATAGGCAAATTCAGTGTATTTACCTGTACTTGAAGCAGACTCACCTCAATAGTGAACTTCAAATGGCAACTGCACGAATTATATGTATAGCTACTCTTTACCAACTTGTATGACTCTGCTTAGATGTGTTAGCCAACAAGGAGTAATTTAGTCTCAAATGTCCACTACACCGTTTATGGTATTTAGTGCCACTTACTATTTGGAATTATGCAATGCTATAATTATTTACAAAAAGATTTATATGATTATTTAAGTCGTTGGGACATTCTAGAACATCAACATCTTTACTTATCAAAACATACATCAGTAGGTCAAAGTTACAGCACTACATAACTCCGAATAGTAAGTGACACTCAATACCGTCAACAATGTAGTGGATGTACACATCCCTAGTCTTTTAAGGCTTAGTAGCCTTTCCGGGTAGCGCTCATCTCAGGAGATTAAGAAGCATTGCAATTCTCACCTTCAGAAAGAGGCTACTTCCACAGCATCTCAATTTCCCTTCGCTCATAATTGCGATTCTATCGCACAGTAGGTCAGCTTCATCCATGTAATGGGTCGTCAGCACAATGGCGCGCCCTTTCTTGAATGTGCGCAGCAATTCCCACACTCCCCTCCTTGACTGGGGGTCGAGCCCTGAGGTCGGCTCATCCAAGAACACCACCCTTGAATTGCCCATCATTGCCAGTCCGATCTACACAATTTCCAACAAAAATTAAAAAAGGATCAACTAAGCCACATCATCATCTACAACCTCATTCCCAAGCCATCTTCTTCGCAATACATGGAGGGCATCTACTCAGATTATTTCAACAGAGGCTCAAATGGTAGCAATAATGTTGGGCAGGCGTTATAATTGGCACTAAACCCTGGGCTGGTTATCAGTGCGGTTCCTTCATTTCATAACCGCAATTCTCAGAATTTCAAATAACTTCATTTGATTCATAACCGTGGTCCTCAAAAAATCAAAACCCAGTCAACTAACCCTTTATAAAAACCACCGATTTTCACTTGGCTCTATGTAGTGTGAACTTAAAAAAACCCACGACTGGAGGTTCTTCTTGAATTCTAATTTATTAAAGTAAAATATATTAAAATATATTATCATTCATTAATAAATAAATACAAAGTGGAACGAGAAGTTATTAACAAAATCAAATGCCCGCCTGATGCTGGTTAGTACCTGTAGCTTGCGTTTCATGCCTCCGGATAGGCTGGAAGCAGGTGAGTTCATCTTATCAGACAAACCAAGTCTTGAGACCATATCTTGCACATCCTGGTCAACATAGAGCTTGGGGACGCCCTTCAGTGCAGCAAATAGCTCCAAATGTTCCTTCACAGTCAGGTAGCTGAACAGCACATTCTGCTGTGGGCACACACCGATAGTCCTGTTTTGGTACAGAGAGTCATGCTTACAATATTAGAATTACAACAGTCAAGTATGCACTTTCTACAATTTACCTCAAAGCTCAATCACCTGATAGAGTTATCCGAAAAGTCTCTAGGTCAAACTCCAGGTGAGTTGACCAAAACATGAGTTTGAGAGCGTATGCATAAAGTCACCAAAGTTTTCTTAAGACTTGAATTAACAACCGGCTTTGTAGATTGTCAAACTAGGATCGATGGTGGTCCAAGCTAGCCTTGCATACGTCAAGCCAGGATGTAGGGTGGCGGGTCCTATGGGTCAGACCCTACTTCACTCGAAAGTGTTTAGGTTGAAAGAGGAGGGCCAAGGGAAGAGAGCTTCACCTAACTTTCAAAATTAGGCACTCACACAAGACGCTCTAATGATCTCTTGATAGAAAGGTCCCTCAAAGAGAGACCAAAGTCTTACTTTGGTTCATCTTACTTCTTGCAAATAACTCTCATGCAAAGACAAACATGGTCGACTTTGAAAGGAACATGGTTACAAATATGATGATTTTGAACTAACGAAACGCTGACCATGACTACCAGTTGCAATAACAACGCAAAACCTTAACATTCCCAAAATTCCAAAGTGTTCATTCATGTCCTAGCTAAGCCTATTGGCATTTTTAGGAAAGAAACAGAGTAATCAAAATATGAGAACCTGCGAATATCATTCATGTTATTTCTTATACTGTGGCCCCAGATGAACGCATCTCCCCCAGTGGGTCTGATGAGGCCAGTGAGCATGGATATAGTTGTGGATTTTCCAGCTCCATTGTGACCCAGCAACGCTGTAATTTGATCATCAAAAATCTCCAGTGATAGGCTTTCCACTGCCACTTTTCTCCCAGGATACACCTTCCTCAAATTGCTGATTTTGACTGCAGGTTGCCGTCCATTTGACACGTATGGTTCACTGTAAGTAAACCCGGTTTCTTCTTCCTCCTCAAAGATTGTTGACAGTTTCTGGAATAAAAGAATCAAAACCATTTGGTTAATCTTTCCCATGTTGCATGGAGGATCCTTTCTGCTTACACAGGCAACACTGACAAATAGATTGATACACTGCAAAATAATTTCCTTTGACATAGCTGTGGCACACAAATAATCCTTAAAGTGTCTCAACAATCACTGCAAAATTATCCTCTCAATAATCAGCTTTCTATGTTTCTTTAAAGCCAAGTTGCATGCCCAAATGTGATCGAGACCTTTATTGGCCACTGATTTAGTGAGAGAGAGGCAACCCTCTAAACCCCTGTGGACCCTCAAAAATCAAGTGACTGGGGACTTGAGAGGGTGTGCTCTCTCTAAATAATCAATGGCCAATGAAGATTTATGATATATATGGACTTTATGGGCGATATGAGCATGCAGCATTGAGCCAACAAACTTTGAAAGCTGAATATATTGAGAGAAACGTTTTAAAGTGACTATAGGAGTTGCTCTTATATATATGTTTACATCTTGGAATTTATCTAAGTTTCCATAAACTACAATATTGGGTTCCGAACAAATTTTACTGACCTGGTATTTAGCCTTCCCAGCTATTTGCCCTCGCCAGAAAGACGGTGTGAACAAAAACAAAGGTGGTTGTGGGGAGCCATACTCTGATGGCAGGACTTGCTCCAAGTACCTAACCACATAATTACTTTATGAGATTCACAAGAAATGATAGAGACAGAGCACTCCATGCAACAATTTTTTTTGTTTACAAAGAGATAAAGTCGAAAATTTAATCATTGTTAATACAAGTGCATAAATCAGCATGGGATTCACAAGAGATGCATACCAAGCTACAGCAGCGTATAAAAAAGTATCTGCCAATAGAAGGATGAGAATCCATGCCATTGAAAACTCATCCTCGAATATGCTGCCCCAAGTCATACCAAATCCAGCACCCTCATAGTGACCCACAAGATCCGCTCCTGTGTACACACAATTAGTGTGAGATGATTGCCTATTCCAAATCATGTCAACAGCGAACTTCCTCACAATTTTCGGAGCTCACATGAATATCTTATTCATTGTCAAAATGAAGATTCTTGTGGACATTAAATGGTCATATAGGTTCCCCCCCAATTATGTTGAGGACTCTCATGAGCCTAGAATGGTTATCATATTTGAGCATGTAATCCAATCTCTTTTAAACACCTGATCTGTTCTTACGTCCACACTGAACCACACACCACTCAAATATAGCTGTCTGATTAGGAAAAATGACCATGAAAGGCCCACTTACCTTATCATCTTTACTAACTGAACATTCTAAGAGCTCCGCTCTAAAGTAATTTTACCAGATTCAGGGTTTGATATATTTGTCAAAAGTGGTATGTCGAGAAAATCAATGTGAGAGTGCATAATGGAATTTAAAACTGCAAAGAAATACTGAACTGGAATCAGAACTTACCAAATGTGAACGCAGTAGGTGGCAACAGGGCTGCTATCGACTTGCCATTAATTGCTTGGCCATCACTTGCTCGGAAGAAGATGTATCGAGGCATAATAGCAGCAAAGTGTACAAAAGGTGCAACAATTGCTGCCAGCTTTGCCTTTGAAAAGAAAACAGTCAAAAAAAATCCTGCAAGGGATACATTTATAGAGTTAATCATAAATTAAACCTGCACTTTTGACAGACATTTGTTGTAAAACATGCATTTTCCAACCAAAATTCAGCCAGCGAGTATCTCCAGCTTGCCTATGAGCAAACCATTGCAATCATTTCAGGACATACACAATTATTCAGCACATCCAGAGAAAGAAGCAGATGAACTGAATTTGCAAGCCCAGCACCCATATTTCCACCAAAATGGTGATAACTTACCGAAGGATATAAGGGATGTTGAGAATAGGAAGAAGAGTACGAATAACAAGCTTGGGTCGCTGCACATCCATTGAATCCAGCACTGTAAGCCCAAAGAACAATGACCCACAAGAATCACATCTACAAAACTACAATTCTCAAGAATATATTTTCATTGATTAGTAAGATGATATTAGACTTATCCTTTCACTCAATGTAACTTTTGGTCAGAGTTCGTCGTCTTGCACAGAATGCCTTCCATGTTCAGTAAAGTTTCAATGCATGTTCGGAGGAAGTGTGGAGGTTTGAAAGAGGAATATTCTATATCTTTTCATTAAGGGTCAAACTCATTTTGGCATGCTAAGAGGTGCTAGAATGAGTTTGGTCCTAAATGAACCAAAATAGGTTGCTCATCGTACAAATTCAAACATGGCCTCCAAGCATGCCCCACAAGTCGATTTTTTTTTTTTTTTTAAATTTAATTTAAAAAAAAATTTGTATGCAAATCACCAATGGGGCATCATAGGGGATCAACTTCTGACAAAAAGTACTATTATTAAAGTTCAAGGTTACCTCTCTTCATTTATAAGCCTCAACACAAAACTTTCCAATACACTTTGTCATTGTCAAATTTACTCGTCAGCTGTATCAATCCTAACAACCTAACTAATCCTAATAACCTAACCAATCCACTGCAACTCTTCATTCAACATAACGTTTCACCATAGCACGATGGAAGGCTTGTTCTCATGGAAATTACAACACAAAATTCCAGAGATCAATAATTAGTAGTAAATATAATATATTAAATGAACCAATTCAAAGAAATATGACATATTCAAAGAGTTATCCAATCTCACCTCCTTGGAAACACGGTCGTAGACAGCAACAAAGTGACAGACAAAGAGATCAAAAAGAAGACCGCCTGCATGGATAGAGAGTAATGAGAAACTCCAGAATGATGATTAAATATCCAAATGTATTGAGGTATTCCTCGATGGTTCATTGAGCCTGAATATTTGAAATAATTACTCACAAAAAGCCGGTTCACTAGTTTTTTTCCTTGAGGGATGTTGAGTAAGTTAATTATTTATAAAGATATGTACAAATTTCAGGGTAAAAACATACCATATATGTCACCACCCAGGAGAGCGAGAAAACCCAGGACTTCAACCCCATTATGTACATTGTCTCTTTGGCACGTGTTTCCTTCTCCTCCACCAAGGCCTGGGGACTCAACGGTAATGAAATTAATTACGTCACTGTATGCACAAGTCTTGTAGCAATTCCGATTTAAAAGTGGATGTGCAAATCTGATGTGCAATTTCGAACACATTAATTCTCATCCTCAAAAAATCCTGGCAGTCATTTCAGCATAGAGAAGTACCAGGTTTCTTGTCAGAATTAGATAACATAGGCATCTCCTCAAAACCAAGATTGTTCATTATTTGAAGCACCTCAGCTTGAAAGACAGTTGGTACTAAAACATCCGTTGTCATCACACTCTAGACTATTATAGCATGTAAGTATATAAACAAAACCTGATGTTTCATCCTAATTACTGTCTATGACACACAAAAATCCTCCTTTGTGATGTGGCTGGCTGGTATACTAAAATTCATGCCAGATTACAAAAAAATACAAAAAAAGTCTTAAAAGAGGAAAAAGACATTGTTCATTAGAACATGCTACATATATTATAAAACTAACCTTTACTAGCATGCCCAAAGGATAAAGAGTGGTCAGGCACATCAACAAGCCCAACATAGGTCCCACCTGCCAAAGCACACTTCCCACATTAGACTTTCACTATCTCATCATGACAATCAAGGACTAACCAATTTGATGAAACTTGAATATATCAACTTCGAGATAGCTTCTTCTTGCCATGGAGGTTAAAATATCAAAGCTAGTTTTGAGTCTTGAGTGAACTTCTGGGTTGACCATTTTTTGGAACCATCGCAGTCCCTAAGGCCTAAATGACTCAATTTGCTGTTGAGGGAGGACTTGCACAACATACTATTTGGCAACATGATTGAGAAATGAGAAACTTACTGCCTGGTAAAATCTGTTGCGAGAATGAGCAGCCACTGGAAAAGGAGAAGCCCACACTGGTTTATGAGATAGGACATCTGCTTCTGCTCTTTTTGGAGCAAGCTTGAAGACGTATGAATTGACAGCATCCTGCTCACATGGACATATTTTTACTTGTCATATCATTAAATAAGTGGAACATACACACCAAGCATTTTAACCCTTAAGGTAGATGGGTCTTAAATGGTTAGTTTTTTTCCGATTAGCCTACTTCTCCTAGGATATGAAAGTCATTATTAGTACGAGATGGTTAGCAAATCCAAATTGTGGCCGTAGAGAATTTCCTCATGATTTCGGAGCTCATATGAATATCTTGTTGAGTATCAAAGTGAAGATTCTCATGCTCATTAAATGTTCGTATAGGTCCCCAATTATGTTGACTGTTGAGCCTAGAATGGTGAGCATATTTTGAGCATGCAGTCCAATTTCTTTAAGCACATGTCACATCGGTATCCATTCTTGGAGCCAAACCAAACCATATACCACTCAAATATGGGTGTTCAATTAAGATAAGTAACCAAATTAGCACCTCTACCTTAGAACATTATCCAATACTTGTTAGAAGTTTCTACAAATCGTCACGTATCCCGTACAAATAGACTCCCGGTCCTTTAACGGTTAACAATGTCACCAAGCACTTCAAGAAGAGATTTCTGACCTGCAGACTGAGGAAACCAGAAGTATAGTAATTCTTATAGTAGGTAAGGAGACCCTTTCGCCGTTTATGCACCGCTTGCTGAGTACGAGGAACTGTAGTAAAATTCATCCGAATTTTGTAGTCCACATTTCCTCCAGCAGGATCCATTTTATTGATCACAATGATGGCCCATATTGGCTTGTCATTCTCAGTGTTGATTAGAGCAGAGTTCACAGCATCCTGCATCACAATAGCCATATCAAAAAATGCAAGTTGTACATTTGCGGAGCTTCAAATTAAATTTTCCTAAAATTGGGCAGCTATGAGAAACCTTCCAGTTGTTCAGAAAACTGGTTTACCTGCTCACTTGAAAACGTCCCTCCATAAACTTCCTTGAAGAGCTGCACCCAGACATAAATCTCACAGTCAGAAACAAAAGCACAAACACAACACAATCACTTGACAGCGGGCAACATCGTAAGGTAAGATATGAAACCTTAGAACGGACCTTAAAACAGACACATTTAGCTCTGCATCCACTTCTTGTAATATATTAAACACACAATTAGTGTAAGATGATTAGCAAATCCACATCGTGCCTGTAAATGTTTTCCTCATACTTTTTGGAGCTCAATTGAATATCTCATTTTTCATAGTGGAATTTTTCTTTCTTATTAAATGATGATAAAGGTCTCCCACCACCCACATTTATGTTAACTACTGAACCTAGAATGGTAAACAGATTTTGAGCACATAGTCCAATCTCTTTTAAACACATGTCTTATTGGTTTGTGTTCTTAGGTCCACACCTAACAATACACCAATCAAATATAGGTGTTTGTTTAAGATGAGTAACCGAATTAGACCCACTTACCATTATCAATGTCTCTAGAGAAAAATATCTACACAAGTACAAAGACGTTCTAAACCCATAAAAGTACATATTGCCAATATAGTTATCCTTTAATTCAACCAGATTTTTGGTCAGGAGTTGGTTATTTTGCATACAAAACTTTCCATGTTCAGTAAGTTTCTAGTGCATGCTTGGAGTTGGTGTGGAGGATTGAACAAAGAACATTGTATATCAGTTCATTGGTGGGCAAACTCATTTTGACATGCCAAGAGGTGCAAGAATGAGTTTTGCACCCAAGAATAAATTCGACCAAAAGTCAAGTTAAAGGGAAACTCTAATGTAGTTGTTCAGATTGACCCACATTGTGCCATAATGGTCAAAGTAAATTTTGACATGCTGTACTTTTACAAGTTGATATGAGAAAAATGAGGCATCAAAAGATGGGTGGATAATTCAGAACCTCAGTTTCAGTCAGCAGATGATTCACGAGTCCTGCCACCTCTGTTGTGTTCGGTGCAAATGTGATTCGACCGAGTGATAGAAGATTCCCCAACTGTAAGAAGCACATCATACCCATACATACAACAGTCAATCCTGTGAACATTTTCCATATTGGATGGTGTTAGAACAGAAAGGAAAGTATGATAAGGTCATTGGCACCATTTTCAAATGTATGCGTATGGGAAACGAGACTACATCACCATTACTACAGTTTTTCCAATCTCTTATTTTCTGGATCACCAAAGCACAGTCGACACAATAGAGTTATCCTTTAATTCAACCATGGATTTGGTCAGGAATTGGTTGTTATCCATATAACACTTCCCATGTTTGTTATGATTTTGGTGCATGCTTGGAGTCTTGTGTGGAGGTTTGAAAAAAGTTCATTTTATACCTGTTCATTGAGGACCATGCTTAATTTAGCACCACTTGGCATGCCAAAATAAGTATGGTCCTCAATGAACAGATTTAGAAAGCTATTTGTTCAAACCTCCACACTGACTCCAAGCATGCACCGAAAACATACCAAACATGGAAAGTTTTATATGCAAAACAACCAACTCCCGACCACAACTCTGATTGAATTAAAGGATAACTCTAATGTCAGAAAGACTCCCATGCTTGCTAATGAATATCCTATGGGATTCAGGAAGAGGATGAAATTTTCTTTGGCATGATGTGCTTTTTGCAAAAAAAAAATTGACATATGTGCCTTATCCACACATGGAGTAGCACACGAAACTACACAGATGTTTGTGAACAACAAAATTAAAATTCCAGAAGAACTTACCAGCCAGCTGAACATATCTTTGAAGCGATTGACTTCATCGGCCTGTCCACTTTGGGCTTTACACAACAAGAAAAGAGTCAATAGCGGCATGGATATGTAATTCATCTCTTGTGTGCAGTGCATCCCAAAATCCAGAACAGAAAGAATTAAGATAAGTTGGCCTTAAATGGACACTAACAGCTCTACACTGGCTTCTTCTAAGATATTAAACACGTGATTAGTACGAGATTATTAGCAAATCCAAATCAAGATTAACCATTTTCCTCATAGGTTTTGGAGCTCAAATATGTATCTTATTCATCATCAAAGTCAAGATTTTCTTTCTTCTAAACCGATTATATAGATCCCCCCAATTATGATGCTGACGTTGAACCTAGAATGGTTAACAGATTTTAAGCACACAATCCAATCTCTTTCAAACACATGACTCTTGGGTATCCATTTTTAAATCCACACCTAACCCACACACCACTCAAATGTAGGTATCCCATTAAGGTATGTAATCGCATTAGGTCCAGTTACCTGAAGTAAATGATACTATCTGGCAAAGGAAGACAATCAAATAAGTAAAGATAACAAGGTAAAAATCAGGTGACTCGATAAAGTTATCCTTTTAACTCCATGGGACTTTTCGTTGGGAGTTAGTCCCCTATGATTTCCCATTGAATGTCTTGCAATATCAATTTCTCTCTACTTGTGGTGCATGCTCAGTTGTATTATTTGTATTTGAATGGAAAGCAACCTATATCAGTTCATTGATGGCAAAACTCATTTTAGCACCTCTTGGCATGCCAAAATGAGTTTGACCCTCAATAAACCAATATAGAGTGTTCGTCGCTCAAATCTCCACACTACTACTACCTCCAAGCATGCACCAAAAACTTACTGAACATGGAAGGTGTGGTATGAAAAACAACAAACTTCCATCCCAAAGCCGTGTTGAGTTAAAGGATAACTCAAATATGGTCTTGCAGTCAACAAAACCAGAAATAAGTCAAGTTTGTAGTAAACTCCAGGGTTAAATGTACCATACCAATGACTTGCCGAATCAACTTGCCAAGCCCTACAAAAGCATCCAAAGAAGGCACAGGAAGAGGGCCATGATATGAATTGAAGGCGTCCAGAGCTGTTGTGAGTTGAGATGCTGAGCTCACACATTTGAAAGCAAGGGATAGCAAAGCCGGAGACATTGGAATTCCCCCAGCCATTTGCTCACCCTTTTTGAGGGCATCCCCTAATGTCAGATTTCCTGTGTTATTAAGAGCTCGAACTCCATCCAGTCCCTTAAGTACATCTTCCCTTATCAGGTATGCAATAAGGGCCAGTTCCTCAGATGTCATGTGCTGTTAACAAAGAATGCCAACAAGCTGTTAGTGGGTTGAGAGATTTTTTTTGATGTGGGAGAGTGATTCTCCTTTTGACTCAATGGGACTCTTCGTTGGGAGTTGGTCCCCCATGATTTTCCATTGATTGTTTTGCATACAAAATCGATAATTTCTATTCACTTGTGAAGATGTATGTTCGAAGGTAGTGTTTGAATTTGAATGAAAAACAACCTATTTTTCTTCCCTGGTGGCCATACTCACTTTATCAAATGAAGTTGATCTGACACTTTTGTGTGTATTGGAGACTTTTGTGTGAAACTTTTTAATTGATAATGTTATCCTTTTAACTCAACAGAGGGAGTCAGTCCCCTATAACTTTACATCGGTTGATTTGCATACAACATCAACAACTTCTTTCCAATTGTGATGGTGTATGTTCAGAGGTAGGGATTGAATTTGAACAAAGAGCAACCTATTCCGGTTTATTGCAGGCCCAAACTCATTTTAGCACTTCTTGATTGCATGCCTGAAATGAGTTTGATCTTCAATAATAAGATATAGAATATTCTTCATTCAAACCTCCACACTACTACCTCCAAGCATATACATGGAAGGTGTTGTATGCAAATCAACCAAGTCGCAACCAAAAGTCAAGTTGAGTTAGAGGATAACTCTATTGACCAACTAATAGTGGGAGCTTCCAAACATCCCCCATATTGTTGCAGTCATCGACAAATGACATTTGTACAATGCAAGTTGTCTACCACAAATATCTGCAATCTGTACACAATAAGTGGAGTTCAACATCTGATTTACCTTAGAAAGAAGTCTATCAGGTGGACAGAGCTGTAATAGACTATTTGCTGTCCCAAACTCATTCTTGAGGATTGCAGCTAGTGGAAGTGTGGAATTTACTGGAAATTCCATGGGAAAATGTTCTTCTTCGCTCTTGGACCAACCCCATACTATAAGAGACATCATCAACAGTGGGCTTATGAGCTCCATAATAGTTTGTGCCCAACCTCTTCTCTGCAACCACCAAGCACTTGATAGGTCAAAAAACATTTTCTCAAGAAAGGAGAAGGGTGACTGGAATCTACACAACTAGAAACCTCCAGCAAGTAATGCTAACACAATTTACACCTCTAGAGAAAAAGAACCCTCAATTAAATAGAGAAACCAACTTATTGAACAAAATGTTACAAAGATTCAGGAGTCTGCAGAAATTTTTGGTTGGGTTAGTTCCCGTGAAAATCAAATGAGCTAGTTTTATAGGGACAAGATTCCAATCAAAGTTTCACTCTTCTGTTGCTCAGGAGACAAATACTCGAATGATCAATCATCAACTCAAGTTGAACCTGTAAATTGTGGTTTGAAACTGCAGATCTCCTTCAAGACCAAAATTAACATACAGAGCAAATTTAAATCATCAAGGTGTGTAATCTACACAAATGGAGACCTTCCAGAAAATACTGCTTACAAGGTTTACACCTCTTGAAAATGAGCCCTTACTCAATGCGTGCGTTCAAGGAAGCACCGACAGTAATTTCATACGAGGAAAATTGCATAATAAACGAACAGAACGTCCAAAATGCTGCAGAGCTTCAAGAGTCTGGAAAGTTTTTCCGTTTGTTCCCACGAGAATCAAAAGGGCTAGCTTTCTAGGGACAAGATTCCAATCGAAGTTTCACTCTTCTGTTGCTGAAGAGACAAATACTTAAATGATCAAAGATCAAACCAAATTGAACCTGTGCTTGTGGTTTGAAACTACCGATCTTGTTAGATACCAAGTTTATTATACTAACCAGACTTAAATCATCGCATTCTCATGCAATCTGGAAATTTTTTCAAGCTCAGATCCTCCCGAATTTCTGAGTCTCAGAAATTGGGTTGACAACTGACACCTCAAACTTGAATGATAAAGAGTAAGAAACAACAAGACAAATGTATGAATGGATACAATCAATTTACAAGTATTTTGAGACTAGTGAGGATTTGATACCTTGAACAACCATTGTCGTCGCAACATGGCTCGCATCTGATGCTTGCCACTGAAGGAAGGAGGCAACACAAAACTTTCATCTCGGTTGCCTCGACTACTGCCCTCTTCCTCCAAAATAGTGTCTTCATCATCACCATCCAAGTCCAAATCGCGCTTGAATTCCAAGCTAGCTCTCTCCATCAGCTCCACATTCGTCTCCGGGGCCATCATCTTTCTAAAATGCCAATAAAAATATCCACAATTTCTATTTCGACACCCTGATGAATTCTACCACTGCTGCCAACAAGCAACCAAAGACAAACGTAGATAAATTTGAGGATCATATCCTTCGTTGCCAAATTCTGACACCTAAACCTGTCATCCTCACACTAAATACTCATGTGCATTACAATATTGCAACATCTACTACATAATCTTCGTCATAACATTCTTAAGATAAGCAGACTATTTAGGTTCCTCTGCAAATGGAATGACTCGTAGGTAATCCAGATAACCTAGGAATGATTCCATTCGGGACTCATGCAACTCTTCATTGAATCTTGGTAGATGGAAGAATTCTAAGTTGCCAATGATTATACCCACAATTTCTACTCCGACCCCCTCATGGATTCTACCACTGCTGCCAACAAGCAACCAGAGACAAATGTTGTTGAATTTAAGGATCATATCCTTTCTTGCCAATTCTGACACCTAAAACTCTCATCCTCGCACTTAAATGTACATCAACAATATTGCAACATCATCATCTACTACACAATCATCCTCATAAAATTCTTAAGATAAGTAGCCAATTTAGGTTCCTCTAAAGTTGAAATAATTCTTAGGTAATCCGGACACCTAAAAATGAAACCAATGAAGACTCACGCACCTCTTTAATTCAACCTTGATTGAAAATAGAACAAGGCTTTGTGTCTCTCAGAAGATCAAAGGCATCAACACTGAGATTGGTGTCGATGACTAATGAGAGCTTAATACAACTTGACTATGCTCGATTGCATTTATGCATGTACTCAAGGCACCTTGATTCTTGATAATAATCTATTTTTGAAGCTAGAATCATAGAAAGAGGACATCCTTACAAATAATGCCTTAAGAATGTTGAGTTGCTAAGATAATGATACTACTCCAATCCTCTCAGAACAAGGAGTTGGAGCAATCATAATGTCAAGCCCCAAAGTCTACTAAATTGGAGGGTTAAGCTCAATTCCAAGTCTGACCACGAAGTTCAAAATGTAGTTTCCCAAACATGACCTTACGGTCCGAAGATACTTCATCAGTTTCAAAGCACCTATAAATTATTGCTCCCCGATCTCTCTTCTCCTTAAAACAATCCTGGGAGAAGTTACTCAAATTTAGTTACAAATTCTTAGGACATTGAGCTGTTTCGCCACTTCATCCGATAAAATGCAGAACGATCCGACTCCCAAAGACCTAATGACGCCATGCAGGACAGTTTAATCGAAGAATTTGCGGTGATCCTGTAGATTTGACAATGATTTTGCACTCAGGAAATTGAGAGGGAGGGATGATGGTAGCTGAAACGATCGAAACCTGGAGTTTATGAATTCTTTTGTAAGTGAACCAGAAACCAAATTCCAGCTGAGGTGGTGATGCTACATATACAAACTGACCAGCCTCGGTGAAAAATATGACCCCAGAAAATCAATCGAGTCCATAATCTTTGAGCTGAAGGATGAATTTCGAGAGGGTGACAGGATTCTTCGGGTTTCGAGGGAGGAAATAAAGCAAACAAATACTCACCGATTCATCTGGACCGCATTACCGCCAATCGAAAAGAAGCTCTGGAATTCTCGACAAGTCCAAGAAAGAAAAACGTCGCCGAGCTCTCAAAACTTGAGCTGTTCGTTCGAGGGACTCAAGATCGCCTTTGAAGCACACAAATTTATCATTGCCTCCCAAATTCCACCAACAATTCTTCTTCGGCTGAAAAACTTTCTGAGGATTTCTCTCGAGAAACCAAAAATAAATCTTGTGAATTTGATCGCTCGGAAGGAAGAGCCAATCTCGAAAGCACGATGGCAGTTCGCGGACAGACACAAAAAAAACTTACACCCACCGACGAGTGCAGACCCGTCCGAATTCGCTCAAAAATAGATCAAAACATTTGGGGAAAAATAATCAAACACAGCTCACACGGTTAGGTATATGTAGAGATAAGGAAATCGAATGTAATGGTACGATTTTGGGGAAAATTCGGCCTCCCGGAGCCGATAAATCGGTGGGGGCGCGCGCGAGCGAGCGAGCTAGGGAGAGAGAGAGAGCGAGAAAGTCTTCTGGGCTTCATGAGCTTCCTTCCTTCCTGGTCAGAGCTTAGTGAGAGTAAGGCACTAGTAAGTGATTAGTAAGTGGTGTGTTGCCCTGTTGCTGTTGAAAGTGTTCCTCCCTTTGAAAGTTTCCTTCGCAAGTTCCTCACTCCCTCGTGCATGCAGATGAAGTCCTTGGAAGCTCAACTTTAGCAACTTATTACAAGGTTGGCATAAGGTAACTTAGATGGGTCTTAAATGGTTACTTTTTTTCCAAGTAGCCAACTCCTCTTAGGGCATAAAACACACGATCGATTAGTACAAGATGATGAGCAAGTCCACATCAAGCCCATAGCCACTTTTCCCATAATTTTTGGAGCTCGTATGAATATCTTATTCACTAGGAAAGTGGAGTTTCCCGTGCTCGTTAAAGGGTCATACGTGTTCCCCCTATTTATGCTTATTACTAAGCCTAGAATGGTTATCATATTTTGAGCATGTAGTTCAAACTCTTTGAAACACATGATGTCGTTTTGGCATTCGTTCTTGGAGCCACACCTCACCTTATGTCACTCAAAAACATGTGTCAAATTATGATAAGTAATCGAATCACACACGTCTACTTTAGGCGTGTGTCTTTCAAGATTGAGAGTTTACGGCCTTGCTTCTTAACCCCGAAAGGTATGGGGGAGTGGACCTTGAAAGGGTTTAAAATCAATAGAATAGAGGCGTCCATAACTGATCACTTAAGAGATTTTGCACCAAACCTGGAGAAATATCCGGCAGTGCAAATTTTTCTCATGAAAGAAGACCGAAATCAAGAGGAGGACTACAAACTTTCAGTAATTTTATTCCTTAAAATGAAAATCTTGTGAAATTTTGAAGCTGCAAGTTGACTTTAACATATAGTTATCAATTTCTAGAATTTGCCTCATTTTAATCGCTCATTCCCTCCTCACTTTAGCACTCAAAACCACGACATGTGTCACAACACTAACAGTATTGACTTGATTGAAATTCAGTCCTAGCCTTATCAAAATTCCAGTACCCTATAAATTACCGATAGGGTCCCGATCGGGAATAGACACCTTACTATAATAGGGGGTTTGTTTGTGGCTCCATTACTATGTCGTGGAGATGCCCTTAGTGTCCTAAGAGCAACCCTTATGGTCATTGCAAAACTAGCCTCTCAATGATCGGTTTTGAAAGTTTTTTGGTCGATATATACCACATGTTCATCTCCTTCTTATTAAAGTGAACACATATCATAAATCTTCATTGGCCACCTATTATTGAGAGAAACGTCGATTCTCCAAAGTTCTCGGTCACTCAATTTCTGAGGTTGCGTAGGGTTTGGGGAGATTTTTGGACATAATCGGTTGAGATCCCAGTGTTTCTAAGTCCAACCAATTACGTGTTGATGTCTTTCGGGTTGGCTATTAATAAAAATGAGGTATATTCCCCAAATTCCTCTAAAGTGATTGGTAATCTTCCTCAAGTCTCGAACTTCAACCAGTTAGTTCTCAAATTCAACCGGGTCATCTAATAACTACACTAAATAGGATATTTAGTGTTTGACACACTAAATACGAATGCATACACTATATATCAATACTCCTATGAAAGCAAGTAACATGAAATGTAAACTCAAAAACTAAATATCAACTATGGTAATATGTGGAAGTTACATGTTTGAATTCAGTGCTAGTAAGAATATGAAAAAAAAATGTAAAAAAAAAAACAATGATAAAAGAAGAATTCCAGCATATCTTCTAACACTGATTATCAAAAAGTTGAGAATTAGTGTTGAGCAAGGTAGTAACAACATTAAGTATAATCAAACACTAAGTATCCATTTTAATGTAGCGGTTCATTGATGCACAAAATGAAACAACTTTGACACCAATAAGGCATGATGATGTGTAGCTTACTTTTGGAGTGGTGGGTCGTTCTACTTCTTCCACATGGACTTTGAACAATCATGAGTGAGTGTGAGTTCAATGCTCTTGCCAGGAAATGAAGCATGTACTAGAGGGCATCATGGCAATTTCGTCAACACTTTTGCATTTCGAACTTTCCAAAACCTCCAACCGTGTGACCAAGTTAGTGCTTTAGAATCATACCTCATAGACCGTGATGTATATAACATGATCATGCAATGATTCAATTTGTTGTGTTTCATATCAAAAATCTTCCTTAGTAAGCAATAGTATATTAATGTGACATGTAATAAATGAAGACATAGACTTTATAGCATAAATATCATGATATTTATTGGCAAGGTGTGCGATTTTATTTTTATTTGATTTTCTCAAGTGTATGTTTTGACTTTGGAAATTTATGAAAACTGACGGCTTTAGCAACAAGGTGAAAATAATTGAATTTAAGAAACAAAAACAAAGAAATAAAAATAGCAGGTTACCTATTCAATTGTCAACTAAAAATCCCAATCTGGTTCTACATAAACATCCAAATAAATACATGTGTGTCACGATTAGATTGGACTCAGTATGTGCTTAGATGTCATTCTAAATCAATAGGTAACACAATTGAAAGGGTTTATGTAATCATCTAAAGAGAAACTAAAAAAATAAAATGACACTCACCTCGTAGAACTTTTACATTTCAACTCGGTTTTGGAAATTTGAAATGGCAATCGTTAATTTTGTTTCGGCTGGTAACTGTAGATGCAAAAACTATAGCCAACATTCACCTCCAGTCGACAACCTAAATGATTTATGCGTTCTCTTACCTTGAGCTGTAAATGGCCAAGTTGCTACATATGGTTGCAATGGACAAGTTTTCTTTTAGTGTTACTTGATGATCATACTAGTATCTAGCATTCCCCACTGTACTTTGAAGCATTGGTTGTTTGCACCTTATTTATACACATTTTAAGACACCAACTCAGTGATTGGGGAGATTGTTGGGCATAATCGAGTTGAGATCCTAGTGTTTGCAAGTCCAACCGGGTACATGTTGACCGGCCTTCCTTTATTAAATTGGGGTATATTCTTCTATAGATTCCTCTAAAATGATCGGTAATTTTCCTACAGTCTTAAGCTTCAACCGGTTATTTCTCAAACTCAACCGGTTCATTTGTAACTAACTGTCGGTTCTCCCCGATCATAGCACCGGCTCTCTATAAAAGCCAACATCATAAGTATGCATTCCATTGCTACCGACTCAGACTTTCAAGAGCAAAAAAAAGTGGAGCTAAGTTAAGCTTGCCTGCAGTGCCTGGGCAGATTTTTGGGCATAAGCGGTCGAAATCCTAGTGATTCCAAGTCCAACTGGTTACATGTTGTGATCTTTCAGGTTTAGTTATTTTTTATTTTATTTTATCCCCTTTATTAGTTTGAAGCATACTCCATAAGTTCCTCTTGAATGAATGGTGATTATCTTACAGTCTTGTACTTCAACCAGTTACTTCTCAAACTCAATTGGTTCATCTATAACTACACTAAATAGCTATCATGGTATGCAGCGTTGGCGTCCACACCGCATCCAAGGGGGGTTTCATTCATTTAGAGTTAATTGGATGAACCCTAGGAGTTTGAGAGATGCTCCTAAGTGGGGAGCCTCCTCCTTGGCTTGACATTCTTGCCAAGTCAAGCCTTGTGAGCGAGTGTGTGAAGAGAGTTTGTGTGAGGTGAAGATTGCATGTTGTTGTAATAAAATCTTGAGTTTTTCTCCCCTTACTTACACTCTTGGATTCTCGCGTGGTGGAGTGAAAGATAACTTGACTCATTGTGTACATTTTGAAGAGAGAATTAGAGCTCTTGCTAGGGTTTGACTCTCTTCCTTCTCTGTGGAGGTGTATTGTATATGTGTGCCTTCGCTATGTTCAATTTTAGTTGTTAATGGTGGTTGGTACTCGAGTTGCAGTGACACATGATCGCTATTTACACGACATAAGATATTTAGTGTTTGATACACTAAATACAAACACATCCACTAAATATCAATAAACCCTATGAAAGTAAGTAACATTACATGTAAACTCAAACACTAAATATCAACAATGATAATATGTGGAAGTTACATGTTTGAATTTAGTGTTAGTAAGGATATGAAAAGAAGAAGAAAAAACAACAATGATTAAAGGAGAATTCCAACATATCTATTAGCATATCTTCTAGCACTAATTGTCAAAAAATTAAAAATTAGTGTTGAGCAGGGTAGGGTGGTAACAACATTAAATATAATCTAACACTAAATATCCTATTTAGTGTAGTGGTCGATTCCTTGTTCATTGCTTACCTCAAAAAAATTTAAATTTAAAAAAAATTAGAATTATTATTTAAGAACACAAATTATTATTATTAAATTATTATTTTAAAATACAAAACAAAAAACACTTGCATCCACAAGATTGCTTCAAATGTGCCTTATTGCAGAAACAAAACCTAATCTTGGAAGTTTAAAATCATTGCTTCAGTCTTTCTTCTGGATGAAGTTGCATTTTGCTACTGAATACTGTAGTTGTTGTTACCATTGATTATTATGATTTATTTTTTTATTTTTTTTATTCCCCCCCCCCCCCCCTAAGGGTGTGGTAAGGGGGATGTTAACCCTTCCCCTACGAATTTTTAGAAAAAGGGGTTGAAGACAAGATAAGGGGCGGGCCTCTTGACCCTTGGGCAACCCTCCAAAATAAGTTTAAGACCCAACCGAAAATTGTTGCATGTCCTAGGTCCTTCCTGTCCAACTCTATGTTCGGGGAAAACCGATGGCTAGTTCATTATCAGCTGATGGATTTCCCCTCATGGTCGGTCCAAATTTCCAACCATCGGATGGCAATCCGACTGTAATTTCAATCCTCCGGCAATTAGCCGATGGACCATAAAGTGTCCCGGAAATGTAGCCGATTCTTCTTGTGAGTTACTGGATTTCAGCCGGAAGCATCCAGAGCGCTATTTGTCTGGGGCATCTGATGATGCACTTGAGGAAGTACCCTAAACCTTAAACTTTTTGAATTATGCAACCTTTCCATGACCAAATCCAATTGCTTCTATGAAGAATTGGGGGACCCTTGGCCTTCAAGCGGTGAAGGCATTGCTAGGTTCAATTCCTGCCAAGGATATTAACTCTTCAAATTTAAAGTTTTGAACATGCCTTTCTTTTCACTTATTCAAGATTTTGTACTAAGAAATGATTTCTAATAACTTTTCATACATTTTTTAAACAATTAGTGCCGATATGAATTCCATTTAATCAGATATTGACCGATGAAAATATGGAAATATAGGCAATTGGCCGATTGATTTTACAAAAGACCGGCTGTTGCCGATGTAAATTGGGAAAAATCCGACCCTTCGTAGCAACTACCGGCAATTAGCCACTAAGGCTTCAAAAACTTCCCGAACTCTGGTCCAACTTCGAAAAAGTTGACTTTGCATTCTTGAAGGCCACCTCATCTATAACATTCATGTTGAGCGCACCTCACCTTCAAGGTCCAAAATCCAATATATATGTTCACTTCCAGATAAAATATGAGTAATTCATTGGGATTACATTCTTGAAGTGAAATCGTCAATAAAACATATAAATAAATTTTGGAAGCTAAAAATATAATTAATCTTCATACGCATCAAAGTCTTCTTTTTTGTGACTTACAATTTAAAAGCACCTTTGAGGGGCCTTTGTCATTTTAAAGTTGAACATAAAATACATGTCTAATTTTGGCATATTCATCTCATAATACTATTATAATATTATTAGTATTACTTTATATTAATGCCTTCTCATATCACAAAAATTCATACACAATCAAACTAACTAAATGTAATTGAAAGTGGTTGAGAGTAATTCGGTGTGTACTTCAGTATCTTGATACACTTGATTACGTAATTACACTTTATGCACACTTATTGAAATGAATATGCTTAAATTAGCACATTATTTTATGTTCACCTTTATAATGAATGGCCCATTCAAATGATAAGCTTCAAAGTTATAACCTTGATGCTCATGGGGATTTTTTTTTCCATATTCTCATCATCCAAACTTAATTACATATTTTATTGATGATTTTACCGTGGGAATAAAATCCCAGTCAATTGTTTATTTACTAAGTGGAAGTGACCATATGTATTGGATTTTGGGCCTTCAAGATGAGGTGCATTTAATATGGGTTTTATGGACAAGGCAATCTTCAAGAATGCAAGGGCAACTTTTTTTTGAAGTCGGGTGGGATGGACAATAAGTTTCGGTCAGGTTTGAAATGCGTATTAGTTTAGGCATACTTAATCATTAGAAGTTTATTTGTTAGTAGCCTAGTCATTCAAATGTGACCGACATGACTATCATTGGGGGTTCTAGCAAAAAATCAAATTGGCCCATGACGCATTGTGTGACTTTGTTGCGAAACCCATCATAGACATTGGGACAGGTGATGGGCCTCACCCTAACCCATTACCCCAAGTGAACACACCTCATCAGTTGAAGTCATGAAGTTCTCTAATCCCTCTTGTAATATTGTCAAAATCGAACTCATAAACAAACAAAGGGATGTCAAAGAAGTCAAGTCCTTCAATTCCTATGGTAATGTTATCAAACTCGAACAATCTCACAAATTGAGGGATGTCAAAGAAGTCAAGTTCTCCAATCCTTGCAATAATGTTGTCAAGCTTGAATTTGAATTTGGTGTATTTGAATTAGTTTGGATTTCCATATGGAATAACATAACATTGTATTCGTTAATTGGAGACTTTGAAAAGTCTCCAAACTAAATATTACCCATTGTTTGGGATGCTAATATTGTGAATATTGGGAATACTGGCCACATACTATTTTGCATATTCTCGCATGGGAAATAAGTGTGTTTTCAAATATAATAATAATCACCTAAATCATTATCAAAACATGCACCAAATGGGCATTTCATTTCTTTGATTTTGAAGGTAGATGCATGATTAACTGAAAGCTTGAGGGGATCAATAGAGTTTCTTGGGATGTAAATGTTTTGTCACTAGCTGAACCCAACCTTGAATCCAAAAAGTGCATGCATATGGTTGACCTATATTTTGTTTCTGACTCCCAACAAACTCTAGAGTGATTAGCAAAGGAGGCTAAAATCCAAGGTCTTACCCCCCTTGATGACTCCAACCAACCATTGCCTTCACATATTGATTCTAGAGTTAGTGGTGAGAGCATTGACCATGTGGCATTTGACATAAAGTCCACATTGGTGAGTGCAGAGGTTTTGGTTAGATATTTGCTCATTGAACATAATTTAGGAAATATTTGAAGGTAATAACCATGGAGGATCACCAATGACACTTGAGGTCTTCAAACCAACATTTGTGGGTGTAGACTTGAGCACAAAAAATTGGATGTTGTTTATCGAGTGGTTCTAACCACTTGAACTTGAACAACGACACAAATTGATTCGTAACTGAATGTGTAGACCCTAAACAGACTGTGTGGTTGGTGTTGGTTGGTTATGTTCTAATGCTACATGTATGTCTGCAATTGTATTATATAATACAAATATTTTATCATCATTTTCATGTGTATATGTTTTGAATGAGTGTATAGTCCACCCTCAATAGCTGTTAACAATTCGGAGCAAGGAAACTTATAACACTAACGTGGTGTTAACACTTTAACACTTATTGGTGGTAGCATCAACATTATGTAGCATGTACATGAATAACACTTATGTGACTAGAAGAGTGGATGACAAACCGTGAAAACGGTGAGTCATTTATGTGCTCAAACTAGTTATTAGTCATAACCGAACAACTAATGAACATAATCTGAGAATTACAAATGGTATTGTGCCTACTACACATTGGATGAAAAAGTGTGACGACATCTGTTAAACCATCTGCTCTTGGATGAGCAATCCGTTATGCCCTGACTACCTAAACCTAAACCCTACCTAAAGCCTAAAGCCTAAACCCTTCACCCACCAATAGGGAATGTGAGCTAGGTTTAGACCGTCGTGAGATTTGTTATGTCAGTTTAGTGGCACTGGTTTATTAAATAACTAACCTGTCTTCGCGGAACTAAAGTTGATCCAGGTTCCTTGACATTCGAATCAATCCAAGTTCGAGGCCAATAAGGCCAATGAAATAAACAACCACTTGGCATAAGAGGAAGATACGACAACCCCGCGGATACAAACCAAGCCCGAGACTAAGGAAAATGGTCCATATGTGTAATGTAACTAGAATTATTAAGGAATATTCTAACTACAGTTGCCAGTGTGTAAGCAGAGAAAGATGAGAGCTAGACAACTCTCAGTTGAAGATGATTGGATAGGAGTAAGACAACTCCAGATTGACAACATGTGCACTCGAGTTAGATAGCTCCGCATTTAGTGCATTGGAACTAGACCATTCCAATTGAGAATATGTGCACGTGAGTTAGACAACTCTCGATGAGGTGCACATGAGTTAGACCACTCCATATTTGGAAAGATGAATGTTATTCATTGGAGTTAGACAACTCTCAATGAATAGATAAAGCTAGTTGGAATTAGACAGTTCCAACTAGAAGATGGAATGAATGAATTAGTTGGAATTAAACAGTTCCAATTGGAAGAATGGAATTGAGATAAGAGATGAAAGAAAGTTCTAGAAGAACCAAAGATAGAAGATTAATAGTAGAACTATGACATAGAGCTATGAATAGAATACTTTTATTATATGTAAATATAGAAAGTAAAAGTAGTGCTTCGGCATAAGAAGAAGCTCGGGGGAGGAGAGAGGATCTTTTTTGTCTCTCTCCTATGGTCGGGTGGTAGAGCTTCTATGACCAAACCATATTTGGTCGATTGTAAGTTGATGTTACAAGAAAATAAAATAGGTGTTCATTTTATCAATTGGGTTAAGAATTGCGATTGTTATAGTCCGTGACCAACGAGTAAGAGGTTTGTAACAATATGCTATAGATAATAAGGGAGGTGGAAGATTCAACTTCGAAATGGGTGAGGAAGATGGTAAACGCTAAACAAAGTTGCCACCACAACCCGAACTCGAAGAACAAAAAGGTAGGGAAATTGCGAAAGGCCCGAAAATGCTACCCCAAGAATGTGGATAAGTAAAAAGAAGAATCCCCCCTACGGGAGGCGGGGGACCTCCAGAAATGGGGAAATTGGAAAGAGACCAAAAATGCTACCCCATCCTCCCTACAGAAGGATGGGGACCGCAATAAAACGGAAGGTTGAAAAACGAACGAAATGCCACCCCCCCTCCTTGCGGGAGGAGGGGGACCGCAAACTTGCTGGAAGTTGGAAAAATACTGAAAATGGATACCTCAAGATAGTCTAGGAGTTGAGGGGAATGAGAGCTAGCATAAGATTAACCTAGACGTAGGATTAGTCGAAATGAGAATGGGAATGGTTTATCACGTTGAAATGTGGGATGCAAATATGAACTAGGATGGACCCGGAGGAGGAGGCACGACTCGACCACCGAGATGACGACTGGACGCCAAAGGCTCGAGAGTGGCAGGCCACGCATAACCAAGTTGAAAGGGCAACGCGATGGACCACGAAACCGGTTAATAGAGAAATTGATAATGATAACACGATCATCGCCGAGTTCAAGATGAAGATGGCGATGGTCTTGAGGGCAAATGAGGAGATCGATAGAGGACCTACGATTTAGGCCGGCGGCGATGGTCAAAAACTTCGAGCCAAAGACTCAAAGGAGGTTTAGGGGCATAAGTAAGGCCATATTTAAATATGGTTTACAACAACTCCCTAAGGCCGAGCGAGAACGGGACGCAACGAAGGGCGAACGAATAGATGCGGTTGTAAGATGGGGGTTAAGCTTAGCGACAATTAGGATATTTGGGACAGTTAAGCATTGACCCCCCACCCCAATGCGGGGCATCCACGCGAACAAACCCCGCGAAAAGAAGAGGCCCGCAACCGGATTGCGAAGGGAGGCCAAGAAGGCTTTGAACAGGAGGTATATCGGCTCCATCTACAAATTTCATAGATGATTGTATAAGGGTGGAGCGAGCCGGACGAATATCGAGGCGAAGGCGGCCGAACTCTATGAATTCGTCCCCCCGAGCTTCACGGGGAATGTAATTCGGGCGGACCAAATCGCACCATTCCCATGGGACAACGAATATCTTAAGGAAGTAAGGCAAAACGAAGCGAAACTGGGCAATCCATTTTAAATGGAGGTAAAGGAGGAAGATAAGCGAGACCTCATAGTAAAAAAGATGTGGCAAATAATCCGCAAAGGGAACGGAAATAGAGGTCTCGGGTACGATCAAATAACTTAGCATATTGACGCAATGCAATAAGATGCCGCTAATAAAATGGTTGATAAATACGTTTAGAGTTCAAACTAAGTTCGAAATAATCTATCTGGCTTATAAACTCGGTTTCGTCTCTTATATACCGAAACTGGGGGCCCCAAATTTAAGACCAGTCACGTTATTGCCGGTCTTTTTCAAGATACAAAGTAAATACATGACATTTGTAGCTTACGAAGTGATAAAAGAAACGGTGCGGGTGGCATACACACACACGCCCTTCATGTTCCAAATGGAAGTTAACCCCGTGGTCACTAGCTGCCGGGATACGAACCTGAAACTAACGGCAATCTTAGAGGATAGTCAGCACAAACGAAATAAGCTATATTACTTATTTATGGACTTCAAGGGGGCATTCACGTTCCTCCCCCTGGGTCTTATAATGAAGACCATTGATATATTGCCCATATGTTCGATCCTACGACAAATGTGGAAGGAAACGACAAGCGGAAATCATGTGCGGTTGATTGTTAACGGAGAAGTGTCCGAGCTAATTACTATAATGAGGGGGGTTGCATAAGGCAATACAATTAGCCCCTCACATTCGCAGTGGTAAAAAAATTAGTTGCGAAGTGGATAGCGAAGGAGTACAGAGGGTATTCGATCGCGAGAATCGAGATAAATGGGATGGACTATATGGACAATGAGGTTCGTATAGTAGATACGGAATAAGACATTCGGAAGATGGCCGAAATTCAGAGTGATTTCGCGGAATGGGCGAGAATGAAGTTTGGGATCCACAAGTGTGCGTATTAGGGGCGTAAGTTCGTGAGATGCAGAGGGGAAGATATAAAATTAAAAAACTTCAATCTATGTGGTGAAGCGATCCCGCAATTAGAGGGATCGGAAGCGTGTAAATACCTAGGCGAGTATAAGGCCCTGGTATCGACAAAAACTAATCAGAGTCCAATTCTGCCTTGCAGACCGAATGAAGAGAGGCGGGAGACGCATGAAGAAAAACGTGCCCTTGCCAAGTGCAAGGCGAGGGTGGCCCAACTAGACACGTCGCGAATTCAGAAGTTACACTACGCGGGGAAGCTAGACTTCCTGTCACAGGCGGCGAGACCGTTAATCGAGATCTTGTGTCCAATGAATCCGCCGCCTAATTATATCCCGGATGAAATAACCAAGATCCAATATGGGGCGGTGTAAAGGATACTAGGATGGCCGGCGAAACGAAGAGGGAAGGGACAATTCGAGATGAGTACGGACCATCTCGGGTTGCGATTACCGAACTTCAAAACAATCAGATATTCAATGCTAATGAATACGGCCTATGCCTTTATGAACAATCTGAACCCGCAAGTGAAGACGCTATTCAAACATATGGTGGAAAAAACACAAGTAGCGGCGGGGATACTGCGGGCCCCACGAGGAAAAATCTTTATGGATTGGGACGTGGTTTACGGGAACCCAGTATTCAATGTAAACACGCAGATGAAGGGGCTCGCGTATTAGAAACCAACCAGAACGGACCCGAAAGCGAGACGTAAGATATGAACGCGAGACAAAGATAAATGCCGAACTTATATCGCGTTTATGTATTACATTTGTCAGACTCTTGGCGTGAGGATAACAACGGGAGATATATTTAAGGTAGATATCCGTAATGACAACCTTAAAGGACTCAAAATGGTAAAGGTAATCGGCAATATGAACAATGGAATGGGCCCGAATGTGCAAGCGATGCCAGACAACGAGAAACTTAAGTTAAAGGAGAATACGAAGAAGGTAGTATGATACCGCAATGGACTCGAGATCGTGAAAAAAATTGCCTCAAAAAAATTCGCGCACGACGGGGCCTACGCACTCGGAAGCCGCAAGTGAATCCGGACCTCGTGTTTGAATATGCTGGAATATAAGACGATGATTGCGGCCGCATTTAATATGCTATCCGTAAAGTCGGTGGTGAGTACCTGGACCCGACGCAGGGAAGTGTATTGCGACAATTGCCGAGACCGAAAACGAGAAACAGTTAAACACATGTTTTACAGCTGTAAGTATCCGTTCTATGAGGCGATAAAGACGAAACGCCACGATAAAGTAAGAATAAAACTTTACTGTTGGATGAAGCTAAGAGCGGATAGAGCAAACTTGGGAGATTAGACGCGTTTCAAATCTGGATGGCAGAAAATACGTGGGGCGTGCCGAACGATAATGTGCTAATATTTACGAAAATACTAGAAGACGCCCGAATAACGAGTCGGAGCGCGGCGAGGAGATGACATGCAAATGATTTACCGGAATTACCAGATCGAGATATGAAAAATTTCAGTCGTAATGGAAAATGCGATAGCGAACGCGAAACGACAGAAGGCCAATAAGTATAACGAACTAGTCGATGTGGTATGCCGGAAATATCCGCAAAGTGACGTAAAATTTCGCGTGATGGTATTTGGAGGAATGAGGACGGTTTCAACGTCAATAAAACAAACCCTGCGCGAGATTCAGCCTAAGGCGCAGACATTTTGGGTGATCCATCAGATTATCAAAGTCATCGGAAATTATAGTCACAAGTTGTGGATAGTTCGGGAGCAACTTCACAACTGGAGGCAGAACTATCCGAACGAGGAGGCGGAGACGTGGATCCCGAAATGTAGGTAGGTGCGAAGGGAGTATTTTAAATATTGCGAGAACTTGGAGCAACGAGAGGAATAAGACCTAGGAACCTCCACGAACAGACCTTGGAACGGCCGTGACTACCGAACCGAACGCACATCGATCGATACTACTATAAGGTCCTTAGTAACGCAGCTAGATGGGCAAGAAATGTCATGCCGAAAATCCAAATATATTAGAGTAAATAAAAAGTAGCCGTAAAAGACGTGTCTTTAACGGCTTAGTGTAGCGCATATACTAAGAGTTCGGGGGACTGGGAGGAAAGATAAAAGACCATCCGAACAACCGCCCATATAACTAGGTCTAGAGCAGTTAGCGTTTTTAAATCTGCCTCCGTGTTCAGATTAATTTATAAAACTTTTACTGGACAGGGATTGCCGACCCGTCTCGGCGGAGGTGAGGACCTTTCCGAACCGAAGGCGGCAAACCACCTGCCGAAATATGTATAAATTTAATATATAAATAAAAAACAACCGAAATTATTTTGCCCTTAGGACAAGGCAAGTCCTAAAATCTAGCAAAGAAGTGATGCTAGAATCAACTCGAAGGATACTAACCGAACGAGGCCTCGGCAAGCCGTTGGAGGGGGCCCGAGAGACTAGAACCCCCCGCGCACTCAAGGACGAAAGTGCAGTTCCGGGATAGAAACCGACAAAAGGGATTACGTACTTAAAATACCCACCCTCAACACGAACATCCCCCGGACCCCGACTATGTTCACCCACCAATAGGGAATTGTGCTTACTACACATTGGATGAAAAAGTGTAACGAATTCTATTAAACCATTTGTTCTTGGATGAGCAATCCGTTATGCCCTGACTACCTTGTGAGATGAGTGTTGATATATGAATTTAGAGGAACGGTCAATTTAGGGCGGGAATGGTCAGGCTGCTAGGCATGGCTTTCAGAGAGTATGACCATTTGCTCTGCATTTCTGTCCGTCATGCCATCAGAGGCCCCATTTCGTCGTGTTCCAATCGGTTAAAGATGGAACAAGCATGAATTGAACAAGTATAAATATACAAAACTCGTTTAACGTTGGTATCGGTACTCATATGTCTTTGAAATTAGGTGAAGGTTTGGTTACTCCTGAATTGCAGAGTCTTTGGACATTTTTCTTTGCTTTTGAGGTCGCTTCGCTGCGTGCGATGGTTGGATACTACATAGTTGCTGGTAGCTGGTAGCAGGCTACGGCATCTGCTGTGCTCTCTATTGTGGTTTCTTCATCTTTATGGGATCTTAATTCAGTTGTGGAAATTTACTCTAAACATTAGCTCTGTTCAGGCCCCGTTCAGGCTCTGTTGGACGCTGCTGTATGATTTCATGAACTTTCAATTCTTCTTCACTTTCTTTTGTTCTGGCACGATCGAAGAAGAAATTTGAGATTTCTCCCTCAGATCAAGAGTCTAATGAACAGGTATATATAAGTGCACGCAGAATCCCGGTATCCTTATACTTGTACTCTTCGAGTGGCAAGGATCACAATGAAGCATATAGTATTTAATCTACGGAAAGCTCTCGCTACCTTTCTCATAAATAGCGACGTTGGTGTGGTGCGTGTTAGTTATATATCGTGATACCATGCTGAGAATGTACATGGTGCGTTATCCAGCCATTCAACTTTACGATAAGACATGAGAATGCGTGTTCCTAACATTGCTCACGCACGGATTAATCCCGTTGTGAGGAGCAGATCGCCGTGTGACATTCCCACGTCAGCGGCAAAATGTACGCTCATGACTTGTTTGTCAGCTACCGGTGACGAATAGAATAAGTGATCAGGCCTCTGTGTTGTCTTCATCATCTGATCTAACTATGAGGATCCTTACCTCCAGAAGTGCCACGAACGGGTTACTTGTATGGTTTTAAGTATGTCAGCACAGATCGGAAGCATTGAAACAGACTTGATACTGATCGAATCGCTGTCCTAGTTAGCGACGTCAGGTACTAACTGAGAAGAAGGCTTCGAATACTTCTTGATGATCATTCTCGAACACACACACACCGACTATATTGGTGTGGTAGTTTTCTCGACGATTTTATTGTAACTGGAAGGTAAATCGAGACACTTAGGAGTCAATCACTTCCAACTGAAACAGTTCGGGCATAAGGTGTTCCAGTCGCTACAAGCTCCCTTTTCTTGAATCTCGTTTCAAGAAACTTTGTTGATGTGCTACACTTTGCCCGAAAGTAGACTAGTTATCAGCCGCTTCTCGATGACCCTCTTACGTAACCGCCTAGCGCAAGTGAAGTAGGTGTGAAGTATCTTCATGCGCTTTTTCACCCTGAGGACTACAGTAGAATTTTCTGGACATCTAATGTCAACCAGCTTCCGGCGTCATCCATATGATCTAAACCATCTGTTCTAACCACGGGCCAACCGCCGATCAGAAATCTAGCAGATTCAGAAAGTACAAACAACAAGATCGAAGGACAAGATTGATTACATTGAGTGCCAGATGATGATGCTTCGTATTCTATATATAGGGTTATCGCATCTCTTGATGTACTGCTGCTAAATGAACGAGTGGAGTCTGGACTCTGGAAGGCCAAATACAAATTTCACAGTTAGAGATAAGTTTCTCTCAGAAGAGATATGACTTGCGACAACGGTTTTTTTTTATCAAGCTGCACTTCTCTCTTCCTTTTGTAGAGCATGATGGCGCACGGTTGTCAGTATCTAGTTGCAGTTTCGTGTCCACTTTTATTTGGATTAAATCCTCGATTCACGACGTTGCAGGTTGCATCCCACCAGTTGCTGGTGAGGAGCTGATAAGCACCAAAATGGCGTTCGGCAATCTGTGGATCAATGTGCCAATCCAGCAAATTCCGGTGCTTTGGGAACCTTCTAGGTTAGCTCAAACTTGACATGATGAACATCTTGGAGGGGGTGATGGAGAGACGAGCTACCAGTCTAACAAGCAATTACCAAAGACTTCGCAGAAGGACATGGAATGGCATAGGAGGAGTCTTGAGAATGAGGTTATCGCAACTTCTATAGTAGGGGAGGAAGGGTATGAGGGAAAGCAACAAGAAAATCAATTATTGACAAGAGACATCTAAATCAAATGGAGGCAGGAAACTGTCAAAGGATGAGACTCCTACCTGGCTTAGCGGTGCTTTAGGGAAACAACATAATCGAGATATGGCAGATACACAAAAATGAGCACAATTTAGCAGAAATGCGGTGTCGCCTCTGTTCTGCAACTAGCGATTCACAAGAGTATATTTGCAGCATACCAGTAGAAACTGGTAATACTACCAGAACCTCTTCTGACCTTTTGATAATTTTCATTCTTGATGTATTATGTAGCTGGTGAAGTTTTTCCAAGAATCTGGTAGACTGGAGACCAATTCTAAGAAAGACATGCCCTCAGCAATTGGAGATCTAGATTCAGCACTCCGAGTTTCATAAACAGAATGGATACAGATGACTACCCCTCCAGTTTCTTTTCTGTAAAGAGAGTGAAGCGTCAGACGCTGAATACAATGGCAAGCGAGAAATCCTCAAGAATCACGCATGTGATGCCCTCGCAATCCCATGTTTCCAATGCTCGTTGCTCTTTGTTCAAAGTTTAAAACAATCCACTAGGATTGTAAATTATTATATGGTGCCGGAGGTTATCTATTCAATAGAGTGTAGAATAGTTCTATATTAGACTCCTACCACTATGAGGACATCTGTCCAAATGACGTAGATTGGTAAGAAGCAGCTAGGTATTGATTTTTGGGTTCAAGAGATATATTGAAAAACCTGCAAATGCATTTACGTTGCGCCGGGTTTGTATTAGGGTTGAATATTAATGTTGTCCGGGTTTGAAATCAGGCCTGCGGATTATGATATTCATGGCAGTTCTCATAGTCCAATCCACTATTCTACTATTTTTTGAAATTAGTAGCAATGCCATTTCGCGTCATTTTCCAAATCTCCATTTCAAATTTCAACGTCCAAGAACATTATCCAACTTTGTTCACTTTGTAATCTAAGGATGTATGGCAAGCTAAGTGCATCCTTTTGTGAACATTTTCTTCCAGACTTGCAAGCGAGATGTCAAATTTAGTTACAATCTTAGGAGTGAAAGTGCACTCATCGAAGTGACGAGAAAAGTCTCATATGTGCATTTAACTCCATCCTTATCGACGGACTGATGGTATCAAGAACACGAAATCTGCTAGCTAAAATTTACTAACTTATTCCAGAAGAATTTGACAGGTTCTAATAGGTTACTATTACGTGTGCTCGGAGGGGGTTAAGTGCATTCCAATATGAGAAGGATCTCGTTTCTATCAAGCAAAATAGATGACATGCTAATGCGGTTTCCCGACCAAACCATATTCCACTCGTAATGGTTTATTTTATTGCTTTAGGTCTTTGTTGCTTTACGTGCGTTAGTTCGTTGTCATGTTAGCATGTTCTTGTATCATACGGCGTGCACTCTGCGTTGTGGTGCTTAAAATGTTTCCGATGTCACATAATTTATCTGCGGGCGCAGAATCCTTCTCCGATTTGTTTGCTATAGACGAGTGTCAAGAGGGTCGCTAAAGAATGTGATAGTGCGGAATTGAGCGGCTGAGGGACCGGGTGAGTACTATGTTCTTGAGCACAGTTTGTAATTGCAAAACTCAAGTTATCTAGTGTGTTGGCAGGTCGTTAAAGGAAGATGGTGAGATCCGTGCAGTCCACGAGTTTCCTGTGAGAGTGTGCAGGTAATGCAGTCTGTTATTGCCGCCGTATTTTGTACTTATGAGCTTTTCCTTGTACAGCAAGGTCATCTATTCTTCTCCAATTTTCTATGATCTCTTTACCCGCATTTTTCTCTCCCTCCTACCATCGCCCTCAACTTGAAACACTGGCCGATGTCACGCCCGCTGCGCATTTCGAGTGGTCAAGTCTTTGCCAGCATTTCTTGTGGCTATAGAAGTAAATAGAACCTTGGTTTTTTTTGGCACAGTTTATTCTAAGTCCAGTGACAAGAATTTGTAACTAAACTGCAGGAATAGATTCTAGAGTGGAATACTCTGTTTTTGGTCATTCGCTTCTCTTTATATCTGGACGATGGCAACGACTACTTCTGTTTTCCACATTTATGAATCATCCGAGGGTTGACCTTCAACCGAGAAACACTTGGAAATTCCTTGAGAATTTTCAACTTGTTGGTGAGGTTGAGTTTATTACATATTTTGTAATGTGTGCATTCAACTCAGAAATGTCTTTCACCTTTCTGAATTTCTGTCCCTTTGATTAGTTCTCCAGCATCATTACGAGTTGCTACAATTTTTCATCAGTACAAATGTACATGAACGCCGCATTAGGAAGAACCAACCCTTTGTGCTGGCACTTTGTCAAATTTCAGAATGGTCGATCAGTGACGAACAATTTCGTTTCAAATTTCGTGGCTGGCGAGTAGGTTTGTTGCTGTAACATTACACACCTATCCATAAAAAGAGAGTTATGAAGAGAAGGTTATTGATGCCTTCAAGTAACTATATACAATTATTTCTGCAATTGTAATTTGGGTTTCTTTTGATTCTCCATCACTTTGGCGTTCATCCGAGCTGGACATGGACATGGATGGAAGAAGGCGCAGTCACGCAGAGATTGAATTGGGAAATTCACCTGCGATACATGAGGCAGGCCAAATAATGTCACCGCCATTGCAGCCTAACGACAGGCCTCCTATAGCTGCACCACCATCCACATACTCTAGAGCTTTCAGTGTCAATGCGGAGACGTCTAACCTGATTATGACACCAGACTGCAGCGAGCAGAGAACTTTAGGCTCCAAGCTTGCTATTCCTTCGCCATCGCGGAGCCCAGTGCTGCAAGGAAGCAAATGGTCCCCTGGTTTCCTAACCCCGATTGGAACACCCATTCACAGGACTTTGCATAATCTGCAACACTACCTCGAAGAAGTTGGGCACACGACAACTTTGAATGTGAGGGACACATGGCTCCCCCTCACCGAAAGACGCAAAGGGAATGCACTTTATGCGTCTTTCCATAACTTGAATGCAATGATTGGGTACCAGGCCATCTTCCTTCCATTTGCGTTCGTCTACCTTGGTTGGTAAGTAACCACTCCGTCACATTCCCATCTTTTCCACCTCAATTTGAGCTTTTCCTGAGCGCCTTATGTACAAGGGTATGTAAACCAATGTTGGACAGGTATATAGTCCAATAATGCTTGATATCAATAATCAAGCACATCAACAATGCTATAAAGAACCTACCCAAGTTAAATATCACATTCGACTATCAAATTTGCAATACTAGTTAAATATTGATATAGGTATGCAGGTTCTTGCATGGTATTATAGACCAAAATGATATCAAAAACATTAATACTCTATCCTAATGCCAATATCCTATTGGTATCAAAAATGGTGATATCCTCATTATAGATACCTGAATGGTATAAAAAAAAGACGATAGTAGTCCCAAACACTGGTGTAGACCTGATGTATAAAAACAGAATCACCTTAATACTCTGGAGATTAGTATGACACATTTGCTTTCTTATACTGCGATGACGATGCATACTCTGCTACAGGCGTGTAAGCATCTTACACAGTGGAGCACGTTGAGTCACAATGACTCAGCTGTGGGAAAAAGTCTGTCATTATGTTCTGGAAATCACAAATTTTCTAGCGAGAAGGAACTGGGGGCCCGTTTAACTTCATAAATCTCGTAATCAACATCCATTTAATAGGAGTAAAAATGAAGATATGAAGCAATGGACTGGAATGTTCAAATTTTACTCCAGGAATAGCCATGTTAGGGGCAAGTGTGCGACCGATGTAATGCACAAGCGTGTACGCTCAACCTGAACTTTTCTAATTCATTCTCGATGGTCGTCAAAGTTAGACAATCGTATTCCTGTCTTGTAAAAGCGAGAATTCTCACATTTGAATGTTTGTTCGAAACATACCACAATTCCTCAGTGGTCACAGCAAGGGTGGCAATATTGCATATGTTCACTCTAGTTAATATTTCTCGCGAATTAACAGGACAGAGAGTGTGGTTCCACAGTGTGTGAATCCAGAAGCACGATTTTCCGTGAGAAATCCTGCTACAGAGGGCATGCTTCTGGCAGCATCTTACCAAAGCAGAGCTTCTGAGGTTTTGAAGTACCTCTTGTGCCATTGTGTGTGTTGGAATTCGGTGCAGGACATGGGGATCGGTTGTTTTGGTTTTGGCATTTATCTGGCAGATGTATACAAAATGGCAGCTGATTATGATGCACGAGACTGAACCTGGAAAGAGACATCGCAGCTACATCGAGATTTCCCAGGAGGCTTTTGGTTCGTCATTTACAGTGCTGAACATCATCGCTCATAGATTTCAACATCCAGTACTATTAATTCTGCAATGTCCTGGGAATTGTTGGCACTCATGGAAATTGAATAATATATGCAACTACATGGAAACTCCAAATATGTATGTCAAGACGATACTTATGTTGAGCATTGAATCCCCTTACATCCTTGGCGGACTAGTGTAACTCAAGAAATATCAAGGCTACATGGACTATGATGACCTTCAAAGCAATTTCCTCATAAACAATGGGAATGTGTTGTGCAGGAAAGACAATGGGGCTACACATGACTCTTCCTGCAGTGCTTAACCTGACTGTAGGCACATCAATCGGCCTTGTGGTAGTTGGTGGGAGCGCACTGGAGCTTTTTTACATCACACTATGCCACAAGTGTGTCGACAATCCAATGACAATGATCGAATGGTGCTTTGTATTCTCTGTCCTCTGCCTCATCCTTGCCCAGTTGCCAAATATGTGCTCAATCGCCGGTGTGTCGCTCGTTGGAGCAGTCATGGCTGTCTCGTACACCACGTTGATTTGGATAATTTCTATCACCAAACCCCGACCACATGACATTTCCTACTCCGTGGTCAGAGAAGGAGAATCTGCACTCGTAACAACTTTCGCTGTAGTCAATGCCATTGGCATTGTTTCATTTGCATTCCGAGGCCACAACCTTGTCCTTGAGATTCAGGTACTTGATTTCCCAATTCGAAATGTGATTGTTCTACAATGAATACCTGCACAGACGTTTTGCCCATCCCATGAATAGTAGAATGCTCCACACTGTGCAGACTTTCTGTCTTTCTTCTTTCTTTCTTTAATTCAAGTTCTTGATTTTTGATGCATATACTTTGCAATAAAAATTGCTGCAGGGAACGTTGCCATCCACACTGAAAGAACCATCATCAATATCCATGTGGAATGGAGCAAACTCGCATATGTCATCATAGCTCTCTGCTACTTCCCGCTAGCCATTGCTGGTTACCAGGGCTTCGGAAACACGGTTCGACCCTTCCCTTTCCAGAAATCGAATTACCATATCATTCCCCATCAAGTTACGATAATTATGCAATCTTGCAATCTGAAGTTAGAACACATTCCGAATTTTTGTTACCCTTACCAATAGGATTGCTCGGTAGGTGCATCACGGATGTTGGGTAAATAAGTGAAGTCCTCCATCTTTCAATGGGAGACTTCTGTTTTCATCGATGACGCAATACGCATCATCTTAATAAAAGTGCAAATGCCAGTCCAACGTAGCGAGAGATTACTTTGAGCACTGAACATCCTTGACCTTGATTACCTTGTTTTCCTACTTCACGCAGATGCTGGACTCCGGGATCCTGTACTCACTTCAAGCTTCCGAGATGTCAAGAGTGTCCCGAGTGTTTCTGTCCATCACCTACCTCTTCGTCATGTTCAGCTGTCTGAGCTCCTTCCAAATCTTCTCCATGCCCGTCTTCGATATGATCGAGCAGCTCTACACCGGTAGATGGAACAAGAAGTGTGATCCCTACGTTAGACTAGGGTTTCGTTCGTTGTATGTCCTGGCGATTTTCTTCGTAGCCGTCGCTTTCCCCTTTCTCACGAGCCTTGCAGGTCTGATCGGTGGGCTCAACTCGATTCCCGTCACCTTCGCTATCCCTTGCTTCATGTGGCTCAATGTTCGCAAACCCGACCGCGGCAGCTTCACGTGGTACCTCAACTGGTTCCTGGGGATTTTCGGAATGATTATGAGTGCTGTGGTCACCGCCGCCGGTGTTGCTGTCATCATTCAAAGAGGAATGAAGCTGGAGTTCTTCAAACCGCATGCCTAAAAGTCTCGCAATCGAAGGTGCAAACCCCATCCCGCTGACAAGATGTATACATACCAATTCCTTAATACGCCCTCGCATTTCCAGTATGTATTCATTTACTTTCTAGGTAGCATAGCATAGCATAGCATAGCATAGCAAAGCATAGCATGAAATAGAATCCAGTGTCGGTAATAAGGATCGAAACAGAGTTCTTTGTATTAATTTGAGTTCGATTTGAAACCTCGTTCCCCTCTAGTCTCGTAAAAGAATGATGATACGTAGGTTGGTGATCAACTTGGTCTCAATTCCTCTCCTGCTCTTGCATTCTTGCTTGACAACTCAGTCGTCGTACAAAGGAAGATGTCTATTTACAAAATTGATACAAAGGCAGACTCCCTAACCCCGAATGGCCTCCTAATCTTCCTCTACACATGTACAATTGACATCGAAGATGCCCGACCCGTGTGTCGACAGAGCGGCTGCGAGAAGCGCAGCGCCGACCCCAGACCCGTCTTTGGAAAGCTCGATCGTCACATGGTTGGCGAGACCTCCGAGGCCGTTTGAGACTTTGGTGGCCATGTGGCACGCCGTCTCGTCACCCAACTGCTCCTTGAGCGCTTTCTCCAGGTACCCTCGAAACATGTCATAATGCTCATACAAACTACCGTCTATGGCGACTGTCGTCCTTTTCGCAGTTTCTCCAACCCTGCCCATCTTTGTCAAAATGCCTACGATTCCTGCGGCGGCAAGCCGTGCGCCTCTTTCCGCCACGATATCACACACGTTGTAGACAGTCCTTCGCGTCGCTAGAGTTGTGTCTATCACCTGTGTACGGTATCAATCAAACCTTCACCTTCAGCCACTTTCAATTCAAACAATAGAAAGCGGAAACTCCGAACCTTGCGATGGATTTGGACAAAAACATGACCACCATAAGAAATACACCCACTAGTTAGGACACCTGCTCAACACCTGCCACCCACATTTAGGTGGTTTTACTATCATGAGCATAATGCATCCTAATTTGATGTAAGGGGTTAGATTACAAACCCCGATGACATCCTTGAGCACTCTTGCCACCACTCGCAAGTCTTCTGTCTCGTCACCGTTTATCCTTGACATGTCGGGGGTGCTGCAAATCAAGCCAAATATGAACTTCTTATGAGAACATGTTGTGTTTAAGAAACCGCAAAGATATGTTCCTTGGAATTCAAGGCTATCACCATTTGTGCTGCAAAGGTGCGAAAGCATAACGACCTACCTTTTATACCGTCTGCGATGGTGAAGTATATGACATGACATTCTTTCCGAGGGATCACGGATTCATATTTCCCTGGCATTATTTTTTTCATAGATTTTTATCCGCGAACTAATTTCCTTAATCGTTGCTTCAGAGTGGGGAATTAAAGTAATTGCGTTGCAATTTAGCATAAAAAGGTAAGACGAACATACATGACGGAGAATCTCTGGGTGAGCTTTGTTGGTACTTCCGTTCCAAACAAATCTGTAGTTTGAGCCATCTTGAGCAGCACTCGACGCACAATTTCACCCATATACATACCGGACATCATCTTCTCAAAGTGCTGCAAAAGCCACCCCAAGCAATCTCACGTTTCAAAAGAGAAGAAACGTGGTCATAAAGCCAGTGCGAATGACAGCATACATAGATACATACATAGTCTGTATACAAATCATGTCAAAAGTTGTGAGTGACTTGGATATAAGTGGTCATTACTCTCAATCATGCCTCTGGATATATGAATGTCGGAGGCCCAAAACCATTGTGCGCGTACCTGTTGGCCGGGGTTTAGACTATCATCGTCTAGCCCCTCATCGGCAAACGTGCGTGGAAGTGCAGATGAGTGGAAATTGCCCCACTCAGTATTTATGACCTGTCACCTCGCATTAACATCATCTTCGAGTCAATTTGAGCAGTAGGCAGAAATCCTGCTTCCCATTTAACCTTCTTTAAGTTAATTAGACCCAAGATCCTTGTGAGTTTCGACCTTGGTAATCTTACTCCTTCGCTGCTCATGCCACAATCGTTTAAACTGGTAAACGTTTACAACCATCGAAGGACAATAAGGACATACCGTCTCGCCAAATATTGGTCTTGAGCCATAATCACTTGCCGGCACTGCACTAGCATGTTCAACGTAGCAAGCATTGCTCCCAGTGCCCAAAATGACGCCCACCATTGCATCTTCGTTGTAGTACCTACATTGGGCCAATGTGCCCACAGTGTCATTTACCTGCAAACTCCAAATAACTTATCAATGCCTAGTTCAAATATAAAGATGCAACTTCGAAATCTTGTAGCTCGACTTCTTCATCTCACCATTTCATAGTGCAAGAAACAATAATAGTAGTTACTGAGAGCTTCAGCGTCAAGCACCAAAATCAACATACACTCTGCCAGCATGAGCGCTTACCAAGCAGATGACTTTCATGTCAGAACCTTTTTTCCCCAGAGCTGCTTGTAGCTGTCCCACCACATCTTGGCCAACCTACAAGGTTTGGCAGAAATCAAAGTTCGGACATTTAAATTTCAAGGAAATAACATTCACAAGAGTCAAGAATTACAATACGAATCACAGAACAAGTGGAAATCTATGAATTGATTTGCACAACTGTGATTAAGCTTCGCATACATTACGACAACTAAGGTACAGTCAAGGCTGAATATAAGTAGAATCAAAGTACAAACGAACAATATCTACTAACTCTTTTGTATGTATTGTAGTTTAGGTTGTGGATAACGTGTGGGCTGGAATGGTGTACATACTGCATCAGGAATGTTGAAACCTTTCGTCCATTGAACAATCTCGCCTTCATTGATGCTGGTTTGATGTATAGGAAATGAGAACGTGAAACCAATATCTCGTTGTTGATTAAGAGCCAAGCACTTGAAACCTTTTCCTTCTTGTGATACAAAATCAGTAATTGCCGCAGCAATGAAGTCAAAAAGATCCTGCAATTTTTTAACAGATGCATCTCCAACTTTGGTCATGGAGTCAATAAAGAGTAGTCCATGAGAAGCACAACAACGTAAATTGCACTTCATTGAGACATGTCTCCAATACAATTGTCGTTGCACTCTTCCTACGTTACATCTTAGATACACAAGATGGTGTCATCACGTCAACAAGACTGGTGTCGAGCATATCAACCTCACCATGGCCCATGGGGGGTCACTGCCTACTCCATTTATGAACCTTGTGACATGCAGGAGTATTTTCAGACGGGTTATGAAGTAATATGCATAATCATAGGATAATCCACATATTCGAAGAATATTCTTGAACATACCGTATATATTTTCAAATTTAATTTTTGATACCCTAAATTTCTAAGATTTTTACAATTTTTACTTTGGAACATTAAATAGAACCTTAACTTTTATCACACAGCATTTTAGAGTGAAACACCAATGACCCTCTCTTGCCAGACCATACCTTGCTGCAGCCGACCATGAGCTCACGAGGAATGGGAACCGCCTTTTGTTCTTGCTTCAAGATACGTCCTTCCCTCCCTCCAACTTGTATGCGCAAAACTCGAAAGTTTGTACCTCCCAAGTCTACGGCATAGTATAACCCTCTCTCATTCCTGCAGGGTATTGCGGAACCTCAGTGTCAGCATGCTATTACAGACAGGAACAAGAAAACTAAGAATGACCAAGTCAGACGAAATTTGCCATTCAGAGAATCTGGAAAAAGTTCACTAATTTAGGACTTCAGATGCACACCATTGTCAAGGCAAGATGAGCACTCATGGATATCACATGACCATCAAAAACTCTATGAGGCAAATTTATCATGTTAGAAACAATAAAATGTTGATATAACATAATAAATTCCTCATTAATACGTAATTATTGCATTCTTTTCTTGTCTTCTCCCCAAATGTGCCGCATTCTGTTGCTTCGAAGTGAATTGTTACCTTAAGATAATAGATACATATCATAAGATAATTGCATTATAGACCACTAGGCATAACTTGGATGTAATAATCACATAATACACCACCCTTTAGATGACCAAAAACCTAAATTTTGTAGTGGAGCATGGTAGTTGTTCAGAAATCAAGGAAGAAAATTGAGATATTCTTTCAACTTTTGTACAAAACATGGAAACTACAAAAATGGCCACTGGTTCATTGGAAAACGTCCACACGTTGGAACAACTCAATGGATGTCGCCATGAGAAGGTTTAAGGTATTTGCATCCGATTTGAGAACAAGATGGTGATCTATTCCAACCTGATTCTCGTCTTTCAAGAATCCTGCAATACTCATCTAGTGTTACAACAAAGGGATGACATGCTAAAATGAATAATTGCGGCGTTTGGCGAACTTTGTCCTTTCAATATTGGCAGCATATAGATGAGTACGGTTTATGTTTTTCAAAGATTTCAAAAAGACAACACTTCTGCGGCTTCCTTGCTTGTCAAAGCCAAATTACAACTGAGTTCATGGCGATGAGGAGATGCAGCACTAATCCAAAAAGAGGCTGTCAAATGGCTGGTTGTCAGATCAAATGGCCGTTTTACTTGCACAATACCTCAGGCAGGTACAAGTGAACGTTGGCAGCTTGCGAGGTTAGCAAACATATCATCCTTGGCATGCTTAATATTCCCGCATCCACAAGTTCACAAACTTGTAAAAACTTTCTCACAAATTGTTATTGAATACTTATCCCACATCAACCCTAATAAACGTAAACTCAAAAGAACCAAGAATTCTGAATGGATGGAAAACCTACACTGAGTCCTATATGGCATGTAATGGATAGTGCTTCACGGTCTACCGGATTCTGCGCCAGGTTGTGCACGATTATTTGCAATCATAAAGACGACCAAACTGGTGCTTTTTAGAACAATGAGTTGTAAACAGGAATACAAGATGATTGAAAACCCAGAATACTGGCATGATGTATTCTGAATGATTTTCTGTCTCCGTTGTGACTGTATGAAGAAATAGACAGTAGAGCAGAATGTTCACAGATGGCAAAAAAGGAAGGCGCTGCCAGAAAGCCGCGACGTACCCAGTAGGAAGTTTATCAACAAAGGTTGGCAGCATTTTGAGTGCGCTAGTTCCAGGGGAAGCAAGGCCGGCGTGCATTTCCATTGCCATAGCTTGAGCGATTTCGCGTAGGAGCGAGAGCGGCGTGGCGCAAGAATTTCGAAACTCTTGGAGAACGGCCTCCATGCCATCTTCTTCGGGGCAGTCAGTGGAAGCTGGGTCGCACGTGCATGCTGCAATAGGCATCCACAATCTGTCATCGTCAACCTGTTTTCCCTCCACCGCCATACTTCAAACTCTGCACAAACACAAATTGATTGAAAGGTCGATAGGATTCTAATTTTTGGTCCGTTACAGCTATTTGATGAACCTCGGCATATGACGAACTTCGTTTATTTGATTTCTTTCATCTTTTTGAAACTGAAAATTCCATGCGCAGCTAGCCACAAATTACAAGGCCGTCGATGCTACTGAATTTCTGCAATCACAAAGGCGATCAATGTTTCAACACAATAAATTCTGAAGCTAATGCGAGCTTATTATTGCAACGTCAAAATTCAAACTCTGCACATAAACTCGGATCCGAAATTTTGGTCCGTCACGGCTATTCGATGATTAACCTCGGCATGTAATGAACTCTATAATTGACATTGAAAAGTCAATGCGCAGCTAGCTAACCACAAATTACAAGGCTGTCGATGCCGAAATTCTGCAATCACAAATGGCGATACCTGTTTGATCAACACATTAAATTCTGAAGCTATACGGTGAAACTCCGAGCTCATTTATTACAATAGCTTTGAAACCAGTTTAAATACTCCCACACAATCACAAACTCCTTGTCGATTACGGAGCAATTGTGAAGTGCAAGTCGTTAACATCCTGAAATGTGCGCTTGGAGCATGATTTCCGGGAGGATGCTTGATATTCTTACAATGACTTGGCCTAGTATTAAAAGACACTAGTTCGACCTATTTTCAAGAACAAAAAGAATCCAAGACACATCGCACCTGCAGACATCGAAATTAAACCTGCCTTAAACATTCTTGGCGACAAAAAAATACAGAAAGAACAGAGATCCTCTACTTACATTCTTAATCTCTTACATTTTTAAATGCTTACAACCGCTCTCTTCTTATGGCCTCCTCAAAGATAAAGATAAAAATTATCGCCTACACAATTCAGTTCGAAATACTCCTCAAGAACACGAGAGGTGTCCACGAAAATCTTTCACTTACCAAAACACTTCAGGTGTCAAAGATTTAAGCTCCAAGAGTCGCTGATCAAAGTGTTCCGATAGAACCAGAAGAGTCTCCCCCTACCTCACAAGGCTTACTTAAGTACTTACGTCATGAACAGGAAATCTGCAAAAGACGTATCATTCAACGCTGACTCAGGAAACGTCACAAATTACTCCAGACTCCCGGGTAAACATGCAAACATATAGATATCGCACCTGGCTCAACTTAAGCTAGTCATCTTGGCGACAAAAAATAGCCACGAGTACAGGCAGCCTCACCATTATTTAATTCTTAAAAATGCGCTCTTCTTACCGCCTGCATAATTTGTTCAATTCGAGGTTACTGACGCCTCAAGAACACGAAAGGATCAGTCCACTCAACAGAACAGTTTACTCCTCAGGATTCCGAGATGCAGGGTCCAAGACTCTCTCTAGCCAAATTCCTCGATAGAAGCAGATTCTGGCCCTATTATTTCTTAGACCTTAAGGAAATAGTTACAAGTACCGAGCTTGCGTTATGAGCCAAAAAATCTGCGCAAGATGCATTAAGGCTGACTTGGATATAGTCACAAATTCCAGACTCCTTGGTTCTTTAAGGTACAAAGATACATAAGAACAGCGAGCCCCTCCAATAGTTATTTCTTACAACGGCTCCCTTGTTACGGCTTCTTAACAATAATGATACAGATTATCGCCTGCACAATAATTCCATTTCGAAATAATTTACTCCTAACGAACACGAGAAGGATCAATCCACGAAAGGCTCCACTCACCAGAGCCGTTTGCTCCTCAAGTTTCCAAGATTCAAGGCTGGTCCAAGACTCTCTGGCCAAAGTTAATTCCAAATTGAAGCAGAGTCTGCCCCTACTACAAGTTCGTGGACCTTAAAAGGATAACTTACAAAGTACTTAACTTATGTCACGAGCAGGAATTTTGTGCAACATGCATCAACACTGACTTCAAAAAATGTCACAATTTCCAGAATAAGAATAGAGAGCCTCTCTAATAGTTTATCCTAACAGCCGCTCTCGTCTGATGGTATTCTTAATAACGATAATGTTACAGATAGCCTGCATAATATTGATAGTTCGAAGTAATCTACTTCTCAAGAACAAGAGAAGGATCAGTTCACCGGAAAAACTAGCCAGGTGGCTGCACGCCTCCTGTGTTCCAAAAAGAGAAGGATCAGTTCACGAAAATCTTCACTTACCAGAAGAAACAGTTACTCCTCAGGTTTTGCAAGATCCAAGACTCTGGCCAAAGTTAATATCCAATATAAGCACATTCTAAATTATGCCCCGACTTCGTGGACCTCACAAGGATGACTTACTTACAAAGCAATTAAATAAATTACCTCATGAACAGGAAATTCCCGAAAGATGCATCAACACTGACTTCAGAAACGTCACAAATTCCACACTCCTTGGCCCTTTCTTTAGGGTTAAACTCCACTAATTTGTACGACTCCGAGCTTCTCCCGGGAGCCCCTTCGTCTGCAACTTCCTTTACGTAGCGCGCCATATGACATTTTTCCAGAGCAATGAATGGCAGCTGCACCGTTTTTTGGCTCTGGCCCGGAGACAGAGCTCTTGCGTTCGTGGGCGTCTTAGACCCATAACTTTGTTATTGGATGAACATGTTCATAATGAGTGGATGATGTCTTGCATTATACTCCTTTGGTAAGATGAATTCAAAGAAGTGCAAACTCCATTTCATGATTTTTCAAATCAATTTAGCAATAGATTCTACCAAGTTCATTGGAATCATGAACCAAGTGCATTATATAAATAATCAATTTAACTTGAATTTTCAACCAATTTCATTACATGTTATGAACAAATTCATGATTTGATACCCATATTCACAACTTCAAATGATCAATTTCATTAACTTATTTCACAAAGAATAGTAGATCATGTATAAGGTTCTCCTAATTGTTTTCCTCGACTAGTTCTACCAAAATTTTGATTGACCTCTCTTATCCAACCTTGAAGCATGTCTATAGTGATTGCTTGTACATCATCATTATGTAGATAAACCCAGTAAAAGGGTGGTGAGTTGAAGAGAAAGTTATGTGAACATTCAATGCAGCAATGAGGTGAGATATAACCATAATCATATTGAGAAAAGGAAAATCCAAACATACATTTATAATGTTCTCGTCAACTACATTCATGTGGAACCTACATTAATATGTATGCACATTCTACGTGGAATACCATGAACTAATGTGTTAATAACACCTTTATCTCCTAGGTCCACATATACACCATCACATGGATCCCCATTATGGTGAATCTTGCTCAGGGAGTCACAATCCCCGCTCAAAAGCATTAGCAATTTCTTTCCCATTTAATTATATGGGAATGCACGATTTGTTGACAACCTCAACACATGCCCTCTAGTGTACGGTTGAACAAGATCACCTATGCATTTTGACCCAAGCATGTAAGGCCACAATATGTAATATCATATAATATAGTTGGACACATACATGAAGACATCAACAGACACTTCGTTCTTGAGAAGGCTCTAGAAAAACAACACTTATGTCCTAGCACACTTGATGAAAAGTTTCAGGGACTCTAAAGTATTGTTTTTCATACCCAAGTTTGTCTACAAGGTTGGAGATTTTTAAGAGGTTATAAATAGATTTCATCACAAGAACACCAATGTTTTGGTTGGATTAGATGAAATGCGTCTATTCAAAATTTACGTTCAAGCAGACAGATGGCCCGTATTGAAGTAAAAAAGAGGTCCACTGACCAAAGTTGGCTCCCACCTGATGAAGCAATGAGAATGTGGCAAGATGACATGATGGGAACCTACATCTCCCAAACGGAGAATCCAAATCTATTTCATACTCCCCTTTGTGGGGTTAAAAGGAAATAAATGTGAATGCCAAGAATATGAAGAAAGAGGTAGGATGTGCTATAGGTGCATCCGAAAAACGCCAAATTGTTATATAGGGCATCGGAAATAACATAGTTATATGGAAGGCTGGAATGAAAAGAATTTCTTCCTACATTGCAGCAATGAATGAATATGTGCAAATTTCGCGATGCATTTTGCAAAAGATTCTAAATCCTTTCCCACAACAATTGCAGACATTGTTGGAAGGGTTCTAGCCATGTTCTGATTGGACAGTGTATCATTCAGAGGGTGGGCATGCTCAAGCAATTCGAGCAAACATAACACTAGAGGTGAAAAATCATTTCCATATTGTCATTCGTGACACGAAAGACCACCCCCGGTGTTCAACCCTTGGAAGGATATCCTTGTTGGAGATTTTTTCATGGTCAAACCAAACACAATAAAAAAAAAATGCTTGGGTGTAGAACTTGTGTGCCTTGAAAAGGCGATTATGGCAATTGATGCCAATGTGCAGAGTAGGATGTACATGAAGTTCAAAATTTAATGGTGAGAGTTGGTGGCCCCGACACGAGCCACTAGAAAGAAAATATACAAAGATTGTTGGAAAATATCTAAAATAGACTACACAAGGTTACTTAATTAATATTGGAGGTTTGTTTGATCGACCCAAACTAGTTTGATGGACCCAAAACGATGTTCTTTGGTTGAAGTGTGAAGAGGAGGCAATATACCATGTAACTTTTGGAAGAATTTGGGTAAGTTAACCCAAACCAATTGTTCATTTCATAAAGAGTTTGGGTCATGGATGTTATTATGTGTCTTATGTAACAATTTGGGGTAGTTAACCCAAACCAACATCAAGTATAATGAAATAACTATTATTATGTGTTTGGGTATAATTTGGATTGATCAACCCAACCCTATTGTGATGGGTTTGGGTCAATTGACTTACACTAAACCTAAATTACTTAAAATATCTTCTTTAGTATTTTTGTTTAGAACAATTTGGCTCGATCAGTTCAAATTTTTTCCTAAACCACATAATAAATTAGTCTTTTAATGTGTTTTAGGGTCAATTTGGGTCGAATGACCCAAACCCCTTATTGGTTTGGATCGCTTTCCCAAATTGATCAATACTCTTTAGAAAGTTCTCACACAAAGCATATACTTTGTGTGAGCACTCTAAAGAGAGTCACAAAATTATAACGAATATCACAAATATGAGAGAGATGACAAACATAACAAACATTACAAAGAAGACAAATACAATGACAATAACAACAACTTTCAACACATTACATTTTCTGTAATTCAATTTGTATGCTCTCAATGTAAAAAGAAACTGTGAGAAATGCTTCTCTCAAGTTTTGGCTCTATCAAACCTCTCAACCTCTACCAATGCTCTCAAATCTCTTGAGCCAAGCTCAACTTCAAGGGATCTCTCTCAAACCTCTCAACCTCAAACAACAAATTCAAAACCTTTATCTCCCAAACCTCTCAACCTTAAACAACAAACCTCAAACCCCTCTCTTGGATCTTTCAACCTCAAAAACACACCTCAAACCCCTCTCTATGGAACCTCTCTCTTAAACAACCCCAAACCCCTTCTTTCCCTCCCACTTTTTGTTCTCTCTCTCTCTCTCTCTCTCTCTCTCTCTCTCTCTCTCTCTCTGCCATGCCACAAAATTTTGATTTTAAACTCTTACATTAATCTACCTAACAATGGTCTTCCTTATAAATGGACGACTCTAGGCTCGTAAGATTATAAGTTTACATACATGGAAAGAAATCATACTTACCATGAAATGGTTGTAACAAGGATGTAGATGAATAAAGAAAAATAACCATGGTTATAGACATGACGCATGTGTCTAATCCATGGTAATATTAGGGTTTACAAAAACTTACCATAGGTAAGAACTCCAATATAAACCCTAAAACCTTGAAAATATCATTTTTTTTACCATTCACACAAGTGAGAGGTGTAGTGAACCTTGTGTATACTCACTGAGTAGTAGATACATGCTAAAAGTAAGAGAAATGAGGATTCATCACCAAGGGGAGTATTCTACTTGGATTGACCCAATCTTGGCCAAGGAGCAGGTTTGAACACCCATATGTAGTTTTATAATGAGTGTTGTAAATTGAAATACTATGATGCATTTGAAATGGACTAAATGTGTGCGACATGGATGACAATTGGGACCTGCTATTATTTACCTCGTGTACGTAACTAATTCTCAAATGTTTGTTGGTTGGTTGCATGGGCACATGTTAGGCATGCCCTTCACACTTTCAATACAATGATGTATTGTGATTATGACATTTTATGCATATCTATTGGTTGAAGTTACTAGGAACATTTCCATTGTAAGTACTCCATACATGTGGTGGATTAGCTATATGTGCTTTGAGGTGAAGCAAGAAGATAGGTGATTAACTTCCAAGGTATGGGGCAGTCAAAAATCAAACATTTGTTGTTGGATACCATTTGATAGCAGAAACCCTAAGTAAGGTACATATTCTTGCAAAACAAAGGAGGCTATAACACAAAATGTTCATTTTGTACAACACATAGCTAGGCATGATTGCAAACAACTTTATTATGCAAAATGTTATTGTGTTACCAAATAGGAAGATGCAAAAAAGATAGAAAGAGTCTTGTGGAAATTCCCACTCACCCACCCTTGTATTGCAATGAAGAAGAAGTTAATATGTGAAAATAGGAAGTTCAAACTTTGTAAAAGCTTTGAAAAGTCAGCTCTCTATGGTTTATCCTTTAGTGGCGTGGAACCCACTACCTAATCCTTCACATTCTTCTAAAATCGGTATACATACTCTGTGAATGACTAACACTACTGAACACTAACAAGAGACCAACATGGAATGGAGAACTGCTAGCTATGGGGTACGGTCCACTGCTACCTGCACCCATCCCTACTGTTCAAATGACTCTATCAACCATTGATCTACCAAAAATGCATAAGTTTATCCATGATAGCGACACAACAACACTCACAGACTGTGGCGATGAAGGTGTGCATCTGCCACTTTTGATTGACTCATTCGATCTAGCACCCTGAACTTCATTATTTGTCACAGCCACAACGGACCCCAACCGAATTCTCGTCAACATTAGATTTGCCCGTGCTAGACTAAGTGACCCACTCATGCAAGATGAGCAAGAAACCATGAAGTCAAAAGGTATTTGTTCAATAATAGAGGAGACACTGCAACTGGCAAATGATGACGCGTTGGAGTCACCACTGCTACCAATGCCACGCACCCTTCTCTTGGCAATGCTTCAGATCTCTTCAGCAGCGATGTCGACACTCGAGGATTTCACTAATAACCTAAACTCATCGCAGGTTGAAAAAAACAACCAAACGATGGTTAACACAAATGGACCCTTAATACATGTTAAATCACCAAGATGCGTTGAGCTTATGGTGGCAGATCACCAACATAGGATGTGGGCAGTTGGCAATACGAACTTACTTGCACCAATCTCGATCTTCATGTGAAGAACATGGGCATGACTCTTAGAAATGGAAATAGAGCACTGCAAAAAACAAACACTCAATAATGTAGGTGTGCTTAGAGCCCCAGTGGATCTACTACCCACATTTTCACTCAACATGTTCGAGCATTCTAAATGCACAACAATAGAAGTGAAGTTACATACCGAACAAGATCTATCCACATGATACAGCATGAAGGAGTCTCACCTAGCTGAACTCTGGAATGTCCAACGCCCTTATATGAGATGCTTATGTACCCTCTCTTGGATCTTTCAACCTCAAACAACATACCTCAAACCTTTCTCTCTCTCTCTCTCTCAGCATAGTAAACCAACGTTTTACAAAGGCAAAGGGGAGCGAGAAAAAAAAAATGAACTAAGGGTTGGGTTGGGTTAATGAAACATTTCTTGTGGGAATAGAGGCTTGTGGAAACATGCGCCACCCCTAGGGTTTTAAATGCCTATATCCTTGTATAAGCGATTTGACCTTATGTTAGGTCATGTATGTGGGAGGCATTCGATTTATTATTAGTGGTCTTCAACTTCTACAATGTTTTAAATTAGTATCCAAGTGCCCAAAGGCGCACCTTTCATTCAAACCAATAATCACATACTATTAAAAATCCATGCCTATTTATCAAAAATTTTATAAAGTTAAGTAATAAATAGAAAATTTCAATTATCAAAATAAAAGTGATAATGTGTATATAAAAAAATGTACAATTATATATAATCATTAACATAACTATACAAATATAGTCTTGAACAATGATAAACCCTTATCCTATGTATAAAGAAAAACCCTAGTAAATCTTATCAATAAAGTTGTTAAAGACTTTTCATTCCCCATATAGAACTTATAAACATCGACTTACAAAATAATCCATTTGAGAAGTGGTCACACATGATTGTTGTATTCATCATTGCTGCTAATTATTTTTACAGGAAAAAATAAAGGTTATACAAGAAGAAATGTGACTTGGAGATTCCGCCTTAGATCTTCCAAAACACTTGATGTTTACTAGGGAATACATGTGATTGAGACATGACGCAAGATGATTATGTTTGAAAATATATATGTGTATTCAATAACATGGCACGTCATTCATGGTGTGTCTAAAGTGGATGACCTATACTCTTGATTGGTATCCATTGGATTCAAACCACACCAATGGGTCATTGCATGATTTTTGCGTAATTTGGAAAAATTCTATGCTTACTCTTCAATATCATTATTTGAGAATGTCAAATCAACATCTCTATATGAAATAGTGTTGGATGGAAAATATACATGCTTGGATTCATTATCATAACTCCCTAATAAACATGTGCTTGGGAGAAAATTATCCCCCCCCCAATCATGCGGCTCTAATTGGACAATTGCGATAAAGACAATAAAAACAAATTTATATTAGTCTATTAGTCTTTGTTGGTTACAAAAGACATTTTCAAGGAAGTATTTGTATGTTTTTTCAATTGATGGGCCATACGCACGATCATATTGATGCATCTTTTGGACAGTGAAGCATAAAGTTGCATGAAGAGAATTCCCCAATAATTTCACTCTTGATGAAGTCGTACATGGATTTGGACAACAATCTTGTTATCCCACATATAATTGAGGAGGTGTCAGGCTTCAAAGCATTTATAGAACCATAGCTTTGGAGTGGAGCTCAATGTTTGATCAGGCACACGAAGGCTCAACAATTTTGTATTTTATGCGCGATGATGATATTCTAGCCATGTGATACAAACTATTGCGCACAACACAAAATTAGAGCCCATTGGAGCAGCGTTTTTATATTTCGCTATACAGATGTTTTTTGCTACACTAGTTAGGGTCATGCTATGTTTATACATGGTTTATTTTGAAAATGCCCGTTGGGTTAGCCTCAAACCGGGTCGGGCGGCATGCATTGTAGCCAACCCGGCCCCGTTACCACGGTGTCAGAGGCCACCCCCCGGCTCAATCACGGCCGCCCGTATCGCCGTCGATCTAATGGCCGAGGGATAGGGGGCCCAAACCCTAACCCTCACTCCAATACCTCGCCTCTTCCGTCATCTCCTCCCTTTGCTGCCTTCGCCACCCCAAGCCCGTTGTGTGCTTCTCCATCGCCGCTCTGGTCCTCTCCTGCCGCTCTGAAGCCACATGTGCTCATGCTCCTGCTCCGCTCTCGCTCCCGGCACCTGCTCCTGCTCCGCTCCGTTCCTTGCACCTGCTCCGCTCTTGAGTCCTTGTAGTTGCCGCTCCCGCTCCCTGCACGTGCTCCGCTCTGTGCACCTGCACCCAACTGGCAACTGCACATGGTTCCTTCCCCGCGCCGTATTTGTTGATGTGGCCGACCCTTGTTGCTCCATCCCCGCTGCTTCATCCCCGGTGCTCCATCCCCGCTCCTTGGCGCTCCTTCCCCGCTCTGTGTTTCTTCATCCCCCTCTGTGTTTCTGCATCCCCGCTGCTCCATCCTCAGTGCCTCACATGTCATCTTCACTTTGTATTTGGTAGTTGAACCCTTTAGATCTCTTGGAGTTATGGGTATGTAGGTTGGTTGGTGATTGTGTGGCGGTGGCTGCACTTACAAAATCTACAGTTTATTGCTTGAATGAATGTTCAAATTTAAACCTCCATGGCCATTTTGAATCCGCAAGGCAAACTCCCAACCATCACCCCATTTCAATTTTTTTTTCCTTTCCTCATTTTTTGTCTTGGACTTTGTGTCTTGCATTTCAAGTTCTAATGGCCCCTTCTCATGTGTTCTTAGGTGGAGGATGTTGCAGATTGCTTAGGGCATCGCCACCGTGGGCACCAACGGTCCCCAACACGGCCCGGGCCAACAAAAAGTCCCCACCGTCCTATGGTCTGCCGGGTGTCTAGGTTTCTGCAGGTGGGCACTTTTTGTTTAACTTTGGCTTGTTTCTGAGCCGAGCCACGCCACGCCGCTCCCGCTCCAACTCCTTCTCTTTCTCCGTCTTTTTTTTCCTTTATTTCTGCTCATTGGGGTTTAGACAAGGGTTATGGGACATGTTCTTATGGCCCTCTCCTTGTATTTGAGGAGGAATACCTCACATGTATAGGCTGTAGCCATATTTTTTAGCATTCTTCCCATTGGCAACCGCCCTCTTTGTGGTCTTCGGACCTCTTACCCTTTTCCAATGTTTTGGTGAGGTTTTTGTGGGTTCTCTCATTGCTGAAGTGGTGTTTCATCCTTGTTAGGACGCATCCTTTGCTAGTTTTTGGCTCCCCTTCGCCGCATGTATTTGTGATTGCAACCTTAAGTGCTTTAAATCCTTGCTGGTTGGTTTTTTAGGTGGTCTTGTTTGTAGTTTGAAGTTGTTAGGTCGTTGGGTGCCTTCTTTTTGTTATTTTCTTCGTTTTGGCCATAGTTGTGACCATAACCATGGCTCCACCTCTTGCCCCTCCAAAAGGTTTCAAATTTAGAAGATTTTTCTCTAGGCCCGATCCCAATGGCGCTAGTAGTAGTCATGTGCCCCCCTCTGATGTTGATATCCTGACCCTTGATGATGGTGATGTGCAACCAGCAACTCCGTTGGTAGAGTCTAGTGTAAAAAAAAGACGTATGACAAGACTCGTCAATTCCAACTCCTATGGTTGCCAATTTTCCCTTGGGCGGAACCCATCTACAAAGGTGATGAGGTCACAAAGGTAATTTGCAAAGTCTGCTCTAAAATCCGAAGGAAGTCTATAATTTTGTGTGCTAAGAGCGATAATCTTTGGAAGCATCAAGGGAGGAAAACCGCTAAGGGTCCTGGTCATGGGGTTGTTGTAGGGGAGAAGTACATGGATTTTAACTCTATCCATTTAAAAAATGAAAGACTGTTTGCAGCCATCCCCACAGATAGTATTGCGGCCCAAGTGGTAGAGAACACGGTTAGAGATAGGAAGAAGAAATAGATACAGTTTGCTACCCTCTTACACTTGCTCCAGAGAGGTAGACCTATCACAAACTATGAGCAAATGTACGTCTTGTTTGAAATCCTCAAATTAAAGAACAATCCACACCACCACTGGAGTGACAATAGTGGGTGGGCAATGATAGAGGCGATAGAGCGTGTTGTGCTGAAGAGAACAAAGGAGGTTATGCAGGTTGTTAACTTCTTTAGTTTGTCTTGTGATGAGGTTACTTCTGTGGACTGTCAGTCATGTATTAGTGTCCATGGTTATGTTGTGATAGATTGGAAGCGAACCCCTGTACTCCTTACCTTAGAGAAAGTTATTGAAGGAGGGACAGCAGATAATCTCACTGCTGTCATTGTCAATGCTGCTCGCGCTTATGGAGGTCTAACCGAGCAAAAGATTAGGGAAAGGTTGATCACATTTGGGGCAGATGGGGTTTCTACATTTCAAGATGCTAAATCCGGTGTCATTGTACAACTTATCAACAAGCACGCTCCTTTCATGGTGGGTGTCCATTGCATGGCACACCGCACGAATCTTGTTGTCCAAACCCTATCCGAGTTTGAGGTGGTGAAACATGTAGAAGATCTTTTGGCAACGCTATACTCTTACTTCAGTTCCTCTCCCAAACGCAATCTTGAGTTCCAGAAACTAGCAGCTTGCTTGGAATCCAAAGGCAACAAGATACTTAGGAACATCAAGACTCGTTGGATATCCATGCTTGGACCTGCAAGGAGGGTGCTTGAGGAATACAAACCCTTGGTGACGAAGATGGCAGTGGATGCGCCCAAGGAGCTTGCAACAGAGAAGAACCTTTCCATGCTCCTAGATTGGCAGAACATGCTCACCCTACCTTGCTTGATGCCCATGCTGCACTCTGTGAATTCCCTCATCAAGTTTGCACAAAGTCCAGCATGTTACATTGTTGATTTCATTTCTGCGGTCAAGATATGCCAGGGTGATCTATATCGACTTTATGTAGATCCAACCTTTGTTTTCCACGGAGAGGAGTTTAGCACATTTCAGTCACTAGCAGATGACACGTCCATGGTAATCGAACAAGATTGGTTGTTCTGCTACAATCGTGAGGAAGACCACCTGGTTTTCAGGGTTGCAGGTGTGCCCCACATGGCAACCATGAGATCAGTAGCCTTCCTAGGGCAGTGGGAAGAGGTGAACAAGATTGACCGTGAGGTCATCCTTGGTGAAGTGCAGCGGCAATTAACCAGCGCAGCGAAACAACTTATAGAGGAGTTAGAGAAAATGTTCCCTCACCAAAAGGTGATGTGTACTTTGGGGATATGCTACCTCCAATATTGGCTGAATGATACATTCGAGGCTACATATCCTGGGCATATTGCAACACTGAAATCATTCTATGGGACAACGAAGAAGTTGTGGGTACCTGTGGATGCTGAGACCAAAGATGCTGAGGAGTGGGTGCCTCCACCCCTTGGCATCCGCAACCTAGAGCTCCAAAGCTCCTTCTTCAAAATCACCATGATATCAAATGCCCAAGCTGCCATGGCCTTACCCATGACCGAAAACCCGATGTCCCGACTTTGGCGCAAGCTTTCTAGCAATGCCCTCATTTCAACGAAACTCTCCGAGTTCATGAAAGTCGTTGAGATTGCTCACGTTCAAGTGTTGGGTAGTGTGGAAGATGAGAGAACATTTAGCTCCTTGTCCTTCTTGAAGAGCAAGTTGAGGAACCGGCTTACAACCCACCTAGACTTGGTGGTCCGCATGTTTGCGCAAGACTTTTATACCTTGAACACTTTCCCTTACCAAACGGCCATAACAGATTGGAAAGCTCAGAAGGTTCGCTATGGAGGAGAAACTTAGATGAGTTCTAATGTATGTTGCTGGAAGTAGTTTCTAAATGCAATGGTAGTTGATGTATGCAAAGGTTAGGGGCATCTAGCAACAACAAAGTAGTGGCTTGGAAAATGAAGGACTAGTGCAGTGCTAGTTCTATGAGAGGTACCCAATGTACTAAACCCACACTCAATTTTTGGAACATGACGAGGGAGGGCATGAATTTATACCTCAAGATTGTGGTGTCTGGGTACTGCTTTGAAGCATGTGTGGCATGGTTGAGGGTGTAGGGTTGAAAAACCGGGGTTCAATTCCCCCGTGGAACAAATATTTTTTGTACATTGAATCTTAGATGTAGCCAAATTTTGATGTACTTTGGGTTGTATTAGCCACATTTACATCAACAACGTAGGAAGTGGGGGCCATATTTCAACTCTACGTTGGCAAAACATAGCCACATACACTCGCCCCAAAAAAATTATATATCGCCACATACTCAAACCTTCTATGACATCTAGTCGCATTCGCCATATGTTAAGTCATCCCACGTGGCCAACTAGGGCTCCTTCAAGCCAACTCAAATTGCCAAAGAAGCTAGCCAATGGATGGGCCAAGAGCCAATGTAGAGACCCATTTCTTTTGAAAAAAAAAACACTGCATTGGAGGGGTTTTTTGTTTGAATGTTGATGAGGAGGGTAAGATGGTGTTATCAAATAGGGAGCCCAAATCTTGCAAACCAATATCCATGAAGAATGTAAAGGATACTATATATATAATTTTTAAATATAATAAACATATCAAACTTCATACAATATTGGGATTGACTACAAGTAGCGGATGTTTGTGGATCATTTTGCCACCAATATGGAACTTGGATAGGCTATTGGACATGTGTTCGTTCAACTTTGACGGACCTTCATCGAGATAGCCCCCTTACTTCGAGGCATATTTTTTGGCCACAAAATTGTGTGGATGTTCATGCATCAGAGGCTAGGCTTTTGGGCAATGGGGAGATTACAAGTTTGACGAGGATGACCATTACATTGGGCCTGCTAGTAAATGTCCCCACCGTCTTTTTGTGTTGCAGTGGATTGTCATGAAGGTTATATGCTCATATTGCGTCTTGGAGATGAGACATATGTTAAACTAGTTTGAGTGGCAAGAGCTTTGTCTTAGCCAAATTGTATAACTTCTATCCTCATTTTTAACAAATTCGGGTAGAGAACTACTAACCAACACACGTAATGAAGATGGGATCCACCATTACAAACATTGAGATACAAATAATATTTTTTGTTGGAGGGTGGATTATGAACATAATCCAAACTGGATAGACATAAATTCCATATTTATAAAATGGAAACCACGGAAGAATCATAATAGGTCATTATCCATCCCTCAAAAATACATAGCATTTGCAAAAGACAACCTTGCTTGCCTGGCCAGTAAATCAAGCCAATGAGAATTTGGTAGAAGTTGAGTTACTGGTTGTGAACAACCAACATTTTTGTTCTTGGTCTATTATTATAAATTTAGCATGTTTAATAGTAAAGTAGACTATTGGTAAATATATGTGCATTGTGCGTTAAAAACAATTGGCCTAGACTTTGGGTGACTTACAAATCCTACTGTGTTTGAGTTTGGATGAATATCCATATATAATATTCAATAAATATATTATTTATTTTAATGTTTTGTTTGGGACGAAACTACTATGTTGCAATCAATATGCATTTATTAAATTATAGTTTTGTAGGATGAAGGATTTGGGATTTATTCTATATTCAATATGCATGTATTTCTTTGATTTTATGTTGAAGTAGGTTCAAGTGCTCTACCCAATGTGCTATATATTTGGTCAACCATTAATTTTGGGCTATATATTTCTTGTCGATATACCATAGCATGTGTTTAGGGTGCCGTCATGTTATTGTCATCCATATATTAATTTGAGACAATGAAACGTCTCAAATTACCTTATATAGTGTTATTTCCGTTGTTTTGCAATTGCATAGGTTTGTTATCTATGTGTCAACCATATGTACCATATGAATGTAGGATGTGCAAGACATATTCTAGGTGGACACATGTGCAATGTCCACCCATAGAGACTATAGATGCACAATAATGGTTATTATAAGTTGTAGTTGAAATAAAGATTGAAGACTAAAATATGTTTTCTTGAATTGGGCTTGAATCACATAAAATAATTCTTGATGAAATGCATAAAACTTCAAGCATCAAAATTGCTTGATATGTAACTACGTACAAGAGGTTTGTTTGCTTCAATGGAGATAATACTTCATCATACCACACGTCTGGGGTTGACGGTAAGTTCAACAAATTTTTGGACATATTCTACCGTGCCTACAACAATCTCCATGCTTTGAGGCATGGGAGGCAAAGAGGCAATCGAGATAACGGTTACCCTTGCCACCTTCTGAATACAAGAATTGCAAGCCCAAACCAACCGCCATCATGCCTTTGCAAGTCATTTGGTGCAAGGACATTGCCCTACCCCTAGAAAACCAACCAGCACCCCCCCCCAACTAATGCAAGAAAAGAGGTCCCACTTATTCATTACCAAAATGAAGATTCTTGTGCTCATTAAATGGTCATATAAGGTAGATGAGGCTAGTTCAGTTAGCTTCCTTAATCGAATATTTATTTTTGGCTCCTAATTGGCGGTATAGTCGCTTTAATTTGATGGGTGAGTAATACATGATGATTTAACTGCCACCTTGATGATATTTGGGTTAGTCACCTTTGCAAAAGTCAAACTACACCCACCATCCTCCATAATGAAAATGCTATTCACCAAGCTAAACACACTTAATTTGTATGCCCGAGGTGGGCAAGTTAGGAGGTGGCATGTGGCTATGAGGTGCCGACCAACTTGTATTGTGGGTATTCTATAAATAATAATTTGGCAATATTTTATCTACATGTGACCACTTTAAAGACATGGCACAACCAATATATAACATTAAACTTGGTTTTCATTGACAAATGACCCATGTAGAATCTACTAATGATGTTGTTCACTTAGGGCGTCCCCAGCAGCCTCGCCATGGGGCATGCCAACGCCAAAAATGGGGCATCCCGGGTTCTTAGGTGGCGGTACCGGCATAAATTGAGCCCCACCAATGTCCGGTCCGGCATAATTTAGAACCGGCCCGGGTATAGTAAAGGCCTTCCAACGCCATAAATGGTTCATATGGCGACCCTCCTCCGGCCCGCCAAGAGATTACTTTAATATCAGATACTCCGATATCCTACTTTATCCCATGTCAGATAATAGGTGTCGTTGTCTTATTGATTGCTTCCTAATTATACCGGGGGTATGCCTAGGCTTTGGTGGGCTCTGACTCGAGATGAGCTGCCCCGCCCAAGATGGAGGGCTCCCCAAACACCCTAAACACCATATAATATATTTTTTTGGCGGGTTGCTTTCTATCTCTCCTGGGGATGCCCTTACACAACATTGAACTTAAAGAGTTCTCCTCTATAACACCACATTTGGAAGTAAAAAATCTTTGATTTTGGAGCCTAGATCAGCACCTTCCTCAACTCCGATTTATGTGATTTCAAGTTCTTTGATCCGAATTCGCAATTACTAATCTACTCAAGCTTCTAATGCTCGAATCCATCGGTTGGATGATTTCACAGAGCTGGAGGTGTCCACATTAGCCTCATCTACCTTAACTCCCCCCTCAAATCATTTTGACTACTGAACCTGGAATGATTATCATATTTTCAGCATGCACCCAATCTCTTCTGGACACGTGTCTTTTGGGTATCCGTTTTTGGAGCCACATGAATCCACTTACCACTCAAATAATGTGACCTTATAAGGAAGGGATGTCTATCTTAGTAATGAAGCCTTGATGACAATGGGCTTACTGTAGCTTTGTTCATAGTTGTCAGGCCAAAGCTGCTTTCGGCATCCTTCCTTTCTTCAATGGCCACAGCTGTCCCTCGATTTTGAAAGGTAAGTTAAGTCACTCTTGCTTAGCTCCTCATCTCATTTCATTTTCACACTCAACACGGATCCTTGAGGAGGCGAAGGAGAAATTTGTAAGTTTGTGCTTTCGGCGTGTTTTTTCTGCAACATTGCCTTGTGTAAGTATGTGATCTCAGTTTAGCTTGGCACCCATTTGATGATGAAGAGATCAGAGTTTGAAGTTATTCTTCAATCTGGCCTCAGCGGCGTGTGAGAATATTTTTGGATATAATTTAGTGAGTGAAATGTGATCATGGCCTCATGTTGTGAACGCCGTTGATGGAATTTTGTTTTTCTTTCACCATGGCCATGGCTGTTCCTAAACCCCTCAACGTTGTCTTTTTTTTCCAAATGGCCCTCTGATGTCCAGGGTCAAGACGGAAAGGAGGTGAAGGAGAAAATCGGGTGTGTCGGTTTGGCGTTTTCTTCAACATTGCCTTTTGCAGGTGAGTCAATGGCGCATTTATTGAGCTAGGTGCATTTGAAGATTGATAGGGCATAGTTGTAGGTCACTGTTTTTCTTTTGAATCTGGAGCTGGGCATATGGACAAATGTTTTCAGTTTTTGGGCAACTACTGATTATCCAATTGAAGTCTTTAAGGTTCTAGCGAATTCGTCTCTGGTGGAATTGAAATTTATTGTTCTGTGCAATTGAGAAGATGACATGCATTCTTGAGAAGTACATTACATTGTTAAGTCCATGTGGGAGGCAATCCCTGGATAGGCCTCATCCCCAAGAAAAATGTGCTGTTGCTCACTGAGTTAAGGCTGAGTCCTGGATCTTGGAAACGCAGCTCTTTCATGCCATTTTACACCCTATAAACCCCAGTCAAGCCTCTGCTCAAAAGGGTGAGCTTCCCACTATGTTAACAATGTTATGTAGGTGTCAATAAGCTCAAGATTGCAATGTCTCTTGGTATTGGAAGCACGTGAGTTTTCTGAAATTAGTCCAGAAAGCAGCCATAAGTCCCAGTCTAAGAATTTTTGTAGGTGTTGAGAGGATTGGTTTGGGTGATTTTCTTTTTCATGTGGGATGAATGTATTGCTTATTGTGCGGAATTGGCAGCCAAAGGCGAGCTGCAAAAGCATGGTAGGGGAACAAGCCGGATCATGGTCACCATATTTGATGCATGCGGCGGTAGCCATTGGGGCCATCAGTGTTGCAGCCGCTGCAAATCACTACTGGCACTCGTGTGAAGGCGGACGGCGTCGTGTGGTGGGCATCATCCCAGCACGCTACAAGTCATCTCGCTTTGAAGGCAAGCCTCTGGCCCTCATTATGGGCAAACCCATGATCCAGGTTATTGCCCCTCTGACATTTTCTTCGTCTAATCACCCTGGCAATGCATTCTATTTTCATTTCACTGAATGCCACCATAGACCTAAATCGCAAGGATTGTCATTTCAAGTTTAAGATTTGGAGTAGAGATGCAAAAAGAAGATTCTCTTACTCTTCAAATGATTACTTAGGCCCTTCCAATTGCGATGTTCACTTTTGGACGTAGAATGGTGTCTATATTTAAATCATAGTCCAATCTCATCGTAACACTTTTTTTGGGGGTGTCCATTCTGACTACAAGCCTTTCCATATACCACTCAAGTATAGGCTTCCAGTTAAGAAGAGTGATCGCATTAGGCCCACGGACCTTAGTGAACTTTAGTGTTCAAAATTTCGTTGCTCATTGTAATGAACTGGGTTGAAGACAAGCAACTTTTAGGGAGAGACAGGAAATATTTCACTTGAAGTGAATCAAGGCAAGTGCTTCACCAAATCATGTTCTCTTTTTCCATTCAAATCATATTTTCAGAGTTGATTTCAGAATTGTGAGGAGTTTCTAATCAAATTTTGGATGTTACTTTTATCTCTTTGCATCCTTGAAGAGAGAGAAGAATGTCGGTCTTTGATTTACACCGAGTGGCAACGATATGCCATTTTTAATATTCTTTATATGCAATCAACCTCCTCGGTCATATTGCAACAGATTGTTGTGGAGGACAGTCTGAATTGTCCTGGAGCTTATAAGGTTGCTGGTCTGAGTTCTTTGAAATTTGGGGTTCCAAAGGAAGTTTAGGATACAGGCAATGTGACCAAGCTAGTTTAAACAATCTCATTTTTTCTTTTATGTTGCAGCGAACATGGGAGCAAGCGATGAAGGCTACTTCCCTCCAAGCAGTTGGTAAGTTCCCAAGTCTTGAAATGTGCTCTCTTCTGCTTGCTTCTGATCATAATTGTGCATGACATAAATTTAAGTTTATGGTCTTTGCAGTTTTGAATCATTGGAGCAAAGTTCAGACATTAATTTTGAATTTCAGGGGTATATAAGTCTCTAGAGAGACCTTAATGTGAAACATGTTTGTGCAGTGGTTGCCACTGATGATGAAAGAATCGCGGATTGCTGCAGTGAGTTTGGTGCCGAGGTGATTATGACATCAGAGACATGTCAAAATGGCACGTTTTTGCTTTTACCCCATTTGAACTCTGTTTGCAGAACTAGGACACAGTTACAGTTTCTTTGAATCTTGTATTATTATTAGTTGATGTGAGCTTGAGCTTTCTGTTCCAATGTCAAGATTACGATATTGAGGTTCAATATACTTGTATTATGTTTCTTCCCTTCAGCACGCTGACTACATTCTGTGTTGTTGTGCAGGGACGGAGAGATGCAATGAGGCTGTCGAAAGATTGAAAGGAAAGTTTGACTTAGTGGTCAATATACAAGGTGATGAACCACTGATTGACCCAGTCATTATTGATGGCATCGTCCTTGCATTACAGGTATTTATTTGACTAGCTAATAAACCCATTAAAATCATTGATGGGTTACTGTACTTTGTAAATCAGATGTGATAAAAGCATTTGAACTGGATGCATCATGGAGTGTGGTAAAGTTTCAATTTGCATGTCTGAGGTGTTGAGACTCATGTGGCTTATGTATTTCAGAGAGCTCCGGATGCTGTGTACAGCACTGCAGTTACCACTTTGAAACCAGAGGATGCCAGTGATCCGAATAGGGTAAAGTGTATTGTTGACAAGAACGGATATGCCTTATATTTTTCGCGTGGCCTACTACCTTACAACAAGTAAGTTCTTAGCAGGCTCCAATGTCCTCTTAAAATAATGTTTTCGTGGAACCTTTTGGACCTCAGACCCGAGCATATGAGGTCTGTGTCTTAAGTGGACACTTTTCTGAGATTGAAGCCTTCTTGTGAGAGATCTTCAACACTCTGTTTTTGAGGCACTTGCAAATGGGTGTGGAGGAGATAGCAAAAATCAGTACCAATTTGGAGTTCGTGGGAAATAGCTATGAATTTCGAAACATAAGATTCTTCTTCCCACTAATTAGCCATGTAGGTCCCCTATGAAAATCACTTTTGTTGCTTAAAGTATGCTCCCTACCACACCCATGTTGAGCCACACATGTCACGTATTTTGGGCGCTCATTCACCCTAAATGGCCCATATGAGAAACTTTGGAGTGACCACTTAATGATGTTGACCGCCACAATTCCACCTTGAAGTAGGTATTCCATTATCAGAGGTGTTGGATTGAAACATGTATAACTAGTGTCAAAATAAAATATCACTCAAGATGACAAAGTCATTAGATTTTGAGTCCACTTTACTCATGCAGAAAGTCAAGATCTTGTCTAGCAGTTTCAAGCTAACGCTGTAGATACTCTTATCTATGTGCAGGAAAGCAACACCAAATTCAAAGTTTCCATATCTCCTGCACCTTGGCATACAGGTCTTACACTTGACCTTACACAATTAAGTTAATACGCTTGCAATGTGATATTTAGAACCCTTTTCGAAGGTTGTGATGCCAAGTGCTGTTTTGCAAAGAAAATTCGTTTCCTGTGTTTGTAAGAGCATTTTTCTTGTGGGTTCACTAAGTGAAAACTATGTGTTACTGCAAGTCTTGCTATACTGATTGAACTACACAATGAATTTCAATCCTGTTAATGGCAAGGAAATCTCTTATTGGTTATATTTGGGGTTATGTTGGACAGTGTTATGATGCAAAATTTCTGAAAGTGTATGCGAGCATGCCATCGTCTCCGCTACAATTAGAAGAGGATTTAGAGCAGCTCAAAGTCCTCGAGAATGGTTACAAACTAAAGGTATTTAATCATAAATCTTTCTCTGTTGGTGTCCTAGTATTCATCTTTGTCACCATGTCTTTCTCTAGCAATACTGAGTGGTCACCTATTCTAGAAATGAGATAACTTGGAAGACCTCACTTACAGTCAGGTATCAAGTTTTTGACACCAGACAGTATGACCTTGTATTTGTTCAAACGGCAATTTGCAAATTGAAGCAAGAATGTAAACTATGGCAAGCCCAATTCCCTAGATTATGAATCTTGTGTCAGAAAGACTTTAATATAACCTTTCAAGGACTCTTAGATGTACCCTTTGGGATGCAGGTCCATACTTCAATTCCAACCATGTCAATTTTATGATGAGTTGAAGACCTCAAAGTAAGTTAACTGTTTGAAGTCTTGCTTTAGGTTTTGTACTGTTCTTGTAACTGACAATTCCGAGGAAATGTATGTATTTTGGATGTGCAGGTGATAAAGGTGGATCATGATGCACATGGTGTTGACTTACCCAGTGACATTGCAAAAATTGAAGCTGTAATGCATGCCCATAACCTCACATAGCCTGTCTTGACTCCAGTACATTGTAGAAGTTGTAACATTCATTTTCTGTTAACATTCATAGTTTTAACTAATTGAATCTGTTTGGAAAGCAGTATAATTTAGGCTTGCATGCTAAGTTTGAATGATGCATCACAGCTAGAGTAGCCTTTTAACAAACGGCCAATGATATGATGCGAAAAGGCAAATAAAGTGCAGCATATCAACTTTGTACAATTTCAGTGATAACTCTTGCAATGAATTGTTCCAACTTGTAAGTAAGTAGCTTCTAAAGTATGAACAGTGTGTGATGTGCATTAATTTGCAATGAGTTTTCTACTTGTTTTTAGAGGTGATTGTTTGTTTTTAACGATTTTTTACGTCGAACTAAGAAATGGTCCAACTTTAGGAGTGCTCTTAAACCTCTAAAACCTTAAATGGACCAAAAAGGGTGGATGGGATGCAAACAACATTACTTTCCTTCATATTTTTGTATGATGATTGATTGCATATATGGCTTCCTTTGGGTACATTTTGACTCAAATTTCAGCAAGAACTCTCTATTCAGATTTGGAGTATGCTTAAAATTCTGCTTCCAAGTGGTGAACATTTCTCACCGGTTGGGTGTAGTGGAAACACAAAATCCTTGATAACTGAGGTTATAGTGTTCAAAAGTCACTCCCCAAAGAACGAAAGTTGTAGATAAGTTTTTATGAAAGTTGTACATGCATTGGCTGGCACTAATTTCATAGCATGAAGAAATTTAGTATCACCTTCACTAATTTCTCACTCTCACTATTAGCCCTCCCTCACTAACTGGGATAATTAGTGTAGCTTGGACTTGTGTTATCTTGGCCCGTTGCACTCATGCACATAAATTAATATCCCATATGAACCAACCTCATACACCTCAATGCATACATGCAGCCATATGCCCATGTCTCTGTGTACCAGAGCCCTACATTGGGTGCCCATACCCATGCCCATGGGTTTTGAGTGGGCATGGGTGGGCATGGGTGGGCATGACTGCGATATTGTTGTTCATGGGTGGGCATGGGTTTGATATTATAATGGGTGGGCATGGGTGGGCATGGGTGGGGCACAATTACACAATCATACAAGACACATTACACAATACACATTACACAATTTTTGAATACATGGGCGCAATTTGAATAGCATTGGTGGGCATGGGTGGGCACATGTCATGCTATGTGTGGGCATGGGTGGGCATGGGTGCGCACATGTCATGCTATGGGTGGGCATGGGTGGGCATACGTCACTGCTGATGGGCATGGTCTGGGTATGGGTGCAATTAAAAAGGAAAATGTTGGGCTCTGCTGTGTACCTACCATATAAATCATAGATGTAGTGTCCTAAAGTTGATCACAATGTCCCCAATGAAATGCTTTAAGGGAAAAAAATTGTTTAAATTATTTTTTAATTAAATTGTCTTCATCTGTCCTATTGCCCATTGCATGTCATCACCTCCCTCTAGTTTCCCCCATCATGTCCACCTTTTGCTCTTACAGTCCTCCACCTTTTCACATTTTGTCTCTTCTTTCTTATGTCAAAATGTTTATTTTGGGAAATAAGTTTTGGCATGTGGCCTTTTTTCTTTGGAAAGCTAGTTGGACATGTGTCCATCTTTCATAAACTCCCACCACAAGCTCTGTTGTAGATGGACTAGCTTGGGCCCATGCCGTCGCGGCTTGTTGCACCCCTTCATATGAAATAACTTATTATCATGCATGAACTCTACCTTATACACCCATACACATTGCAATCATATGCCCATGCTTGTGTGTACCCATCATATGCATGTATGCCATGCCCATGCTCACAAGCCCCCCACGATCCACCACCATGCCCCTATGGAGCACTTTAAGGTAGATTTTCTTTTTCTTTTTCTTTCTAATCTTTGTAGTTGACTTATCCTACTTTGTCATATTGCCCATCCTATGTTGCCACCTTAGCTCCATGCCCACCTTTTGTACTTGTAGTCCCCCCATAATATTGGTCAATAAGTGTTCTCACTTCCAGATCCAAAATGATGCTCCATTTATATGATGATAAGATGCTACCATCATGGGTAGTTGGGGTGATTTCAAGTTGACATTGTTTAACATGGCATGTTAGTGTGAAATGATTGATGGCCTCTTGTGAGCCGTGCCCATGGCTCAACCAACTTAGTTTAACACCTAACACATCACCCAAGTTGAGTAATGTTATGCCCACTTTTCCACACTTATTTCCTTTTTCTTTTGTCACGTGTTTGTTTTTAGAGAAGAAGTTTTGGCAAGTGTCCCTCTTTCTTTGAAAACCTAATTAGACATGTATCCATCTTTTGTAGATTCCCACCTCCATCATCACCACCATGAACTATGTTGTATAGATGTACAAAATTTACTCACAAAATTGTGTGTATTAGTATTTTTATTTGATTTTCCACATAAAACTACTATATCCTTTACAAAGTATCCAACATGCGGGTCGGATTAGAGTTTTATTTAATTATTTTTTGAATTTTTTGATGTTTTGAAGTAATGCAAAAAAAATTGAAAGATTGAAAGGTTGACTTACTTCTCCTAGTATTGTAAAGATTCTCTAAATGAACATGTTTCTACCATATGAGTAAAATACATGTATCAAACAATATTCTTCATCTAAGTGCATATAAAATTATAGTTTACAATACTAACTTGCCTTCAGACCATTCACATGCTTGTCAATGCACATTTTCTTTATATCCAAACACATAATGTCTTCAAAGTGTCCAAAGTGGTTTTGGTGGGGAGATATGCCATGGAATTTAATATGTACTAAACCACAATTCTCTAATCTGGTATCATTGAACTCATCTCATAGATAGAATCAAGTTCAAGACTAATTTATGGGTCGAATAAAATCCTTACTTGAACTTATTAAACTTTTTGCAAGTTTCTTTGTTTGCAGGTAATAGAGAGAAAAGGTTGGACTTGAAAGTTAATTAGGCAATTACAAGTGATAACCATGTATATTTGCATGTAATAGAGAGATAGTAATGGCTTTATAGATTCGATGAATTATGGATAGCAAAATAAATGATAGAATACAGAATGAGAAGATGAATAGTTGGTTACAGAGATAATCAATGTTCACCTACTGCACAAACAACATTCAAACTGAATGTGGAAATATTAAGGAATATTCCATGGATTATTGTCAGTCCCACAAAAAATATTATGGATCTGAATAATGTTATGAATATGTGGAGATGTATGAAATATTTATTTATTTATTTATCTGGTGTAGGTTTTGGTAGGTTAGTCTTCAGCCCCGGTCCCCTTCAAGCATGGCTCCTCATGGTATTGCGGTGCCTTGGTTGCATTTTGCTTCTCTTGCAATGTGTTGGTTAAGGGGAAAACATATTTGAAAATTACATACACCATCATTGTGGTGACATGATCAGGGGCCCATTTAAGTAATATGGATCTTATGGGGTCACTCTTCTTAATTGGACAATTAGATTTGAGTGGTACATGGCAAGCCTTGTTGGGAAGATAGACACCAGCAAAATACAATGAGATTGGACTATGTGCTCAAACTATAGCCACCATTCTAAGTTCAATTGTGAAGAGAGATTGGAGAGCCTATGTGATCGCTTAAGGAGAGGGAGAACCTTCATTTTGACCTCTTGTAACTCTTGCATAAAGTCAACTCCATTTTTGAAACTTGAATTGACTTATACCAAATCTTCATGATTCGCAATGGCTTAAACTGGATGAAACGATTCCCAATCCGATCAACAACCAAAATTGCATGGGGATTCGGAAGTGCCTGCAAAAAGCCCATGTACTTTCACTGTCTCAACTTTCAATAGAGTCATCTGTAAAGTCCTTCAAAGGGGGACAAAATCATGGGTTTGATCCTTCTTTGAGAAAACTTTCTATCAAGAGCTCGTTAGCTCATCGTGTATTGGAGCCTATAGGTAAAGAAGTTGGGTGAAACTTCTGGTACCTCCTTTGTTTGCACCACTAAAACTTTGAGAGAATTTTAAGGATCTCACATTATAGGGTATATGCATGGGATCTGTTGTCCTAAATCATGTATCGGCCTATGCAAGGCTAGCTTGGCCCACCTATCCTACTAGGACAAACTAGAAAGCCGAATTCAACCCTTAACTTCTTGGACCGTATTGTGGTTTCATTAGATCATATCAAAAGTAACATTTCTAGAGCTTAGTTTCTATTGTACCTAAAAGAAAAGTTGTTTCTAATGATTTTAAGATCACATCAATATTGTAGCAATATTTAGTAATTTACATAAAAAGGTATAATCAGTGTAGAATCATTAAAATTCAAGAAATTCTGATAAATATATGCAATAAAATTGTAGTCCAAACTTTCAAGAGTATGTTAAGAATAGATGTACACTTTGAAGTAAGAAAAAGAGTCCATAGAAAATTTACAATTTCAATCAAAACAATATGAAGTTATTGTATATAGTAATGCATCAACAAAGGGAAAACTTAGTTCATTCTTGACATTAGAAATTTCTTGTTGAACAACCAAATTTTCATATTGGAATGGAATCATCGCCATTGGCAAGAAAATAACATCAATTACACAATGTTACCTATTGCGACCTTCCTTCTGGATGAATTAGCCTTCAAGAGTCATTCATAAGCCCAAAACATGCCTCTCATGAAGTCAAGGATTAATGGCGCAAGCCCCGGGCTAGATCACATCTTCATTCAGTTGCCCCCCCCCCCCCATGCCTCCTTCATTGCTCAATCATCCTACCTACACCTACGTGGGAACTCCTCCTCGTTGGGAACCAATGTGACAATACCCGGTCAGAATTACGAATATTCAAGTTGACATCACTTTCATTATTCCCAAGTGACCAGGTGTTGTCACATTGGTTCCCAACAAGGAGGAGTTCCCACGCAAGTGCGGGCAGGAAGAACATGCAATGAAGGAGGTGTGGGAGGGGCGAGGCCCAGCCGAATGAGGATGTGATCTAGCCCGGGGCATGGTGCAACACCACTCTATGCATGGTAATTCAAGGATTCCATAAAACTTAGGCACCTTTGTTGTTAATTCTCATAGACTCAAGGTTCTTTTTCTTTTTCTTTTTCTTTTTTTCTGGGAGACAGAATGCCAACGCCAAATGCATTAAAGAAGAAGATTTGGCATTGGCTTTGAAGACTCAGGGTTTGGGACTGAACCCATGGTTTCATCTGCTTTACTTTACAAATAACACCAATGTCTCCGGCTGTTTTTGAAATTGAAGTAAGTAGGTACTAGACATCCCTGACTGACAAAAGCAGCCTTGACTATGATGATGTCACTTCGGATGGCCCAATAAGCTTAATTAGTGAGAATGTTTAGTCTGCTGGATTTGAACAGAATATTACATATCCTTGTATCGAGCTTCAAGTTGCTGTCTCCAGTGACAAATAAAGCACGGTAGTGGGGATGTTGTTCGAGTTCATTATCAGAGGTCATGACCCAAGAATATCACACAATCCTCCTCAAGTGGTGACATCTTAATTACAATACTACATATTACTAATATGATCATACGTGAGTCTCGTATATTGTGGTTTTATAGTACTGCATGTCTCACCAATTTCAAACACGTTACTAACTTGGTGGATTCTGAACAACAATAGCAAGCTGGTACCAGTTTCCCAAAAATCTAGTGGAACTCACAATTAGAGTGTTCAAGTTATTTTGGAGAATTGATAGAGTTTCCGAAAATACACAGGTCCCCCTTATATGCTACTTCCACCTTAAACAGAAGGTATCCTTCCTGAAACTCGGGGCTGTAACATACCTCAGGGCTTTGGTAAATATCAGCCTGGGCATACAGTAGTAGTTCCAGCTTATAGGGCTAAAGAAAAGTTGAGGCTCCACTTATAGGTGATGATGGCTACTTTTGAAATTTTGGTTACGAAGTTTTGAGAGTGGAAGATGTATAGAGGTCTCTTGGCTCTTTCTCTCTCTCTCTCTCATTCTTACAAACTTGGGCAATTTGGCTTTAAGAAAACATATGGGGTTTGTGGGTGCGTTTAACATGTGCCCTTGTCCTTCCAAAAAAAAGATGTGAAAGATCTATCAATTGAGACGGTCAAGTTTTAGCGACCGTAGTAGTTCGTCCCAGACTTATTAGGCCTTCTTCATAAGGGTATGTTTGGTGTTTGAAGATTTGTGAGAGCCCCCAAAAATAGTTTGCAACCTTCAATGCTTTCATCTTCAGGGTTAGATAACTTTTTGAGCATGCCCAAGGTCCTGAAATACAAATTCTATGGGAAACCCGAGGCTAATTGCGTGAGGCTGTAATAGTGCTACCATGGGTGACCTTCCTAGCACTTGATTTCTTGTGCATCCTATCCATTATGGTGGGAGTATCACGATGAACTGGGTGCTTCCAACCAAGCATGCAGTGGGAACCTAGGGGACCTGCCTTTTGGGAGACATGTCGTTGAGCATCGTTTTTGGTGTCATGTAACCCATTCCAACATACATAATTGTATATAAACTGGTATTCAAGGCACTTATAACTCTTGTCAGTTGGAAGGTGCATTCATCATTCCCCATGCACACTCTTTCCTCGTAGTGATGCAATGGTCAGTAAGGTCAAAAGTGAACGATTAGAAGATGTGGTCCTCTAACATCACACTTCTCATTCGACACAGGCGACCATGATCCCTTGCTAACAAGAGCCAAATGCAATCGACGACAGTTGTAGATCGGACTCGTCACTTGTGAGTGGGGTCGCGTCCTAATGATTGCCCATGTCAAATGGAAAATGTGTTCTAAAACCACGTTTCCTACTCGTGGTGGGGTCTTGTAAAATGTATACGCCATGTCACTTGACATGGCAGACTGGCATGTTGGTTGAAAACAACAAACACATTTCCATCCAACTAACTTTTCCCCAGTCGAAACCTCACGCCATGCCAATGATATTAATTCTCAGCCCCGAGCAACCGATCCACTGCCACTTTGGCCTCTCGTTCAATCACCTCGCTCCCATGCCTCCTGCATGTCCAGAATTTAGGCCAAAGTTCGTAACTCGTGTCACTGTGCAGCGCCTCTCCGGCTGGGCCTGGCCTGCTGCTTTCACTTCACTTCACTTTTTGAACCAAAACTTCCCCCCTGAACTATGTATACTAATTTTGTAATGTAGGCTCAACCATGCAAGGCCAGGTAAGGTAGTTAGTTCCCCTCCTTCCTTCCAGGGTGTGTATTTTCAGTGCTGCAAAGGCTTGCACAGAATGATTGATTACCACGACTCCCAACCAACTGGTCTCACAAGTTGAGCTTATGTCAAAAACTGGATCGCCACCTGAGTAGTCGTAGTGCAGGCAGCAGCAGCAGCAGCAGCACTGGAAGCCTGGAACCACAAACTCAGGGCCCAAGCCAATCATGCTCAGGTTATGAATATTCAAAGTACTTGTTGGCACTTACGTTATTGCATATACACAACCGGAGCATTTATTACAGGGGGCTGACGATCCTAAACCCAACTGAACAGAAGGGAACGGAACGGAACTGGGTGTCTTCTCAAGTTCTCCCTGTCACCCCAGCTTCACTTTCCCAGTAAGAAGAAGTAACGTAAGACTCCGAGCGCTGAAAATCTAGCCAGGCAGGAGATTTTTGCTTCTCAGGCTTCTGGCATGAACTGTCTTCAAGTGAGGAAGGAAGGGAGGGAGGAGCGGCAGTGAATCGTTTTAAGCAGAGTGGATGAATCATGTGGGCTTCAAGCACCCCTGCATGCTGTGGGTCAGGTTAGGCGTCAATGGGTTGTTTTAGGCCCAAAGGTGCCACGTGTCATTGTGTCATTTGTTGGACCTCTGAAAAATAGTGTGGAAATTGAATGTAGGCAGAGATATGTCCAATCAGACCTGAAATGTACATTACCTACCCATGCAACTTTGAATGCTAATTTTCTGATGGTGAAGGGAGGGGGGGGGGGGGGGGGCTGCTATGGAAAGAAAGTTGGGAGTTCCGCAAAAGCCTTTGTTTCTCTTTTAGCATCCACTGTCAAGTGAGAAAGGAAGGATGAACTGGCCATGAAACATATGATGTGATGTGATGTGATTAGGCGCACGCTGATTACTTTAGATTCCAAACTGTGACATGTTTGTGACTCATCATGTGATCGGTTGAAGCGTGTTCAAAATGTCATGAAATTTGATGTAGGTAGTGACGTGCCCAATTAAACATGAACTTATGATATGTACCCAAGGATCGTGCATGGACTTTGGATGAAACCCTCATAGGCTCAAGTTGCCAGGGTAGGGAGGTTGCACTGCAAGGAAGTAGGGTTCACTTCACAATTCTCACTTTACACAAGCTGTAAATTCAGTCTTGTAAATTGAACTCTCACTCCGTCGTAGTGTTGGGTAGCGCAACAGTCTTTGCTTCTCCTTTGGCACTGACTACCAAGTGAGAAAGGAAGGAGAAAATGATTGCGAATCATATAGTGGATGAATCATGTAGCCCTCAAGTATCCTACGTGTATGTTAGATCAGCCACAACTTGATTGCTTTGGACTTTAAATGCCAACTTGTCATCATATGACTAGTTGGAACCTTTCTTGCAAAGTAATGAAAATTTGACGTGATGCTAAGATGTGTCCAATTAGAACTTGAACATATGGTACACTAGGATGGTCCCATGCAGTCCTGGTCTTTTACACCCATACACACAATATGTCACTTTAATGTGGTCCCCCACCTTTCCAAGAACGGTGGGAGGATAACCTCACCACCACCACTGCATCTTCCGGTGTATATAAAAACCCGGACAACCCACATGGACAGTTTTGGATGCTTTCCTTCTAAGGGATCACCAGTGGAGGGAGGTTTGGACACCCACAAATGCACTGGCTTCTCTTCTAGCACCCACTACCAAGGGAGAATGGAAGGAAGAAGCACGACAACGAATCATAGAGTCAATGAACCATGTTGCCCTCAAGCCCCCTATGTGCGGGATCGGGTTAGGCATAGATTTGTTGTTTCAAGCCCCATAATTTCCACATGTCATCATGTAATTGTGGGAAACCTCTTCAAAAATTGTCACAAAAATCGAATATTATAGCCTGCAAAGACACACCCACTATGCCCCCGAACATTACACGGCACATACTACATCGATCATCCTACTTAGTGCGCGTTACTATTCGGAGCTACGTAGTGCAATTACGTCTTACTCAGGAATTCAATTTTCTACTAACAGAAAGTTCAATAAGTTGTTCGGACATTATATAACATAAAACGACTTTGCTTGGTAAAATGCTACATTCTCAATAAACTGATTTTAACACCGCGTACCTCGGAATAGTAACACACACTACTTGGGAGAAACGGTATAGCTTACTTACATATCCGGAGTGCAACAACGTCTTACTTAGGAGTTCAATTTTCTACTAACAAAAGTTCAATAAGCTGTTCAGACATTATAGAACATAGAACGACTTTGCTTGGTAAAATGTTACATTCTCAATAACACAGGTATAGCATACTTCCATATCCGGGCAGCCTGCCCTGCCCGGACAACTTTGGATGCTTCCTCTTGGGACAGGGGTGCCCGCAAATGCCTTTGACAAGACGTGGCCTCGTACATTTGGTCTGCCCAGGGCCTTCCTCAACATGCTGTGAGCTGGGGATCACCATCTTCACATGAAGGAACAGGCAAATCCATTCAGTGTTTGCGAATCTGGCCATCTGACAGTGCTGCTGCCCGCATGCTCATTGTGGGAACCCAAAAATCACAACGAACGGACGAGATCGACCCAATTAATAAACAACGGTAGCTTATTAAACCCCTCATCTGATGAACTTGGCCCTCTGACCGATCTTTTTCAAATAGATATAATCAAGTTAGTGGGGGTCGCTTCAAACAACCTACATTAATTTGAAGGCCGATACCACCTCAAGACACTTCGCTCCAAATGCTACGGATTCGAATCTCCGACTAAGTTATGGCGTTTGTTCGGTACCCCAGGTGTGCTAAATCTATACACCCTAACCTTGATAATGTCACACCCTCCGTTTCACCAAAAAGTGTGATATAAACAAGGTGTGACATACTTGATAATGTCACATTTTGTGCATAATGTGATATTATCAAAATATATGTAGAAAATCAAAATGTAATTACAATTTTTTTTTTAAATAACAAATACGAGACTTCAATGTTTTTGAATGTAAAATCTAATACAAAACTGTGAATAACAACAAGAGCACATCATAATGTGTCATTGAGATCAGGTAAAGACCTCTCACTAGAGACAAAGAAGCTTCTAATGTTACATTGTTTTGTTGATGTTAAATGTGCAACACCAATTCTAATGAGTTTGTCATGGATTTTTTCCATTTCTAACAACTCGTGAGTGCTGAAAATCTGAGAACCTTGGCTAGCCATAAAATTCAAAACATCTTTAGCATATTTTTGTGCATCGCTTAGCTTCACTACTTTAGACTCATCATCACTGCTATCAACAATCAATGGGTCCACTTCCATGGAATCAAGATCTTGTTCGCCATCTTGCACTAATTGCACAAGCTCCTCAGTAGAAAATTCCACCTCAAAATCATCTTCACCTTCCATGTTTATGTACTCCAAAGGACAAAGCATTTCTACAGGCTTGCCTTCAACATCCAAATCCAAATTTAATGCGGCGATGAGTCTACCCAATTCCAAAGTTGCTTCCTCCATTTTGGACTTCATACGTTCATCAAGATTGTTTATATTTGCATTCCACTCTGCAAGCAATATGGCGGACTTTCTCCAACAATTTCTAATGGTTTGATCATCTAATTCATGCCATGCCGCCACACACCATAGTATAGCTTGAAATACATCAACATTCAATTTCCCCAAATCTTCATTTGAGTTGTTATCAATTTGTTGCAAAGTCCAGGCAACAAGCTTGCGCTTATAGCACATTTTGAATGCTGCAATCACTCCTTGATCCAAAGGCTGAACAACTGAAGTCACATTTGGTGGAAGGAACAAGATAGTGATATGGGAGAGTACAAAAGCATTAAACCCATCTATAACTTTCTTGACCTCACCATGAATATCATAGCTTCCTGCATTATCCATAATAATGCAAATCCGCGGTGTGTGGAGCGGCGAGAGGAGAGAGCATACGATGCAGGCGGAGCTGCGAGAGAAACCGTTGCTTCTTCGGCACATGAGATTCAAGATTCAAGAACCCAAGATTCAAGCGGAAGCAGGTGAAGATGCTGACGTCATCCATAGAATTTGTTGTCCATCCGGCCTTTTTTCATCCATGTCACTTGTTATTATCACACTTACACTACAAATTTTGAAAAAAAAAATGTGGCATTATCAAGGGTGATAGTGATAATAACGAGGGAGTTTTACACTATGGAAATCGGTTTCAAACTTTTAGGTGACAATATCAAGGTGTTCTATTAACAAGTGTGATATTATCAAGGTTAGGGTGTACTTCACTCTCGCTCAATTCGAGTTGTTAAAAGTCGTTTGGAAAGTCTTGGTATCAAGCTTCCGTTGAGTGAGTTTGAAAGCTTACAGATCAAGTCACCCAAGTTTTTTGAATTCTTCAAAACTACAACGAGTTGGTGTTGAGCTATTAGAAACCGGCTTTCTAGCTTGCCCTACTAGGATGGGTGGACAAAACTAGGCTTGCATAGGCTGATCCAAGATTTCGGACAGTGGGTCTCATGGACAAACCCTATTTTTATTTCATTTTAAAGGTCTCTCGAAGTTATGAAATGGTGATAGTCAAAGAATTTCACCTAATTCCAAAATCATCCTCCAACACATGACGAACTAACGAGCTCTTAATATAAAGTTTTCTTAAAGGAGGATCAAACCCATGGTTTCATCCCTCTTTGACCCCTCTCTGAGGGACTTCCGGATAACTCCATTGAGCCTGTGATATTTGGTCGTGAAGCAAGTTACCAAAAAAGTAAGTAGGTTAAATAATGCAAACTTCACATTCCTTTGTGTTTCACTAGAGTATTGTGCAGATATATGCAGATTTTGATTTTCATATACCAGCAGTAGGGTATTTAAAAGAAAACTGGAGCTTGAAATTTGATATCCAGCAGGTCATGGTGTTGAAAGTATCATGAAATGTCCAAAGACACATAGACTAGTATATCATAGATTTTTACAATGGTATTTGTGCAAATGTTAAATGGATGTTTGAATTGATATCGAAATATGTGATACTATTCGGGTCAGGTAATTTAGACCCACACATGTACCTTCATTGATACCCGGGTTGATACCCGACATGCATTAATGTACTCAATTCCGTCCGCAAGTGGGCCTCAAGTGAACCCATGTTCACTTGGTCACTTACAAGTTAAGCCTCGGGAGTAAAATGCGGGACTCTTGTCCATGCAACGGTCTAAGGGCGTTATGAGCCCAAAGTCACGTGCTCATATGTGTTTTAGAATTAGGAGTGATTAGAGCTTAGGATTGGTGAGTTTTCATTATTGATAAAAACATAAAAAGAGTGCAAGTTTTTAGTTTGATTTAAATTAAGTGTAAGAGGGTTAGTTGTGGTTTTGTGGGTAAAGGAACTAGGGAATTAATTTGAAGTGAGATTAGGAGGTTTAACCTTAGTGTTAGCCAATAGGACCTAGTGTTGGGGTTTATGTGTCTTGAAGGGGGCTCGGAGGTGTTCGTTTTAGGCAGTTCCAGGGTTTGTCTTAGGCCTAAGGCCGTTAGGTAGATTGGGTTTCATTGGAATCTCAGATCGGCAGCAAGGGAGGCCTCTGTTTCGGCGAGTGTGGAGACTTCGGCTCTCTCTTGGGTTGTGGAATGAAGAGCAGAGGCGGAGGAAGGGATGGCGGCTGAGCCCAAGAAGGCTTCACCGATCTGTAAGTGGGGAGGAATGCCGAGGTGAGGCTGGGTTTTCTTGAGAATGGAAGGTTCGGTGTTGGTTTTACTGGGAAAGGAAGTTGCGACTCTCTTCCTTGCGGCGGAGCTGGGATCCAACAACCATTTTTCGCAGATCAACAGGAGGTTTGGGACTATGAGGGCTACTGGGAAGGGACGTGCTGGAATGAAGAGGAGAAAGGGGGCTAAATAATGAGACAAATTGCCAAGTCTGACTCTGATTTTAACTTGGTTTCAAAAGTGAATCGAATTCAATACTGTGGTAATGTAACTGGGCGATTCCAACAGCCTAGAGGTGGGTTCGGAATGAGATTCTCACAAGGGTGAGAAGGAGGTTTCACTGAAGGAGGGAAGGAGTAAATCGACAGTAGCTAATTGGGTAATAATCTCAAGTGCAGGTCAGTGGATTTCGAAGAAATCCAGTGCGCTTGCAGAGTGGCGAAGGGGGATGAATTGGGCAGCCTGGTGAGGATTCGGAAGTTGCTTAGGCTGCAGAAGGAGGGTTCTGCCTCGGAAAGAGAGTGAGGAATGATCTGTGAATGGCCAATGAGGGAAGAAATCGAGGGCTGAAGGAGGCTGAAGTGGTGACAAGCTGTTGGATGCAGTGAAGGGGATCGTAGGAGAGAGCGTATGGGTATTGTAACCCGAGGCAAGTCACTGGCTGCCGTGAAGGGGCCATCTGTCGCAGTGAAGGGCGTTGACGGGAGCATGACGGGCTTACATTGACAATGGACAGCGTTGATTTCCGGGCCCATTTCCGAGACTGAAGTTTAGCAATTAGGCTGTAGCTAAGGAGAAGGGCAATGTTTACTAGGGTATATGCCACCCTCTTCCAATAGAGTAGGTAGATTAGAGAAAAGGGGATTTGAGTGGTAGCATTAGTGTTTTCCTTAGGATAAATAAGACAACATTAGAGTGGAAGTAGTGAGTGTATTAGTTGATGTGTTCCTTGGTGATTTATGAGAATAATGCACGGATTGACCGATCACAAGGTGTTAGAGTGTTCTTAAACACTGATTACCTTGTGATCTTTAAAGTGAAAGTTGTAGCATGTATGAGGGCCTTGCATTTGGGGGGTTTGACTCACTGAGGTCAGAAGAGCCAAGAGAATTAGGTGCATGTCGACCTTGGCTCTCACCCGGACTAGGACGCATTAAGGGTGAGGGTTTAGGGCTGACAGGCGTCGAGAGAGAATTGCCACATATGAGCGTACATGTCATCCATCCATCCATAAAACTTGACTTTATGTTTATGGTTGATTCATTTTGAATGACTTTTGACGACACCGATTATCCCAATCAGCGAGTGTTACTACCTATTTGGAGTTACGCAGTGCTATAACTAATCGATGAGAATGTAATGCTTTACCAAGCAAACTCGTTTATGTTGTATAATGTCCGAACAAACCCATTGAACCTTCGTTAGTAAACATTAAGCTTTTGAGTAAGGTGTTGTTGCATTGCATAACTTTAGATAGCAACACACACTATTTGGATGATTAGTGTACACTAGTTCAAGATCTTATGAGTTGTTTTGGTGTCAAATCAACTTTGACAACAAACCTTCGGAGCGCATGCTTACTATTTTAAGACTTTCATGTTGGATGTATTGATGAGAGGGATGCTAGAGTGTGGCAACTTCCTCCAGTTTGGCTTGGGTTCATGGCACCTATGTAAACCCATCTATCGTAAATAAAAGGGCTTTAGTTGAAACCAGTGCCCTACAAGGTTGAGGGCCCATTCATTCTAAGTGGAGTCCACTAGACCTGTTTGGAGCCTCTGTCACCATTTCTGGAGTCAAACGATCTAAAAATATTTGTTTTTAGACTATAAAGTAGCTTGTTGTGTTTCCACGTTACTAATGGATGAGTTTACAAAGACGCCACGAATCCCTAGCCCTCTGACTTGGGGTTTGTGGGTTCTTTGTAGAGTCATCCGTCATGGATGAAAATGCACCAGTAAAAAGAAGTCTCCTACAAGGTTGAGGGTCGGTTCATCTCAACTCGACGCCCCGGGCTAGATCACATCTTCATTCAGATGGGCCCCGCCCCTCCTACGCCTCCTTCACTGCCTGGTCTTCATACCCGCACATGCGTGGGAACTCTTTCTCGTTGGGAACCAATGTGATAATACCCGGTCACTAAAGCCATTAAGCTCCTTCGACATGTGAAGGAACTCCATCAATTAACTTGGGAATATTAAAAATTGATGTCAACTTGAATATTTATAATTTTGACCAGGTATTGTCACATTGGTTCCCAACGAGGAGGAGTTCTTGCGTGGGTAGGAAAATTGGGCAGTGAAGGAGGCGTGAGAGGGGTGGGGTGGGGCCCAGCCGAATGAAGATGTGATCTAGCCTGGGGCCAACTCGAGTCCATTATACTACTACTTTGGGGTCTCGGATGCCTTCCAAACTCAAATGATCTTAAAATGGTTATTTTCATACTACAAAATAGTTCATCGCGTTTTCACCTCGCTAACGGATGAGGTTAGTAGTCACCACGCATCCCTAGCCATTTCCTCCCGCCCACCTCACATAGTACACGTGACATGCATTCACCTAGCTAGGGTTGTCCTAAAAACTACTCTTGATTGGAGAGCTTCATTTAGTACCAATTTTGTAGTTATTCAAATGTCACGGGGTTAGTCATCCACTCAGCTACTCGGGTGTGAGCCTATAATAAATGCCCGGAAGGATTGAAGTAATTAACTCAAGCTTCTTGAGCCCGATCGAGAAAGGAAGGCCGGCCAGAAAAGTATATATGTACATGTGCATCAGCTAGCTAGCTGCACCTCGTAGTAAATCCTGGCTTCAGAATAAGTTAAGGTAGCTGCTTCTTCCGATTCCGAACAAACTTAAATTGCTGGCCCATTTTGTACACTGCCTTCCACCTACTAGGTGCCACACATTGAATGACCTAGAATTGGGAGCCAGATCTCATTTTGTAACACCTACGGAAGGGATAAAGGTAAAAAAAAAAAAACCTCTTCCCTTTTAGGTCGGTTGTTGATTCATCCCAATTTGAGTTCGTGAGACTAATTCAAAGTTTTTGACCTCAATTTAGATGTTATTAGGTCTACAATCAGGCATTTTGGAGTTTAATGGCAGTGATCAATGTCCCCCCCTCTTCTTTCCATTCCCAGGAAAATTAAATTTTGGCCCATTTTGTACACCGCCTTCCACCTACCAGGTGCCACACATTGAATGACCTAGAATTGGGAGCCGGATCTCATTTTGTAACACCAACGAAAGGGATAAAGGTAAAAATAAGAAACCTCTTCCCTTTTAGGTCGGTTGTTGATTCATCGCAATTTGAGTTCGTGAAACTAACTCAAAGGCCAAATCAATTTTAGATGTTATTAAGTTGACAATCAAACATTTTGGAGTTTTACGGTAGTATTGAATATTCCTTCCCCCCCCCCCCAATTTGCCCTCCCCTATGGGAGTCACTATTGTTAGTACACCAGAAGTTGTATTTAGTATCATTGTGGTAACTTTTTCCCAATGACACTTCTTATAAATTAAGTTTAAAATTATCGTCATCCCAACTTACATTTATGCAGTGAAATACTAACAAAGTTTGGTATATTCAACATGCTAGCATTTTGTAATGAAATGTTGTCATGAATGAAAGAACTTTGGATGAAAAATCACTTTATAAGTGACAATATTTGCAATAATGTCAATCTATTATGCCGAGAAAAATATACAAGGAATGACAAATAGTGTTAGGTTTTACAATTAGTAAGACAAATACAATTGATGACACTTTACTAAATACAATATTTACCATACTAACTACAAGCATATGAGTCTTACGTAATTGTAGGAACGAGGACAAGATTAAGTTACTAAGTAGTGGGTTCTTACTCTCTTTTCTAACACTAGATACAACCTCTAGGGTCTACAATGTGTACGTTATATGGTTCTTTGGTAGCTCCATATTTCAATAGGATTGACCCACATATCCTGAGACCACACTCTCATAAATCGGGTTCAAACTAAGTCCACATTGGTCAGGGCTAGACACCCACCTCTTTGAGTTGGGCCCCTACCACTACCCAAGTGGCTCTTAAAAGTTGATCCCAAACAAAGGGCAGCTTGAACCCCCCCCCCCCCCCTTTACTTCCCTCACATAAAGCATCATTTGGCATAAACGCAAGGCACATAAGGAAGTGGCCTTCCTTTGGTTAGTTGTCCACAAGGTGGTGGCAATGAACAAATGCCATGGGAAGATCTCCACCGAGATTGACAAAAGTATTCCTCATTATGGTTGTGATGTTGTGGAATCTATGAAGCACAAACTCTTCAATTGCATGTTAGCTCAATAAGTGTGGCGCTATGTGGCTAACATCATGTGACAACTCTTTGCAAAAGTGGTAATCTTGGTCCTCAAAAGTCTTTTCCATTGATGCAATGCCTCTGGAATCATTGAACCATTGGACAAACCATTGAACAAACCTTTAAAAGTAGGATTTGATTCTTCTTGAGAAGTGGTATACCATGGGTCATTTGGCGTCAATGTAATGATATGTTCTTCAACGCTAGGCAATAGCCTTTGGATAAGACGTACCAAGTGGTGTGGGATTCCATAATTGACAATGATAGACCGGAATGACAACGGACTCTCCATGACTTGGAACAAGCTCCAAATGTTGCCTACCAAAATCTACTTAACGAATTTGACTTGGTTTGATGTTTCAAAGGTGCTATTGTTACTCTTAGCAATCTGTTGATTACTTGGAAGGTTAGGCCCTGCATGGGCATTATTTCTTGCATCCCCTTGGTTTGCATTGTCATTCCAAAGTGGTTTTGTATTTTTCGATTGCAATTTCTTTAGCTTGTTTTCAATTTGTGCTTAAATAGAATAAACTCATGAAAAGGATGGTTCACATAAGTTCTGGGACTTATGAAGGAAGTGGCTTAATTAAGGGCCTCGATTTAGATTTGGTACCATCTCATATGTGTTTCTTAACTTAGGAGAACCGGGCTAGCTAGCTAGCTAGTCAGGGAAAAAGTAACGCTTCAAGTGCATTCACAGTGCACACTTGCTTGCCAGTGTCCACAATGGCTTTGCTTGTCTGCCCTGTGGGAAGTTACTCTTGTTGACTAAATGATTCTTAATTACCGAAAGGAAGCTTAATTAATTGACTCCAGTAACTTCACCACCAATCCACATGTCAAAGCTCCTCTAACTTTGCACGATACCCGATTAATTTAATCCAAGTCATGTTCGCTCCTTAATTCCCCTCTCATGCATATAAGCTTATATGCAAATCCCCATGTTTTGAACTGTCATGTGTGCTAAAGTTATAGTTTCACTACATGTCACTTGCTGGCAGCAAGAGAAAGTTGAGCTTCGAGGGTTGAGTATTTAATTACAACGTGGGCTTAAAGCTTCATTAGAGCTCTCTAATTTGTCATTAATCAGAGATAATGATACCAAGTCGTGTGGGGGTCCTTTTTTGTGCACTTTTCGAGTCCGTTCCTCTTGAGGTAACCCGATTTTGTATGAGTGTAGTACAAGTGCGATATTGGAGTGATATTTCACATGTGTGGAAATTGAAACCACGATGTTTCACCCCCCAAAAAAGTCACAATTGATTTTCAAGTTTTGAAATTATTGTAAATTTTCAAAGACAAGATTATCTTCCAGCCCATATTCACATCATAGGTCAACCTATTTCCAGTGACTGCGAGACGAAAATTTGAGTACAATCAATGCCTTTTTCAAGGAACCCAAATCCATGTAGAAGGTAGCAAAGAGATATAAACAACCAAATATGACCCGTCCTTCTTAGTCCTTGTCTTGTGGCCACACTACATAAACCCACCATGGGTTTACATTTAAGTTTGTAGCTTTGATCTAGGATGGGGTGCCCGTTGTTCATGGCAACTTTTTGTTGGAGTCGTTTCTCTTCATGTTCAATGTTCAATGTCTATATCCTTAAAATTAAAATTAAAAAAAATACCCTATACAATTGATTCCATGTAGTCCACACACCACCTATCCATTGAGGACCCATATTGATTGTCTTGCAGTCACTAGAGTTGACAATCTCAGACTTGGGAATCACATGACACTTGGTATCGGAAAATAGGACATGAAATTCATTCTAATACCACATTAATTTGGGCCTTAGTGTTCCCTACATGAAAGCCAAATTGGCTTCTCCCTCAAGAGGGGAGATTCAAAAAAAATTGCCACTTGTCCTCATGTGATTGGTTGGGACTTAAAAAGACGGCATGCACATTGAATTCAGGCAGAGATATGCCCAATTAGTGCAGTAAAACATGCAAAAGTTGTCACATTTTCATGACGGTTGATGATTACACCAATAAGCAACGACGATCGATGAGCCTCTGATAAAAAATAACGTGTAGGAAAATGAGTGGTAATTCGTCCAGCAAAACTAATCATTTTGTAGTTGCTGTGAGTCTTATGGTCATTTGAAATTAGCCAAATGCTGCCCCCCCCCCCCCCAACACAAACTTCAAAAAAAGTGCCACCTGTCAACATGTGATTGGTTGGGAGTTTCAAAGATGACATGGGCATTGGACTTAGACAGAGTATGTGCCCAATCAGTATACACATGCAGAAACATGCGCGACGATTCACAATGCCTGATGATTACACACTAATAAGCAAAAGGCCATCAATGAGCCTATGATTCAAAACGCGTAAGAAGATGAGTAGTATCGATCCCAAACCTGGGGCAAAAACTAATCATTTTGTAGTTGCCGCTGCCTGTCTTTGAAATTAGCCAATATAATGGATGGATCGAAAACGCATTGCAACTCCATCTGCAGGCTAGTATATAGTAGTAGTACTACTACTGGAACCGAAAGAAATCGTACTTATAAAACCTGTAACAACTTACATGCAGGCAAAATATATGACTTACATGTCAGCTCATGTCTTGTCAATTAATCGCGAATGACGACAACGGCAATTAATCCTTCAATGCAAGTTAAGTGCATGTCAGGCCTCCCCCAAAATCTATTACAGAAAGCTGAAGAAGGTGCAGCAGGAGGCAGAACTTCAGTGTCACTTAACCCGGCCCACAGGCTAGGGATCGTGTAACACTCCACTTCACTTTACTTTAGTTAATTGGTGTTAAGGTACTTATTATAACTTACATACAACCAATTCAAGTTCTACTGTGAAGGCCGTCCTTGCAGTGAGTTGCCGGCTGTCTAGTGATTGATAATCAAGCCTGCCTTTGGGTGCCATGCCAACTCAGCTCAGGATGTGTCCACGTCAGCCTGTGCACGTCAGACTGTGGCAAGTAAAACCCTGCCATGTCACTCAACGTAGATGGGTCTTGAATGGCTACTCTCTTTTTGTCCGACTAGCCCCACTTCCCCTACGATATAAGTTAGGATAGGAGCACACAGTTGGGGCCACTTCACACACGAGCCAAGAGCCGTCGTCACCATGAAGTTGTGAGAGCCCAAAAGGGAAAAAAAAAAAAACATCCAAAGGCCGTCCCAACACACCTCCAACATCATGTAGTGTGGTCACGGACCCTCAAGTGTCGTGTGAAGTCATATGTGACCGGGGCCTCGAGCAAATGTTATTTCAATGAATGTCTATTCACGTGGGTGTTCAACCATGATACAATAGAAGAAATGAACGGTCGTGAACGTTCGGAGTGCCATGGTCTCCCGATGGTTTTGTGTTAGGCCTACCTCCAAGAGGTGATGTTTGAAAATAACCCAAGTGACCATGAAACATGACCCATTCGATGCCATGTAGGAATCCATGTAGACTTTACATCCATCTTGCATTCACTTATTTGCTCCGTTGGTCCCTCAAGCGTAGTGTGAAGAAGTGAACTTGGATTGGCTCCGTAATTTTCACCAATGAGAATGCTTGAAGTGTAATGATGGTCACGGGCCCTCAGTCTCGTGTGTGAAGTGGCCCTTAGGACCACTGCACACACGAGCCAAGAGTTGTGACCATGAAATTGTGAGAGCCCAAAAGAAAGTGTCCGAAGGCCGTCTCAACACACCTCCAAAATCATGTAGTGTGGTCACCGATCCTCAAGTGTAGCGTGAAGTCATATGTGACCGGACCCTCAACCAAACGCTATTTCAATGAATTTCTATTCATGTGGGCCCTCACACATGATACAATAGAACAAATGAACAGTGGTGAACGTTCGGAGTTGCCATGGCCTCCCGATGGTTTTGCGTTCAACCTACCTACAAGAGGTGGTTTTTGAGAACAGTCCAAGTGACCATGAAACATGATCCATCTGATGCCATGTAGGAATCCATGTAAACTTTACATCCATCTTGCATTGCATTCACTTATATACTCCGTTGCTCCCTCAAGTGGAGTGTGAAGAAGCGAACTTGGACCGGCTCCGTCTTTTCCACCAATGAGAGTGCTCGAAGTGTAAAATGGTCACGGGCTCTCAGTCTCATGTGTGAAAGTGGCCCTAAGCGGTCAATCACCTTCTCCCCATTCATTGAAACGAAGGCATGCATATAATATTGAATGAATATAGATAGATGGTTTTGGCTCCTGGCCAGATTCTTCTCAATCATGGGAACTGACATCGATCTGGGTCAGCTCGAGCCCATATTAACTCACAAAGTTTAACACTCACAGCTTCCAATGCCATGCCCTGCCTGCCCCTGAATCGTCCCAACGCCATGCCAGGCAGCCCGAGTGAGTCAGGTTCAATATCATATATGAATGAATGAATGAATGAGCGGGAAATGCCAACTTATAACTGCTTGAATCCCTTACAGATCGGGGGCCGTTCGAGACAATACACACGACCATGCATTATGGCTTAAGTTACCTTACATAAGTTACACAACTTGAGACTTGCATGCACCTGGCCATGCAATTCCACCGTGACCGTTCTTTAATTTGCTGGGAAGCTAGCAGTCTGTTTGCAGGACTCATAAGTTATCTGCTGCATAAGTTAGTATAAAACAATGCCTGCAGCGTGACGAGATTCAGGTGTCTTGAATATAATATACCATTCTTTGAATGTTGGTTGAATTACCCAATGTTCTGAACAATAAGAATAAGAACAATAACATAGGTTCCGTTCCGATCATCTGAAAGTGCATTGATGTAGAAAAACTGCAGGCTGAGGAGGGAGGGAGAGAGAGCGAGGGGATTATCGTATACGAGCATATCTCTAGGAGGTTTTTGGGCATAATCGGTCAGTTTGATACTGCATCACGATACCCATGATCAGCAGTAGGCCAACGAGCTCACATTCATGCTGGTACGTAGATACGGGTGTTATTTTTATTTTTATTTGTTTGGCATAATCGATCGAGATCTTAGTGTTTTTGAGTTCAGTTGGTTACACGTTAACATCTTTCGGTTTTTCCTTGGTAAAATGGGCACATTCCATAGATTCTTTTAAATTGATGGCCACGTCTACTTGCAGTGTGGATGAAGCCACAATGGTGGCCATGTTGAGGACATATACTAGGGCGTGCTTACGTAGAAATATATTGGTTAGGGTTTTGTTGGCAGTGGAAGATGCGGTTGCATGCAATGAACGTATGTGGACGAGAAGTCATTGCTAAATGCTATAATCATCATATTATGTTATAAATTTATGTTTTGGAGGCACAACATACCCACAACACATGGAATCATTTTTTCTTTTTTATGTCCAATTTCTAACCAATCTCCAAGGCTTTCGCGCACAACATATGGCAACTAGAGCATTTTTATAAATGCAACGCATGTTAAATGAGTGCGTAACATTGTTATGCTTTTTACTATTTTTTCATTTGCACACCACACCAAATTTTTGAAGCACAAAAGATGTTGCAAGCAATTCGTACATTGGTATTGCCAGTGAATACAAACAACATGCATTAACCGCCTCAATGTAAATGGTCATCATGAACCACGACAATGTATATGCTTCAAGAGCACCGGGAAAGCACGTGTTGGCAGCCACAGACCACGCCATAAATGCGTTAGGTGGTGAAGAAGGATAGTAACCATCCTTGGAGAGCATCCGTTGATAACCACCAAAAATAGGCATGTTGTGGATGTTTGACATTGTCACAGTTGCTTCGAACGGGTGGATGTATAAGCTTGAGCTCCATTCCGGGATGGGCATGGACATGTCATCCAAAATAAGGTACAATAATGTTGTCATCACACATCAATTGCGCCCATGATGGTAGTCACGTCGCCCACCACTGCAGGAGAGGACAGATCACCACGTTGGACTTTGGTTTTTTTTAATGCAGTGGCAACTCTCACCTATGTAGGTAGAGAAAATTTGCATTGGGCACTTCCAAACCATGCTACCCCTTGGCATTGTTCACCACCTCACGCCCCACACGGACGCAATGAAAGGCAATTGACATTAAATTCATGCCAACTCAGAATCAATGGGGGCAAGCCTCCACTTTTGGTTGCATAAGGCAATTATTGCATCCTCATGTCACAATGGCCAGTTGCAAGTGGTTGCTATGGACATGATTTCTTCTAGTAACCTATTACCCATGAACAAATTAAGGATATCGAGCTCACATTCATGCATGAAGAGTAGAAAATCAATGATTTTTTTTAAAAAAAATTGTTCCTTTTTTTGTTCCAGTTCCAATCTTAAAGTGCATGATGTATATAAACTCTAGGAGGCATGATAGTCAAATGAGGATATAATGGAAGGAGGAAATCATCATCACATAAGAGAATACTTCTCATACTTCTCATCCATCCAACATTTTTGATTAATTAAAAAAAAAACTTGACCCTCTCTAGGTTTATTGCTAATTCATCTCAAATGACTTTGACTAGGTCACTACACCGGTGTATGGTACGTAGTGTCACTTACTATTTGGAATCATGCAATGCAATAATTTTTCACTCAAAATTTCAATATTTTCTAGCAAAAGTTGAATAGGTTGTTCGGACATTACCAAACAAAAATGACATCTTGCTTGGTAAAACATTACATTCTTAATATATAGATAGTGTCAAATCAACCATGATAAGTTACCTCCTGGTTCCTTGCTATTCCATGCGTGTATGTTAGACGAATGAGAAAAATTGGCCGTATGTGATGATTCCCTCTCACCAAGCGCCTTCCAATGTTATGTTCATTCTGGTACGTAAAGGAGAAAAACGAAAAATGGTGAATGACCACCATTGCTGCACTAAACTAGGAGTAGAATGATTCTTGTGTGGACCCAAAATGACCAATTGTGAAAGCATTGGCTCAAGATGGATGTTATGATAGGCCACATCCAATGATTGACTAGATAAATCATATGCACACCACCTGGGATCACTTTTGGGTGTCATTGAGTCAACCGTTTTGTGTGCATTTGTATGCAGAGAAGGATATTTTGATGCTTACTCTATTGTACAAATAGAGGATTTGACTTACTTGCCTCGTTGAGGAAATATAACTAACTATTTACAGGAAGTAAAATTACAAAACAACTTACATTCCTCAAGATTTCCTCTACTCCCATCTCTGAGAATTAGTGGACCAATTTCAAGCCACTCTTTCTGGCCAAATCAGCTCATTTCCACCATTTTTTCCTTCCGATTTTCTACCTTCACCATACATGGTGCCAGAAATTTGATAAGAAATCGAGTGATTAGTTATAGAATATACCATGATTTGAAGAATCGTCGGTTTCAGAATCACCCTTGAATAATGCTTTCAATATAATTAGCTACGTACAGTTCTCTGAAAGTGCCTGATGGTATAAGAACTGCCTGCAAGAGTCAGAGTCAGAGTCAGAGTCAGAGTCAGAGTAGGCGATGCGTGTTTTGGCATGCTTACTAATCTGCCAAGATTTCGTTATGAGCTAAGCTAGTATAGTGTATAAGCTTAAGTGACACAGGCTAGGTGAGAGTGTCCAGGGACGCTTTTTCATTAAAAAGAGAGTTGCCGTTGTGTGGATACAAAAAGCAAAGTAATTAACTGTCTACTTGGTCTCGTATGCATGGGGACTCCTGACACCTCATCACTTTTGTATGAGTATCATCGCCACCAGAAACAAATTTGAATAAAAGCGTCGTGAGTAAGTGTTTAGTTGAGTACTTACTTGATTAGGGCCACTGCACACACGAGCCGAGAGCCGTGACCATGAAATCGTGAGAGCCCATATGTGACTGGGCCCTCAACCGAATGCTAATTTTTCAATGAATAATTGTTCATGTGGGTCTTCACACATTATACAATAGAATAAACCAACGGTTGTGAGTGTTTAGAGTCGCCATGGTCTCCCGGTTTTGTGTTAGGCCTACCTCCAGGAGGTGGCGTTTGAGAACAATCAAAGTGACCATGAAACGTGATTCATTCGATGCCATGTAGACTTTACATCCATCTTGCATTCACATACTTTGTTGGTCCCTCAAGTGGAGTGTGAAGCGAACGTAGACCAGCTCCACCTTTTCCACCAATGAGAATGCTCGAAGTGTAATGGTCACATGCCCTCAACCTCGTGTGTGAAGTGGCCCTTAGGACCAGTGCACACACGAGCCAAGAGTTGTGACCATGAAATTGTGAGAGCCCAAAAGAAAGTGTCCGAAGGCCGTCTCAACACACCTCCAAAATCACGTAATGTGGTCACCGATCCTCAAGTGTAGTGTGGAAGTCATATGTGACCGGACCCTCCACCAAATGTTATTTCAATGAATTTCTATTCATGTGGGTCCTCACACATGATACAATAGAATAATTCAACAGTTGTGAGTGTTTGGACTTGTCGTGGTCTCTTGATCTTGTGTTAGGCCTACCTCCAAGAGATGGTTTTTGAGAACAGTCCAAGTGACCATGAAACATGATCCATTCGATGCCATGATCCATGTAGACTTCACATCCATCTTGCATTCACATACTCCATCGGTCCCTCAAGTGGAGTGTGAAGCGAACGTAGACCGGCTCCGCCTTGTACACCAATGAGAGTGCTTGAAGTGTAATGGTCATGGGCTCTCAGTCTCGTGTGTGAAGTGGCCCTTATTAACCTGCCGAGATTTGGTTATGAGTTAGTATATATAAGCTTAAGTGACCAGGTGAAACTGTTCAAGGGACCCTTTTCATTAAAAAGAGAGTTGCCGTGCAAAAAGCCATTTGGACACAAAAAGGAACGTAATTAACTGTCTCCTTGGTCTCGTCTTATAGTGCACATATATATATATATATATGCATGGGAACTCCTGACATGTCATCACTGTATGGGTATATATCATCGCCACCAGAACCAAATTCGAATCAAAGCGTTGTGATTAAGTGCTTAATTAGTTGAGCACTAATTACTTACAAGAAGGCGGCTGTGGCTTGACATTATGATGGTGAATTAAAGAGATTTTGAGCATGTGCCATATTGAAAAGCATTAAATAAGTTAGTACCAGGAAGTATAATCATTTTTGGTTTCTTTGTTTTGGTTGGAATAACGATCGATGAAGAATAGCACTTTCCATCAAGTTATGTTATGCGTTAAAGTCTTGTTCAATGGACGGGATCGAGAACCGACCGGTAGTTACAAATGAACCGGTTGATATTTGGTTTTAACGGTCTTCATTATAGCCTTGGATGCATAGACATTGTCCTAACCTCCAAAGGACCAAGCAAAATCTCCCGAAATCACATGACGAAGTTCGTCCTATTTCAACAACCTATTACCAAAAAAGAAAATGTGTATCACTAATGGTGGATTTGACCATACATATGATATTTTTGCTAAGTCGGGATTGTTCACACAAACTTTTAGTTGTTCACATGTCGCATATCAAAAGATTATAACATAAACGTGTACATTGGTATGGTCGTGCATACGTGGGTTGCCCAAACAAAAAGTCCTTCTTGGCCTCTAGAGTTTAAAGCCGGAACTCTTTCTCTATAACAATTTGAAACTCAGAGTATGACATAATCAACTTCATGAAGGTTCTCAACCTCATTTCCACTAGGTAATCATTGCACAATCAACATTGAGAATTTGTGATGAATGGTATCTTATTGGAATGATTGAAATATTTAGTACTTGATGTATTTTCTATTTGCTTCATTTGAGCAAGATTTGATCTAGAAATGGGTATCATTCATAACAATGCATATTTACAGTTCACCCATTAGATTCCACTTGAAGTTCAAATGTGGAATCTAATAGGTGACACCTTTGATGAAATTTTTGAAGAAGGTGAGCAAGATATGAACATGATATATAAAAAGTGTGAAGTCTTGCATGTTCATTGCGCTTCAAGTGTTAGGTGAGGAGTAGCTTGTTAGATAAAGTTTGAGGAGCTATACAAAAAAACAACTCATCACTGGCGCTTCATTTGAGAAAGATTTGAGCATAATGTAAACATGAGAAGATATACAAATGTTTGAACGGAACTTTCCACTAGGGAAACCATCCTCACGTTGCATGAGTATTCCTTGGTGACAAATAGGTTATTATATGTGCAAGTGCCGAGAAGCACCTTTGCTTATATTTATTTACATGTTGAATCAAAACTTATAAGTAGCAGCTCATTACAAAGATTTTAGAATATACAAATAAATATAAACTCCTCACTTCCTTCATTTCAATTAGACATAAATGAACACCTTATTTCAAACAGATGATGACCATTTAAATCGATCTTTGGGGCCACTTTATGTGTGGTAAGCATGCATACATGTACGGGGAAGTTCCGGTGAAGGCTAGCAACAATCGGTGCACATCATTGAAAAAATATATAATTAGGGTACAAAAGCCTTACTTGCACCAAACAAAAAATTGTTATCACAAAAGTGTTGTGTTTTTTTAGTATACAAATTTAAGATAGGTGAAAGTCACCCAATGTCTACTTGGTGTCACCATGCACTTGCATATTTATTGCATGTTGACAAGGGCTTACTACCTGAACAAACGTGATAGTAAAGTTTTGCCCTATCCGAAATTCCAACCCTCATTTTTGCCAAATTTTGAACTCAAATTATGGAGGTGATACATGTAACATTTAGTAAGTGCCAATTGGTGCTCCAACCTTAAACCCTCCTTAACACACCCACCCTATTGCACAATTCTCAAGCTTTAGGCAATTCCATTTCAACCTCATTCCTAAATTGGAAAATATATATATGAAAATAGGGGACTGTAAAGGGTGAGTTGCCATGTAGGTCGCTTGCCCACTAGATTCTAGAGAATAGTGGGTAGGAGGTGTTCGCATGTAGTTAAGCACAAGCCGCCATCCAACCACATTATGGTGGTCCAGTAGAATGTGGAGGGCCATGGACATGAGCCACTAGACTTCCATGTGCCCACTAAAGAATCTTTAACCTACAAGTGCCGGTCACAAAAGGAAGAAGACCAATTAAAGACTAAAGAGAACCATTGTTGGTCTAGATCTCCATTCTTGGTAACCGGGAGGAGGGGTTTAGTAGGTGGCCCCAAATTTGAGAAGATGGGAGTAATTAGTTGGCACATACAACCCCTACCCCACCAAATTCCCCCTACATTTGGGCGAGTTTTTCCTTATTCACATTATTACCTAGTGGGCAAGCAACCTACATGATAACTCACCCTAAATCAACCATGCAGTCTTTTCTTTTCTTTTTCTTTTAAATGACCGCAAAGATGCGTCGCATGGTCACGTGACCCGTGGAAACTTGGATTTTCATTGCACACATGAAGAGGAGAAAGATATCATCTTTGCTTCCTACTACTTTACATTTCAACTTACAACTAAAATTGTTCAAATTTTGATAGATCGATCATGTGACCATGATCAATCTCTATGATTGTTCTTAACCAGTGTGTGCTCGATTTAACAATCCCCTATATATATGAATGAATGAACGAGTTGATTTCATCACACAGTGTAAAAGGAGGAACTAATTAGTACACTGATGAGAGAAGCAACTGATCGTTGAAATACCATGATCAATGATAAGGCACTGACAAATTACATGAGTGCCCTTTCATTGCCAACTAAGTTACGTATTGTATTGCTCAGAGCGAGTCTGCAATATCATTGCATGTACCAAAGGCTCTCATTGCAAAAAGCTCGGCTCAGTGAGTTAATTAAATATAAGAGCTCTTACGAGAATGAGCTTTTTGGTACAGAGGCAGGAGTGGATACCTTACTGAGGCATATATACTTACTTACTCACAACAAGTAATTGATCATCAGCAACTCATAATGATAATGCCGCTGCTGTTGACATTCCTCCTTGAGAGGATTTAATTAAGGAGTGTCTGGCACCCATGAAATTAAAGGGGACCAGGGTTCAGGAGATTTTTGATCTCAACCAGTTAAAACTTGTCCTTTCACAACTTCTACCGATTTTTGAGGACTTGACCGGATGTAAAATTTGTTGTCATTAATTTGGACCGGCCAATGTCCTATATTTTTTTTTCAAGTGTCGGCTAATTTCCTCTTCATTGTAATGACAACTGGCCAAAAACTTGGGCATTGATAAGTAAGCCAGTTTTTCAATGTAGCAAAATTGAATCTACCAACAACATACACCATTCAACAACAACGTCTAAAGAACATATCAACATACAATAATAATATGTAATGATATCAACATTCAACAACAATGATCAACAATTCATTACATGCAAGAAACAACCACAATGATCAACAATTTATCCATAGCAGGAGTTGAACTTGAAATAACCCATCAACCGGTTAATGGCCATGGATTTACTCTTCTATCATACCAGGTCTTAACACCTCATATTATATTTGAGGCCATAGCATGATAAAAGAGTAACCTAACATACCCTACTATATACAAAAATGAAATTCATCAATTGTTAGGGTCAAAATCAGCAGTATCATCTTCATCTTCAAGAGGAAAACACCCTGAAAGGTATCTTTGTGGATGTGAAAATAAACATCTAAACTTTGTGGAGTTCCTTCATAAAGCTATGGCTTCCATTAGTACGTTATCAAGATCACCACGAAGATCTTCCATAGACACACGCACAATACATTGTAAATGCTAGCCTTCGACAATGAAATGCAATAATGAAACAAAAGCTTTGCATGTCCACCATTCACCAAATCACTACAAGCCTACAATGAACGCATAACCTAAACCGTAAAACCAGATGATATCCAGCCTTAGATGAATCAATCCGGATGAAATCTACCCATTTCACAAGTCATCCGGGTAAAATTCCTCCTCCTCAAAAATGGTTGCCGGTTGAAATCCGTTTTTCTATTTGAATTTTTTAAAAAGCGCCGGTTTCACATCCTCCACTTTCCCAATTCAACCGGACTTTTCACAAAACCAACCGGCTGTCATTACACTAAATACCGGTTCTCCCCGGACTACCGGTTGCTAGTTCCAGATGAACCGCTTCACGTTTGAGACTTCAGGAATTTTAGCAGCCATTTTAGAGGGATTGTAAAGATTATAACCGGATTTAACAGCGATAAACCAAAAGTTGCCAACATGTAACCCGGTTGGACTTGGAAACACTAGGTTCTCAACCTATCCCAGAATCCCTCCAGACACTAAGGTAGAGGGTGCTTAGACCAACACTTTAAGAAAATTTGAACATACATGTGGCTATGTGGTTGGTATAGAAAAAACATATATTCATATTAGCCTTTGGGCTGAACATAGGTATCACGAAAGAAAAAATATTTTGTCTCAATTGAATTTTTTTATGAATATTCAAAGTCAAAACTACTAGCTTCCTTAAACCAATCCATAGGCCCCGTGTATGGCAACCTTGCATATATGATGAGGACCCTCACCTTCATTGCCTAGAACCAACACAACATAGTTGGGTACTAGACCCAAATTACATCAAAGTCCAAGTAGTAATGGTATGCAAAGCCACACGGCTACCTCCATGATCCCACCCGGTTCGCTTGCAAAACCATCACCTTGCATCCTAGAAACCGACCCCCTTGCATCCTGGGAAATGACATTTTTGTGCTTTGTGGGCCTACCTCCTTGGCGTTGTGAATAGAATGGCTAGAATAGGCATTGACAAGCCACCTTAATTCCACCTTGAACCAACCCGAGAGAGAGTGGAGCATGTTACTTACCTTACATGGAGGTAGTGGAGGTAGTGGAGGCCGCTACGAGGTGGCGTCACTAATGGCACCTAAAACCGTCACTCCATGGGCCCAGACACTCCTACACCGCCGGGTACGGTTCAAGGTCGTAGAGTGTTCACAATTGGGAGGCGTTTATAGGTGTCGGTTTTGGATGAGGTGTTCATTTTAGCACCCTCTACCTTCTCTGGCACATGAGAGCCTCTCACAACTTGAATCTCACTCATCTCATAGAACCCTTATTTGCCAGCACTTGGAATCCTCAGAAGATTGCAAACCTTGGACAACTAAGCAACTAATTTAGCTATTAGTTAACAAGTTGCCTTTCCTAATTATAGTTGTTCATGATTTTACCTGCCATAAAATGTAGTTAACTATAGTTGTTTCAATTTCGTTCAACCAAAAAATCTAGTTAACTATAGTTATATCTAGTTAACTAAAGTTGCGCGCAACCTGTAGTGTAGTACTAGGACAGATCAACGCATCTATATCTTCTCTTTTTTCTTTTATCCGTAATTTTAAATTTGGGGCCTGATTCTAGGTGTGACTTGGACTCAATCAACACCCAATGAGTACAACCTCATTATCTATAAGTAACTTAGAATATAATGAGTTCAAATGCTGCAAGGAGTGGTGGGTTCTATTCCTTCTTGGGATGGGCCGGCATGGGTGAAAAACATTGGTTCTAACATGATGCCTTTGGAAGAAGTTATTGTACTATATATTCATTGAGATAAATGGCATGGAATAGCTACCTGCAAGGGACAAACCAAAACCTCGGGTCGGGTAGGATGGCACTACTGGCAAATACTATCTAGCGAAGACACGAGCCTTAGGGGATAAGGCATGTGGGAAAATTCTAGCAACGAGGAAACCAAGGAGGAAGCATGAAGAACTCACCGGCCAGCTCCTTACAAATTTTGGGACCATCAAGTTATAATTGTCTGAAAATGTTCTAGTTAACTTGAATTGTTCTTTAAATTGGTTTGAAAAGTATCAAGTTAATTATAGTTGTTCCCTAAAATGTATTGAACTATAGTTATTTTGGAAGTTGTCCAAGGTCTAGAAGATTTGTGAAACCCTTAAGATAGAATGTAAGGTAGAGGGTGCTTAAATCAACTCTTTGGCTAATTTACCATGTTTTTGGAGTCTGTTTTATGGTATCTAGTGTCATGTACATTTCTTGCAAAGGGCCTAAACTAGATGCCTAGAGGTTCAAAGTGTCATGTCTACTACTTGCCAAATGATACTATTCCTCAACATAAGTAAATTTCAAAGTGAAAACATACTTACAATATAACCTTTAGTGTAGCACTTTGGGATACTTGAGATGATAGATTCGCGTTTTACTATGCAAGGTGTAACATTATTGAGCATATATGGCAGTGTGTCATGTGTGTACATTTGAGTATGTAAATGGAAGGTATTCATTTGTATATGGATGCCAAATGTTGTTTGTGTATACTTTTAGTCAACATGTAGGCCATTGTGTAACATAGGCAAACACCTCGTGACAATATTGAACATACTTATGCCAAGATATTAGTGAGTGCACTTGAATGCCAAGTGTCATGAGGCGACACTAATGGTGAAGTTCTTGATCGTTGATGCAACCTAGCAAAATAGGAGTAATTGTCATTATTATGCATGTGATTGTGAATAGCATAAACAATGTAGTGGTATGCATTGTCAGTAAATAAAGATTATTGCACATCGTATGAATATATTATAAAAGCTTAAAGTCACTTACCTCTAGCTACTTAAATGCCTCCCTAGACCCACACTTTTCCCACTGCATCTCAAGGCCATCCCAATACTTACCCAAAATTGTCCCCATTTTTCAATCCAAGTCCAATCTCACTTTCGCCCACAACCAACAACACATTCTCCCAAAACCGCCCCGTTTTTCACTGAAATTTGCCCCCACTTTGCATTGGAGAGATTTGGACGGTTGAAGGTGTGTTTTTATGGGATTAGGAAGCGTGCATAGTGTGAGCTTTCGGAAGGGGATTGGAAGTATCACCCTCTACCTTATTCATATTCTTCTTCTTAGTCAAAGATAGTTGCTCCGGTCATCACAAAATATTGGTAGTTTCAAACAACTTGGATCTATTGACAAGAGCCAATACTTTACGGTGTAGGCGTAAACTTATCCATTATGAAAGTGAAAACATAGCAAAACTATTCTATAATATGTAAATGACTATATTTATATTTTAAAACTTTAAGATGACATCAAGAAATTTGAATCCAATTTATAAAGTCCTAATGGAATGAATCGACCCTCAACCTTATAGTGGGATTATTTTCATTATAACCCTTTCATCTATGATGGGTGAGTTGACACAAATGTCACAAAACCCAAGTCCTTGATAAGTGGTAAATCCTATGGACATATATAATCTTTTGCATACCTTACATGTTCAAATATAATTGAGTGATGACATTTCTTGACATTAGAGTTGTTTGTAAAACAAAGCATGTGGAACCATGGGTTAGTCCCAAACCTTGAGTAATCAACACAAAGTCACCCGAATTTTCTTCATGCTAAAATCGCCATACATAATGAATGGTGTCTAGCTACTTAAAACTAGCTTTCCAACTTACCCTACTAGAATGGGTGTGCCAAGCTAGCCTTTCATAAGCCAATTAGAGATATAAGACAGCAAGTCCCAAGCACATATGTTATATTAGATCCTCGAATTCTCTCAAAATTTGAGAGATGTAAAGAGGAGGTCCCAAATTTTTTTACGCAACTTTCAAAACAAGTTCCAGTACACGACGAGCCAACAAGTACTTCATAGAAAGCTTTCTCAAGTAAGGATCAAACCTGCAGTTTCATCCTTGTTTGAGGGACTTTATGGTTAACTCTTATGCAACCTCAATATTGTGTAGCACATGTGGACCGAGGCTAGACTCAAATTATGCTACAAAGTTTTGTCCATGTACTATTCTCCCTCTTTAGTACGACACGTTTGGGAAACACAAAAAAAAGTCGTATTATTGGGGTGTCATCTTCTCATCAATACGACAAATGACATGAAGTTGTCGTATTATTGAGGGAATACAAAAACATAAGTACTATGAGCTTAAAAAACATATACAACGAGTTTAAGCAATATAGATGGTATGAAATAATAACTTATAACTCCAAACAAATACAAATTTTCTCAAGAACCCTTGAAATAGGAGTCCAAAGATCTTTGGTGTTGCCTACCTAAGTCAGTAACTGTTAGCTTATCTAAACTCCCTACTAACTTTTGAAAACTAATAAACTCATTAACACCAAAATATAAAGAGTTCTCTAATAAGAAACTAGACAACAATGATACATGATGTTTAGCAACATACTAGGCAGGAGGCCACTCTAACCCTAACCATGTCCATTCTGCACTAGTAACCCTAATTCTCATGAAGTTCCCAAGTGAAAATGAATATATTTTAGATGTACATAACATAGATGAAATGAAATTTCACATCAACTACCTCTTTAATATGACAAAACGGAGATTCTAAATGTCACATTATCGAGTATTGTAGTCGTATAAAAGAGGAAGTTTTGAACTAAAAAGTTTGGTCGCGCAAAAAGGTGTCGTAACATCAAGGGTGTTGTATAAATGAGTGTCGCATTAACAAGGTTAGACTTAGTTGAAATAGAAACCATGCAGTAGTGCACAGAACATTCTCAAGGATGTCTTATATAGATTAGTCAGACGCAAGCTTAAGTTAATTATATATGTATGAGTTTGTAAGATCCTTTACTAATGTGGCCAGAGTCTATCCTTGGCCATAATTGGCACTAACCTTAATGATTTTTTTGTCAGGAGAATTAAGCTTAGCATCTCTTCAGTGCGCCCGTCCATATTGCCATACTGTTCTTCCCCTTTCATATGACATGTTTGGTCGCGCAAGAAAGCGTCGCATAATCCAAATGTGATATAATATGAAAAATTATATATAATATGATATTCTGGTCTCAAATGTCGTACTATCAAGTTTTTTCAAGAAAATGGCATATTTCAATGAAGATACAATACTATGCAAGAACTTTTTTATTAGAGAAATATGCTCACAAAGTCACACAATATGGAGGTTATGATTTTTTTATACATATATGTGTATAGTCCCATGATGGTGTCTTCACCATATCACACACTACAACAGTAAGAAGTTGTTGTCTTCTTATGACGTTTTGTTGATGTTGGAAATTGACATCTTGTTCAATTTATCCATAGAAGATTACATATTCATCACATCTACAACCGAAAACTCCAAAGGATGCTTAGATTTGATAGTAATTGGGCATACTCATGGGCTTGAGGAAACTTGACCATTGGTATTGGTTGGTCATCTACATCATTCCCCTCCAATGGCTCTTCGTTACAATTTAAACCCAAACGGATTTCTCTACCCCATGCCAACACCAACTCAACCATGTTGTACTATGCACCAACAATTTCCTATCCTATCAATTGCATATATTCGTCATTAGGCATTTCTTCACTTCCAAGATTCAAAGAGGAAATGAGACTTTCCAATTCATTTGTTGCTTCTTTCATTCTTGATTTCTCACATTCATGATCCATGGCGAAATCTGCACTCCACTCTACAAGTAAAATCTTGGACGTCCTCCAATTGTTTCATGTGATTTGGGGATTCATCTCTTTTCGCAGTTGAGAGCACCACATAATAGCCTGCCTTACATTAGGCACTATATTCCTCAAGTCATGATGAGTAGTAGAAGAATCAAACTGAGAGAGAACCCATTCCAAAAACTTATTCTTAAACTAATCCAAGGGTTGTACCACACTTGTAACATTAGGTGGTAAGAAAGCAATAGAAATATTGCTAAACTTAAAGGTTGAAAACCAAATGATTCACCCCTATTAACATTCTCAAGGGAATGTGTAACAAATTTGTCCATTATTAGAAGTACCTTATACTTTTGATATTTGAATATTCTACATTTGATATTCTACATTAAGGCTCATCATCCAACTCTCAAATATATCTGATGTCATCCATGTCATTTGGTTTGCAAACCACCACACATATTTTCTTGGCTACCACCTTCCAAAGCATATTGGGCGTAGAGATTTGTAAATAATTACATGTTTCAACTTATCAATGCATATCATGTTTATAGCAAGAGCAAGGATGAGACAATCCTTCTGATCTTTGCTCCCGCAAACTTTTCCTTGCATTCATGTCTTGTTCAGTTGGGCATAATAAAATAAACCAATCTTGTTTATATTTAAAAACATCGTCCAATGCCATAGCCAATGAGGAGGAAAGTAATGCTTACCAAATTGTGTGCAAGTTGTTTTGTGTGGAGACGTGGTCATCAAGAATGCAAGAGCAATATTTTTTTCGAAGTTGGGCGGGGCGGGCAGTAGTTTTCAGTCGGGTTCAGAAATTTCTGAGGAGGCTGCCCCCGCCCGGATCTGACACACCCCATAGTTCGTATGGGGGGACTTAATGTCTGCCAGCTACTTCCAATGTCAAATCAACTCAAAACCATATCCTCCAAACTACATACTATTTCAGGGCTTTTATGTTGGATGAATGAGAGGTACCCTCGTATGCAACAATTCCCCCTCACCTTTGAATATGTTTTCATGCACATTCTCACATGAGTCCTTGTCTCCCCATCCCAAATTAGCATAAGAGTATAAGATTATACTGGGATGAGCCAACTATAAACCCGCTTGAAATAGGGTTTTACCAGGCCCTAACACAATGGGCCATAAGTTTTATAAATTATGATAACTTGCATCTATAAGTACAAGTTGGGATCTATTATCGGGGAGAACCAGCAGTTAGTTACAGGTGAACTGGTTGAGTTTGAGAAATAACTGGTTGAAGTTCAAGACTGCGGGGAAAATTACCGAACATTTTAGAGGAATCTATAGAAGAATAAATCCCAATTTAATAAAGGAAAACCAGAGGATGACAACATGTAACCGGTTGGACTTGCAAGCACTAGGATCTCAACCAATTATGCCCAAGAATCTCCCCGATCACTGGTTGGGATGTTGGTGATACATCTTGTTCTTGACACATGGACACTTTTTGTAATGCATTTAGATGGAACTCTGAGTGTGACCCACTTTCATATGAAGAAGTATTGGTTTGAGATGACCCTAAACTACCGGGTGATAGTGGAGAGGTACCCATTTTTGAATGGAGTGGTTGGCGGTTCGATTCCCGCTGTGAAATCTTCTCTCTACTTGATGGGGGAAATAAAAAAACTAGCTACGTAGGTAGGAAGCCAAGAGCCCACCCACCACAAGGTAGGCAGTAAACCCCACCCTGCATTATGAGGGTTCATGAGTAGGGTAGGGCCAACGAGCTCAAATTCACGTCGCCCGGCATTGGTTATTTATTTGTTTATAAAGAAGTAATATATTTCTTCAATGTAAAAATGCTATAGTAAAATTGACCATGTTATTAGCAACGAAGGCCTGAACAAGTTGTATATTGGGATGGAACAAATCAGCCATAAACTTGTAAGGAGCGGTTTTTTTACCGGACTTGTAGCACGACTTCCACAAAATCTACTAAATTGTATGTTGACACTACATTGTTTGTGGTATTTAGTGTCACTTACTAATTGGGATCATGCAATAACTTCTTACTACGGAATTCAATCTTTATTAGCACAAGTTGAACAGGTTGTTCGGACATTATAAAAATACAAATGACTTTAATTGGTAATACATCACATTCTTGGTAAATACTTATAGAACTTTGCAAACTTCCAATAGTAAAAGACACTAAATACCTTGAATGGTGTAGAGACCAAGGGACATGGGGGAAAAAACTGACTTGGACTTTCTCATCGTCACAATCCTTGGTCCAAAGTCCAAAGTTTACTTAAACATCAATGCCCAACAATATCACCATACATGTTTATATTATAATATTTTGTTTTTGGACATATGAACTGCTAAAAATTTGTGGGGAGAATCTTAAGTTTACGTATGGTCATACCTATTTTGAGAGATGTCAAATATTCTTATGAAGCTTCTCAATTGGACTGAATTGTTCTAGATGATTTTGAAAATATTTTGCTTCAACCTTTGGGGGTTAAGCGCTAAGTGCATTTACAATTACTAACTTGGTACGAATATAGGTGTGTCCTTCTTTGTTAGCATTTGAGAGGGGATTTCTCATTGTCATAACCCTTGGTTGGGAGTTTATGTATTTGGTGGGGGGGGGGGTTAAAGTGGCAATTTTAACACCATCCATCTTAGTGTGTATCAATGAATGAGGAGAACCGACCACTAGTTACAAATACACAAGTTGAATTTGAGAAAGTACCAGTTTAAGTTCAAAACATCAAGAAAATTACCGATCATTTTAGAAGAATCTATGAAATATACCTCAAATAGTATAGAAGAATAGAAAGATCACAAACATTTAACCGGTTGAACTCAATAACACTAGATTTTGACCAATTATGCCCAAGAATCTCTCCAGAAACTGGTCTAAACCGGTGTTACTTTTTTTTCTTTTTTTTTTGGTTTGTTGCTAAACTAACTTAGTTCAAACTTTTGCAGGGGCATCATATCAGCCTGCTCACAACACTTTACTTTCGAACTTTTAGTTAAAATCGTGGACGTGACCCATGATGCCAAATACGATTCATTAAAGGAAAAAAGGTGATGCACTTTTTGAGACGAACTAGTGTTTTTGCCCACACTTTGTCGAGAAGAAGTTTATGGGAGGTGAAACGAGCTTCTGACCTCTCGTGAGGCCACGTCGTTCTTTCATAGTGCTTTATTACCTTGGAGACTTCGTCCATGTTGTTCCAAATCTACCAATCCTAGTATCTTTGTATTCCTCTCATTTTCTATCTTCCCTGTTTGTTTCTTTGCCTACGCCTCGCTCTTGTGTTTTCCCTCTTCTTTCTTGCCGTTGCCGTTGTTGTGGATTCCTTGCTACGGCCACTAAGATAGACACCAACTCGCCTTTGAATCCCTCTTCTTTCAGCAACCGTCAAAATGAGGTAAGTCTCCAAGCTTGTTGTTGATTTTTTCACTTGTCTTTGGACCTTTATTTGTGTTAACCAACAACAAGCATGTTCAATTCTTAGTTCAGTGGCCCACTTCTAATTTCATTATCTCTATGCAAGCCACTTTTCTATGTTGAGTTTCACTCCTCCCGCAGCTATGTCGGGAGTGTTCTTTTGGCTACAGGCATAGTCGCCTATGTGGCGATATCGTTTAGCCTATGTACACTTGTTCATTGTCCCTAGCATAAATTATGCAATACAATGAATATTAGGAGTTACACGCAGTTTAATGATGAAGCACAAATGCGGAATTGTAGATATGATAAAGAAGGTGTATCTGCAGGTTATAGTGTAGACGCTCAAGGACCGCGTTTCCCGTTTTTTAGACAGGAAATTATTGCAAGAGCGGGAACCGACGCATCATTAGATATTGGAGTAAGGATTTGCAGTTGGGGGAATAGGGGCCAGTGAATCGATTTGCAGCTGGGTATCTTCAGCTTTCATTGCGGGAATATAGATTCCGCACGGTCGAAGGACAGATTGGACCATGCTGTGAGGTCAGTGATTCCAAATTCATGGTAAAAACGGAACATTTGATGTGACGCCAAATCTCCAAAGACGACGGTCTTAAGCAATGTCTTGGCTCTCCAAGCTGTAAGCGTAACTTCGATGCTTGCATACTGGACATGAAATGCAGAATATCAGAAGGATTTTGAGAAGATCCATAACAACTTGCCATGTCCAGGTATGCATCTTATATTACGTATACATTCATTGTTTCGAACACTCATTGCATAATGTATTATCATTTTTTAATTAACAAACAATTTTGTTTTCTTCCATATACATGTCATTACCGCTGCAATTTTCTAAATGCAACTCTTTCTAAAGTTATTTGAAGGTGCTTCTAGACGTGTTTCATGTTCAATAAACAAACATCAAAGCCACGCTCCCAGCTTGGAGAGCCAAGACATTGCTTAAGACCGTCGTCTTTGGAGATTTGGCGTCACATCAAATGCTCCACTTTTACTATGAATTTAGAATCACCGACACCACAACATGGTCCGATATGTTCTACGATCGTGCAAAATCTATATTGCGCATAATAAAGAAAGAAAACATCCAGATACAAATCGATACACTGACCTTTAAATAAATATTTTTAGCTTTACGCCTACTTTTTGTAGGATATGCAACTCGTAATTAGTGCGAGATGATTGGTGAATCCAAATTATGGCTGTAGCTAATTTTCACATAAATTTTGAAAATCATATGATAATTTTAATTATTTTCAAAGTGAAGATTCTTGAACTTATGAAATGGCCATGTAGGTCGGTCCCCCAATTATGTTGACTATTGAGCTTAGAAAGATTAACAAATTTTGAGCATGTAGTCCAATTTCTTTTGAATACATGATGTCATTTTGGTGTTTGTGCTAAGATCCACATCCAAGAACACACCATTCAAATATAGGTGTTCGTTTAAGATGAGTAACTGAATCAGGCCTACTTACCTCAGGTATTAAAAACCTTGTTTCAGAACCTACAAGGTTTTTAACACCTGAACCTATTTCAGAACATGTTTCGGAAATTAAATGCAGAAGATTAATATTTATGAAATTTTCACATGATTTACAAGAGCCAAGTAAATTGACATGGTGTGCCTGACTGTGGCGATGTTGGGAGCATGAATTTTTACAGCATAATAGTCATCCATCACTGCTTCGTGCAGTTTTTTATGCTTATGGATGGGATTACTTCCAGATCGGTTTACTCAAGGTGCATAAGCTCAATTTGTTGGATAATAGAAGTGTGATAAGAAGGCTGCAATATAATTTAAGTACCTGCATGTATATTGAGTTTCGCAGATTAGAATTATCCTTTAATTTAATGGGATTTTTTTTCAAGAGTTGGTCCCCCATAATTTTTTATTTGGTACGAAGGTTGAAATTCATCAAATTCCTACTTTGCCAACTTCCTTGTGGACTTCTTCTCCCACCAGTGGTGGGCCTTTGGCCCCTAGTGGCTCGTTGCACATTAAATTACTTTCGATCCATTGGAACCTTCTCTCATACACCATAATGAATCGACGTGGTCGCATGGCATCCCGTAAGGTATGTGGGTGTTATTTGGTTCGTTTTCCACGTTCTCCAACTTCTACCGATTAGATTTACGTAACAAATCTCATGTTGCATCAACAAATCTATGATGAAACATATGCAAAAATTAGATTGAAAATCGGACCTCCCTTGATTTAGTCATGGTTATCGAAAGTGCATGTTTGTTGATTTCTTAATCGAATACATAGGTCTTTCCAATTGTGTTCACTATTGAGTTTAAAGTAGTTACTAATGTTTAAAGGCGTGGTCCATTCTCTTTTGAACATATGTTTTTATGATGTTTGCTCTTTGATCCTCACTAAACCATATATCGATCAAATATAAGGGTTCAATTAAGAAAATGAGCCACTTCATAGCCATTTGCATTTACTTCCATATCTTATGATCTAACTTGATGGTGGACTCGAATATGACATAAGGTATGTGGGTGTTATTCGGTTATTGTTCTTGATTGAACACCTCTATATGATTAGTGTGTGGTTTCGGTGAGGTTCAAATAACAAACACCTTGAAGACATATGGTTAACAAAGATTGGGCTAATCTTCAAATTTTATTATCCACTTTACACTCGATGGACTTGAACATAATTGGGAGAACCTATGTTTTTAGTTAAGGAATCAACAAACATGCACATCCGATAATCATAACTAAATTGGAGAGGGGGGGGGGTGGGGGTCCAATTTTCAATGTGAATTTTGTTGATGCTTCATCGGAGATGTGCTAATGCAACACAAGTGTTGTTGTGTCAAATCTAATCAGTAGAAGTTGGAGAACATGTAAAACGAACCAAATAACGCCCACATACCTCATCATTACTTAGCCCAAGCTATGAGCATTTTTTTAGGCCAAAAACTTTTAAGAATTGTTTCAGCATTTAACCCAAGAATGTTCACATTTAGATTCTTATTCAACATGAAGAGTACTTGCTCTGTCCGAAAACGATTGTCCCACAACCTGGAGTTTTATATCCCAAATTTTTTGTCGGACAAACATTTTGGGATATAAAACTCCAGGGGGTAGGACAATCAGTTTGGGATGGAGGGAGTATGTGTTATTGTAGGAAGATTATGTTGAATCCAAATTGGTTGCACATACGTTCCAATTGACCCTTTTCTCAACCGCAATCATGCATATTGCCACCCACAATCATGCATATTGCCACCCACAATGTAATGAAGGGAACATCAATGTGGTCTCGCATGGCATTTTGTAAGTTCAATAGTTCTTGATCTAAGGGTGGGTTTGCACTAGGATCTGGGACCGAAGAAACTCCAAAATTAAGTGAACTTATTGGTCGAAAGAAAAACTTGGACTCCAACTTGTTTGCACTAGGATCCGAGTTCAAGACATGAAAAAACTGAAGTGGCATTAATGTGGCATCACTTTCCCACCAAATCAACGGCCCACCCTCAAGAAAAACTCTCTGAAGCTTGAAAAACCAATCTTCATTGAAGCTTGGATCCAAACCCGAGTCCGAAAATAAGGTCCATTTAAAGAGTGATTAGGACCCGGACCATAATGTATACTCACCCTAATCATGAACTTGAATGTGACATAACATCACTTAGCCCAAGTGGTGAGGTCTGTGAGAAGAGAATATTCAAAGAAAATGTTCCAACATAAACTCAAGGATTTTCACATTCAAAGTCAAAATTAAAGTGGAATTCGGTTTACTGCATGGAGTTTGAAACCGGAAATAAGTGTGTCTAGCTCAGGTACTGATTACATTAAACTTTCCGACCGGTTCTAGCCGTGAAATTGCTTGGAATTATGTTGAGAAATAAATGTTGGCCCATCATTTTTTACACTAATACAGCGGGAGATGTTGACGAATAGTGTCAAAAGTGGTTGATGTGGTTGATGTGGTTCAAGTATAAGGTTCTTAGAAAAAGAGGCTTAAGTTGAACTTGGTAGAAATTGTACACCCTAACCTCTGTAATATTACCCTTTATAATGCCACTCCCTTTCTTATATCTTGAAACTCTAGGGAACGGATGTGATCAGCTTAAATCTCCCTCCTTGTTGTCACATCTCCCTCTCATATATCGTAGGTTTTGACATTAAAGTAATCAACCAAAGAATTCAAACCACACACTCGCATGCATCATGTTCTCATCATTGTCATTATTACAGTGTTGGCTTTGTGCTATTCCATAAATGTCACATCCTACACTAATTCTCTATTATTATGCATCCATGTTGACACTACATACCTCCTAAATATCACGTGCACTTTGGTTACCCCGAGGGTGACATTACGGAGCTTAGACTGTACCAAAAACTATTTTCTCAGCGTTTTATTCACTAAGTGCATAGACCATCCCTAAGTGTTTAAAAATCTTGGCCCATACATAAGTTGTGGTCTACGTTGGGGTTACACTTAAGTTCATACCCATGCCATTCTCCTCGCATGGAACTTCAAACCCTAATGGGCAAAGTAAACAATACTTTCCTAGCTTTTAGGAGCATTGTTCTTGACCACCTTGTTGAGGGAGGCCTAGCTAACGGAGTAGTACGACCGTGAGGCCTTGAACCTTATAGTTGTTGAATTAGTCTATTTGATTGATCGTGCGAGTCACATTACTATGTCTTAAAACAAACGGACACATGTGGTCGCCGAGTAGGTTAGGTAGGTAGTCACTCCAACACTTATTTAAGATGGCAACCTTCTTAAAGATGACTTCACCTTTGCACTAGGAACCATCCTCGAGGTGTGTCGTTGGAGGGTACTTTACTTGTTATCATGCCTTGGTATTTTTATGTTTTATTATCTCCTCCGAGTCCTTTTTTCTTCTTCATGATGAATCTTTTTGGCATGGGAGAGTGGTAATAGTGACTAAGTAGGTGTGAAAACATATTCAGAGATCCTAAAACAAAGTAACAATTAGCTGAACACAATAGTAAACTCAAAAGAGAAACATATTAAGCTTTGCACTCATAATTTTTGGAGCCAATATGAATATATTTGGAATTCTTGAACTCTTCCTCATCATAAATATCTTGAAAAATGTCTTTTCATACTAGAATATGTACACATGAGTCAAAAATTGTTGAAGAATGGTGTTTGAATAAACGCGGATGAATCATTCCACCCTCGTGAATCATTACATCATTACCATAAAGTAAAGTAAAATGACATTAGTGTTTTTGTACATGGATGTGAATGGGAAGCTCGTTCTACCTTGCCTTAATCATCATATATCAAGCGTCAAGACGAGGGTTACTTCCTTCCTTCATCGCATAACATGGTTGGGTTTTGTGAAGGGAGGTTCCCCTTATGGATGCTCCATGTCATGTCTGAGCTTTCTTTTATATAGCACTAGGTGTGTCAAACATTTTGTAGCTATTGAGTGTACATGCTTCATGAGTTTTTCAACTTCTATGGGAGGTATGTGGAGGTTTTTTAGCACTTGTATTGACTGTTCATGGATAGCTCCTTTGATGTCGAGCGTGATGGTAATAGAGGGTCGACTTTCCACCCTGTGATTTTGATTGTTTAGATGAGTGGGTCATGTTTTTGGGATTTTTCCTTGATGCCCACTCTATGTATAATTTTGGTGTAGGTACACATGTCTCCCCATTGTTCATTGGATTTCCAGTGGCTTAATGTTTGTTTTTGAGCCAAGGATTCGTGCTACTCAAGAACACTCGATTCGGGGTGTTTGATGTTCATGTAATTCTAGGGTCAAATATGGTATGAAAAGAAAAAGAAATATCACGTTATAAAAAGGTCCCAACGTTTTCAAAGAGTGGTGTTGGGCTATTATAAACTTGCTTTCTAGCTTGTCTCATCAGGATGGGTGGGCCAACCTAGTCTTGAATAGGTTGGTTTGAGATTTAGTACAGTGGGTCCCATGCACATACCCTATTTTAGATTGTATAATTACCTCAAAATTTGAAAGGTGGAAGAAGGAGGTCCCAAAAGTTCCACCTAACTTTCAAAATAGGCTCCAATACACGACGAGTTAGCAAGCTCTTCATAGAAAGTTTTCTCAAAGAAAGACGAAACCCACAATTTCATCCCTCGTTGAGAGACTTTAACGGATAAGTCTACGGCCCCAAATTGGTCTAGTGAGTTTAAGACCCCGATTTCAATCCAGTCCAAGTCATTTGAGGCGAATTGACAACAAACCTCGAGAAGGTGATGTTGGGTGGACGAGGGGCTGATCACGCCGACCACTTCTGGCACCATTCATTGACATCTCCGGCTGTACTAGTGTGGAAAGCAGCGGACCAACATCTATTTCTCAACCAACATAATCCCTCGCAATTTCACCGTTGGAAGCAAACGGAAGCGTTCATTTGAAAAGGGGAGGGGGGGGGGGGGGCGGGCGTGTGAGAGAGAGGAGAGGTACACTCGTATGCGGAAATGAAATCCAAGGCTCCTCACGCAAGTCAGGCAGGCGGCAGGGGTGTGGTGTATCCAAGTAGCAGACAGGATGGCAAATGACTTTTGGAAATTTGGAAGTATGTCACGGAAGTGGCCCCACCCAGGCACTGGTCGACACCACCGTAGCAGGGGCCTGGAGTGGGAGCAGTGTCAGTGTCAGTGTCTCGCCACAATAAGCGTACACATGAGGAGCTTCATACTAAACTCATACTCTCTACCTATATATCCATACTCCCACATGTAGTGCTTCGGCTTGATGGTACTCAATTAGTTTTGTAGCCATCCAGAATAGCAACTGCTTAATTCATCCTCACTTCCCTGTGGCAAGGAGGAGTGTCATCACTCCCCAGAAGCTTAACTTACTTAACTCCCCCACTCCCTTCCCTTCCCTTCCCTTCCCAGCTGCAGCAGCTTCACCTTCCACTGGAAACAAACAAAAATGAAACAAAAGTTATCGAAAGCTCCATCATCATCATCACCACCAGATTCTGGCTCTGCCTCATGACCTGCAGCAGCAGCAGCGACAGAAGCGGCAGCAGGACTGTGTTAGAGGAAGACTAGAGGACCTGCAATTAAGTTGTTTGTGTGTGTGTGTTTGTGCGAAACTTACACTCTGTCCTTGCGCACAAGTACTGAGTACTTACTGACCTTGGTGCTGGGGAAGAAGTGTTGTGTTGTGATTGAGTGGAAGTGGGGTGGAAGGAGGAAGTGCTCGCTTCATTCCTTGAAGCCAATAATCTATACATACCGCTGGAGGCTCATTCCATGCACTCCTTGGGGGGCCCAGTTGTTGCTGTCTGGCGCTTTTAAGGTTACTGAGAATGACTCCAAACTTTAAATCCTTTGTTGTGTCAAGAGCCCTTGAAGCCCATCAGTCTAGTGGTTGTAGTTTAGTATGACTCCCAACTTGTTTCAATCCTTTGGTGTGTCTTGGGCCCAGTCTAGTGGTGGTTTAGAATGACTCTCAACACGTTTGAATCCTGGGTTGTGTCGGCACCTTGGCTTGAGGTTGTCAAGGTGGTAGCTTGATAGGAGGAATTGGGTAACTGTGGTTGGGAGGAACATGAACATACACGTCATCGAAAGTTGAAGACGATGACGATGACGAGTGTGTGGGTGAAGTAGTGGGAGGAAGCATCACAGGGGTATTGTATGTGTCTGGTAGTAGAGAGGTCAAGCTAGGAAGGCTATGGTGTATGTGAGGTAAAGGGAGAGGGAGAAGGGAAAGAATTAGGTTCGCCTACTGTGTTTTCCAGCTAATAACTCTTTGGAAAGCACGAAGCCGATGGTGCACCACAAGAAGCCTAGCAGTCATGGTAGCTTCTAGTGCAAAGATGTTGTCTAATCACCACCGTCACCATCACCGATATCATCATCAGCATCATCAACAACCTTGGGCTAAGTGATTTTGGGCCTTGTATTGATGTTGGGTGATCACCATCACCAATATCATTATCAACAACAACCTTGGGCTAAGTGATTTAGGGCCTTTTGTTGCACTCGATCAAGTGTGCGTATGTTGTAGTGGTTTGTTGCAGAAGAGAGGAATTTTTGGGTGGCCAGCCGATTGGCCTAGGGAAAGGGCTGTAGGGTTGCAGTGGAATTTAGAGGTTTGTTTTTGGGCTTGAGCACACACAGGTCTACATTCTTGCGCTGCCATTATAGCTGGAGGACAAGAAAAGGGGTGGGAGAGGAGAGATGACAGCGGCAATTGCATCCCCCTTGTACGTGGACACTCCCCCCCACAAGGAGGTCGTGCTGAAGAAGGTGAAGGGGCAGCTGCTGCGAAGAGAGGAGAGTTACACCGAAGCATTGGTGGATGCTGAGGAGCCAGCCGTAGAGGCACCGGACGAAGAAGAAAAAGAAGAAGAAGAAGAAGCTATGGTGATGATGATGATGAACCCTTCTTATAATCGTCACCAACACCACCATCACAGGGAGGAACAGGAGGAGGAACAGGAACAGGAGGAGGAGGAGGAGGAGGAGGAGGAGGAGGAGGATGATCACATCAGTTCACCCGTTGTGGTGGAGGGTGAGCCTGGGGAAGATTGCTTCATGGGGCCTGCACTCAAGAGAAACATCCGAGCGTGGTATGGCATTTGTATCAATCCCAAACTTCCACAATCGATTTCTTTCTCACTTTGTAGTATAGGTACAGAGAGTTTGAAGAAGAAGAAGTGTGTTGCTGAGTTCATTTGGCCATGCTTTAGGTTACCTGAGTAAGTTTGTTGTTGCTAGAAATTTTTCCAAGCGTTCTTTTATTACAGCAAGGGGTTTTTCTTGTGGATGGAATGCAGGTGTAGGAATTTTTGTTGGTTTTGATTGCAGTTCTTCTTATTTGGTTACCTTCACAAGGCGTTGCTGGGTTTTGGTGGGATTCTGAACGGATTGTGGATGAAGGGTGAAGTATTTTGGCATTAAAGAAGAAGACGGTTTGACCAGAATGTTTGTGTGGGCACTGACATGGTGGCGTTTTGTGTGTGCAGGTGTGAAGCGACAGGGCTACCCACCACAATTACTATCCGCTTCAAAGAACGAGTTTTCCACCTTCACAAAGTATGCATTCAGACAATCCCAACTTCTCAAGCCTTTGGTTACTTGAGCCAAAGGTTTAGTTGCTCAGAGGATGTATTGTTTTTGTGTTCAATTAGTGGCCATTCTCAAGTAGGCATTTCATACAAAGAAGAGGCCATTGAAGAGTTGGGAGAGGTTACGAAAGCGGCTTCGCAAGGTGTTATGTTTTTTTTTGGTGAGAAGTCTCACTGAATTTTTTCCTCCAGAGCATGTAAGAGTCCCTTTATATGGTGGTCAATCTTGTAGCTGCTGGAGAGGTGAGGCAAGGCATGTCCTGATGGTTTGATAGGGGGATTTGGTGTTTCTATCCAGTTTCCGCTGATTTCAAGAAGTGGTTACCTTAAGAGGCTGCTGAAGGACACGAAAGAGGTGACTTTACCAAGCGATTGCCCGGGAGGACCTGACATTTTTGAGTTAGTGGCAAATTTTTGCTATGGATCCACGATCCTCATGGAGCCTTCAAATATTGCGGAACTACGAAGTGTCGCGGAGTACCTCCAGATGTCTGAAGACTATGGTAGGGCCAACCTCTGCGAACGGACTGACCTCTATCTCACACAGGTAGGAATCTCATCTCTACTCCACCATTGAAGTTTTGCTTTGAATTGATACAATCCTTGAATATATGAGCTTATCTCAGGTCAAGTGAAAGCAAAATGCCTCAATCCTCAAGCATAACAAACTATTTGGCTCATACTGTGAGCTTCATGTTTGTTTTGTCTCTGAAGGGTCACACACGTTCCAAATTGCTGTTTTCGAAACACAAAACGAATTTTGGTGGGCCAAGGTACCTAACTTTTGGGAGCTTGGTTTCAAGGTTAGTCCCTCTTACTTGGAGGGGAAATGTCCGTATTCAACTCCAATTGGAAACAGCGAATCGGAGTTGAGAATGCACATTTCTACGCAAGAAAAGAGGGACCAACCTTGAAACCAAGCTCCCAAAAGTTAGGCACATGTCAGAGCCAAAATTATTTTGCCCTTGGCCCGCTGAATCCCATTACAAAAACAGCGTACTTGAATGTGTGTGAACCCCACATGAATCCAGTGAGCACAGGCACACTTAAGAAACATCTACGAAATTGTCGTAATCTCCTTCGACCATTTGAGGCTTCAAAGATTACTCACTGCACCCGAGATTTCGGACATGCCATGCCCATGTTTTAACGCTACGTATTGCCCTGCACAGGTTGCCCTGCAGAACTGGGAGGACACATTAGTTGTACTATCACACTGCGAAAGCATCGCCCCTCTTGCTGAGCAACTCCACATAGTGAGCCGATGTATTGAGGCTTTAGCATTTATGGCCTGCATGGAGCTGCTGGACCCAGCGGAAAGGAAGGCGAGGTCACGAATGCCCGGAGAAGCCCAATTTTGGAGTGATTTTAGCATGAGTGAAATTGATGCTGTGTCTCCAGAGTGGTGGGTTCGGGACCTTGTGGCCCTGCCACCCAACCTTTTTGTGAAGCTCATAATCGCGTTGCGGAGAGAGGGCATGCAGGAGAAATATGTGGGGCAAATCATCACATGTTTCTCAAACCAATGGATATTTGGAACTGATATAGACACAATTGCGGCCCACAAAGGTAGGGTGAAATCTTGGGTTCTCGAGTCTGCTGCGGGAACCAAGCCAAACCTGTGCATATTTGTGGAGTCGGTGGTGAGGTTACTACCTTTGGAGAGAAACATTGTTCCCGTCAGCTTTCTTTTCGCAGTCTTGCGACGTGGCCTAGCTTGTGGCTTGAAAAGTGAATGCAGGTAAGACCAGAGTCAACCCACTGCTTAATAGTGGAAGGTTTTTATAGGGGTGCATATCTGTGGTAATAAATATGCAGTCTCATTCTTCCATAAGGTTTTGTTGAGGATGTTGTTCTGTGGTTGACAGCTACTGTCTACTTAAAGTTGGTGCAGGAATTTGATAACAGTGTTCATTAGGCTTGGTGCTTATGTTAATTTATGTACTCAAATTCACTAGCAACAACAAGACATGATTTGACCAGCACTTCTGTTGTGATGTGGACATCTACACTACTGAGTGGATGTATTGAAAATTTTAAAATTACACCGGTAGTGTGGCTTTGTCAGATTTGTACTTCACAAACGTTTTTCCACCAATGAAGTGCACGGTACTGGAAGGGTGCAGATTGGTCATTTGTTTAATATAGTTACCTCTGTAATCTGTGCAGGATACAACTGGAGACTCGAATAGCTCTACAGCTGGAACAGGCTACGGTCGAGGACATTTTCCTACCGGGTAAGAAGGAGAAAGACAACAGTTGTGTACTGAGGTCTGAGCTTGATTCTATGGAGCGCATTGTGAAATTATTCTTTTCATGGCACCAAGGACTCAATGATGCCGGAGGAAAGGATATGACAAGGGATCCAGTTCCTGCTTTCTCACAGTGCATCCAGAAACTATCAAGTGTGGCCAAACTTTGGGATGATTACCTTGCTGAGGTATCCTTCGAGGCCAAACTGAGCCCAGTCAAATTTGCAGACCTCATAGAGAGAGTCCCTGCTTATGCTCGAGTGACGCATGACAATGTGTATAAGGCGATCCACTCTTACCTGAAGGTAAAAGTCTAAACCTACTCAATAGTACCATTTTGACATTATTTTTCTACTGTACACACGTTTTTGTTCCTTGCTCCACATTATAAAAACCTCGATTCTACAGACATGTCAGCTGTGTTTGTCATGCTGATTCTTCTGTCCTATTTTTGTGTGAAATATCTGGTGTTATTAATTTATAGTCTCTCAGCACTCTAGTTCGATTCTTCAACTTAACTGCAAGCAACCATACATTAGTAGGAAAAAGGGGGTCTTTTTGACGTGGCTTGTTTGACACACCTTCATCTAGGACCTGTCAAAAAGATCACATTCTGGGTCAAAATGGTTGGTTTGACACATTTGACACAAATTGTGATATTTTTGATGGGTCTAAGGTGACACATGTCAAATGGGCTGCATGAGAGAGACCCCATTTCCTACTAAAGATAACTGGTATAGAAAGATTCTTTGCAAGCTCACTCAGCATTAGTTTCTCTTTCTGCAACCTTGGCAAGCTGTAGTTTCTACCATAAATGATTTGAGGAATTTCTTTTGGAGGCCACTTATTGCAGATGATGTTTTCTTTGAGGGTTCCCTGCACTATTCTTCTCCTGTTACTTCCCTTTATTATTGTTGAGTCACTCCCTGCGTTTTGTTTTCATGGTGGAGACCTGTGTTGGTCTAGTTATTGTGTTTTATTTTTATTTTTATACCATTCTTTAACGAGGGGTTTCACATTTTTTGATACCAATTTGACAGTATTTGATTTTCCCAATGCCATTCGGGTCTATATACAATGCAAGAACCTTCCATAGCAAGGCAAAATCACCTTCATATCAAAATGGTTCAGAGTGTTATTGACCCCAATAATAACGCCTGTATACAAATGTTTCTCACCTAGACATACCCACCAAATATCAATATTTGACTGGTATTACAACTCTGATATGCATGGGCGGGTTCTTTCATACCATTTGTTGTTGCTGATTATTGATCCCATGCATTCACCTATATACTAGACCAACATTGGTTACGACCATACTCAACCTCATGCATTTGAGCAAATACATACCAGGACTTCTATGTTTCCTTATGTACGAGTTTTGACAATGTTTGATTTGGTTCTGCAGGCGCACCCAAACACATCGCAAGATGATCGGCTTCTCGTGTGTCGGACACTGAACTGCCAAAAACTGTCACAAGACGTATGCACTCACGCGGTCCAGAACGAGCTGATGCCGCTTCGGATGATTGTGCAAGCAATGTTCATGCAACAGCTGCAGACACGCACCGTGCTCACATCGCACCTCGAATCTGTCGCCCACTCGTTTCAAGCGGACACGATCTTTGCCCACGGTGGCAGGTCGCTACCCAACTCCTCGTCGCCCGTGCGCGTGAGCTCTGCAAGCGAATCAGGCCGGTTACAGCACTCGGAGTATCCGCCATCGCAAGACTCGTTCCTATCGAACGAGTACGAGTCGGCCTGCCGGGCTGACGAGTTGCGGTGCGACGAATCCGCTGTTCTGGTGAAGCGAGATCTCGTCGACAGCCACGCCGTGTTCTCGTCGTCGTCGTCTGCGTCTCATGCGGGCGTCATCAAGGTTAATTACCATGCGACCGAGAGTCGGCTGCGAAGTTTGGAGGCCGAGCTCAGTCAGATGCGACGAGTTCTGTCCGAGAGCATGGGCGATCAGGAGGCGAACCTTCGTCGTCACAGTTCGAGCTCGTCCCAAACCTCGAGATCGGCGTCCGAAAATATTAACAAGGCCCGGGATTCCGAGAGGCATCATAATAGCGGGGGAACGCCAGCCGTGCATTCGAGTCGCGCGGGGATGATGATGCCCACTGTGCACGAGCAACAACTGGTGAGGAAGGAGCATGCGAGCGGTTGTATGAGCCAACTCAAGCAGGCAAATCGCACGAGCGGGCTGTTTGCGAAAACTTTGCAGAAGCTGAAGTGGGGAGGCTCCCGCAAAGCGAAAAATTCGATCAAGGAGATTGGCAATCCTGTGATTGTAACGCCGACCGATGTCAAAATTTCCCCAGGTTCGACTGGGAGTTCGTTTTGGTGGGCAGGCCAGCAGGATGGTGGAAGAGTTGAACAATCCACCACAACAACCGCGAATGCCAATCGCACCGATTCCATGCCCCGAACTGTGAGCAATTGCGCAAGATACCATCACGTCAGGCACAACTCCATGAACTAAAACCCACTCGTTTTACGATGGAACAGAAAAAAGACCTACATGGGGTGGAATCTCAGGATTAGGGAATTGCACTGGATAATTTCACGTGTCTTCCAATTGAAGACATGTTCACTGACCCATTGGGATCCGTTTCGGGATCATCAAGCCGACAAAGGTTTCTTCTCTTGTGAGCATATCAATCTTGGAGGGTTAAGAAGAACCTTTTGTTACTTTCAAGGCTCTTTCTCGACTTTGAAAGCGCTTGGAGAACAACATTCATTATGTTTCAACCAGCTACCCCCAGAGAGTCTTGCGACGATAGCTGGAGTGTGGACCCAGAGTAAAGTGTTCTCATTCTGTAAAGATATCCCTCGCCGGAAGTAAATGGGAGAAGCTGAGAGAGAAGAAGTTGGAACTCGAGAAAGATGATTTGGCGAGGCACAAGGTGATTTGACGAAGCGAAAATGGCTTTCAACTGATTATTCAACATACTGCCTCAAGTGTGCTGCTCGGAGTGTAAATTGGGATTTAAGTATTCGAGGCCAAATGTGTATCCATCAATGTTATGGTGGAAGCATAGTTTGGAAGACACTCTGAGAGATGAGAGCACCGATGAAGTTGGACTGCCGTACTTAAAATAGTTGCTAAGTTAGGAGGACTTCCGAGAAAATTCATGCAAGTATGAATTCGGGCCATATGTACATTCAGAGTGCGACTTTATCAATATCAATATCAAGCTCATGTAAATGGTATTTACAACCCAAGACACAAATTATATCTCCACATCCAATGAAGGTTTCTGTTGTGAGGTTCAGTTCTGGATGTGAAGGGTTTGCCATTGTCGTCATCCACACCTTTCTTGCAATTTCACATATACAAGACAGATCAAATTTTCTACTTTTAAGGCTTTTTGTGTTAGAACTTGAAGTGAATTCATAAAATCAAGAAGAGGAGCTGAGGTTCAAGAATTAGTTTGGTTCTTTTGGAAGACAATCATCTAGGTCATTTGAAAAAGGAGTGGTCATCTTCCATTGAAGGTGAGAGAAGTTGCCCAAACAAAGCAGATTCTAACAAACTTGGCCTCAAGGGCCACTCGACTTTCTGCAGATCAAGACTCAACATGCTTACCTCACAATTCCTATGAGCCACCCAACATAGATGATGTAGTTCAATATTGCAATATTGCCGATGAAGTTGGACTGCTGTATTTAAAATAGTTGCTAAGTTTGAAGGACTTCCGAGAAAGTTCATGCAAGTATTACCAAAAGCTCACCTGCAAAGACCTTCGATTGTATCCTTGTGATCAGTTTTCAGTCGGGCAACCTAAAACATGCAGTCTTCAATCATTAATGAGTTGAATTTGTTGTTATTAGAAGATTTATATGCTCGTAGTAGTGGGTGTCCCAAAGAAGAAGACTTGTAGCACTACACGGAGTGACTTATGAGGCCTCATTTTCTGTAGTGATGGATGTCTCTCGGCACTCAAAATGTAGTGAAATATCTGGTGACAAAACCCTCATATGGCGATAAGGTTCTTACACATGGTGCACCAAATCGATTTCACAAAGCGAACGTCTCGGATTGATGGCTTACCTAATTTGAGTTTATTGACATGGCTAACTACACATGTCCATGCAATTTTAATTGTAGGGGAGGAATTGGTGGTCTCTAGATTTACTGTGGGTTGAAACATCCAAGAATTTAAACATATAACTCTTTGAAATTGAAGATTACCATGGCTATGAAGATTCAATCCTAGAGACTCCACTATAGTCTACCCTCTACATCTGTTAACACTTTGGAGCAAGGATGTGGTGTTAATACTTTAACAGTTATTGGGGGTAGCATAAGGTAGGGGTGGCAATTTCCGTGCGGGTCCTAAAGTCGACCCCTATGGTCGGAAGCACCTATCTAGGTGCTTTTACCTGGGTTTACAAAAGCACCTATCAAGGTGCTTTTGCCGTTCACAGCGCTGCCAACATTTCATTGGCTGCCAGCGGTCGGTTTTAGAAATCCACCCTGTGGATATACCACGTACCCTATGTGCGAGTGTTGGTCACTCTACAAAGTTTCCTTTAAAATTTTGTAGGAAATCATAAACATGCTGGAAAATTTTGATTTTTTCGTAGTTGCTCTTGCACTAGCTTTGCGGAGCACTCAAAATTTATAAAAAAATAGTTTCAGCATCCCAACTAGACACATCTGAAATTTGGACGGAAATTGGCACCCCCGCCTTAGACAATCTCTAGCACTTTTGTGACTTTGGAATTAAGAACAGTAACACTTATAGAAATATAGGATGAATTTACATACAATATGAATGTCATCATACATCTAAATGTAATGGAATAAAGAATTTATAGTGGTCTAATGAGATTCTTGTGCGCGCCAAGATCCTATTTCCTTTTCAAGTGTTCAAATGCTCTGCATGAGTGGTGTAACATTAGTAGGTCTTTGTTTCAAAAATTGTTTCAAGGTCACTACTGCGCTTTCAACATCCTTGAATCCTACTCTATCTACCACCACATCACCAATTTGCATATTATTAAGCTCTTTAATGGGTTCATTGTCAGCAACATCATCTCTTTCATCAAGCATACCTATAATTTCTTCATCAATAGGTATGTAGGGATTATTTAGATCAAATTCCAATGCATAATTGATGGGCTCATGTGCATTCATAGTGGGGTCTAGTTTCACTCTCTGCAGATACCAATGCCAGTTGTTCCTATACTGTAGTAGGCTTTAGGGTTTATTGTTACGATTTTTGTCAATTTCATCCAAGTTAGAAAATTTCATAGCCTCACTTTCATCCAAATTAACACTTATTGAGGTGATCATTAAAGAGGGGAGCATAATTTTTGTAAATTCACTTAGCAGTTCACAATTAATATTTAGTAGTGTATTTTTTTGGACTTTTTTTGGGGAGCACAATTTTCCCTAACACCTATGTGATTAACACTTATTAGGGTAACACTTATCAAGGGTGGATCATATACATTTGGCTTATCATGGCCCATATTGTTCATCATCAACCTCATATAGTTGATCTTGTTATCCATGGGTTGCACGCAAAGAAGGTGAGATGCTTTGTGCCATACAATAAGTTATGGAGGCCATTCTAATCACCATTCACCACTAGCATATGAATCCGAAACAATCGTCATGTGTCGGTGAAAGAGCATGTAAATCTACCATTGTGACCAATGTGATAGATTTGCAGACTTTCTAGTGTTGCCAGACAAGTTTCCAGTATCACAAGACAATTGCCCATGACTCGTATGCTTGTAGCAACAAGACATCAAGTTTAATGCCGCACTAAATGTATTTAGTAAGATAATCTCTTTGACATGGATGTGGCCCACAGTTACTGTCCTAAAGGGTTACCTTCTCATTGTAGCAAGAGGGGGTCGATTTCAGTGTCCGAGGATATTTTTGTGCATAATCGGTCAAAATCCTAGTGTTTCCAAGTCCAAACCAGTTACAGTCAAGACTCTATAAATGTTATAGGTCGGGAGTAGCAAAAAAATAACATATATAGAATTATAACAAGTAACACTTACAAAATTTATACCAATGATTGATAACATTTATAGAAATAACTTAAAATTTATAAAAATGAAGAACATAACGTTTTATAAAAATTAAAAATTAAAGTACAAATGATAATACATAATTCAACTAAACTAATTAAAAGAAATAATCTATATAGTAGAAACTTGATGAGATTCTCCCAACTAAACTAACCGAAAGAAAAAGTCTATAGTAGTATGACGAGAAGCTTCCAAATGATGAGATAAAACTTCCTTCTGGAGTCCTTGAATCCTCTTGATGTGTGATAGGGCATCATTTGGTCTTTGTTCAAAGTATTTCTTCAAAGTCTCTAGAGAACGCTCAGCAACACTAAATCCTACAACTTCTTCTACCACATCAACCATAACCTCATCAATATCAATTTGTTGATGTTATGAGGAATACATATCCAAAAACTCCTCATCGGTAGGTTCATAGGGGTTGTTTAAATCAAACTCCATCTCATAGTTGAGGTATTCATGAGCATTCATCACATCACCCACCTCACTATCAGATGACAACAACGTCAGTTGATGAAGTAGAGTAGCAAGTTCATCAACCTCTACCAAGCGCCTAGCTTCCTCTATTTCCCTCTCAAAAGAGATCGGAAGAACACCCGTGTGCCTCCAACAATTTTGAATTGTTCGCAAAGAATATGGGATAAATGTAATTACATGTTTAAAATGTATGCTCTCATATATTATTACCTTGATTTTCTCAAAATTAACACTTATAGAGGTGCAATTAACAAGGAAGGGAGTAGAGCATGTTATAACACTTCACACATAACACTCACTAGTTTACCAATTGTGTTTTTGTAGAGTAAAATTTTCTTAACATATATGAAATTATAACTCTTATAGGAGTAACACTTATAGAATCTTGGCTGTACATGTTGACATCTTTTGGGTTTTCTTTATTGAATTTAGGCATATTCTCTAGATTCCTCTAAAATGATCAATAACGTTCCCGAAGTCTTCAACCAGATATTCTCAAGCTCAACCGGTTCATATGTAACTGGTGGCTGGTTCTCCCCATTCATTGGATCGGTTTTGCACTGCCTTTTCATTGAAGAGGTTGATGTAAGGAATTTCCTCACAATGTGAAGTACCTGTACATCATGTATAAATTCAGCCCCTCTATGTAAAATCTACATTACGAATATTTATTAGGCATTAGTACTTGGGTGTTATTTGGTCCCCCTTCTTGATTGGGTGACTATACTTGAGTGGCATATGACCAAGATTAAAGAACTAACATTCAAAATATACATGTTCCGGTGAGTTTGGAAAGGCTAAAACATAAAAAAACATTTGTGAAAAGCACAAGTTCTTGATATCATTTTCAAGTTCTTTTCTGAAGGTTTTTGTGTTTTCATTGCAGTCCATTGCATAGTGGGTCATAAGTGGTGGGTGGCGGGATTATGTTGTGGGCATTTTTTTATATATTGAATTTCTGGTTTACGTGCCAGTTAGGGGATATTAGGTGGCTCTGATGGCCTTTTTTTTTTGTAAGGTCATTAGTGTTGGATTGTTTTTTCCAATGTTTTTGTAGTTTACAGGGCAAGAAGCCCCCTTGACATTTTGTTTGTGGGGTGAAAGAGAGGGGTGGAGGTGAAACACATGTTTGTTTGGCATATTCACTTATTGAGCTTACGATAGTTTATAATTTTTTGTGCTTCTGTCCATTTTTTCAGAGGTGAGGGGAGTGGCTTCTTGTAGTAGTTTGGTAAGTTGTTGGAAATTGATGAAGTTTAGTTGGTTGAATTTAGTAAGGAAAGCTTGGATATTAGTTTCTTGTATGGGGTATATGAATTGGGGGATTGTATTGGGTTATGCAGGACGTTTGCGGAATGCGAATTGGAGTGGGAGTTGGAGGGTTTATTGAGAAGTGGTCCGAATTGAGGTGTAATTCTGTATTGGTGCGGCATACTTGGTAACATTGAGTGGAAGTTGGGGGTATAGAACCCGTCTATGAGGCTAGTGTGGTTGTAGTTGGGTCCCCCTTGTCTTGAAAATGTTGATGTGTTGGAAAATGGTGTGAGTATGAGGTTGGATGTAAAATTTATCATTCTTTGTCCTCATTTGTTGGTTGAGTTAAGGAGTGTTGGTTATAGCGTCCTGTGAGGAATATGTTTCGGTTGAAATCCCCTATGAGGATTGGAAAGTGTGTTGAGTGGGTAGTTAGAGTTTATTAAATTGTTTGTTAGATATGAGGGATCAAGTGTATGTCTTCTTCATGTGCTAGCATATATAAGGGGATTAACACTATGGGGGTGAGAGGTTTATTGGCTATTGCAATAATTTGTAGGTAAGGGGTGAGTTCGATAGGAGTTGTTTATTTTGGTGATGTTACCAGTGAAGGAGATTGATTTGTGTATCATAGTAATTAGTCCTCCTCTAATTGGGGTGTATTGTATGTAAGGGTGCCTAATTCACGTGAGTGCATCCATTGTGTTGTTGTATATGATTTCATATGATGGAAATTACATATCTATATATCTTGTAAGTTTATCTTTGGAAGTTTTTGTTTCTTGTATGAATAGAAGTAAAGATGGGATACCTTTTTTTGGGTGAGTTGGTGGATGTCTTGAAGGCTTGCTCATGTGGTTGCAAATTCATGTGAAACATGTAATGGGGTCTGAGTTTATGTTTGTATGTTGGTTTGGTGTTGATATTATTGTTGAGCTCGGGGTTTGATGTGATTTATGTAAGAAGTTGAGTATTGGTTGTAGAATTTTGAGGGATCCTTTTATAAGTTCTATGTAATACGCCGGGAATAGTTGTTGGAGTGATTATGAGGGGGTAATATTGTGTGAGATGTTGAATTTGACGTGATTATATAGTTCTAGTGCAAGTTGTTCAGGTGCATGGGCAGTGGTGAGTAATTGGGAGATGAGGCAAATAGTAATGGGGGGGGGGGGTCAAGTGGGCTGGGAGATTGTATAATCTCCTTAGTATAGTGAAACTATGTATAGGGGATCCGTTTTAGAGGGTGGTGTTGCATTATGTTAATATGAGACTTATGAAGACTATTAAGGTGTATATGAGGTGTGGGGTATGATATGCTTGGAGGAGTTGGGCATGTTTGGTTAGATGAGGGAGTTCTTGGTTGAGTTTAGTGTGGTGTATGGGAGGTAGCACAAAGGGAATGAGTGTGCTAAATAATGTGGCATATTCAAGTTTTAGTGTCATGGAGATTTTTTGGTAGTATTGAGAATATTTTTGTTGGAATATTTTTGGCATTTTTCTAAGGATGTGGTATGTAGGTCTTGGGTTTGGAGAGATATATCTGGCAAGTAGAATGAGGGTAGAAGAGTTCCACATGTAATAATGATTAGTTTTACATTTGGGTTCTTAAGAAGTTTGTGTTTATGATAAGAGTGGTTAAATTTTTGTTGTATGTGTGTGTGATGGTGTTTATGAATATGTTGGATGTACGTTGTATATATATAGAGTTCGCCATTAAATAGTATGCCGGCGGGCGTGAAAGTATAGGGGTGATCTTGGTGATAGGTGGTATTTCCAATGTGTGGTGTTGGTATTGAAGATCTTTGTGGTTGTTGAATGTTTGTGTGAGGTGTGAAAAAAACTTATTATTATCAGGGCATGTAGTATGTATTTAAGGTGGATATGTTTGTGGAGGACTTTATTGGGTTTGGGATGGAGGTTAGGTGCATGTGTTATCTTATTGATATGTTGATGTGGTTTTTTGTAGGCGTGGGGAATTTTTTTTTAGTAGCATACATTTTGGGAAGATGATAAGAATCCAAGGAAAAAGATTGAGCTATTTATTGATATAAATATAAATAATATATAAAGCAAGTAGAAAGAGCCATTGATGTGAGCCGATGAGGGAGCTATTCATTGTCTATGTTGTAACCTTGGTGATTATTGTTGGTTGGTGGTGGGTTGTGAAAGCCCAAAAGGGCTAGAAGTTGAGGTAGTATTCCTCCATTGTGCATAGCGGGTGGGTGGTTAAGCGGTTTTGGGCCGGAAGGGTTGGAAGGGTGGTGGCCAATGATTGTGTTATAGCATGTAGGTGTTGGTTTGAGAGTTGGAACTCCACAATCATTGCTCTCATAGCCATAGTGATGCTTGAGGTTTGCACTTTGAGTGTGTAGATTACCGCCTTTACGCATTTATCCGTATTGAAGTTAATGTGTTAAAGATGCTATGTGTGATGTGCTTGCATAGTGTGTCACCTTTGATGTGGAGTTGAAGGTTTTGTGCCTTTGTGACCAACTCAAAGTTGTGTTCAACTTTACCGATGACCCGCTCTCCCCCTTCAATTTCCATCATGAATGCACATTCTCCTCTTAATAGTGCTAATCCATCTTTGAGTGGGTGTTTGAGGTATAGCTTGAGAAAGCTTGTTTGATTCTTGGTGATTTGGTTCAAATAAAAATCAATTGGGCTTGAGTATCAAGAAGTATGTTCATCTTGTGTAGATGATTGAGACACGTACTTTAGGCATTGCCTTTACTTATATTTTTGAAAATGGTGTTGAAGCGAATAGTAATGTGAAACCCCTTGTACAACCCAGTGTCTTATTACACCTTTTCATGTCTTGGATGTTGTATGGAATGAAGATGGTGTCACGGGACCGCATTGGGCCTCTCATGTGGATGAAGGCGTTGATGTACCCTCGGGAATGCTAACCAGAGAGATCAAATTTCTTCAATTTTAGTGAGTGGTGTGCCCATGTTGAAGAACTCTTCATCCAATCGGGTATCTTTTAACATGGGTTTGCCTTGTTTAATGGCCATGGCTTCATGGATGAGAAATCCATACCACATTTGTATGACGATTCAATACTAGGGATTGCTACCTTTTGGCACGTTCAACTTTGTGAGCCTTCCATGTTGTTTTTGGAGTATGAGGTTGTCGTTCCTTCGTTTCCTCCACATGTCTCCTCTTGGCGCTATGGGTATGGCTTGTATCTCATGTTCTTGGATTTTAATGGTCTTGAGGCTAAGGGGGTTTGTGTTTTCTGCCAAATGGATGACTCTTTTCTCCTTGTTGATGGCTTGAAGTTGATTTTCCACTAGACACTTTTGAGAAGTGGATACTTGTAGAGAGTGACCACCGTGTTTGGGTGTGTCTATCTCCAATTGCATATCGATGACTTCATTTTGGTGTGGGGTTGGGCTAGTGATAAAAACTTGTTTTTTCAGCATGTTTGACGTTGTGTTGTTGTTGGTTGCTTTGGGTTGTTGGGGCTTTGCTTCCTTGGTATGGCCATTCTATTTTTTTCTATCATAAGTCTTGTTGATCGTGCTTTTGTTGGTTGTTTTTGTTGTTGTGGGGTCTATACTGGTGATGGTGGATCCAAGTGCAAGTCTTCCGATGCCTTGTCTATTGGGGTTGTTGATATATGTCTAGGGATGGTTGCAAGGTGGGATGATGTTGAGGTTTTGTTGAGGTTGTGGATGTAAGAGGCCTAATAAATAAGTATCGGTTTGCTACTAGTTGTGAGACATCATTATTGTGTGTTGATGCCATGCAAGAGGGGCCTTTGGGGAAGGTTTTGGTAGTTTGATGCATGTATGTAGGGATGGTGGCCGTCTAGTAGGTCGTGATTGAGGTTTTATTGAGCGGAGAAGTCCCTAGTGCTTGTGGTGATAGCTCGGGGAGGTGACTATCGGAATTTTAGAAAACCATGTGAGATGAAAATAGTGTCAATTTAATTTGTTTAGGGTAAATCTTATAATTTTGTTAGATCTACCATAGCATTGGAAAATAGGGTCCCCTACATGATTATATGTAAAATAGGGTGGTGGGTAATTCCTTCATTTTAGTAATCAGGGGGGGAAAATAGGGCCATAGACATAGGATCCCCTTAGAACTGCGCGGTAGGATCAATAGAACAATTAAGGATTTGACTACTTGGATGAAGAAGTGTGTAAGTTTTGTCCAAATTTGAATCAAATATGTTAGTACGGAGGGAAACGTCGTGGGATTTTTTTGGGGAAGGAATGTGATGGTATACTCCTCAATGGGTGTTTAGGATTTAGGCACGCACAACCATGTTGATGGCACAATATTGACCAAGTTCAAGATGAAGAGAAATCGGGCGAACTCGTGATCATGGCCAGCTTGCACAACGGCATTATTCAATTGTGGCACACTCATTGACCAATTCGATCAACACGATGGACATGTGTGGGGTATCCTTTTCACAAATCGTAGTCTTTGTTTGTCTAAAGGTGAGATTTTTTATTTTTGTTTTATTTTGGAATGTTTTAGGGCAAGAGGCTACTGCATTTGCAATGCATCAAGTCTTGGTGTAGTCCACGGGTAGATCACTCTAAGGCATTTTTGTGCACCACGTGCGGTTGGGGTTTTTTTGTTTTGTTTTGGGGCTATTTACCTTCAAGGGTTGAATTAAAGCCTCCCTATAATTACTTAAATTTAAAAAATGGCCCATTTGTTTGCACCCTTCCATTACTTATATTGCCCAAGTCACTGCAATTTTTTGTACTCTATATTCCTTTTAAGTAATAAAAGCTAATCTACTTCCTAACGCAATTGACGAGTGTTGAGGGAAAGCATGGAAACAAAGAATCCCCGTGAGTCCTAAACCCATTTACATACCATACTAAACATACCTTCTAGGATCCTTATCTTCAGCCCCTATATTAATTTTACAAAAAAATAATGGCCCATGTTTTATGTCCATCTAACTTACTTATAATGGAATTGTCTACATTTAATGACCCCTTCATTATTTGGAATTCCTTTATAATTTTTATTTCAAATGATTTTAATCCTCTCTATATTATGCCGCACGTCATTGTTAAAATGCACTAAGTGACCTACCCGTGGTGTAGTCACATTAGTTGTCACCACATTCTTATATTTGACCTTGGCGATTTCATAGATTTCAAAGGTTTTACATCCGGGGCAAGACCCTGGCAATAATTATGAACTTCTGAATTTTCTTGTTAGTAATGGCAACCCCTGTTTGTTTCTAGAGGTTAGGTTTTGGTGTTTGGTATTGTTTTGTAGTGTTATTGGGCAAGTATTTGCTTCCTGTTGACTTTTGGAAATGCTTTAGTTTTTGGTGGTCACTGCAGTTATCACCACGTTTTCACATTTGACCTCGGCATTTTCATAGATGTCAAAGATTTTTCTTATTTGACCTCAACGTTTTCACAAATGTCTATAGTTCTATGTTAAGCTTCTTATTTCTTATTCGCAATAGAAGTGATGATTTGTTGGAAACAATTCAAGATATGTTTTGCCTCACCTAGATGAACACCACTCTTTTTGAAGGAGTGGATTTTGTACGTAATGAAGTACGTGCTTCAAAACCATGACAGGAGTGTCAACTGGGTATCGCTCCATCCCACCTTGCCGTTGATCGTATCTAGAGCAAATGATTGTCAAGTAAGAATGAATAGTCTCTGCTTTGCTTGAAGCATTTCCTATCAATCCATCGATCAATAGATTGTTTATTCAATTATCTTTGTGGAACTAAGGACCTCGGACTTTCTCCTATAATCCAGCGGAGAATGCAATCTTGCTCTACATGTACTTGGTTCATAAAGATTTCATCATGCAAACAGGCAACCCGACAACCACATGAAAGGGCGGTGACTCCATTTACAAGTGAATTTGGGGTGCAAGTTGATTGCAAGTTGGAAATAATTTGATCATGTTGGGCAATTACTATAGGCGACATGTAATGTCCTACCTCATCCTTGATAAAAAATTAGTGGCAGTTTTGAGAGGAAATTGCCTTAGTAATTAATACGTGAATTAGGATTTCAAATGTTTGGTAGGTATTTAGATGACTCTCATTTTTCGTAAGTTGTTTGATTTCAAGTACATTGTAGTCGGTGCCATTGTGTGACCTGCAAAGAATGCAATCTTGCTATGCATGTACAAATGTTTATGGTGGTTCTTATGAACTAAACTTTATTCCCATAAAATACTGGCAAGAGTGAGGCGGCTCAAGAGTCAAAGCATGGTTTTTGTAGCACACGTTGTACTTGAAAAAACAAAAACCAAGTGATTATTGGAACTCCAATGTCTATTTGAGGGCTATTTGAGTTAGTTTAGTATTGCTTCTAGGAATTAAAAGATTTCTTTAGCGAGTGCAACATGGTAGGTCTTTGTATAGATTTTTAAATGAACATGTTCAATTCTCTAAATCTAAATATCTAGTTTTCTAGCCATGAAATTATGGAAATTAAGGTTGGCATGTGGTTCATTCTCAGGGCGATCACACCCCCTTACGTTTTGTAACCACGTGCGACAATGGGGTATTTAATGGGGGGATATTTATGCACCTCTCAATATTTATTCCCACCTTATTTGTAGATATAAATCTACTTTGACATATTTTTTAGCACCCTATATTTATTTGTAATTATTTGGAGAGGCTAATTTTTGGCATCATATTTTTTTTTATAAATCATACAAGTTGTAGATTAGTGGGCTTGATGACGGTGTTTTGGTTCTTGGGTTGTTGATATTTGTATGTGATTGAGGTTGGCAGTGTGTGGGTGGAAGGAGTGGTGGTCTGTATCAGCTAGGTGGCGGTTTTGGTGCCAGGTAGGAATTAAGGTTTTGTGTGTATTGTGTTTGCGCCAATTCACTCTTTTTTATTTCATTTATTTCATATTTGGAGGTGTTTTGTGTTATGAGGTGGTTTGCATATGTGCACTCCAAAATTGTGTCTTGGCAAGGTGTGAGGTGTATTTTGGTAGGAACAAGGATGCTCATGTGCTGGGTGGTGGGGCTGTTTTTTTTGTATTAATTGGTATTTTTCTTCTTTCTGATGTAGTCATCATGATTGTTATTTAAGATGTGGACTTAATGTTTTGCATTAGGCTTCAAACTTTCCCAAGGAAACAACCCAGGGAACTAGGTCTCAAGGAAGACTAAGCTAGTGTCTATAAGGATTAATGTCACATTGAATTAAGGATTTTAATAACAATCTAGGTCTTTCACTCTTTCATTTATTCTTCATTAAAACTAATCTCCAGTTCATTATGCTTTCCCCGTCGTGTGTGAATTAGTCCTATGTGTGTATGGACTTCTATCACTCTAATTCCACCCTCTTAATCAATTGTGAAGCTCAAAAATTTGGCACGTAGTTAATGACTCATAATTAGGACAATGTCCGGGGTAATGTCTTTTGAGTAACCGCATCATCTTTAATTGCCATGAATTATGCTTGTGATAATCTCAAATTTAGCTCATTTTAATTAATTTACAATCATCATGGCAATCTTCAAAACTATAATCACTACCTTCATCTTTAGTGGGTTTGGCAATTTATCTCAAGATTTAACCACATAGGTTAATTTAACATCAACATATCATCAAAAAATGCTATATTCTTTGTTTATAAACTCTTAATTTATCTTTTATTCTCAACCAATCTTCATAATGTATCCACTTACTTCAGTAAGGTAAATTCCGTTTCGTTTCAAGGTAATGTCCTTGGCAACCTATAGCATGTCCAAAGTAACCTTATGCTTTGTCACCAATGCATGTAGCCTTTGTCTTTACCCGACAAGGTGCAATACACCTAACTTGGCTATACTCTTCAATATATACCATAAGGTAACGTCTTCCATTCAGTTGCCTATCTCCTACCATGATGTTCACCACATGACAATGTCTTATTCTTTTATCTCACTCTTAGTCTCTATCATGGCTATGGCCTATCAGTTTTATTTAGTCATGACTATGTCCATAACATGCCTTTCAATCTTTACCACAAGATAGTGTCATTCACTCTCCTGGTTACTCTCAACCAAGTCTTGGCTATGACCTTCCTCTTTCACTCATGCTAATTGCCTTACTTGAACTTTTTCAACTTTTTCAACTTTTTACTCAACCTATTCGTTTCCATTTATACAAGCTATCACCCTTCTAAAGGTTTTCAATAATCTTCTTTCTCCTTCTTTATTTCACTATGCTATCAACCCTCTATTCCTCACACAAGGTCGTTTATCTCTAAGCTTAACCCCTTCTTATGGTAAATCGCCAGTCTAGGATTCCAACAATTCTTCATTTTCTCTCATTCATCCTACTCACTTAACTTTCAAGGCTATCGCTTGAAGTTAGCACATTCAATTCTAGCTACGACTTTCAACCCGCAATCACTCCTTCTTAACCCTTGACATTCGTCTTTCTCTCAGACTACCGCACTTATTTTCTTTCCATTATCTCCTACATTAATCAATGCTCAACCATTATTGGTCTCATTTGCTTAAGTTTTTGACTTGGCTTCCTCTCCTCTCTGGATTATTACCAATAGCTCACTCACTTTCATATCCCAACTTTATCTTACTTGGCCTATCACCTAAGACTTGTATCTCAAATTCAAATTTGATTCTCACAATCCTTCTTCCACTTGCTCTTAGCTTTCTCTTCTCTATCACTTACAATTTAATGGTTCTCAAGCCATAATCTTCCTGATCTTTCTCTCAATTACAATCTCATCAAATTTACCCCTGCTCTCAGCGATACTTTTCTCACAAGGCTAAGGAGTTCATTTACTCACATTCACTCCAACTCTCACTACTAGCAATTTACTTGCTTGAGTCCATACTCTACTTATTGCCCTCTCTCACCTACACTTCACATATTGCTTAACTTCAATTAAACTTCAAATATTGAGCCTCAACAATCATAATTATATTCACCTAAAGAATCCAAATCACTCGGTATAGTCAATTGCCTTTTGGGCGTACGACTACTTACCAATCTCAATCTCAATCATTGAGCATCGGTGATCCTAACTCTATTGCATTCTACAAGACTGTGTTGGATATTATAGATAGCATATACCCCTCTTCTTTCCTAGCCGACCTTCTCTTTATCCCACTAAGAGGGAAGAAAATGTGGTTACATGCAACAACTGTCCTCAGTAGCTATCGCCTTCCGATCTCACTAAGGATGAGATCCTAATTGCTATTTGCCGGATAATAAGCAATTTGCCCAAAAAAAAACTGCCAAAAAACTTAGTCTATAAGATGCGGATTTTTGTTGTTGTGTATGGGCCAATGTTGTTGATTTTGGTAGTGGCTTGTGTAGGTTGCAGTTGTAATGTCGCAACCCTTGCTAGCCCCCCTTGACAATCTTGCCAATTTTCAATTCTAGCAAAGGTTACGAGCGCTAACCATTTGCATTCCGCCATGCTAATGGTTAGCTCCTCCTACCCCGGACCTTATAGTTCATAGGAGGGAACCAACCCTCCTACTTTGCTTTCGGGACTCACCCCTTAATCGGTAACCCATTCCTAGATGTGGACTTCCGTCCATGGAAGTCCAATCCCATGTTGATCATCGCGTTGCCGGAGCAACACTACAACAACCCGAACCATACTAGGCAACTATGGCCTCACAATGGGCCAATGCCCATGGAGGCCATGCCGTTCGGCCTCGGGTGGATGAGGCCACACCACCTCACCCATATAAGCCTCTAGGACTTTACGCGGGGCCCCTACCCCACCGTCAACCAACCTCTTGTCTCTCTACCAAGAGTTGGGGCCAAGTGGACACTTTCCCTTAGCCGCTGGGCCTAGAAGCCCCCACCAGCTTCAGACCATCATAACTTCCTTGTATGATGTCTGATGTTAACACCCGACCACTCCATCTTCATCTACGCTTCACGTAGATGTTGATGGACTCCTCACTTGCCCCATTCGGGCAAGTCTTGAGGAAGTTATGCCTGTTTGAACCTTGGCAGTCCCGGGAATCACTCCCAGGCACTGCTGTACCAGGGCGCTGTCCTGGGACAGCGCCCCACTCAAATGGCCATAACTCCTAGCTCACACCTCCACTTGAGGTGTTCTTGAGCATTCTAGAATCACCACGCCATGGGCTACGCATAGCTCATGGCCTTACCCTCATGCCTCCTAGTCTCCGTGGGTGGGAGGCGTTCCCAACGCCCGGGGCCCTCACCCACACTAGGATCACTTGGGCCCTCTCACCAACGGCGCCACAAGTCCCGGGTGTCACTCCGGGGTCCCCCTTGTGCCCATGGTGTTTCGGGCACTCCTCATGGAGAGGTGCGCGACATGTAAGAAGTGGGTTTTTTTTCGGGGGTTCAATGTGGGACCACTGGGATGATTTAGATGTGTTCTTGAGTTAGGATTAGGTATAGGAGCAGTTGGGGGCAATGTACCTCATAGTGAGTTTGAGGAGTATTGTTGAATAACTTCATAAGATTTTGTACGGTTTGAGAGGATACAAATTGGTTTCATCCTTGTTGATGGTTGGTGATGGAGAACTTGTTGAGATTATGGAGTTGGAGCTTGGTGGCAAGCTTGGTGGTGTAGTTTGGTGGAATGACTTCGGAGAAGGTTTTTCTTGTGGCAACACTATGGTTAGGAAGAGGAGGTCGTGTAGATTTGGTTTGTGTAGTGTATTGATGAATCGCAAAAATATAATGCGGAATGACATTGATGTGTTATGTAAGATAGAAAGCATATTTTTGTGAGTATGGTGAGGGTTAACCAAACCGTCTTGTGATGTAGTAAAGTAGATCTACACCCATAGTGTTGCAGATCTAGAGTCAACATGAAAGTGAATGCCACTAAAATTCTTGCACTCACCAAAGAGGTCTTCTTCTACTACTACTTGATTGCAAAATCCAAATTCACGTACGTCAACAAATGAGTGTCTAACGAGCAAATCAATCAAAAACTCTCAAACCACTTTTGGAAAGCCTCAGGCATCTACTATCTACATAGTGACATTTAGCTTAGCACATTGGAATACTTGAGATGATGGTTTTGCATAATTTGCAATAAGTAGATATTCTTGAGCATACCAATGACAAGTGTCATTTATGTACACTTTTAGTCAACTTGTAGACCTTTGTGTAACATAGGCATACACCTCAAAACACTAATAAATACGCATGCCAAGATATGATTAACAAGTGCACTTGAAGGCCAAGTATCATGAGGTGACACTAATGATGAAGTTGTTGGTCATCAATATAACCTAGTATATGCCTCAAAATAGGGTACCGAGTGACACTATTACCTAAATATAATAAACATGTACTGTATATATTCACCAGTCTTGAATAACTCATTGCACGTGAAATGTGGATCCAGCACACGGCCTTCAGATGCTCAATCTGACACTCTCCGAACTGAGCCCTCCCCGCAATTTCCGGAGGAAAGTGTTTTTACATAGATTCAAACCACAGACCTTCAGTGGGTTGGACTGATGTGATAACCAACTACACCACAAAAATTATTGTTACTCGTGGGGAGCTAAATTAATCTACTCCAAACCCTATGTTGAATAGATAGTTTGGGCTTTGCGTATGTGTGGAAATTTTGAAGCACACTGATGAGTTCCATTCAAAATTTGGGAGGAAGATTTCATCATAAATGTTTTCAGCTTAACGCATATTCTAATTCCCAAATGAAATCCTTAAACTCAGGAGCCTTGAGTTGGAAGAGGATGTTGATGAAGTTTGATGATGTTTTGTTTGTGTGGGCAACAAAGCTGGAGAAGGATATCCCATATATGCATATATTGATTACAACTCCAGTCCATCCGGTGTACATGACCGCAAAGCGCATTAAGAAGGCGAAGGACTTGAAATTCCTTACTACAAGTGTGGGGTCGGACCATAATGATCTCAATACAGTTGCAGAGAATGCCCTTAGAATAGCTGAAGTTTCAGGTACAATTTAGCACATATAGAAATTCTAAAGTCATGTTTTAAACAATGTGGATCTCTTCAGCCAAATAGGTGTTTAGCGAATTCCCAAGCAAAAACATCCCTAAATACATTAGGTAGTGGATTCCGACGTCCATTTGATCACTAACATACGATTCTCTTTTATGTTGTTGAATAATTCATCATTCAATTCTGCATTAATGCACATCATTTGTGGTATTATCGGCAAAAACCTTCATAAGACATTAGGAAGTGGGTTTTGATATGGTCACTAGCATACAATGCTCTTTTGTATTGTTGGAGATTTCACCATTCAATTATCCATTGGTGCTCATCGTCTATGGTATTGGTATGTGACCACTTGGACAATTGTGCAAAGAAGATTTCAACACTCTTCGAAACGACAAGGTTTTGTGACTCGGGTTGATTGTGTCCAACCGCATTTTATTGACTGGGAATATATGCAAACGCATTTCAACACCACTGAAATCCAATGGATTCAATGTCATATTCATTTGTCAACTTTGTGACATTCTCAATTTCCACTAAGAGAAAGTGTCATATTTGAGACATTATTGTGCTCAACAAGTTGACATTAACGCAGACAAAAACACAGTAGTGTCAAGTAGCAATGTGGTGTTGATGGCAGAGGATGAGATGACGACGAGGGTTTTGATCAACGATCGGGAAGAACCTGCTGAGAAATTTATGGAATATACCTCACATTAATATAGAAAAAACAGAAGGATGTCGTCAACATGTATTAACCAGTTGGACTTGCAAACACTCGGATCTCAACTGATCATGCCCAAGAATCCCCCCGATCACTGCTTTTGATTCTCCTTTGCAACCTTTCCATGACGGAGAACGTGGGAGGCCACCCACAAACATAGTCTACGTTACCGGAGGTTGTGGTGGCCATCTTCTTTGCTGCAAATCCAAATGTAAGGGAGCCTTGGATCATGTGTAATATATAATTATCTACAAATGGGTATATATATTGACGTATCTGCAATCATTTGTGCCAGCTTTGCTCGCAATCAATAGCAATTGTGCATGGCAGAGAGAGAGGCAATGAAGAGCCGCAGCTTGGGGGGGGGGGGGGGGGGTCGTCTTCAAAGTGATGGGGCCAGTGCCCGGGAAGTAAGTTTCTGGGCATATAGAGTCGGTCAAGATCAGAGTGATTCTAAATCCAGCAGGTTACATGTTGACATGTATCCGGTTTAGGGTTTAGGGTTTATGTGAGAAGCCTTCAATCACCTTGAGCTCCAATCTAACTTTTGATCCCCATGCTCCCAAATTTGGAACCGATGGTTGGACTATTATGTATTGGCTATGTTCTCTTGTTGTATGTAAAGAAGAAGATCTATTATATTTTCTTTTCACGGCCTCCCTCCATTCGACCCTAGCTTAAAACTTTTCAGCTTTGCAAAGCGCTCTAAACTGTTTTTTCGTAGTACGAGTTCACATTGTGGGTAGCAGTACTGCCCAGGAATTTTTGGGGCATAGTCGGTCAAGATCCATGTGATTCTAAACCCCACTGGGTACATGTTGACATCTTCCGGTCTTGCTTTATTCATTTGAAGTATATATACTCGTGTATAGATTCCTCAACTTCAACCTGTTGTATCTCAAACTCAACCAGTTCATCTGCAACTAACTGACAGTTCTCCCGGGACAGTGGATGGGGCTAGGTAAAGGAGGAGGAGGAGGACTTCTAAGGGGTGGTGGGCTTAGCTATAAGGAAGGGGGCTAGTGCATGGGTTGGGTGGGGCTTTTGTTTTTATTGTGCACTCTAATCTCCCTAATATCATGCCTGTGGCAGCCAAAGTGCACATGGTATTAAGGAGGTTTGTAGTGTTAACATGGATAAAAGAGAATTAGTGTAGCAGGTGACATTATGGAATCACAGAAAGTCAACATTACATGATGACAACGTGATGCGTGCAAGCATGTGGTTTGAATTCTCTAGTGGATTATTTTAATGTCAAAACTCATGACACATGGGAAAGAAATGTGACAACAAAGAGAGAGATTCAAACTAAGAACATCCGTTGCCAAGGGTTTTGGGATATAAGAGAGGGAGTGACATTACGGAGGTTAGGGTGTATACTTATATTTCATTTTACTTCATAGTTTTGTTCATTTTTACGTGTAAAATTATTCTATCTCATTATCAACCACTTCATTCTGATTACTTATTGTTGTTTTTGCTCTCCTATTTTTAGTCTCTCTCTCTCTCTACTTTAAACTATATAAATAATAAAATGTGATACTCTTGACAATTTGATTAAAACCTCCTACAAAGAGGGGAATACTTAGTAGTAGGCTCTATACCAAAGTTAGAACATTACATTATACTTAATCATGAGTTAACTAATCATGGTCAAGGAAGTTACCATGCTCTACGATTTAGGGTTTCAATGACCTAAAGCGGCCACTATACCTTACTAAACCAATACTTAAACCCAAGACTCTTCCATGTGAAGACTCTTTTACATGCTTGGAGGAAGAAAACATGTGAAAATGCTTGAAAATGTGAAGAGCTAGCCAAATATTTTCAACACCAACAATAATGCATTACTAATGTTAGAATGCTCTTTCACTCTTGAAATAGTACACTTGTGAAGAAAGTTATTATGTTACTTTGAATTAGTATTTTGATGTATACACAAATTCCAGAAAGTAGTCGAGACATTGAGAAGATCTACAGATGAGGTCTGTAAGTCTACATATCACATCTTTGTTTTATTACTTGGTTATAACAATAATCATTGAGCACAATGCAGTCATATATTAGACTACATTTTGAACGCAGTTGCCATACGTCATAACATATTTGTTACCATGACATATATCATAACATATTAGTACTTTATGCCTTCATGACAACCCATGCTATTAAACTTTGATTTGAAAGTAAAGAAACATAGCAGAGTATCTAACCACTTTGATTACCATACATATTCCTAGTTGAAAGTTTAATCAACTCACTATGATGTTAAACATAGCACTAAATCCATAGTTACGATATTGGATGCTATGTTCAGGTAGGCAATAGACTTGTGATGAAAAAAAATCCCACCAACCCACCCTTGCTTCATTTTGATGAAGAATAGAAAGAAAAAAACCTTTGAAACGAGGAAAATCAAGCTTTGAATTTAAAAAGCTTTGAAAATGACAACTCTCTCTCTCTCTCTCTCTCTCTCTCTCTCTCTCTCTCTTAGGGGCGGTTTACACTATGGACCAAGAGCCATGACCAAGAAAATTAAATCATTTTCATGGTCACAGCTCTTGGCCAAGAGCCGTGACCATGAAAAATAAAAAATGGATTTTTGAGTGGCTTGGTCACTCTTGTAGTGTAAAGTGGATTTGGACGGGACAACTTTGGGTTGATTTTTTTAATTTCTATCCCAACGATCTACAGTAACGTCAAAAAAATTCAGGAAAAAAATATATTAAAAAAATTCGGCCAATGGCTGATTTTCAACCTTACGGCTCCCTTGATTTTCGTTGAGTCGAGCATTTTGCCTCGCCTCAACGGAAAACCCGTTGGACCATGACACATTATCCAAATGGCAAATTTTAGTAGTTTTTTGGGACCTTAAAGTTAGTGGTCATTCTCCTTTTTTCAAGGTAGTGTAAAGCCAAATGGGACCAAGAGCACTTTACTCTCCAATCACAGATTTTAGAATTTCATGGTCATGGCTCTTGGTCCATAGTGTAAACCGCCCCTTATATCGCGTTTACTTACGTACACATTATATGTAATTGGACATACAATACACATTCAAATGAATTTGGAGCAAGCCGCCCCAAGGCACAACCCAAAAATTACAATTATATGAATAAGTTCATGTAAGTGGTTGGGTAGGTATGTGCCCACATGATGCATAGCCGAATCTATAACAAAAGGTACAACTGGATAGGCAGGATTGTGCTTAAAATTATCACAATTCCTGCCACCGAATGTATTTCATGGGTGCCTTTCAAAGGAGGTGACGCCCACGTCCACAGCTTAGTCCAAACCCTTCCTTCCAAATCACTGCAAGCCATGTTTGAGTTTGAACTCATGTGTTGGCGATTTGTGCCGCAAGATAAACATAATAAGGTATGTGGTTGTTATTCGGTTCCTTTTTCATGTTCTCCGACTTCTACGTATTAGATTTATACATGAGGCTCCATCTCATGTGTTCCATTAGCAAATCTATGATGAAGCATCAACACAAATTGAACTGCAACATTGGATGTCATGTGATTTAGGTATGGTGTTCGGAGGTGCATGTTTGTTGAGTTCTTAGTTGAATACATAGGTCCTTCCATTGTTGTTCACTATCGAGTGTGGAGTTGTTAGTGAAACTTGCACAACGTACCTAGTCCAATCTCTTATAAACATGTGTCTCTTGTCGTATTTGTTCTTTGATTCTCACCAGACCAAGCACCAATCAACTGTAGGTGACTGATTATGAAAAGTAATTTTACAATACCACCTACCCTATCGCCCTTCTCCACTTGATGCTAAACTGTGGGTTTGAGCTGGAAGGGAAGTTCTGATTACTCTATATTCCAACCTACTACTACCAATGCTTGCCAATCCCAGGTGCTTGGCAACATTTAATACTTGGTTTTGACTCAAGCAAATGTCGACTAGGCTGTAGCTACTAAAAAAGGCCCCAAGGATTTTATGTAATAGATTGTAGTAGCTTAGCCAATACCCTTGACAACCATTGGCAAACGTTGTAATACTAGAAATTTTATATAATGTCACCCTTGCCATGTTGATGCTAACAACAACAACCCAATGTTGCACCTTGAGTACGTGGGAGGTAGATGAGATTTCTTTAGTCAATGGTCTTGTTCAATGACCTACATTTGAGTGGTGTGTGGCTAGGTGTGAATCTAAGAGCAAACATTAGAAGAAAAAAGAAAGTGTTTAAAAGAGATTGGACTACATACTCAATATTTTCTAGCCATTCTAGGCTCAATAGTCACATAACTTGGGGAGGAGGGGGGGGGGGGGGGGAGAGGGGGCTATACATGAATAATCTCTTTTAAACACATGTATGTCCATGCCATGCTTAGATCCACACCTAACCACATACACCTCAAATATAGGTATCCAAATTATTGTTACGTTAGACTGGAACACATAGTGGTTAATTCGAGGGCAAACTATACAACAATTTCTAGGCAAGGTCATGTGAGGTAGATGGGTGGACAATAGTTACTTATTCTTATTAGCCCACTTCTCCTAGGATATGAAACACGTGATTGATACGAGATGGTATGAAAATCCAAATTGAGGCCGTAACCACTTTCCTCCTAATTTTTGAGGCTCATGTGAATTTCTCGATGATTACGAAAGTGAAGATTCTCGTGCTCATTAAATGGTCATATAGGTACCCCCACTTAAGTTGACCATTAAGCCTAGAATGATCATCATATTTTGAGCATGCAATCCAATATCTTTTGAACACTTGTTTTTTTGATGTCCGTTCTTGGAATCACCTCTAACTACATGCCACTCAAATATAGGTGTCCGATCAAGATAAGTAACCGAATTAGGCACATCTTCCTTTGGGGATGGAGTTTTAGAGAAGAGCAGGTGAGAATGTGCACAAAACAACACTCGAGTTTTGATGATGTGGTGGCTTCTTCGGATAAAACCCACAATATGTGGGCAACATGTGAGAAAAACCATTACAATTCTCAAACTTTTCAGGCCTGGGAACCAATTTATCCTACCCACCAGGGCTCGGGGAGAACCGGTGGTTAGTTACAAATGAACCGGTTGAGTTTGAGAAATAACCGGTTGAAGTTCAAGACTTCAGGAGAATTGCCGATCAATTTAGAGGAATCTATAGAAGAATATACCTCAAATGAAGAAAGCAACACCGCACGATGTGAACATGGAACTGGTTGGATTTAGAATCACATGGATCTTGACCGACTAAGATAGAAATACCATAACCCATGAAAAATAAGGTGATTCACATAGAAGATATGGTCTTACAATCATAAGATAATTTTCCAAGGTAGACGAGAAGGATTCATGAAGAATGCAAGTTGTTTCATAATTTTTTTTTTTGTCCAGTTTTAATTCTTCAAAGTGGAAAGTTGTCAAACCCCCTACTCGGTTCACTAGATTCTCCTTACACCAAACACGGCAATCCGCATTTCCATACAGAACATCATCTAAATCGGTTACCTCATGAGTACATTAAAACTTGACTCCCATTGGCTACACTAAGTGTACACGCATTGAAGTTGCTGCCTCGCCATAATCGATTTCAGAAATAATAGCACTTCGCTATTATGACGGCGATCCAGTGCACGGGTAGAGGGTGGTAAACCGGTTTGGGTTATTTCTACCTTATATATGCCCAAAAACTTCCCGAGCACTGCTACCCACAATGTGAACTCGTACTATGAAAAAACAGTTTAGAGCTCTTTGCAAAGCTGACAAGTTTTAAGCTAGGGTCGAATGGAGGGAGGCCGTTAAAAGAAATATAACCGTTCTTCTTCTTTACACACAATAAGAGGAAATAGCCAATACATAGTCCAACCCTCGGTTCCAAATTTTGGAGCGTGGGGATCAAAAGTTAGATGGGAGCTCAAGGTGATTGAAGGCTTCTCAACATATTACCCTTGAGAAACGAATAATGTGGGGAGGAGGTACGGTTGGCATGTGTAAAGCTAGGCTCTCCTCCTATTATTGTCCTCGTGGTCCTACCATGGGGATGGTCGAAGGACAGCCTTTTGTTAGAAGTGGTCTGTATTTATTATTTGGCCAAGGTGGACCCACCTACACACTTATACTTATTATGGATGAAAGGTGATGGATGATAGCGAACTTGCATCCATTGCCAATCACCATTTCCTGTTACTCAAGAGTGCATTCTCAAAATACTACTCCATTTATGGTATTTGGTCTCACATACACTATTTGCGAAAGGCCTAGACGACTAGATGCCTGCACGTTTCAAAGTGTCACGCCCACTAATTGCCGATATGATTCCATTCGCCAACATAAGTAACTTCTCTAAGTGGAAAATATCTACATTATGGTATTCAAAGTTACAACATGTTGGGATACTGGAGATGAGAGTTTTGTGTTTTAGTATGCAAGGGGAAGGTATTTCTGAGCATACTAATGGCAAGGGTCATGTGTTTACATTTTAGTATGCAAGAGGAGGATACTCTTGATCATACTAATGGCAAGTGTCATTTGTGTAACCTTTAGTCAACTTGTAGACCATTATGTATAATGTGCATGCATCTCATAACACTATTGAACATTCTCATGCCAAGATATTAGTAAGTGCACTTGAACGCCAAATGTCATGAGGTGACACTAATGGTGAAGTTGTTGATCATCAATGTAAACTAGCATATACATCAAAATATGATAGGTAACATTATTACGCATGTGACACTAAATACCATAAATAGTGTACTTCAGGGGCTAGGATGAAATATGAATACATATATTAGAGAGAGTTAGGGTGGACCCAAAACCACATCAAGCCATAAAGAGAAGAAAAGAAAATGGAACATCGATGAGTTACCGACATGAACATGAGCTCGGTAGTCCTACCTATCTAGTTTCAAGAGTCCCTTTGTACTTCCACCCGTAGCTTACACAACATTATGATGGGCTCCACATAGCACAAGCCAAGTCTCTTAGAGTTCATTATCAAGTGATGTTCCCAAAGCCTTGTCATTGGAAGCACCCACCTTTCCACAAGACCACCTACAAAAATATGACGTGGACGACTGACATTGTTTCGTAGTCTCATTATCATATTTTTGTGTCCTTCTATGTCCTTCCATGTCTTATGATCCTATAAGCCACTCCTATAAGCTGTAATTCAACATTATAAGAGGGGAATTTTTGAATTACACCTTACATTCTAAAATCAATATTAGAATACATCTTTGATTTGAGGTAACCTTTGGGTTTTTAAAGGGTGTCAAAGTTACTTATTCGACTATTTGTCATGTGGTTGGCTTCTGCTTAAACTCAAAATATAATTTGATAAAAAATACAAGTCCAATGTTGCTTTATTTCATATATGTGTAGAATGTAAGAACATATTGTAAAATGTCAATGCTATAACCAAGGTTGTTGATAAATAGGTAATAGGTACTCTTTTTCTTTTACTACGTCAACACCTCTACGATACATACAAGAAAATACAGGAGATAAGAGTAATATGCAACAATGCATACTCAATACAGTGTGCCTTGTTAAATAGATTGGCCTCCATGAAACAAGTGTCTCGTACCGCCTTATATGGTTGCCACCCAATGATTGCAAAACGAACTACATGCACATTCATGGTGAATAGTGTGGGCCACACTGAATACGACACATAACGTAGCAATAAAGGCATTGTCATCTTAAGGTGACACCTACACTTCCAATCAAACCAATATCTCCCCAATGGATTGTAAGTGTAGGCTCTAAGACATTGATGGAGCTTGCTTGTTCTAATGGAAACCACATTCTATCCTAAGCTTGGCATCAAAATTTTAGATCATGCCTATGGTCACTACACTAAATGTTGTATTTAGTGTCGTATGGCATTTTCTGCCACTATGGTAACTTTTCTAATGACACTTTACTTATGAAGAAGTTTACAAATATTGTCAATCTTCATAAGGAAATTGGATGATTGAAAATTGGATGAAATTGATGCCAATTATTGAAACAAATTCTGGTATAATCTGCATCCTAACATTCTTGAAGTGAAAATTTGAGATGGATGATTGTAAGTTGGGTGAAAAAACACTTAGTAAGTGTCAGTATTTGCAACTTTTAAAATCTACAATGTCCAATTTTTTTTTACAAGAAATGACAATTAAATGTTAGATTCACATTTGGTGTTGGTGGCACTACATGGACAATTTACAACTAGTATTGAACAAGACAAACCGAATTGGTGACACCAAATGCAATATTCAGTGTAATATACGTGATTATGACCCTTACCCAACGAACCGTAAAGATTCTCGCTTGACATAAACATCACTAGAACATGAGAGACCCTAGGATCGCGTTTCAACACACATGTAATCAACACCTTGAGAATTCCTACTTTGTTCACATGGTATGCAAAAACAACATCTAAAGATGCATTGAGAGGGGATTGAAACCCCCTTTCAATAACCGCTTAGATGCATCAAAATTTAGGACACAGTAAATATTCGCTTATATGACCTAAAGGACAATTATGGTAGCTACACCTATAACTGTTTTGTCAAGCATCTGGACATAGTCTTTATGATAAAACGACATCGATTTTTGTGGGAAGCATCTTGTTGGTGATTGGGAGAAGATATCTTAGCATGTTGTTTTTGACCACCGCATGAATAAAACTTGAAACATTCAAGAAAATGTCGATTATGCGCATGGCATCCAAAACATGTTAAAAACCGAGTCCCTTGAATCAAGCAAATCATCTATAAAGGGGTCACTTTTGGCCAGGTAGGGATCGCACTGTGGTGTGGTTAGTACTGCAGATCATGAATTGACTTCAGAATTTAAACAAAGAGCCACGTGGCATTCACCTATTGGCCACGACCTGTACAACATCCCATGTAGCAAGACTAGCATTTCAGCACCGAAGCACCGAAGCTGCTTATCACCTATGGTAGTTATCATATCCAGGTAGGTGGGAAACCGCCCACTTGTGATTCTCTCCTCCCTAGTATATGATTCAAGCCGATCATCAGATACCCAGGTCATGACTAGAGAACGGTCGAAACCGCAGCCATGGGCAGGGCGAGGAGTAATCATCTTAGACTCATGGTAAGATAACAAACCTAATGATGAGCACAGCAAGATTAAGAAACCACTACAGTCTTACTCTGCTAATTGAATGTGAAGATGGTGAGAGGAGCGATCAGTTGTAAGAAGAAGAGAAAGGAGAGCAATCATGAGGTCGGAGTGATTGGTTTTCCATCCCTGCCAGGCTCCCATCAGCAAAGTACTACTTTACCTCCTCAGGGTCGCAGGCATCAAGTGAAAGAAAGGGATGGGCACCGGGGAGGAAGAGAGAGGTACTTACTTACGTGCTTCTGTTTCCCACAGACTAGACTGCTCCTGCATACCACTCCCTGCATCAGTACTCCTGCTTTAATTACTAGAACAGCCATCAAAAGCAAGCAACTAGCTGCCTCAGACTGCACTCCTGCTGCAGGCAAGGCCATATTCATCTGTATGACTTGATCATATAGCTTGTCTCAATCACCGCTTCCTCGTTCAGCTCCCAGGAATCTTGCTTGAATGCATGTATGTTGATATATTGCTGCAGATGGAGGCATCAAAAGTGGTGGTGGTGGTGGTCGAGTGTGATGGGTACTAACAAGCTCCTGGATGTGGAACATGCAGATGTGAGGCAGCTTGTAGCTAGCTAGCTACCTAGCTGTGGTTGAGGAGGTTAGTTTGTTTGTTTGTCAAGCTTCATGTGATGTTTAAGAACAATATTGAGGAGGCTATGGGTGATCGAGGGGGCATCAATTATACCACTTCAGAGGGTTAAGTTGTTGGGGAGGTTTGTTTGAGCTCTATTTGAGCTGCCGGAGTGTTTATGAGAATGCTACTCATGCATGGATGGGGAGGTTAGGGGTCCAGAAAAGTTGATGTTTTGGAGTGTAGGGAATAAGGGGTGATCGATGGTGATGATGATCCGCAAAGACTACGCAAGGTATTGTGTGCAGGGGTTGTGAGTATTCTTTTATTTTATGGTGTATGTGAGTTAAGGAACGAGTTTATACAAAAAGTGATGCGGAAGAGGCTTGACAGTCTTTGGTGAGGACCTGGAGGTGAGGACCTGGAGGTGAGGACCTGGAGGTGAGGACCTGGAGGTGCCTGCTGCCGCTGCTGCAGCAATGTGGATATGGAAGTTTCTATCACTCGGACTACTGGCTGCTTTGGTAAGTTGTGAAGTCGATCTTGGGACGCTTGGCATGCATGGACAAGGGTAAACACGAAGTAATTCGAGGAGTATGGGTCAACTGTGAGCTTAGGTGATCATTGGGCACTTCGTATATGAGCCTGTGGTGTGGTCTGAGAGCAGATAGTCAATAGAGATGACTTAACCCTGTTAAGAAAGTGTTTTACCGATCCACTAAAGTAAGTTATACAATGTTCATCATGTGTCATGTAGACACTCAATAACGACAGTTGTTGCAAACAATGTAGGAGGGTTGACAATTTCTAGAAATATGCATATTTGTATTCGTTAGACTACACACCGGATACCTTCATGTGATACCTATGCAACTCATCTTAAGCTTCGTGGTTTCGGTTTTAAGAGGGATGATAGAAATGGTGAAGTGGTCTGGCTACTCATGGTTGCCACATAAACCAACATGTGCTCTAAGTACGTGTGGGTCTTTCTACTCTTCGGAAGATACACCTGAGCAACTGAGTCCATGTATCGTACCTCGAATACAAGGTGTCTATCCCCTCGAAGGTAGCCCATAGCCCTAAATGTAGCCATTGAATCTATAACTCTTTCTCCAGAAAGTTGGGTTCCCACACCGACCACTTTCATGCAACAAGACTAACTTAACGACGCAGTTTAGGATACCCAAGTTCTTGCGAAAGGGATCAAAGAATGACACTGCGGAGAGTGTTTGCTCTCGCTCCTGGGTATGGCTAACTATATTGCATTCAGGTTTGGAATCATTATTTGCAAGATTGTAGTCTCCTCTCGGGTTGAGCAGTGATGTACACCTTGGTATACGCATTCAAATTTGACACACTTGTATGGGCAGTTATAAGTAGGCTTCCCACTCTTTAAAAGTAGAACCAAAACTAGGGTGGGTGTGCTTGGTACATTTCTCTTGCTCCATAATCACTTCACACGTGCATAACTTTATAGCATACATAACTCGCATTACCGACCATTAAGAATATTAAATGAGTAGGACCCTGATGGTAGGACCCTGTGAAATTTTCTCTTGAGGTTAATGGATACATATAACTTCGACAGAAGCTTGGTTTTATGACGACCGAGGTCGAGGTTGGGTGGGCGACCGCTATTACAGAAAGGAAGTAGTTGTAGAGTTATCCACAAAGGAACGCAGAAAGAATACTGAATTTCCCTTTCCTTGTTCTGTGCTTCCTTCGTTCGGCGTGACATTGGAACCAGGATTCATTCGAGTATAAAAGGCCTACGTTGCCATAACTTCGTTTCAGGATTCTGAAGAATAGTGTATTCTGGTTTTGAGGAATTACAGGTGCACCACCACACCCAGTACTTGGAAGGAAGAGAAGGTGATGATGCAGCTTCAGACTCGTTAGTGATTCCTGGAGGCGTGGCAGCTTTGCAGTCCCGGAGGCACCTCCTTGATAACCTTAAAGTGAGGGCTGTGAATCTTGGGGGATGGCTTGTAATTGAGAAGTGGATCCAGCCCTCACTCTTCGACGGCATACCCGATGGTGATTTACTTGTAAGTAAAGAGCTTAGAGCACCCCTCATGATAACCCCGAACAACCCCGGGCTTTTCTTCTGTCCTGAACTGCTCTGGGTACTCAAGTTCATAATAAAGATTGATCCCATTGATGAACAAATTTATGGAAATTGACAACATTCACACCAATGGTAGGTAATTTTAGAAACTCTGGAAATGTACTGGTAATAGTCCATCTCTTCAAATTTGAATCCAGCTTAAGTTGCACTGGGGTTTGATTGCATAGAAAGAAATGCAGTGTTTCATATTCTGCCTGGCGAGGCATTCTTTTCGATAGTGTCCATTGTGCTGTTTGGATTCTGCCAGCCAAGTACACCTTATGTGCTGTGGCCATAGCTACAACATTAGATTCATGTCGAAACCTAATTTGTCACAGTAAAGGCTGCGCTGGGAAGCTCTTACTGAACAGGTATCCTTGTTTGATGAGGTCCAAATTGAAAATTTGGCAGGATGGAGCCCAGATCACATTGCAATGCACTGCAACGGGAACTTTTATGTCCGCCGAAGGAGGCGGTGGGGGACAGGTGGTTGTCAACCGGCTTGCTGCCTCTACCTGGGAGACGTTCAAGGTGAACCTAAACAGCCCATCATATTTCCCATTCTTTTATCTCTAAGTGATTTATGCAAGGATCATCTATGAGAAGTACTGCCGTCAATGGGTAAGGTCCATGCCAAGATCAAAAAAGCGTTGCATTGATGAATTTGGTCATGGGGCAAGGCTCAAGGAACACATGGAATTCACATGTTTGCCATTATGACAAATGACATAGACATGTCGGATATGCTGGATTTCGAGGTTTCCAGCTCTTGGGTTGATTGTATTGTTCGCTGGTTCTGAACCATGTTTTGTTGTAATTTTAGAGAAAGAAGTTGAGATGGACTTAAGGTGAAAATCTAAGTTCTCTCTGTACGCTCTACCTATGTGAGACACAGCACGAATTCAACTTGTGGGTTGGACCTACTTGTCGAACAGATATGGCGCGTGTCTCCGGGAGTCTACCAATTGCGTGTTTTCAACAACCAATTCATGAGTGCCATTCAAGGAGGTGGTGGAAATGTGGAAGCGTCTGCCCCAAGCCCTTCATACTGGGAGACGTTCAACATCATCCGCAACCCCACTAACCCTTCCATGGTCCACATTCAGGCTAGAAACGGCATGTATCTCCAGGTAATCCATCAATAAGCAATTGAAGATGCCTCATAGGACTTTGATTCATCCTGTTACTGAAGCTTTCGAACCAATGACACAAGGATTTGAATTTCCTAGTTTTAAAATTTATTTACGTGCTCTTCCCCCTCGTATCCTCTTAGGTCCTTGAAACTTCGGCTATTTCTTGTCAATCAAGCGTATTTCTGTACTATTTGCATATTCTCAAAGCATATAGCGAGGGTAAACTTGAATTAAAAGCGCACATCGTTGGTGTGCAGGCAAAAAACTTAAATCAACTTACTGCAGACTTTGAAGGAGATCCCGAATGGACTAGTAATGATGTTACATTCCTGATGACCGTTGACACTGCCCTGGGTGGTGACTTCCAGCTTGCCAATGGCTGGGGTTCAGCGGCACCAGCTATTTATAAGGTGAATTTTCAATCGACCATCAGTATCTTGAAGTATTGGAACCTCCTGAAACTTGATGTGATCTGTCCACCTGATTTACATGCGTGCGTAGACATTTGACCTTTGCACTACTTAGAAGGACCTGGGTGCTTTGAGTATCAGACTTGACCGCGTACCCCTTATTCACCTGTGACCGTCATCCCCATCTACAGGTGATCACCTATCTAAGAAAGCAATGAAACATTCTCTCTTAGGACTCTCTAATTTTTTTCAAGACATGAATTAGCTGTTGCAACATTGAGTGGCTGCTGACCTTATGATCTAGAGACTAGCAGAATTTTGTCTTTCATCTCTGAATGTGCTGGGTTTTTTGTTCAGGGTGGCTTTATGTCGAATTCTGGCCTGAAAAATTGGGTTCATCGAGTGAGACTAACTCTTTGAATTGGTGCCTGTGTAGAAACACAGAGACACATTCATCCAAGAGGCTGATTTCGAGTTTCTTGCAAACAGTGGTATAAACACCGTCAGGATCCCTGTTGGTTGGTGGATAGCTTCTGATCCTAATCCTCCAGCGCCATTCGTATCTGGATCCTTGCAAGCACTGGACAATGCATTTCAGTGGGCCAAGTAAGATGCAAATCATGTCCTTTCAGCTCTCAAAGTTGTAGAGTGAGAGACGCAAAAGTGTCGATGTTAGCTTGGTACGTGAAATTTCTGACCTACTCAACTCAAGATCTGACCTCTGAAGAGATGTACTGCACAACAATGGATTATTTTTTGATTCCTACATCATGCGGTCTAATATTTGTAGAATCATGCCTGCATCCCAATCATCACAGACCTGCCTAAGGGAGACATAAGTCGTTCTCTCGGCCCATTGTCCTCAAAGAATTACCTGAAAGGTTAAGAATCAACTTGAAAACAGTTTTGCAATGTCAACAAAGCTTGAACGCCTCATTGAAGATTCAAATGAATAAACCTGTGAGGCTTGGTTGCAGACTTGGGTCTACAGATCCTAGGTAGGTTGAATTCTTCTCCCTCAGTAACCAAAGCTTAGGCCATAAATTACAGCCACAAGGGAAACGACCCTTGTTTATTGGCTAGAGTGTCTCTCTCTGTGCTTATACTCCGGAACTACATATCCTAAAGATATCCTTAGACCTCAAGCAGGGGGTGGTCTTGGATGGACCAATCAATAGAGGATTTCCAACCCATACCATTAAGATGATGAGATTCCATTTCATTTTCTTGGCAAGTCTGTAACGACAGCTCTCTGTCAAGGGTGCACACCTTTGCAACGTGTTTCGGAATCACATACATAATCCTGAACATGTGTTCACTGGTAACTCCCAATGAATGTGGGGTTATTGGTTGAGAATATGAGCATTCATTGGTTCAGAGTCCTAATTCTGAACATAAATTTCAAATGTTTGTCTTGGCAGTGCACATGGAATACGAATTATCATTGACTTGCATGCTGCGCCAGGCTCTCAGAATGGGTATGAGCACAGCGCATCCCGTGATGGTGTCGCTGAATGGGCTGTACAAGGAGGAACGGACTATCTCCATGAATCCATTACGGCTGTCGACTTTCTTGTGAGCAGGTATGCAAATGACGGAGCATTTTTATGCACTGATATATCTTCACATACCTATATAGTATGGCGGTTCATCCCTTCTTCATCTTTAATTGCAATTAATGAGTGAGCAATTACAAAATCTTTGGTCAGTGTTTACTGTTCACAGATAGGTATGCAAATGATAAGAGTATTTTTATGTGTTGAGAAATCTTCACATATATAGGATGGTGGTGGCTCTTTTCATCCTTTTGTTTATTTTATATTGCAGTAAATGAGTGAGCAATCACAAAGTCTTTGGTCAATGTTGACTGTTCACAGATATGCAGATGATAGAGCATTTTAATGAATGGACAAATCGTGGCGTATGTGGTATAGTGGTTCATAGCATAGTGGTTCCGTATCCTTTCTTATTTATCTTTTAATTGCAGTAAAATGAGTGAGCAATCACAAACTGTTTGGTCAATGATTACTGCTCACGGATATGCAAATCACAATGGAGCATTTTTATACATTGATAGATATAAATAGCATGGTGGTGGGGTCGGTCATATTCTCTTCTTTACCTGTAATTGCAGTAAATGAGTGGGCAGTTACAAAATATTTGTTCGATGTTGACTGCTCACAGATATGCGAACGATGGAGCTTTTTTCGGTTTTGAACTCCTGAATGAGCCTGGCGCCTCAGTGGTACCTTTGAATGTGCTGGAATATTACTACACGTGGGGATACGAGACAGTGCGAAAGTATTCAGCCACAGCCTATGTGATAATGTGCCAGCGGATAGGCGCAAACTTTGATGAGCTTGTAAACACACTACCTGCTGACAAAGTGGTCCTCGATATCCATTGCTACAACCTCTTCAACTCTGCTCTCTTCAACCAGACCACACCACAATGGAATATCGACTTTGTCTACAATGACCGTCTCAGCCTTGTGCAAAGCCTCAATACGGCAGGCAACGCTCTCATCTTTGTTGGTAACTAATTACTGCACCATTTCTCCTGACTCGTGTATCCAGTCTAGGTTGTGAAACCTGTATCGCATATGCCTTTTGATAGTCTTTTGTATGAGTAGGTAAAGAAAACAGCATTCTTAAGCATGTGTAAGGATATTCTCTTTCTAATGTAGCATCAAGAATAAAATTTCAAGAATCAAGGTCCTTGAGTAGAGGATAGTCAAGTGGCAACTCCCACTAGTCGACACCTCATTGTTGCCATTTTCTTTGGACACGAAGCCTTCTTCCATCTACCATCGAGATTAAATCGAAGAGGTGGATCGCTAATGGAATCATTCTTAGATTATGCAGATTACCTAAGAATAAATCCAGTTGCATTGGAACCTAAATGGGCTACTCAAGAATGTTATGCACAACATGGTAGATTGCGTAGAAATTGAACAGTATGATTTAAGGCACTGAAATCTGTAAAATGTACCAACCAATCCAGATTCTGTCCATTTCTTCACATCTTATAATCCTTCTGATTTGTGGATTTGACAATATTCTGAGACTTGGTATAAATACAGGTGAATGGACAAATGAGTGGGAAGTCGTGGGTGCATCTCAATCTGATTACCAGAAATTCGGAACAGCCCAGGTCCAAGTTTTTGGACAGGCGACTTTTGGTTGGTCATTCTGGACATACCAGAACCAGCTAAACCGCTGGTCATTTCAGCAGTCTGTGGAGCAGGGTTATCTTGAAGCTCCCTCGAGTGGTTGGCCGTAATTTGTGAAAGCCTTGATCTGAATGCAATTCAATTCAATTCATTTTTCTGAAGTCCGGGGAGGCCCGTAGTATCTAGCCCCGTGTACCATAACTGAAACCATGATTCAGTCAGAGGAGTAGCAAGTCCTCATTCTCAGTAGAACAGCAGCAGCAGGCCCAACCCTTTCAATGACTTCAATTAAAGGACAGAGACAATCAAATAATCGAACCATTATTCGTGACTTCTAGATGGACAAAGATCTGTTGGTAGCCTTGAAATTTGTAAATGTTATGATGCCACATTGTGCATCTGACAAGGTGGACCTCTATGCATTAGTCAGGCCTGTCCATGACTTTCCAGAGAAAGTAGTGCAAGGTTAGCAGGATGGATGACAATGAGCTAAGAGCCTAGTCAACATCTTTTTCACCTCTGCATTCATAGTTTGGGTAGTTAGTACGTCGATCCCACATTGAAGTACCAACAAACTGAAACAATTGAATGCAGCAACAAATTTGTTCTGTGACATTGACAAAGATGACAAAGTTTCGCATCGAAAAACTAAATTCTGTAGATTCTATACAAAGCAGATCCTGTTGGGTCTCTGAAGAAAACACAGTAGGGAAACACTGATCAGGCAGCCTTAACAGACTCGATTTAAAGAATCAAGAATTGTGGTCCTTCTAGGTCCTTAGTGTCTCTATGTGGTACAACTATAGATTTCAGATGATGGCCACTGTTCTCAAGCACCATATTGCAATGGTACTTTACAAACTTTTACATATATTTAATATCTTATAATATTGTGCTCACATGTATGTGTATTTGAGTGTTAGAATGAAGACGTAGTTGATAGCTTACCAAGTCAACCAGACAAACCTGAGCTATTTTAGTGACACTCTCTCTGCTTTTGACAAAGTTCAAACCTTTGTATTAACGGTTTAAGAGATGTACGCCCACACACTTCAACACTGAGATTTGCACCAAAAAATGAGTGCTAAAATCTAGTATAATGGAATCAGTAGATAATTTATAGATGCATAAAACTCAGTAACGAGTTGCTGGAAGGACACCTACGAGTATAGTGTAAGTATTTTCTAGACCGTTGAAATTGGATTCAGAGAGCTTAACTTACATGGATCACTAAGAACTTGCATTTTCCACACATGTACTCTGAAATGGTTGAACAAGTGTTTGTTGCCCACATACACGTTTTGAAGGTCACACTATTTTAAGAGGTCAGTGCATACCAAGTTAGATTTATGCAGGAGGGTAAACCGTAATATGGGGGTAAGACCTATTGAGCACTCAAATTATTCATAAATTGATAATCATGAACAAAACCTCCCGAGTAACTAACAAGTATCGAGCTAGCTGTCAAGAATGTCTTGGGCATCATCTGTGACTTTGTCACAGAAAGTATCTATCTATCTATATATATATGTATGTATATGTATATATACACACGTATGTATGTAAATGTATGTATGTTGAGTAATGATGCTGGTGAACAATTAGCAATTCAAAATCCATACATTATGATTTGTGTAGTTTTGAAAGAGACACCTATTGTGTGACTTATTGGGTGGGAATTGCCATGTACAGTAATCTTGGTGTAAATTAGCATTGCATGCCAGAATTATAATTTCTTGAAATCTGTCTTAAATCTAATTAGTATGATCCACACTGTCTTGATTGGGAAATATAGTGGTGTAATTGCTAAGGTATTTGGGCCTTATGTGGTGCCTCTTGTTAAAAGGACAGTGCCTATATTTGAGTGGCATACATGGCAAGATTTGTGATTAGGAATGGACAATAAAGGCACATGTGTTACAATGAGTTTAGACTAAGTGTATAAGACATTTCAATCATTTGAGAATAAATAGTGAACAGAACTGGACCTGGGCATATGTGATCATTTGAAGAGAAAGAAAAGTTTTAATTTAGTCTCCTATAACTTTTGCACATCAACTCCAATCGTGAAACTTGAATGACAGTCCTTCAGATGCTAACTGGATGAGATACAATTTCCAATCCATTCCAATGGAAAAAAATGTCTGTGGATTGAGTTGGAAGTGCCAACATTAAATTAAGGTCACACACCTTAAATGAATTTCGAGGTTTGTGATGAGGGCTACATGCCCACATACCTAACTTACTTGCTTGGTTTGATTGCAACGACTTGGGCGGTGCTGACATTTGCCAGACCCTCTAGTACGCTCAAGCGTGGCAGTGGGACGTGGAAGCAGCAGCCCTGCCTCAGAGCCCTGCAAGAAGATAACAACTTAATTCGCTTACTTAGCTCAGGCAGGCGGCGGTGCAATGATGTTCATTTCTTAGCTTAGTTGAGTTGAGCCAGTCTCAGACAAGGTCTCTCTGTTGTACATGTTGTGGTGGACTTGATGCTTACTGCAGGTGAACAAACAACAGAAAGCAGTGGGGAGGTTGCTAGTTTCTCTTTGAACCCCAGGTTCGCGGTTGCACTTTTCCAGATAAGTGAAGGTCGTACTTACAGTAGTTCCTACTTTGCAGCTGAGACAGAGTTGAGCCTGCACGGATTTTCATCAGCATTTCTCTAAGCAAGACTTCACCTTTGCTCTTAGTGTGCTTGCTGCTGGTCCAGCTCAGGAACCATAAAAGTTGTTTGGTCGATTGCTTTGGTCAGTTTGAGACCAGGTCTCTCTGTGTTGTGGTGGACTTGCTGCTTACTGCAGGCGAACAAAGATCAAAAAGCGGTGGGGAGGTTGCTAATTATTCTTCTCTTTGAACCTCAGGTTGGCAGTTGCACTTTTCCAGATCAAGTATGTACTTACAGTAGTTCCTGCTTTAATTTGCAGCTGAGACAGAGTTGAGCTTGCATCTAGGATTCTTCATCAGAATTTCTCTAAGCAAGCTTCCTCCTTTGCTCTTACACCATGGAGTAATGTGCTTGCAGCTGGTCCAGCTGAGGAAGCCTGAAAGTGGTTTGGTTGATTGGTTTGGTCAATTTGAGACTAGGTCTCTCTTTGTTTTGTGGTGAACTTCCTCCCGCAGGCGAAGAAACAGCAGAAAGCAGTGGGGAGGTTGCTAGCTTGCCTCTAATTTGAAGCTCAGGTTGGCTGTTGCACTTTTCCAAATCATCAAGTACTTAATTAAGTACAATAGTTTCTACTTTGCAGCTGAGACAAAGTTGAGCCTGCAGGCTAGCATTTCATCAGCATTACTTGAAGAAAGCTTCCCCACTATGCTCTTTATGGAGTACTATGCTTGCTGTTGCATGAGGTACAGCTGAGGAATCTTAATAAAAGTTTGGTCTGGTTGATTGGTGTGGACAGCGGTTTCCAAATTTAGGAAAGGAATTGAGAGCGAAAGATTTGCATTGCGTGCGAAATGGTGCATCAAAGGATGCAGGTGGCTATGATGATGGTGGTTGTCACCATTCTTGTGGTGCTACCCTGCAGCACCATTGGGACGAGTAGCAGTAGTACTACTGCAGGGTGCAGCTTCCCTGCGACCTCCATGATTTCGACGACATCGTGCTCGACGTCGGACTCGGAAATATCTCTGAGTGGCCTCATATCTTGCCTGCCCTACTTGGACGAGGACGAGGCGGTCCCCGATGCAAGGTGCTGCGCAGGTGTGAAGAATGTGTCAGCTCTCCACACGCCTTGTCTGTGCAAAGTCACCTTCTACCCGCCGCAAGGGGTGAATGTCACCCGGCAGAAGCTCATGCCCGGCCTCTGTAATGTCACCTCCGACTTGTGCACTGTTTGTGCTGCGTTCCTTGTCAACCGAGTCGACGAAACTGTCGCTGCACCGGCCTCTGGTACTGCTGCACATTCTATACTTTCCTGTCCATATCTACTAGAGTTTCTCTTCGTGTCTTCTTCCTTCTTTTGCTAAAGATTAAGTTTGTAGCATCATTTATATACGGAGTGTCTTCTTCCTTTAAAACCACCGGAGCATCTACTGAAACAAGGTCCGCTTCACTTCGACCTCTAATTAAAGGAGACATGGTCACCTGTCAGTAGTATACAACATCTCGCACCTTTATCTGCTGAGAATGTTACAAGGCATCCAGGAAGTATTTTGACTACTATGGAGCTGCACTTTATTTTGAACGTCAACCTACCGTGTGCAGTATGCGTGTAACTGTTTTCTGGACATGATCGTGTAGCTGAAGTCGTTTTTTCCTGAATTCATGTCCTCTTCACCGTGACCTCCAATGAAAGGAGATATGGCCACATTTCAGTTGTTTACAATAATGAACGGGGAGAACCGACCGCTAGTTACAGATTAACCGGTTGAAGTTCAAGACTTCAGGAAACGGATCATTTTAGAGGAATCTATGGAGTATACCGCAACTTAAAAAAGAAAAACTGAAAGATAACATGTAACCGGTTGGAGTTGGAACCACTGGGATTTTGGCCGATTATGCCAAACAATCTCCCCGGACACTGGTTTACAACACCTCGCACCTTAAATATTTACAATGTTACAAAGGCATTTATGGAGCAGCAATGTATTTTGTTCTTAACCTTCTTATGTGTTGCATTCTTGTAACTCATGTTTTCTGTACATGATCGTGTAGGAGACGAAATCAAGCTGTACAAGAGGAAGGTGATCGGCCTGGCCGTCGTGCTGGGCCTAATCATGGCCTGCGTGATTGTGGGTGTCGCCCTTATAGTCCGCAGGAAACTCAAGGATCGAAAAACTCACCCGCCCATCAAAGTGAAGCAGACTCACCAGACAAGGCAACCTGGCAGCGATTATTAAGTGGTGCTCGATCGAGTTTGAAGATGATGGCTGCAGCACTTCCTCTACCAAGAGCATCATGACGTCTACAACCGAGGGAAAGTAATAAATTGCTACTTGTACACCTTGTTAGAGCAGTTTGTTCTGAAAATCACTAGTTCTTTTGTAGATTGTGTGGGAAGGCGACCAGAGATATATTGTATGACTACTACTGTCGAACATGCCAATCTCTTAGAGATTTCGCAAACCATATAACAAACTTTTTCAATTGTATATACTTCAGAGCTCGATTGAAGGTTTTGTTGTCGCATGGAACTGGACTGTAACACTTTGTATCACTAAGTTGATCAAGTAATGATTCTGTAAGAATGATTTAATAGCTGGAATATATTCTCCAACATTCTAGCTTACTACCGGTTCGAAGGACGTCTTCGCCAATAATCTGAAATATAAAGGGCACAACTCCTCAACGCAAAAACCGTCCAAATGTTTTCACATACATTTTGAAATTATTGCAAATTGCTGCAAATCTCTGCCAAGTTTTTTAATTCAACAACACAAAATACAGGTTCTGTGACATATCCCTGGCAAATGTTGTGTAATAGAGCTCTGGGCCATTTTGCTCGAGCTCTCACAAGTACTGTTGGACACAGGTAGAATACAAACAATGTCTCCTTCACTTCTTTTCCCCGACAGGTCTGGTCAGGATGTCCTCGTTGACAAGATTAACTGCTTCTCTAACTACGTCGGGAACCCCTGCTGGTTCTTCATCTTTGTCACCAGCAACAACGCCAGATGGTTTCTTTGCATGCGGTGAAGTCCTCACAAACTCATGAACCAAGTTGTTCACTTCGTCTGGAAGCTCATCATGTGGACAATGGCCTGCAAAACAAAAGCCAGCTTAAGATAGGTAGGTATTCATCGCCATTCAAAAATCTGTGTGCCAATGGATTTTGTTTCCATTTTATGTCATCATATATCTAGTCAAAATTTGTCCCTAAAAGAGGCACTTAAGAGATCATTTTTGGCTTGGACTCAAAAACATTACAGTACTAATGCAATTTGCAAGGTTCCCGCAAGGTTTACATTGCTCTGAATACCAACAATTACAGTTAAGTGGGTGGAGTGAGGTAAACCTGCTTCAAGATATTTGACCGTCACATTGGAGCAGAGCGCTTGCAACATTGCCGCTCTCTTTGAGTTCTTCTGAAGTGGATCACGCGTGCCCTGTACACCAAACGAGAGAATCAGTTCAACAATCAGCGTGTAGGTAGACAACTATAATTCTCCTCAATGTTCATCTCAGAAACTATAAATGTCGTAACTAACTTTGTGAGATACAGGAAGTGTCAACTGACTTGAATCACAAACACGTTGCCCTTGAACTTGTCAAGATAAAAGTTGAGAGGTAAAGGCGCTTTCAAGAGAAAAATGCTCTCCAGTACGGTAGTGTTGCCAGGGTCATATGACTGTGCGTGGTCAAGGTGGCCATCTGATTCTTAAAAGCTCCAAAATCTGGTGAAAAGAAATTAGTTTGGTACGAAATCATCCAGCATACTTCATATGGTCGCATTTGATTCTTTCAACTCAAATGTAGACCATCCAAACTGACTAAACTGTCACCTTGAGGGAGTGATCCTAAATATCTAGAGTGCAGATGCTGCAACACATATAGAAGTAATTCAGAAGTACAGATCTGCTTTAAATCCTTTCAGAAGACTGGGAGCTTCCAATAATTAACTGTAAATAGAAATTGACAAGGATACACCGCGCTTCACCTCAGACAGTAACCAAGAATCCACTCTAGATTCTTGCTGCATACAACAGTACATATAAAAAAACAGGTCAGTGCAATCCTTCCACATTCACAATCCCACATGAAGAATCATGTAACCTGGAAATATGTCGCCTGTATCTTATGTTTCACTTCTCTATGGAACCGCTTTCAACAAGTTTCTTCCAAATACCCTTTCCCCTTGCATAAATGTGCGGCACTATGAGTGAGGTATTACAGTGGGGTAGCATTGGGTGAGTAATCGATCACTTGAAGTTTGTAAGTAAAACAGCAGCAACTTGGACACTGGTTTGGCTATAGCAGAACTCTCCCTCGGCTGCACAATTCCACAACACATACTCTTTCAGCTGTTGAAACAAATCTATATCTTGTAGAAGTCCTTAAAGCCTAAATGCTCTTAATCAACTTTAGTGAACCGCATTGTCCTTCTACGTAATGCTCCACTTGGGTATAAGGCTTAATGGAAAGCCCTTATTGATCTAGTGGAGGACAAAAGTGAAAGGATATGATAATAAATAAGTACCTTTTGATATGTGAGACCCTTGTAGTCAGGGACCACTTTCCCAGCAGTGTTGAGCAATACTAATGATGTTACTAACGATGGCCACAAGCCAGCCACTACGGTGGTTGTGAAGCCTGAATCCAAATGGAGTGTAACTTTAGAAAATGTTCGATAAACGAGGACTGAAAATTTCAAAAATGTCAGGTAGGTAGCCGAAATCTCATGGTGAAAGGGAAAGAAGGTGAAGAAGAACAATCACTTCACCTCCAATTGAATTTCCAGCCAATACAACAGGCTCCTGGACAACCTCCACAATGAAGTCCCGCACAAGTTCTGCCCAAGTGAGTTCTGTATATGTGATGTTAGGTTTCTCGGAGCGCCCAAACCCCACCAAAGTGAGAGCCCAAACACGGTAGCCTTTTGCTGCCAAACCCTTCAAATTGTCCCTGTAGTGCTCCCAAAATGCCCCGAACCCGTGCACTAACAGCACTGCTGGACCTTCATTTCCCATGGAAGAGTACTGTACAAATAGAATCAACACAAGATTGTTGTGTTAAATTTTAGTAGACATGCTGACACTAATAATATATTCTCAAAACAGAGCATGTGCATAGTGGGGAAGGAAGGAGTTTTTCTTTTTCTAAAAATGATGCACCTGGACATGATAGCCGCGCCACTTCCAAGCACCAACATGAAAGCCCTTCTCACTACCTTGCTTTTCACTCTTCTTCTGCAACAGCTCAAACCACTGCCAAAGAATGCAATTTATAAGTACGTTTGTCCAAAAAATCAGACTGTCAATTTCACAATCACAGAACTCCTCCTTGATTTCATACATTGCCCGGACCCTTTCAAATTGGACCTTTTATACTCATGACCAACGTCTGGGTTAGGTAATGTTAGAGTTAAGAGTTAGAGATCGAAGTGGTTGATGCAAGTTACATGGCTAATTGATGAAATTGGCATCTACTGGTGTGTAGAATGGTAATATGTGAGCGGAAACCCAGAGAAGAAGAGGAAGATGAAGCACCTCCATGGATTTCATATCATTAACAGCTGCTCCAACTGTGAAGGTTGAGAATCCAAATGGAGATAATCGGCCCCCGTTCCGTTCTGTCTCATATTTGAGAGCTTCGAAGAATACTCTTCTCCGTGAAAGAGTTCCAAGAGCCAATGAGCTACCGAATAGGGTTCGGAACGAAGCCCCGGGTTTCTTCTCCATTTCCCATATGTGCTCATACACTCTGAACAGCAACAAATTCCCACAAACACTTTGAAATCGATCCCAGAAATTGTTCAAACAGCAGATGGGAATGTCGACCTAAAAGCTGAAGAAAGCACAATGAAAATTTCAATCGTTTGTGTATCATTTCTGGACTGGATTCTGGAGAACCTAAATATTACAGATGTGCACATGTCAATCCCAGGTTTCTTCTCCATTTCCCATGCGTGCTCATACATTCTCTGAACAGCAGCAACAATTTACAAACACTTTGAAATCGATCACAGAAGTAATGCAAACAGAAGGTGGATGTTAGGTGAAGAAGCACAATAAAATCTCAGTCATTTTTTGTTATCATTTCTGGACTGGATGATGGACAACCTAAATGATACAAATATGCACATTTCACTAAAAGTTTGTAGGAAATATCTCACGCTTGCCAATCAGCTCTGCTTGTTGGCTCCAGAAATCTCAGATAAGCATCGAGGACGTTTGATGCGCCTGTAGCACCTCCCTTTATGATGTACTTCCCAATGACCTCCACTTCCTCCAGATCACCACCTCCTTGCTTTCTCAGAAGAGACTCCTGTGAACTTTCGAGTATATACTTTTCCCTCCATTCGATGAGATTCTTGAACACGCCAGTCTGACCTGCCGCCGGTTGCTCACTGACTTTACTCAGATTACCATTCACTCGAGGTTGTAATGTCTCTGCCGGTTGCTCCTGAGCTGCTTTCAGAGTTCCCCACCACGGGTTTTCTCCTCGTGTTGCATCGACACTGCCACTAAATTCATCGAAATCTGGTAAGCTGCCTGCTCCATAGTCCCGCGGGATTTGAACAATGCAAGGAACAGAATATCAGTTTACAAAACTGTATAGTCAGGAAGCTGTTTCATTGAGCAATTTCAAAAGTCGCTTTGATGCATAACCTTCCAGCAGATTGACAAGAGATTGACGAAAGTTTTGAGAATACCTAAGCTGATGTTCTCTGGCAGATCAGAGAAGGACGAGGGGACCTCCAGTGGCTTGATAATTCGCAAGCCCAGGCGTTGGAAATCCTTGTAGCTGTCGGGGATAGCCTCCACTTTCTAACACCCACCGAATTAAAACAATAAGAAATCTTCCATGGAACTTGACAGCATTGACCTAAGTTGAGCCTAGCCTGACAAGAAGAAACAGAAATATGTGACAATCAATTAGCGTGAGCTTGACCATGTGATACTCTCATACCTCAGTATCGTATAAGGATGCGCACCATGATTTGAGCCCAATAGGATTGTCAGCTGAAGACACAGTTTTCAAAGACTTCGAAACTGATTCCTCGACCTCTCGCCAACCAAACTCCACTTCCTCCTCACAGATGATGATGCTTGCTCCAATCTGAAAATGGTTGAAAATGGCAACATCAAGACATCTATTCAACAATCATATTCAACAATCATATGTTTTGGGGGAAGGTTTCGGTCAGAAAACCACATGCAATGCCATCAACACATTATGCATCATACCGATTCTTAAGATTGTGTCCTTTAGCCATGAGACTACATCTATCTCTTATTAAGTAAATATTAAACAGTGTTGGTGTTACCTCAGTACCTTCTGCGCAAGAGGTGAGAGCACATCTGCGGTTCTTCCTGTCAAGATGGCCAAATCTGAGCCGAGTAGTCGCAGTGACCTTTTGAGATCAACGACAGCATCAAACAGACTCTCCAAGAGCTCCTTGGACCAGCCTGTTTCCAACCCATCAGGAACTACACACAATCATCACCTTGAACAAATAAATTGGTGAGGAACCGCTGATGATGATGATAATTGGCAAGCCCTAAGTCCCCTGGAAGCATTCCTTCATGCATCTCACTATGTCCACCTGTGGCTCGAATGAAATACACTGTAGGATTGCGTCTCTGTCCTGCACTATTCTTTTCTATTCAATAAGCTCTTCGCAACAACCTCGAACACTCCAGCCATACTAAGGTTCGACCATAGCAGCCGAGTCCATCGCACCTCTATTCGTAGATTTCTTCTTATCAGGTGAATTTCTTTCTATGAGGAAAAGTTTTGATGTAAGTAATGCATACTTTCTGGACTGCCGAGGACCCTGAATTCCATTAAATTGGCAAACCCGTCGACTATAATTGAACATTCTTGTGAGGAAAACATGCCACTACAAATAATTTCACCTCGCACATTGCCACACAGAATTGTCACAAGAACGACTCCCTGTTCCCCCACGCTTTAATTTTTGGAGAGTTGTAGCATGGAAATTAGTAAATTTGTATTTTTCTCAGGTTAATTTCCATCCATGAGGGAAATTGCTGACGAAGTGCAGACTTTCTTGCCTGGAGAATCCTGAATTGCATTAAATCGGCAAACCGGCGACTATAAATCGACCATTACAAATAGGCTCACTGTCACATTGCCACACAGAGTAGTCACAAGAATAGACTTCCTCTTCCCTGCGTGCAGATTGCTGGAGATTTGAAGGACGGGGCCAAGCAGAGAACTGACCGGCACAGACGTGAGGGTCGAAAATGAAAACAGGCAACACATGCTTGTACTCTGCTACGGCGACCACCACGCCTGGATGGTCATCCACACGCAAATCATGCTTGAACCACAAAATGGCCACCTCCTTCTCCTTCTCCTTCTCCACTGCTGCACCAGTTGCACCCACCGCTTGCTTCGATTGCTTGCCCTGCCTGCCCCCCGATGCTACCCCAGACTTCAAGCCCACACATTTGACCCACATCTTCTGCTGCTGCGAGATATTTCCAGACACGGGTCTTCTTCTGAGAGGAAAAGCTTGCACGGTCGGAATTGAGTGCTGAATTGGGCTACCATGTCTCAATAAACTGCTGCCGCCTGCTGCCTGCAATGTCGCTCCACCGAGTAGTGACAGCGACGAGGCTATGGTCGCCACCATGGTTGCAGATTGGGGTAGACTCACTCCTGCATGCAGCTCGCTCGTTTATTCACTCAAGAGTTGAACTTCATCGCCTAACTGAACCGCAACAACTCTGTAAATTCAAACACTCAGTGGACAGAAATTCCGATGCTCCCAATTTTACACAACTTGCAACTCCAATTCCAATCTCCACACTCACAACCCCTCGCACCTAAAATTCACAGATTTGATATTCACTTGATGGATAATGCTGGTCCAATGTCGGTGTAACACAAAGCCGCAATTCACACGCCAACGCCTGAATTTCAGCTGGGTAGACTCACTCCTGCATGCAGATTGCTCGGTCGCTCAAGAGTTGAAGTTTATCATCCAACTTAACCGCAACACCCTAAATTTCCAACACTCAGTTGAGGAATGCCAGTGCTCCCAAATCCACACAACTCGACGACTCCGTAGGTTGTGGCTCCAATTCCACACTCCACACTCAAGACCCCAGCACTTCAAACTCACAGTTTCGATAATCACTCGCGGGATAATGCCCGTCCAATGTCGGTGTGACACAAAGCCACTATTCAGATTCCAACGTTTGAATCTCAAGATTTTCCACCTGGACAGAATCCCGCACAGGTCTCCACAATTCACACCAGCTCAGCTGCAATTGACTTCCGGACCATGTAAACAATTCTGTCCTCTCCCTTCCCGCAACTCCAGACACCCACTCAAGAGTTTCTTGAACCCAACACTTCAAACTCACAAATTTGATACTAAAGTAAGCCCAATGCCAGTGCCCACCAATCACAAGTCACACCGACGCATCATCATCTGGGCTTCCCTTCTTCCCAGTGCACCGGATTCACTCCACTCCACTCCACTCCACTCCACTCCCTACTGTACTTGTCAGCTGTGATCATCTGTTTACCTTCCTTCCATTCCCTCTGGATTCTTATTGCAGCCTCAGTTTGATTTTCATCATCCGGAGGTATCCCCAATTTCAATCTGTTTTGCAGCAGTTGTCATCGAAGTGCTCAACAGATAGATAGAGTCGTCAGTCGCAGTGTGTATGGCTGAAGTTGGCTGGGTGCTCCAACTCTTCGGAAACCTTACTTCTTGTTCTTTAGTTCTCATTTTATTGTAAACGGATTTAATAAGTACAATTTAAATGTTGTTGGTCATCATGCTTTGTCTGGGAGGGGAGGGGAGGGGATTTGGTTATTTATCCCCCAAATGGGCTCTGACAAGGCAATAGGCCAATGCCCAACCTCCACCATGTGCAATCCGGCATGCCTATAGCAGTGATTGGGAAGATTTTTGGGCATAATGGGTTGAGATCCTAGTGTTTGCAAGTCCAACCGGTTATAGTGGGGTTCCATTAGTGTTAGATAGAAATTCCAATCCCTTTTTAGCAAGGGGCCGGCGTGAATAAAGTGTCCGTTCGTAATGCCAATGACCCGATGCCCACCGGACAAGGGGACATTGGGACAAATACTACTCTCTCCTTTCGAGGATGGACACTATAGTGACACACTATACAAGTTCCTAGCTAGCCACTAGTGCCTTGAAGATACCGGACATGGTATCCCCCCAAAGGGCTTTGAGGTACCCATACAACAAGGTCCAAGGACCCCCCACCATAGTTGGGTGGACTAAGGTGGTGAGCACCACGCCGGCATGGGGAATAGAACCCTCAGCCTCCTCATTGGGGGCCATGAGCCCTAACCACCAAGCCAAGGCCCGTGGTGCCTCCATTAGTGTTACTTTGAATGTGGCAGTGTTTTGCATCCGAGGGGCCCCACCTTCTTGTGGTGGGTGCATTTTCTTGGTTCTTTATGCATTTGGCATTGGCTTTGTTGGCCTTCTATCTCAAAATATAAAATTTTATATATATATATATATATCGGGACAATATCTTGCTTGTCATTTTCAACTCTAAAATTTGGTCAGCAAGGTCATTATGTTGAACACCATAAACATGTGTTGCATGGCACGGCAAATCATTCATGGTGTGTCAAGAGCCGAGATATAAAACATACACCTTATGCCAAGGTTGTCGGTCCCATAATCATGGGAATGAGGTAAATCATAGAAATCTAGGGAAACAAGATGGCAAGCAAGTGCAACTTTCGTGACCTATCATGATGCCGCACACATCTTGTACATTACCCATTGGCGAGAAGGTTGTTGAAAAGGTTCCTCCCACATGAATGAAATTGAAAGACATCTTTGCGGATGTCAATGTTGATGGTGAGAAGGCTCGATTGGAGCCAATATTGTTGTCCAAACTTAACACAATAATAGAAACAAAGTTTAGTAAGTACATTATACAAGGACAAGGTGATTGCAAATTTTCTTGATGTTCTAAATATGAGATGTTGAAGCGGCTTTGGGATGCAAATACAAATGACACCAAGTCATATGTGAGGACGAAGATTAAAAAAAATTAAATTTTTTTAAAAAAAAACCTTAAATCAATGTGGGTTGTGAAGGCTCTCATGGAGTCAAGTTTTGTTACAAAAAATGACCATTCCATCATATTCAAATTCAATAATATGCTCCAACATCCTCGGGGGGTGCACTTTACTAAACTTGTACGAGTCCACGTGAGTGCACAGGAGGGGTATTGATTTGGACCTTGCCGTATTACGTATACATACAATAGACACATTTAGAACTGAAAATTATTCACGTATACTTACATTAAACATATATTTAAAACGGAATACATCTGTATACAAAGATATCTAGACATTTAACCTCTCGTATATAGGGGGTTTTTAGGAGGGGTCATGAACGCACGTGGTTCTCAAACATAATATACAGTGCACCCCCCGAGCCAACATCAAGAAAATAGAGAAATATTGACCATAGATATTGGATGGGATACAATGAAAACCTTAAAGTGGAAGGTTGATACAAAATGCACTCCTTGTTGGATAGGTACCAATAGTATATTGATTGTATTAGAACCACATAGAACTCGTGGAGATGAACTCAACTCTGCAGAATCCAGAAGCACCTTCAAACTCTCCTCGAAACTCCTCTTTAGATCTTCTCAATAATTGATGTAGGTGCTTTCAAGTTTCATTATATATAATAAATGATTCACACTCTCACGTCCTAGCGTTGATATACACAACGAACTCAACAACTTCCAATTTCATCATAGATGGAGCAATTGAGTCCCATCACTTGTATCAACTTAGCCATAGACAATTGTGCATGCTTGTGCAACCTTGGATGACAACAATCACATCCTAGTGGAAGAAGAAGAGAGATATTGGGAACCTGCACAGAGAAAGCATGCAAATATACCATTGATCTATCCTCCAAGGTGTCAACTCTTATAAATGAGCAAATGGTCTTTCTAATCAAGGACAACCCAATCTTCGAAGAGGCATCCAACATTGACACTTCAGGCCCTTGCTACCATGGATGTGAAAAAATGACAATCAACACCTTCATCCCCTTCTTCTCTTACCTCAATCGTTGCAAAATCTTTGATTTTTAATAAAGATTTTTTGAACACAATCTACTAGTCTTGCCAATAAATGTTAATGCACATGCTCCCACAACTAATGCACTTACTACACAAGCTCAAATTCATATTTCCCGCATGTTCTTAAGTAATGACACTCATATAAACTACGTCATTAGGTCAAGGCAATATTTTTCATGCCTTCACTCTTCAACCTTCCACCATTTCATCCATACTCATGTAACATTAGTTTTGTACAAAATAAACAAAGGGTTATAAGACGCTTCTCAAATATGTCTTCAATTACTACGACAATCAAAACCATAACTATAAACCCCAACTCATTGGCCGAAACACAAAACACTCATCTCCTCCAAAACCTCCTCTCCTCTCCTCTCCTCTCCTCTATGTTGAACCAAAACCTCAAAACCATCATACATGCATCCCGGAAAAAACCATGTGATCAACAAACAAAGAAATTCAATATCACACCTAAGGGCCACTTCACACACGAGAGTGAGAACCGTAACCTTCAAGCACTCTCACTGGTGGAAAAGATGGAGTTGGTCCAAGTTCGTTTCACACTACGCTTGAGGGACCAACGGAGTATGTGAATGCAAGATGGATGTATAGTCTACATGGATTCCTACATGGCATCAAATGAATCATGTTTCATGGTCACTTGGATTATTTTCAAAAACCACCTCTTGGAAGTAGGCCTAACACTAAACCAAGAGACCATGGCACTCCGAAATTTCATAACCGTTGATTTATTATATTGTATCATGTGTGAGGACCCTACATGAATAGAAATGCATTGAAATAGCATTTGGTTGAGGGCCCGGTCACATATGACTTCACACTACACTTGAGGATCCGTGACCACACTACATGATTTTGAAGGTGTGTTGGAATGGCCATTGGACAATTTCTTTTGGGATCTCACAATTTCATGGTCACGGCTCTTGGCTTGTGTGTGAAGTGGCCCTAAGCATACATTCAACCTAAGATTCTTCTTGATAAGAAGAGGGGACATCGAAAGCTTCTAAATGCAATCTCGCAACTCATGCAAAACTTCTCAAGGAAAATGAAACAACAATGCAACAAGTACCTCCAAAAAATACCATTACGCCAAGGCTTGCATACACACATCTAACCAAAATCTTCTTCTCCTTTACAAATTTAAACCATCACCATGCACACAACAAATCCAATACCCACATTCTATTAACCACTATGAGGCATGTAGAAATTTCTACCTCCCTACGTTGGTTTGGTTTGGTTTTTCGTATTTACTCCATTCTTCAATAATCCTACTCAAGCTCACCAAAATGCACACAATATCTCCCATGCACAATACAACCTCATAATGCACCACATCATCCACACTATCCGTCACAACCTTAAACCTCAACACACCCATCAAACAATCATCCCAACACTCACACAATCTCCATCCAACATTACACAAAGACATACAACACCTCATTTCCCACACTCACCTTACACTATCATAAGTTTCCATAATACATGGGACAATTCAGACCTCCTCTTCCACGCACGTGATATATCATCACACCCGGAATTATCAACTTAATACTCAAAACATGTCCAAAACCTTCAAATAAAGACACAACAAATACTACATCAACAATTCTACCAAATTTAAACTAGAATATGCACACCTTGTGGACACCTTCCTACCCACCCTAAAGAGTATCCCCCACCATAAACTTCAACTTATGCACCTAATTAGACACTCACACCTACTAAACATACACCACATCCATCACCTCCTCTACACACTAAGTATCCCAATAAATCCTATCATGGCACAATGTCATCTCACTCTCTAAAATGGCTTCCCAACACGAAGCCTTATCATACAAAGGTGCCTTAAACTCCTAAGACTACCCCTAAGCCCGTTCACCATGTCATCTCCTATATCACAAATGTTCATTGCCTCACAAACTCCATAATTTCTTACCAAAGGTCTATATGACCATATTAAAAACAACTAAAGTAACACTATACCCACATACACGACCATACACCCTACCTACCATGAACCCATCATACAAGAAGCCCTAAAGTTCTAAAAAATATACCCAATTTCTTCCACACCCTACAACCATTTTCAACCCTCCCCTGCCCCTCCTCCAACACAAACACGCAACTTCCTAATTCTTTGAACCCATCACATGTCTCACATAGAATTGCAGACACCTCAACACCTACCTCAAAGACTTCCACCAAGTCACCAATATCAAAGATACTCCCTCACTACTTATATTCATACAAGAGACAAAAATTCCCATGATAGAAAAATCAACAAGATACATAGACATCCAATTCCCTTCTTACAGAATCATATATAATAACACATTAGATGCCATAAATGTCTAAAACGGCCATACATACAACATGCCCCCACAATGGGAGGGCTAATTACCATGACACACAAAACCATCACCTTTAGGGTTTAGGGTTTAGGGTTTCCTTCGCAAGCAACATCAAATTAAAAACCCCCACAAAACTCGCACCTTACTTCCAAACATTATTATGCTAGCAAACCTCTCACACCCACCCTAATCATCCACCTATACATGCCCTCTCATGAAGAAGACCTTCTTTTAACTCCCCGAATCCAACACACAATCACCTAAACACTCAACTCACACCCAACATGCCTCCCATTACTAGCCAACAATTTCAACAGAGACATCTTCCTCTTCGGCCAACTAGCACAACAAAACCCTCTCCCCCCCCCCCCATTAATAATACATAAAATTTAAAATGACATAGAATGGACAACACTTACCACCTCACTCAACCTAACACCTATCCATACCTCACTAAGCAAGGAAATCCTACACACACACACACACACACACACACACACACACAAGCTTCATAGATGGCTTCTACATCTCTAACACATCTCTAACACATACCACACATCCCAACATTGCCACACAAATACACAACTTCATCTAAATGCAAACCATTTCCCTATTACCCTCCACCTCCCTCCTCACTTCCTAGTTCGGAGACCCCTGAAAATACAAACCACATGTCCACCCAATAATATACATTTTCCATCCTTGAGGAAAACATACATGCTCTCCGCACCAAATTTACTGAACTAAACTTCACTAAAATACAAATTTAACAAATTACCAACCTACTACAAAACCCCCACAGTACTTGCATTGGATAAATGGTGCCACGCACAAAGTCAAATAAACTCACTCATACAATCCATCAATGTCTATGCTACCCAAACCTACGCAACCTCCCCCCATCTTTTTTGCTCTCTGCCCCCAAAGAAATGCCATGGTGGATTCCTCACCCACAAAGCACAAAACTCATGGAAAAAACACCTCGCCACCTTCCACTTGATCATAATAATAATTAGAGAAACCAAACTCCCACCCTCCACCAATTGGTTTGTTCAACAAAGCAAGTCCCTCCATGATCCACAAATCGTACAAGACATGCTCAATTCCATCATAGAGATAGCCATGGTTGTCCATAGTGAAGCAAGAAAAATCAGCACTGGTTAAACAACCAAAAATTGCAAAGGAGCTATTAAGAAGCCGCACGAAGCTAGACAAAAAACCAAAGAAGATCCACAAAAGAATATTCAACCCACAAACCACCACACCACTAGCTTGCCTAATAGATATCAATGGTTACTTAGCTCCGCATCCAAATGCCATCGTTAATGTCATCCACTCTACCCAACAACTATGCTCAAACCCTATAGACCACACCCCCAATGCATGTGTGTTGTCAATTAGTTGTGCTTGCCAAGCCAAAGTTGCAAAGTCGAAATTGCAAGAGTTATTGGAATTTGGAAGTGTCTGCTCGAGTGCCAAGATTGGAGTCCAACTATGTTTCTATTTGCAAATTGTAGCCACTGTATTTTGTGATAGGCGATTTTTGGAGAGACCTTCACAGTGAAAGATGGAAACTTTGCTGAACACATTTTTATGAAGTGCCCCCCCCCTCCCCAAACAAAAAAAGCGGCCAAAATGACATTTGACAAATGTTGAAGACTTCAATATTGAACACTGGTTGTCCCCCATAATCCTAAAATTATGTTAAAGTCCCAAAATGCTTAATATAGTGTTAGTGACACTGAATACAATATTTAAAGTAGTCACTCAAAGACTTTAGGGAGCCTCAGAGTTCGGGAAGTTTTTGAAGCCTTAGTGGCTAATTGCCGGTAGTTGCTACGAAGGGTCGGATTTTTTCCAATTTACATCGGCAAGAGCCGGTCTTTTGTAAAATCAATCGGCCAATTGCCTATATTTTCATATTTTCATTGGCCTATATCTGATTAAATGGAATTCATATCGGCACAAATTGTTTAAAAAATGTATGAAAAGTTATTAGAAATCATTTCTTAGTACAAAATCTTGAATAAGTGAAAAGAAAGGCATGTTCAAAACTTTAAATTTGAAGGGTTAATATCCTTGGCAGGAATTGAACCTAGCAATGCCTTCACCGCTTGAAGGCCAAGGGTCCCCCAATTTTTCATAGAAGCAATTGGATTTGGTCATGGAAAGGTTGCATAATTCCAAAAGTTTAAGGTTTAGGGTACTTCCTCAAGTGCATCATCAGATGCCCCAGACAAATAGCGCTCTGAATGCTTCCGGCTGAAATCCAGTAACTCACAAGAAGAATCGGCTACATTTCCAGGACATTTTCTGGTCCATCGGCTAATTGCCGGAGGATTGAAATTACAGTCGGATTGCCATCCGATGGTTGGAAATTTGGACCGGCCATGAGGGGAAATCCATCGGCTGATAATGAACTAGCCGTCGGTTTTCCCCGAACATAGGGGAGCCTAGTAGAAAGTGTGCAAGTCCTCTAATTTGAGAGCATTGTGAAATGTGTGCGTACATGACTTATGGAAAGTCATGCAAGTATTGTATTGAATCTATTTTGAGTGTTGACCGCATTGCCTAAATAGAGTGAAGGCGCCAACCCTGCGGAGGAATGAAATGAACTATCCACCTAGATTTCAGAATCCCAGGCTCCTTCCAAAAGCCTCCCCAAGCCTGCAAGCGCTCACGTTGTGTTTGTAAATAGAATGACGAGCATTCTTCGTGAATCTCCTACCGCCTCGCCATCTCCATCTTCGTAACTGCTAACCATCCAACCATTCCCCACTTTGTCTCACAATTCAACAACCCTGGATTGTTCGCATTGGCTGCAGAAAGCGCACATGTGGATTTTCTTTTTCTTTTTCTTTGCTTGAGTTAATTTGTTCACGGTGTAAGTCGAGATCCAGTTCGAGGTCGAGGATGTAATGAATGTCTCCAACCAGATACAACCCTCAAAGATCCATTGAATCCTAGTTTTGTCTAAATTCGAGGGCTCCCGGTTTATTGCATTGCGCTTTTCCCTTTGCTTTGAGTGAGAGGTGAATTTCTATGTTTTTTTGATGGTCTTGGTTTGTGGCCGGATGGTGGAGGTTGAGGATGAGTTTGTGAGTAGCCAAATGATGGTTGCAACGTTGGTTGAATTTGGAGGATGTGGGGGATGTGGTAGTGATTGTGTGGATGGTGCAATTGGGAGATGGGAAACATTATGGGGTCATCTCCGATCGAGGGTTGCACTTCGGTATTAAGGCCAAGTTTAGGAGCGTGAACTGCATGGAGATTGGATAGGAAATTGATTTGATTCAAGGTGTGATTCAAAGTGAAGAGAGCAACCATGTCTTTGTCGGGCATAAATAGTCCCGTCTTCCGCCGCTCCAATTCCTTGCGCTTGCAAGGTGCGGCACTGAGCACGTTGAAGCAGAAATTGCAACACCTCGCTACTGACGGTGCTCCAAATCAGGATGTGAGCCCCTGCGATTCTCCTCAGAAATCCTCCGAATCAGGTTTGCCGTTCTCCTGTGATCTCAAAACATATGTTTGAAATAGGAAGCATAAATGCCAAACCATCTGCATTGTATGGTTTAGCGCCTGGAATCGAGCTTGTCAGAGGGTATCCTTACCAAAAATAAAAATCATATTTGGGACCGATGGGTTAGGACATGAGTAACCATTTACGTAGTCTTTGAGAGCCTCAAAATGAGTTACAGTTGCTCGAGCTGCATGATTTGTAAATTGCAATTTGTTCTAGCCTGGACGGTTTTCAGTGGTTAGTGCAGATCTTTCTACCCAGATGACCACAGTCGTTCCTCACCTGCCTCTTACAGGCGGCGATATGTCTTTTAGAAAGCGAAGGTCGATGATTAAATGGCATCGTGACATCAACACAATTCCCATCAGAATGGTGTCTGCCATGTTGGAGGATATGCTTTCCGAAAAGTGAAATATTCAAGACGGATTAGTTAGAATGTGTAACAACCTAACTAGTGTTTGAGAGCCTCAAAGTTGACAACAATTGCTCGACTTCCATGATTTTGTGAATCGCAATTTTTTCTAGGGACGATTTCGGCGGTCAATGCATCATTTTCTACCTGGATTACTGCAATTGTTCCTCACCTACCTCCAACAGACGGCAATATGCCTTTTAGAGAGTGAGTATTGATTATTGAATGACATCGTGACATCAGTACAATTTTTATTAGAATGGTGTTTGACATGTAAGCTACACTGACATGTGCAATTACGTTGCCTTACAAATAGGTTGCCTCGCTACCCATGCAAATTACCTTGGGGTGAAAATTAGATCACAAAAACATTCTTTATTCATCCGTATAGTAACCACAGGAAAGACCAATTTTTGTATCCTGTTACTCTGTGGAATGTCGATAATTTAGCGTGGGGCAATCTAATTGCTCACATCAGTGTATACATCGTGTAAAATGGTTTGTACTTCGTAGTCAATGTGCAGTCAAAACACTGGATATGTTATGGGAGAGGGTTTACCTAGCCCGTCACCATTGAAATCGTGACGTGGAACCTGAAATATTGTAACCACTATAATCTATTGTGGTCACTGGGAGAAGCCAGTTCCTCTTATCATGTGCATAACCGACTTTAGAATTTGTTCATATCTTTTAGAATGCAATCTGAAAATCCTTGGGGTCGATGGTTCACTGAAGACTAATTGATCAGTTCCTGCAAACTAAGGCCCATCGTTGAGATTCTTCAGAGACGGAGCTGGAGAAGAGACGACTATATACACATTCTGACGAAAAAGACATTCCGCTTCGTGAAAATGTTGATTATATCAGATCGAAATATTCTGAACACCTCATGAGCCTTGCTTCTGCTACCGCTTATGGTCTAGTAGGTCTTCTCATGGGCTTTGTCAACAAGGTATCCACCTTGCCTTCGACTACTATCATCTTTTGTGCGTCTATTCCCTAAACACTTCTTGCTCACGTGATATTTACAATGTGATTGCTAAGTGATGTCTGACCAGAGTGCAAAATCCATGCATCAATCACCACATAGTCACCATGCACTGGAATGGCTCATTGGAGCAACACTCATCCTTGAAGGAATTTCTCGCAGGCTGTCTTGATACAATGGCCTTACCCAAATTCATTCCTTGCTCTACAAATGGTGGCATCTATTGTGGTTGTGTACACAATGCTACTTTGGAATCTGGCAACTGTGAGGCCATTGCAAATGAAAGCCGCGAAGGCGCTATTGCCCGTGGTTTTCTTTTACAACACAAATGTCGCATTTGCATTGGCAGCAGTACGGGCTTTGAGTATTCCCGTGTATCATGTTCTGAAGCGCTTGACACCTGTGATGGTGCTGATCGGGAAATTTCTAATGGGCGGGGATCCTCCTTCCAAACAGGTTACCCTCTCTGTGGTCACTGTTGTCTCAGGTATCCATCTCTGTACTCACTTCTTTTTGCTTACAGTTACCTATGTATGTCCCCGAATCATGCTACCTGTTACCCTCAACTAGGTTTAATAACAAAAACAACTCATCGCCTTGTAATTTCTTCTTACGGTCTGCTTAGAAAGCTTGATCTGCACTTGCTGAATTTACATGATACATGAAATCGTGCCTTTTGTGAGTTTAGGAAGTTATGCATGAGTCGAAGGACGAGGAGCAGAATCTACAATACCTATTCCTTTCTACTTCACATAAATTTATTATGTACATGACTTGTATGTATCAGGTTGTGTCATGGCTGGGCTTGGAGATTTGAGCTTTGACTGGAGGGGGTATTCTGCTGCATTAACCAGCTGTGCTTTGCAAAGCACCTACTTACTCCTCGTAGAGAGATCTGGCAGTGAGAAAGGTGGCCCTTCATTTTGTCCTATCAGCTCAGTCACTCATCAAAGCTTGTATGTTGCACCCTAAATCCTAAACCCAGAACTGACGAAGGAGTGACGTGAGTTATCCATCTCTGCCTAATTCAGATTGATCCGAAGAAAGAGGTGATCAACAGGGATGAGCTAATTATGAAAATCAAGTGGGTTATTTGAAAATGTTATCCACGATACATATGTGTGAGTAGCCTGTACTTAAAATCATGTCATTTGTATTGTGCGTCCTGTTCAAATTACAGATCCTTCAGAAGTATTTTTAACAGTGAAGATATTTAAGTGCCTGAGATACCCAGGATCCAGCTCCTTCAACCCTAAACCCTAAACCTCAAGCCCTAAACTGACGGACGAGTGGTATGAGTTGTCCTTCTGTGCCTAATTCAGATTATTTCGAAGAAAGTGTGGTCAATGTGCGTGATTTAGTTATGCAAAAGTCAGTGGGTAATTTGAGAATGTTATCCATGGTGCCTGTGTTTGAGCAGTGCATACTTAAAAACTTGTCATTTGTATTGTGCAGGGTTCAACTCAATGGAATTACTCCTGTACAATGGGATATTGTCTCTGCCAGTCCTACTTGTGATTATATTGGGCACTGGGGAGGTCTGGCAGTCCATAGAGAGCCTGACAAGACAATCCAGGGAGTCTTTAGCATTCTTGCCCCTCCTGACAGCATCATTGCTTATGGGTTCATTACTAAACTATTGCCTGTTTTTGTGTACCCTTTGCAACTCGGCGCTCACTACCACCATTGTTGGCACTCTTCGGAGCGTTCTGGGCACAGTGAGTCACTCCTTTCTGGCTATCATATTGTGTCATGTGACTATTTTATAAATGTACACAGCAGGAAGAAAGCATATTTGAATCCATTTCTTGGAACAATATTTCATAACATTCTGAAGTACCCTATTGAGGTTCTTATGCAAATGGAATAATCCTTAGGCAATTTGGACACCTAAGAATGATTCCATATGGGACACACCTCTTCAATTAAATCTTTAGTACATAGATGGAAGAAGGCTTCGTGTCTGAAGATGGGCAACGTTGAGGTGTCGACTAATGAGCTTGCCGCTTGACTATGCTCAAAATTCATGCATCTACTCAAGGGACCCTGATTCTTGATATTTTATTAGTGAGACTAGAATATGTTTAATATAGAACACATTCTTAAGAATGCTATGCTTGTTGTGGCATTGCAGGTCATGGGATTCTTCGTCTTTGGAGGTGTGAAAGGCACCGTATTCATTTTCATGGGTGTGGCATTCAACACGATTGGTGGTGTGTGGTACACTGTAATCAAGTTCAATGAGAAGCAGTCTAAGGAGAAGGCTCCCAGTCTTGAGAGGCACGACAGTTTCAAAAGGGGGCTGAGTTGAATTTCAATCTGAAGATGCCAAGGATCACTACTACTATCCAAGCACATGAACAATTTTGAGATTTTTGTTGTTGCTTCCCATCACATTTGATGGCACATTCTTTCTTCACGGATTTGCTTCAGGTAGACAATGGATCATTCTTGGTGATCCACATGTTGAGTAAAGCTCATCAATTTGATCATTATTCTTGACTTACAACCAGGATGCTAGTGGGAATGTCAATTTTGATAACTTATTGAAGAGGAGAAATTCATATGCAAGAGACATTCTATTCCATACACTTTGGAGGTCCTGATCAGGTTATTAAATATCACTGTGAACTAGACTTGAGCTTGTAGACGAGGTCATGAGCTGTCTCAAACTAAGATATCGTATATTATAATTTACGGTGACCACTGTAGTGCAGTTCAGATTCCAAGATGAATATTCTAAATTTATATGTACTACATATGATGAGTTTGGTTGAATTTGATCACCCAATACAAATATTGCATGATATTCTCTTGCTATTCTATGTTGCCTCATTTGGTTTCTTAACCCTTAACTTCCTGGCAGTATCTGGGGAGATTTGAGGCATGATCGGTGGAAACCCTGGTGTTTCCAAGTCCAACTGGTTACATGTTGACATCTTTTGGTTTTCCTTCATTAAATTGGAGGTATATTCCATAGATTTCTATAAAATGATGGGTAAAATTCCTAAAGTCTTGAAATTCAACTGGTTATTTCTCAAACTCAATCGGTTCATCTGTAACTAGCAGCTGGTTCTCCCCGTCCATTGCTTCTTGGAGCATATTGTGGTATTTTTAGATCACCATAATTTTTATTGTATCTTAATAAAAAGTTGTTGCTGATGATTTAAGATCACATCAGTACTGTGGTAATAGTTTCTAATTTTCATGATTTATTTATAATCAATTTAGAATCATTAAACTTCAAGAAATTGTGATAAATGTATGCAGTACAATTATAGTCCAAACTGACAAGATCATGTTAAGAATACATATACAGCTTGAAGTAAGAAAAAGAGTCCATAGAAAATTAAAAAATTTCAATCAAAATAATATGGAGTTATTATATATAGTAATATATCAACAAAGGGAAAAGTTAGTTCACTCATGACTTCAAAATTTTCTTGTGAACAACAATCTTTTCATATTGGAATGGGATCATTGCCATTGACAAGAAAATTTCATGAGGAACACAATGTGACCTTCCTAGCAATTTCCTTGGATGAAATTTTCTTTAAGAGTCATTCATAAGCCCAAAATGGGCCTCTCAGGAAGTCAAGGGTTGAGTGATGAAGCTAATTAGTGTTTTCAGATCACTTGGGATGTTTTGTGTGAGCACACTTGGTATCCATATGAAGAACACATATAAAGAACATGCTATTTAATTATGTTATAAATACAGATCAGCCGTTTTAGTGTATTAATAACTTTGTTACAACCACACATATCACTGAAGACAAATATGATGAAGACTGAGTCAGTTAAAATACATATACAAAGAGCATCTTCCTCTGTTTCATCTTTACTTCGCTGTCTGGCCAATCTGTTGTGATTATGTGGTACGTTGGTGTTTGAGCCGGGGGAATCTAGAAAGTGAAGTATCTGTTGAAATTCGACCCACATGGTAATTAGCATCGACAATCTTAAATTTATCTGATTAAGTACAGGTATTAAAGTGTAAAACAGAATATTTACTTTGACATGAACCCAAATATGTCGCAAGTATGAAAGAAGCCCGTTACTTTCTGAAGAGAACACGATAGACTGTCTTCATACCTATTCACAAAATTTGACTATTACAAGCACCACTTCATCCTAATGCTGAGTTATTTTGACAAATTTATTCGTCTGCCCACCGGACTCCATGCTTGGCACCCAGGTAGTATGCCCCAATTGGTCCTCGTCCACCAAAAGTATAGAGTTCAGGGACCACCTTATTCTCCTCCACCTCCTTTAGCAAGGGTGTTAACAAATCCCACGTGGCCTTTAGCTCATCACTTCCAATGAAAAGATGGTTATCACCCTTGATTACATCCAGGATGAGGCGCTCATATGAATCTGGTATCACTTGATCATCGTATCTGTAGAAGCAGCACCAAATCACAATTATAACTCTCTACGAGTGTATAAGGAGCAAAGAAGCCATGCACCTGTCACAGACACATCTTCCAAACAAATTTAACACTACCTGGTCACCATTTCAAGAGCAACTTTGCCAAATCATAAGTTGTGCAAGTTTCATGATACACACTATTTTTCTCTGAAGAGCAGCATAGATATGAACAAATCAGGCACAGTGAGGACGTGACTGAGATAGTCATAACAAAGAAAGGTGCTCTTACTTCTCTCTGTACAACAAGTTCAGTTCGGAGGAGTCCAACTGGGTACCCAAACCAGGGACTTTATTGTTGATCTTTAAGTAGATTGCTTCATTGGGCTGTATAGCAATAATAAGTTCATTGCTGGCCATGTTGAAACCAATCTGTTCACGGTACAAATTTCCAGGAACATGTCGGAATTGGATTCGGATCTCCACTCTGAAATAAAAAAACATATGAGACAATTTAGAAAACAATCAGAAACTTTGTGTGTTTACAGCCATATGGTTTTGTACGCTTATAAATTCATAGAATTACGAGTCTTGCATTCAGTAACTATCATCAAATGACAGGCCATAGTGGAATATCTCCTCAAACATCATAACTTTAGCAGTTACTCAGCTAATGTTCGAAGAAAGAGCTGATGGTGGTCTGATTTCAGTACTGTCTCTGTTTTTGGAAGGATAGTTTTCGTCCAGGACTTTTGATTAGGTAGAATTGACTACTAGAAATGAAAACTCCAATTTTGAGCTCGCAGGTGAGAAGAAGCATTCCTCTCACCCAACCTCAATACCCACTGTAATTCAAGGAATTTTAGTACTTCGTACAGTAAATGAACAACAGCGATAGAAACAAGAAATTTCTGTAGATCTAATGAAAAGAATTACAAATTCTGATCAAGAGTGGGTGATTGAAAACGTCGGTGACAAAGACATAACATTCACCCAAAACGACACCAACACAGAAAAGGTTGTAAACTGGTTTTTTCATCTATGTTTAATAACTGAAGCACAAAGAATGTCTCTCACTGATGCGTACGCTTTCTTTAGTTCGAAAGTTCAAGGTTCTATGGACGTACTTGTGATTGATGAGTCCACTGCCAGCCTTGATAAGAAAAGGAACGCCATCCCATCGAGCATTATCTATGTACAACACTGCTGCAATAAACGTAGGAGTAAGGCTGTTTGTAGCAACTCCAGGTTCTTCCTGATAGCCACAAACTTTTGACTTCCCGTCCTTGGATACGCTGGCCTTGTACTGACCCAAGGATACATCTTGCAAGGTTGGTCTCCGCATTGATCGCAAGACCTTTACCTGAACAAGGAAATTTACAGAAACATTTTCCGGATGAAATTTATCATTCAAGTGGATCCTTCATGGATAACTTCGAAACTTGCCACATTACACAAGTTTCTAGACAATTACTCACAATCTTGAAAGGTTCAACTTTAAGCGTTTAAGCCCATAGCTGGTCAATTAGATATCTCAACTTTGACAATAATCAATGTGCATTCTATACAAGTCATTCTTAAGTCACCGTCAGATGCCAACCCATTTCCATTAAATTGGGAATCCAAGGAATCCAAATCTGTGGTGCTTAAGGGAACTCTGGGGCACCTTCTCATTACGGATGTCATCACCGTCCAAACTGACTGGTGGCTCCATAGCAAATAGTGCTATTGTTTGCATAAGATGGCTTTGCACAATGTCACGGATAATGCCTTGCTGATCGAAGTACCTGACATTACAAGAGAAGGTTGCACAGAAATTCAAGTTTCACTACGAATTGTGATGGCAACAGGCTTGAAATGACATCTGAACACAATCACACTAAATCGCAAGTCTAAGGGTGAGGCTATGCACGTGCTGCTCTGACAAGATTACAACACAGGATGTCCCTTGTGGACAGAAGTAACACGAGACAAGTTTCTGATTTAAAGCGCTGCAATACACATTTCAGAATATGGAAAAACATTTTGTCACTTGATACTCATGTTCAGCTGTTTGTTGCCTACAAACAGCGTGCGTACTCCATAAGTATGAAACATATAGAAGGCTAAGTTGTTCCTCCAGTTCCAGTCTAGAGTAACATACTTTACTTGTATAATATTTATTTTTCATGATTTATGATGTTGATCTTGTTTCTCCAAGTAGCCGGGCTGCAATGCTAATTAACTAAGCCCCTAAAGACCTGCTTGCACATTCACTAGCTAGGATCTGGTTTCGAGCTCCTAACAAGTTGCAACGCCAGGAAGAAATTTATCTACGCGGAAAGTAGTGAAGAAAAATCAAGACATATTCGCAAGGAGTCTAGAGAGTTACCCTCCTCTTCCTTCCATTCCCCAGTCCTCTGCCAAAATTACCTGTGACACAATAGTTTGAGCACCCAAAAAGAAAGTCACCAGCGTTTCAGATTGCAGAGTGCAAACTTCGAACACACAATAAAATTCATAAATAGTACTGTCAAAAGAAATTACCTATTAATTTAATGCACTTAGCTTACATGTCATAGATGAAATCATACCGTATGTAGAAGTAGCGACTTCAAAGAGACTAAAAGGTTGATTTTGTGTTTACCTGAACATTCCGAATGTAAGTCCTGGTCCAGAGAGGCTCAAAGACAAGGTTGGAGAAGCGCAGGACTGTAAGGTTTTCAATAAGCTCCTTCCCCAAGTGATGATCAATCCTGCAGGATATGTGCACACTTGCAACTTTAGACCGAACTTTATCCACAGCATTGGCAGCGCAAAGATGTGTGCACTCAACAATGATTTCAGTGGGCAGTTTATTACATGACTATTCTGAAAAAGACACAAGCAAGTGCGTCACAATTGTGCTTCTTTAAGATGAGCTATATTGCAGGTATAAATATCAAAATGAACAGTAATGACTTTTTCATGACAAACCTGTATATTTGATTTTCATCAAGATGTTTTAAGAGACCGTCAGTCAACATCTCTGATGACTCAGTGTCAGTGCCAAAAGGCTTTTCTACAATGAGGCGTGTCCAACCCGCCTTGCTTTGAGCATTCTTGCTCAAACATGAGCTCACCTCCGGTACAATCTCATGGGGCACAGATAAGTAGAAAATGCGGTTCACCTCCCCAGTACCCTGATGAAAGTTTCGAAACATTAGCACCGCACTTGCACCAAAAGTAGTATACATACATACATGTATGTATGTAGAGAGAGAGAGAGAGAGAGAGAGAGAGAGAGAGAGAGAGAGAGAGAGAGAGCGAGATGCCTCAGGGTTACAGTTGCTAACTTCGATCTCACAAGTTCTTTAAGGAAATCCTTAAGGTCATATGCCACTTGTTGCCCAAGCAACCAAGATAATTCAGGAGTTACACCACTCTCACAGGTCCACATACTTCAATTACTCCACGTAAATAATGCCCCAAATACTTTCACGTCAAAGAGATCAAATTCTCCTACAAGAATACAATTTACGTGATGTGGGTAAAGGCTTGAAATTGTTATAAAAAAAGGTCTCAGCAAGCTAATGAGTGTACCTCTCGTTCGCGCAATCTTTTGTCAAGGTTGGACATGCCATCACACGTTGAGTAGCCGCCAGACTCGTAGAAGATATTCTCCAGAAAGGATTCCATTGCATCCCCACATTTTTCGCTGGAGATGGCATAAGACAAGTTAAAGAGCAGATGCTCAAAAGTATGAAGTGATACAACAATCATCAGATACAAAACTCAGTTCACATGAGAGCATAGAATTACAAAGATTGTCATCAGAAGAACTAGATGAGAAAATTCGTCCTTCTACCTACTCCTTCGAGCAACCACCTTCAAAACAACTGGAAGCTCATAAATTATACAAATGTTCACCATGTTTGTTTACTAATCATCCTTTCAAACACAAAGTAAAACTTACTGCTCATCCACCCGACATGTCATGCTCCCACTAAGAAGATCCCGAAACTCATCATCCGAGAGAACGCTTCTTGAGTATCCAAAGATGGCCACTTTCTGGTTGAGGAAAAATTCATCACAAAGGTTTTAATCTTTTGAAGTGAATTCTAACTGTTAATCTCAAACTGATAGTCTCTGGCATTTTCTTCTGTTAGTTTATGGAGAAACAAATTGCGTATAAGAGAGTATTCTAGCTGCTAAGTACTGACACTTGTTCTTAGAATGGTTGGAATTGCAGGTAATACTTGACTGCAAGAGCGAAGCAAAGGGCTCAGTTAGGCTCATGAAAATAACTTTCATAGCATAAAAATCATTAGACACATTTGCATTCAGTGTAAAAACACTGTCACATGTTGTGTGCCGTCTATTACCTCGTACAAGTTTCCACTGTAATAGAGGGCAAATAATGCTGGGAAAATTTTATTCCTGGCAAGATCCCCAGTGGCACCTAGCACTGTTATGCTTAGGAACGGTCTGGTATCTGGCTTGTTCCACCCATGGTACCCGTCTGGGAAAGAAAGGTTCTCAGGAGCATCTTCTCCCTTTGCAATTTCACCACTTGTCGATGCAGTTGGTGAATAATAGCCATTGATAATACCATCTGAAAACATATTCTCAATCACCTACATATCATCAATCTCCACTTGCAATATGCATACATTCAAATTAGAGAAATGACGGAAAGAGTAACAATATTACAACACTCGTGAAAGGTGCATATACACATGGACCAAGGCACCCCCTCATACACACAACTAAATTGGCCTTTGAAAGCTTTTCTTCACTTGAATTTATGCTGCTCAATTGTCGTGATTCAAAATACATGTTATAGACATTCCATCATTTTAAATATTCTATGTGTAGTATGAAGTACCGCGCCGTAGGACAACAGAACCTCGTTATGGAAAAGAGACACGACCTTGTGAACCTTCTTTTCTGACTTGCAAAAGGAAGAATGTGTCCACATAAGATTGTTCACTCACCGTTTGTTGTCTTAACCTGCACCCCTGGTGGATCCGTTGATGAAGCTTCCGATCGAGTTGTTAAGCACTTGACAAAAGTCTTGCTGGTAAAACCTCTGCTAGAAGATTCTGATAGGAGCGAAGGTTTCAAGGAACGCAGGGTATGGATCCGCAGCGTCCTAGATATCTTCGAGACTAGCCATTGACCACTTGATGCCTACAAGGGGCAGGCACACCAGGGTATGTAAGTGTCAGAAGCTGAAGCTATGATTCATGAACACTAATACTCTCAGTTTAAATTGGCGAATGTACAAGGTGAAGCATACGAACAAAGAACAGGATGCGACTAAATCCAGTATTTGATGCATTATGCATCCAAATCCAAAGATGGAGAGCAGAAGAAAAATGATGTCAATATAGACCTCATTCTGGGGTCAAACGAAAGAAATCTTGCAAGACTGAAGATCCGCACAGCACTATTCACGTCAACGATTGAGCCCATCTATTCGTTACATTCTTTTGCATAGCTTTGAAAAATCAATGGAAAAGGCATCCTACCGAAATGACACATTTTTACAACTAGTAATCTGTATAATTTAAACTATATCTTTGAAGCAACTAGTCAACGAGGAGTAACCCACTGACATGTGTTGGATTTTGAAAAGAGTGCCCCGTTTTAAGTGTTAATGATGTCATGTTCCATCTGAGAAGAAAAAAGATCCACGCAATTTGTTTCACATCCTTCAGACCTAAATATCATAAAACAACATATTATCTACAGCAGATACCTTTAACTGATATTACAAAAGGCAGCTTGTATTTTCTAACTATTTTTCTACGACAGCCAGTTTTAGTAGAGCCCTAGCCAGAATCTTCTTACTTATTAAAACTACACAATCAGCTCAAAGTATCTTCAAGATGCAATTGCTCAAGCACTGCAGGTGATTCTTGCAACGGAAGAATCCCCAAATCATAGGAGAAAACAATCAGAGACACCTAAACAAGTGAACCACATTCGTGACGGTGACAAGTCCATTCAATTCGGCGCATCATTAGTGGATTTCAGAGTTGCATCCCAACTGCATTGTTGAACCTTCCCAAAGCTGGGTACCAAGCTAGAGGAAGGACTATACCGTTCCTGTAATTAATGAGTTCAATGCAAACGAATCTACACTGAAGTGACGACTCTACATGAAACACAGGCCATTTGAGAAGGCATCCAACTTTTCTCACCAGTACTTGATTTCGTCATGCTCAGTGAGAATGAGCAACTCAATTCACCCACTGTATGTCAAGATGTCAATGTCAATGTCATTCTAATCATTGACAATGAGCAACTCAATCAACTGAATGTCAAGGTGTCAATTCCAATGTCATTCTAATCATCAACAATGAGCAACTCTACTCAGCAACTGAGTTCATGTAATTATGTGATTCTATCATGTCTTTTATGTAATACAACGTGCAGTGGAGTAATTGCAACACTGCAACACACTGCAGAGTCGCGATCAAAGGTGTGGAGAGCACATCATTACTATAGCCTTTCGATGCACTGATGATAACAGGACACTAGGTTACGAAATGACACACGAGTGCATGTACATGCAATCACGTAGATTTTTTCGCTGTGTAAAAATAGGTATCGTCAGAAATCTTACTGCATAGTTCAAAGGCAAGATGTCGGCGAATTTGTGGCACCTCACATTCCTGAGTGTCGAAGAGGTGCAGTGAAACTTGGAAAATCGATTAAGATCGCTGGAAGATTGAAGTGAAGACAAAGAAATCCCTGAGGTCCGTGGCGCAACGTTGCTCCATGCTTCTGATTGAGGCAACGATGGTAAATATGATCCAAGAGGTTCCACCAGGAGCAGAGAAGCCATAGCCGTTGCCATTGTGCCAGACGCGGGGGCTACTACAGGGCGAAAAAAAATCAGAGAAACCGGCAACCGAGGAACTGCATTTGCGAACACCAATGACTCACTCCAGCAGATTAAGGAGCGAAACTTCTCAAAGCCGCATTGGATCCAGCGACCTTCCCAATTTCATAGGGAAACAAAATCATCATTGCAGTAAGAGAAGGATTAGGACAACAAACGAGCTACACAATCAGCAGCGGAGGAACGATTTCTCAGCGCCTCTCCGAAATCGGACAAATGAGCAAAGAAAAAAACAGGGGAAGGAGCTCGAAAAGCACATGTAAGAAGACGCTCAGTAGTTCTAACTGTGAAAATTTTGGGGCTCCGAAGCTTCAACGTATTGAACTTATGAATGCCATCAAGATTTTTGTGCAGAATTGCGTGGCAAGTGGGGGAATCTTTGCAGGTGATTGGATTGCAACGCAAATTGCAGAGTGGACAAAGAAAAATGGGACGATCTCTCTCTCTCTCTCTCTCTCTCTCTCCTCATCCAACCTGACAGTCGAAAAGTGCAGCTGACTAGACATTGCACCTATTTTGAACTGGATGACAAAGTTTCGGTGGATGAAAATTGTTTTGTGGATGATATTTGTAACTTGTGTGCGTGACCTTTAGTTTGGAGTGTGACAAAAGACTCGTCTGTAAAGTTGAAGAAAATCAACATTGGGTACTAACTTCAGGTATGTGGGTGTTATTCTGTTCATTTTTAATGATCTCCAACTTCTAGTGATTAAAACTTACACAATGAAACTTGTGTTGCATTAGCAAATCTATGATGAAGCATCAACAAAAGTAACTATAAATCACAATTGTGGTTTAGTTATGGTTTTGGATTATTGATCTCACAAATTTAAGTGATTTTGGAGAATATGTGATGCTAAGATAGATATGTTTCAAATGAATATATTTCTCTCTACATCCACTTCTCATATGATATGAAACATATAATTGGTGTGAGATGACTAGCAAATTGAAATCATGCCCGCCACCATTTGCCTCATTATACGAATGTGAATTGTACTTGAAGCAACCATTGGCACCACCACAACACAAGATATTGTTGCCACACCTCGAACCACAAACTTGCCATTAAAACCGGACAATGGTCGACTATCCCTATCTCTAGAGATACTAGAGTATGCCACTTTTGCCCCTATTATGCAATTGAAAATGAGTCACAAGTTGTGTTGGCATGTCCCCTATGTATAGTATAGGCACCTATTCCCAATTAGGACCCCATTGGCAATCTATAGGGTACCGGAATTTTGATAAGGCTAGGATTGATATTCGATCAGACTAGAATCAATAGTGCCATGATACATGTCTTGGTTTTGAGTGCTAAAGGGAGGAAGAATGAGCAATTGAATGAGTGGTTAAAATGAGCGGTTATGGTAGACTCTAGACATTGGTAATATGTTCAAGCCAACTTTTGGATAAGAAAATTCACAATTTTTTCAATTTAAGGAATAAAATTACCAATTTTTTTTAAACATTCCTCCTTATTTCTATCTTCCTACACGGGAAAATTTGTGTCACCTTATGCTTCTCAAGATCTGGGACACAAATCTCTTAAGTGATCGGTTATGAGCACCTCTTTTCTAATCCCATTAGAGATAAGGTGCCATCATTATTCGAGAATGTAGTCCTAGGGAGTCTCAAATCTTTCTTTCAATTGGACCATCAAGTTGACATGAGCCTCTATCTCACGAAGGCTACTGCACTCCACCACTTTAGAGAACTAGCTTGTTTGAAAGCATCCTAATGCAATTTCAATTCCATTGGCTCCCCGGATGTTAAAATCATTTTCATTTCATTTCATTATCAATCTAAAGATTCTTGTGCTCATTAAACCCTAACTTCCCACGCCCAAATTCCCTCAAATCTATTGAAAAAAATTTGACCTCAATTTCAGCAACCGTAACTGAAGGTCTAAAGCTTCTTTGTGACAATCCAAGCGCATAGATGTTTGCATATTAGAGATGACTACTCATAATCCAAAAAATTAGCGATGAAGTTATGTTTTGAAACAGTTTACAATAATAATGTAATAGTGGTCTTGCGGGGCAGCATTTTAGAAATTAACCTCTGGACTGCATGCTATTTCAGGACCTCTATGCTCGATATGAAAAAGATAATATCAGGAGAACAACATTTATCCACCAGGGATGTGGCTGCTGGGATTCGAGCCCAGGTCTCCACGGCCACAACGTGGAATTCTCACCACTAAACTACAGCCACTTTAATGTCCACATCGAGAGATTGTAATACTTATGTACAATGTTCGGCGTTGCTGCTATGTAATGAATGATCTGCGTTGAACTCTTCACAATCACCTCCCATGGCTTGCTTTCATCCTAGCTGACATCAAACTATCTTAGAAAGACGCATAAGAGGTTGGGATGGCATTTCAATGAGCATTTGCATGAATGATCCACAGAGCTTTAGCATTAGGGTATGATACTCTAGATATGTTACTTTCACTCTTCTCTTCTAATGTTTTGAAGTTGTTGGTTAAGACAGAGTACCTATTCCAGCAGCAAAAGATAAAATTAAGAACCAAGATCAGTGTAAGAGAGACACTCCCATTCACCCAAGTCGGTGCCTTAGGGTATGCGGGTGTCTTCTTTTCTTAATTGGACACATGTATTTGATTGGTGCCAGTGGTCAGGTGAGGATCAAAGAAGAAACACCATAAACCTACACATGTTTACAAGACATTGGACTACGTCTTTAAAATGTATCAACTATTCCACACTCAATAGTGAACACAAGTGAGAGTCTTTGACCTATCTATACAGTTAAGGAACCAATGAACATGCGTTTTCGATAACCATAACAAAATCATGGAAAGTCTGATATGCAATCCAATTTTTGTTGACACTTCATCATATATTTGCTAAAGCAACACAAGTTTCACTATGTAATTTAATCTAATTAGTAGAAGTTGGAGAAACATGAATACAAAATCAAATACCATCCACATACCTATGTGAGTGTGGTTAGTGGATTTAAGTAAACAACCTTGTTTATCATGACTTCATCTTAGTCAAATGAAATATTAGGCTTTGAGGAGGAGGAGATCGAGTTGTCTGTGGACCAAATAGTTAAGGTAGACCATTGTTAATCCAACATTGCAATCATAATCTGGGCACTTATCTTTGAGGGGTATGTAGTTAGGTATGGATCCAAAAATGGACATTTTTAGGTCTACACCCACTTCTCACAACATATGTAATATGCAATTAGTGCAAGATGATTGTTCATTTAAACCGTGTCCATAGACATGTTCCCCACAATTTTTGATGTTCATATGAACATCTTATTCATTGTTAAAATGAAGATTCTCACAAATTATTGAGTGATCACATACCCCCCCCCCAATCATGTTTTCCATTGAACCTAGAATGGTTAATAAAGTTTGAGTGCGTATTGCAATCTTTTCAAAACACATGTCTTTTCAGGGTACTTAGATTTACACCTAATCACACACCACTTCATTCTTGCCACAGGCATTCTGGCTTACAGTCTGAAAATGAAAGACGTGCTAAACATCATCACAGTGGCTGTAGTTTAGTGGTGAGAATTCCATATTGTGGTTGTGGAGACCTGGGCTCGGATCCCAGCAGCAGCCACATCATATATATGATTAAAGGAAAAAACAACAACTTGGTGGTCTTTTCAAAAGGATCACACATGAATTTATATCAAACACGGTTGCCAAATTTGAATTTATAATATAGTTCTTTAGGGAATTGATTGGACTTCCTCGACACTTCTAAAAGTCAGACGTTTGGATGAAGTTAAGGATAACACGAATTTTGTCTAGCTTTGGGGAATCTGTGGTAAGAAATATTCTTTCAAAGCAGCTCCCAAAGGAGAGTCTTACATGTGGAATAAAGTATATAACCAATGCAGTGAACTAGTAACTTGGCAAACCTATGTAAAACTAGATTTATTAGCTTTCATATTTGATTCCGTCACTACTGTCTTGTAAAAGAATTCATAGTTTGGATCAGTACAGAACAAGCCGAATCTGAGGTAAACATTGAAGTGAGATACATTAGACTCATGTATGAGAGTATAATTTTCTAATCCACTTTCAAAGCTGTGAACAAATGTTAGAAGCTATATGTCAATTGCCCTGACAGACATGATTCAATACCCACATTCTACTATAGCGACATGCTTCAATGTCCACATTGTTCAAGCGCCTTGATAAAATAATCCCAATAATAGAAATGTATTAACTGTAGGGGACATACATTTTTGCGTAAAGAATTGAACTTCTTCTAATACGGTATCAGTCAACTGTCAACCTCAATAGTTCCCACCGAATCTGGAATTTCGGTCAAACTTGACTACTAGCAAGAGCCTAAGCTTTCATGATGATAAATTGAACTCCGTGGATATACGGTTTCACATCTTCCACTCTCCCTCACCTGCCTTCCAGAACTGCACAAAATCCCACCTTTCACAGTATTTGCAAAATCAAAATTCACATTAGCTATACTTATTGGTGGTAACACCTCTACAATTTGGACTTAGCGTAGATAGCGCTGTGCTCATCAATGAACGACGGTCCTTCCTTGAACTGATCTTCAGTTACACCTGCAAGGAAAACACCGATTTAAAGTATCTGCACTTAAACAAACAATATTCTGACGAGTTGTTGTAAATCAAACTTTCCATTCTCAAGATCATTGTACACAACGACAATTTGATTGTTTGAAAAAGTTACAAAATAGTATAGGAAACGAATCAACAACAAACAATATATCCACAAAATCAAAAGGCCGGCCCTTACCTTTGCCCATAGCAGCGGTGGACGAAACTCCGCCGGTAACAGTCTTCAGCAGCTGATCGTAGTAGTTAGCACCAGACCATGTTTGATGGGAAAGAGTCTCAACACCGTGAGTTCGCTCCTGACGCTGAATGTCCTGGATGTAAGCCAACATTCCACGTTGAGCAAAGTCGCGGGCGAAAGTGTCCACAACAAGGGCGTTGGAATGGAATCCAGCCAGGGTGATGAACTGCCAGCAATATCCCATTTTCGCCAAGTCCGGGATATAGCTCTGCATCTGCGCATCGTTCATACCGGCAGCATCCCAGTTGCAAGACGGCGACAGGTTGTAGGCCAGCATTTGATGGGGGTGCACTGCCAACACACCTGCCATGAACATCACAACCGATTTCCGTCAATCATCCACAAGTGTCCAAAACAAAAAAATTAAGATGACCAATGATGACTTTCGACATCCACCCTAGCTATTCATCATCTCGAAGAAATAGATTGCAGCTAAAATTAAAAGAAAAACGAGTAATAGAGTATGATACATGCACCCTAAGCTGTTCATCATCTCGAAGGAATGCATTGTTGCAGAATAAGAAACAACCTAAGAATAATACATGTATATTCTAAGCTATTCATCATCTAAAAGGAACGGATTGAAGGGAAGAAAAAAATGATACATGTACCATAAGCTACTCATCATCTCAAAAGAACACAATGAAGCAAACCAAGAAGTAAAACAATAACGATGTTTCAATTACCCTCAGCAAACAGACGAGCCTCGTTGACATCAGGCTTCGCTGTTTCCATCCGCAAGAGATCAGCGTAAGGAGCGAATGCACATCCTCTAGCGATGCAAGCTCGGATTCCACCGTCAAATCTGTAGAAGCCCTCACGTGTCCTTGGCAGATCCCAGTCGAAGAAAACATTCTCCACCCCCAACTTAGCCGCAAGCTTCTTTGCATGCACTAACGACAGACCTTCGAAGCCGCCGAACCACTGCTTTAATCGGTCGCTCTTCTCCCTCTCCGACAAATTCAGTCTACGGATCTCGTCTCCCACCACATCGGAGAACAGTCGGAGGTTAGCCTGGGCAAGCCAGTTATCCTCCACTTCTTACAACGCAGACCCGGACAACCCCGCTGCAACTGCGTCTTGCATAGCCTGCACCAGAGGAAGATCTCTTACAACAGGATTAGTTGCTCCGAGGATGAAAGAGTGGTCACGTGAGTCGATGTTGGACTGAATCAAAGTTGCTGCACCAGAATCTGTTCTGGCAACAAGGATCTGCTCCACTCCCATAATGTCGAATTGCAACCTGGCAGCCACGAGACGATTGATGTGCTCCGAAGTAGCCACCAACACCTTCCCTCCCATGTGCCCACACTTCTTCGTCACGGAAGCTTGATCTTCCATGTGAATTCCTGCAGCTCCCCTCTCCACGAACATCTTGGCCAACTTCACAGTGACTGTGGTACCTCCAAACCCTGTGTCAGCATCTGCAATCAAAGGAGCCAAGAAATCCACATACGGAGTTCTCAGCCTCTGCTCATTGCTCATGTTCATCCTTGCCTCCTTCTGCTTCCGGTCATGGAACAATTGTGCCATGAACAGATGCTCAACTTTGTTTGGCACCGTGTCCATGGGGTAATCTGCTAGATCGGGTCCTGGTTCATTCGAGGTGGCTGCTGTTGATGCACATTGCCATCCAAATACATAGATTGTTTCTAAATATTTGGCCATCTGGGCAACCTGCACAGGGTCCAAAGCTCCGAAAGTGCGTGAGCAGGATCGGTTGGCTTGGTGCGTCTTTAGAATTCCCCATAGCTTCTTAGCTTGGTCGCTGGAAGTGTAGTGCTGAGGGAGAGTGCCGCGAAGACGCACCACCTCCCTGGCAGAGTAAGGCCAGCGAGTGTTCTGGAACCGCTCTGATTGCCACCATCGCTCTACCTCCCCAACTTGTTGCTCAAAGAGCGACTCCTCCTCGTTCACAAACTGCGATTCACATCAACAAAATCCATCATTTTACAAACACTTACTTTCGTCCATAACCATCACACTGTACAAGCCACACCTCGAAGAAGCAAAGCCAGATACATCAAGTGCACCAAGTAAGACTGTGTGGACATGATTTGCATTGATTGAAGTTATTTTTTGTGTGGCTTCAGGACTTAATATCCAATAGAATGAGAGTAATGTGTAGACTGAGGCAATAATTCTACACTGAGAATAGGAGATTCAAACAGTAATTGATGTCGCGTTTTCCGCATGCAGTTAAATTTACGAAGAAAGAGCAGACTTATAATAAAAATTTAGTGATGAGAGAGAAACATGGACTAGACAGTTCAAGGCACGTGACGATTCTATTTCTAATGGAATTATTGTTTTGTGTGATGATCGGCATGCACAGAGGTCATGAAAAATAATTACATACCCGAGATGCAGCAGCACCATACACGGCCATGTTGTCCTCCTGCTCCACCAAATTCACATAACAACCAAGGTCGTCAGCTCCAGTCACCCTCACCAGGAGAAAATTAAAAATTTCAATGACATAATTGTCTTAATACACCACTGTATGCATACTTCGCTGGGAAAGTTCTAAGACGAAATTTCAAGCAAGAGAAAATACATATTCGACACTCAGACACGCTCTTAACAGCTTACCCCACTCTAGAAATCCGCGAATAAATTCAGCAAATTATGACCTCGAGCTAACCCTTGCAATGGTACCAAATGATTCAGAGTTTGTAAGATGCGGCGACCTACAGGGTTTGCAACCGGTCCGATGTCGGACGGAGGTCCTTGACGAAGCAGATGATGTGATAGTGGGAACCAACCTCAGGACCTCCTGAGCTGACGAAGATGGTGACTACTGAAAGAAGTGAATCCTAATAAATAAAGACCAGCCGCCGCCAGGTACCCGGGAGCACCCTTATCCTAAGGCCGGTTGATTAATTAGTTTCAACTAATTTTTTTATCATGTTGTCACCGTCGGTGAATCATCCCAGACAGTTTCCTGCTCCGAAGAAAAACACTTGCTCGGATCACATCACCAACGAAAAGCAGTCACTAAAGTACCGGAGCTTTCTAATTCCGAATTCGGCAGCAATCGGTCGCCCCCACCGTGCTGGCGGCATCTCTTGCTCCACTTCTTCCATTGCACGCTTGAAGATTCCAAATATACATTCCTCATAAAATTCATCCGAAATTCGGCTCGCTCTTAGTTGTCGATTGGCACCGTTTTCTCCACCGAGAGGATTGCACCTTTTCGGAAGAGTTTTAGGCGCGCTCAACTGCTGGACCAGCTGACGTGAAGGCTTCTCATTGGGCCCCTCAATTCCAAACATTGGCATGGCCAGGGTTAAGTTACATGTCTTGCTTTAATGACCGGCCTGCCGGTCCAATCTTCCCGAGGTAAATGTCAAGGTCTATTAAAACGCATTTCCATTTATAGCCTCAATAGTCAACATGGTTTGTGGTTAATTCATCTCAATTGGGTTCTTCATACTACCTGCTTTAGATTAAATCCATGTCGTTTTCAGAGTTTATATGTAATTCACATGATCAGAAGAAGAAGAAGAAGAAAAAAAAGAAAAAAAAAAGAAAAAAGAGTTTGAGTCATAATATGGCTGCATTTTTACTTCCCGTCAGATTAGTGAGGATATAGACTCTAGCTCAAAGAGCAAGACATCTAAGTTAGCCTTGGCCCACCTATTGACATTATCTAGCAATGAAATCTCTACATTTTTTAATTTTATTTTTTTTAATTTTGTGGTTAAGATAATCATGCCTATTTCAGTTATTTATCTTAATCAATCGCCTATGTTTGTATGACCTACATTTGTGTGACTTATGTGGTTAGATGTAAGTCTTAAAAAATTTCAAAGTGATTATCAAGTTATGGGCTCAAAATTTGCTTACCATTTTAGGTTGAATAATGGACATAATTGAGGGCTCTCCATGATCACCTTATGGCTCCAACACTTTTGACCTTGAGAAATCGTACCAATTTTCAAAAAATGTCGTAGAATTCCATAAATTGTTGCTAAAATCTCATATCACATTTGCGGATCCAAGAAAATTCCAAGCTCTAAAATACAAGTTGAGAATCATGGCCATCAACAAAAAATAACACATTTAAGAATATTTACCTTATCAATATCAATATGACACGGTCTTTCTTTAATAACATGTAATTCAAGAAGTGAATATAATAAACTAAATGGACAATGGCACAATAAGTTATTTCAAATTTATATTTAGATTTTCTCATGTTTTATCATTTGAATGACACATGCAAGACTATGAAAGGATCACAATTCAACAATCATGTATTGTTGATGTGTTTTATTAGCACCCTCATCAATCCCTTGTTATTTTATTATTTTGTGTGGAACAAGAGAACAATGTATAGTACGCACATTTTTTTCAAGATACAGTTAATACTTCAAGCCTTGCAGTAACCCACATTATGTGTTTTTGTACATCACCTTTGGAAAAGAATATTCCCAAGTGAAATTCCACAATGATTTAATCAGTAAAATTATTTGACACATTTTGTCTATGGAATTGAATTCATTTCCATTTTCTATTTTCTGTTTGTTAACTTATAATCCGTTCATCATCCACCAGCAAGAGTGACCCTATATTGTAATCCATGATTCTAGAATTTCATCCATCAAGCACAACATGCAAAGAAAAGAAAAAAGAAAAAGAAAAAGTACAAGTGCAATACCTACAATCATAATTGTTACATTTGAAAATGTTTTATCATAGATTTGCTATTGCAACATGAGTTTGTTGTGTAAATCAAATTGGTAGAAGTTGGAGAACATAAGAAATGAACCAAATAATACCCACATATCTTACCTTCTTCAGCCTTGAATCTAGCACAACTCACTCTTTGTAGGGAATAAATACTCTTTGATATCCAAAAAGCCAATGGCGAGATAGTAGGTCCAATAAATTCAATAGATGTATTTGTGTCCAGTGTGTAAAACATATGTTTAGAAGATGGCCCCGTTATAAATTTGATAAAAGGTTACTAGATTTGTTTGTAATGGTCACTCAATGAAGCACATGAGACCTTTGACATGCTCAAAACAAGCCAAAAAAAAGAGCAATGACATGAAGGAAGTTAAATAAATGCACTTGAGAGGTTCATGAAATTTTGACATTGTGTGATTTAGATATATCATATGAAAAAAAATCAAGGTTTCTTGCAATCCAACATAGGACCCTCAAAAGCAGTTATTGTTGATGAGTGTTGAAGTTTTTGTTTTCCTAAATGAATAAGTTGCACATTTGGTCCTTAGAATAAGATCATCAGCTATACATTGATTCGGGACACAATAAAAATAGATGTCATAATTGAGTCACTGATGAAATTGGGCGCTTACACCTTATTAGTTAAGTTACTCATATGACTAACAAAGACCATTGAGTGCAGGCATCAACAAATGACCCAGTTACCAGATTCAAACTAGAAATGCATTGATTGAGAAAACAAATGCTCCTGCAATGCCAATGAAAAAGTAAGCCAAGTTAGACTCCAGGAAAATGGACTAGGAAACTCTTGAGAAGATTGGAAGGCTTGAGAGGGGTTAAGTTGGACATAATTATTTCAACGCCCTCCCATGTGGACCTTTCTGATCGTGGAGATCAACAGCCTAGATCGAGGACGACAGAGGGAATGGATTAATGTTTTGGGAAGTCATCCTCTTGCTCAATCACAGAACGCCACCTCATTACCTAAATGGTTATGCATCAAGAGTGTTGAATATAGAGATGGTTTTGTTGCATGGTGTGCATGGAGGTGATCATGTCAAGTTAGGGTTGCATTCAGACACCATCTAGTCTTGCGAGGTAGGGTTGCTCATTCTTTGACTGCATCCATTATTTGAAGCAGCTGATCTACTCCGCTCCTGTAATTGGTATGTAGAACAATCTAGACTTCCTGTGACATCTGAGTAAACGCCACAAACATGTGAGTGTTTTGTAATGTGGAAGTAAATCTATATTCCACATGTTCATGTGATTTGTTGCCTCACCCGCTCGCTTGAATCAGAATTCCAGGGGCCATCTACTTTTCAGACGCTCAATGTCAAGTTTGCATCTCAGATTGAGACAAATAATAAATAAATTATGTGCAAGGCACGGTATGCTATATTGAGCAATTGATTATGGAGTCCTGGTTATAACTGTCGACATTGCAAAGTTTGCATCGACACTGTGAAATATTTTGTCATGCGTTTCTCACTGGGTGACCCTCACCTCGTTCTTGGGTTTGTGGATTCCAAGGCTCTTCGGGTCATTGGATTAATGAGCTCTCTGCTGACATAATTCAGGTTTATGCAGTTCTCATGAGGTTTAAAATCGGTTCACATGTTCTTCTGACTTAAGGTTGTCTCATCCACTCCCTTCAGAATGCCAGCCATATGATTGTCGGACACTCAATGTCAAGTTTGTATCTCATATTGAGAAAAATACAAACTAAACAGATTATGCACATTTATGCTATATTGAGGATTGGACATGGAATCCTCGTTACGATCATCGACATTTGCAGATTTTCATCAGCATTGTGAATTCTTCTGGGAACTACAGGACATACTCTTATGACTAAGGTTTGTGAGTTGTTGGAGTCATTGGATTATTGAGCTCTCTGCTGATAAATTTCAGATTTAAGTATGTGGCTCTCGTGTGGTCAGGGTGTCGTCAGAGTTTGGACGATTTTGACAATCATGGCACCAAAACCAAGGCCCCGTCCCAGTCAGATGGGAAGATCAAAGCGTGCCAGGTCGCAAGGGGGACTTGTAAAATATGCATACCAATTCCCGCCTCTGTAAGTACAAACGTCGTTCAATTTACCGATCTTCAGGGGATTGGTTTCTTGCCCTCAAGTCATGTCATTTTGTTCGTGGCTATGGCCATGAAAGCTGAACCCTAAATATGCTATAATCTCCAGATCAACAATAGAAATCATATGGCAAAGAGTTCGTTGCATAAAGTTATTTCGTCTATGGTATACACATGCTATGAACTTTCTGTTGCATCTCAGATTTCCTTTCCTTGCATCATTCCTTCACCTCTAGGGACACATTTGAATTCTCGTTGAATTTAATGATCTCGGAGGATTTGGATTCTTGCCCTCTAGTCGATTTTGTTCGGGTTATGGCCATGAAAGCTGAATCCTAAACATGCATTTGTCTCCAGATCAACAATAATAGAAAGTATAAAGCAAAGAGTTTGTTGCATAAAGCTACTGTAATCCGTCTATTTATGGTATAAACTTTGAACTTTCGGTTGATCTCAGAGTTGCTTTCGTTGCATCATTCCTATACCTGTAGGCACACATTTGGATTCTCGGGCACGCCAGGACGGCCTGCCCAGATTGCGTGTGTGGACACCCAAACTGTTCTTTTCGCAATCGGCTGCGGCCTCTACAAACACAGGTACATGTTCATAAAAACCAAACTCTTGCATAGGTTTCTCTATGAGAGCTTGTTTATCAAGCAACTCCATCTTGATACCCCAAGCCATTGGAGTCTATCCCAATCACTTACTCATGGGTTGCAACTTTGCCCTTCACATTTCCCCCATCTAGTCTGTTTTTTTTTCGAACTCTGCTTCTATTTCTGGTGTCGTGTGCTCTGCCTGCTAATGACATTTGGGAGCCATTGATTGTTAGTTGCACCGTAACCAGGGAAGAATATGCACCGTTCTGTTAAGTCGCCCTCATATTCTAATCCGAGACGGAATAGTTCATAGTAGCGTAGACAATCTGCGGACTTGTAGAGTGAGTTATTGAAGAGCCTCTCTTTTGAGGCTGTAAGTCTAAAATTCTAAGTCATTGTGTATCACCCTAAACCATCTGACTGGAAGGATGACTGTGCATGCTTGATTACAGCAACTTTTGTTCAGTGCAAGTGGTGCCAACCGAAGCTTCCGTAGAGGTGAAGAATGATCATTTATCCATGACTTCTATCCAGTTCTGTGAAGAATTGTGAACACAATCTCTGTTTCTGAATGTGATATGGAAGTTGTAACTACAATGGAATTTTCTGAGTTATACAAGACATAATTTTGGTGTGTAAAAGCCTGTTTGATACACTGAGTATTGTGTATAGGCAATATTATTCTAAAGTTGCTAAACAAGAAACAGTGTCATGTAATTGGTCTGTACAATGATGATGCAGAAAATCAGTGCTATAGTGGTGTCACCAACAGGGCGTCGCATTGCTCTTTGTGAGAAGCACAAGGCCGATCCCAGCTTGGTAAATTTTGCCTAAATTCAGTCGAATTGCCTGTCCTGTTGTTCAAATGGCACTTTGAAATGTGGTTATGGATAACGCTATTTAGAGATTTATTAGATATTCAACTTTCAGGGCCGATTATATAAAAGCCTTGTCTGCTGTTGATAAGCAGGTATCAGTTTATAGCATCCAGGGACCAACATTAATTCGAAAGTTCCTTACAAACCATGATGCGGGTAATGATACCCTGTTCAGGAGAATGTCCTCCTGACCTGCTTGTATATCATAGATCATTGATGATAATTCTTTGTAGTGATAAGGTTATAGCTCACAAATGGCAGTCATTGTCTCTTAAATACTGAATTTAAAACCCGCACAAGCTCACTAAAACAACGAAGAACTGAATGCAGCTATTGACACTTGTGGCTTCTCGAAAGATGAAAATCAAATTATTGCATCCTGCAGTAATTTGGCTGGCTCTGTACTTTACTGCTGGGATACTGAGCTAACAAGGGTAACCTTGGAGATCCTCTCTTTCTTTAAGTATGGGTGTTCGGAGGTGTACCTTATCAATCTAAATGTATTGGTGCTCGTATAATCTGCTCTGAATCTATTCCATTTACTCCTTGTATGTAGATCTACTATTGCTGAAATCCTCACTGGGTATCCTACTTTTAAATGTTGGAGTGAACAGGAAAGGTTCGTTGAGGAATATCCGTATGTTGTGACACGAGTATCTGTGAGTCCAGAAGACAATGATGTGTTTGCTATTAGTGGTAAAAATACGAAAGGAAATTAAAAATTATTCATTAAACAAGAGTCATCAAGATATTTAGTAGACATGCGACACTTCATCTCAGCTGCTAACATGTCACCATTCAATAAAGCATAAACCTTGAATAAACCCTTCAGATTTTGGAGATTGATAATCATCACAGTTGCTTGCTCCACATTCTTGTACTGAGGCGAGGAACAGATTTCTAGTTTGAGCACATAGTATTTGTTCCAGATATTGAATTTTGCTATATGAATTGCTTGTCCTTGTGATGCTCATCAAAGAATGCTATTTTTAAGGGAGGGCAAGATTTTGGTCCCGTTTCGTTTGGTATGTTGACATAGATGATAAATGGTTTGAGTCACAATCTAGAGTTCACAGTGAATGAAGTCGAGAATAGAATGATTACCTTGAGCAGAGGTCAATCGCAATCTTTTTTATCTTTGTAGGTCACAGAAATACCACACGTGTATCAGAACTTGTTGTATCAAGGGGCTGAGATTCATATAATCCTGAAATATTTGCACCACCTGCAGGTCCCAGAAGATTCGAAATCTGGAGTCATAGAGCGGATGTAGAGACTTATGATACTATTGAGGGTTTGGAAGAGCCCGAAGGACGTCAATGTTTTTTCACGGACCACATCTGGCTGCCTGATAATAGTGTTGCCCTTGGAACTGCCAATGATGTGATTTTCATTGTGAGGAAGGGAGTAGTCACGTATGTATGTACCCTCTGCTGTCCTCTTAAATGCACTGTTATAATTTTTCTGTGGATTTCTTCTTGCAGAGTGCAAGTTTCTTGCTTCTTTCTGTATGACGACTTCTGAAGCTGGCCAAGACGTGCTTACCTATTCTCTTCTGTCATATTTCTCATCCATCTCAGACCAATCTCTTAGGCCAATTAATACATATTAAATGCGAAGTTCAGGTTTTACCTGTCACTATATCATGTCGCATCTCTAAATTTCACCAGTAAATCAACTTGCATTCTAAATAAAATGATCTGGGTGTCATCATGTTTCACAGAAGTTCCTTGAATCCGGGCACACAATATGCTTAGCTGCTACACCTTTTGGGTTTTATTCTGGCAGAGAAGATGGAGTGATCACGCAGCATGGCGGTTGGGATAAGGTCATCACCGAATTCGAGGTATCAGTACTGGAAAGTGTTGTTGATTCAAACAATTGTATTTTTGTTGAATAGCAGGAAATTTTGCTGACCAGCAGGTATATCTTGATAAAGGAAGGGTACTGAAACAGAACCATTAATTTTATTTTATTTTTTCATCCTGTATTTATTACCTTCTAGAGGCTTGAGTTTAGGTCTTGAAGCCATTTAATAAAATGATAAAATAGAGATTAGAATATATATATATTATCTTTTTTATATTATCTTTTGTAAAATATACAGAAATTTACTAATTTATCAAATTTATATTACTCTATATAAGGAAAAGAGAATTTCCACCACGATATAAAAACACATCTTTCTACAGCCCCTGTTTTTAGGATTTGGGCGAACCAACCCATAAACTCGTTCCTTGTTGGATGCCTAAAACCTTGCCTCAAAGGAACCAGTGTATGGGTTGGTTCGCCCCAGCCCTGTTTTAGCTACGTTATGGTTTGGGTATTTAGCTGGTCTATTGATATAAATTAAACTTTTTTTCCAGATGCTCTAATTCTTCCAATTTTTTTTAAAAGTACATATATAAAATTTGTCCAACTCTGCCCTGTCTAGTTCTTGTTGGCCAGTCATGGGCTCATATCAATATGAATCTTTTGATATATTGACTTCTAATGTAATTCTTCTTTTGCAACTGGAATTGGTGATCCAGGTAAATTCAAGAACGCCTTATGCAAAAGTCTTTCGAAAGGATGTGGCAAGGTTTTCTTCCTCCTTTCAATTACCCTCTTTGATATGTTGTCTCCTTTATACTAAAATTTGCTTTCAGCCTTATGCAATAACCCTTGGTGCTCCTATCTCTTCAGGCTCTTTTCTTCTGTGCCAGGCCACACACATGGGGTTCCAACCCACTTAAAGTGAAAGGAGGATAATCGCAGGGCTAACAAAAATAGGAAATAGGAACTTACAAGAACACATTACGAATCTTTTGATAAAATGGAATGCATGTCCGAACTTCATGTTTTGTCCTAACATCCATTTTGATATATGGGTAATGCAGCGAGCCCTCACCAATCACAACACTTGTGGTAGCACCCAATGATGAGAATGTTATGTACGTTGTGGAGGTAATTGAAAACTCAGTATCCTGTAAACGTAGAGATGACAATCGGATTTCTTATGGTCGATTTATTACACTCATACCATTTTTCGTTCACTTCTCAAGAATTTGAAGTAAATGAAACTGCGTGCATTGAGACTGTAGAGATCCGCTCAATACTGCAATCTGTATGTTATAATTGATGCTTCAAACTATAAATTTCATTTGAAATGCGTGCATTACCAGTCAAATATAGACTAAATCACAATCGGTGTATGTTTATCCTTCCTTTGGAAAGTTCTGTGTTGCTCTGTATATAATTTTCAAAAACCAAGTGAAACTCAAGTCCTGTCTACTTAAATACATCTATCTGCTGATCTCTTAACACATCTAAACTTCATCTTAAGACCTTCATTGCGAAGTGACACTTGAAGGGCAATAGGAAATCTATACTCAGATCATGTTAGGAGCAATTGATATGACCCAACCCCGTTGCTATCAGAAAGAAAACGTGGGGAAACTTGAGCTCAAAGGAGAGAAGGATGTCATCGATGGCATTGTCAGTGTAGACCTAGAAATGCCAGGTATTTCCAAACGAACTATAACGCCTGTATCTTGATAGAATATAGAAATGTTACCCCCTCTTTTTCTATATTCTTCTGTTTAAATCAGGTGGAAATCCATGAAGACAATCCATCGCCATTGAACGTCTAGAGTGTTCCTTCCTGAATCACATAGTTTGTCAAAATCCTTCATTCATAACCATGTGCATGAAATACAGAACCTGAAACTGTCTCTACTGACATTAATGGAACACGGCATTTAAGCTTTTAGTCTTTCATCGAGGCTCAATGAGAATGACTATGAAAAATTCAAGTAACGAACTACAGAAGTTTTCCAATGGTTTCAAATTCATCATGTTTCCAAGTAAATGTGACCTTTGTTTTTATAAATATGTAAATGTTGAAACGCTGAAGAACATCATCTCAATCTTACAGACAAACTCTGAAAAGGGTTGGATGGCCAGTGTTTACGACGGGACCCATCTTGGATATGGATATTTGTCCCCATCGAATGCTCATTGCGACTAGTCATGAAGGCAAGGTGGTGCGGGTGTGGAGTTATGCTCGACTAATTTGTGAAATAATGTGCTTGTAAGTCACATTTTGACGTCCACTGGAGCTCTTGTTTGTTTTTTGTGAGAAGCCATCGACAGGTAGAAAGCAGTTCTAAGAATGCCAGGAGAACAAGAGTAGTGTTAAGAAACTAAAGAAATTAATGAATCATGTTTTACAGTTCTTGAGAGAGTTCAGTAACATTGTCAATTATCGGGTATAATGGTTGATTCTGCAATCTGGTGATTATTGGTATTATGATCATGAGGATAAGTTCGATGTCCATGGAAGGTAATAGCAGTGCACCTCAAAATTTGCGATGGTGCAGGTTTGAAGAGGAGGTTTTGGCTGTGACGATCAGCAACTATAATATGTTGGTGGCATTGGGAAGGATCGTTAAAATATTTGTTCTTATGGCAGAAAAGTATGTCTTGAGTTCCATCAAGTACCCTTTATTTTAGTTTGTGAAACTGCTATCAGTTGTTGCAATATCTAGTCCAGACTGTCAGTCATGTTCTTTCTACTGAGGACTTTTGCAATGGGGAGCTCAAGGTTTCCAGGATGGGAGTGATGACCGTTAGTACGTGTGTTCACTTTTTCTACATATTATCAAGGGGATTTGGCTTATGTGAATTTGAGGATGCCTTCCAACAAGTTTTGGAGTTGCTAAAAGGGACCCTCTCTTGATTGCTGGACTTTTCTGACCATTTTGAAACCTCTTCAATCTAGTTGATTCTTCATGCATTTCATAATTAATTTCATTGAATTCAATGTAGGCCAGTGCAAATACATGAGATATCTATAAAGGGCGTGCGGCAGATGAGGTGGAGTCCCAGTGGTCATATTGTGGCAATTGCTGCTGGGAGGGACGTTATTCTACTCTCAGCTTCAAACTGGAAGATCCTAACTATGTTGAAGGTTTGTGCACATGTTTCATTATTTAGTGTAAGAAATGCTTCTGTTATCAAGTTCCTCCATCAGCCCCGTTTGTACCAACAGCTAGGAAACTCCTTGCTCGCAGAAGAGGCAAATGCTTTATTCACTAAGTCTGACCAGTGCACATAGAAGAGATTGCAGTATCTCACATAGCATTCGTAAGAGATGTAGTGAGTGTTCTACCTAGATAAGCATCTTGGAGACTATACACTCAGTGAGATTCTTTTTGGCAAGGTCTTTACTGTAAATCTTGGTAGATGGGAGAAGGCTGTGTCCGAAGATTTATAGATAACAATGAGGTGTCCACTATGTAGAGCTTGCCACTTGACAATGCTTGGCATTCGTGCATGTAATCACGGACGTTGATCCTTGAGTTTATTCTTGAAGCTAGAACTAAATACGGACTTCCTTACACATGCTTAAGAATGCTATGCATGTTGGGAAGTAAGGTAGACGAGCCTATTACGGTTACTCCCAGGAGGTTTGCCTCTTCTGAAAAAAAATCCAGTCCAAAGTTAGAAAATTTTGTATGGATTTAATGCCATAAGAATGAGATTAATGTGAGCAAACCTCAATTTGTGATGAATTTTCAAAGAGCATACATGTGATCTTCTTGAGTAGTTACATAGGTGTGCCTAAAGTGGTTAGTGTTGAGTGGGTGTTTGAGCATTGACTTTTTGCCTATGCCAATCGATGAGCCATCGAATTAATCCTCAGAATAATTCTAGAAGCATTCGTTATATGAGGATATCGAGCAATTTTGCACCTAAGAGTAGGTATTTGAAATAACAAATGTCTGCCGTAGCATCCGTCCGGTTGAAGAGGCTGTTTTGAGAGTAAACTGCTATTTTATTTTTGTCTCGAACACTGCAGGGTCATATGGGCGCGGTCTCCTCCGTCGCATGGTCCCGCGATTCCATCTACCTTTCATCCGCAGGACTTGATGGGGCAGTCCACAGCTGGTACATGGATGGCTTTCATCGATACGCAGAATGCGTAACAACGGGGTCCCAATATAGTGACGTTCTCTATGACGCAAACCGTAAGTATGTCTATGCATGTGGACCCAACATACCTTTACGCGCAATCGAAACTGAAAAGAATGCTGCGAACTTGCAGTTTGTCCCTGAGAAGAACTTGGATGATGAAAGTCATGTAGAGCCAGACACTGAAGATGAGCAGACCAGCGCCTCTCGCTGGGAACACCACATTTTCAGGTCCTTCGATCAATCTTCTATTTGCACTATACTTGTCACATCGTAAAATCTCAGACCCCAAGTAAACAATAAGGCCATGTTTTAGAATGCTATGCCTCTGGAGACCCTCTGGAAAGATTTTAATGTTGGGAATCTGTATGCAGGTGCTCAAGACATCATTCCTTTCCCAATTGGTTTTAATTGCAATACCGCAAGGCCTTCTGTTTCAAAATGTTCGATAGATTTAACCCCATTTTGGGCCTCTCCAAGCACAAAAACATGTACTTGAGCTACATACTTCCACTTTAGCCAATTGTCTCAAAAGTGACCGTGTCTAAAATCAAGTCATTTTTCACGTGCACTTTACAAATTGGTTGAATACCTTAATGTTATTGAAGATCTGGGTTCAACTACACATCTTGAGTGCCCTTGGATGCAAGTACAAACTTAGTATTTTGATCCCCAATGTTACATATAAGTAAAATTTATATTTCCCTTGACATAAGATTATGTACTAGTTAAAGTGTCAAACCCAGGCATATTTAAAAACATGATTTGAAGACTTGGTGAGGCTTGTAGAAATTGTTTACAGATCTTGTAAGTTGAGCCTTTGCGTCCTTTGAGGGTTAATACACTCTGCAGACGATTTTGTGTTCAAGTGCTCAGCTTTTATGATGAGTCCTTCACAACCCTCGTATTTGCTGAGCTTGTGCTGATGATGCATTTTTCTGTATGGACAGAGCTTACACATCATGTGAAATGAAAGCTAGGGGTGTGTCACGAATGGCAGGTATGTTTGGATGGAATTTGTTGGTTGCAACAACTGAAAATGGAGAATTGTTGTTGTATTCAGTACCACTGAGGGGAGATGTAAATCAGCCTGTTTGGGAGGAGCGTATCAATGCAGGTATAGATACCAATAACACTATTCAAATCATGGCATTGACATAGTCATTTTCCAGATCTCAAAAATTTAAGAATTGAAGGATTATGATGATGACGCATTATCCTGCTGAACCAATTACTTCAGGCTTGTCAGTTAAGATAGTCAACAGAAGATGATCTATAACATAGTTGCTGGTTGTTTGCCAGTGTGATTTTTTTGCATTTTAAACTACCACGTTTCTTCCAGGAAGAATAACGTCATTGTTTGTGGATGAGAAACATGATTTGATTTTGATGTCCTCAACCCAAGGCTCGATCATCTTATTGACACTGACGAAGTTGCCATTTAGTACTGATCTGGACCCTCCTAGTCCAAGAGGCATTCTCCCTGTTGATGGCAACTCACTTATTGATATTCTGCCGGTCTATTGGACAGACCTTGAGGAGGCTAAACGACAAGCCCAGGTAGTCATCAACTCCATCAGAAAAATCTGACAGGATATCAAATTAGATGAAGATTGTTGAGATACATGGTGTCACTTAGAAATTAAGTTGTATTGAATGGTCTCCTGCAAAGTATACCTTTAAGAATGGAGTTATCCTTTAGCTCAACATGACTTTTGGTCAGGAGTTGGTTGTTTTGCATACAACGCCTTCCATGTTTGGCAACTTTTCAGTGCATGCTTGGAGGTATTGTGCAGGTTTAAATGAAGAACATTCTATATTTGTTCATTGAGGGTCAAACTCGTTTTGGCATGCTAAGAGGTTTGCTCTTCACATATTCAAACACTACCTCCGAGCATGCACTACAAGTGGAAAGAAACTACTGATATTTGTATGCAAAACAACCAATGGAAAACTTTAGAGGACCAGCTCCCAATTAAAAGTCCCGTTGAAGTAAAGGATAACTCTAATGTCTTAGGGACATCTCAGTCTCTGAAGAGTCCAAATGTTATTCCTATGCGTGAGTGCATAATTAATCAATGCTAATGCCCCAGTTTTGGGTGTTTTTTGGGGGAGGCGCATGCCTAGAGTCCATCATGATCTCTCGTGGAGATACCTAGCATAAATCAAAGGTTACTCACTATGTTGGCTCCAAGATTGAGAACATGTTTGTTTTGGATTGATCCACTAGGAATTTGCCAAGAAGATAAACCAAGAACATGAGGAGATGTTGTACAAGGATCATATGAAGGAGAAAGACTGGACGATTGTTATGAAAGGGAAAATTGAGCAACATGCGAGAATTGTAAGTGAATATGCTCTAAGACTTCGGCTGCTGGAGCAACGTATCCTTATGGCAGAAAGCGACAAGGAAACTTCCATTCAAAGCCTGTTGGATACACAGGAGCTCAGCATGAAGGAGATGAATGAACACTATGAGCTTAAAGTGATGCAACCCTAACCCTCACCTGTCTCCAGAAATATACCCAGTAGCTTGACGTCAGCTTGACAAGATTTGAAGAATACATGGATAGATATCTTCCTGTAAACAGATGAATATGCAATGATATCTGTATTCTATATGTTGCGCTTACTCAGACAATATGCTTTCCTGGAACAATAAACAAAATTTACATAGACCCTGATAGATCAATTCGCATGGTATGGTACGTATTAAAAATATCGCTTAAAACCACTAAATAGGACAGGTATGAGGTACATGTGATCTTTCCAAATCCTCAATATATAGTTGATTTTGTGTTCATTCTGATTGTAGATAATTGAAGAAGCCAAACAAACACACCTATTACGCCTAGAGGAGCAAAAGAAGATGGCTAGAATCGAAGGAAATATGAACGATAGACAACAAGGTTACAAAAAGAAGATAGAGGAAATGCAGCACGATTTGGAAGGTGCACAGGCACAAGCAGATATGAGAGTTTTGAAAGTGACAACCGTATGCAAAGAATTGGTGGAGAAATACAAGGTGCCTATTTTTTCCTCCAAATCAACCCTTTAATATAGATGCTTCATTTCCGTCACCCTTTTTTCCAGTGTGTTTAATATTGACCCCTCCAAATAATTAAATTTGTATTGGATAAATAATCATTTTTGTCATATGTCACAATGTGTTTCTTCTCTCTGATCCTTTCTTATGGTGACAAGAATTCTATGACTTATCGTGACTTAATGTGACCCTACTCACGGGAGTATACAGAAAAGCTTCGACATGGAGTTGATGGTCAATGATGAAGAACTTGACCGAGCTTCAAGGCATTTGTCAGATGAGCTCATGGCAGAGAGGCAAAAAGCGGAAGATGCATATGGTCAATTATCATATGAAAAAAATCTCTCCACCCAATATCAAGCTCAAATAGCTCACTTGGCAGCTGGGGAAGCTAAGTTCAGCAATAGTGTACAAGAAGTCCTTCAGGTGACCAAACTTTGCTGCTTGTACGTGGTGTCGTCCATTTCAATGGAATACTTGAAGACCACTCAAATAAATCATTCAGAATGATATTTAGGTTACGCACTATCCAGCATATATGCATGAAGTACCCATGTGTGATTGACAGGTATAATTGCAACCCTGAACGTGAAACCGACATTTAAGCCTTAGAGGCAGGAACTCCCAACTGACAAACTAATGGCTTGCAAAAACCAAGCATCAGCTAATGTGAGCCTTTCTAATTTTGATGTTCCTCAACACTTGTAATTCCAGGAAAACTTGAAATTGAAGAAGCTGGTGGGGGAGGTGGATAAGGAACGCATTCGTGTGAAAAGATTGCTCTTAGAAACAGATGAGAAGAGTATGGCTTTGCTGCAGCACAACAAGGACCAAGAGACTAGGCATACAATTGATGACTACACCATACAACAGGTTGCTCAAAAATCCATCTTCCATCTTCATTTCCTTGAATGAAACTGTACCTTTTACCTAGAAACTACGCAACATATACTTTATCAAGACAGCAACATGTCCACAGTCATCGACAGGCAAGCCCAATGTTACTTAGGACGTAGTGAAATTTTGCGTTTTGAAAAGTCATTGTTTCACTTAGGCCTTTTTAGTTCTCCATTGATAACAGTACTTCTTCTGAACAAAATGTGAGCCGGAAATCTTTCAGTCTGGGACGTAGTCTAATCGGTGACAAACACTAGTGTTAATCTTTGCAATTCAAGAAGCTTATAGAAGCTGTACAAAAGAGCATTGGGAAGCACTACGTTCATCCTTGGCTAAGAAATTGATTCAAATAATAAATGAAGTGGTATGATTACCTTTGATCGTATGGGACAAAAAAATTCTTCAAACCTGTAATCCATACGTTTATATTGTTGGATGACCTGGCTGGAGACAGTTATTGAGGCTTAAAGGTCCTGTGGAAACTGAGATCCAGCGTATGCGCAAACACCTATTTGACATTGAGAGTCAGCAGGTACAGATAGTGCTTTTTATGCAGTACTCCCTTGTGGCTTCTCAAATAAGAGTCTGTCATAAGTACTAAAACTATGAATCCAAATTGTCTAATAAAATGCTCCATATTGTCAAGGACTCTTGTAAGAAAGTCTAATCTTGCACATCCTTCAGTCTGAATATCCACATAAGGTAGATGGGTCTGAAGTGATTACTTTTTCCGACTAGCACACTTCTCCTAGGATATGAAACACACAATCAGTAAAAGATGGTTTGCACATCCAAATCAAGGCCATAGCCATTTTCCTCATCATTTTGGAGCTTATGTAGATATCTTGTTCTTTATCAAAGTAAAGATACTCTTGCGCATGAACTTTTATATAGATCCCTCTCAATTATGTTGACTATTGAGCCTAGAATGGTTATCATATTTTGACCACAATCCAATCTCTTTTAAGCTCATGTCTTTTCGGTATCCATTCTTGGAGCCACACCAAACTGCATACCACTCAAGTGTAGGTGTCCTGATAAGAAAACCAACGGAATAAGGGTTATCTATTTTAAAAGTCAGCTTGGATCAAATATCACAACATGCAAAATTCAAATTACTGCACAGGTTGAAAGATAAGTTTTGATGTGTCCATTCAAAAGAGAAATTCTGTGACATTTTGCAACATTTTGGAACAAGAGGGCATTCACATCCCAATAAAGTGTGCAAAAAGGTCATTTATGGTGACTTTGATTTTTGTACACTCTGATTATGTCAAATTGGCTGTTTCTTCAAACTGTCAGTGTGTATTAATATGCTTTCTGTATATATAACAACTGTGTATATCTTTGGGAGCCAGGCAGGTCAACTCTTAGATTTGAAACAAGCAAAGCAAACTGAATTGGATTTGAGGGACAAAGTTGTGGTCAATGAAGGTCAGCAAAAAGTGTTGCAGGACAAGCTTCTCGAGCGTGAGACAATCACCAATGCCTTCACCACAAAATTGGGGAAATTAATCGATGAGAATGAGGAGAAGTATTGGGCTGGTCTCACAAAAGAGCTGTACGATACTTACGTCAAAGATGTACATCGTGAAATGAATATGGAGGGCATTCCAGTTAGAGAAGAAGTGAAGCACCAAAGGTATCCTCCAGCTTTCAATCATCCTGGAGAGTACCTCATTCAGAATGCTATCAAGTTATTATGATGTAACAGTAACACACAATGTGAGAGGCAAACTGATTCTCAATAAGGTAGATGGGTCTTAAATGGTTACTTTTTCCCGACTAGCCCACTTCTCCTGGTATATGAAACACGCAATTAATACGAGATGTTTAGCAAATATAAACCAAGGCCATAACCACATTCCTTATGATTTTTGGAGCTCATCTGAATATCTTATTTATCATTAAAGTGAAGATTCTCATGCTCATTAAATCAGGTCCCCCCAAATTATATTGACTATTGAGCCTAGAATAGTTATCATATTTAGAGCACATAGTCCAATTGACTCTAAACTCTTTCGAACATGTCTCTTTTGGTATCTTGGAGACACACTTCACCACATATCACTTGAAAATGTCTCCAATCAAGATCAGTAACTGAAATAAGCGCATTTCCCTTAGGTTGATTTAAAGAGGACACACAATCTATAAAGAAGTTCAATGAATTAAATGCAATACCAATCCTCTATGCAAAAATACACAAAGTTTTCCTATACTTGTTAGTGTTGGCCACTGCCATTTGTGTTTTGGGGCAGTTTTTTCATATCTATCACATTGCTAACTTTTTGTATCATTATTGCCTGAGAATGTCATTATACTCAGCTCCATATTGCATCTTAAATCTACCATTCCTGTGCATTTCTATCATTCTGTTTCCATATCACATTCAAAATTCATCATTTCCTGTTAATATTCATAACTCGCAACTCCTCATTACATCTCAAATTTACCAATCCTTTATGAATGTTCATCAATAAGTTTAACATTATGTCAGAAATTCAATATTTGCTGTCAACAACCATAGGAAAGAAAAAATGACATACATGGCACTAGGAATGATGGCCGATAAATAACTGGATAGACCCTGCAAACAGTGGTGAGATTACAAACTTTCTCCTACCTTGCTTCAATCTCCAAGACCTCCAACTACCTTGTAGATGCTTGCTGTATTGCAATCATTTGAGAGGTATTCACAGTTTTATATATGTTTGAGCATAAATCATTTGAGAGGTATTCACAGGTTCATATATGTTTGAGCATTAATCATTTGAGTATTAATCTGAACTTACTATATTACACTGTGCAGACAAGTACTCAAGAATTTTGTTACAATTCTTGAGATGGCAACTGTTCGGATAGACAGGGAGTATGCCTACAAATCCCAGGGCTTTGTGCAAGAAAACCTGCGGCTGCTGCATGCATTCTCTGATTCAAATCGCAATGCACAACGTTTGGCATTGATTGTGAAGGAACTCCAGGTTGATGTTGGATTTCCAATGCATCCTCATGTTGATTGGGATCCCGGTGTTTGTACAATTGTAGTCTCCCTTTCATAATAAACTGAAAAGAGTAACACACAGAAATATGACAGAGCTCATTTCACAGGCTACTGTATGAGGATCAACAAATACCCCTGTAATTCCCAGTCTAGGTAGTATACCTTGAAGCGAATCCTTATTCAACTCTTTCAGGAGAACTTCAACCATTAAAGGTTCCTAAGGCCCATCATGGGCCTCAGGGTGTCATACAAAGTTGTTTAAGGGTATTTGCCACCCTCTTTGTAAGAAAGTGTGTTCAACTGTTTCATATTCATATACCAAGTTAAAACTGGCTTCAAAATATGTTTGAAGGGTTGTACAAACTCTCACAAAGACCATGCATTGGTAGCTTGAAATATTTAAGGGTTTAGATAGGATTCTCAAACTGATGCTCATTTTTATCACTTACTGATGCAGGGAGAAGAAGCATACTTCAAGGCAGTGGCCGCAAAGCACAGATACGTAACACTGTCAACCCTTACACAGATGTCAAAGACACGAGAGTCAAAAATCGAGAAGGAAAAATCAGCATTTCAAGCCCGCTCCAAATCTCAAGTGTCAATTAAAAGGAGTAACAGCCGCCAACATCCTACCCGAGCAAGCTCCTCGAGTCCTGATCCTTCAATGATGTATAGAGCGTCCTCAGTGCAAGAAATACGAAGAGATAATAAACCACAGTTGAGTATCGCAAGATACTCCTCCCTGAGCAACCCAGATAAACCTCTTGCCTTGCTGGATGTCGAGATGCAGCTCAAGAACAAAGAGAAAGTTATAGACCACCTCCAGAGGAATTTACAGCGTCTTTCTCTGTTAACTCCTGCATCTCCATAGCCAGAGATAAGTGCACTAGGTCTCCTTGTACCTCAATTGTAACAACTACCACCATGCCCAATGCAAACCACATGCAAAAAAACTGCAAGCAAGACAAAACTACCTAGTCTGCAATTATTGGTGAGAAATTTGAGTGGAATGAGAGTAGCCACAATTGAGAGAAACATGCACAGATAGGATTACACTTTCCTTGACCTAGTTGAGACCTTGTAGGAGTATATTCGGCGAAGTAATGATCAGGTTGTATGCAGATATGTTAGCAAATAACAGACCAGGGTATGCTATTATCCTACATTATTGTGCAGGTATCAACATAGTCACATGCATCTCAATTGATCCATGAAAAGATGCATCCCTTGAAATTGGCTACTAATACTGGAGCCATTTTTTATGGAGATTCTCAGTTTCAGAATCTGTACAAAATTTCTAGCACTATGAGATATTTGATCCAAGCCTATTCAAAGTTCTGGTGGTCCAGGTAATCATCTCAGACCTTGCATCCACATCACCAACTTCAGTAACCACTTAATGAGACTTCTTTTGGCCTCATAATCGAGTAACCTCATTTTTCAACAACAAGAGATATCCCAGTGGAACCAAAACCTCCTTCTCCACGGACAGTCGCATCCAAGTCCTCAACTTCAAGAACATCTGGTGTGACAATCAGCTCAAGAATGAGTTGGGCAATACGATCTCCAGCATTGATGATGAAGTCGGTGTCAGAGTGATTGAAGAGGATAACACCAACAGGTCCACGGTAATCTGCATCTATTACGCCTGCTCCAACATCAATAGAGTGCTTCCATGCCAGACCTGACCTAGGAGCTGCTCACCAATACCACAAAGTAACCTTTTAGAACAGCATGTCTTTGACTTCCCCCCAATCTCACTGACAAGCCATACAACACCAACAAAATTTCCTATAATCACATAAAAGGTAGCCTGCAAGGTTGCTTCAATTTAAAATGCAACACAAATCATGTCAATTTCATGTAATTCAGATGAAATCATCTCTAATTACAGAGGACTGCAAGACACTATGATCTGGTTGCAAGTCGCACAGTTGACCACTTACTTTACAAGCTCGTACTAATGTTTGCAAGGAAGAAACAAAACAGGAATGTGTTGTTACACGTCAGGAATTATAATATGCACTATGCTAAGGTTTTTGCTTGCTTCTCAGTAGCAGGCACCAATTCATGTAATTCAGCTGAAATGGTCACTAGCTATGGAAGACTGCACAACTCTATGATCTGGTTGCAAGTTGCAGGGTTAACGAGATACCTCATAGAAACTTATTATATTGTTAGCGAGGGAAGAAACACAGCACATCAAGAATTATAATAAGCAGTATGCTAGGGTTTTACTTGCTTCACAGTGACAGGCACCAATTCATGTAATTTAGTTGAAATCATCACTAGGTGTGGAATACTGCACAACTCTATCATCTGATTGCAAGTCACACGGTCAATCAGCTACCTCATGAAAACTTATAATGATGTTTGTGAGGAAGAAACACAACACATCAGGAATTATAATATGTACTGCCAGGATTTTACTTCTACACAGTAACTGACACCGATTTCTCCTCTGCAACAAGCCAAGCAATCAAGGGACAGAAGTGCAAAGCATTGTGAAGTTGGATGACTTACCAACGCGACCATACGTGCCTTCAGGAATTGCAATGGATAGGTCAGTCTTCACCAGAGCCTTCCCTCGGGCGGGCACCACGGATTCATAGGCACTGCATGCACAAATGAGATCATTGTTATGACCACTGTCATGTCACATATGTCGAATTTATGCTAAACATAACGCCTCCGACATACAAAACATACGAGACATTACAGAAAAGGTCAAGTTAGGTGACATTATCACCTTGAAAGGTCGTATCCTGCAGCAAGGGCCGAACCTCGCGATGGCACAATGGCATGAGGTGACAATTTCTTCACTCTCAAAGATCTGGCAGCAACGGCCAATTTCTCATGCCCGTTGCTGTGCCCGTTCTCACCATCATGTGATACATCCAATTTCTGCACCTTGGCTTGTGGCTCCATGGCTTCACTGTTCCTCGCGAAACTAACCTTCCTGACTCCTTGGGAAGAATCAAACCTCGTCGCAAGATTTACAGTGCTGAAGAACTCCGCTTGTCCCTCTTTCGTCCACCTATTCGCCGACCTGATTTCGCTTCCCCTTGCGACCACAGTGTGGATTTTCCTCGGTACCCGCACCCCTAGCACCATGTACAGAACTCCAAATCCTCTGCCTTTGCTAGCGCAAGAACAAAATTGATATTACTCTTCCACACATCAAATGCGAGAAGCAGAAACACCCTGTTTGGGTATACAAGCTACGTAGGCCCTTCTGAACTTAGAATTTTACTTGCAAATCCCCCGAGAAGCTTTGTACCTAAAAGCTTTAATCTCTTCTACTACCAACACTCGCAACCAAACCGCAGTGGTGATTTCTATCGAATCTCCACCATCTCTATCAGAATTTAAATATTTGCAGGAGGATCTCAACACCTAATACTAAATGTTAAACTCTCAGACTGAAGACTGGAATTCCATGAAAGCATTTTGCGCGGGGCGAAGCTCAATCCCGTAAACAGAGAGAACGGCTTGGAGGGAGAGCGAGAGCAGGAAGGCGGGAAGAAGCGGATGATGTGTTGTGGATGAATTCGTGAATGTCGAAGGATGATGGATGGACGGGTAAGATCAGGGCTATAATTCGTAGGGACGGCGGAGATCGAACAGCAAGCGCGGGCAGCTTGGATGATCAGTTGTGGATGAATACGCAGGTTGCCAAGGCTAATATGGATGATATTTAAACGAAACTCTGAATACCCTTATTAGTACGTGATAATCAAATTACGCGTATTTACTGGATTTTCATTCACCAAGGGATGACACGTGTCATCAAATGCTTGGATGGATTATTATAAGAGATGACGTGGAAATCCAATTTGCACATAAGGTAATACGTGACACTACGTAAGATATTTGGTGAGTGGACTTTTGGTCTGACACATTATTCAGCCATGTGGATCGATTCCATGACCTTGGAATATGTCAGTTCTATTCCAAGGGCCCCACAAACAGAGTAAGAATATATGTTTATTAATTATACAATCAGGCTCAACTTTAAAAGTTGGGTGGAGTTATACTCCCGGCATTATGCATACGAATCATTATTCATCCCGGTAATATTTCATCAAAACATTGTTTATCCCACTATTATTCCTTGAAAATACCAACACTATTCACATAATTCTAACTATTCAATTTGACATTATTCATTATTCATACTAGCGTCAATTTCTTCTTATTTGATAAGTTTCTCCCCATAAAAGTAAGATAGTGGAGGCCCATGTCAATGCTAAATATAGATTGGAACACAACCATGCAGTTGAATAATGTTATAACAAAAGATGGTTTAATAAGTACAATAGTTATAATATCTAGCAAAGGCCACTCTAATTTTTGCAGTGGTAATTAGTGTTGGTGACACACAAAGTGTTCCACAACTACTTGAAGATTGACCAACAAATCGCTACGCTTTTAATTGAGTATAATATATTTATAGCTAAAACATATTTGAATAGTATTGTAGTGGTGATGTCTACTTAATTAATGATTATCAAACATAGTCTTAAATATTTAGAAATTGTCCATGTGCCATGAAGGTGTGAGTCTGGAGTCTCAATTTCAATGTAGAGATTCATAATTCATCTCATTCGTTACCGCATCACAACACTTTACATATGTTTCCGGGATAAGCTCTAGGATTGGCGTTTGGTCCACCTATTGAAAGGTATCCCTCTACAGTACCCCTCAACAAGAGCAAGGACTCTTGCCATCATGTTAGTGTCCTCATACTTACATTTTTCCTTTCTTTCTTCTTTTCTTTATTGGCTATGTTTGTAGGACAGAGACTATGCATCGACTTTTATGTTTCAAGAGCAAATTTTCTAACCACTTTGCGTTCACACTTGGACGTTACTTGTTCTTGTTATTTTTGGTCCAGTTTATTTAACGTGGATGGTGAAAGCTTGCATACCTTGAACAACTAATCAACCAATCCAACTCTTAGTTAACTAGTTGCCTTTCGTAACTATAGTTGTTTGCAATTTGACTTGCTAAAAAATGTAGTTAACTATAGTTATATACATCTAGTTAACTATAGTTGTTCCCTAAAATGTATTGAAAAAAATATATGATTGACTATACTTGGTTACAGGTGTAGTAAATAGCCATGAATTGGCATGAGCAAAGTATTCAATTATAATTGTAGTATTTCATAAGAAACAATAAAGCCTCACGGTTCTACCGTTTTGTTTGTTATCTCTCGTCTTATTCATTTTTTAGTTATTTCCTCCGGAAATCCTGCTCCAAATTCAGATAAGAAACGTTGACCTTAGTGGGATAAATGTGATTGAAATGCATGTTCGACCCACCCTTGGTATTATGTCCACTTGACATAATATCAATGATGCAAGACTACTAACCCCTCTCGGGTGGGCACTATAGTAACTAGAGTGACCAAAGTGACCATGGGAACTAAGTGGCTAGATGATCTTTGTATTGGTGGGGTTAATGTGGTTGTGGTGTTGTAGGGGTATATGATCACTTTTCTTCGTGAGGTGGCCATCAAGTCATAGGACTTCTCAGTGGTACATTATATGCGAGGGTTAGTATCACATGTTTAGTGGTTCGGGTTTGATCCATGATGGCCTTGTACGAGCATTGTATTGTGTTGTAAGTGACTTGGCATTTGTTGTGTGAGTTACTTGGCAAGAAAGTTGTGTCCTATAACCACCAACCCCTACTGTAAGTTGTGACAATTCTTTAGCCAATGTTGGCATGTATTCTTTTGTAATCCTAATCATTTATTGGTTGGTGGATACTTGGGGTCAATGGTAGTTGTGTGTCTAATGGTAATGGTTTGTTGTTTTCTATCCTGCGTTTGTGTAGAATTATGGACATAACATATTGTATGGCAATGATGTTGACTTCCTCAATTGTGTATTTGATGCTTAGCTTAGGGATGCTAAATGTTGTTTTGAAACTATCTATAGAAGGGGTGTGTGTGGCTACCCTAGCACCTGCCGTGATGACTATTAATGAATCTACCTTTCATCCTCGGTTGGTAATATTGTCTATTAGAGGTTTACATTTATCCATTTTCTAATTATAGTTTAATGTGGTATTCTATCATTACACTATGTGAATTCAATAAATTGAATTGTTAGGTTCTCATTAGGTTATGTTGGCGGTGAAGATTGATATGGTAGTCCTTTCACACATTCTAGTTTGAAACTAGCATTGCAATGACATCCTTGTTGGCCACACGTGCAAGGTAATAGCCATGGGGGGACGGTGTTTTTTTGGGGGGGTCATTATTGAATGTGCTTGCATTCATGAGAACATAGCATCTTGATATTTTTGATGTCACTATAAGTTTTCTTAATTCTCATATTGTTTTATTATGTCTTTTGGTTCGGAGGGCATATATGCGGTGTTGTTTGCACTTTAGAAGTACATGTAGCCATTATCACGGTCTAAAGAGTTACATATGGGACATGTGATTGATTGGAAGGTTTCCCTGCCGAAGAACAGTTGTTTCTTGGCATTCCCCATGTATTGACCATGTCTTAGTTTTAGAAACATGTCTTTTGAGAGTCGGTTATATTTTAGTTTGTCCAAAATTTATTTGATAGCTCATTATTTATTTTCTCATTGGCTATCAATTTATCTATGTTTGGATATAGTATGGGAATCATGTCTAGATTTATATTCTTATCATGTTTTTGTGAGATGTTTTTCAAGGAATCTAATAGGTCCTTTGTCAGGGGTTGTTACCATTGATGGCCAATCCTCTCTTTGGTAGTAGTACGGTATTGAGTGGGCAAATTCATGTGGTTGCGAGGCGTTGGAGTGTTCTTTTAACGTACCTTCTTTAGCAAGTGTGTCGGTTTCTACATGTCCTGTGATATTTGCATGTGCTCTTACTTTGTATAGTGTTCTGGGTTGAATTCTTTGTATAAGGAAGTTAACAATTTCTTCAAAAATGGTTTTATCGGGTGATTGTTGTGTAGTGTGGGGTGTTTTATTTGGTTTTTGATCACATGTAGACCATTAAGGCAGTATGTGAAGATATGTGCACGTTCATTTGGGAAGTCTTTATTTAATGTTATAAGGGTGTGATGTATGGCCATTAATTATGCTCTAAATATGTTTTGTAGGCCTAGTATTTGTATTGCAAGTTTCATGTTTTTAGTGGTTATATATACCGTATCCAATTTCATCCTGTAGCTAGATGTCTCCTACTCTTTTTGGAGGGCTAAAGGATTCATCCATGTAAAAACAATATTGGGGAGAAAATTTAAGAGGTGTTTCATTCTCGTAGTTTGGGATTGGAGGGATTGTGTAATGGGGGTGTGTATTCGGGGTTGGGTAATTGAGGGCATTCCATGTTTTACTTTTGTTGACTTCTATATTTTGCGGGGTATGATGGGCAATTTGTGTGATTGTGTGGGTTATGTTAAGGTTATTGCATGTCTATTTGTTCTGTGGTACTAATGATATTATTTCGGTGATGTATGCAAAGGATTATTATAGTAAGTGGTTCTATACATGGCTCGCTAAGTTCTAGTGGTTTAGTTGGTTCCTCATACTTAGTGGTATATGTTGGTATGTGAGTAATTACATGTGTGTATGGGGTAAAAATTTGATACCGGTTTTAAATTTGGGATGGTAAGTATTGTGGTGATATTTGGGTCATCTTTAGCTACTAGTCTGGCCCAAGGTATGGTTGTTTGGGCTTCAGTTTCATTGTGAGGATGAGCATAACATATTTTTTGCCATTCATGTTAGAATGCGTTACCAAAAGACCCAAAAATATATATCTTTAGGAAACGGCGAGAAGGTCTTTGTTAGATGAGTGAAGCATGTGACCGGTGAAGACAAGTAGGAGTGTATGATATTAAAGGATGTTGTGATGTAGTCTAGTAATGCTTTGGGTAGGGCGTGTTGTGAGTTTTTGAGTGTGTCATTTTTGGGGATTCCAGTGTTTATATCTTTGATATAGCCATGTTATTTCTATTTCAAATGATTAGTTGGCAGGTATTAAGTCGTGTGGTTGGTGTAACACTCGATTGTATCGGTTTCACTACCATACAAGTTTGTTATAAGGAATGGTTATAAGGTGTTTGTATGTTTCGTCATATATGTGGGCAATGTCATTTGTACTTGGATTTTTTTTGTATTAACATTGTTAATTTTTTTGAGGGTTGTATCCATGTGTTGAGATATTTACGAGGGGGATGTTTAGTAGCGGAGATTTGTGTCTTGGATATTTGTTTTGGGTTTAAAATCATTTTCTTTATTGATGTTTTGTAAATTGTATGTTTTTTTCAGTAAAGTATGTGAGCATTATATTTGTGTCGTGTTGTGTGATGCTTGGGGAATTATAGGAAAATAGTTCTCATTGTGGGACTTTTTTGTCGTAGATTGTGCCAGTAGTATTCATTGGCATTGATATGCGTGTTGCTAGTTTATAATATAATATTTAAGTTTTGGTTGGTTTTTTGTAGTGGTCTATTATTGAGTGTATAGGTTGTTTTTTATGTGTGCGGGTGTGGTTGGATGTATTAGATGTGGTGGGGCTGGTGGATGTATGAGGATTTCTCTGTTTAATGGTTTTATATTATGTTTCATTATAATGTATTATTGTTTTAGTGTACATGGTGGATGATGGGCTTGGAGTTTTGTTATTTTGTAGGTTTCAACGGCCAAAGTTGTAAGTCTCTTGGTCAAAATATGTATACAAGGTATTTGTGGGTCACCACTTTCTCAAGAATAAGTCTTACTAAGTCATGTCATGGGTATTGTCTAACTGCACACGTACATTCAAGGGGGTGGTCAGTAAGTATAGTAGTAACATGTGGGTATAGTGGGTCTGTTATTGACGGATTATTGTTATGTGTATTTCATTTGTTATGTGGTTATTGCACCGTTCGAGAAGGTGTGACTGGGCCAGTTTTTGGATTCGTGAGTATATTGTTATTGCGGTTAGTGATGCATTCTAGTAACGGAGTCTTAAGATTCTTAAAGATTTTTTTGGTTTATTTTTTTGGGGTGGTTTCAAATAGTTTCCTATATTTGGATATGGTTTTCTTAATGCACTCTTTGGTGTATTTAGTGGTGATTTTTCCTGGCTTGTAAGTTTGTTGTTTTGGCTGCAATAAGTCATCTTCAGGGGGGAGGGGGGTATGCGTATGTGGTTATGATTCTTTAGTGTAGCAATTATTGGGTGTGTTTGCCAATCCATTGCATTTTTTTATGATGCATATTGTTTTCCTTATTAGGTGGTAGGTTGCTATGTGTTGATTCCATGTTTTCGGGGTTTTTATGGGATAGGTAACCTCCTTGTTGAATGGTTGTGTTGGTTGGTGTGTGTATGGGTGCAACATTACATGTCTCTTCTATGCTTTTTTATAAATCTTTTGTGTAGAGGTTATATGCACATTGTTCATTTGTGTATAGGTTATATGTCATCGGTTCATTCGTTAAGTGATTATTAGATAATAGGGTGGTTATTTCATTGAGTTGGGTTGCATTTTCTTCAAAGAACTCGGTTTTAAAGTTTTCAAGGTTTTCTTGTGGGATGGGGTTCATAATTATGGTTCTTTGGGGTGGTGATAGTTGCGCTACTCGAGCTATTAGGGTGTTTGGTGGTATTTTTAGAGTGAGTGGTAAATGGTCAAAGTTTAAGATTTGTTCTTGGAGTGTGATTGATGAGTATGTTGTTGGATGTTGTGTGTTTGTATAAAAACTATCTATTAGGCTTGTATAAATGTAGTTAAGTCCACCTCCAAATTCTCATACTACATGAGCTCACAACTATGATCAAGGTGAAGCGTCCCTCATTCACTTCACTACATTATGTTGTCTAATTAGTGTGGGTGGAAAATTCATGTGGGTTAATATTTAGTTTGGCCCACATTAACGTTATATTAGTATATTAGTCAACATTAGTATATTTAATAACTTGCGTGCTTTGAATTTTCATCCAAATATGCAAACAAAGAAGTCCATATCGATTTTTCACACTATAAATTACAATGGACCACTTCTAATATAATCAAAAAATACTATGGGTGATTGAGCCCCACACTAATTAGACAAAACTACCTATCTATCTTATTAGACATCATATATAAGAGACAACTTGTCAAAGGTTCAACTTGTCTCAAAGTGTCGTCCCACTCTCCGGGGGAGGTAGGAACTACATGCAATAAGCATTGAGGATTTTTATTATAAATATAAGTAATATAGGGTACCATTATGAATCAATCATTCGACATTTAGATTTTCCCATAGATTGCTAATAATAACAAAAAATTACCATTATTTTTGAAAATTGCACTAAATATCATACTTAGTATCATATGGTATTTTATGTCACTATGATAACTTTTCGGGCGACGCTTCTTATGATGAAGTGAACAAATATTGTCATAGATGATGGATGACTTTACCCATTGGTCAAAACCCTACCTTCTCTTGTCGGCAACTTGTGATGAAATATTGTCATGGATGATTGAAATTTGGATGGGAAAAAAACTTGGTAAGTGACAGTAATTGCAACACTGTAAATCTATAATCCCCCATAAAATTTACAAGGAATGAAAAATAATGTTTTGTTAACACCATGTGTTGGTGACACTATACTGCAATTTACACTAAGTATTGAGCAAGACAATTAGTATTGTTGGCACTAAATATCATATTTAGTGTAGCATGCCTTATAATCCATTCTAGTAGATAAAAACTTACCCATAGAGTACTTCATTATTGCATGTGTGTATACATACTTATTCTAAGAGGGACCCCCCCCCCCCATCAAACAAGGACTCGCTCAAAGTCCCACGGACATACCTTGATTCCTTAGAGGAGATTCAACCGCCATCACTTATATTTATTTGAATGGAACAAGCCACATAGATTTAAAATTGTAGTTGATTTGTGAGACAACCAATCAAACCCCGCCACTTGGAACGTAACCGACCACCCCAAGCCTAGCTCGGTGTATTTGTAGATTAATATCAACGTGTGACCCAACCATCCTTGTGAATTATTGTTCATTCTTGCTTACCGGTCAAGACTTGGGGGCCCATGGGGGGAAGCTATTTATAGGTCCGAGCGATTTGATTGGCCATATATTGTTGGGACTTGGGACTTAGAGGCTCCACCAATATATGCCAACCAGTAAGTTTGCAATTAAAGGGCGAGGTTTAAAGGGTAAGATGCAATTGTAGGTATTTTGGGTTGTGAGCCGAATCTCTAGCACGAGGATTTTCTCAAGTTGCTTGAAGTGTGCCAATATAGGTACCATCCCCATGTCACATAGAACATTGTATTTGGGAAAAGTGCACTTAGCCTAGGTGTGCTTTATGTTGGCGGAAGAAACTATGTTTTCTAAGTAGCATATTCACAATTTGGAGTTTTTTTCAATCCTAAGCATAATTGTTATATCGGTTGTATGTCTATATACAACAAAAATAACGATTAGGGATCATAATGTGCATCCCAAGTAAGCATGCTTTGTTTCATAGTACTCATCATGAAACACCTTACAATTCAAAACACAACCCCATAGAATCGGGATTAGAGGCCGTATTTCAATCTATTTATATGTGGTTTGAAATGAATGACTATATAATGAACTAAGAGGGGGAGGGGCATGCGTTATTGCACATCCTATTATCACTTGAAAGGGTCCTAGATAAATAATTTCAAGAATAACTAATTCAATGGCCGGTATGTTGGCACCCGTGTACAAAGGGCACATGAAATGCGTATAAACTAAAGCAAACTTATCTCAAGGCTATCATCGAAGAATTCCTTGAGCACTTCCCCATAGTACTTTGGTTGAAAAGTGACGAGTACCTGCACGAACGGCTGGTGGTCTCTAATCCATAAGGTTTTTTTTAACCATTCTTTATTTGTTTTCGGCATCATCCCACAAGACAAATTGTACTTGGATTGTCAGAAATTAGCATGGGCATAAACTGTCCTAAGCCCTTTACACATATCACATGACACATCACTTTGAATGTGGTCCCCCCCCCCCCTTCCCACCTTTCAAAAACGGTAAGGTAACAACCTCACGACCATGTTGTCCATAATCAAGTATAACTTTGTAACAAATGTAACGCACTAACAAAGTGATTCCCCCGCACTCATATGCTTCATACTACTACTCTACATGCATGTACTAAGGATAGGCATAAATCAATAATGTCTTGACAAATTAATGTCAAATGAGTCCATCATGAGACTCGTTGGACCTCTTGAAGGGTGATGTGAAAATTGAATATTATGTAGATACGTGCTCAATTAGACCCAAATGTATAGTACATGAGCGCAAATGGTATGCACTAGACTAGCCGTGTGCTCTCAAATATGAGGTATCTATACAATAATATGAGCAATTATACATTCTTTGTGAATAGGTTGCCTCTTTACCCATGCATATTACATCAGGTCAAAATCAAATTACAAAATCTAACAACTTTGTCTATTCATTCGTGTAGCAACCACAATGAAAGGATATAATTAATGTGATTTTTTCGTGATTGATAAATACTCAAGATAGTGTTGAATGTCAATAAATTATCTTGGACAACCTCATTACACAATGACACTCAATTTCATTATATGAAGAAACTTGGGGAAAATGCATTGAAACAGAAGGCCTAAGGTAAAAAAACCTATAATGGACGTGAAGGTGACTGCTCGAGATCCTTCACGTGTTTAAAATGCAGTATTAAAAAAATAGCAAGCCCTTTAAAGAGGTGAATGCACTTGAGTCCATGAAATTTCAGCAACGTGTGATTTAGACAAGACTTATAAAAAAACATTTCTTTGTGATCTAAAGTGGTTACATAGTGTTGAGGTCGCCTTGCACTTGTTTGGCTTCCCCACCCTTAGACAATGTAACCCGCTACTGACCAATGAGGACAAATATTTATAACTCCGGAGAATTAGGTTAGCTCTAAGTACTCTTCAACACAACTTATTTGGGTGATAATATTTTCTAGGTGTACTTTGAACTCCTTTCGAACATTCCAAGGTCATATATCTTACACTTAATTTGTAAAGTTTTATTGTAGTGTGAAACTTTAGATTTCTCGGATCCTTATGGACTTATGTGCTCAAGTTTTACAATATTACTTTCCCCTATAAATCCTAATGTCAAGGTTTAATATCTTTTAGTTTTGACAAAAAATTCTTGCACCTAATTATCATTCTTATCCTAGGGTACTCATATCAAGTATGCTACCTTCTTGTGAATCTATGGGGTTCACCAAAAAATATATATAGTTAATTCTAAATTTATTTGGCCTAAAATTCCTAATAAGTGGTTTGAATGTACTTGGAAAGTATATCATCACCTGAATCCCCTAATTGAAATCATATGCCCTCTTGAAGTGAAATGATGAGTTTCACTCGACCACAACTAGATGGAAGATTTAGCCCTCTTTGACAGCTTGGCGTGTTTAGTTATTTCTTTTCTACTTAGAATTTCCTATTGTATGATGGCCTCCACTTTGTTGGCCTCCGCTTTGTTGATTGATTCCTTGTGATTAGTTATTTTTTCCCACTTAGAATTTCCTATTGTATGATGGCCTCCGCTTTGTTGGCCACCTTTTTGTTGATTGATTCCTTGTGACTTTCCCATGTACATTTGAGGGCGTAAAAAATCTCCTTCGACTCGAGTATTGGACCTAAATGGGTCACTTCCAACATTGGCTCATCCGTTGATCCTTACTTTAGGGAATCTTGCTTGTCGGAGTACCTCTTTCTTAATATGAGTGAGTGTCTATAAGTCCTCCATGTGGAAAACACTAGAATGTCTATGTGGTAGGCAATCATGGGTACTTTCACTTTAACTCAATGGCTATTGCTAGGTTCCACTCTTGACTTCAAAAGACGTGTTAACCTCACGAAATCATGGAATGCAAGAAAAAAACAAAACAAATGATCTCAAAGATGGTTGGAGGTACACCCTCCGCATTTGTGGATACAAGCAAATGTGTTCCAACAAAATTATGGTTGGGATCCCACTAAGGTCAGCGTTTCTTCTCTCTCTCTCTCTATGGTTGGGTATGTGGCTATTATATGTTAAAGAACATAATGGACATCACAAAGGCCTTGAAAGCTAGACCCCATACCCTATGTGAAGTAAACATGGCATTACGAACGGACACTTTATTCACGCCAGCCCCTTGCTTGAAAGGGGTTGCAGTTTCTATCTATCTATCTGTGAAGTAAACAAGGCATAGACAAAAATCCCACTTCAAAACATAGGCCATAAGGTGAACTTGAAGAATATAAAAGATGGAAGTCTTCATTGTTCTTCACCAACCGATGTGATGCTATTTGTGTTCTCCAAGGATTTACGTTGAATTACACTAGGATTGAAGCAACCGGATAAGGACCATCATTAGGATTACTATGGCAGATATTATTTAGGCATGGATACACAATAAAATAGAGTGGAACGTGAGTGTTGTAACGTATGAATCTGGACAACCTTCCCTGCAAAGACCAACTCAATCCAGACAAAGACACAAACCGAGGAAGAAGGTTGAAGCTAGAAAGTGACTAGGATATGATTGTAATATGTTGTAAATATAAGGCCATTGTTTTTTAATTGTACACTAGAGATTTTGAATGTCCTTCAAGCTCATCATACGATGAGTGATTAAGGTGACCATTTGTGTAATGCATTTATATGCACAACAATTATTATCAAGCATTATTATTACACATAGGGAAGGACTATGTTCTTCATTGTCACAATCACATTCAGGATCAAAATTCTTCAACGTTCCAAATACACTCAGGGCCAGTGTATTTCAATGTTCTAAGAACACTCAAAGTCGGCGTTCTTCTTAGTTCGGGTTCACTCAGGGACCATATTTTTTAGTGTTCCATGCACATTCATAGTCAATATTCTTCATTATTCCAATTCGAAGTCACATAGCATTGACAATGGCAGCTTGACCAACATCTATGGGAGTATGGAGTTGAGTAGATTCTTGGATAATGGTTTGTGTAGCACTATGACAATGGAGTTGTACGGTCCGGACCATGTTTTGTACTTGCTTCATAAACAATGACATTGTTGTTGACACCGAGGTGGAGCATCTTGAAGACTTTGATGGTATCTTTGCGTATCGTACCCTTTTTGGCAACGGGGCAATCACACTATGTCCATTTGGAGTCTAGAGCATGGATGGTCCCAACATATGCAACATCCTTGTCCATGCAAATCAAGATGTTGGTATTTGGTATGGCGTTGGCTCTTATGATTGTTGACATTACAATACCCTTGTGTGTTTTCTTTTGTATGAATCCAAAGGACTTGAATTAGATGGTGTACTAGTAATGTGTAACAACATCACCCATTAGGTGATAAATTAACAAGTCCATTCGCCTACACAACTATAAGTTATAGTGATAGGATTCAATGGCCGTATTTGTGTTTTGTCTTGCATGGGGTATCCACAGGCTCCAACACACCACATTGACATCTTAGGCCTCCAGACATCCTTGATGTACCTCATGAATGAAGTTGCACTCGGGCAAATGTTGACCATTTTGTCGAGTTGTGTGGAATCAATTTTTTGTAAATTTGAAATGGAAAAGAAAAACAATGTGAAAGAAGTTTAGTTAGGACTAGAAATTTAATTGACATGTGCAATTTTGGGCCATAATCTAGGAGATTAGGAAAGAAGAAAATATGAACATGCTATAGTCTAATTGGAAAAGGTGTAGCCTCATGGTTTGGCACATGTCTTTCAATAAGTATATAGACCATGTTGTCTAGAAGGGAGAGAGGGAGAGACAAACTTGATTTCTACCTTAGACCTCTATTGTTTTGTGAATTGACTTCGAAGCATTCGCATTTATAAAGGATCAAGGATCCTTGTGAATTAGATATATTCCAACCTAGGAATGCTAGAAGAACATTTAAGTTTGGTTGAGGAGTGATTCCTTAGACCATTGTTTGTGCATCTTGTGAATTTATCTTGGAGCGAATTGTTGGATATCTTGAGAACTTAAGTTATAAATTCACGTTGATTGCCTTGAAATCACTTTGGAAACTTCTTTAAATTTAGTTTAAAGAGAGTATAATGCAAGGTATGAACATGATTGAGTATTGGGAGAATGTGGGAGGAAAATATATGATATTGTGTCAATTGTTTGTTGTCTAAGTGAATGGAAGACAACTAATGTAGTGGTGCTTTGTGGTCAATTAACTTGTGATTCTTGTGAGTGATTTGTACGAGTAAGGAGTAATTGCTCTCAAGTAAGAATCTTCGAATGACTAGTACATCCGAAGTTAGATTGTGGTGACATTTTATGGTTGAACGGAGATGCAATCCATAGCTTGCGTTGAATTCAAGTGGTTCAACCTTGGTCGATTGACTGACTGTAACATTGATTTATTTAGTCCATGGACTTACTGCCTTGGGTGGAGAGTATTGCAATATAACTTTGGATTGATCCTAGTTTATGAAAAATGAGTGATATTGGGAGCCAAAGGAGATAGTTTGCTGTCACTTACTCTTATGAAATAAGGGCCATGAATCATTGATCTAAATTTGAAGAATGATTGAGAGGAAGCTCCTAACAAAGACTAGGTACACTATGTGATTAGAGGCAAGTGGTTTTAGTAAGGCTGCACTCAATACACAAGGAGTGTCATTGTAATGCATTAATTTCAATCTTGAGAATGGTAATTGAGAGTTGTGGAAGAAGAATGTTTCAAGAATTTCATAGACCATAGACTATCTTCAAGGAGTATTTCAAGTTGGCCTTCTCTAACCATTGGCATAGTTGGAAGATGAAAGGTGAATTAGATGAGTCCATTGACTATGAAGAGGAAGGGTCGGTGACCTTTGAGGTGAATGTGGTCAATGCCGTTCCACAAATGACTATAGTATGACAACTCATTCATAATGAATGATTAATTAAATAACATTGGGTAACTAGATTAACATTCCAAGTTGTATTAAAAATAATTAATTGATATGAGACAATTGATTACTCCAAAGTGCCCATGGCTTTGGTGATGAGATATGAATGAGATACATTATCCAAGACTAATGTTGATGAATGTCTCATTTTTGCATCTAAAGTTGTAGAGTGTCTCCTCTACAATCTCATTAGAGATAGATTTCCTTACCATTTCACAAGGTAATCTCAAAGCTTTCTTCCAATTGGACGATGAAGTTCTATCTTACTGTGGCCACTGGACTTTGTTATTCTAGAGAATGACATTTTTCACTTCTAGTCCGATAAGCGTTTTGGCTTCCCGGACCTTAATTACTTTCATTTCATTAATATTTCTTCACTTATAGAGATAATTTTCTTCGCTGAACATGCTTATTGTATAGTAGTGGGGGTAGAGTTGTACTTAAAAGATTAGATGGGACCTAGAGGTGCAACACAAGAAATAATCCCAAGTCTCACAAGTTGTTCTATTATTGTATAACTTGCCTCTCGTATGTCAGGACCTATTATTAAACATTGTGTTCATAAAATTGTATCTTTTACTTATGATCTTGTTGGAGTTTAGGTTGATTTTAATTGGTTATTCTTAGGTACATGTAAGTTGAGCTTAGGAACTTCTTGGGAGCCGCAAGATTGGTGGACTAGACATGTTAATATCCAAAGTATATACTGAAAATAGTAGAGTTTGCTACTAACAAACTGACGTACAATATGAAACATGTTAAGAGAGTTCTTCTCTCCTATTCTTGGCCTTATTGAATTTAAATCCCAAGTATAACCATTTTTTCTTGGGAGCTTTGAGATTTGTGAATTACGCCTATACATATGTGGAGGGTTGTTGGAATTGGAGAGTTTTTAGCTAACGAACCAATGGCAAGATGCACATTGAACACTAGGTGATTGATCTTGTCCTTTTAAGGACACCGATACTTGTGTGCTCCATTTTCTGTGTACTACACTAATTATCCAATCAATGCGTGTTTTTGTTTGGACTTAGGCAATACTATATCATAACTATTCAAAGAGAATGTAATATTGCACCAGAAAGAAGTCATCAATGTTCTGTAATGTACAAACAACCTTTTGGACTTTTGTTAGTAAAAACATGACCTTTTATGTAAGATGTTGTTGCATTGCATAATTCCGAATAAGACCACACAATGTTTGGGCTAGTCAGTGTAAGGTAGATATACCATAACCCGTGAAATTAAGGTGATTTGCATTGAAAATCTAATCTGACAATCATGAGATAATTTTCCAAGATAGACGAGAAGGATTCATGAAGAATGCAAGTTGTTTCATATTTTTATGCCCTATACAAAAAATGCTATAATTTTTCAAAGTGGGAAGTTGTCCAAACCCCTACTCGTTCACTAGATTCTCCCTACACCGAACACGGTAATCCGCATTCCATACAGAACATCGCCTAACCCAGTTACTTCATGAGTACATTAACACTCGACTCCCATTGGCTACACTAAATGTACACGCATTGAAGTTGCTGCCGAACCATGATCAATTTTAGAAATGGCACCTCACCATTATGACGACGGTCTAAGTTAGTGCACGGCTAGAGGGTGGTTAACGGGTGATGGTATTTCTACCTTAATCTCATGTGTATAATAAGGTTTTCCCGCATTTGACTCGGCCCCATTATTACTCAAAGTCACCCTCAACTATGTACAGATCCCCAAGCACTCGGCTTAACCCTACAAGGATGCGGTGACCTAGAACTTGGTCGCCACCTCATTTTTTAAATGGGTTTAAGGTCCATGACGTGGCAGCCACATTGGATTGGCTCTCCCTAAAGGGAACATGTAGAAAGGGGCAAGAGTATAATTCATCCTGATCCATGGCCTTGGGCATTTTGGGAGTTGTGGCCCACCATGCAATCCTACGATTTCCTTTGCTTAACTATCTTGAGATACATTGTTGGCAAGATATTTTGGGGATTGCATGATCTAACCCTATTTGAACTTGAATCACAATTGGAATTTTTGTAACAAAATATTATATACATCACTAACGGGATCCATGGTTTCTTGGGCATCTAGGAATTGGGTTTTAGCATTCGCACTAGAAAGCGGATTGTACTTGACGCAACCAATGACACCATCCCAATGCAAAATCGTTGTTGTCTACTGCACCTCGAACAATGTCCAAGGAGATTTTGGGGCATAATCGGTCGATATCCAAGTGTTTCCAAGTTCAATTGGTTACATGTTGGCATCTTTTGGGTTTTCTTCATTAAATTCGGGTATATTATATCAATGCCTTCAAAATGATTGGTGTTTTTCTTAAAGTTTTGAATTTCAACCGGTTCATCTGTAACTAGTGGCCAGTTCTCCCCGGTCATTGACCTCAAATCATAGACTTGCCATTGATTTTGGGTAGTGTTTAACTATCCCAATCTCCAGGGACTAAAGATTATGCCATTTACATTATAAAGGGGGGGGGGGGCGGAGAAAGTGGAAAATGAGCCACACTTTGTGTTGGAGTGTCCCCTCCACGACTCCACTAGAAATAAGGTCCATTCCCTATTTCAAAATGTAGTACAAGATAATCTCAAGTCTTATTTTTCCCAACAGGACCATCAAATTGAGATTAACCTATATCCTAATGAAGGCATTGCACTCTATTACTGTGAGGAATTACCCTTGTTTTGACAACATCTTTATGCACTTCTAGTCCCATAACCCTTATGGCTTCTTGGACTTTAAATAATCTTCATTTCATTGGGATCCGAGATCATTTGGAATTCTTCTTCTTCAAATTGTTCCTTTCCACTTGTATGAGAAAATCATGCAATTCATGGTCAATGATAGCACGACGTCTTGGTGTCTTCCACCTCATTTAAGTGGGTCGTTTCAATCTTGTCGTTGCATGACCTTTGGATACACCTCCCCCCCCTTCCCCCCTTAATGTCACATGAACCTCGGCCAAGGCTAGAAAACGACCTCTTTGAGTTGGGTTCCAACCAACATTACCGATGTAAAGGGGTTCTACTAAAAATATGGTTTTCATAGATTTGTGGTTACTATATTTCAGTTGGGTTTCTCTAGACTAATTTGGGACTTTTGATACTAATTTCATATCAAATTGTTTGAAAACTACATGATATGATATGATTGATTGTGTATTCACCTTGGATAATGTTGGTCAAACCCAACTCAAAGAGGTGGGTGTCTGCCCCAAACCACGAACAAATGGATTTTTTGGCGGCAATCCATGGACCAAATTTAGTGACACATGAATAGTTACACTGTTCATTTACATCTAGAACTTTGGTGTGGAAGAACATGAATTTGGTAGTTGATTAGATTGAATCTATTTTTGGGGTGAATCGGCCTACATTGTTTAAGAGAAAAACATTGCTTGGCATGTTCATTCTTTTTTTTATCATATTTCTTAAAGAATGAAAGTCACAAAGCAAAGATTTGGCATCATACAATTTCTTCTTGTTTGGTGACAATGTTTGTTTGTTTGTTTGTTTGTTTGTTTGTTTGTTTGTTAGTCAAATTTAAAGTTGTATTTTAGCTATTTTTATGATTATTAGCCCAATTGAAGGGTAAGTTTGTGTCCAAATCCCTACCAATCACCTGTGCTAATTGAAGTGGGATTCAACTATTTAATAGAGCATCTCCACCTCCAACTATCACCCAATCAAGACAATTAGCTTAATTTGGAGTTAAGGTAGAAAAAACAAAATACGGTGAATGACCACTATTGATGCACTAGACTAGGAGTAGAATGATTCTTCTGTGAACCCAAAATGGCTAATTATAAAAGTGCTGGCCCAAAAAGTACTATGGATGTAGGTATAGGCTAGATGCATTGATTGACCCGATGGGTCATGTTTCACACAACTTGGCATCTTTTTCGGGTGCCATTGAATCAAGTATTTTGTGTCCATTTATATGCAGAGTAAGGTACTTTGATGCTTAAATTAAGGAGACTCTACTATACAAGTAGGGGATTTGACTTACTTTCGTCTTTGAGAACAATGTAATGAATTATTTACAAGGAACAAAATTATGAAACAATTTGCATTCCTCATCATTTCATCTACTCTGTCTCTGAAAAATATTGCACAAATTTTAAGCAACTCTTTCTGGCTGAGTCAGCTTATTTTCACCATTTCCGTAATTCTACCTTATGGAGGATCAATTGGGGAGTATGCTAAACTAAATGTGGCCATCAATGTGGGTTGATAGTTATTGTTTGTCACTGCGTTGACTGGGCCACCTTGATTCTAAATTTGTTGATGCTTTATGTGGTATTTATAAGACTAAGGGCCACTTCACACACAAGACTGAAGGCCCGTGACCATTGCAATCTAAGAGCTCTCATTGGTCGAAAGGGCGGAGACTGTCCAAGTTCACTTCACCCACAAAGTTGAAGGCCTAAAGGCCCAAAGAAGACTTCATGGATGAAAAGTCTACATGGCAGACTATGGATAAGGTTTCATGGTCTCCTAGAATTTTCGTCAGGGCTTGACGCAAATTCCGGAAGACCATGACTCTTTTAATAAATTTTCAAACATGACAAATTTCATGACAAATTGTAGGGCATCTTCTAAGATGTATTCCAAGACAAACAAATACCACCAAATAATTCTCTCAAATTAGTAGAGTTTGAGACATTTTAAATTAAACCAAATCTTCCCTTTTTTTTTCTGCCAACAAAGTATGCAATGGTCCCGCAACATGGTCCATTCTCACTTCACACTATGCTTGAGGTTCCCTGACTACATGAAATGGCTTTCCCAACACGCATGGCACGGCCTTTGGATGACAGTCAAGGGTCCTCACCATTACAAGGTCACGGCCACTTCACACACAAGGCTAAGAGCCCATGATCATTACACTTCAAGCACTCTCATTGGAGGAAAGGTGGATCGCGTCCAAGTTCGCTTCACACTACGCTTGAGGGACCAACGGAGTATGTGAATGCAAGATGGATGTAAAGTCTACATGGTTTCCTACATGGCATTGAATGGATCATGTTTCATGGTCACTTGGATTATTTTTAAAAACCGCCTCTTGGAAGTAGGCCTAACACAAAACCAGGAGACCATGGCACTTCAAACACTCACAACCGTCCCTTTATTCTATTTTGTCATGGGTGAGGACCCGCATGAATAGAAATTCATTGAAATAGCATTTGGTTGAGGGGCCGGTTACACATGACTTCACACTACACTTGAGGGTCCGTGACCACACTACATGATTTTGGACGTGTCTTGGGACGGCCTTTGGACATTTTCTGTTGGGCTCTCACAATTTCAAGGTCTCACATTTGGGGTCGTGTGTGAAGGGGCTCGTTTATTGAGGTAACATTATTTTATTATTATATGTATGCAATTCTTTTGGCCGGAAGCATATTATTTGCACTCTTTATCATTTTTGAAGCAATTTTCTTTGCATAAATTTGATTATTCACAAATAGTACGAGCTACAAGAGCCACAACACTCATTACATTTACAATGGCCATGGGTACTTGCACTTTGTGTACCAAATATGTTCATTGCATTTATTATTGTAAATAACGTCGGAACACGTATAGTGTGACATGCTCCTTGGTATCTTATAGTGTGGCCCAAAATATAAACCATCATGCATGACAATATTGCACAACCATTCTATTTACAATTGAATTTTGAGTCGCTTACTATGTTCTCATTCTCGCATTTCTATTTGTGGGTAAGGTAATGATTGAAAATTGTTGGGATGTGAATATGAAGAGCCCCATCTCATGTGAGGGATTGTTTGTATGTTGGAATACATGAAGGAGATATCACCAATTGAAGCAGTGGATGAGTGGTGGCAGGAACGGAGGAGATCAGGGAGGAGGGTTACATCGGTCAAATCCGACGGTCAAGAAAGCACAGGCAACGTGGCCTCACCAGAAGCCAGAAGCTGCTTTCATCGCCCATAGACTTCTTCTCGACCAATTGGAGGTGTTTTGTGAAAACAAGTTTTGATGGTGAGCGCCACATTTACTAGTTTGATGGTGAGCTCACTTCAAGAAGACGAGACCAATTTTCTCCATCGAGTATAATATTGAAGCCCTCTTAATGTTTAATATTGTGGATTGGTAAATAATGTGCAACCCCAAGTTTATTCCATATGTGCTTTATTTAATTATCAATATGGTCCACAATAATAACCACAATCATTGTAGTTGTTCAAAGGTTCGTGAATGCACGATTACTAGGGACCATATTAACAGATACATATAGGAAACCCATTCAGGCCCTCGCTTTATAGGTAGGAGAAGTGGCTAACAAATGGGTATCTTAGTGAGGCTTACCTAGTTGTTATCCTTGGGCTATTCTTACAAGTTTTTAATAACTTTAGTATGGGTTGTATGCAAAGCTTGTAGTTGCATATGCAAAGGGTTTGACACAACAACACCGGGTTGTTTTTCTATGTTGTGTTTATTATGCATGGCTTCACCAAATGTTTGATCATATGCACACTACCACAAACATAGAAACTTTGTTGACCCGAATCCATGGAATTATAAGCGGGTCACTGCATCATTTCTTGCTTGTCATCATTTGTATCTATTATGAGGCTTATGAAATGAAATTGACTGTAAAGTCCAAGACGCCAAAAGCTCTATCGAACTAATATTACATAAATATGATGACAAAAAGGCTAACTGTCTAGAATAATGGAGTGCAGTGGCCTCCTCAAGGTAGTGGCTAATATTAATTTGGTGGTCCAATTGGATGAAAGACTTGAGATTACCTAACATCACATTTTGCAACAAAGGAGGAAACTTATTTCTAATGGAGTTGCAAAGAGGACAATTAATCTATACTACAGTGTAAGAACAAAAAGGATTGAATTTGTTACCTTTAGGGATTAAGATAGTCGATTAAACTACGATTCTAGTTGTTTTATGATCTATATTTTTGTATGTAGTGGAGGCGATTATTGCAAAAAATATGAAAAATATGAATATAAAGACACGAAAGTTCATTTTATAGCCTAATGTTTTTATGTATACATTTGTACTCCTCTTTAGATTTCATGTATAGAGGAGAGTTTTTATTCCATAGTCGCTTACATGCGTCATTTGAGGTTTTTTGTGAAATGCCCCCCCCCGCCCACCCAATAGCACATAAAGGTTGGAAGCACCAATGCTTTGAATCGATGGGATTTGCATTCCCACCGTGTGATTCTAGTTGCTTCTTTCCTCAAGATGGCCATTAAAGCTTTCATAACATTAATTTGTCACCTTTTACTTGATGGCTCAAAGCAACCATGCTAGTAGAAATCAACTCAAGGTATTTATATACTTCAGTAAATTGTATTATGTATTTACTTACGTATAATTGCTCTTGGTTGAATTTTGTTTTATTTGGGCCAAAAATCATAATCTTCCAGTTGGAGATAGATTGACATCAAGGCTAGAAGAAACACCAAACTCATGTAGCTTGTTGAGGATTCTTTCTAAGCTTGCCCCTTATTTGGAGAGGAAATCAACATTATTAGCATAAAAGAGAATGACAAGCATTGTGTTGAATAAACCTGGCAAATCCCCATCGATCATGTCCAAATATGCCTCAAGTTCATCAATGTACAAGCCAAATAACATGGGAGACATGGGCAATTCTTGTTCAACACCAATGTCGGACACAACTTCATCATGTGTATCACCATCGATTTGTACTCATGCACAAATTGTGGTACATATGGCTTTCATGGCTAGTTGTGTATACAACAAGACACCTAAGCATTTGAAGCGCTTTCAACGTTTGTTCCATAGAACCATGTCAAAAGGCTTGTTTGAAATCAACAGAGCAAGAATATACACATCAACCAACAAACATTTCTTGTTCAATTATAATGCAGATTGTACGGATGTGGTCTGTAGTAGATCGACCTGCCCTCAAACATCCTTTACCTTTGCCTTTAACACGTTTGCTAATGATCAAAGGATCCTAAGGATGGTGTACACTATTGATATTGTCATATCAATACCTAAATGAATGACAAGGTACACGTACATATTATGTACTCCAAGTGCCCAAGTTGCATATCACATTTCAATGAGGGAAACGAAGGAAAGGAATGTCACATAACGGTGAGGTGACCTGCTAGAGTATTTATCGTCCATAGCAAATCACATATGCAAGTGTCTATACACTACAAGAGTGTTTGAGCTGTAATTCGATCATCATACGTACAATACCAATTTCTAGAAGACCAATGTTAGGGAACAAACAATTATTATTGAATACAAATTTGGCATGACAAGTGGCACTTATGCCGAGATTTTTTTATTTGGAATATGTCATTTGAAATACAAATATCCTTGGCTAATAATCCTAATCACTACAGAGAATTCATGAGTATCCCACTAATCAATGTTGCAATTGGGCATAATGGAATGTAAATGATTTTATTTTTCTTATATTCCACTATGACTTTGTCTCTTCCCACTGTGTTTTGGGCCTCCACTAGGATGCTCCACTCCAAAGAAAGGGGGAGTCATGGATCTTATTAGCTTTGGTGCTAAGTGTTGTGCCTTTATTTGTGTTCGCTAGTAAGTACATGCCAACCACACAACATACAAAAATGAGGGGATCAAGAATTTGAAGCACTTGCAAACAATGAGAAACTCAAAAAGATTTGGCACATTTCAAGCAACCAATTGTGGATTGCATTGCAACCTATGACCACCCATTGCTTAGGGTTAGGGTTAGAAATCACCCAAATCTATCTTCAAGAAACGTCTTAACTGCTTCAAACAATGATATATCTTATTCAAATCTTATTCAAATCGAAAAAGGTTCCATCTTGTAAAGCTTCTCAAGTTCTTTCATATATACCAAGATTGTCTCCTAACTTCTAGCACTCAAGGAAAGTTGTCCATTGTAACCATTTGTTGCAACTCACGGTGAGAAACTGGCATAGGTCATTAAAATCGATTGTCAACCAAAGGGTTTTGGTCGTGGATTTTGGGCAATTGGAGCCCAAAACCTCCGGTTCACAACCCAAACAATTTACAATACATTTTCTCACCACGCTTTGCAATTGACAAGCTGCAAAGGATTGTATTAAAGCAAATTTCTTTTAGTGGAGTCATTTGGGCACAATAACCATTCAAAGATCATGTACTTTGCATATAATATTTGGACGATTTCTCCCTCAATCCTTGGACTTTGGAAAGTGAGTTCATGCTCTTGGATTCCCATTTTCAATGGCTTTCAATTGATAACATACCCACAACTAGAAGTGACAAAATGAGAACAAAGTGAGTGGTTGAAGATTCAAGTGAAACTAGGGCTACACACTCATTTCTTGTATGGTGGTGTATATTATGCGCCACAATCGTTAATGGAGGATCCTTTGCAATTTTAGGTATGGCCAATTTTAGGCAACCCAACTTCACACTAGCTTGAAGGTTGCATGTTGTGTACCAATGGTAGCTGCCTAGTGGGACTTAGTGGATACATGGCCACACAAATTTTAGCCTTAATCCCCTTTGAACCCAGTGCGGAGCGCATTGCATATGCTTTGCTACATGACAACTCTAGACCCTATGCCCAAAGGGGTTTAGAATTGGGAGTCACCCGGCCCTTGGTCCTAGGATCATGCCCTCAACTCCCCGCAAGCTACCGTTACCACTCAATAGGCTTTGGGAACCTTAATAGGGAGTTCATGCCACACCCTCCTTGGTTGCAGGTCGCGAAAGAGGCCAAATGCCACCACTAGGACTAAGGTCCACCCATAACCGATCACTTAAGATATTATGTGTTAAATATGGAGAAGTATAAGGCGGTGCAAAGTTTTCATGTGTAGGAAGATAGAAATCAAGAGGACTGCAAAAAATTCAATAATTTTATTCCTTAAATTAAAAATACTATAAAATTTTAAAGCCAAAAGTTAGCTCAAACACATTACCCAATGTTTGGAGTCTGTCATAGTTGTTCATTTTGAGACGAAATTCCTATGCACTTCAACACTCAAAACCAAGGACATGTGTCATGACACTATCAAATCCATGGTGACATTATAACCGAAGTTGGAGACTTAAGAACCAAGGATTGTTGGTTTATAAGTTTGTAGAAAGGGGTCCACTGTAACCTCGGGGGGTGCACCTTTCATTAAAACCTAGAATCACGTGCGTTCACTGCATACTCTAAAAACCCCCTATATACAAGTTATTTTTTGTGAAATGAAGTAATACACATACAATTGCAACAATAAATATACAAGTGACAATATGTATACGCAAAAAAACATCCATTCATATATAGTCATTAACATAAGTATACAAATATACTTTTGAACAATAATCAACCCCTATAATATGTATAACAAAATATCCTAGCTTTCATCAGCAAAGTCGTTGAAAACTTTTTCATCTCCCGGATGTACCTCATAAACATTTGATTCACCAATATATGTCATTGTAGCCAATGCAATTATTGTCTCTAAGTCTACCATCAAATGATCAGTAAGATCATATGTCCACTTGTTGTTAGCCCCTTTTTGATACCAACATAAACCAATCTCCTTGTTACTTTGAGCTGAACGAATCATTTCAAAACCCTAATACTGCCTCTTTCCCCGATATTACCTTGACACCTTGTACATGGTTCATACTACCCTATAAGGTTGCTAACAAAAATCATTAATCCTAGTTAATCCTAATTTCATCCAATATGAAAACTTATGATATGTAGTATAATAACAGTACCATACAAGTACAATTATTGTATACTTTTTAAAGGCCTTCCATATATGTACGTAACTATAAATTATAACATGTATACCATATGTATACGTAATACGGCAAGGTCCAAATCAATACCCCTCCTGTGCACTCACGTATACTCGTACATGTTTAGTACAGTGCACCCCCCGAGACTGTAACTCCATTCATGTGAACCTCCTCAGAGCCTTGTGGAGGAGCTTGAGTGCGACCTACGTGAACTACACTAAATAGGATATTTTGTGTTTGATACACTAAATACAAACACATACAATGAAAATCAATAACCCTATCAAAGTAAGTAACATTAAATGTAAACTCAAACACTAAATATCCAGAGCATTGTTTCCATATGTGGTGTGGGACACCATCGCAACATAAATGGATATCTTTGCCCATACGGATGAGGCCTCTCCTTTCACGGTTAACTTCGTTTCTACCTTCCCAACAACTGAGACAATTTAGAAATTGTGGACAAATTTAACGTGTTTTTAGTGGAAATACTCCCAATAAAGGTTCTTTATGATGAAAAGTCTAACATGTTTGAGACTCGTTCATTAATTATTCCCTCATCGGAAGATATGCAAAATTTATCAAAGGGCCTATATGCATGGTAAAAAAGAGGTACCCTATGATATCAATGTCTTTTTGTTGTTGAAAAACATAAGCCAAAGTACCTTAAGAGAACATTGACAAGGTTTAAATCATTGCATTAATTTGAATGTAAATCAAAGCTGTGGCAAGTATATATGGATGAGGCCATGCCACACGTTCTGAATAAGCTTACTGTGTCATCTCAACTGATGATGAACTTATCAAGGCAAATAGCGCATTATTTTTTTGCATAAAATAGTCAAGATCCGATTTCAATAAATGTAAACCATATTTTGATGATTTTAACTCAAAAGTTGGGACTTTGCCTCTATGTTGGGACTTGGGACTTGGGACCCCATGTGAACTGGTACCTCTCCATCAATCTTCCTTGTAGAATGATAAAGGGCCATGTGAATAACCACTGGAATTAAGTAGGTAGGAGGAATACACAAGTACTTTGTGTATGGACTGTGTGTACTTGAATAAATGACTTATGTTTGGCACATGAATCACATGAATCACAAAGTGACAAGATTTTGACATGGTAATGCGTAGTTGTATATAACAAGATTATAGTGTGACGGGTGTCTTACGTTTAGAGTTGTTCTTGGTCTTTTAGCCTGGTCCGTGCATGTTACACTTGTGCGGGTGTGGTAGATAGATGAACAGGTATATAGGTGGATGAACATGTCTGTATATATGTAAGTCAAGAGGACTATACCCACATGCCAAGTATAGTTTACCATGAAGAAGTTAACACTAAAATCTAAAAGAACAATCTATCATCAAGAAGTAAGAAGCATAAAAACTAAAAATTATGATATCTTCTAATGCAAAAATAATGGATTTTGGTTCACAACACCTACTAAGGGGATGCACTAAAAACATGCCCCTCTTAAGAATGTTGTTGATTCATTTCGATTGGGTCACATTAGACTAAATCATCAAGAACTTTGATCCATAATCATGGGTCAAGTTGGCTATAAATTGATATTAAATACTCATGTATATGCAATTAGGTTGCCTTTGCGAATAAGTTGCCTCTTTACCCATGCAAATCACCTTAGGTTGAAACCATATCTCAAGCGTTTATATAACTTTGTTCATTCATTTGTATAGCAACTACAATAACAAATTAATTATTTTATTTTGTTACTATGATATTAAATACTCAATATAATTTGAAATGTTGATACATGAGTGTGAGGCGAACTAATTGCATATATCTTGATACACTCTAAGCTCCCTAACATCATGGTTGTGGCAACCAAAGTGCATGTGATATTAAGGAGGTGTACAATGTTAGCATGGATGCATGATAATAGAGAATTAGTGTTGTATGTTACATTATGGAATAACAGAAAGGCAAGATTGCAATACTGACAATAATAACAACGTGATGCGTGCGAGCGTGTGGTTTGAATTTTTTGGTGGATTATTTTAATGTCAAAGTCCATGATATATGAGAGAGAAATGTGACAGCAAGAAGGGAGATTTAAACTGAGCACATCCATTCGAGGGATACGGAATATAAGAGAGGGAGTGACGTTATAGAGGTGATATTACCGAGGTTAGGGTGCACAAGTAGAAGTACAACAACAATTAAAGGGAACAAGAAAGGTAAGAAGTAAAAAAAGCAAGCATGCCACGCGGCGCCTTAAGTGGGGCGGGGGTGTCATGGCTCTAGATCCCCACGGACCATACAAGTTATATCTTAACCCACATGACCTATTATTGATAAACAGGTTCTTCAAGTAACATAACTTTAAAACCAATCTAAAACATCCAAAAGGGATACACCAGATATTGTATTTAGTGTTAAATGGGGTTTTATGTCACTGGGGTAAGTTTTCTAAATGACACTTCTTATGAACGAGTTTTACAAGTATTGTCGTGGATGATTGAGATGTGGATGAAATCCACACCAATTATAAAAACAAAATTTTGGTATATTTTACATCTTAACATATTTTGTAATGAAAAATTGTCTTGGATCACTGGACAAATTGGATGAAAAATCACTTAGGTAGGTGATAGTAATTGCCACATTGTAAATCTATAATGTTCAGTTTGTTTTTTCACAAGGCATGATAAATAATGTTAGGTACACATTTAGTGTTCCCGGCGGGTGAGTGCTTGAAGTGCTGGTCACGGGCATTCAGTCTCGTGTGTGAAGTGGCCCTTCCAACTCGGTCAACGCATTTCAAACATGTATCTGACCAGGAGAAGATCGGCATGGGATGTATCGAAACCTTAAGTTATTAACTTAGTCGATGCATGATCAAGTTACAGGTGCATCCAACCATAACTTAAGTTATGAACCCTGTTGATGAGATTGGGTGAGATCGAATGATGCAATAGTACTTGTCTCGCCTGGCGCAAGTATAACAATTTACAAATATCTATGAAAGACGGTGTAGATGATAGACATGTCTGCAGACAATTATAAGTTGGCGATGTAGTAGCAGTTTATTTGCATAGCAGCTCGGAGTAAGTAGCGATCGAAGCTGCTGGCAGGATCAAGGTTGATGGGGTTGAGCCTTTTGCATGCATTACAAGTATACGGCTTAGCTGGCCGGTTAGACTCTTTTGTGAGATTTGTCCAAAACGTGTCCTTGATCCAGGCTTGTTGATGGGTCACGCAGAATCGTCATGTTGTTTTTGCTTCTCCGATCCTTATAATTATACAGGTCTTCATCAACTCGGAATGTAGCAGGCACACTGCAATGTTCGTGTTTGAAAGCTAAATTTCTGGCACTGCCTCCGAGAGCTCTTCGGAGCTGATCCGACTTCTTTCTAAGTAGTGGAGATTCATAACAAGTTTGAAGTCTCCTCACAACTCCTTGGGTAGGCAATCGGAGGGAACTCGTTAGCTTAGGTTGTGATTTGGCATTGTTTCATGAGGGGAGTGCTTTAAGATAGGCGCTGGATTGATTGCACCCCGTTGACAGACTCGGACTTTCGAGAAGATTTGGGAAGCATTTGGTTAGATGCTATTCGACAGGATGGTGTGGAAGGAAGGATACCTCGATGCTGTCCTAGTGCCGGTGGGCATGATCATTTTGTTAGCATATCAAGCATCTCTGTATTGGAGAGTGACTCACGTTCCATTGAAAACTGTAGTGGGTGTCAATCATCTGGCAAGAAGGCAATGGGTCTACAGTATGATGAAGGTACGTGATTAGCCTCAACATCCGTGATCCTCAGACTGCTGCGTTTTCTCGGTGTCGTAGTTGTAGGTGAAAGTTAAAGACTCATGCCCTTCAACATTATCATCGAAGGTTAGAGTGACGTGTGTCAAACAGTTGTATGTACTTCTATATCACAGGCGAAAGCCTAGTGCACGATTCTTCTGCCAGCCGAGTCTCTCTGATTTTCCCTACTTAGACTTGCGTGAGAATTTAGAGTGAATCTTTTGCAGACAGCACAAAGATTGGCGCCTGTTTAATGGTTACAGATCAAGTTGCTGTAATGGCGGCAAGCTTGCACATAATTTTCCCTACTGGACCTCCACGATAGGAATTTAGAGTGCATCCTCTGTGTACAGCTGCGCGGCACGAACTTGACTCTCGCCTGTTTTACAATTGCAGAGCAAGATGCTGCAATCATGGCTGCAAGCTTGCACATGACTTTTCCGACTAGACTTCCAAAGTAGCAATTTAGAGTGAATCTTCTGTGTACAGCTGCGCGGCACGAACTTAATTGTCGCCTGTTTAACAATTACAGAGCAAGTTGCTGCAATCATGGCTGCAAGCTTGCATGTGACTTTTCCAACTAGACTCCTACGGTAGCAGTTTAGAGTGAATCTTCCGTGTACAGCTGCGCGGCACGAACTTAATTGTTGCCTGTTTGACAATTACAGAGCAAGTTGCTGCAATCATGGCTGCAAGCTTGCACATGACTTTTCCCACTAGACTCCTACGGCAGCAATTTAGAGTGAATCTTCTGTGTACACCTGCTCAGAAACTTGATTATCGCCTCCTTAACGGTTGCAGATTGCAGCAACTTGAACATGAAGATTCCTGAGTGACTTTACGCATAGCTGCGCACAAGGATTGTCCGCCTATTTAACGGTTACAGAGCAAGTTGCTGCAATGGCTGCAGGATGGCACATGAATTTCCTACTACACTTTCACAGTAGGGATTTAGAGTGAAATCTCTGGGTACACCTGCTCAGAAACTTGATTATCGCCTGCTTAAAGGTTGCAGATTACAGCAACTTGCATATGAAGATTCCAGAATGACTTTACGCATAGCTGCGCACAAGGATTGTCGCCTATTTAAACGTTACAGAGCAAGTTGTTTTAATGGCAGCTATCTTGCACATGATACTTGCTACTAGATTTCCATAGGAAGTTAGAGCAAATCTTCTGTGCACAGTAGCTGCTCCCAAAGATCGTCGCCTGTTTGAAAGTTACAGAGCAAGTTGCTGCAATGGCTGCAAGCTTGCCCATGATTCTTCCTACCAGACCTTCGTAGGAATTTAGAGTGAATCTTCCGTGTACAGCTGCGCATGAATTTGATTGTCGTCTATTTAACGGTCACAGAGCAAGTGGCTGCAAAGGCAGCAATTTTGTACATGATTCTCCCTACAAGACTTGCATACGAAGTTTCGGACGAATCTGAACTTAATTGTCGCCTATTTTATGCTTACGGACTCGATTCTAGTTACTGTAATCTAAGAAATTTCAGGCACTCAATTGGTGTGCCTTAAATCTGTTGCAGGAAAACGACAAGAAGGGCATCGTGGCGGTGCAGACTTTGAGAAACACCATCATGACCTCCACGCTCATGGCAACCACCGCAGTTTTGATGTGCTCCGCCACTGTGGCCCTGATGGCCAGCGCCTACTTCAATGGGAAGAACACACTCTTAGGCGGCCACTCCCGGAATCTCGTGAACGTCAAGTACTTCTGCATGCTGTCCTGCTTCGCCGCCTCCTTCATCTGCTACGTACAGTCTGTCCGGTATGTCAACCATGTCAACTTCCTCGTCAACGTCCCTCTCCAAGTAGACCAACAATATGGTCACTCGGGCAGCTGCATCCGAATCTCACCGGACTATGTTGCCAATGTGCTTGCCAAGGGATTTGACTTCTTCACCCTCGGAACAAGGGGATTCTACACAGCTTTTCCTTTGGTGCTCTGGCTGTTTGGCCCCATCCCTGTGTTGCTGGCTTCCATTGCTCTTGTGCCATTGCTTCACTTCCTGGATGTCACTGATCTGGAGGACTGCGGTGTTGACGATCTCCCCCGGTACACCACTCAGCCAAAATTTGCTCTGAACCCTAACCTGGAAGTGCAGGCCAACTCTGATTCTCCGAGAAGTGCTTCGGACCACCATTGGAACACCGTGGAGCTTAGAATACGAGCTGCACAGCCGGAGCTTGGTCGATAACTACTTTGATTCTTCTAGTCCTTATCCCTCGACTTGTCAAGAACGAAGTTAGTACTTTATCTTTTTGCCTCGACAGAGACGACTATGTTATGTTAACGATGTTAGTTCCTTTTCTGCTTCGATTCGTAGTGACGCCTATGTAGAATGCGATCTACGGTTACCCAGATGCTCAATTTGTCAGGCAATCATCTCATTTGCCTTGATGTTTGACAGTTACCGAAATTCATTCTAGAGAGTTTCGCAGAGAGCTTTTAGGCCTGCATTTTATTGTAAGCTGTGTAACTTAGCAGGCAAATATCTCATTTGCCTTCAAGTTTACCAGATGAACCAAAGATGGGTCGGAGCAGAGGCTTCTTGGCACCATCTTGAAATAGTTGGTTTTCATTTTTTGGACCTCCTGTGGACGGACACCAATCTCCCCCCTTGAAGAGTGTCCACATGGCCCATGTGTCAACTGCAACTACGAATTGCAGCGATGAGGGATATTACATGGTAGTCAGACTCCAAGTGAGCTTTGGATGTTCCGTTCATGAGATTCGATCTTTTTTGGAGTATACTAATTTAGCTGTAGAATATAGCGCCATGGCGGAAGAAGTCGATCCTATCGGAAGCATCAGTTCGCATTGTGTGCATTTTTGTACGCGGCGACTTGAACCGAGTCATTCATGATGTTCATCGATGGTTGAACGCTGGGTAACGGATTTGGACTAATAACGAAGCTGGGTTATCTATCTTACAAGATCCATTCCTCTCACATCGTAAATTCTTGGAATTGATGTCATGTTGGAAGACTCTCAAAATACAGTTTTACACTTAGTTCTTGTGGATACAGTATCCGAGTTTACCTTCAAAAGCCGTGGAAAAGCCACAGCATGTAAATGTTGAATCAAATGAATAAGTAATCTTCAACTTGACAGACTATCTTCCTCTGTAATGTACACAAACCACTAGGAGGCGCACCTCCGATTCCCGATCTTGCAACTACCAATTCAGACACTTGGTGGTCTGCAAGTATCCACTCGATCCAAAGAATTTGATAAATTAACCTGACAATTGAATTTCTAGTTGTACTTTTTCAACTTATTTGGAAGTCGAATGACATTTGAGAAGCTTCTCCCCTCTGCAGTGACACGCCACTATTGAGTGTTAGTTTACCAGAATTCTCAATGTACATCACGAACATATATATGTTGACAAAACCATCTACATCCAATGTATTCTATGCTCTCGAACTCGGCTTTCAAATTAGAGTAATCTGCATTCATGTGATATAATACTACCTACCATCAATCTTACCTTTCTATAATATTCATACACTACCTAACAACATGGGAAACAGTGAGAAAACTGCACCGCTCTTGTTTAAGTGGGTACCTTGAGCACCCAGATGACTGAATTGGCATTGATGTCGACAATCAGACATGAGAGAGAGGGTATCATCGCTTCCATATGTTGGCTGATGGTGTAGACTTCTGTGTAAGCTGGCAATAAATAAATCACAACAGAGGGCATTAATTTGTCCTCTTTCCGATGTGGGCGCGATAATTTGAGAAGATTGTGTGTTGGCATGTTATGGTACATCTAGTGGAACATTCTGCACCAAGAAATGCAAGAAAATTTGTGTCAATGGTCTGCCACAGCGTTACTATTGGCTTCAGGTTTTTTGTTATGTATACTCATAGATGCTGCCATGCAATAGGCGATTGCAGTTTGTTGCCAAGAAGTTGTTGGCAACAATTTTGGAAATTTGTGAGATGAGTGCAACATTAGAAAGGGGGATAATTCATTGGAGGGCCTCACCGATCACTTCTGGCGGCTCCGGTTACTCATGAAGAGACAGATGAGGGCGATTGAACGGGTGACCATGCCATAGACCACAAGGATCACCAAGCAGAGTGCCCAATTTGTGAGTTGATAACCTTTGCTCTGCAGAATTGCACACCGCGTAATAATCCACACTCCTTTGTACCTGATTCATCTCAGATGAGCGTCCATAGCTGATTCAATAAGGGTTGTAGGAAAAAATAGTGTAAACCCTCAACCCTCAACCCTAAATCCAGCCTCCACTGTATATCTCATGATTTTGGTCTAGAGTTTTACATGAACCACATTCTGACAATACAGTGACTGATATATTAATGACTAAGTTGGAAAAAGGGCTCACCTTGCTGCATTGGCAACCACATAAGCCTCATTTGCCCACTGAGCGTAGCTGATATAGGTAAATGCAAGCAGTATCCCTGTCCTTTTGGCAGCTACAATTAACGTAGCCAGAATAGGAAGGAATACTGACAACTGCAGAGAAAATATCGAATACATGTCATCGGAGCACAACACAAATTTGTTGCAAAATATTTCAATATCTGATCAGCAACAACTAAATCTTTAACTCTTCAGAACCTGCATTCAGGAATTCAAGGAATTGCACATTTACATTATTTCCTCTGGAAATCCTGATGCCAATTGAGGATTTTGATTGTAGTGTGTTTGTTGGGGACTAACCAGTTGAGCAGGTGCAGGTTGGAGGAGGATAGCGCAAATATACGCAATTCCAGTCACACAGTACACCAGCACGACAGTCACTGTGAAATTGTCAGTAAATGTAGAGCGAGGGTTGCTGAAAGAATAGAACATGGAGAGATATATAACTGGCTTGAGGACTACATTGAAGAGGTCCACCACATCCTTCGCCAGGAAGTAGGCAACTCTGTTGATTCCTGAAGCACTCTCTCGCCAGAAAGTTAACTTATCATTTGAGAAAGTCCTCAACGACGCTATCATCACCAAAAGCGCTGTCACAGTCCCCAACAAGAAAAATAAATTAGAACACATGAAGTTGAATCAAGGTCACCTCCAGCAAGTTGATTAAATTGAATTCTGTTCATTAAATTGATAGGTGGAAGTGTAGTGTGACATTAGAGCTATCATCTAACTCAACATGACTCTCATTTTGGTCGGGACTTGGTTGTTTTACATAGAATACCTTCCATGTTTGGTGAGCTTGCAGTGCATGCTTGGAGGTAGTGTGGAGGTTTGCACAAAGAACATTCTATACCGGTTCATTGAGGGTCAAACTCATTTTGGCATGCCAAGAGGTGCTAAAACTAGCTTGGCCCTCAATGAACCGAAAATAGGTTGCTCTTCATTCAAATTCAATCACTCCCTCCAAGCCTGCACCACAAGCGGAAAGATATTATTCAAACTGTATGCAAATTAACCAATGAAAATCTGTAGTGGACATCCCATAATGTCCCAAAAGGAACTCTATTCTTCTAAAGGAATGTTGCCATGCCATATGCATAGAATTCAGGCAGCTGAAAGGCTGATTTCTCCTACATCCACGGCTTTGAAAACCTGCTCTACATTCTGTCGAGTTTTTTGTGTGAAACATCCATAACTCTTCGGTGTGTGCAGCAAGAAAAGTCACAGCAAACTAGGAGCTGGGAGTTTTGAACACGGCATAGAGTTGCAGCCCTACTCTTTAACACACACAAAAAGACATGGAAGAAGTGGACGGGAGAGAATGTGTACAGAGAGCAATGAGGGTGTAGAAGTAGCCTTGGGATCCAAGATTGGTGTCATTCATATTGGAAAGAAAACCCACGCAAGCCCCTGCCATCAACAAAATGATGTAATCTTGGAACTGGACTCGAGCTTCGCGAAATCGTTGCTTTCCCACTCTGCGCTTGCACAGGAGATTTATCAAGCCATCAACAAACGAATGAAATGCACATTTGAAAGATAGATGAGCTCCTCATCAGCGCAAATACAGAAATTGGCATGGAGAAATTAACTCTGAGGTTGGGGAAGTCTCACCGTTCGAGAATGATGCAAAATTGATGAAAGAATCCAGGAGTGTTTCGACCGGACTTATTCTCCACTCTATGGAACACGCTGGCTAACAAGTCTTTCCTCACCGCGACAAACATCTTGATCTCCATCCAGAAGTCTTGGAAGAAGGACGTCTTGCGCTTCGCCTCCTTGTTAGAGGGCATTTTCCCGCCATGCCCGCCTGATTGAAGTTCAGCCGCTTTAGCCATCAAGTCAGGTGGTATGTTGTAACCATTGTTGATCATCCACATGATAGGCAGGTTTTTGGGGTCGAAGTGTGGTTGATCCGCCGGCAACACGATGCCCTCCAATGCGTCCATGAAATGGTCGGGGGGGTTGATCCGCTCAGGAACAACTAAGCCTAACCCTGAAAAATAATCCTCAACTTCGTTCACAGGGCCGAGGTATACTGTACGTCCACCCTTCGCCAAGAACATCACGTCGTCGAACATTTTGAACAGCCCATAACTGCACCACAGAACAAAAGATTCGGGACGAATGTGGGTGTTTAAGATTGCATCTCTATATTCACAACCAACACCACATCATTTGTGTCCAGTGCTCTCTAAACTGACACAAACAGTGTACTTTTATATCTGCTCAAACTCAGATACTATGCTAAACCCTTAAACCCTAAACCCCGATGCAGAAATTGTAGTTGTCACAGATATTTCGTGTTGAAAAATTAATGGCGTGCGTGAAAATAATAATAATAATAATACATTATATATATATATATATATATACATGTCTACCTGGGTTGATGAAGCACGACACCGACATTGACTCCAACATTAGCCTCTCGGCGCAAGGCTTGGAGAACCAAACGTGAGGAAGTGCTGTCGAGACCAGATGTGGGCTCGTCCAAGATTAAGAGAGAGGGTTCCATGACCATCTCAAGCCCCACGTTGACGCGCTTTCTTTGGCCACCCGAAATACCACGCTTCTCCACCGTACCCACCTGGGAATCTCGAATCGGTCCGAGTCCCAGAGCGGCGATGATTCGCTCCACTATAAGCACTTTGTCACATATTGGCATGTCCACAGGCAGCCTGCGGGAAGCAAAAAATGTGGGAAGACACCATGAGAAGAATATTAGATTTAAGCTGCAATAAAGTTACCCTCTAACTCAACATGGCTTGTGGTCGGGAGTTCGTTGTTTTGCATACAACAACTTCCATGTCCGGTAAGTTTTCGGTGCATGCTCGGAGGGAGTGCATCCGTTTGAACGAAGGACATATCATATCCGTTCATTGAGGGTCAAACTCATTTTGGCATGCCAAGAAGTGATAAAACGATTGGCCCTCAATGAACAAAAATAGGTTTCTCTTTGACCAAATTCAACCACAACCTCCAAGCATGCACCACAAATGGAAAGATATGATTGAATCTGTATGCAAAACAAATCAACTATGAAAAATTATAAGGGGCCAAAAGGATAACTCTAATGACTACCAAATTCGGGCTTCGGATTCATCACCCTCAACAGAAACTGTACCTGTAGCTGGCACTGAACCACAAATTCTCCTCCACTGTCAGATTGCCATGGACGATATCATCCTGTGGCACAAACCCAATGATGCTCTTGAATGATTGAATGGAATCTGCCCTCCCATTGATGAAGACTGCACCGGTGGTACGGCTATGCGTTGCCTTACCTGCAAGCGCATTCAAGAATGTTGTCTTGCCAGCCCCTGATGGCCCCATCACCGCAGTGATCCTTCCAGGTGACAAACGCCCTGTCACATTGCTCAAAATCTTTTTCCCGGAGCCTTTTAAGAAGAGGGAGAGATCGATGAAGCTCAATTCGATGGGGGGACGCATTTTGCCCACCACTTGGCCACCATATGCCTCCGAAGCATCGGTCTCAGTTGCAAAACCAAAGTGCTTCTCCTTCTCTATCTGCCCATATGCATATGCAAAAATTTGACTCTGAGATTCCCGCAATGGAGTTGCAAGTGAAGTTGGCCTCCTGCCTCTCAGACTGCCATCCTTGCTACTCCGAACCTCGGATAACCCCTCATTCGACAAGTCTTCGACATTCACCTCTGGGACAGGCACGGGTGCATACAGATCAAGATCCGCAACATCGCTGGGCTCCATGTACTGTACAAGTGGGATGCCGTCCAAATTGCGACCGCTCATGCTTGTATCCTCGTTGATCGGCTGGTTTGTTACATTTGGGTGCGGGGTGACTCCACCGGTGTAGAAATCACTCGGCGGGCCTCTTCCATTCTGCAAATGAACACAATACCGATATTCCCCAAATGTTAAAATCCGAGAATCGATGGATCGAGGGTGGAGTTGATCGGAGATGTCATACGATTAAATAACCATAAGACTCCCTTAATGTAATGCAATTAAACATCCTGTGGAATTCCCACACGCCTTGCTCGCACCAAAACCTAATGCGTTGCACTTTGGCTTGTCAGTAAGAATTTCGTATAGGAATTCATATTTGCAAATCACTCGGCGGGCCTCTGCCATTCTGCAAATGAACACAGTAAGGATGCTCCCCGAATGTTAATAAACGAGTATCGATCGAGAATGGAGTTGATCGAAGATGTTACATGATGAACTGCATAACTTGAAGACTTTGTTAATGTAATGCAATCAAACATCACGTAGCGTTCCCACACGCCTTGCTCGCACCGAGACTTAATGCGCTGAATCTTGGTTTGCAAGTAAGAATTTCGTAGAAAATTTCAGATTTGCAAATGACTCGGCGGGCCTCTGCCATTCTACAAATGAACACAGCAAGGATGTTCCCCGAATGTTAACAACCGAGAATTGATCGAGAGTGGAGTTGATCGGAGATGTTACATGATGGTGAACTAGGATAATCCTACGACTTGGTTAATGTCATGCAATTAAACATCACGTAACGTTCCCACACGCCTTACTCGCACCGAAACCTAATGCGCTGAATTTTGATTTGCAACTGAAAATTTCGTTAGAGAAGATCATACTTGAAGTTCATCGGAGTCAGGTCGTGTGTAAGTTTGGCGTTTCCTGGAGACAGTCTTGCTCAATTTGCGAGAGAAATTGGATGCCCCCCTTTTGGCACTCTCCGTGGCCTGCCTCCACCGCTCCAAGCCTGAGATCCTCTCCACCGCTTGCCTCTGTGCAATGTCCCTTGCCCTTGACTTGCGTCTCTTTTTTATGTCCATCAGCCAATCGGAGCATGTGAATACGAGCAAAAGCACGATTGTTAACACCGCCTGCAACAAACCCACAATTGGATCATTAGAGGTATCCTATTAACTCAATGGGACTTTTCGTCGCGGAGTTCGTCCCCTATGATTTTTCCACTGGACGTATGAGGATTGCAAATTCAAGTACTTGCAGCATTCACAAAAGGAAAAAGGTGTTCAGATTAACAGCAGGAAGAGGACGTACGATAATTAAGCCGCCGACGCCTGAAAGATTTTGCTTCACAAGATTATCGTCCGAACAGGCGGTAAAGTGCGAGCAGGCTGCAACAACGAAAACGAAGAAATAGAGTGGAGACTTAGGGAAAATCATGCCCCTCTGTTGTAGATGCACATCATCTATCTCCTCTCAAACAGCAAGAAACAGAGGAATACCAGGCGGTTTTGTAGTTGAAGAAAACGATCAATTTTCACCAGACTCACCTTCTGCAGCTGTTGAACCTAGCCGACAATAGTGCCTGCAAACACCATACAGACGATTTTCTGAGACACACGTAGGATCATTCGGCAACAATGATGTGACAAATAGTGGATCATTCGATGAGCTGGAGACTGAACCGAAGCAAGAACAACTCCGAACTCATTAGCTATGTGTAACCTAGCATTTGATATGTGTTAAAGCAGCTTCGGTGCTTCGAATCATGATTCTCCACATTCTCTATTCTATGAGAAACCTCTCTGAAACTATAATGCATCCCGAAACAATATTTTAGAAAACTTGGGAATCGGTACACACCCGCTGGAGCAATTTGATTGCACAGTCGTAGTTGGACAGAAGAAACCAGCAGGACAGAAAATGCTTTGAGAAGACTGCACATCGGCCCATTTGTCGGCTCCCCCACATTGACTGTTTGTGCCTTGCGTTACTTGGTAGCCATATCTGGGCCACCCCGAGATCAATCAAAGAAGTCAGTCAATTGAAGATTTGTGGTAGCAACCAATGTATCCAGTCTACCATTCAAGTATCCTGACTTCCAGGTTCAGGTACTCGTCAACAGAAAGATTTAAATATCCTACCCCGAGCCAAGTATGAATAACAGGATGCTCTAAAAGAAATTCTAAGAGGAACAAAGGTAAGGCAGCAGGCTTACGGATCACAACTCCCTGTGACTGGATTCAGTGTCGCCTGCGGACAATACGCACCGAGCGGACACGCTGCAAGAGCCACAAAGACCTTCAAACTTCAGCAGTCTGGATTTCAGCAACAATTCATCCGGGCACACATGAAAATGACAAGCTACAATTGTAGTTGATAGGATATCTCGCGGAATTATTCTACAAGCCTTTTGAATTCTTCGAATGTAGTTGAATGTGTTGCCATCGTTGATGTCTTTTGTCAGTGTATTGTTTAATCTATGGAGTATCATACAAATTGCTCTCTCTTTCTGAACACACATTTTCATTCAAGGCATACTCTCGAAGCCTTTGACCGACGCAACATAACATTGACGCAGTAGGGTTCGGAGTACTCACGGAGCATACACGAGAGGCCTCGGGGACAAAAGAAACCAGCACAACAAGGCAGAGGGTTGAGGGTTCGCTCAGGAATAGGTTGGCCGGCCGCAAGAGATGTGTTGCCGATAACGGCGGCCGACCATCCGGACTCGCAGGCTTGACCCCACGAGGTGAAATTACAATTCTGGTTGGGCGGGGGTGTATTTACAGACTGGAGGTTGTCGAAGTAACTCTTGATCTCCGCCGCGCCGCAGAGGCGATCCGTAACCGAGCCCTCTGCACAGTCAACAGTTCACAATTGTCAAGAGTCCTACTTTCTTAGGGGCTAAACCTCTAGAGAAGAGATAAGATAGAGAGACAAGTCATTGCAATTTCTGGACCTAAATGTGGTTGTTCTTGCAAAGCATCAAAGCTCTGAATTCTTGTAAGAAGCATGTTAATTTCTCAGTTTGATGGTATTCAGATACTGATGTTGATAGGCTGAGGTATGTAATATACATACGAGTGTAAGCTAAACATTCCGCCAAGAAGGGTGCATCCGGTTGAAAGCCAAAGACATCATTCCTCTCCGTTTCCCTGCACGCTTCCATAAGATTCGCAGGGTTAGATGAGTGACCCTCCCAAAAGACTCAACAAATACATCTCTAATACTTTGTGGCCTCTCTAGAACCATTCCATACATCTCTCCAGTTAGATTCGCCAATTTCAGACCTTCTCAGCGAGCTTCCCGGCCATATAAAATGGTGCCCTGAGTAGTAGCAACCCATTAAAGATGTATCCTGCTAGAATGCCGTACATTCTTCATCATGCACTTGTTTAGAGTGGCTGCTAAACACATTATTGCAATTTCCCAGGTAGGACCTTGACCCACCACCACGACCTGAGCTTCAAGTGCACTTTTACCTTGTGACAGCAGACACAAGATTAAGATCCAAAAATGTGAGGAAGGAAAGGTTTCCACCGCATTCTTGTCGTGCACGATGTATCTCAATTCCGAAAAAACTATATATATATAACTCCGCTATGATCCTTCCTGTGATTCCACAATTTGAGTCCTGCGAATGCGATGCTTCAAGTGCACCTTGAAGTGCCAACGCTCAAAAACCCTTGGCTTGGAACAAGCGACAAAAGAAATCTCTCTCTCTCTCTCTCTCTCTCTCTCTCTCTCTCCCCAAAATGTGTGTCCCAAGTCGGATGCTCGTCAGGTGATCCTGTTTCTGGTAACAATCGGCCACTGCAAATGCCCAAAGACAAACTGCAACCTGGTGAGATCACTCACCCGTTGGTGATGCAGAAGCTGAACTGGGTTTGAATGCTTGCAGTCATGTTTTGGGTCATGTCCTGAATCCTATTGTAAATGTAAGTGCTGATGACACTCTGCGATGTCCCAGGCGGGAATGCTCCAACTCCAGGAGGGGCGGGCGGGGTTGTGAATCCCGGAGGAAATGAGATGGGTGCAGTTTGCCCTTGAACGTAGCAACAACAGCCACAAAACCAGATTGCCAGGATCAGAAAAAACCACGCCGATGTGCTATCTGCTCTTCTGCAGCCGGTGCTCAATCCACTGGCCATCATCATCTTGTGCCCACTCGCTAATTCGTAGCCGCGTGACCGTGCCGACAGATTCTCAACACCGGACCTCGGGCATCGCAATGCAGCGCAACAAGAGTCTTCTTCGATGATCATCATGGTTTGGGAGAGAAAGCTCTTCTCCACGGCCACATGATCTCTTCTCTCGCCCTACCTGCTTCTTCTCTCTCCTCCCGACTACCGAGACGTCCATATTCTCATTTCTCCCCACTAAACCCACAGTCGGAATGCACTCTGCCCTTCAAGGAATCGGATCTCTCTAAAACTTACGACATCCACCACTGACATGAGCAGCCTTGATTCCTCGAAGTTCGAACGGATCATCCCATCCCACACCTCCCATCCCAGGCCACCTAATTGTTGCAATGAAATGCCGCACCCGGTCGGCCGGCTTGCCCGATAAAAAAGCCAATGCCGCGTTAGTACACGAGAATGTGAATCGTTGAAGTACTCCGAAGAGGGACTCGTAGCCTGGGACAGTAAAGGTTGCATCAAGTTCCTGTCCTCCCGCGCTGGATTTCCTACATATGCTATTTTTCATGCGCACATGAGACGGGTTCGGCCCGTTTTGCGCTGACCGCAAAGAACGCCGGGCATATCCTCCCCTTTCCCTCCCTCGCTCCAACCCAACCAACATGAACATGTCCCTCATTATATTGACTCTCGATGGCAACCGCAGTGCAGCCGTGCAGCGTCCGTCCCAAATCTCGCCAAGAAATCCCCCAAAGCAGCAGCATGATCCGCAGGAGGCAACTCCATGCAACACGAACCACGATACCAATGCGCATATATATATGTAAATATATGTGTTTGCATGCATTTATGAATATGGCAGACAACTGCTGCTGCTGGGAAAACAATGTCGGAGATTCTTTCGTCACCACCAATGTTGATGCTGCTACGTCTTCCTGAATCCCAATTTCCCACATGGATAGTTGCTCGAACATGAATGGGGCAGATTTCGAGCTCGATCGTCGACCTTATACTACAGTGAGAAAACTTAGAAGTGTTAAATCAGGGAACAATGATTGTAAGGTACATTTTGACCATGTGAATTCCCACCACTTCGGTACCGAAATAAGTGGGATAATCTATATTTGGCGTTGGTGAAATCGTCTGTCAGCGTGACAATAAATCTGGTCTAGCACTGACACTCGGAAGGTGGTCGAGCGACTCGAGCCAATTGTGTCGTGTTGGAATGAATCCGTCGCCGCCGCGAGCTCGATCCAAACAGCAACATCGACGAGGACCTACCATCCGCCACACGTGGTAGGTTCTTTGGGAGGGGGGGTAGGTAGTTACGGTTTCGGCTACACTAAATATTGTTTATAGGGCCACTACACAGACGAGACTGAGGGCCCGTGACCATAGCACTTCAAGGATTCATTGGTGGAAACGGCGGAGCCGGTCCAAGTTCGCTTCGCACTACGCTTGAGGGACCAACAGAGTAAGAGCGTTCCCACCTGACCACGCATGGGATATGCCAACACCATAAATGGGGCAACTCATGTTTTCAGTTGGCAGTACCGGTATAAAGTGAGTCCCACCAATGCCCCCCTTCATAATTTAGAACCGGCCCGAGTATAGTTAAGACCTTTCCCCGTTATAAATGATTCATATAGCGGCCCTCCTCAAACCCGTCAAGGGATTACTTAAATAACATATATATCGATATCCTACTTTATCTCGTGGCATATAATAGGTGTTGTTGTCTTATTGATTGTTTTCTAATTATGGCGGGGGGTGTGCCTAGGCATTGATGGGCTTTGATGCATGATGAGATGCCCTACCCAAGATGAAGGGCTCCCCAAAGATATAAAATGTTATATACTTTATTTGGCATGTGTCACGTCTGGTGGGGACACGCTAAGTGAATGCAAGATGGGGTGTAAAGTCTATATGGGTTCCTACATGGCATCAAATTGATCATATTTCATGGCCACTTGGATTATTTTCATAAATCATCTCTTGTAGGTAGGCTTAACACAAAACCAGGAGGCAATGGCACTCCAAAATCACACAACTATTAGCTTATTATATTTATCATGTGTGGGGACCCCGCATGGATAGAAATTCATCGGAATGTCATTTCGTTGAGGGCCTTGTCACATATGACTTCACACTACACTTGAGGGCCCATGACCACACTACACTCTAACCTCCCTAAAACTATCATGCTTGTGGCAACCAAAGTGCACGCGATGTTAAGGAGGTTTGTAGTCTTAACATGGATGAGTGATCATAGAATTAGTGTAGCATGTGACATTATGGAATAACACAAAGTCAACATTGCAATAATGACAATGATGGCAACGTGATGCATGCGAGCTTGTGGTTTGGATTTTTTGGTGGATTATTTTAATATCATGTGATATATGGGAGGGAATGTGACAACAAGGAGGTAGATTTAAACAGAGCACATCCGTTCCCGGGGGTTTCAAGATATAAGGGAGATAGTGACATTATAGAGGGTGACATTACAAAGGTTAGGGAGTCTTGGGACGGTGTTTGGATACTTCTTTTGGCTCACAATTTGATGGTCACAGCTCTTGGCTCATGTGTGAAGCAACCCTTAGTGTCATATGGTATTTTATGTCGATGTGCTAACTTTGCTAATTACACTTCAAATGAATAAGTTTAAAAAAAATTGTCATGGACGATTAAAATTTGGATGCAAATTCACCTAATAAATGACAATACGTAAAACATTGTAAATCTACAATGCCCAAAAACATTCAAAATGAATGACAAATAATGTCATATTTACATTTAGTGTTGGTGACACTACACAAGCATTCTACTTATAAGTATTGAGCATGACAATTAGAGTTGTTAACACTAAATACAATACTTATGCCCCCTCCCCACTTGACTTTACCAAATAACCAAAGTCTAAAGTCTTTCCTAAAAACCGGGTAAAGCTCCCTCCGCTACAGGGGAGGCATCCGGCTATCCCAATGCACCTACAAGAACTTGCTCCGTAGATTTTTTTTAGTAGGTTATAGTTAAGTAGCTTTCACACATGTTCATGGTTATATCTACCAAGTAATGAATGTTGGGTAGTTTTTGTCCCATCCCCAAATCCCTTACTACTCACCTATCTTACCATCGGTTTTTGTTAATGAAGCTCCTTGTGCCCTCATAGCTAAGACTAAAAAGCAACCTATCACAAGGGCGGGAGGCGACACTTTTAAAGGTCCTACATTCTTGCCCATGTCTAGGTACTGATGGGAGGGTCGGTGCTTGAAGCTTAAAACCTCCACTTCTAAACCATGCCACATCATTTGCCAACTAGGCTTGGCACTAGATAATGTCGATGGTGTGAAGGGCGTGTTTTAGAACCAACATTTAGTCTTAGCTAAAGTCAGGTGGGGAGGGGGCATTAGTGTAGTTGAGGTCTTTGGTTGGTTAGTTAGTTAGCAAGTCGGGTATGGTATTCAGGTCCCAAGGGAGAGAGAGAGTCTTTGGTAATAAGGTAGGTTAGGGTAGGTTTAGTGGGTAGGAAGGTTGAAGGTCCTTGGGAGCAGTGTCCGGGGAAATTTTTGGACATAATTGGTCAAGATCGTCCTAAAGGTTTTCAATATAAACCGGTTACATGTTGACATCTTTCAAGTTTTCTTTATATAAATCGAGGGATGGTCTGTAAATTCCTCTAAATTTCATCAATAATTTTCTCGGAGTCTTGAGCTTCAACCTGTTATTTCTCACACTCGACCGGTTCATCCATGACCGAGTTAGCCCCACTAAACATGATATTTAGTGTCACCAACTCTAATCGTCTTGCGCAACACTAATTGTAAACCGCAGTATAGTGTCACCAACACTAAATGTTAACCCAACATTAGTGGTCATTCTTTGTAAATTTTTTGGGGGATTATAGATTGGCAGTGTTGCAACTACTGTCACGTACCAAGTGACTTCTCCTCCAAATTCCAATCATCCATGACAATATTTCATCACAAGTTGCTGACAAGAGAAGGTAGGGTTTTGGCCATTGGATGAACTCATCCATCATCCATGACAACATTTGTTCACTTAATCATAAGAAGTGTCATTCAAAAAGTTATCATAGTGACATAGCATACCATATGATACTAAATACCATATTTAGTGTAGCGATTGGTTCTCCCCTTTCATTGCTTGGGGAGGAGTGGGAGGTAGGTATGTAGGTTATGGTAGGGATTCCGCGTAAGGAAGAGGCATAGGCAGATGGGGTGGTAGGTGAAAGCTACTCTGATGCCTATTTACGTAGCAAGACATACCTACCTAGTATAATACCTTACCTACCAATAGGTAGGTAGGTAGGTAGGTAGGTCCAGGATGGGGGGACATGAAACATTCCCTAGGAGTATTCTTGGGGGTGTTAGAGCAATGTCACCGAGGGCGTGGTTTTGTGGGTAGACCGCATCCAAGCCATCCATTCAGAGCGCCCCATCGAGCGGTCTATGAAACTTCTCCGACAACACGGGAAAAAAATTACTTCCGATGGATGAAATTTCAGCGGATGACAAACCAATGTTTGCAAGATGAAGGGTTGATTGTTCATATGGTTGTATGAGAGCATTTGTGTGGGATTTTGAAGGTTCCCAAAGTTCCCAATGGGTAGAGGTAGGGAAGGAAGAGGTAGGGGTTCGATTCCTCCCATTGGTAGCATCTCTTCCACAAGTCTTTTTAATGAAGGATTGAGTTTGAACGTTTTCATTCTAGATTCATTAGTGGATGGAGGTGCTAACTCCATCCAGGTGAAGTTCTTCAAGCTCTACCCAAGGGGAAGAGAAGCCATAAGTTGGGGCAACATAAGAGCATTTAGATCTCTCAGAATGCAATCAACGACCAAGATCTTCCTAGCACACAAGTTGATGGGAGGGCGTTCACATTGCCTCAGTGACGCGGGTGTTAGAGCTCATAGCGGATTGCTTGACTCTCTTCTGGACGGATGATTGGGGTGAAACAACTTGTACATTGGTATCTTGGAGGCAAGGTTGCAGTCATCGAACAAGGAACCAATGTATGGGTTGGTTCACCCTCTCTCAACGGATGAGCTCTAGGGAGATTTCAACTATCCACTAGTCCCCCATGACTTCAACCTAGTTTTGATCAAGGAAAATTACATTGCTTATCCCAAATAATGAAAGAGGGCTAATAGTGCGTGTGAGAAATTAGGGAGGGTGATATTAAGTTTTTTAACTCTATGAAATTAGTGCCACCAAAAGATTTAAGGAATTGTTCATCTTGGCATTATTCAATAGAAATATATTATTCATAGCAATATTATTCACTGAATGCACCGAGACTATTCATCCTAGCATTATTCATTTTTGCATATATATATAATCTACAAACACCTTAGAGCAAGTATTTATGGTAAATGAACATGTATTCATGACCTTAGTATCGCTTAATAAAAAATTTAACCCTTTTTAATTTTGAGGCTTGGCAAAATAGTGTGTATTTTGAGATTTAATACCACAAGCATTGATTGGGATAATCGGTGTAGAGCATAAGCAAGCTCATGCGAGCTTGTCATGAAACAAAGATTATCATCGATTGTAGGGTAGCCGAAGACCATGGAAGACATTTTCATGACATTACTCAAGATCTTTGAAAGAACATCCGCCATGATGTAGTTTTGTTGTGTAATTTAAAGAATATTTGGAGGGATACGGTATACTTTAGCCTTTATTGGTCATCAAAGTTTCTTGAAAGCGAGGTGACTTATTAAGAACAACTTTCGATGCTTGAATGTTGTTCTCACTCACCCAAAAAAAGAAGTTGTTACAAATCCCATAAAGATTACATCCGTAAACGATGAAATATGAAGCTATCATTTTGGCATGATTATGTGAATTCATGTATGTGATTTTCATTGTAAATATTTATACACTATTCATATCATTGTACAATAAAATGAAATCGCATCAGTCAACTGAAAACTAATCAATTTATTACATAGTTTGAAGGTTAAAGAAATACTATAATTTGTGAGAATGATGACCACAAATACACTATATTGCATAAAATTGTACGATGTGTTCACAATATATCAGTTGCATATTGCAACCGCTTTACAAAGAGGCTAAAAAGAAAGGCAAAGCATTTGTCTTTACCAAATCTTGCAAAAACCCAAAACCTTAAACCCTAAAATCTAAATCCCGAATGAATCAAGGTGACCAATCTTAATTTGGTGATTTATCTCAAGTGGACAAGTGCTCAAAAATTGTAAAGTGATCCGGGGGGGGCGACATATATGATCATTTCAGTAGAAAAAAATATGAACTTTGATAATGAATATTAAGATATGCAGAGGACCTCCAGAAATTACCAAGGAAAATGTCTACAGCCTCAGTTTGCATTTGTTAATAATCTTGTGTGTACTAATCATGCATTTCATACTCTAGGAGAAGGGGACTATTCTCTAAGATTTGAGCATTTGAGACCCTTCGAACTTGCAAAGATAATTCAAACATATGACCGTTAGAGACCATGAAGCATAAGCCCATGATCGATATTTTCACACAGCTGTCATCAGTACTCATGCAATAATTAAGATGAAGATTCAAAATTGGAGAATTGAAAGTTCATAAGTCAACACAAGGCTCTGCACAATTGTCAGTGAAAATTGTCACATAAATCAGATAAAAGTACAAGTTAAATAGTCCTATTGCAATGGGCCATAGTAATTTCCTAGAGCCCACACTAATTCTCATCTGAGAATTAAAGTTGACCACATTATTTGTCAACTCACTCTAAATTTCAAGTTGAAAATTAGTATGTGTCACATCAATTGTCTTCTAGGAAATTGATGTGGGTGATTATTATATTTTGTGCTACTCTAGTCCTGTAACTAATATTTAATGCAGTATGTGGTTGGAAGTCTTTACGAAGACTTAGGGGAAGACCTGGGGTCTTAAAACCACATTAATTTCACCTTGAACAGAAAATTAGTGTGGGGGATGTTCAATTTATCATGCTAATTCTCCACTCACACGAATAGGACTATTCAGTGTCGTTTGTCGTTTCGAAAATCTACTTTTCTTAAGTTTTCTTCAATCAAATGAAACATAACTTGGTGGTTTTCCTCTTTTGCTTTTTTGCGCATATGAAAGTTTGCAATCAGCATCCCCTCCAAATGCAAATTGACTCAGGACTGGAAGTGGAACTTGATGTTTTCCTTCTTTTGTTTCATCAATAGCTGTTGCTTTGTTAGCAACTACGAATCCTGATGAAGCTGAAAGAGTTGGCATCTGCCATCTTGTCTTCCAATGCATGTGGCACTCAACAATCTCACAAGTGTTGCAAAACGGGCACCAAAATCGGCTTGATAGCTTCTCCAGTTTCTTCCTCCATCTACTACATGTTGTAGATGTTTTTTAAAACTAAACGGCTTTTTAACAGAACAATCAATGTGGTAAACCAATAGTCAAGGAGACCTACCGATGCTCCAATGCAACAATGTCAATTGAAACACCAGATGCCCTACAGGCACAATAATTGTTCCATGATCAATAAACAAATTTTGACAAGGTTCTCTTCAGTCACAAAAATTTGTCGAACTGCTTTTGATCTTGGTTTTTGACTTGGGCCATTGACCTGGTTGCAACGAAAGCTGCAGCTTAGCTCCTGGAATTGGATAGCAGGAATTGGAACAACTAAACTAACCCAAAATCTTGTAACAATGTCAGCGCCTGCTTTAGTATGGAGGAAGATTTGCTTTTCCAAGACACACTTTCCGAATCGTTCTCACTTTCTGAAATGCGTCTTGTGCCTGGTCACATCACATTGGTCACGTTGTCAACCTAGAATTCATATTTCTGACCCAGTTCTCCAGTGAATCCGGACATCCCAAACATACTATGGTTAACAACTAAGTATAAGAGGCCCGATCCAGGCCTCCCCACCTCTCCACACCGGAAAAAACATGCATTTGAGCTACATACTTCCATTTTGTCTAATCGTGTCAAAAGTGACCCTATCTAAAACTAACTCATTCTCCAAGTGCACTTTTCAAATCAATCAAATACCTAATGTTATATAGGGATTGGGTTCAAATACACATCCTGGGTGCAAATGCATACTTAGTATTTTGATAATCAATGTTACAAATGAGGTCATTTTCATATTTCTTTGACATAAGATAGTGTGGTAAACAAAGTTTCAAACCCATAAATGAGAAAAATTATGATTTTATACTTTCATGTCCTTGAAGAATTAAACATCTTTCCAATGCCTTCAAAGTGATGTACCTGTTTGCGGTAGCGTTTTGCTATGGCTGGCAATGAGTTGGATGACTCTGCCCGTTCCGAGTACATCTCTCCAAGACAGAAGTAGAAATTTGCTACTTCTAAAGAATAACCAGGAATAACTTTCTCCAAGCAACTGATGATGTTGGTGCACACTCGTGCTGCATCTCCGACGTCCCCGAGCGCACGGCAGCAGTTCATTAAGGGTGTCAATGCATCAAACAGGAATACGTGCAGTACATGCTGCAAAACCCCCCAAAAACATATTCCTCAGTGATTGAAAGGATGCAGGATAATGAAGTGATTCAAACAAAACCAGAAAATTATTGTGATGCACAGTAATTTCTTATTCATGTGGTCCTATATTGCCACCCAAAACATAACCTTTTGTGACATGTTTCTGGCAGTGCACTAAATTGCCCTATTAGTGTGGGTGGAAAGTTAATGTTAAACACACTAATTGTCTACTCAGGGTGGAAATACCATGGGCCCAGGACCCCAGGTCTTCCCCCAAGTCTTCATGGAAATTTCCAACCAACTCCTCAGTACTATTCAAGTAGTATTTGCTCAAGGACTGAAGTAAGGATGAAATAAAAGAGTCACTCACATCAACTTCCTAGAAACAAAATATTCTGGCCCACATTAATAATAAACTAGAGTTTTGGCACGGGTCGAAATTTAATGTGGGTTCTGGAGAAATACTGTGCCCCACACCAATTCACAATTCAGTGTAGCTTTTTGTAACATTTCAAGAGTTAATGAATAAAGTTGGCAGTTTACTGACAGAGGTGCTTTGTTTCAAACTATAGTAGAAGATGTGTTTTGTCATACATGTCCAGATGAGCAATAGCTTTTCAAACATTGCAGAAAAATTAAGGGCATGGAAAATGGGTAGACCCACCAATTTGTCATTATAATCTGCAAGGAAGCGCTCGAGAAGGGCACGGGCGTTTTTGAACTTGCGCTCCCGATAGACTACCATGGCAGCTGCAAGCCTGTTTTCAGCCTCCACCTCAAGATCCCAGGGTTTGTCCAAACCTGTCAGGCTTTTGCCAGAAAGAACTGGCGGCACAACTGGGTTTGTCACTCTATGGCAAACATCGCACTCCCACGATGAGGATCCATTTGGGAGAAAATGTTGGCCATGAAGTGAAGATAACTTTACTTGAACTCCCACACAACCCTTGACCGAGCACATGGCAGCCTGAGCGTACCACACATAGCACACATCAAGTTCTACAATATTAGATTAAAATCATAGGTATCTATTATTGACAACTTAAGGTTATTAATAACAACATTCAAATTGAGATTTTCTGTGTCACCTTTCGATAATGGTTGGTTATTTTATTTTATGAAACCTCAGAAACTTGATGGGTTCATACCTCAAGGTAACGATCAACAGATGATATCAAAGGTTCTGAGCAGCGCAAGCAGCTGCAATCGAAATGCTTGGTATCAGCAAGATTTTGCTTGCGTACCCTACGCGGCTCATATAAGTTGATGTAGGACACACACAACTGCCAAATTCAAAAAGGCGCAATTAACGACAACGAATGAAATGAAAATTATCTGACTGCCCAAAACCAAAAAACATGACAGTAACTTGCACTATGTTAATGTTGTGAGATCTAGATAAGACTACATTCACTGCAAGAATATCCTAAAGAGGACTCAATGATGGGTTATAAACAGATACTCTATTTTCTATCCCTTAGTATTTAGATCATATACTACCAATGCACATTTGATAGTTGTCACAAAAAGTCAGGTTTATGCAAGTCAAACTTCAAGACATCTTATTCTAGAAAAAAATAGCAACACTTTTACACTTTGTCGAAGTTATACATAAACTACTACTTAAAACAGTCATCAGAAAAAAGTCTTTATTATTACACCTACCTCTGTGTCCTTGGGGATGTCTTGAGTTGCCCTTACAGTCATCACAGCCCCTTCAGATGCAAAACAGCAGTTGGGCCTGCACAAACATTTGAGAGATTAAGCAAGATGAAACAACATACATTATCGACATGGATGAAATGGAGTAGCAGTAACTTGTGTTGTGAAAAGTATATGAAATTCTCTGCATGGATGAAGTCTCTGAGTTCTGCTGCATCCTGTTGCTGGAAAAATGAAAAACGAAAATAAGAATAATGCCTATGTTGCCAACACTAGCATGAATATATAGTCTCTTCACCCACAGGCTCTTGGCTCCTGCCTCCATTCAGAGGTTGACTCTTTCTGATGGCTGTAACTAGGGCAACTTGATTGCCCATTGTTCCTCCCCTACTAGGTGAGTACATGGTATCAATACACAATATCAATAATGATATCAAATAACCCAAGTATCAAAATTGTACTACTAGTCAAATAATGATACTTGGTGAGTATCCAGAAGATGAGAGAGTCTTTGTATCCCCGAGATAATATTCGGGTCAATACCAAATTCTAGTACCTTATTGATATTAGGATAATTTTGCCTAGGCATGAAGGGTTTTGGATAGTATATAGATCCGAATGGTATCAGAAACAACAATATCCTCAAATACCCATAGCCTACTTGTTCCAGAAAAAGGTAAAATCCTCGTTATATATAGCCAAATGGCATCCAAAAAAGTGATACCAGTCCCTCGAGAAGCTATTGACTTGATGACATGAAGGATGGTTTGTGAAATGGTGGAACATGTAGATGATAGGTCCAAAGAGAGGTTCCAGGGCATGTAAGGTTCCAGGTTCCAAGACACCTGAGAATTTGATGAGGATAAAAACCTAGGCATCCAAATGCCAGAAGAGTGGCAATATTCTCCTGGTATGCAGAATAAAAAGGAACAATGCACCTTGAAAAGAAAGAAAGCGTTGGGTGTATATCATGGATAATTTTGCGCCATACACTAACATTTGACAGGGTTAAAGAATAATGCAAAAGCATGGCATACATACCAACAAGAGTGGTTGAGCATGGAGACAAAGGGGAAGATCCCAAGCGCCACGTCTGAATTGTGAAGCCCTTGTGCTCCCATGCCATGTGCATTTGTGTTTACAAGCAAAGCAAGCATCTCTAATTCCTCTGCAATCAGCACAAATTTCAAAAAGTCCCAAAGTGTCAGAAGAACATTTCTACACCTGCTCCCGGACCCTTTGACCACATTTGAACAAAGAAACCTTATAAGTCCTGCTTATCAATTATGTCAGTCATCTTTGTCCAATTTCTTGACCATAGTGCAGGATATGTTATTTACAGGTCACTGCAAGGATAAAATATAATACTCCAAAGGAATCTTTCCTCCCACTGCCTTGAGCATTCTTGGAATCTGTCAATCAATTGATAGCCCTATGTCTAGACATATGTAGAAGCAACCACCTACATGTATGAAGGAGCCCTCAAAACGCACAGGCAACTACACTAAATATCCGATTGATTTAATGTGGCAACTGAATTGATGTGCCACATATTTATCATGGGCCACATTGATATTCATACTCTTTAAAACTTGTGTTGTCTTGTTACAAATTATTGGAGTCTCTTGTCAGAGTATCAACTAATTTGATGTTGATAGTACTGACCCACATTAAACTACGTTCATCCTAAATCATTTGGCCCACAATGATAAACATTAGTGAGGAAGGTTTTACTACAAAAACAATGTGGCCTACAATAATTACTCTAATGATCATTGTCGTCGGCTGATAATGAATAGTGTAGTCCACACTAAATCAGATATATAGTGTACCATCCATACGCCCTCAAATTGCACTAGATTATGCACATCTTGTACAGAGAGTTTGTATTGCATAGTCATTTACAGCTCTCACCTCTCATAACACCAGAAACATAAATCACTAGAGAATTTGCATAATAAGAGGGGCTGAGCAGTTGCACCTAAGCAGAATGATTGCAATCCTGTTCCTGACAAAGATTTTGTATCTCCTCTGTGCATTTCAGATTTTAAGAGTAAGTTACACCCTTTTCGAACTGATTCCTTCCATGAGGCAGCAGCCTTCTCTTTGTGAGTTTGCAATGACAGGGCATCCTGTGAAAAAGTTCCACTTGTCAAAATCAAAAAAAATTATTCTTTAAAGGTTGTCATTGCTTCGCTACTATAAACAGAAGGATTTGATTGTCTCATTCTTTCAAGGTTGAGGAAAAAATCAGGATTTCCCCTCCTGAACTACTAGCTGTGGACTTAAAGGGAACCAAACATGCCCCTACAAAGACACTAGGACCTTACAAATTATGAATCGAAAAACCTTAGGGTTCTGTATTCTTGTGTGAGATTGTCCCTGCCTGGACAGAAATGCATTTAATTCTTTGGTTGTACATCCTACACACGGGTCAGACTAGGCGTAAATATATTTGTTCTGACCCCCCCAAAAAAAAGCCCCCAAAAAAAGCCACGTGGCATCATGTGATTGGTTTGCAATGCTCAATTAGACCTGGACCCAGGGTACACTAATCAGGGATATTGGAACAGTTTCTACTTCAACAAATTACTGCCAGACCACTGCTTAAATGGTAGAAAGGCCTTCCCATAAAAGAGAGCGCAATAGTCTCATTCTTAAATAGATTGCTACATCATTAAATAGATGAGGAGGAAAAGAGATAAAATATACAGCCAAGCTTATGGGAAAAGCGTTGTGGATGCACTATCAAGGCTATATTCCCGCGATGCGGTGCTTCACAGCAATGTGCTGCATATACATTTGATCATAGAAACACAGTATTGAGATAATCACATATGCATATACATATGAGCGCCTGGATAACCAACGATAAAAGATGTACAATAGCACAAGATTGTGAGAACCTCTCAACATGGTACATTGCAAGAGTTTTCTTTCTTGATGCATGTCAGGGAGAGGAGGAACATAGATAGATTATGTTTTAGTATTTGTAGTATTTAATATCAGCAACTTTGAACCATGTGGAGGTTGTGCACTCTATACCTGAAACGACGAGTGAATGATCCCATCCCTTAAAACTCCCAATCCCTTGACTTTGATATCATCCTCAGTTTTCTGTGTGTGATAACAAGTCACTGTCAGATTGACAAGCATACATACAACACAACATGATTCAAAAGCAAGACCACAATACATTACAATTTCTTGTAGAATACCACATGAGAATTATCACATGTTATTGAAATTTTCACACCTCCTCCCCAATTGGCCTCTTCAGTGCAAGAGCCATAATAAAGTGTAAAAGGTCCTCATCACAATCCGACAGCTTGGCAATTTCCTTTACTTCACAGGTAACCTTGCACCACTTGCTGTGGTCCGCCATAGCTGATACCTCACATTCCTAAAAGTGAGTCAGAGGAAAAGTTAGCAACAATCCAATTCATTAACCCTTTTCGCATCAAGGTTTTGTCCCGTATTTTCACCAGCAATACCAGGTTTCTGGAAAAGAAATGACTTGCAAGTGCTGAGTCTCTTAGCTAATGAGAAACTTAAGGCATTATTCTTTTCAATGACAGTGTTTGATAGGAGATTGAGATGCACTATTTAGGAGCACATACATCAATCCAAGTTTAAAGGTAATGGCCTATAAAGTTATGCCTCGCTTGATCAACTTAAGTAGAAGCAAGAGATTCCTAACTTTATACTGAAATACCCATCATTTCCCTGGACATGTAAGCAATACTATACATCAGCTCCCAACAAGGGGGCATGACTAAGGATATCATCATCCAATTAAAAGACATGGGAAAAGATACCGCACAAGAAGAAAACATGTGACACAGGAGATATACAAGATAATCCAAGAAAGGGTGCAAACAAAAGACCATGATGTTCCGGTGGTTGATGGTTGTAGTTTATTTTCTTGAGCTCTATTTTTGAGAGATAAGGTGCATTGATGACAATCACAACAAGAACTACTCTTACTTGCCCAACTATGATACAAGGTGTAGTTGGGAGTGCTTGCAATGGTTGTAGGTTACTTTCCTTGGTTCCGTTATGTTTGTAGTTACTATGTGGCACTGGAAAAGAAATTCAAGGCCAAAGAATGGGAGAGGATTTGTACGAGGCAATCACACTTAGACAAATAATTAAATTTTAATATTTAATATTTAAAAAAAGGTTCAGAACCCCTACTTTGCAATAATCTGCAAGTCAGGCACCTACAGTGCAGCTGGTTTACAGACTCAAGTGTACTCATAAAATCTAGCAATCACGCTAGACCTAAAAAGATCAAAGTGATGGGGAATACCTTGCAAAAGACCACATGTTTGCAATTGGAGCACTCGACTGAGGGAGTACTTTGTCCCAAATCTCGACAACATTGGTGGCAAACGGCTGTCCGGTCCTGAGTTCGGGGCACGAATGCAACTGCCTGCTCAGAAACAACCACCTCACCCACCTTTATATCCCTGTCCATGCAAAACCCACAAATGAAATCAAGAAACTTTCAACATGAATGCTTCCTACAATTTACAGGTGGGCATCTTCAACCTTGAGCAGATTAATCCTAAAAGGCAAGCGCTGTTGTACTTTCTAACGCATATGTGATAGTTTGTGCAAGCCTTAGCAAATATCAAAGTAAAATGTCACTCGAATCACAAGAGTGGCATTATACTAAGCACAACCTACGACAAAGAGAAAGTGCAGATACCACCATATGTGATAATGCTGGGACGATATGCATAGTGTGCATTTGAATCTAGGTCATTTATACCAACCCAAATCTCCCTATATTTCCTAGTACATATGTGTATGCTATGATTGGAAGAATGCAAATGATGAATAAGATTTAAATCACCTGACAGCTATGGCACAGCGACCTCGACTGGGACGCACAACCATCTTCCATGGAAACAAACTTTCAACGAGTGTCTGAGAAGGTAAGACTGGCCCAGGCACAAAACCACCCAACGACGTCGAATCTGACTTTGGCTTTTTCTTCTTCTTCTTCTTATTCTTACTCTTATGCGTTTGCACGGGCCCTCCATGTTCCAAATGCTCCTCATCCTCATCCCCACCGTTCGCGGTTTCAATGTGACGTTCTATTTTGAGAGCTTCCATCTCCGCCGCGACAGTGGACTCCATTATAACAGCAACACCAATTCTACACAAAACTCTTCAAGAAGCAGCAACAACTACCTGCAAACCGCAAACCCGCCCGTCATTTCAAACCACAAGAAATCGAAGCAGACCCAAACAACCTCAGTATCAGAGACCGCTCCAAAGAGTACCATGAATCTAGCAAGATTATACTAAGTTCGCAAGATTTACGTCCAAGCTCCTCTATTCACCAATCCAAAATGCAATTCCTACCAAAAACACAAGGCCAACCCATCTCTTCAACTAGACTCAGTAAGAAAATATGGCATGCACTGGGTACCATCCAATCAAAAGCAAGAAACCAAACACAGACAAACTCGCTCTGCAGCCCAGAGCTTCAATAAACAACCAAGCAATAGAAAAACTTAAAAGAGACAATAATTTATGTTTGCCTGTGTATAAGTTAAGCAAACCTTAGGAAATACGCCTCTGCAAGATTGACGTCTAAAATCCTCTTTATCACCTTACCAAAATGCACCTCAACAAAAACAAACCCCAGCTCCTGAACTAATCCCAGTAAGAGCATGTAGGCCATGACCCACAAAGTACTCAAAAGCAAACCCAACCATAGCAAAGCTTCTTATTGGAAACAGTATTTTGTTTTATCTTGTTTCGTTTTGTTTCGTGTCGTTGTGTTTCGTTGTGTTTCGTTGTGTTTCGTTTTTTTTTTTTTGGTTTTGTTTTGTTTTGTTTTGGGTTTTGTGTAAATAAACCATCAAGTCACATGTTTAAATTCCTTCAAAACGCCGAACCAACATGTGCCCTTTGTAAAAACAAAACAACAAAAGCACCCTCTGTAACTTAGCGCTCGACCAGATCCAGTAAGAGAGATGCATGCTACGAATCCAATCCAAGAAATCAAGCACAGACATCTCCCCTCCTGCTAGAATCAAATCCAATCAACTACAAGTTCCGATGCTGTACCTGTTTTTCCACCAAATCAAGCCAAGTGATGCTTCAATCCTGGAATATTTGGTACCAGTAGGAGATTGTGAATTCCGTAGAAACGTAGTGTCCGAATTTTTGTTCTGGCGATCACACCTTCAGATGGTTTCAACAAAAACCCTAATTTGCGGCAAGAGACTCATCGGATTGCTTTCCACCGAGAGTGAAAAACAGTGTCGAGTTATACACAGTATGTAATGGTGGCAGTCGCCAGCTTCTTCACAAGGTCCAAAGAAGCCTACATCGTTTATGGTATTCAGTGCCACGCTTGTAATAGTGTCACGTACCCTATTTTGAGGTGTATGCTAGGTTACACTAATGATCAACAACTTCGTCATTAGTATCACCTCATGGCACTTGACATTCAGGTGCACTTTCTAATATATTGGCATAAGTATGTTTAATAGTTGGCATAAGTATGATGTGTATGTTTATGTTACACAATGACCTACAAGTTGACTAAAGTGTACACAATTTACAGTAGAAATTAGTATGCTCACGAATATGTTCCCTTTGCATATTAAGATGCAAGATCATCCTTTCAAGTACACTCTAAACTCCATACTATCAACCTCCACAATGTCACACCTCTTATATCCCAAAACCCTAGGGAACAGATGTCCTCAGTCTAAAAATCCCTCCTTGTTGTCATGTTTCCCTCCCATATATTATGGGTTTTGACATTAAGCAAATTATTCAAACCACACGCTCACACACATCACGTTATCATCATTGTGATTGTTGTCATTGATGCAATGTTGACTTTGTGCTATTCCAAAATGTCACATGATACATTGATTTTCTTTTATCAACTATTTTAACACTACAAAACTCCTTAATGCCACATGCACTTTGGTTGCCACAAGCACGATATTACATAATTTATAGTGTATCTCAATGTGCTACACTAAATGTCATAATGCATATATTTTTTTCACTTAAGAAAGTTACTGATGTTGACGAATAATATCATATTGGCAAATAGCAAACGTGGCACTTTGAAACCTCTAGACATCTAGTTTAGGCCCCTTGCAAATAGTGTACATGACACTAAATACCCTAAATAGTGTAGCACACTTATAATTATTGTATTTTGTGTCACTTGTGATTACTTTCCTAATGACACTTCTTATAGAAAAGTTTACATGTATTGTCATGGATGTTTGGAATTTGGATGACAAATCACCTAGTAAGTGACAATAAATGCAACATTGTAAATCTATATTGCCAAATCCAATTACAATAAATGACAAATAATGTTAAGTTTACATTTAGTGTTAGTGCCACTACACGGGCATTTTCAATTAGTATTGAACAAGCCAGATAGAATTGGTTCCATACTAAGGACCACTTTGCACACAAGCCAAGAGCCGTGACCATGAAATTGTGAGAGCCCCAAAGAAGTGTTCGAAGACCGTCTCAAGACACTTCCAAAATCATGTATTGTGGTCATGGGCCTTCAAGTGTAGTGTGAAATCATATGTGACTAGGTCCTTAACCAAATGCTATTTTAATGAATTTTTAATCATGTGGGGTCTTCACACATGCTAAAGTATAATAAATCAACAGTTATGAGATTTTAGAGTGCCATGGTCTCCCACAAGAGGTTTTTTCTTTTCTTTTAAAAAAAATAACCCAAGTGACCATGCAACATGATCTAATCAATCCGATGTAAGAGTCCACGTAGACTTTACATCCATCTTGCATTCACTTACTCCGTTGGTCCCTCAAGCGTAGTGTGAAGTGAACTTAAACCGGCTCCGCCTTTTCCACCAATGAGAGTGCTTGGAGTGCAACGGTCATGGGCCGCAGTCTCGTGTGTGTGAGGTGACCCTAAAATGCAATATTTAGTGTAGTTCTAACTTATGTCATGTGAAACCCTAAAAAAAAATGTTGACTTTTATGGAAGCCTAGTTGATCAATAGGCTATTAGGCTTGACACTTGCTTTCTAAACATGCAATGTAAGTGGGCTTAATTTGGTCACCCACTCATATTAAACGGACACATGTATTTGGCCTCATGCTGGTGGGCCCCATTTTATGGTGGACCCCATTGGACATTATAGAACATATATGCAAATAGTAAGTGCCACTAAATACAACAATTAGAGTAGTGATCCAAAATAATCTTCCTCATGGGAGCCATTATCTCTTGTTTACATGTCATCTAAGAAAGGTATTTTTACTTTTCCTACTTTTACCTTCTTTTACTTTACTTGTGTTTAACTTTTGATTTAATTGTGTATTTACAGCCGGTATAAGTATTGATAATCTGGATATCTTCTTCAAACTCCCTTTAGAAAGTGGGAGGAGGAAGCATATTATTGTTAAATTTTACAACATTCAAAACAAACGCCACTTCAAATGCACCAATTTGTGAGTCTTGCAAGATGGTGAAAATTGACGACCTTCCCGTTTGGATCGTTCCATTCCTTACGAGCTTATATTTTGAAGAGAACGACCAAGACAAAGACCGTTGTGTGTGCAAGAGTAGGAAGTTGTGCCGATTTAGGCCCTACTTTTGCATACAATGCGAGAAGGGCCATTTGTGCAAAAAAGTGTTCAAAGCGGGGAGAAGTCACCACAAGCATGAGAAACTACAAGTGCGCAAAGTAACCGGCCGAAACTCGATAAACGTCGAAGACATTCAAGTTTTGGACAAGGATATTGTTGCGGATGTTCGCGATTACAAATACAACCACAAATTGGCGTTTAGTTTGTTGGGTGATGGTACGACCCACAAGCAAACACTACTATCCGAGAATGATAAGTTGAATCGAGAAGTATGCAAATGGTGCAGGCGTTCGACTCGTGCTCTAAACCAAGAACCCAAAACGTTGTGTTCATTGGGTTGTGCTTTGGAGAGCGTGTTCAATATGACGCTTGGAGAGATTCACGAGGTCCAATTAGGGTTGTCTAGGAGGAAGAACGGAATCAATGCTCTTCATGTGCCTCCCCGAGACTCTCAAATTACTACAACAACGACAACAACCATGGATACAAATGACAACGAGACCGAGGTCATTGAACACAAAGGCCTTCGCATTGTGCCCAATCCTATCGAAACATCAAGGAATGCATTGCACACGAGCCGTACATTTGAGAACTCACGTGATAAACACGAGGGAAAACTAGAAGAAAAAGAAGAAGATGAAGATGCGAATGTGGTTTCATCAATGGTTGATAACAAGGATGAAAAGTTGCAAAGTGATTGTGTAAATGGAAGTCTACATACTCCCTTGAGAACAAGAGAGGACCTAGTAGACAAATGCTTTGAAACTTATAACTCCCAATGTTCTTTCGAAGACATGAGCTTGGAGCCTTCTTCCATACCCGAAGCAACACCCAAGTTGCATATTCCCAACGAAAGCAAAAGGCCATCACAAAGGGCAAAGGGGGGCCTAAGACAAAGAGAAGATGCAAGAACTCCTCCCCGAAAAATGGCTAGAATCGTGAAAGCGCCATATAGTGTTGGTCGCAAGGTGAGCATAGATCTTGACATGTTTCTTAATCTTTGTTTGCTTGCTTATGGCGAAGTGCACCGAGCAAAGGAAGATGTGGAAAATGATGCTCCTTTGTCGTGATTTGTTGATCAAGAACCTAATGTAATGACACCAAACTTAATTTCTCATTTTGGTGTGACACAACCACCGTTACAATGGTATCATGTATCGTTGTTGAGGAGTCTCTCTCTTTCTTTCATACCGAGAGCATTGAAAGTGTAACATAAATAGTATACGAACATTTAAATAGGTTAAACATTAGATATTTATTGGTTCAAAAAAACCACGTACATAAACATTTAACATAGTGTTTGTGAAAATGTCGCATTCACATGGGGCATTTCTTTTTGCAAGGCTGACTCAATTTCTAGTTTTGTGGAGCGCGCTTGAGTTTTGCAAAAATTTACATCTTGAAACTAATTTTGTATGGGCACTTATGGTACAAGCTCATAAAGTAAAGAATAAGCCTTTTTAACATCATGAAAGTTATGCAATGATTGTTATTAAAAGTGTTTGAAGTAATAATGAAGAACATAACATTCATGATATAAAAAGACTTCCTCCATCATTATCACTTGCACACATTACTAGCATTTTGTGAATACATCAAGATATAGTTGGCAAAAGCTACCTCCAAAGACCAATGCAATATGGTCTTCCTTGTATTCAAGAAAACGGTATTTGTGATATTTTCACATGCCATGCGACGTTTTTGCGAATACCATGTTAATTTGATAAGAAGACATTTCACTAAACAATACTTTGTCGAAGGATGCTTAAGTGGACTTAAGATACTTATCCACATACCTTAACACTATGAAGCATTTTCCCACACTTGTAATTCAAGGGGATGCAAGCAATGTGGCAAGCCTGCCAAGCTATTGGTTCTACAATTTGATGTGAACACAAATGTACCAATGGGATGCAATACTATGCCAAAATTTGTTTGAATGGACTTAACATACAAATCCACCTTGTTTTAAAGTTTTGAAACATCTTCTCAACATTACGTTAAAATAATATGGCCATATGTAATGTTGCCATATGGCTCCATATGTTTTTTTCAAGGACTTCTTGAAACATCTATGTAGGGCAACAACGAGGGTTTCAATCCTTACCATTAATTGTCTCCATGTCTAGTAGACAATGCATTGCAAGGCTATTTTGATGTGTGATAAAATGTGTATCTTACATGTATGGTGCATGAGGCATTTGCTTCATTAAGGAAAGTTTGGTCTTTTGATTATACATAATGGGATGCGTCATATGATTTGAAGGCCATGAAGCAATCTCTTAATTCTCTCCACACTCAACCCACATTGGTTGCATGCAATGGCAACAAGCTTGTTTTAGAGTTTGACCCCCCCCCCTCCCCCTCCCCCTTCAAATTTGTTCAATGTAAGTGCCACCCTCTCCTATGTAAATATGAGATTTGACCCATAAATAAAATCTCAAAAGTTGTCATTGAATAATGCATTTCATAAGAAAACTGCAACACTTACAATTGTTCTAGACTTACCTTGAACCTATCCATTGTCGGCTATATGTCAAATTCAAGGCATGGAACATTTGGGCTATGTTTTGCATTCAAATCTAACACTTAAAATATGTTGAATATGATTTAGGGTGACTTGTATACACTTGTAAGGGTTAAGTCATTTGCTTCTTGTTTGTTGGCCAACCATGGACGAAAAAATTTGATGTGGATGAATGTCAAGTTCAAACTTCATCTTGACAATTGGGTGTCACATGCATGTAATACGTATGCATATTATTAATTACATGGCATACACATGATTGACAAATGGAGCAATTACAAGTGCTTATGTACTTCATACGTATATTTGTCTCTTTGCATATGCTTTGTTTCTCATATGATGCAAGATTAGGTAAGAGTATGTTTCTACAAAAAGAATCGACATGCGATACACATAAAATTTGAGGCAATTTGGACGAATGATTTGTCCAATTAAAAACATTGTGTAGAAGAGTATCGTTTGTAACTCCTTTGCACCATGCTTCATAACATATATTTATACGAATATTACTTTAAAAAAAAGTATGATGGACATTTTGATCACACAGACTTTAACTCTTAACTTCTTAGAGCATATTGTTGTTTGATGAGGTTATCTAAAAACTAAGTCTTTTGAACCAATTTTTTTTCATTGTACCTAAAAGAAAAAGTTGTTGCTAATGATTTTAAGAACACATCATTGTGGTAAAAATATTTTGTAATTTTTGTGATTTGTTCATAATGGCTTTGGATTCATTAAACATCAAGCAATTGTGATAAATATATGCAATCAAATGATGGTCCAATTTGTCAATAATATATTTAAAATAGATACACTTTCATGTAAGAAAAAAAAGTCCACAAAAAATTGACAATTTTAATTAAAGTGATCATAAGATACTATGTGTAGTAATTTAAACAAAAGGACAAGTTAGTGCATTCTTGACTTTAAATATCTCTTGTGAACCACCATCTTTCATATTAGAATGGGATCATCGCCATTGACAAGCAAATTTCATTGAAAAACACCATGTTCCCTATTGAGACCTTCCTAGCACATTGTTTTTGGATGTGATTTGACTTCAAGAGTCATTTGTAAGCCAAAATACAGCCTCTTAGGAATTTAAGTGTTAAGAGGCAATGACATGGTCAAATGTCACTCTAAATCCATATGTTCATGGGAGAGTCTTATTCCATTTTGAATGAGGGCCACCACAAGTTTAGGTCAAAGAGGTGAAGGCGTGGAGACTCCTTAAGTTCAACTTGGCATTCATGCCCAGTTAAATGTAACTACTTGAGAGTATTTTTTTCCTACTTGATGTAAGCAACAATGCACACATTAGTTCAAGTTCGCTTGCAATTGACACTTCCTCCTTGTAGGTTATATGGTTGTATGGAACAACAACCAAGCACACATTCTATTTGTTGAGTTGTATCTACTAGGGCCCCTATTTTAAAGACCGGTCCAATATCGGGATCCAAGCCTAATAAGAGACTTCAACATGTGAAGCAACCATGTCTTGTGTGTGCATGCAGTTTAGTTGGGCCCACTTGAAATACCGCTCATATTTTTAGATCTTCAATTTTCTGGCACACACCATGTGATGTTATCTAGTTCATAAGTGTAAGTGCCAAAAGCTGATTCCCACATTGGGATAGAACATGGTCTTGCCCAATGTAGGTATCACATGTGGCATATTTATTCCAACCATTCAATATTTTGTGTCGAACCAAACAACACCCAATGGATTATACTACAACAAATAATAACAACACCCTGGCATATTACTTTGAGCATGACCCATGTGACATGTGTTAAACAATAATGACAAACCATGGGCTCACATTGAAAACAAATGAGTGGATGATCAAAGGTTGAAAGGAAACCACATAGAATTCAAACCCTCAACTTTGTGGGTTCAACCATAAGCCCCACCTACTTGCATGCCATCTCAATTGGGCAGTGGAACTCTTCAAATTCCAAGCCCAAATAACCCTATAATCGCCTAAACATTGTTGTCTCAATTCAATCTCTTATTAAAGAATATATGTACCTCTAATGGTGGATACATAGATAGATAGACAAACAGATGGATAGATAGAGCTAGGATTGTTCACACAAAGTTTTGGATGTCTATGTGTTCTACTTCAAAAAATTATACACAAACAAAAGATAGATGTGCCTAATTCAGTTTGATTTCTTAAACAAACACTTATATTTGAGTGGTAGCTCTGAGAACATATACCATCAAGAGATGTGTTTACAAGAGATTGGACTGCATGTTCGAAATATGATAACCATTCTAGGTTCAACAGTAAACATAATCAGGGAAACCTATACGATCGTTTCAATGACTCGGAGAATCTTCACTTCAACAATGAATATGACACTTGTAAAAGCTCCAAAGATCATGAAGAAAGTGACTACGTTCACGATTTGGATTTGCTTTATCATCTCACATTAATTGCGTGTGTTTCATATGCCACGTAAAGTGGGTGTAGCGTGGAAAAGTGTCCGTTTAGAACCCGCTTACCTCGTACCTTGGAATGGATGGGCAGAAGTGACTTGCCCGGACAAAAAAAATAAAAATCCTTCTCGCTTGCTACCCGACTTCCCGATGCCTATTTGGGCTCTAGCCTCAAGTGCCGGGAGGATGAAAACGGTATAATTCATCCAACTTTAAGTCAACGTTTGCAGGATGAACGGAAAAAAGGACAAAATGGAGGCACCCGGAGCCCAATAAGAACAACCTGGAAGCATCAAATTCCGTTGTCCCAATTTGTTGGTCGCGTCATTGGAAAACGTGAGCCGAATGTACTTGGAGAACTTACAAGGGAGCTTTGCCGAGTTGGTAGGTGGAGGGTCATTCGCATTTCTAGTTGGATGAATGCATTCATCCATAGTGACATTTACCATTCATCCACCTGGCTTGAAGCCGGAAACCACTCGTGAACCCTCCCATTTACCAAGGAGACACTCTTGAACTATGTATGTATGTATGTATGTATGGGGTTCAAATTCACGTTGGTAACACAACCCGATGTTCTTGAGGAGGAGGTTTATAGGCTTTTCCGAAAATGTCGTCTTATGAGGCGGTCACGTCACTTGTTAGGGTTAGGGTTTCCAATACTCGATTCACTCCGGATCCTCCTCACTTCAGTTTGCATATCATCTTGTTTCCTATGATAGAACATCTTTACAACTGGCGCAAAATACGGATGGCGGATTCGTCATAATGTAGTTCAAATGTATACTTCAAATATAGTTCCTTCTTCGTCATCCACTTGTCTTGAAGGATAAAAGAAGCGAAAGCAAAAGTAGACTAACATATGCTATAATGAGAAGTGTGGACATTTGTAGTAGTTACATGAAATTCAACAACCCGGCATAAGATAGATTGGTCTTAGATGGTTACATTTTTCTTTTTAATACCTCACGTCCTAAGATATGAAACACGCAACCACACTAAATATGGTATTTAGTGTCACCTATTCTAATTGTCTCGCTCAATACTGATTGTAAGCCTGAGTATAATGTCACCAACACTAAATGTTAACCCGACATTATTTGTCATTCCTTGTAAATTTTTGGGGGATTATGGGTCTACAGTGTTGCACTCACTGTCACTTACCAAGTGATTTTTCATCCAATTTTCAATCATCCATGATAATATTTCATCATAAGTTGTTGTAAAGAGAAGGTAGGGTTTTGGCCAATGGATGAACTCATCCATCATTCATGGGAATATTTGTTCACTTATTCAAAAGAACTCTCATCCAAAAAATCACCATAGTGATGCTAAATATCACATGACACTAAATATGATATTTAGTGTATTATATGATGGTTAGTGAAACCAAGTCGAAGCCGAAGGCACTTTCCTTATATGAAAATATTAGTTATTATCAAAATTGAGGATTCTAATGCTCATTAAATGGTCATATAGGTCCCCCCCCCCCTCCCCAATTATGTTGATTAATAGGAGTATGAAATGAGTGTGTAATTCGTTATGTTCTAAACACTTTTTAGGGGGTCCATTCTTGGAGCTACATATCACTCAAATAAAGGTGTGTGATTGAGACAAATTACCAAATTAGACATGTCTCCCTTAACATAGCGGAACTTGCTTGTATTGTCGTCACAACATGGAGTAATTTGCGGGAATTTGGTTACATTTTCTCATTCTGATTGGAATGGATCTCATTGGCAAGATGGAATTATCACATATGAGTGTACCTCTCATCCATCCAACATTAAAACACCCCGATAGGTTTGTGGCCGTATCATCTCAATTGACTTGGACTAGACTAGACTAGTCCAAGGTCTTTTAAGTTGATTCTCATGTTGGTTAAACTACAATTAGTGACATTTCAAATGCATCCTATAATAGGGCTTCTATGTTGGATGAATAATATAGGATTGCAGCAACATAGGGCCATTTTGCCAAGTGTATGAGTCTTGTGATTAGTTCACATTCTAACAATTTAGTCTCTAACTTAACTACAAAAGTCTTTTGAGTTGCGCATTTGTGCAACTACAGCTTGCATGGGTGGTAGGACACCTATGGTTAGGATAGGAAATATGTGGTTTAACATAGGGAGCATGTGCTTTACCATGCATGGTCTATGGTTTAGCACATGGAGCCAATCATAACATTAATCAACCTTGTTAGGTTGCTCCTTTTTCCAATATGGGAGCAATGAACCAGGCATTCCCATGTGTGATGTGTGAAGGAATATGTGACAACCTTCATGGCCTTGGGGCAGCCGCCTCAACTGACAGGCTTGATGACCAGTAGGGCGCATCCATTTTGGAGACCATCCATTTTGTGAGTAATACATATGTCATCAACAGTAATGTTGTGATTATTGGGCATGCTCCCTTTTCCCGTTGTTGCCTTGATGAACAAATATTCGACATGCACTAGAAGTTTGGCTTGGATTTTACTTAATTTTTTTTCCTCGTCTCTCTTACACATGATACCACGTGTGCCACAAAGTTTGTCATATTTTATAGTACATATTTGATTCAAGTTAGAGCCCCTTGTTTTTAGGGGTCGAATGCCATACTTGGTGCATTTTTATGTCCACAACTAATTTGTCTCCTTTTACCTTCTTGCCATCTGATGTTGTGAGTAGGCCTACACATTTTTTTTCCACGACCACAATGTTATTGAGGGTAAGCAAGCAGTTTATGGTTACTTTTCTTAATCGAGCAACTATATTTGAGTGGGGTGTGATTGATTGTGAATGTAAGAATGTACACAAAACATACATGTGCTTAAAAGAAACTTGACTACATGCTCAAGGTATAGTAACCATTCAAGGCTCAAAAATTAACATAATCATGGGTGGAGGAGGGAGGGACGTAATTCACCATTTAATCACACTAAGATTCTTCTTTTTTTACTATGAATAAAATTTCCATATGACTACGAACATGCATCGGATTTGGAAATCATCTCACACTAAGTGTGCGATTTTCAAACTACAATAAGTGTTTTTAAAGTGGCCATGTATCACCCGCTTACATTATGCCTCAAGGAACCTCATCAAGGTGGCAAAACCGAGCTAAAACCAAGTTCGGCCAAGTCCATGAGTATTGAGGCTCATCTCCACCGTCGTTTTTAGTGAACGGGTAGAATCAACCGCTAGTTACAAATGAATCGGTTGTGTTTGAGAAATAAACGGTTGAAGTTCAAGACTACCCATTGTTTTTAGAGGAATGTATGGGACATTCTTCAAATCGATATAGAAAACCTAAGAGATCACAACTTGCAACTTGTTGGACTTGGAAACACTAGGATCTCAACCGATTCCTACCCAAAAATCTCCCTTTTTGGGCGACCATGGAACATGTGAACCATCAAGTGTACATACTAGACAATAACTTCTTCATCGTTGAGTAAGTTAGCTTGAACGAAGAAAGACATCATTTCATGCCCAACATGTCAAGATGTTAGTTTGTTCCATTGGTACTTGTTCCATTATCACACAATGCCTCCAATCCCTCACTTCGTGTAGGATGGAACCAATTTTGGACCGGTATGTAGGTGAACGCGTGGTTAGCAACCGACATCAATAATGGTACTTAAAGTACCTATCCGTGGGTATCGAAATTGTAAAACCATCCAAATATAGACGTCTGGTGGGTATGTCAAGGCAAGAGAATTTTGGTATACCCAATATATCATTTGGGTCAAAGACTGGATAGCATTTTAAAATCGTATTGACATTAGGGTGTTTCTTACATCGGTATGAAGAGTCTTGCACATGGTAGAAAAAGAAAAGGAAGAAAAACGACTCCTACATTGCTTGTCACCTGCTTGAATTGTGGTGTTGCTCAATTGTCGAGTTGGTCTAAGTATGTATGTGATTGTGAAACAAATTTTATGAGAATTAGGTGGCCCCTAAAGACTACTGCCTCTTTTTGAAGGCGAACACATTAACGGGTGCATACTAGCCAGTTGACACTTGTGGCCCCCAAGGGCAAGCCCCTAAGTTGCCCACATGGGTAAATCAATGTTCTTGGTTCAATCAAATACCCCCACTACAATTGGGTGCACCAAGATTAAGTGCTACGAAGGTCACCCATCCAAGTATTTCTTTGGCCTTAGGCGGCCTTACCACAATGCCCATGGGATCGATCCGGGTTAGGGCCTTGAATTCAAGCCACCCATTGGCGGGTGTATATATATATATATATATATATATATGAATGGTATCAGAAACAAATACTATCAAATACCCATATCATGTTAATACCAAAAATGTAAGATCCTCGTTATAGATACTTGAATGTTATATATAAGTATATAAGTATATATGTATATATATATATATATATACAAAGAGAGAGAGAGAGAGAGAGAGGAACCCTTAAAAGATATTGATTATAGTTGTACATTCTACGACCTTTGGGATAGTTTATATGAGAACCAACAAAGAATAAGGTCAAATACTAAGTTTGGTCTATGTGATTGACACTATTTAAACGCAACCTATTACAATAGAGGAAGTGATTGATATATATATATATATACACACACACATGTGTGTGTGTGTGTGTAATGGAGGTGATGAGATTTACCTACTATGTATAAGAATTCAAGTCAATTCATATGAGTTCGGATATCTAAAGTTTTCTTTTAATGTATGTATGTATGTGTGTGTGTGTTATAGCTGACATTTAATACAATCATATGATTATAGGTATGTTGCTTTTGAATCCTTTAGCTCAAGTACAATAATTAGTAGCAATGTTTATGTTTATATGACATCTTAAGGCTCATGTTCACCACTCGTCTTAACCCTTCAAGGCACTAGTAAAACGTTTTATGCACGGGTAGATCACTCCATTGTCAAGTTGAACATCACGTGCGACCAAAAAAAATCTTCTTTTGGTAAGTTGCACCACCAAAATGGGTCAAAATTTTATCAAATTTTTTTCATGAGTAGATATACACAGTACCTATGACATACTTAAAAATGGTAACGAAATTTGATGATTTGTTTTTTTCATAAAACATACCGTTTCTAACTAGAATGACACAGAATTGAACTAAAAAATTTACTAAAAAAAATAAAGATGACTAAAAATTTCAGAAAACTATTCAAAAGTTACTATCAATGGTTATGTATATGTAGAAAAAAAAAATCATAAATTTTAAAATCATATATTACATGCCTAGCATGTGCCGAATTGCTAGGATGTCTTATGTAGAACATAAAGAGGAGAGCTTCAAGCTACATATAATGTTATACATACACGAATAATTTTGCATTGACTCCAACAATGCCAACTAAAGGGTTGGTTCACGTGGGGTGTCAAGCCTCAAGCCCCGACATGGGGTAAAAGTCCCAACTTTTGAGCCTCAACAATTTGTTAAAATATGGTTGATTATCACTAAAGTCAGATCTTGATTATTTTACAAAAAGATTCGTTTGACTTGTGTTGAGAGTTGGGTCTGGCTTTTTGCTTGACCCAACTCTCAACACAAGTCCCAAGCCTCGCCTTTAAAAAGTGTTGTCATGTAGGTATCCATGTCATACTTGAGACCCCATGTGAATGTGGTAAGTTGCAAATTCCATGCTCTGAACAACTGAGATTTCAAGGATTGATATTTCACGCAACTTTGTTGATTGGCCATGAACACCCGTTGAGGGAAAAAAATGCATGGTCGCTTGAAAAGGAGAGAGAGAAATATGGACATGTGTAGGGGTTCCTTTAGGAAGTTGTCGATCTACCGACATCAACATGCGTGGCAAAGCCATGGGGGGTAACACAAACACTCGTTTTATGATTCCAATAGGTTATGTGGGCTTTTGAGGGTATGCTAAGCCCCGGCTTCTAGTCCTTTCTCATTTGTCCTTCAAGCTACCCATCGTACCTTACCGAATTCGGCAGCAAATAATTGTTTTTCTTAGACAACGGTGCCACGTGTCACACAATGGTTGGTTGGAAATGTGAAAGAAACTTGTTGTGGCATGGAAATAAATTATATTTTGACAAGCAAAGTGCATGCTCGACAACTTAAAAAGGTACTACGGTATACGTCCCACCCAACAACTATGGCATCATTTCTCCTTGCGAAACGAGGCTCTTGTTCACACGGATGCGTCCCTTGGGTTCTTGAAACCCTACCTAACTTACAAGGTGCATGTATGGGACCCCCCCCCCTCCCTCCCTCCCTCCCTCCCTCCTAGATTCAAAGACACCAACTTATTAGTTACATGCACCCTAGATCGAAGGACCCCAACATGAAGCTAGGTTTTTATTCCCAATGTCTTGTAGGACATACCGTTAACTTATACCTTTACCAATTTTATGCATTTTGCTTGTCATTTTTTTTCATATAATTTTTTCTCACTTGTACCACAACATACGTTGTTTTCATAACCGATTGTTCATCCAAGAGTAGAAGGGTTATCATCATAGTTTTTCATGATCTCACATCCTTAAAGGTGCGATATTCTCCATATTTCCCATAATATGTCCACAAGCTAATCAATTATGACTAATAACCAACTCAAGTATATGGATAAGGATCCATTCTCCGCTCGTTGGTTATCTAGTCCATAGGTTTCAAGCAACACTTGTGTTACACATGGCACCTAACAATGCTCGAGAAAACAATTATTTTATGTCTTGAAATTGACATGGTAGCACTATAGTCCTAGTTGAACTTGTTGGCTTGGGAATAGATAGGTGTGTCCACTACACTCAAACATCTTATCACAAGGATTGAACGTCAATGCACAATTTGTTGTTGTTGTTTGGTTATTCACTGCTGATTTCACTTCTCAAATGTCAATTAAGTTATGACCATGACTTGAGGTGGAAACACCCGAGTTTGTCAATGACCCAATTCTGACACATGTCTCATCTCCCAAAGTGGACAATTACCTCAAAATGAATGTTGTTGAGATTGTGTTAAAGACCCCAAAACACAACTCCGCGGTTAAGAGAGACACACAAAATAAATTGAAATGAAAGGCTCAACACGATCTGCAAGGGCGGGGGCTAGACAAACACCAATCCCAAGGTTAATCATGAATTTGATAAAGGATATCTAAATCACACTTTGTCCAAAAAAAAAAATGATGAACTCAAGCGCATTAGCCTCCATACGGAAATGCTAATGCTACAGGGAAAAAATTGTTATATGTTTTGAACATGTCAAGGGTTTCAAGTGCTCAAAGCTTCCACTTCTACCTCAAGCTTGAGAGTTTGTATTCATCCATATATTCTATCTTTGTTTGCTTGTAGATCCAAAGGCAACACTTAAGTTATTAGTAGACTTAAAACCTTGGCTTTCATAAATGACATCTAAATCACACTTTGTTGAAATTTGATGAACTCAAGCACATTAACCTTTGCATGGAAATGCTAATGCTAGAGAAAAGTATTCCATGAAATGTTTTGAATACGTTATGGGTCTCAAGTGCTCAAAGTGTCACTTTTACCTTAAGCTTAGTACACTAAATATGATATTTAGTGTCACATGGTGTTTTAGGTCACTATGGTAACCTTCCGGATGACACTTCTTATGAATAAATGAACAAATATTGTCATGGATGATGGATGAGTTCATCCATTGGCCAAAACCCTACGTTTTATTGTCAGCAACTTGTGATGAAATATTGTCATGGATGATTGAGATATGGATGAAAAGTCACTTGGTAAGTGATAGTAATTGCAACACTATAAATCTATACTTCCCCAATTTTTATATGCAAGGAATGACGAATAATGTTGGGTTAACATTTAGAGTTGGTGACACTACAATGCGGTTTACAATTAGTATTGAGCAAGACAATTAGAATTGGTGATACTAGATATGTTGTATTCATTCATCCATACATTATATTGTATTCTTGGTTGCTTACAAATCCGAAGGCATGAGTAGAGTTAGTAGGTTTTGATGTGTGACATTGATGAATTTGAGTAGAGGTGAGAGGGAAAAAAATCGCACTTTTGATTCGATGGTGGATGCTGAATTTTACTTACCACAGGAGCCTCGTAGACTGAATTGGGGAAGATGATGAGAGAGAGAGAGAGAGAGAGAGAGAGAGCTTTTTGGGATGAGTCCTCATCGACATCGATGCAGCCGTGAACTTACGAAAAGGGGACGACAATGGTGATGGATATCAAAATTCTTTTGCAGTAGCGCTTATCATAATTCAACTTGTGATTAGCGGTGCCACGGGTGCTTGCGGCCGCAGGGGGCAAATCTGAACGCTTCGCAATCTCCAAGGCAGACAGACGGAACAACATTTAGATGCACAGAGGAGGAGTTCGGAACTAGACTCATCACACACGCCGGTGAGGAGAGGAGGAGTGATTTGGGGATTGTCTGTTTGGAGGTTCGGGGTGGCAGGGGGGTTTAACCTTAGAATTGACGGATCTGGAACGTTCGGGGAGCGAGCGCATGAGAGGGATTTGTGGGCCGGTAATGGCCACTGCGGTAGGTTTGGAAGCAATTCCTTCAACATCATCGCCATCATCATCATCATCAAGTCGCGAGAAGAGCAAACGGAAGTTTCGAGCGGATCTTGCGTCACCCCCAGGCGCCCAGTTTTTTCAGCAGGAAGAGAATCATCATCATCATCATCATCATCACGATGGCGATGTGGCGGCTGGGAATGGGAACAGGGGTGAGGATGGGAACGGGTTGGTGAATTGGGGGCTGGATGACGCTGTTTCTAGGGATCTAGGGAGCAAGAGCAAGAGCTTGAGCTTGAGCTTGAGCTTAGATGGCGATGGCGGTGCTGATGTTGAGGATGTCGCAGCAAAGGATACGGAAGTGTGTGTGCACAAGGTGGATGAAGAATTGGGGTTAGGTGGCGGTGGCGGTGGCGGTGATGGTATGGGTCAGGGAATGGGGGCTGAAGTTGGAGTAGGTTTGGATGCAATTGTTGCAGGGGATTGCTGTGAGGAATTGGAGAATAATTGGAAGACAGAGCCGGAACCCGAATTGGAGGAGTTGCTAGTGACGAGCTTGGAAGCGGTATTCAACGATGTTATCCGGAAGATCGTGGTGCAGGGGTTTAGTAAAGAGGAGGCGCTCAAGGTGTTCTCGAAGCAAGCGGGTTGGCTTCGGGAAGGAGGGAGTGTTGTGCCAGCATCCATTGTGGAAGATGCTTTAACCTACTTGGCAGAGACGGGGAGAAGAATCTCTTCTAGTGACCCGAATAATGTGAATAATGCTCCGCTGGGAAGTTCTAATCTCGCTGATGATGGTAAGGCTTTGCAGCGGAGGATCCTATTCAGTATGTTGAAGAAGCTGCGGGAGAATCGACCTGCGCTGTCCAGAGGGGATGCTATGTGGTGTCTTCTTATGTCGGATATGAATGTGGAGAATGCTCTTTCATTCGAAGACAACATTTCACATTCACCTTTGCAACTTTCCAAAACCATGTCTGGCTCTTCTCCATCTCCATCTCCATCTCCGTTTCCTAACCCTTCCCCCGAGGGAACCAACCCTGCCCCAGTCTCCAATGCTTCTACCGAAATTCTTGCAGAGTCTTGCAGCCTTGTCTCTTCAAGTAGTCCTTCCAATGGGGAAATCCTGAGAGCTAGCTCAATTCCACCGAGTACTCTTCCTCCTCAGGTTGAAGGTTTGTCAGCTGGGGAAGAGAGCAGGGTTAGTCGTGACCTCAGCATGGGGCAGAAACCGGACTCTAGTTCCTTGGGGAGTTCCTCTACCTCTGGCTGTCTTCCCACCATGGTGGTGGCAGATTGGTCACAAGCAACGAGATTGGAGGAATGCATCAACAAGACAGAAGAGGAAGCTGAGAACAGGGTGGTAGGGTCGGAGGAGTTGCAGGGACAGGGGAGTAGTAGTGGCTCAGGTGTTGAAGAAGAACATCTCTCTAATTCTCCAGGAAAAGAAGTTGATAAGAATCTGCAACAGGAAGATGGTGGTTCCTCTTCAACATCACCTTCAGGTAAGAAGAGGGGTTGTATAATTCTTGCTTCGCTGCAGCAGCAGAAGAGAATCCACTTTGGCTTTTGTGAAAAAATTTCTGATGTTCGTCTGTGGCAAGCAAGCTGAATTGTCTGCCGTTTTGTGTCTGTTAGTCGTACTCAAGGATAGGTACTGCAGTTCTTCTTGGCTCACTTGTGGAATGTGCAATTAGTACTGGGTTCAGGAGATTGCTGTTAAGAGAAGGGATGGGTCACAAGATTCTTGGACAGGTTTGGGATCTGATGTGCTGATCATGTTGGCGATCAATTTAGACTGAGATTCAAGCTGGGAATAGGTTAGGTGTGTCTGCATCTAGTCCAGTACAAGTGAAGAATGGGTGCAGATGCAAATTGGTAATTGCGTTCACAGGGGCAATAGTTTGTTGATTGATTGGCTTGCAATTGTTCTTCTTTTCAGATGAGAGGGATGGACTGCCTGATGTTGGTTCAAAGAACCAGCAGCGAGACTGTGGTCAGCCAGAGGGTAATTCGCCTCAAAGTGGTTCAGGGATACTGGTAGCTCAGAGTCCTCTTCCTGGGGCATCTATCTGTACAGGGCCAGCAGAAACAAATCTATCTCTGGGTGTTTCTTCTTCGTCATCAACAGAAGAGCTTCAAGGGAGTGATGTTAAAAGAGGTGACACCACAACAGTTAGTACTGCAGAAGGTCAGGATGCGTCCAGTCCGGACAACATTCTGGCAGGTATAAATAGCAATGTAGAAGCTAGAAGGGCAGAAACTCTGCTTTGTCTGCAAATTCGGATTCGTGACTTGGAGATGCAGTTAGTAGATCGCACCGAGTGGGCACAACAGAAAGTTATGCAAGCTGCTCGACGCTTGAGCAAAGATCGAAATGAAATGAATTCTCTTCGAGCCGAAAGGGATGAGTTAATGCGTGCCAAGAAGGATCAGAAAACATTAGAGGATAATACAATGAAGAAGCTGGCAGACATGGAGGCTGCATTGCGGAGAGCGAGTGGGCAAGTGGATCGAGCAAACCAAGCAGTATCGAGGCTTGAAAAGGAGAACGCAGAGGTCAGGGCTGAAATGGAAGCTGCAAAGCTTAATGCCGCGGAGTCTATGGAGCTTTGTCAAGAAGTGGCGAAGAAGGAGAAGAAGGACGTGAAGAAGGCACAATGTTGGGAGAAACAGAAAGCTAAACTGCAGGAAAGTCTTGCAGAGGAACGTGCAAAGGTGACAGAGTTGAAACAACAGCTCGTGCAAGCTAAGGAGCTACAGCAGCAAGCTGAGGTGATTTTTACAAGTTTCTATCTTACTCCACTTCAGTTCTGTTAATGTTTTGCAATGGAGCATCAGAGACCTTTGCTTTAGTTGCAAACTCAACCCTTCCTGAATTTGTTCAGTTGATTAAACATGGGTTGTCAGTTATGAAGGTAGGGACACATTTAATAGTTCACAAAGTTGGAATGAATAAGGGTTTCTTTCATGTATGGTGTAGTTGAAGAATCTTTGGGAGTATCAGTTCTGATGCCTTTACAATCTAGTGGGCCTTGAGTTCGGTTTTCTTGGTGTCTACATCTATCTTTCTCTGGTAAACTAAACTGTTACTACACGAAGGACATGACTAGACCCACTTACAAGTGTTTGTGTTCTGCCATTGCTCCACTGCTAGGACTGATAGTTATACTTTGATTTCTTGAAACATGTAAATCTGGTGGTATCTAGTACAGCTGTCACTGAAGAGGAATGTATCAATGTTATTAGTAAAGATGGTCTTGAGGGAACATTATAAGCATAGCTTGTCACAGAGGGCCATGTGTCACCTCTTGAAGACTATGCTTAGTCTAGTGTGAAACTTTCACCACTTAAACTGTGCTTATTACACACATTCTGTGACATTGTGTTTTCAACCTAGTTATTCCGAAATGGGCCACGGAATTTACAACACGCGATTAATCCTAAGTGACCCATTCTTCCAAACTCTTCGGTTTGACACTACTACTTCCTTGCTATGTACCCACTGCTATGAAGGAACACAGTTTATCTAGTGAAGCCTTAGTAGTTAGCTCACTCCCTAGTACCATCTCAGTTATGCATCTTCTTGCTTCTTCTGAAGAACAATTTGGGATGCTATAGGTAAGTCGTAGGCAAGAGGAAAAGGCTAAGGAAGATGCTGTTAAACGGGCAAATGATGGAAAGAGGCTAAGGGAGAAAGCTGAAACTGATTACAAGAAGCGAGAAGATGCTTTACGAAGGAATGCTGAACTAGATAAACGACGACTTAGGGATGACATTGACCGGTTATCCCAAGAGTTATCAACTTATAAAGCTACTGAGCGTGCACACTTTGCTGGTTCGAGCTGGGGCTCCTCAATCATGACGGTGGGTGTGACTGAAGCTGGAGTTGGCATGAAGAGGAATGACAGGAATGAAAGGCTCCACCGAGATGACGAGGACAGGTTGTTGCCATTCATGATAGTACTCTTATGAGGTTTTGTTTGTGACTGCAGTGTCTTTTAGACCAGAATGTCCTTGTCAACTCTCTGCATGGTTTAAAACAATTCAAGTCTCATTACATGTGATTCCCAGTACTTAACAATTAGTTTCAGTTATCCACTTTCCACAATCATACCTGACTTTATTGATAAGGCTCTGTTAACAGTGATGGATTCTGGTTTGCTCTAGTCAGTTTATAATGTACTGTATGCCGGATGCTTGGATCACACAGACATGTGAGTATTACTATTAGTCTAATGACAAATTAGGGAAGATTGTGGTCAAGTGTCAAGGCAAAGTGTGGTTGTTATTGGAATTGTTGAAGTAGTGGCAACATATGTAACAGTTATTTTATTTAAGGTCTACATTTTGCAGAACACCACTTAATTGTGAGTTATCATCTGACAGCAGGTTATTGTGTCCATCTTCTTCACATGATTTGCGTGCTGTTTGCTGATGCAAAATTCTACATCCTTTTTCTTCTTCAGGGACGTGCGGCGCGACCGGGAGTGTGTAATGTGCATGTACGAGGAAGTGTCAGTGGTCTTTCTCCCATGTGCACATCAAGTGGTTTGTGCAGGTTGCGATGAGGTTCACAAGAATCACGGAATTTCAAACTGTCCCTCTTGTCGAACACCCATTCAACAACGTATACGGGTTTATGGACCCAGCTAGTCTATGCTTTTACTGGCAGCACCTTACATCTCTATATCTCTACCAGGGTGAGAAGCTGAGAAATGTTACTCTGTTTTTATATCTAACAAGTGCGTATAGAAATGCAGGCCATGTCTCTCTGTCAGTTCTGGTTTCAACCCAGCAATCAATCTCCAGCCTACCTCCAAGTAGTTTTTGGTTCTCGTTGTATAAGCTGTCTAATGTGGGTCTTTCAACTTCAACAGTAAGGCCAAGTGATCAGCAGAGTTGGCGTTTTCCTTGGGTTTCTCCCCAATTATGATATTTGTACTCAGATGAGGATCCTTTTGATCACCAACATATATTGGATTGTAAAAGTATGCCAGTTCCATCTAGCCACATGCTCTGCCTTCTGTTGTGTCTTGCACAGCTGTGTATACAATTTTTTGGAAAAAACCATATGTTTCCTTGGAACAAATTGGGGTTTGTTTATATGTATTTTGGACAAATGGAGTTTAGGGGAAGGAAAAACACACTACCTATGTACATGCAATCTCCTGATTTTACTTGGGGTTGGTGAAGTTTTTCCTGGAATCACAAAGTCAATTTAGTGATGATGGGCACAGGTGATCAGATGCTTAAATCATTGTATGAAACTTTTGTGGATGTTCATTACTTGAACAAAGCAAAGTGTCAAATGATAGAACATGTTTCTGGCACCCATGAAAATGAAGTTTCTTTGTTCAAAATGATGTGATAGAGACTCCTCTACGCCACAGTACATTATGAGTAGCATACAATATGTGATTTATATGTGTAGTATATGTGAAGAAACATAATCAAAGCAGGATTACCTGCACCTTTGCATGTCATCAATGATGTCATTTTCTACATACAAGAAAGGTTCTTAATGATGTGCTTAAGTTGTAAGATACTGCATGACATAATTTACAAAACTTTGATATGAAGCAGACTCAAATTCCATATGCATGATTCATGTTGTAACAATTTTTTTTTTTGGGGTGTACACATTATGAATCTAGTGACTTCCACTGAGAATTGATTGAAAAGTTAAATTGAGCTACATACACATCTTATTGCGTAAACAAATTCATGGCAATGAAATTCAACTTAGTTTCACCATCTCTGTGAGAAGTGAATCATGAGGCAAACTTACCCTAAATCAACAATAGTGTAACAAAAACAACCATTGTCCCTTGAGTGACATTGACAATCTTATTGTTGACATTCAGCCTTTGGAGGTGATGGTTACCTACAGTAGTGAGCTCAATCAATCTCCCTGCATCGAATACGATCGGCTTATGGACTTATGTCTACTAAGGGGCGGTTTACACCATAGACCATGAACTCGTCCCATGGAAGATGCCTTATTCCGCGGTACAAGTTCATGGTCTACATTTCATGGTCCGAGTTCTTAAAAAATTGATTTACAAAGCCGTTGGGCCCCTCACTAGGTGTAAACCGAATGTGGACCAAGAGGAATGACCATGCGGCAAGAAGTGGATGTGCTGATTTTTTTAATATAAGCCCAAAAAGGGCAGTTTTGGGAAAAAATGAAGTTTGACCATTTTGTTGACTTCAATTTGCCTTCACTTGCCTACACATGCCTTCACTTATCTTGTCACTTAGTTTTTTCTTCTTTTCGCCTTAAAGTTTGATCATTCTCTTGTCATCTCTTGGGCTTCAACTGTCTTCACTTCTTGTTAACCCTTAAAGGACATATGCTTTCCCGATACCACACCCAAAATATCTTTTAAAATTCATTTAAAGCATGATTAACCAATTAATTTACATAGGCTCTATTCTAAAGAAGTATAGATCTTGCTAAGGTGCTCGATTTGGCATTCTAAAAACCCCGTTTGGTGCAATGGAGTAGAAGTTTTGAACAAGATTCTCCCAAAATAATACCAAGCCCGTGGGGCAGCATTGTCCTCTAAGGGTTAAATGTGTCGAAGATGTGGCTTGCAAATCTTCTCACAACAATTTTTACAAAAAAAAATGAGCGATTCAATTTGTACATGTGACATGTACCTTGTGTTGTCACTACACTAAATAGGATATTTAGTGTTTGATTATATCTAATGTTGTTACCACCCAACCTTGCTCAACACTAAATTTCAATTCTTTGATAATTAATGTTAGAAGATTTCCCATTGCGCTTCTTTTGACCACCCTGATCTACAGTCACTAAACGACTACGTAATTTTTTGTTTTGTTTTGCAACTGTAGTTTTTTAACATTTTGGGGCGTGTAATATACCATTGGAAAGGTATTTTCAAGACCTTTCCAACAGAATATTACACGCCCCCTAATTCCAAACATTGCAGCTGGTAGACCAAAAAAAACAAATCTGCACTTGAATTCTTGAGTTCTAGATGTCCCGCGTTGTTTGATGAAACACGTGTAAGCCGGTTTAAGGGGTAGGGCAAGGTGGTGTTGGTATGTCTCATGGGCTATAATATAATTGAGGTACATAAAAGGTAGATTCATAAAAACATTCTTGAAATGGCGTTTTTTTGACATGGGCCCTTGCCTTTTCCTACCAGACCAGAGTCTAGGGAGTTCTGTAGAGAAAACGGCTAATTGCCGAGCTTTCTGGAGGTGGCTCGGATTTTTCAATTTTTACCCGGAAGTTGGCCTAGAGAGTGCAAAATTTATCGGTTGATAGCCCCCATTTCCTAATGTATTTAGGCAATTAGCCGACATTTGTTTTTTCATTTATGCAATTTCCGAAAGGTCTAAAGTGGGGCCGGTTTTGTATTTTGGTGGTGGATGTGTCATTGTCATTTATTCTTTCTTCATTTTCAAGTGTTTAGGATTAAATAATGTGGGCATTCACTCTCCATTTTTTTTCATCCGAAACAGGGCAAAAATGAAAGAGCGTACCTGAGCACCAACACGAGCACTCTCCTTCTCCATCTTTCGTCTCCTATAAGGGTACCTAAAATGGAATGAACAATGGTTATGGGAACTGTGTGCACTTAATCCTTCCTCCTCCTAGCTTGTAACTGCCGGCACTACTCGGCACTCTCTAAAACAAGTGATCTCACAAGATGTCCACACGAGTGTGATAACACTGCAAAATGGCAAGTTACTTGAAGCTTGGGAGATGCAACGAAGTGGACGAGTGTGATAACACGAGATGCGATGAAGTGGACGAGTGTTGTGCACTGTCGGCACTCCCTCAAACAATATTTTTATCTCACTGTAAGTACAACACCTCATAGTTTCGCAGATCTCCTCACAGTTTCGCAAAGCAACAACAACAAAAACCTCTTGAAGCTATTGTCACTCAACAATCCAACAATTCTAGAACTCAAAAACTCATAATGCAAACGAAAATGCAAGCTCCACCGCTGCGGAATGGAAGCTGTGGCAGGAAGCAAGTAACCCTAAACCACAAGCCAACAAGGCATAGTCTCCAACTATGCATAGTATTGAAAAAAATTACCTAAAATATATATATTTGGTCGGTTGCCCGCCATGAAAATAAATTTTCAATCGGTAATTTGCCATAGATACTCTAGGGCAACTTGCCTTAATGCCAACATTTTTTCTTCTTCTAATCGGCCCATTTCCATAAACCTTGATTTTCTTCCGGAACCCCTTCCTAAACTTTCCAATTGCATTCGGAAATTCTCAAAATCAACCGGCTAGCTTGTAACTAAGGGGCGGTTTACACTATGGACCAAGAGCCATGACCATGAAATTCTAAAATATGTGATTGGAGAGTAAAGTGCTCTTGGTCCCATTTGGCTTTACACTACCTTGAAAAAAGGAAAATGACCACTAACTTTGAGGTCCCCAAAAACTACTAAAATCTGCCATTTGGATAATGTGCCATGGTCCAACGGGTTTTCCATTGAGGCAAGGCAAAATGCTCGACTCAACGGAAATCAAGGGAGCCGTAAGGCTGAAAATCAGCCATTGGCCGAATTTTTTTTTAATATTTTTTTTCCCGGATTTTTTTGACGTTACTGTATTTATTTTTAAAAAATCAGCCCAAAGTTGTCCCGGTCCAAATCCACTTTACACTACAAGAGTGACCAAGCCACTCAAAAATCTATTTTTTATTTTTCATGGTCACGGCTCTTGGCCAAGAGCTATGACCATGAAAATGATTTAATTTTCTTGGTCATGGCTCTTGGTCCATAGTGTAAACCGCCCCTAATTGCCGGCACTACCCGTTCATTGTACCAGACCACCTCTCTTGCCTCTCTCACCGCAAAACCCATTGGACCATGTCAGTGCATTTATTAGGCCTTAACAATTATATTTTGGGGACCTCAACCTCCATGGTCCCTCTGCCATTTTTTCCTTAGTGTAAACCGAAGTTGTCCCGGGACAACTTCAAGAGCCAATCAACTGCCTTGCAGAGCCCTGGTCCAACTTCATGGTCCATAGTGTAAACCGCCCCTAAGGTAGATAGCCCACCTCTCTTAGCTTACTAGCCCACCTCTCCTGGAACATGAAATATGCAATAAGTACAAGATGATTAGCAAATTGAAGTTGAGGCCGTAGTCACTTTCCTTATAATTGTTGGGGCTCATATGAATATCTTGTTCATTATCAAAGTGAAGATTATTGTGCTCCCCTCCCCCAATAAAATAAACTAATAAACCTATAAATGGTTCACGCAAGTCCAATCTCTTTCGAACACATGTCATTCCGGTGTCCATTCTTGGAAATCACACCTAACCACATACCACTCAAATAAAGGTAACTAAATCACGATAAGTAACCGAACTAAGCATGTTTACCTTAAGCGTTATTGCCTATGGAATTAAGGTAGATGTCAAGACATTATACATGCAACCTGATTATCTTAAATCGGACATTTTCTTTGTGCAAAAGCATTAGATTTGAACTTAATAACGCAAAAAAGTATGAGGTAAACTTGTGGAAAGGAACGAGTTATAGTCAAAAGGAGAAAGGAGTTAGCATAGGGTTCAGGACACTTGTTGGGGTTAAGGGGGCCGTTTGGGGATTCGAAGAGAGGTGGAAGGCAAGAGCTCTGCTAAACTTGGAGGTAGGCAAACGAGCAACTCTAACACAACAAGCTGCTTCAAGATGGGCCACAACTTGCCAATGGCACCCAGTACTACTACTACAACAACAACAACAACAACACACACAAACTCGGCCAAAACCACAGCCCTTCCTTTAATTAAGTGCACCCACCCACAAACAATAGCACAAGGTTCAAGTTGCCCCACAAACCAACCAAATCCAACAAGTGCAAACAACGTTAACTAGACTCCAGGAAGACACATCTACGACACACACACCGACACAAGTGGCTTGGGAAACAACAGCGTTTATTCACCAACACAACTAGGGTTGGGACGAATTAACTTGTACATTGGTTCTTTGGAGGCAAGGGTTTAGGCATTCAAAAAAAAAACGAGCGTATGGGTTGGTTTGCCCAAATCCACAACTAGTGGCGGACGGTTGTCTCGCTAGCCACCATCTCAAGTAACAACATCAATATGAAGCATCACAGATGTCCAAATCCCACACTAATCCTCCATCTCTTAAATACGTATGATGCTTCTCGACATGTTGCCTCTGAGTGACAACCATCGTGATCTTCCCCCTACCCACAAACTGCAAAGTCAATTTCCTACAATCATCTTCACGATGACACCCTCGCCCATTCGGGGACGCTCTCTCTCTCTCTCTCTCTCTCTCTCTCTCCAACACCACCTAAACGCCTTCCTATGCTCCTTGCTCCTACGCCCTGACCATATGTAGTTAGGAATTTGGATAAGACAAAAACCAGGGAAACACTCAAGGAAGACTTAAAAGGTGATTCTTGTATCATGTAGGTGTCTCAAATACGTCTTATTAGGACAAGCATAGGGCTATGTCATGTTGTTTTGAGTGTTAGAATCACATTTCAATCAATTTTATACAAAGACTTCAAAATACATGTCACCCTCACATTGTTTTCCCATATAATAGTCTAGCAGTGAGTTCATTTTAATTGGACCAGATGCGTTGCTCAAACATGGGCATAGCCATTGACAATAAGTCTTGCATAAATTAGCCCATTCGAGTCTCTTTACCAAAGCCAAGGGTGCTTTGATGTAGTCAATAGTCTTGTGTTAATTAAATCCTTTTAGTGTAACTTGTTATGGCAGTGCAATCATCCTTACAAGATTCTTGGTCTTCTTTGATTTATTTTATTGAATTATACTGCTAGACAATGATCTTGAGTTATTATTCATTTTTTATTTCCTCACACTAATCAAACCTCTAGACTATGGCCTAGTGAGTTACATTAACTTTGCAATTGTAGATCAAAATCACTTAGTCAATTTCATGACTTACTTTGGTACGGTCCTCTCTACCTCTTGGACTTCACAATAACCTTCCATAGTCCATACTCTCTTGGATACCTCTTGGCTTCCCAAAGACTATTGACCTTTCATTACTATCTTCAAGGGGTTCCATTTGCGACAAACACTTATAATCTGCAATTATACTATAATGACACATAATGGAAATTAGTTCTCTTGAGAATGTATCAACACAGTGAGATGATAGTCTTTCTCAAGCTCTAATTCTAAGCATTGAATGCAATGATATGCGCAATGTATCGATATTCTATGATTTACAATCAATCCAATCCATGTCATCCACTAGAGTTATCCGCAAGGTCCCTCAAAGAGGAGCAAAACCGTGGGTTTGATCCTTGGGGAAGTCACCTCTACATAATATATATATATAAATAAAACATGGCATACACATGTGAGAACCAAGTATTTGTTTATGAGCTATTTACTTTAGAATTTGAATTTTTTGGACCATGTAATTCTTATTAATCCTACTTATCACCATTTTCCTCCACCCTATAGATATTTATGAATTTCAAAGTTGGGCAATAAATTGTAGCCTATTTTATTTTATAAAAAATATGAGTTCAATTTTTTTCCTCATGATATTGAAGTGGAGTTCCTTGTTTGTCAATGTTTTTCATGTAAGGAAACATAGAATTAAGAAGATTCAAACCAATAAATACATTCATACATTTAACCAAATGACAATGGGCATAAGACATCAAACTTGTGGGCAAATGCAAGGGTTACGGTCTTTATTTAGAGTACATAGTAGTTGGTTACAAAGTGGTCAAAGAGTTTACTTTACAAACAATGTATGTGAGGCTTACAATATATAAGGTAGTTCAATGGAAACCAAAACAAAGCCCCATGGAAAATGAATACTATATATGTGATTGTACTAAAAAAATCCATATTCAAATAAAATATATATACTTCAAATGGGCATTTCACACCTCCAAGTCTTGGCGGCCCTGTAAATACATCTACACCGTATAAACATGATATAACTTGCTAAAACAACCAAACATGCAATCAAAATGATAAGAAAACCACATGTCGCCGCTCTAGACTTGCTCCAACATCTTCAAATTGTGCTCCTTCAAGGTTACCCAATATTGTATATTGGGAAACATTAGCCTTGGTTGCACAAGAAGAATTGGTGTTGCTTGTAGTGGTCAAAACGCATCCCTTAGTTGAGCTAACTCCCCAAATGTCAACTGATCCATGCATAATTGAGTCGAAGGAAATTTCCAATTTCCAATTTCCAACACAATCTCAAATCTAAACCTACACAACGAGCATTGGGTTGATGATGAAGCCTATCGTTTAGGAGTTGTAGCTCTTGTCTCTTTTTATGTTTTAAATGATAATGAAGAAGCAATGTGCGTGGAGTGAGCAAAAGCAACAAAAAGCAACAAAAATAATACTAGATGTAAAACCCTAACACTAAACCCTATCCATGGGCACATCATGGGAATGTGCGGGACCTTTTGGGAATGTGGGGAGTGTCATGGGAACATAGGGGCAACATGGTTGCCTTAGAGGCCGGCATCTAAACAATTATTCATTCCAATTATTTTAGACTATTTCATAGAAAAAAATTATGATGATTTATGGTACCTTGTTGGATATAAATTACTTTTTGGACATTTCATAAATCCTGAAGTACATCTAAAGAGGATATAAAATTTATGTCTCACAAATATATTCCACCCTATTTGTTTTCGCATTGTCGTTTCTATGTAAAGCATTGGTGAACTCTCCTAGGTTTGATCCTTATTTGAGAATTTTTTCTGTTAAGAACTCTTTATCTTGTTGTATGCAAAGCTATTTTGAAAGTTAAGTGAAACTTTTAGGATCTCTTCTTTTTGCATCTCAAACTTTGAGAGAAATTCAAGATCGAAAATAGGGTATGTGCATGGGACATGCTATCCTAAACCCCATATTGGCCTATGCAAAGCTAGTTTAGCACACCCATCCTAGTAGGACAAGCTAAAAGCTAGTTTTTAATAGCCTGACACCACTCTTTGTGTATGATCTTAAGCATTGAGAAACTTGGATGATTTTGTGTTAATTCTCATAAACTCGGGGTTTGGGATTAAACCCATGGTTCATGTGTTGTACTTTACATATAACTCTATTATCTTTCAAAAATTGGCCAATAAATTAGACCAACTTTCATTTGAGGCGGAGGTTTAAAAAAACCATCTCATGAAATATGCAAAGTACATAAGGAAATGGATTTGTCTCATTCCTACTTACCTCTTCGGTATGTAAGGTAGATGTGCCCAGTTCGATCAATGATCTTAATCATACACCTATATTTTAGGGGTATGCGGTTAGGTGAGACTCCAAGAACAAATATAAAAAAGACATGTGTTTAAAGAGGTTGGAATACATGCTCAAAATATGAAAACCATTCTAGGCTCAATAGTCCACATAATGTTTTCTCTTTTTTCTCATTTTTTTTTTGGGGGGGGGGGTGGTTATGTGACCATTTCATGAGCATAAGACTCTTCATTTTGATAATGAATAACTCATATGAGCTCCAAAATTTATTAGGAAAGTGGTTAAGGCCTAACCATCTCGTATCAATCACATGTTTCATCTCCTAGGAGAAGTGGGCTAGTTAGAAAAAGTAACCATTTAAGACCCATCTACCTAGATAGGTAGTAATATTACACAAAATATTATTTGAACACAAGCTTACCTATCCATAGGATGGAGTTGGTCAGGAGTTGGTCCCAAACACATATATAAGGTAGCCAACCCATTCCTAACGACAACCCCATTTTTGCAGATTAGGCCAACCTATTTCCACATAGCACAATATCAATCTTTGGCAAGGTTGCCAAGTTGTGATTGAACCTAATTTAGCCAAATGTGAGTGGCTAAGTTGATAACTAGGTTTAAATTACAAGCATATTTAGGTGCCACACTTATTGATTACATAAATCAAATGTTCTTAGTTTTGTAACCCATCGGTGACCAGAACGAGGGCAATTTATGTCATGAGTATAGGTCAAAGAGATATCCACTTAGAATATCCATAATAATTTGGTTATTGTAAAAAAATTCTAAAAAAATTCTCTTCATGATTTCTCTACATGAATATATATATAATTTTAATTTTAATTTTAATTTTCTAATCACACCTAAATTGCATATAAGGTATGGGGGTGTTATTTGGTTCCTCCTCTTACTTGGACCCCTAAATTTGATTCATACATGAATCAATGAAGATCAATAAGCAAACACTATAGAAACACATGTTTAAAAGAGATTGGACTACGTCTTCAAATAGTATTAACTACTCTACACTCAATAGCAAACACGATCGAAAGGACCTATGTTTAGTTAAGATTCAACAAATGTGTACTTTCAGTAACCATAACTAAATCATGGGAAGTCAACTTTCAACCCGATTTCTACTAATGCGTCATCAGACATTTGCTAATGCAACACAAGTTTTGTTGTGTGAATCTAATTGGAAGGAGTTGGAGAACATGAAAAACGGACCGACTAACACCCACGTACGTTATACTAGATTGCTTAATTGGTTGAGAATGGGTCAGCTACCTTATAATACCTTCCCGGAATTATGATGCCTAAGTGTGGAGGATTAGAACAAGTGGACGATTGTGAAAAGGACAACATGCACTTCACACTCATTCCATTGCAACTTGCTTTGCTTGATTTGATGCAATTCATGATTCAATATCAAGTACTCGAATCACCAGTTTTGTAATGCACTTTGCAGTTCCTTGAGCACGAACTCATAACCATTATTGTGCAGTTGCTTGGGGTCAATGGATCTTATATGATAGCTTTACCCCAATTAAACCCCTAAATCCTTATCCGTTGTCCGCCACAAAATGATCTTAGAGGTTTCTATGTGTATATCATATTTTTGACAATTGTGATTGTCACATCTTACAAGTTTATGTAAAACCCGCATTAGTCAATCCCCAATCACTCCATCATCAGCCATCAACCTCCAATACATTGGATACCCTGAACAACTCTCCACTTCTGCAAACCACAACAACCATAAACAATCACAAGAACTGTAAACCACAAAATATTTGACTAAAAGTTTGGAATGTCAACCCCCTCATTACTATCACCACGGGAGTAAGAGGCACCATCCATGAACAAACAATTCAAACTTTTAAATGTCTCAAAACATCCCCACAAGGAATGAAGAATTTTATGAAACATGTAATGTACCGTATAGCCATAAAATAAAATCTTATATATTTAGTACTCAATGAACTCAAGTTGGATAACAAACAATCCTCCTGGTTGACCTGCCATAAGATCCCCCCCCCCCCACTCTCATTAAGATTTGAACTAGATATTACTTGACCCACGGAACCCACCTCCCAAAATGAAGGAAGTTACTTACCTTGATGCTTGGTGAACCATGATCAATGCAAGGAAGAATCATGGGGGGTGGATTCTTCATACCATGTATGAACTAACGTGAGTGTAAGAAGGGATGCTATTTGACACATTAACATCCATAGTATACATCAAGGAGAGGTATTATTTTTCTCTAGCATGTACATTTAAAAAGGCAAAAGGAGGCCCTAGGGTCCAGAGAGTTTTTATTGAGAATAGATGTGTTAATCTCATACAAATTACTTTTTCATCCATTGTTGTCATATGGTAATATTCCTTAATGACTACCTTGTCCATTATTGTTGGGTTTGCATTTGGGTTGCTTTTACATTACACTTTTGAGTCTTTGGGTTTAGATGGAGGTTGAAAGATTTAGGGAATGTTGGATCTATAAACTAGGATTCTAAAGTTGTTGATTTTTCTTCTTGAGTCAAAATTTGTCTCCGTACCTAGATCTCACAACTCTTTGGGTAGGAAATTACAACTCTCACTGACTTATACTCCTAAATGTGCTCATGCCACTCTTCAATTTCTTGGCTCTAGAGGTGACAATAGTCTTTGTGTTGTGGATGCTTTTTCATTTATGTTATATTTTTAACAATTTATGTGTTGATGACCAAGTCTCCACACAAAACGACTTACACACAATTTGGTGAGCACTGACCTCCTCCGCATCGGTTATGACACCGGAAGATGTTTACAATATGAATGAGATTGCTTTATTTTTTTGTGCCTAACCAAACAAGACACTAGCGCAAGGAAAAGTTCGTGGGTGCAAAATTCAAATGGATTGTTTCACTCTAAGACTTGTTCTTGTTGTAAATACAACAATGATAGATGCTAGTGGAGCCTCATGCTATAATGCTCAAGCCAATTCTAAGGGCCACTTCACACACGAGACTAAGAGCCCTTGACCATTACACTTCAAGCACTCTCATTGGTGGAAAGGGCAGAGCCGGTCCAAGTTCGCTTCACACTATGCTTGAGGGAACCAACGGAGTATGTGAATTCTAGATGGATGTAAAGTCTACATGGATTCCTGATGGCATCGAATGGATCATGTTTCATGGTCACTTGGACTATTTTCAAAAACCACCTCTTGGAGGTAGGCCTAACACAAAACCGGGAGACCATGACACTCCGAATGCTCACAACCGTTGATTTCTTCTATTTTATCATGTGTGAGGACCCGCATGAATAGACATTCATTGAAATAGCATTTGGTTGAGGGCCCCGTCACATATGACTTCACACTACACTTGAGGGTCCGTGACCACACTACATGATTTTGGAGGTGTCTTGGGATAGCCTTTGAACACTTTCTTTTGGGCTCTCACTATTTCATGGTCACAACTCTTTGTATAGTGTCACCAATACTAAATGTTAACCCAACATCATTTGTTATTCCTTGTAATTTTTTGGGGGGGATTATAGATTTACAGTGTTGCAATTACTGTCACTTACCTATTGAATTTTCCTCCAAATTTCAATCTCCAGACAATATTTCATCACAAGTTGTTGACAAGAGAAGGTAGGGTTTTGGCCAATGGATGAGCTCATCCATCATCCATGACAATATTTGTCGACTTATTTATAAGAAGTGTCATCCGAAAAGCTACCATAGTGACATAAAATACCGTATGACACTAAACATCAAATTTAGTGTAGTTTAGGCCTTTCGCAAACAATGTTCGTGACACTAAATACCATAAATGGTGTAGCAACAATAAACATAACATTAATAAATCGTTGATAGACACATTAGAACCCAAAGCATGGAAAGTGTACTGAGTATTTGTATATAGTTTCTCATTTGGCTTGGCAACATACTTTTTTTTACTATCAATGTAATGTGAGATTTTGCATACATGTGCACAAGTTTGTGCAATATCATATCCAATTTTCAAATATGAAGAAGAGCATGTGAATTGTTCGTGGTTATCTGTTGAAGATGAGTATGTTCAAAATATACTCAAAATAGTTTGTAGCTGTACATATACATATACATGTACATATACAAAATGTCTTAATTCTCCAAATATATTCTCTACAAACTACCTACGCCCATTTTTAGAAATAATTTAATCATGGGACAAAAGATGCCCAACCCGATATCAACCCACGATAACCGAAAGATGTGAACTTGTAACCAATGTTCAAGATCGAAGTCTTCGATGCCCTTCAAATGCGATTCGGCCCTTCAAAATGTACCTCTCTCAAAAGAGCCCTCCAAAACGCAACCCCAAATTGAAAATGAAGGCGTCAGCTGAAGTCCTCAATATCATCCGCCTACCACAAGAACCAACAAGCATACCAGGGCATTGGCAACACAAGAAGTGGAGTCATATGCTTGATTCTCAATTCTTCACAATGTCCTCGAAACATGTACCATACAAATTCATGCACAAGTTTAACATGAGCGTTGTATTTCAATTCTAGTCTTAGATTGACGTCTTGGATTTGAACGAGCCCTTCAACAGAAGGGCTAAAAATTGAGAGCCCTTCAAAATGAAACTCATATGATCGAGGGCCACTTCCCACATGAGACTGAGAGCCCGCGACCATTACACTTGAAGCACTCTCATTGGTGGAAAAGGCAGAGCCAGTCCAAGTTTGCTTCACACTATGCTTGAGGGACCAACGTTGTATGTGAATGCTAGATGGATGTAAAGTCTACATGGATTCCTACATGACATCGAATGGATCGCGTTTCATGGTCGCTTGGATTATTTTCAAAAACCACCTCTTGGAAGTAGACCTAACACAAAACCGGGAGACCATGACACTCCAAACGCTGACAACCGTTGATTTCTTCCATTTTATCAAGCATTAGGACCTGCATGAATAGAAATTCATTGAAATAGCATTCGGTTGAGGGCCCGGTCACATATGACTTCACACCGCACCTGAGGGTCCGTGACCACGCTACATGACTTTGGGGGTGTCTTGAGACGGCCTTTAGACACTTTCTTCTGGGCCCTGAGGGCCTCAGTCTTGAACACTGCATGCAACCGGTCATCAGACCTTGGAAAACACTGTCGGGAGGAACGGAGGACAAGAGGCCACATCCCAGGAGGCCCATCTGACGCACTGCTAAATGGCTTCATGCCAAAATGGCTTAATGAGCGCTGCCTATGCAGGTGCAAATCAAACTGTGGTTGGTGATCGACGTTGCTTGTGATGAAGGAGTGCCTTTCTAGCTTACGGTAATAAGAAATACCATAACCCGTGAAAATAAGGTGATTCGATCGCATTGAAGATCGGGTCTGATGATCATGATATAAGTTTCCAAGATAGACGAGAAGGATTCATGAAGAATGCGAGTTGTTCCATATTTTTCTGCCCTATACAAAATTAACATGCTGCAATTTTTCAAAGTGGAACGTTGTCCAACCCCCTACTCGTTCACTAGATTCTCCCTACACCGAACATGGTAATCTGCATTTCCATATTGAACATCGCTTAAATCGGTTACCTCGTGATTACATTAACACTTGACTCCCATTGGCTACACTAAGTGTACACGCATTGAAGTTGCCGCAGAGCCAGTGATCCGTTTTAGAAATGGCACTTCACCATTATGACGGCGGTCGAGTGCACGGCTAGAGGGTGGTTAACGGGTTATGATATTTCTATCTTAAGGGGTCGATGGGACCGAGACTCCAAGTGTCTGGGGAGATTGTTGGGCGTATTCGGTCAAAATCCTTGTGTTTCCAAGTCCAACTGATTACATAAATAAATAAATAACCAATATTCGGGTAATCCGATGTGAATTTGAGCCCGTTGGCCCTACCCTACTCAAGAGACTTCATGGTGCAATGTGGGGTTTATTACCTACCTTGCAGTGGGTGGGCTTTTTTTTTTTCTTTGTTTTGGTTTGTCAAGTAGAGAGGAGATTTCACAACGGGCATCGAACCGCCAACCGCTCCATTCGGAACAACCGGTTACATGTTCTGATCTCTTGGATTTTTCTTCGATGATTTGACGTATGTTCCACAAATTCCTCTACAATGATCGGAAATTTTCCTGGGGTCTTGAACTTTAAACCAGTTCTTTTTCAAACTCAACCGGTTCATTTGTAACGAGTGGCCGATTCTCTTTGTTTAGCGGATGGGTCTTGAATGGTTACTCTTCCTAACTAGTCCACTTCTCCTAATATATGAGACACACGATTAGCACAAGATAATTAGCAAATCCAATTTGAGGTTGTAGCCACTTTTCTATAGTCGCTTAGAAGTTTGTTAGAATGTCCAATTCTCATTATCAAAGCGAAGATTTTTGTGCTCATTGAATGGTCATATAGGACCCCCCCCCCCCCAATTATGTTAACTATTAAGCCTAGACTAGTTGTCATATTTGGAGAGAGAGGGACATGAATCATGATGTCCATAAGTATGGCCTTTCATATAGACCCAACGTGGAAGTTAGACTAGGCGTACTAGTTTTTCTCCCCCAATTGTTGGAGATGTTTTGAGAAGATTGAAGTACATTGTTGAAATGTTTTAGAAATTGTAGAGCAAGTTACCTAATGTTTGTGATTGAACAAGCATCCACAAATGTATAATTTACATACATTAAATAGTTTCTGACATCGAAGTGTATGTGTGAAATGTTTATGACATAGAAATGTATATTGTAGACCTTTTTTACTAGATGTTTTGATGATCCATGGAGATGATAGATTCTATATCCACGTCCATTGTTTTCACAACCATTTATGGTCACCACATCTCATTGTGACTTGTGTGTGGCTATTACTTTAAAAGCGTCCCTATAATGTCAATCTTGTATAGAATGAAAGGATATTAACATTAGAGTCTAGGGTTGGATGTGGACAAATCTCTAATCTACACCTTAAAAATTCATAGTTTATTCATAGAATAGATTCCACAAAGTACATGCTTAAGATGTGTTAATTTTTTTCTTATTAGTATCATCCATAAGACCCAACAAAAATCAAGGTAATCGAATGATAACAAGAATAATGCCCCAAATGTGCTCAAATGCTTAAAATGATAATTATAGATGTATGCTAAACATCTGATTTAGTGTGGCATTAATATTGGTTTGTTGTGTTCGTTAGAGTTGTATTCATGACTTGTCATCCCCCTTGTCATGTAGTACCTAGTGTCATATGATGGTGACCCTCTCTAGTTGCCACCTAGTCAGTGCAAGACATTGAATGCGGATCAATAACCCACAACACTAAACCAGATGTCTAGGGTGGGTATACAACTTTACACTAAAGTTCAAGGCTTGAAAGACCTCCAAAATTGAGCAATGTTGGACCCAAGGATTCCAAAGATTAAGTGACACTAAGCACCATAAACGGTTGATGTTTACGTATGATATGTTGCATTCACCTAAAAGACACAAGTCCAACATTTGGGTAAGACCAAACACTTACCATAATACCACAAAGGGCATTCTATTCACCTCTGCTAGTGCCATAATGCAATTTCCACTTGAGATTCAAGGGTCTCATCCAATGTAGGAATGCCATGTGACACCATAATTTGAGGAGAAAATAAATCTAGTCATTGTCGAAATAAAGAACCCTCTACGTTACACTAAAGATTGTCTTTAATGCCATATAATATTGTATGCCATTGTAGTAACTTTTCTATTAACTCTTCTTATGAATAAGTTCACAAGTATCATCACCCTAACTTACTTTTGGTTCATCCATTTTTTGGTGTATTTTGCATCCTAACAATGATGTATTGGAATATTGTCATGGATGATTGAAATATGAATGAACAAACACTTGATAATTGACAATACCTGCAACATTGTAAATCTAAAATGCCTAATTTTTCTTACAAGGAATGACAAATAATGTTAGATGTACATATAGTGCTCATGACACTACATAGACAATTTACACTTAATGTAGAGGGTGCTAAAACCAACACCCCATCCAAAACCAACACCTATAATCATCTCCCAATTGCCAACACTCTACAACCTTGAAGTGTACCCGGCGGTGTAGGAGTGTCTGGGCCCATGGAGTGACGGTTTAAGGTGCCATTAGTGGTGCCACCTCATAGCGGCCTCCACTACCTTCATGTAGGATAGGTAACGGGCTCCACTCTATCCCAGGTTGGTTCAAGGTGGGATTAGACTGGCTTGTCAATGCATGTTATAGCCATTCTATTCACAACGCCAAGGAGGTAGGCCCACAAAGCACAAAAGGGTCATTTCCCAGGATGCAAGAGGGTCGGTTCCTGGGATACAAGGTGATGGTTTTGCAAGCGAACCCGGTGGGATCATGCAGGTAGCTGTGTGGCTTTATGTATCATTACTACTTGGTCTTTGATGTAGGTTGGGTTTAGTACCCAACTATGTTGTGTTGGTACTACATTCTTAATAAATACTTATATCATTGTGTAACTCCAAATAGTAATTGACACTCAATACCATAACAATGTACTATACTAAATATGGTATTTAATGTCACTTATAATCCATAATTACACAATGCTATATTGTTTTACTAGGGCTAGGGGAAGACCCGGGGTCTTGGACCCACATTAATTTTCCACCCACACTAATAGGACTATTTAGTGTACCTATCAAGTGAAGTTTAACAAGCCTTCTTGTCTTGTAGCAGGGGGTCAACAATGGAAAAATGGCAAAAAATGTAGCAGGGCGGAATGCTTGGCATCCAAATACAAAAGGGTTGGGCACATGATGCAACTTTGTTGCCTTGCAACTATTGTTATCCGTTGGGAAGGTTGGATAGCTGAGTGAACAACTGCACAACACAACACAACAAAAAAATGATTGTAGCCAAGACAAACCATTGTGCAGGGTTGCAAAATGCATTAAAACACAACTTGCATTCTACCCCAACCTAATAAACACATTGCATATGTTTTACCCAATGGTAACAATATGTGTTTTACCACAAATTTTTATCATCACGTTCATACTCTTATTTTATTTTAAACTATTGCAACCCATATCCCCCAAGGGCTGCCAAGGTTGTGGAAGCCTGGGCCATGTGCCCAACCCAAGAAGGCTTGGACACATGGCCCAACTTTGTTGCCCCGAAAAGTTTTTAGTTGTTGGAGTGGTAGGGCAACCAGTCGAGCGAATGTAAAACACAACAAAAAAATTGATGCAGCCAAAAAAAGCCATCCATAACATTATTCAGATGCATAACAATGTTCTGTGGGATTGACAATATTCCACGGAACATTTAGTTTGAATGTGAAGAATTATCTGTGGAACAATGCGAGTCCCATAGAACACTATTATGGATTTGAATAATATTATGTCATGCAAGCCGCAAAATGCAATAATAATGTAGCTTATGTTTTACCCCAACACAATAGAACTGCTTACCTGTGTTTTACCCGACGATAACAATATGTGTTTTCACTGTGGAGTTTTACTGTGTTGTTTAGATTTTTACCTTTTATATCTGGATAATATTATGTCATGTAGGCTGCAAAATGAAATAATAACATAGCCTATATTTTATCCCAACACAATAGAACTGCATGCCTGTGTTTTACCTGACGGTAACAATATGTGTTTTCATCGTGGAGTTTTTATTGTGTCGTTTAAATTTTTACCTTTTGTATCTGAATAATATTATGTCATGCAGGCCGCAAAATGCAATAATAACGTAGCCAATATTTTACCCCAACACAATAGAACCGCTTACCTGTGTTTAACCCGACAATAACAATATGTGTTTTCACTGTGGAGTTTTATCGTGTCGTTCAGATTTTTACCTTTTGTATCTGGATAATATTATGTCATGCAAGCCACAAAATGCAATCCACCACCCATCCTCAAAAACGGATGACTTGAACTTATATTGTGAGAGGCGGCTTGCAAAAGTGCCCCATCCATCCTGCAAAACGGATGATTTGTTGGTAGGGCCGGCTTGGAAGTTGAGGTTGGCTTGCAAATTGGGGTCATTTTGCAAGTCGGAGCTTTGCCCCCAAAACAAAAAATGAGCCCCCTAAACAACAAAGGACAAACTCCATATTCCTCTCCGATTTCCAAGGTGCCAATGAGATTCATCTTGCTTTTGTTTCTTCCTTGTTTTATCACCTTATATACAAGTCATGGGTGGGTCACCCGGCTTGCAAACCGAGTGACTTAAACTTATTGTAAGGATGATCCACCCTGCATTTTGTAGGATGGGTGGTGATACTCTAATAACGTAGCCTATATTTTACCCCAACACAATAAAACTGCCTGCCTGTGTTTTACCCGACGATAACCATATGTGTTTTCACTGTGGAGTTTTACCGTGTCGTTCAGGTTTGTGTTACCTTTTTACAGTTGCGGTTCAGGTCCTCCAAGGGGCGCTCAGGCAGTGGAAGCCTAGGCCATGTGGCCCGCCCAAGAGAGAGAGAGAGAGAGAGAGAGAGAGAGAGAGAGAGAGCGCGCCTTGATGGCTCTGTTGCTGGCTGCGGTGCTCACTACGTCGACACTCTTCATCACCATCGCCTCTTTGTCAGCCTTCCCCCACCCCCGCCTCCGGACTACCCCACCCTCCTCCTCCCGCTCCCAGGAGCCCTCGTCACCTCTCCTCACTCCCCTCACTTCTAAACTTTCAACTTTCCACACTTACTTAGTTGGCTGCACATTTTGAAGCTGGAGGAATTTGAGAGGAGCCTCTAGAGTTTCTCAAACCGCCACCCGCTGCTGAACTGCATCGGAGGAGCTCCCGTTGTAGATACTTACTGCTTACTCAGTTTGCTGCACATTTTGCAGTTGGAGGAATGTGAGAAGAGCTCTAGTGTTTCTCAATCTGTCGCCTCTGCTGATCTACATTGGAGGATCCCCATTGTAGTTGTAATGTGAGCAGAGTTGTGGAGCATTGGACTAGTGCCGGGAAGGAATTTGAGTAGGAGTTTTGGAGTAGTTGAGGAAGGAATTTGAGCAGACTAGTGCAGTTGAGGAGTTTCGTTGGCAACAAGTGAGGTTTCAAGTGGCTGGGCTGCGTTCATTGGAGCAGAAATGTGAGTAGGGAGGTTTGGGGAGAGCTGTGCAGCATTGGAGACTCGAGTGCTGGAGTAGAGGGAAAGACCTGTAAGTATAGGAATGGGTTGCGCTTGTGAGAGTGAGCTTTTGCCGGGTTGAGGGGGATGTGTGCATGTGGGTGTGTGTTTTTGAGCTCGTGGGATTGATTGGATTTTGTGTAGCTGGGGTACTGGTAGCAAGGAAATTGTGGAATGGGATGAGTTTTGGAGCTCCGCTATATTGGTTTCCTTGTTTCTAGTACAAGTCCACCGAACTGTGAAAGTAGTGCGAAATTCTGCGTAGGTGGTGGCTTCACCTGAGCTTAACCTGATGGCAGAAACTGAGCAGGTCCACCTCATTCTTGAAGGCTAAGACAGACATGTACGCAAATTTGAGCTCCGCAGTCAGTAAGGCTTACACTTCAGCTCCTGAGTTTCTGCATAGGTACTAACTGTGCAGAAATCACTGGTGCGCCACATTTTGAGGATTGAGGGGGTAGAGCGATGATCTTAGTGCAGGAAGTGCGAGTTTAAATGTTGAAGTTTTGTAGCATTTGATGATGGTCATGGTTGCAAGTAAATTGCACTCAATACGAACTCTGGATGCGATGCCGGATTGTTCGATTCTGATAACTTGAAGATTACTGGAGTTTCCGACACCATAGTTTCGCGTTGCTATCCGGTCTTATTAAGTTGCAAGCTGTTAAGCACTCGCTGTGAGAAACCGACCTTCCGGATAATGTTTTGCCAGAGTTCGGGGACACCGATGTGAGTTTCTTGCAGACTTGTAGCTCAGAACACCAGTTTCGAAGCCCCGAGTTTGTCACCGTGATCGAAATGTGCTTTGGGTCGGAGGGTTTTTGAAGTTGTACTTTGTACCTTTGATTTTGTAGAGATGGCGCACTGAAGAAGGAAGGCTAATTCGGATTCGACAATGGCGCAAATCATAGGTCAGTGGACTTCGAGCCTCTCTTCTATTGCTTGCACTATCAAACCTCTCTCTTGTGCGTCGTCCTGAAGAGATATTATATAATTGTAGAAGTTTTAGCGATAATTTCAATGAGCTTGCGAAGGACATGCATCAGTCAGTAATCCGAAAAAAAATTCTACTGTTGTTAAAACCATCAGTCTTAGTGCGTTATGATTTTCAAGAATGTCTGGAACCAACTGCATCAGGTAACGCAACCTGGATTGTGAGTGTTGATGCTTACCGGATGGAATGTTGCTGCAGAAATGTTGCGCCCGGCGGCTCTGGAATTAGGGCCATACCTATTGACGGCATGGACGACGGCTTGCAAAGCTCCAGACACAAGCAACCTCTGGACATGGCTGAAGTTCCTTCTCTTCGCACCATGTCCGCAGCATGTGCTCATCTCATCTCTTCACATCACCTTCATCGCAGTTCTAACCCTCTTCGCAATCCTTCGCCTCCTCAGTGTCCGGAGAGCATCATCACATCCCGGTAACGGAAAAGCATCATCGTCGAAGGGTGTCCGAGTTAGCCCTATCTACACAACACAAGTGGCGTTCATCGTTCTGGTCACATTGGTGCAATGGAGCATTACCTTGTGGCGCATATGCTATGCATTTGGGCATGGGTGGCAGCGAGTGCCTGCCCAGGAACTTGTCTATTCCTTAACCCAGGCGGTCGCATGGACAACGTTCGGTGCAATTGTAGGCCACGAGAAAAAGAATCGAGCAACTATGCATTCGAGCATCCTGCGAGCTTGGTGGATTATGACCTTCCTGTTCTCACTCTTAGCCCTTTACACAGGCATTGCTCGGTTCATTCGACACGATCCCCATGATTTTCATCTGTGGATCGATGGCATTCAAGCGATTTCGACTTTCCCAGTGGTGGTGTTGCTTGCGTTAATTGCAGGGGTAGGCAAGACTGGCATCTTTGTGGAGGACAGTGAATTGACTGAGCATCTCCTTGGTAGCAGCCAAGAAGTTAGCCTCCGGGATCATGGGGAAGGACATGCTGCTGCTGAAGTAACAGGTTACCAAAGTGCTTCGTTCATCTCGAAAGCCACATGGTTGTGGCTAAATCCTTTGTTGAAGAAGGGCAAATCTAAAGCTCTGGAGCCAAATGACATTCCTTTGCTGTCACCAGATGATAGGGCCGAGCTTGTGTACTCAAGGTTTGTGGTGAATTTGGATGCTCAAGGGGCTGTGGCCTCTGTTCGGACTGCTCTTCTCAACACATTCTGGCCTCAACTTGTGTTCACAGCATTCTTGGCAGTTTCGAAACTCTCAGTAATGTATGTGGGGCCGATTCTCATCAACCAGTTTGTAGAGTACGTAGCTGGGAGGGAACTTTTCCCTAACGAGGGGTTGGTTCTTGTCGCAATTCTTTTCACTGCAAAGGTGATTGAAGTTCTCTCGGCACATCAGTTCAACTTTCTCAGCCAGAAATTGGGCATGGTGGTGAGGTCTTCTTTAATCACCACTGTTTACCGCAAGGGTCTCCGACTCTCAAGCTTCGCCAGGCAAACCCATGGTGCGGGTCAGATTGTGAATTACATGTCGGTGGATGTCCAACAGATTGCGGACCTTATGTTACAGATTCACAATCTGTGGGTTCTTCCTCTACAAGCGGCGGTTGCACTCGTCATTCTTTATTCAGTGATTGGAGTGTCATGCTTCGGAGGCATCTTGGTGATGTTGTGTATCCTCTTCATCAGCTTCAATGTTGCGAAAAAACATAGAACATTCCAAGGTATGATTATGAGGTTTAAGGACAAGCGGATGGGTATCACCACCGAAGTTCTCAACAACATGAAAATCATTAAGCTCCAGGTATGTGGTCCTTCTTAATCGAGTCTTGGAAGTTTCATCATGTCTTGATCGAGATGCCGAAACTTTCTGGAACTGGAGGTTATTTCTAATCCTCTGAAAGAATGGCATTATAAACAATCCAGTTTTCTAAAAGCACAATTCTTCATGGTCAGGTTATGTATCTGTCTTAAGAATGACCAGTTTGAACCGATTTCTAAGATGGTCTGTTCAGGAATCCTTATAGATCTTCATTCAAGTGTGTTGTATCTAGAAGTTTAATGTTGGCTGTCTTGGGCGAGATGCCAAATCTTTTTGGCACTGTAAGCCATTTCTAATCCTCTAGTTAACATTACAACAAGCCTAGTGCTCAAATCCAGAACTTTTCAGGGTCAGATTATGTACTTTATCAAGGATGAGCAGTTTGAACTGAGTACTGAGGTAGTCTGTTCAGGAATCCTTCTTTCTTGGTTTGGGTTTGTTGCATCTAGCAGTTTATCGGATATGCCGGGTGAGATATCAAAATTTTCTGGCACTGGAAACCATTTTTTATCCTCTGAATCTTTGACATTTTTCTGAACCTCTGAAACAGGCATGGGAAGACACATTCCAGAGAAAAATTGAAGAAGCTCGAGCTTCAGAGCGAAGCTGGTTGACGAAATTCATGTATGTGTTAGCCATGAACATTTTCTTCCTGTGGCTTTCACCTCTTGCGGTCTCCACTGCCACCTTTGGTCTCTGTGTCTGGATTGGAGAGCCTCTTACCCCTGGGAAAGTTTTCACTGCAATTGCAACGTTCCGGATCATGCAAGAGCCATTGAGACTCTTCCCGCAAGCACTCATGGCCATCTCTCAGGCCATCAATTCCTTTGACCGTCTTGACAAGTACATGTGGAGCGGAGAGCTGGATCCTTCCGCAGTTGCGAGATTACCTGTTGGATCATCAGGGGAAAATGCTGTTGAGGTCGAAAATGGTACATTCAAGTGGGACTCTGAAAGTGAAAGGCCCACTCTCAAGGATGTGAATGTGAAGGTCCCACATGGTGCATTCGTTGCAATCGTGGGCATGGTGGGATCTGGGAAGTCTGCAATTCTCTCAGCTGTTTTGGGCGAGATGCCAAAACTTTCTGGCACTGTAAGTTATCTTTGGTCGTCTGAAAGTTTGACATTACAAGAAACCTAGTTCTCAGAACCAAAATTCTTATGGTTCAGATTCTGTATCTGTATCAAGGATGATTAGCTTGAACTGATTACTGAGAGAGTTAGTTTCAGGAATTGTTCTTTCTTGAGTTGAGTTTGTTGAATTTAGCAGCTTGTCTGCTAACTTTCTGGCACTGGAAGCCATCTCTAATCCTTTGAAAGATAGATATTACAAAAAAATCCAGTTTTCAAAACCAGAAATTTTCTGGGTCAGATTATCTATTTGTATGAAGGATGAGCAGTTTGAACCGATTGTTGAGATAATCTCCTCACAAATCCTTCTTTCATGATTTGAGGTTGTTGTATCTATTAAGTAGTTTGTATCTGAAAATTGTGGTATACTGGATGTTGTGTATTTCATCACATTTGTGTGTGCATTTTTTTGTTTCAATTTCACTGCCTTTGTGTTGAATCCTGCATTGGTATGTTGGTTGGTAGGTGAAAGTACGAGGGCAAACTGCATATGTGGGACAATCAGCGTGGATCCAAAACGCTACTATCAAAGAAAACATTGTGTTTGGAAAAGATTTCGATGAGGTGAAGTACCAGAAAACGATCCGTGTGTGTGCACTTACCCAAGATCTTGCGCAGATGACCTTTGGTGATAAAACAGAAATTGGTGAGCGAGGTATCAACTTGAGTGGAGGCCAAAAACAAAGAATCCAATTAGCCCGGGCTGTGTATCAAGATGCAGATGTATATATCCTTGATGACGTGTTCAGTGCAGTTGATGCTCACACTGGCAGCGAGCTTTTTAAGGTAAATCTCTTAAATTCCTTCTCTTCTATATGGGAACTTGCAGCATAGGAGTCCATCCTGAATTTATATCAAAGCCCTTGAAACTCTTTTTTGACTACTGACCTTTCAGCGATTTGATTCTCTAGGTGCAGGTTGACTTTCTTTTGATTTAGACTATCAAAATGTAGGTTTAAGCTTGTAGTTATTGCTGATAGTTATTGATACAAACAATTGGGGTGGGGTGCAGGAGTGCATTTTGGGTGCTTTGCGATCAAAAACTGTGCTTCTAGTAACTCATCAAGTGGAGTTCCTACACGGAGCCGACCTCATTCTGGTCTGAAACTCTTTCCTTTCTTCAAGCTTCTATCTCCTAAAATTTCCAAGTTTTCATGTTTGACATCCCACACCTTAACCTAAATGTTTTTCTGACTAAAAATGTTGCATTTTTCAGGTGATGCGCGATGGTGAGATAGTTCAATCTGGCAAGTACAACGACCTTTTGGCTGCAGGAACTGATTTTGGAGCTTTAGTTGCTGCACACAATGATGCCATGGAACTTGTTGAAATGGAAGGAGATAATGGAATTACAGCAGACGATTCGCCTCTATTGATCAAGCAGCTTTCACAGAAAAAATCAGAATTGTCACAGGCTACTCCCGGCCAAAAATCTTTAGAGAAAGTTGGTCCTGGTGGCAGGTACATATTTCATACTCTTCTCTCATGTTTTTGGTTGTGGAACAAATGTAGGAATAATGAAAAGCGCTTGAAGGTGCGTTTTATGCACAACTACTTGAATTGTTGTGGTTGTGGTTTGGGCCCAATTTCAACCACAACTACGATTCTTTTCTTGTAGTTGAAGAGTGATTTGACCTTGATAATTGTCTCTCCTGTTGGTGCAATTTGTGAAGTGGAGACAGACAATCTATGGATTCCAGTGGAGAATTTGTTTAAGAGTAAATGCCTTATACAAATTCCCCTCTCCCACACTTTGGTCATGAAGTTTTCTCCTGGTGCCACATTGTAACTACAAACAAAATAGAATCAAAGAAAGTAAACTACAACCATTGCAATGAAGATTCTCTACTAAACTACACCATAGTACCTTGTATTGCAGTTGGGCAAGATAGAGTAGTTGTGGTTGTAATTGTCATCAATGCACCTTTTCCTTCCTTATCTCTCAAATTTAGAACCAAAGAAAGTAAACTACAACCTTCAACCACCAAAATGTTGGTTGTGTGTAAACGCACCTTGAGAATAATACTAGAGTCACTTTGGCCTGGGTACTTGGGATGTTTGCCTATGATTACAAGCAAGGCTTTGGTTGGAATTGTATATTCTCAATGCAACCCATGCTGATACTTTGTCCTGTAAGTAGCAACATTTCTGGCATTAAATTTTGGATATTCTTTCAAGCCAATGTCAGCTGTGGCAGGTTTAGATACCCCGGTGATATTGTACTTTAATCCCCAAGTTTCAGTTGTCTTATCACATGTCTAAAATTTGTTTCACTTCTGGAAATTACAGTGGCCGAAGAAGCAGCAAAGTGCTCATGAAAGAGGACACAAAGGCAGAATCAAAGAAAGGAAAAGCAAGTCTCATTGATGATGAACAACGTGCGACAGGACAAGTAGGAATTCACGTGTATTGGCTTTATGCAACTAAAGCTTTTAGAGGCTTCCATTTTATAGTCCTCCTCCTGCTGCAAACATGTTGGCAAGGACTACAAATCGCGAGTGATTACTACTTGGCACATTCGACAGCAGACCAAGCCCATTTTCAGCCAACCCGGTTTATCACCACGTACTCGGAGCTTGCGTTTGGTAGTGGATTTTTTGTACTTTTGAGGTCACTTTTGGTTGCATTTACGGGACTGATGACTGCACAATCATTTTTTGTTACCCTCCTCGGCTGTATCATCCGCGCACCCATGTCATTTTTTGACACCACGCCTTCCGGAAGAATACTTACACGGGTATGGTAGCTGTCTCAAAGATTATGCTTATGGTCTACTTCGTAAGTTAATCCTATTGTAGGTTTAATTCTTTATGGAAAATCATGAAAACACAGGCAAATCATGAAAATGTTGCTTCAGAATTTATCCTGTTTACTAGGAAATGCTTCACTTGGAAAACTGAGGAGATGTTTTGAAAGTTCATCATGTTAACAAGTAGGGGTCTCGCTTTCTGTGCAACATCCTAATGAAAGTTTCAGTGAGTTTATGGTTGTCTTCTCTTGTATTTAAGCTCTTTCTGCAATACGACTTTAGAAATGGTCTGAGATTTATGGGTCTGAGATGTTAAATATTTTTTATGGCAGGTTTTAAGGCAAGTGTCCTAATGAGCTTGATTTTTGTCCTGCAGTTTGCAACTGACCAATCAAATGTGGACTTCTTGTTGCCCATACTATTGGGAACTGTGCTTGCGCAAGGCTTCCAAGCACTTGGAATTTTAGCTGTTGTCTGCCAGGTCACGTGGCAAATGATCATCATTATTGTTCCCCTCAGTGTCGTGTACATTATGTTCCAGGTATGTGGTTTTAATAATTATGGAGGCACTTGTGTATATACATTGGTGTCCACATCAGCAAGATCATTGAGCTTCTTAAAGACAATGGACACATTACAAATTTCCAAAGGGTGTGTAATATGCAATTTACTTTGTTTAAATTATACCTTGTGGTGTATATGAAATTATTATATAATGTTTGTGCTATTTTTATGGAACAATTTGGTTTGGGATATGGTAGACGCGCCTAATTTGATTACTTATCTTATATGCACACCCATATTTGAGTGGTATGTGGTTTGGTGTGGCTACAAGAACGAATACAAAAAAGACATGTGCTCAAAAGAGATTGGACTGCATGCTCAAAATATGATAACCATTCTCAGTTTAACAGTCAACATGATTGGGGGGACCTATATGACCATTTATTGAGCACAAAAATCTTCACTTTGATAATAAATAAAATATTCATATGAGCCTCGAAAATGATGAGAAAGGTGTCTTTGGCCTCCATTTGGATTTGCTAACCATCTTGTACTTATCGTATGTTTCATATCCTACGATAAGTTAAGATTTATCTACCTCAGCAGAATGTGGCACATTTTAGAAGAACATAAGAGAATCATGCAAATATAACTTATTATTGAGGAACTTTAGTTGTGCATTAAGTAGGGAAGTGGGTATTCTTGAGTGCAGAGGTATTTCATTGCCACATCACGGGAGTTGACCCGCATTGATGCCATTACAAAGGCGCCAGTGATAGTCCACTTTTCGGAAACAATTGCGGGATTTGTGACGATCCGAGCTTTTGGTGAACAAGCGCGATTCGCCACAGTGAACATGGAGAGGGTGAATGCCAATCTGAGGATGGATTTCCACAACAACGCTGCCAATGAATGGCTCGGGTTCCGCCTCGAGATGGTTGGGACTGTGGTGTTGGCATCCTCAGCATTGTTCATGGTTACTCTTGGACGCAACCTTTTGGACTCAGGTGAATGAAAACTCATAACTCATCTTTCCCATTTTGATACTTTTGTGTCCAAATCATGTTTTCTATCATATTTGTAAGTGGGCTCAATTTGGTGACTTATCTTGATCGGACACCTATATTTGAGTGGTATGGGGACAAGTGTGGATCTAAAAATGGACACGAAATTGATGTGATGTATGTAGAAGAAATTGGACTCTCTGCTAAAAGTTTGTTTAATAACCTAGGTTCGATATTCAACATCATAACTGGGGAGTCCTATACTATCATTCAAAAAGAAAGAGATTCTTCATTTTGATAATGATTAAATTATTCAAGGTAGCTCTGAAGATTATGAGGAAAATTGCTACTTATACGATTTATTTTTGCTAGCCATCTTATACAAATTGCATGGTTAATATCCTAGGAGAAGTGGGTGCAGAGCTAAAAGTGCCCATTTTAAGCCCACTTACCTTAGCATATGACTTGTTGAGGTTTACGTGTTTTGATTTCTTGAGTGAAGAGTAGTCCACGATACTCAAACTGGCCAGCTTGGAACTAAAATTTGTTTTATTCATCTTATGGTATAGAGTTGGTGGGGTTGTCGCTCTCGTATGGGCTTGCGCTCAATGGTTGCTTGTATGGAGTTGTCTACATTGCGTGCCAATTGGAGAATAAGATGGTGTCGGTGGAGCGAATCAACCAATATTGTGGAATCCCAAGTGAGGCACCCCCAGTTATTGAGAACAATCGCCCGGCCGAAAACTGGCCCACTCATGGCAGCATCCAATTCCAGCGTCTCCAGGTTTTTGTTGTAACCTGAATCAGTTTTTTTCCTTTGTGAATCTGCCCTGTGTGCAATGAAAATGTCTGCCACAACATTGTGGTTATAGGTCTCATCATGAGAAATGTGGGCCTTATGGGGTCACTCTGTTTGATTAGAAACCTATATTTGAGTGATATATGGCAAAGGCTTGTAGTTGAGAATGGATACGAAAATGGCACGTGTTATGATGAGATTGGACCATGTGCTCAAAATATGGTAATCATTGTACTGGTCAACGCTTAATATCACAATTAGGATGGCCTGTACGATAACTAAAAAAAGTTTCGTAGTGTATGGAGACATTAGTAATCTTGCAAATTTGGTGTAAAAATGCAGCTTCGGTATCGACCCGACACGCCCCTTGTTTTGAAGGGGATTTCCCTCTCAATTAAGGGTGGTGAAAAGGTGGGTGTGGTTGGCCGAACTGGAAGTGGTAAGTCCACCTTGATTCAAGCTTTGTTCCGGCTTGTTGAGCCATCCGATGGACGAATTATGATTGACAATTTGGACACTCGCAATATTGGTGTGAAAGACCTCCGTTCCAAGTTCGGTATTATCCCTCAGGAGCCAACTTTGTTTGAAGGGACTGTGCGAAGCAACATTGACCCTCTTGAAGAACACACTGACCCTGAAATTTGGGAGGTGAGTTGAGCCCATCTCAAACATACTCAACGCAATGATCCAGCTTATATTGAAATTCTTGCAGCAGATCCTTCTCTAAGGTTTTGCAATTTCTACCTTCTAATCTGAGGAATATATTGTTGTAATGTTGAGTTGGCCCCCTGGCTAGGACAGTTGATTGACTATACATGGTGTATGGTACAGGCCCTTGAAAAATGTCAGCTGGCTGAGACAGTGAAGGAGAAGGATGGGAAGCTTGATTCTTTAGGTGAGCTGGCATTTTCTCTCTTTTTAAGAATCTTGCAACTAGGAGTCAATAGTTCTATAAGGTATAGGAAATTGAGCAGTATTGAATGGATATGTATCCGTGGATCCAACAATCTCAGAGATCTATCAATCAACTTCCATTTGGTGCACTTTCTGTCCGTAAAACCCATGGAACTTTTTCTTGGCTACACAGTGCTCATGTGGATTTGAAGCAATACCCATCTTTCATTTTCTGCTGGGCATGTGTGTTGGTTTCTCTCGAATTTCTCTCCTTTTCACCTTTTGATTTTTCATTTTTTTTCCATGTGTTAATCATGTACGTGTTCAGCTGCTGGAGACCTTATTTTACTGACTGCTGATTAAATGTGGTAGTGGTGGAGAATGGCGAGAATTGGAGTGTGGGTCAAAGACAATTATTCTGCCTAGGTCGGGCACTTTTGAAGAAGGCCAAAATTTTGGTTCTGGATGAGGCAACAGCATCCGTGGACACACAAACTGATGCTATCATCCAAAGAACAATACGTACAGAATTTGCAAAGTCAACAGTAATCAGCATCGCCCACCGCATCCCAACTGTGATGGACAGTGACAAAGTTCTGGTTCTTGACTCCGGTTAGTCAAATAAATTTCCCATACTATCGCACATTTATCCTTGAGCTCACTGAATCCACCATTTCTTTGTAGCTTTAAATCTTCTCCACTCTATTATTAGTTTTACAACTAAATGATCCAATTCAAAAAGTCATACATTTAAGCAATTCTATCAGCTTTTACAGACACAATTGAAGATGCTAGGTTTGCAAATATGGGCTCACATAAATGTGAAATAAGTCATGACGAGCTATGTAACTTTTTGTGGGTTGTAAATGCAAAACATATCATAAATAGCACAATTATTGAAGAGTGAAATGGAAATTTGTGCAGGGCTTGTGAAGGAGTTTGACGTTCCCGCACGACTACTGGAGCAGCATGGCTCCCTTTTTGCTGCTTTAGTACGAGAGTATTCTGATCGATCAGAGTCGAGTAATCAGTGAAGAAAATGTGTAAAGTAAAATTGCCAATCCTTATAGAACACCTATGCAACCCCCAACTGGTTGTACGATAGTTTTGGTACCAACTTTAGTTCAGATCTAGACTCAATATAGACCAGGGGCAACGTGTGAGTGTATTTTAGCAGGATTGCAATTTGTGTCGAGATGGTTGATGTAATCGACACTTGAATTCCTGCGAGATTTGCAGGACCATGATGGTGCTCCACTGTGCCCACCATGGCTTTTCAGGGGGCAGAAGTTGTTGAGATTGGCAGATGATCTGGAATGAGAATTTAGTGGTGGTGGCAGAGCTGATTTCGAAAGCATTAAACTTGTGCTGAAGACAGGAAATGCATGATACCTCCTCATGTTTGTCTCAAATTTCCGAAGGGATTTCAATTTGGAAATTCATCGGTGGGGCTCCGATCACAGAAACACTAGATGACAAATGTAACGATTTTAAATTTCTTTGAACAACAGATAAATGGGGAATTTGAATGCCTCAAAAGATGAAAGAGCATATCAGTGTCCAACAAGGTTACTCATTATAATGTTTTGTCATGAATGGATTAGGCAAAGTGCTGTCCCAGACTGGGTGACAAACTTTTCCTGGAGGCCACAAAGCAAAAATAATGAAATTGAAACAAAAGCAGTCTTAGTATTGATGGGAGGAACCTGAACTCTATGTATCCATTATCCTGATTGCTTAAAGAGCAGGGCACTTTTTATACTTCCAAGCATATTGGAAACACAGTGATGTAAGAAAAATAGTACACTTTTAAACAGTTTGCTGGATCATCAGAAGAATGTATACAAGGAGTCTGGGATTATCCCAGTTTTCTTCAAGCATTGGATATGTGGAACCCCTAAGTCCACAAGTTTTTGCTGATTGTTGCAATATTGGAGACAGGGTCAGTCAATGACCTGGATAACCGAGAAGAGAAATTTAGTGCAGCAGATGGAGCTGAAGAGAGGATGCAGAAACATAGTAGTGTGCAGCGGTTGGGGAGATATTCTATATGAACCCGCCAAGAAATGGTTGAGATGGGCCCCAACCAGTTGGAACTTATTATTTGTTAGTTCGGGTTGGATTCACCAAGTCTGGTTCATTTCCCTCACTTGGCATTTCAACTCGGCTGAAATCTAGATGTAGAAAAACTGGGCGGTAAAAAATGTGTTTAAATAAATTTTTGGCCGGTGTGCATTTAAATTTCAACTAAATTACATTCCCTCACCAAAAATTCCAATCTATCCTTAATAGGAGTTGAACTTGGTTCAAATGCCCCCCACGGGTTGGGGGCTAAGGATTCATAACCCCTCAAACCACCAATGTCTTTAAAAGCTATTGGACTATGAGGATCAAAAAATTCATCTTGCACATATATTCTTATACACATGACATGTCATAGAACAAAAACCATAAAAACACACATTCATAACCACATGTTCCAATACAAAACATAAAAACACACATTCATAATCTTCCTACATGTTTAGAGGATTTGAAGTCATTGAGGGCAAGAGAGGTTTTTGTTAGTACAAATAACCACCAACAAAATAGTTTATATTTCATGTAAAACAAATCAAATCAAATTAGTTGTCTTCTTGCTCAAGACCAACAACAACTTCACAGAGATATTGTTCTGGTGAGAAAATAGATATCTAAATTTGGTGTTTCTTTTTCATATTCCTATAGATTCATTAATAATTTTGTGGTAACCTTCAATTGGCCCCTCTAAGGCGACCCATAAAACACTCTCCAAATTCTTTGTCAACATTTTATTTCTATGTTTGGTCTTCATACAATTCTAGATTGAAAATGCATTTTTATAATTTGCTATGCTAACACGTTGCACTCTAGCTATCTCATCTAGAACCAACAAGTTCTTATACTTTATTATTAAGTTGTGATTCGAAAAGAACATTGACCAAACATTTTTGAAATTTTCATTCCATCAATTGGTAGTTGCTTGTAGTTTAAATGCAAAAAATTCTCTCTTGATTGCAATAGAATTTACTGATGTGAGAATTTTTCTTCCTTCAATTTCACGCTCAATTCCATATTGGCCACATAACAACTCCAAATCAACCACCCCCAAACTAGCCAAACCAACTTATCTAGACAACATATTGGTAGAACCCAACACTTTAAATGCTGCCATGATGTGGTGGTCCTCAAACCTAGACTCTAATGCATTGCACACTGATAAGGCAAACCACTTTTGAAATGCCACTGCAAGAAAAAGATGTGCCAATTTAAATGAAAGTTTAGGTCTTTTAATCCCACTTTCCATGATGGTCACTGGAAAGCGTTCAAAAGAGATGCCTCCACAGAGGATCGAACTCTGGACCTTCAGTTTACAAGACTGACGCTCTACCACTGAGCTATAAAGGCGACACCGTCAGCAGCAGGGTTCGAACCTGCGCGGGGGAACCCCAATAGATTTCAAGTCTATCGCCTTAACCACTCGGCCATGCTGACAAGTTGTTTAAGAATGTGATGTAATAGAATATAACAATATAATTCTTATCGTAGAGTGTCCTAGTGCCGTTTTCCAGTTAGTTGTTAACGTGATTGTTTAGTGCTTGGAAGCCCATACTTAATAGCGTGGAAACATTCATGATAAAATCATATGTTGAAAAACCCTACTTATGTCTGATAAGGAAACTAGAATTTCTTAAATATGACTAAGTTAAGTGAGTGTCTGATTTTTTAATCAAAACCCTAAGGAACTAGGGTTTAAGCCTATGGGTGAGACCAGGAAGCATGTGTTGCAGTGGAGATTTGGTGTAACCCCTAGACAGAACTCCAACAGATTACATTTGTAGTTGTGAGATTTGTGTGTTTTACATACTGAAATTCAAACGACGAGTGAAACAATGGCAAGAGTGTCTGTATCTTTATATACTTCATATTTAAATGAGATGATATAATTGTCGGTCTTCGAAGAAGGTATGTCTAATCTGATGTAAGGAATACTTAGGATTCTTAAAACTGTTTGTGAGCACCCATCACAAAATATCTACTGAGGATGCATCGTAGTCCATACATTATTTTAAACTAATTAACTTAGGTTTCTTTGTTTCTTTGTTGCAATAGGAACGTGACATTATCTTTTATTTCATTTTCTTTGATTGCCTGTGCGTCATATATATTTCTGAAATTGACCTAGCCTGAAGATATAACATGCACCATGGAGGAGGAAATTGACAATGTTGTGAAGGACCAAATTGATTACAACGCAAAATGCACTTTTGACTATCAACAGCGTCTTGCCTCCATGTACATCACATCTGCACCTGAAAAACTTTGTCAAATACTTCTTCAAACTCAATGATTTTTTGAGGCCCTTAGATTAGGTCAAGTTCTACCATGAGACACAAGAAGCATTAATGCAACCTCCAGTATCACCTTCGTGCATAACAGAAAGGGAATATAAGATTCACAAACTATTGCTTACCAACCCAAGAGCTAGCAGCTAATAATTCATTCAACTCATAATAGAACCTGTTACGTGTTGTAACCAGGACAAAATATACAAAATTGCAACCCTAAGTTTGGTGGGTTTTGAGAGTATTCATGTGATTTGGGGTATAGTCGGGCTTCCCGAGCATTGTTAAGGAGGCGCAAGCAAATGAGGAAAGCACAAGCCAGTGAAGTGAGATCTGAATTTGAGAGCATTTTACAGCAAATGCGGCAAGCCCAGGGTGATGCTTTGGCTGCCACTGAAAAGAACCACAAGCTGCTGCGTTTAATCACCTTTTGCCATGGACAGGTTTGCTAAATAAATGAAACTTCTCGACTCTATATCAAATATGTACGAAATTGATTCTTGTGCGTGTTTGTGATGATTTCTCCACAGGGACTTCTTGTCCTTTCAGGTAACCAGTGAGTTTATATTTCAAAATTGTGCAAATAAGAGAACAGTCTACCTTCTTTATCTTGGGAGCAAAACCTGCATTCATACAAATGTTACAACAATGTGAGCACACCAACAGTGAAGGGTCTGCATCAAAATGTTGTAATGTAGAGATGATTATTTACATATTAATATTTAAATCCGGTGTCGCTGAATGCAGTATAAGGGTACTGATCCAAAACCACCAAGTACATCATCTTCACACGATGAAGTCCCCCTTACAGGATGCAGTGGAAGATCAGCTGTCGGGTAAGATGAACCCGTCTTTCGCATACTTATATACTGAATGTTGACACTTGATTAAATGATCAGCTCAAGCTATTACTTACATGTCGTATTTGATTATATCATAAAGATTCCGCTTCTCCAATTTCAAGAGTCAGTCATTATCACTGATGCAGATTTACAGACAAGAGGAAAATCACGCACATAACCTCATATGTGATGTGCGATAATTCTCACAGTTTTGAATAGTTGATGATGCTCGTCTTTTGACTGCACAAGGTGAGTCCCTACTTATCATCTGTACTTATTGTTAATTCAACAATACTCACAAGTATAATACAGGTTCCCAGAGTCCAAGAAGGGCGCGAGGACGTGGCAGGTCCCCAAAAGGCAATTCATCAGCCAACTCATCAGCCTCCAAGTAGGCCAAACAATTGCAGTACCATCTTCAACCTGCCACAGAATCTCAAATCTTGCACAACAAAACTGCCTCCAGGTACCCAGTATATTGCCACCGGAAAAAAGCCTTCCATATCAAGATAATGATGAAATATGTGGCAGTAGCAAATTTAAATTTAGCACTAAGTATCATATATATCTGTTGAAGTTGGTTTTGTGTTCTCCTCTCTTCTTGCTCACCAATTTATTCTCATATGAGAATGTGAGAAAAGATCTATTGATAAGCTTTTCCAAGTCAATTGCAAAAAAAATAAACTGAAAGAAAGTTTTAAACGTAACACCCTGCGATGTGACCAAGAACAAAGAAATTCTGCTTAGTGAGAGGAGTACAACCCCTGAGCCCTGCTATGGAGGATTTGATGTGGCCACATGATTGAACAAATTGAAGAGCCTTTAATAATAGAGTTCTTCTCTAAGTCAACAAAACTTTTGGTCGGGAGTTGGTTGTTTTGCACACAAGACCTCCCATGTTTGGTAAGTTTTCAGTGCATGCCCAAAGGTAGTGGTGGAGGTTTGAATGAAGAACTTTCTATATCGGTTCATTGAGGGTTAAAACTCATTTGGAATGCCAAGAGGTGCTAAAATGAGTTTGGCCTTTGATGAACCAAAATTGGTTGCTCTTCATTCAAATTCAAGGCTTACCTCCAAGCATGCAGTACAAGTGGAAAGAGATTACTAATTTTGTATGCAAAACAATCAATGGAAAATTATAGGGGACCAACTCCCGATGAAAATGTCCCCATTGAGTTAAAGGATAACTCTAATAATATCCAGTGGAAAAGCAGCGATGGTACATAAAGCTTCAACACAGTATGTATTTCTCAGTCTGACAACATGTGCTTTTCATACTGTGGATGCAGAAAGTCTTAAACCTCGAATTGCTATTGCTGATTCTGACAAAGACTCATCATCAGACACATCTTCTTCTGAATCAGCCGACCAGACCCCAAGATTTGGCAAGAACTGCTCCCAAACAGTCATGAGGAAGAGAGCAGTTCCATATATCCCAAGACTCGACTTAACCCAGGCCACTAATAATCTGCATAATCCCACAAATGCTACCGTCTTGAAAATGCCTCTGCACAGCGCAATTAGACAGAATAATACTGATCTTCATGACAATGACACCACCAGCCGACGCACTGCAAGGTGGACCGATAGTGCACGATTGATTTCCATGACCGATTTTGATGACCACCTTGGGTTAGCCCTCGCAAGCACAGATTCCACAAGATCAATTATCCCTCGAACTAAGTCGCGATCAAAAAGTGGTGAATGTCTTCACAAAGAGGGAGGTAAATGTGCAAAGGCTGGTGCAGGTGGCCTTGTCAATCTGTGTGGCAAGAATGGGAAAGATGCAGTGACTGCGGCCGAAGCCAAGTGCAACGACAGCCTTATGTTTATAAGTGAACCTGGTAAGGAATTGTTTCTGTATATGTGTCAAGGAACTGTAGTGCGAAATGGTACTTTCTCACAACTTCAGTGTAAAAGCAGCACAACAAAGTTATCCTTTTAATTCAATAGGAGATTTTGACGAGATTTCTTCCCCTATGATTTTCCATTGGTTGTGTTGCATACAGAATCAAGAATTTTCAGTTGTGATGCATGCTCAGAGGTAATGTTTGAATGAAGAACAAGCTGTTTTGGTTCATTGAGGGCCAAACTCATTTAGCACCTCTTGCATGACATAGTGACTTTGACCCTCAATGAACTAATGTACAATGCTCTTCATTCAAACCTCCACACTAATTCGAAGCATGCACCAAAAACATACCGAACCTGGAACATTTGGTTTGCAGACCAACCAACTCCCGACCAAAATTCATTTTGAGTTAAGAGGATCACTCCCAAACCATCCGAATTTTGGAAAGTCCCATTTCCCCTCATTACTTGGGAAATCAATTAGCGTATAGGTTAAATGGTATCCAGTACCAATATACCTTTCATAATCATTTGTGGTGCTAAAAGTAGATCAAGTTTGCATTGCAGTTCCTATCATGCTACTTGACATAAGCTACTGCAGCCTTTAAATCACAAGACAAAAGTGCAATTTTAGAGGGACGACAATTCAAAAGTCCTCATAAAATTATCCCGTTCAATCTGGAAAACTCTTTGAACAGGCACCGCCACCCATGACTTTCATGTGATTTTTGCAGCACCTGATAGGACTACTGCAGTTCTTGAGCTGCAAGAAAATTCCAAAATTATCACGGTTAAGGATCCAATGCCACCTTTACCTCTTCGATCCACCACTACAGATCAAGCCGTCACTACTGAGCCTGACAACACAGTAAGAACAACTTTGCCCAAAATCTATTTCACAAAAATTCTCCATAGTGAAAATTTTCATTAAAATCAAATTAGAGTGAGTCCCTTAACTGTACTATGCATTAACAATAGATCACAGAAAGACAAGAAGCTTTGATGGATATCCTCAATCCATCATGCGGTTTTAGTTGACTAGGCAAACTTGCAGAGCATTTTCTCATGTTCTCGAAGCCGTTCCCCAATCAATACTCCACTCTTGACATTTAATTTCGCATCCCAATTGAGCATAATGTTGTCGATGGAAAGGTCATTGTGTTGGGTTTCTTCCGTGTGTACGCTCTCCATTATAGATATCAAAGCCCATGCCAATTTCACCCTCCGCAACCTCCAAGCTATTAATTGTGGTTGTTTATCATAATCAACTGCGCCCAACTTGGAAGTCAATTCAAGGTTCAAACACATTCTTGTACAACTCATTTTGAATTTGAGGTTGTTATTGTGACTTGGGAAGTTTTGTGGTCTAGGCTGCAGCAACCAATACAAATACATCACAAGGCACAATGACCTCAATGGAGCCAAAAAAGAGGACCCCGATATTGCTTTGGTCAGCGGTGGAGAAATTAGCAGCGCTACGGACACTTACCAACACCATGTTTTTGTGGGAGGATGGCCCAGTCACACAATATGAAACTCGGGCTCAGGATGCCAACAATCTTGCCATCGCAGTTGTAAATTCAGCCAAGGAGAGCCAACGAAGCCTATTTGATGCCCTGGAAAAAACTCATGGGGTACCTCGACGTGCTATTTGTTGCAGTGCGGTGCATGAACTTGTTCTTGCTTATCCACCACAGAAGCTCATTCCTTCTACACTCTTCAGCTCTCAGGGCTTGGTGAGCTTCGGATCATCACTTTGCAATCCCATGTGGTCGTTGAATTTACAATTGAAAGGGGATTCTTGCGCCCCAATTACGCCTTCCGTGAATATCGTATGCAAAAGTTACAAGGGATCAACATAAGATTATAGAGTGTTGGTTTTGGGTGGGGTTAATGGTTTAGCATGCTCTATGTTATGTATCCTAGGTGTCCAAACGCAAGTTTGAAGGAGTCAAACTCTGAGGCACTTGTAATTCTACGAAGGTTGAAAAATATGCCTCTACATTGAATTTGCAGGGTGGATAATGCACAATCTAAGTACATTGTTGGCAGAACGAACCTAATTTTGCACCAAGAACTAAGCAATTTCTGCTTGCAAAATCTCAGCTTCATGAATTCACAAGTTCACAATTGATAAAAGTTGCGTCAACCATATAATAATAATATTTTCTCTCTAGAAGGGATATGAGAGTTATCCTTTCATTCAACATGACTTTTGATTGGGAGTTGGTTGTTTTGCACACAACCCCTTTCATGTTCAGTAAATTTTTAGTGCATGCTTAGAGGTGGTGTGGAGGTCTGAATGAAGAACATTTTATATTGTTTTATTAGTGCCAAGCCCATTTTGACATGAAAAGAGGTGTTAAAATGAGTTTCACCTTCAACGAATTGAAATAGGTTATTCTTCATTCAACTTTGCACACTACCTCTGAGCATGCACCACAAGTGTATAGAAATCATTGATATCGCATTCAAAACAAACAAAGGAATTTCATGGTGGGCGAATGCCTGATGGAAAGTCCTGTCGAATTAAAGGATAACAATGCTGTTACATAAAAATTCTCTCATCTCGGAAAATGTGGTCATGAGTATGTTATTAATTCATGGCAGGTCAATGGAAATAGTGGGCCGATTACTTGGACTGGATTACGAGACACACTTGATGCAGAGGCTACAAATTTCTGGCAAGCCTTGGTACACCACGTCATCTGTCTTGCAGACCACAAGATGGCTACAGCAGAGCAGAGTGCCCAAAAGTTTTCAGAATTGCTACTAGCCAACACATATCAACTTCAAACTTCAGCCGATGCAACAAACACACATTTGAAGCTCCATGACTTCCTGATAAGGCACTTCAAATCTGAGACAAGGAATGCTCATCATCCTGATAAACCTCTCGGTACACTTTCTCCAGGTGCGTTTCCACCAGTGTTGGTCTAGTATATAGGTAAATGCATGGGTATGAATGATCAACACCAATAATGGCATCAATGAACCCATGAGTAGATTCAACATTGTAATATTAGTCAAATATTCAAAATTGGTGGGTATGTCAAAGTGAGAATCTTTGCATACTCAAGTTGTATTTAGGGTCAATACCATCTAAACCATACTGATACTTGGATGATTTTTCCTAGGTATGAGGGTTCTTGCACGATATATAGACCCAAATGTTATTGAAAAGAAAAACACCATCAAATACCCATACCTTACTAGTATCAAAATTGTGAATTCTTCATTATAGATATCCATGTAGTATAAAAAAGAAGATGATACTAGTCCAATATTGGTTTACACACAACCACAACAATGGCTAAGTTGTGGTGCGGGCCCACTCTCCACCACAACTACAATTTTATTAGTGTACACATGACCACTCTTGTAGTCGAAGAGCGGATTTGACCTCAATGATCGTCCCTCCTATTGGTGCAATCCGTGGAGTGGAGACAACAAAAAAATGGATTATAGTGGAAAGGTTGTCAAGAGTGGTTGCCTCCTACAAATCCTCTCCTATTCTTTCGCCTTCAAGTCCTTTCCCACCACCACATAGTAACTACATTGCTACAAACAAAATAGAACAAAGAAAGTAAAGTACAACCATCACAAATACTCTTAACAACACCTTGAGTACAGTTGGGCAAGGTCACAGTAGTTATGGTTGCGGTTGTCATTGTTGTCAATGCCCCTTAACCCTCCATATCCCTTAAAAGTAGAACCTAAAAAGTAAATTACAACCACCAAGCACTGCAACAGCGGTTGTGTAAACACACTTTCAATCTCAACTATATATGTCTCGAGGATTTTTCAGAAGTAGGGTGAATTTAAATCTCAATTCTGATTTTGGAGGAATTCCTGCCCTCATACTGCAAACGAAACAAATGCAGAGCTATAAATTTAACAAACCCCCAACTCCCATCTGTGGATAAACTAAAGGACAAATTGGATATAGAAAATTATACTTCCGAGCATGAGGCATGTTTCTTGACGATGATGCTATTACAGGTGAAATGGAAAACATGCCAATCAATATCTGCAATGCATTACCCAATTCGACACGAGAATATGAACCTGAAAGAGCAGAGCTTCTTTCAGCAGAAGATGAGAAATCCTCAATCCATGTGCGTACCATTGTCATCACAAATGGGACACCTAGTCTTGAAAAAAGCATGAACCACCATCAAAAAACTGCTGTGAAACCAAAAGCCTGCAAGAAAGGTTTACTCTCTTATTTCCATAGGTTCTGGACAAGGAAACCTGACAAGCACTGATTTTGGAATTCTTGTAGCAGTTGGTTTCTTTGGCCTTACTTCAATGACGCAACTTTGACATGTGCTCTTGACTCTATAAAAGCCATCTTCTTTTGGCCTGAAGAATATCAAAGATCCTGGCAGGATTGGCATTTAAACCCTTTCTCAATATTTATCAAAATAAGAGAGTTCCAACTCAAATCCCTATGTGGAGAAAGGTGGGCCTAATAAATCACTCTGATTTTCTCACAGCAGATGCATACAAAGGGTTTTTCTTGGCTACCATTTTGACAAGGAGATCGAATTTGATAAAGGACTTCAGAAGGTATGTAACTCTGACATCTGTGCATGAATAAGCCAAGGTGGATGAATTGAACTCACTGCACTCTTTTTTTAAATCTAGAATATAATCCCCAGTGACAGCAGATTTTGCTCACT